>OZ008370.1:61014957-62290502 GCA_963931995.1 Phaonia tiefii
AGTTAAACAAACCGCCTATTTCCTTTTAATTAATTGAATTCTAAACAATCTAATAGGAGATTTTATTGATTACTTTCTTAAATTGCTAAATGACATTTGTAATAGTTAAATATGTAACCGCTCTGTAGCTTTACTAATTGTTTGTTGTATTATATATTGTAATTATATTAGTTTTTAATTCACAAGAAAGTGCCTTAATTTCTTACTTAACCCCAACACAAACAACCTGCATTGTACACTCGTACCCACTTTGAATCCATATTCAATACACTTTTAGGCAACTATACAGGTAGCTCTAGACTAATATTTCTTGTATTTTTAATACATAATTGTTTTTAATGGCAATTTTTTAAACAATGTTGTGTGCTTTCATCACAGTTTCTGCTGATTTTTAATTATTATTTAATTTTTAGTGTATTTTAAAGCCAACAGCAAACGCGTGTGTATTTTTTATTTTTAGAAAACCTATGTTAGGTCACAGTTTGTAACAATCTATTAGAGTGTAGAAAAAGAAATGCATTATTAAGTAAGAAAAGTAAATGTTTTGTATTACTAATTTTAGTATTTAGCCTTAAAAGCAATAATAACTACATAACTTATATGTGCATATTTTGTGGCCTTTACATCGTTTTTTAAAACGAAAATAAACTATTACAAATTAACAACGCAAACCTAAATGTATATATTTCTACATGTTGTATCTACATACAAACATATATAGCATATGGATGTGATCTCCATATACAGTACTTAATAACAATTCTTGTATATTACGAGCCTTTATTCAATAATAAATTTGTATCACAGAACATTAAACAGTTGCATTGATTCAATGGGAATGTCTTCGACAGATTCAATGGGAAGGTCTTCGATGGTTCAATTAGTGTTATGGTTTTTATTTCGTAGTATTTCAGAATTTCTTCAGCCACAAAAAACAAAATTGTGGTGATTTCAGCTTCAAAAAGTGAGTGCTAGTCTATTATAACTATTAATATGTACTTTTTCATATAAAAGAAATATGTGAAATTGATTATTATGGTGGATGGTTGGGAATATAGCTATTTCAATGCCCACCAAGGCATATCATCAGCTCCCTTCTCCACAAGTATTTAGATATATCATCACACATTATAGGGATAAACAAATCTCAAGTAAGCGAGAGTTGCCTAATCTCCTACTTGTGCGAAAACATCCACAGCAATACTTTGCCATAACCATCAATATTCACAACATTTCTTTCCTATGTAGGATTTCATCGAAAGCCATTGCATAGATGTTGGTGTTTAAAAAAAACAGAAACAACGATTGCCATGAGATGGGCGTTAGAGTGTACCGTCTTCAAATTATATCCGTTTATGTTTATATTATAATCAATAACAATAATAATTAATTTCACATATTTCTTTTATAATATTTCTACTAAAATGTACTTTGTTGGCGTTTTATCTTTAATCATTTACAAAACTGTCGTAGTCGAAATACGAGAACGACATTCGTAATAAGGCTAAATAAGTCTATATTTCAACCTATTTACTATTACTTAACGTTGATATCGCAATTGCAACCGTTCACTATTGTGTTTAATCACAGACTAACTCCAATGCGCTGTTGTTCGCTATTTATATTAGTTGTACACCTTGGGATAGTGTTATCTGGCAATTTCCATCCGTTACCAGAGTCTTCTAGTGCTCCATCTATTTCTCGAAAAGTCTAGTACCACCTACAATATCAGTGATATTCCGTTGTCGCTACGTCGTGTGTGGAGATTTGTACTCATTTCTAGAACCAGTGGTATTGCTGTTTTGAAATCTTAACGAATCTCGGGGCGAATAAACACTTTCGACGTCTAGTTCCCATGCGTGTAGAGATAATTTTCGACAGCTGAATACTATTTTTTACATTGCTGGAATCATATGGAACAAGAAACACAAAACGAAAAAGAAAACAAATTAGGGGTCGTATTCTAAATGTCCCGAAAGTGAAAGTAAACGCAAAGACCAACTTCAAAAAAAATTTAGTTTATACATCACTTCGCGCATTTGTAGACATTTGTGGTTTACAGAGTTGATCGACTAAAATAAAAAATAAGAGACCTGTGGATAAGTTGCTCGACTTCAAGTTAACATCAACCTCGATAATTATACATCAACTTCGATTTTGACCATAAACTCGCAAACTAGTTGAGGAAACTTCATTTTCTTGCCAGATGTCGAAATGACTGTTGAGCGCACTGCAAAAATGTAACAAATTTTAATACAAACACTATTTTTATTTTCTTTAAATATTTATATACCACACTACAAATCACATTTATTTCGTATATATTTTTCTGATAATTTTTATGTTACTTATTTTTTGGTTCATTTATTTACATTTTGCCGATAATGTTGCTTCATGAGCGTTTCTCTTCGAAATGCGTGTGAAAGTTGATGTAACTTCCCCTTACCCTGATGGATAAGTTGATATCAACTTCAAAAAATCAAAATCGCTTTGATCTTACCTCAACTAGTTTGCACAAACCACCAACTTCACCTTACAACATGGATAAGTTGATGTCAAGTTGAAATCGCTGCAACTTATCCACAGTCTGGGGGCCCTTTTAATAACGATTGCCAAGATCCACGGTAACTTCATTTCGATGACGAAGAACGCGATTTCAAATTTTGTTGTTGTAAGGGTATACTTTCAGGCGCAGCATTAACCGCCCTGTTATTTACATCACACTGTAAGTAAAATTTGAAGTTTTGAAATGACACACAAAAACAGCGAGACACCCCAACTAATTTTTGGGTCATGGAATCCAGTGGTATACTCCGTTTTAAAAAGTTAGCTCAAAATAACGAGATATTTCGATTTTAAATTTGTAGTAGATTTAAGGTGATTTTTGATTTTATTTGAGGGAAAAACCTGCAAAAGCTCTTGTTAAATCAATTTGTATATTTTTTTAGACAAAATGTAACCGTTGAAATAATAGACATCTATTTGGAAGCAGAATTAGTTTACCCCTTACAATTTGGGGCCATAAAAATTATAATAATTTTGGGATTCGGGATTTTTGGATTGGCATCCCTATTACAGACAGATGCTACAACATATTATCAAAGTGTTCACTTTGACAAATTAGTCCCTACCTGCTGCTATAGATGTCAACACATCAAAAATATAAGCATTTTATTTACCATTTTGAAAAAATGAGTGACGAAAAATGCAGATCACATTGCGAAAAATTAAGTATGTTTTGTTTTGTGTGTGGAAAATTTACATCGAAAAATCATCGACGACATTTGGTTGAAGATGCCCTCAAAGCTTACAATCAGTATTTTTGGTTACCCTAGCCAAAGAAATGCGAAATGTTGATCATGCACCTGAATTTACGTGCATCACATGTTTTAGTGCATTAAACAAATGGTGGAAATTACGGCGATATTCGATGCCATTGATATGGACCGATCCAGGGGAACATGATACAGAAAATTGATACGCGTGCAAGAACGATGTAAATGTTCTCAATCGACACAGTAAGTTCACTTAGATAGACTATATATGGAATACACAATTTTATTCTTATAGAACCATTTGGTTTTATATACAAAGGTGTGCCAAGTGCTCACGAACCAGTTCCACACAGTGATGAATTGCCTGTCCCAGTACATCAATCGACATGCCAATGTGATACTGCGTCCTATGAAGTACAATCACAAACTTCAGCAACATCATTACATAATGCTGATTCTGATTACCTTCAGGCAGTTATACAATATCCATCATTAATTTCGCAGAAACATTTAGATAGAATCGTTCGAAATCTGAAGCTATCTCAAAATAATGCAATGACTTTGGCTTCAGAACTAAGAAGCGTCAACGTGCTGGCACCAGGTGTAAAAGTTACATCTTACAAATAAGTTGTAAAGAATTTTTTAAAGCGTTGGGTTCGCGTTAACGAAAATGCATTACCATACTTGAAAAACAACGCTTTTCCAAAATTATTAATTGAAAATTTAAAAGAGGGTAATTTTATGTAACTAGAAGTGTGTGACTGCAATATATTTTATATCAATTTTTGTAGTTAACGGTCCAGATATACGGAAACTTTTAAGGGATACGAGTTTGTCTGAAGTGTTAGATGAAACTGGACTAAACGCATGGAACTCAATTCGTGCGGTAACTGAAAACGTTCTTTGCAAAAATCGCTCACCAGAGTACCGTGATTATATTGACAACATGATGAAGTCTTTCGACAAACTTGGCGTTAATATGTCGTTGAAAATCCACATGTTACATGAAAATTTCGATTTTTACGAACGACAATTGTCCACAGAAACAGACGAAGCTGGCGAAAGATTTCATCAAACTATAAAGATTTCATCAAACGTTTCGCTGGAAAAAAATAGACTAAATGCTTTCTGATTTCTGCTGGTCGATTGCAAACAAAGAGTACAAATTGAATAAATCCAAAAAAAATTTATAAAATCATCAAAATAAGAGCTTGAAAATGGACGTCCATTATTTCTAGATATAAATTTTGACAAACTAATAATAAACAAATTAATTGTAAACAAGTTTTTAAAGTTTTTTCATTCAAATAAAATCAAAAATCGCCTTAAATCTACTACAAATTTAAAATCGAAATATCTCCTGATTTCGAGCTAACTTTTCAAAACGGGGTACACCACTGGATGCTACGATCCAAAATTAGGTTGACGTGTCTCGACGTTTTGGTGTGTTATTTCCACCTACTTACAGTGTTATGATAATTCGAGCATTACTTACTTACTTATCCGGTCACGAACAACCCCGAGTGGTCAGGGACTTACAAAACGAAGATAACATATTTCGCCAACCAGTTCGATCTTTTGCTTCATCTCTCCAGTTGGCAATACCAAGTGTACGCAGGGATTCGTCAACCTGATCCCTCTAGCGGAGTCTTGGTCTTCCTATTTTTCGTCTTCGAGTTCAGTTTCGAAAACCCTTCGTGCTGGTTCGTCTTCATCCATTCTACTGACATGGCTTAGCCAGCGCAACCGCGTTATTTTGATCCGCTTAACTATGTCAATGTCGGGATATAGCTCATACAGCTCATGGTTCGCCGATACTCGCCGTTGTGGACTATATGGCCATACATTTGTCGGAGTATTTTTCTCTCGAAGACTCCTACAGATGTTTCGTCTGCTTGCGATAAGACCCACGATTCTACGCCATAAAGCAAGACAAGGTTGTATGAGAGTCTGGTATAGTTAGACTTTTGTTACTCGAGAGAGGGCTTTATCTCTAAAGTGCTTGCTTAGCCCAAAATAACATCTATTCGCAAACACAATTCTCCGCTTGATCTCAAGGCTGACGTTGTTTTTTTGGTTTACGGCAGATCCGAGGTATATAAATTCTTCCTCCACCTCGAAATTATAACGGTTATCAATGTTCACGCTTTGGCCAAATCACGTGGAGGCCCTGTTCGTTGAAACCATTAATTTTGTCTCATCCTCATGTACCGTCAGACACACTTCCTGACTCCTCAATTTTCGAAAACACCGCAGTAACTTCTCTAACTATGCGTCCAATGATATCTATATCATCAGCATACGCGAGCAGCATGTGACTTTTGCTGCTGATGGTTTTATTCATGTTGACAGCAGCTTTTCTCAGAATAATTTCTATTAAGATGTTAAAGAGATCGAACGATAAGGTGTCACCTTGTCTGATGCCTCGCTTAGTTTCGGTAAGATTCTTACCAATTTTCACTGCGGATTTGGTGTTCGTCAGGGTTATCTTGCAAAGGCGTATGAGCTTTGCAGGAATACCAAGCTCAGATTTGCAATCAGGCCAGCGATAATTGGTTTTAATCTTTCGCACATTATGCTTGATAGAACCTTATATACTATAGATAAAAGGCTTATACCATGGTAGTGGGCACAGAGACTCGGGTCACCTTTTTTAAATATGGCACATAGTCCACTGAGACTCCAATCGCCGGGCATGCATTCATCTAACTAAATGTTGCTAATGAGCTGATGCATGCACCTTATCAGCTCATCGCCGCCAGCCTTAAACAGCTCCGCCGGTAATCCATCGGCTCCTGCGGCTTTATTGCCCTCAAGCCGGGCAATAGCTGTTCTGACCTCGTCTTGGTTAGGAGGGGGGCAATCGACGTCGTCGTCCATGGTTTGATCGATTGTCTCGTTATTGGATATCTCAGGTACCAATAGCGCAGAGAAATGATCTCTCCATATTCCCAACATACATATGCACATCTGCGATGAGATTTCTGTCCTTGTCTTTACAGAAGGGGGCCCTGAACCATGTCTATTAGTTCCGTTTTTGACTTTTTGGACTTCGTTCTTCCTTCTGTATGACTCAATTTTCTCCATATACGATCAGTCGCAGCTCGCGTTGCAATTGACTGAAGCATTGCCATGCGTGCAGTGTTCTTTTCATCATTTGCAATGCGATACTCTTCATCGTACCATGGTTTGTTGCGAAACCAAGTACGGTTGTTGCGGCAGTTTTTATAGAGTCGGAAATGAGTTTCCACTGCGCTTCAGGATCGTTATCGGGATGGGGTGGGTTCTGTGCCAAAAGTTGCGAGAGTTTCCTTGAGTAGGCAGTGGCTACCTCTGGTAATGGCTGCTATCCGATGTCCAGTTTCCTCTGCGTCTGGTTTCGTACAATTTTCGCTCTACTTAATCTTGTGTGAACCTTTGCTGCTACCAGGTAGTGATCAGAATCGATGTTAGCTTCTCTGATCACTCGTACGTGCATTACACTGGATGAGTGCCTTCCATCAATTACCACGTGATCAATTTGGTTCTTCGTTCTTTGATCAGGGGATACCCAAGTAGCCTTGCGGATGTCTTTATGCTGGATCCATGTTTTTTTTTGCCGTAGCAAAGTTAATCAGTCTCATACCGTTGTCGGAACTGTCAGCATGTAGACTGAAATAGCCAATAGTTGGATGAAACACATTCTCCCTGCCTACTTTAGCATTAAAATCTCCTAGTACAATCTTAATGTCATGGCCAGGGCAGCGGTCATACGTTTCCTCTAGGAGCTCATAGAATATGTCTGGCATCATCATCACAAATTAGGGAAATATAAAAATATTTCGCTTTTATGCGGATTCACTCACAGGACTGAACCTAGAGACTAGATGTCGCAGTCATTTTCCAACTACAAATCCGCAACCAAATTCATGTTTTTTCTCATGGCAATATGTCGCAGTTTCTTTTTCGTGTGCAGCCATGTCCTGTCCATCGCATTTCCTGGATTGCGGTAATGTCAGCCTTATAACTTTCGATGACATCTGCCAATTGGATACTTGCACCGGATCTACATAGAGTTCTTACGTTCCAGGTGCATATCCGCAAATCGTGGTCCTTATAACGTTTGCGGGGGTCTTCAACAAATAGGGGTTGTTTATGTTTTATCTTTCGTTTTTGTATTTTCACTGCCATTATGAAACGGTGGCGGGAGGCAAACCCAGTCCACCGGGTTTTTGCATTTTACCTACTGCCAGGATATTTGATTGCAGCCGCCCATTATGGATCAGACGCTGACCAGGATGCAATATGTCGAACCTGAATTTTCTTCTTTTGATTTTTTATCCGCCTTTGGCCCATATGTTTGGATCATCCGCCTTTTAAAGGACAAAAGAATATGCCCAATAGCTTGATGAGCTTCAGTGACATACATCACCTACTAAGCCTGAAACACATCTGTGATCGCATAACCAAATCAGGCTGCTTATTTATTTTCACCTTCTTATTTATTTTCGCCTTCTCACTCTAGCGAGCTAACTGAGGTTTCCGATAAAGCCATTGCCCAGATATACTGCGTGGAAGTAGTGAGCTGCTTGGACAGCCCAATGAAGGAATCATTTCTGGCCACTGCCAAGTGAATAGCTATCAGAACCTTTCCACCTACACGGACAGTCCCATGTCAGCATTAAGCGTAAGTAAAAGCTTTTACTTAATCTTATCACCGCCGCTCACTTGGGCCTCTTCGTCCGGAGTAGGTTCAACTCCGAATTTTCCATACGAGGCTACACAATCCAAAAGCACGACCTTCAATTTAGCACTTGGACTTTGACTTTTCTGGGTTCGATACATCACGCCAATTATTCGTTTGACAACCTTGTAAGGACCTTCCTAGTGAGTCTGCAGGTTTGGAGATAAACGTTTCTTGCGCTGCGGGTTGAACAGTAAAACTAGCTAGCCGTCATGGAATCCGGAATCTGCCGCTCGGTAATATTGGGCTTATCTTTTTACTGACAATTTTTGTTTTATTGCGCAGAAATTCATGGAGACTATTAAGATCCTCCTGAGCATGGTAATTACCATTCAATTTACCATCAAGTACTTCGACATCGAAATGAAGTTAACGCGTACCGCAACTACTTGAAGATGTATTCAATGAGTAATCTGTTATCGTAAACAAACAAAAACTAAGGGTACTATTCTAAAAGTCCCGAAAGTTCTCTACTTGTAAACTCAAAAGCCAACAAGAACCCTAAAGTAAAAAAAAATTTAGTTTATGCATCACTTCGCGCTTGCGTCATAAAGAAACTATGGTATAGAGAAGAAAATTTACTCATGGAGTGGAATGCCAACAAAGAAAACAAGTGAAGCGCGTCGTTGCTCTGTTCTCTCTCTTACACTCTTCGTTGAATACACGAGCAGTTTTCTGATGATGTTATTGTCTCTAACTATCTATAGAAATTCCAACCATATTTAAATAAAATTACATAAAGTATGTAAAAAGTATGAAATAATCAAGTTATGACGAGGGAAAGAAATGCGTTTTAGTGAATCGCGTCGACTTTTTTGGTACTCTTCTACTAGGGTTGCCAAATTGCGCCGGTTGTTTCTTCTCTACTTGTACATACTTTTTGCTTGCGTTTGCTTACGAAAGCTGTCACTGACATTTGTGGTTTATAGAGTTGCCCAACTAAAATTAATAATTATAGATTAGAAAGGTTTAAAAAAATATGAAAAAGATTAACAAATTTAGCTCTATTTCAATAGTTCTACAGATTTTAATATTTCTATTATTTATAATGCTGCAAATACCAAAAATATTCACATAAAATGCGTATAAAACTTATGTTATTTTGGGTTGCAGTGTCGAATAAATTTTCCAGTCTATATTAAGTAGTTGTCTTTTCAAAAACACATGCCATTTGGCCGCATTTAAAATGTACTGGTTCTTTTGTTATTAATGTCAACATCAACTGATGTCTATAATTTTTTAAATATAATAATAATAGCTTTGCAACGCACTATTTATTTTAACTTTCCATGTCTAATATTATTATTGTAAATTGTAAATAAACATTTCAGTGAGTAAAAAATACAATTTTGAATTATTTTTTAAAAAAAGTTGAGCTTTGCCATCCAAAATTGGAAACTACTTATAAGCAATGATATGCAAAACACTTGTTCCATCTGCCCATCCTCGTACTGCGTTTTATAAACTACACATTAAGTAACGTAACTCAACGCCAAACTACCAAAACGACAAAAGTAACGCGCTGTGACTGATTCATGACTTATAGAATTCCACCCTAAGTATATTTTTGGTGATCAAACATTATGTAAATAACAGTACGATTAATGCCGCGCCTAAAAGTATACTATTACCACAAACCAGTTGACGTCGGCTACCAGTACGTTATTTTTAAAAACTTTTCTACTACAGGGTAGAACAATCTGGAAACAGGGTGACGAGAAGCATAACCCGTATAAATTTAGGAGGTTTTTGGCATTATGGGTCAGTTTGTGATTAACCGCCTGAAAGCAAGCAACGTAATTTGATAGTAAAACATAAGACATAAGTGTTGTAAATAAAGCAAACTCTTGTACTATATACTATAAATAAAATAAAAGGAAGTTAAACTGTTGTAGTAGTAATCGTAATTTAAAACGAACCTTGTTTTATTATTGGGAATAAAACAGCGCAAAAAGGACGAATAAGGAAAGTCGTAACAATATGTATGTGTATCCAATGATTAAATCATTAAGTTTATGCGGATTAAAGATCTCGAAACATCACCCATAGACATTTATTTTTGAAATAAGGTAAAACAATTATTCGTGGTTGCGTACCCTCGTGTTTGTTGTATAAAGTAAAAGATGGAAATCGATTATGAACCACTGTGCAACGGTCCCTTATTAATGTTTGTGAGTGAATTATTGTGGCAAGTTAAGAATGTAACAATATTGCTTCTAAACATAATTGTTGACCTTTCATTATACTTAAACAATGGAACATATTAAAAATTTGGAATTTTGTTCAAAAATATTTTTCGATAATTTTGAGTATCGTATACTAATGTGTTACTTTATTATACGCTTCAAAATGTTCTCAATACAGCCACACCATTCTCAAAGATTTCTGAATTCATAGCCTATACAACTTTATACCAAAATAAAAAAAACACCGTTTTCAACTTTTCTCTATTTGGCTTGAATTGGCTAATGACTTCAGATAGATATAAAATGATCTCCAACTTCCACCAAATTTAACACACATAATCTCTACTTAGTTAGATATTATTTAATACAAAAAATAAGAAGGTACGTAATCGTGACTAATTTTATTACCTTATGTCGAAAAAATTTCTAAGTGTTGTCGAAAATTTTTGGAGAAAATCATTTCCATGTGATTTTGGAAAAATTGTAAACATCGAATATCACCAAGTCTTCATACCTTTTACCTAAACATGGGGTGCACACAATATGTCATGAACTCGAATCAACGTTCAGAAAAAAGGTGTCCAAGAGACGACATAGTGTTGTATTGTCAGAGGACATTGAGAAAGCCTTCTACCGTGTCGTGTCCACTTTTGAAGTTGATGAATTAAAGGAGTGGGGTGTGTCTCCACCGCTTATAAGACTCATCTTTTCATTGCTTTCCAACCGGAAAATGATGGTAAAGGTTGATGCATATATATTTCCCGACAACACCCTGTAGACGGCGGAGTTCCTTAGGCATCACCATTGTCCGTGGTTATCTTTACAATTTATACTAACTCATTGGCAAGGACAATCGACAGTCTTCCTGTCATTGATTATGTGGGTGTTTATGCTGATAACATTTTCGCTGTCGTAACTTCAAAGGTGGGCATGTTAAATGACAGAATACAGCATTGACAACTATGCGTGTGGCAGTTATTCCGACGAATAAGTCTAAGATTCTCCAAGTTTCCAGAAATAGAAGCTGTGATTTTGAAAACTTGACGCTCGGTGACTCATCAGTGCAACTTAAGACTAATATGAGAATACGTGGTCTTTATTTTACGAGAAATCTATTATGGAATTAACACATTACAGTTAAGTAAGATCAACCATCTGCTGAAAATAATTTGTTCTAAGAAGTAGGGACCTCATATGGAAACAGCAATTGGTATCGGGTTTTCTCTGGCGTATTGCTCGGTGTCGTCGGTGCTACAATGGGTAGTGTGCGCGCCTCTTGTACATGAGATCCTGGGTTCGATCCCTGCTCTGACCGCCTCAAAAATTTCTTTCGGCGGCGGTCACCTCGCACAGTGACGGCGACACTATCGAGAATTTAGCCATGAAAAAGCTTCTCAAAATACCGTTCGGAATCGGTGTAAAAACTGTAGGACCCAATCAGTGAGTGAAAAATTAGAAAGCGCACATCTCACTGGTTGTGGGAAGCTCTCCCCAATCCCTTCATGGAATGTAATGGGAAACGGTTTTTTTTATTGTTCGGTGCAGCATAGGTTAACTATATACGGTTGGACGAGTACAACTAACATTAAGACGATAGATGTAGCACTCAACAACTGTTTTCAAACCGCCTCAGGTCTATTGAGGGTCACACCTATAGAGTCTCTGAGAATTGAATGCAAAATGAATTCTTTCAGTACGATGCTACGAGTATATAGCAGATCAGTGAATCTAGCATCCAAAATAATTACGGATCCTAAGTAGGGACTATATCCGCTGTTCTGATCGATAGCAAAACACCAAAAAGACCTTGTTCTGCGCATATTATATTTTTTTTCCTGAGAAAACATACTATACCTTTACCTGATAAGCCTAAAATGAACATAATATCCACCAACATGGTGAAATTTGACAGGTCTAATTTTATATGATAAACTTACAACTAATTCGGACATTATGAAGTCTATGGTAGTTGAGAGAACCACAGTTTTTTCTCATAATACTCTCATAAAAGGTATGCTACCTAAGTTCTGAGGTATATTCGCTGCTGAAAAAGCGCGGACTATTGTATGTACCGACAGCCTTAGTGTTGTGTAGGCTATTCTTTACTACAAAAAGCAAATGTATATCAACATTATTGAAAATTCATCCATCGAGCAACCTATCCTAATTTTGTGGGTACCATCCCATGTTGGCATAGGAGGCAACGAGTTCGCTGATAACGCTGCTAAAGAGGTCATTATGCGGGCAATGATATATGAGATTCCATGCTTTCGTCGTATAATTGCAAACATCTATAAGGCTATACAACGGGGCTATACATCAAATACTATTGGAAAACTCTCTAGGTTTTTTACGATCGCACAATACGACCAATGACAGACCAAAATATCACCAGAAATACAGCAGATATCAGCGCATCCTGTTGGCGCGCCTCAGTGTGGGAAAGGCGCTGTTCAATTCTAAGCACTATTATGACTTACTTATCCGGTCTCGGACAACCCCAGGGGGTCAGGGACCTTCCAAAACGAAGATAACATATTTCGCCAACCAGTTCGATCTTTTGCTTTATTTCTCCAGTTGGCAATACCAAGTGTACGCAGGGATTCGTCAACCTGATCCCTCCAGCGGAGTCTTGGTCTTCCTATTTTTCGTCTTCCTTCGAGTTCGGTTTCGAAAACCCTTCGTGCTGGTTCGTCTTCATCCATTCTACTGACATGGCCTAGCCAGCGTAATCGTGTTATTTTGATCCGCTTAACTATGTCGATGTCGCGATATAGCTCATACAGCTCATGATTCATGCGTCGCCGATACTCGCCGTTGTGCACTATAGGGCCATACATTTCGGAGTATTTTTCTCTCGAAGACTCCTACAGATGTTTCGTCTGCTTGCGATAGGACCCAGGATTCTGCGCCATAAAGCAAGACAAGTTGAATGAGACTCTGGTACAGCTGGACTTTTGTTACTCGAGAGAGGGCTTTATCTATAAAGTGCTTGCTTAGCCCAAAATAACATCTATTCGCAAGTACAATTCTCCTCTTGATTTCAAGGCTGACGTTGTTGTTTTTGTTCACGGCAGATCCGAGATATATAAATTCGTCCACTACCTCGAAGTTATAACGGTTTTCAACGTTCACGCTTTGGTCTAATCGCGTGGAGGCCCTGTTCGTTGAAACCATTAATTTTGCCTTGTCCTTATTCACCGTCAGACCCACTTTTGCTGACTCCTTCTCAATTCTCGAAAAAACCGCAGTAACTTCTCTAATTGTGCGCCCAATGATATCTATATCATCAGCATACGCGAGCATCATGTTACTTTTGCTGCTGATGGTTTTATTCATGTTGACTGCAGCTTTTCTCATAATGATCTCCATTAAGATGTTAAAGAGATCGCACGATAGGGTGTCGCCTTGCCTGAGGCCTCGCTTAGTTTCGAAAGGTTCGGTAAGATCCTTACCAACTTCACTGCGGATTTGGTGTTCGTCAAGGTCATCCTGCAAAGGCGTATGAGTTTTGCAGGAATACCAAGCTCAGACATTGCTTCATAGAGTTTCTCCCGTATCGGACTATCGAAGGCCGCTTTATAATCGATAAATAGAATTATAGGTGTCGATTTGTTTTTCGTGTGTCTTCTCCAGGATTTGACGTAGCGTGAAAATCTGGTCAGTTGTCGATTTTCCAGGCCTAAAGCCGCACTGGTAAGGTCCAAGCAGGTCAGCGATAATTGGTTTTAGTCTTTCGCACATTATACTTTATAGAATCTTATATGCTATGGATAAAAGGCTTATTCCACGGTAGTTGGCACAGATACTCGGGTCACCTTTTTTAAATATGGGACATAGTACACTGAGACTCCAATCGCCGGACATGCATTCATCTAACCAAATTTTGCTAATGAGCTGATGCATGCACCTTATCAGCTCATCGCCACCAGCCTTAAACAGCTCCGCCGGTAATCCATCGGCTCCTGCGGCTTTGTTGTTCTTAAGCCGGGCAATAGCTGTTCTGACCTCGTCTTGGTTAGGAGGTGATCGATTGTCCCATCGTCATTGGATATCTCAGGTACTAGTAGCGCGGAGAAATGCTCTCTCCATATTCCCAACATGCTCTGCACATCTGCGACGAGATTTCAGTCCTTGTCTTTACAGAAGGTGGGCCCTGAACCATGTCCATTAGTTCCGTTTTTAACTTTTTGGTAGAATTTTTGGGCTTCGTTCTTCCTTCTGTATGTCTCAATTTTCTCACTCTCGCGCTTTCTCCACTGCCCAAAGAGACGGTTTACCTCCTTTCTTTTCTCCCTATACCGCTCAGTTGCAGGTCGCGTTGCAATTGACTGAAGCATTAGCATACGTGCAGCGTTCTTTTCGTCATTTGCAATGCGACACTCTTCATCGTACCACGGTTTATGGCGAAGCGGTTTTTCGAAACCAAGTACGGTTGTTGCGGCAGTTTTTATAGAGTCGGAAATGGGTTTCCACTGCGCATCAGGATCGTCATCTGGAGGGGGTGGGTTCTGTGCCAAAAGTTGCGAGAGCTTCCTTGAGTAGGCTGTGGCTACCTCTGGTAATTGCAGCTTTCCGATGTCCAGCTTCCTCTGCGTCTGGTTTAGTACGATTTTCGCTCTACTTAATCTTGTGCGAACCTTTGCTGCTACCAGGTAGTGATCAGAATCGATGTTAGCTCCTCTGATCACTCGTTAAATCCATTACACTGGATGAGTGCCTTCCATCAATTACCACGTGATCAATTTGGTTCTTAGTTCTTTGATCAGGGGATACCCAAGTAGCCTTGTGGATGTCTTTATGCTGGAATCTTGTACCACTAATGACCATGTTTTTTGCCGCGGCAAAGTCAATCAGTCTCATATCGTTGTCGGAACTGTCAGCATGTAGACTGAAATTGCCCATAGTTGGATTAAACACATTATCCCTTCCTACTTTGGCATTCAAATCTCCTAGTACAATCTTAATGTTATTGCCAGGGCAGCGGTCATACGTTTCCTCTAGGAGCTCATAGAATATGTCTTTGGCATCATCATCTTTCTCTTCTGTCGGGGCATGCACACAAATTAGGGAAATATAAAAATATTTCGCTTTTATGCGGATTGTGGCTATTCGTTCACTCACAGGATTGAACCTAGAGACTAGATGTCGCAGTCTTTTGCCAACTACAAATCCACAACCAAATTCATGTTTTTTTTCATGGCAACTGTAGTATATATCGCAGTTTCTTTTTCTTGTGCAGCCATGTCCTGTCCATCGCATTTCCTGGACAGCGGTAATGTCAGCCTTATAACTTTCGAGGACATCTGCCTGTTGGATACTTGCATCGGATCTATATAGAGTTTTTACTTTCCAAGTGCATATCCGTAAATCGTGGTCCTTATAACGTTTGCGGGGGTCGTCAACAAATAGGGGTTGTTTATGTTTTCTTTTTCGTTTACGTATTTTCACTGCCATTATGAACGGTGGCGGGAGGCAAACCCAGCCCACCGTGTTTTTGCATTTTACCTACTGCCAGGATAATTTGATGCAGCCGCCCATTATGGATCAGACGCTGACCAGGATGCGATATGTTGAACCTGGATTTTCTTTTAGTTTTTATCCGTCGTTGGCCCGTATATTTGGCTCATCCGCCTTCTAAGGACAAAAGAATATGCCCGATTGTTTGATGAGCTTCAGTGACATCAGTCACCTACTAAACCTGATTTGATGCTCATTTGTTTCGCCTAGCTAACGGAGGTTTCCGAAAAGCCATTGCCCAGGGCATACTGCGCCGACTGTAAGTTTTTAATGGGTTGCAGTGAAGATAGCCTCCTCGCGGTGACACCTGGGTAACTCTAAATGATCTTCTTCCTCTTTGGCACAGACTCTGATACGACCCTGGTTCACGATTTTCGTAACTATTTGATTTTCTGCTCTCGAGCTGTCGTCCTGTGCTCTACGACCTGAGTAGGCAGAGGTGACACTCTGTCGAAATGGCTCGTGGCTAAGGTACCGTTCCTCTCCGCCTCCTTAAAACCTGGCAAATCTTGTAGTACGTTCGAAATCCGTCACCGCTAAGTAGGTGGTAAGGTGAGGTTGAGATGACTCCCTCTTTGGTTCAGCCTGGCACTGAACACTCTGTCCCATAAGGCGGAGTGTTAACCCTCGCGTGGAACTCCCTGCTTCATAGACAAACACGGGGCCCTTCTTTTTGAACATATTGCATCTTTACTGACGTAGATAGCGGCTAAAAGTTGAGGCCCAATCAATATGAACATTAATATTAAAAAGTCTTCGGCCACAGGAAAACCTGTCACTTCCCCCGAACCTACGGGCTCTTCCTCGAGCACTGGTGCTCGTAAGTCTTCTGTGGTCACACGCAAGGGGGCCTCTGCAAATGCGAATAATGCGGCGGTGGTCAACCCTCCCCAACTATGGGGAAAACTAAAAATCTCTGCCCCTCCCGGAAGCGGAGAGCTGATCTTCGACTGGCCACTAGATTGGTTAGTCAACTCTCTGGACTACCAGTCGCCGCACTCACTCCTGCGCAGGTAAACACCTTGGAGTGGGCTAAGTGCGTCTGTGAGGGCTCCAAGTTTGTACGGACAAAGCCTCCACTGGCTGTTACTAAAAGACAGCGTTCAGTGGAGGAGGATACTAAACCTGGTCCCTCATCTAAGAGGCATAAAAGCCACCCGGCAGGTCCTTTACTGATGTTGCGAAGGACAGCCTAATCATTGGCGTCTTTGATGAAGGTTCTCAGGATGGACGTATCCCCAAGGATAAATGGCGCATTGTAGAAGGAGCCATTCTTACGGTGTTCATGGATATCGTAAACGACAACCCTGGTCCTGTGCCAATCTGCGAAGACGCGGGATGGTTCCAGGGAAGTACTAAACTTATCGGCTGCTCTGATGAGCGAGCAGCTCGATTGTATAAGTCCGCCATGAGTCGAGTAGGTGATATACCTTCTAGACCAGGGGCTAGGGTTTGGGTCCCGTCAAACTCACCTACTGACCCACATGGGATCCTAAAGATCATCAGCCACTGCAATCCCACCATTCCTGCAAAGGATTGGAAGGTGGTCAAGGTTGAGGATCCTGTAAGAACCTCCCGGCATGTAGTTTTGGACCTGAACCAGGATTCCTTAAAACCCCTAGAGGAGTCCAAAGGCCAAATTCGGTTTGGGTTCATGGGTGTACCTCTCAGGGTGTACAAAGTGGATACGCTGAGTGGCAAACTGGCCGAGTCGAAGTCGGAAGTCACAGATGTAAATGCTGGAAAGCATTCTGAAACGACGGTAGATGCTGAAGAAGCACTACTGGATGATGACAGTGGCAGCATCATCGACCTGTCCGTCATTAGCGGGGGTGATATCGAGACAACCGTGATCGAGGTACCCGGAGTTGAAGATACTGTAGATGATGGAAGTCCTCCAGGTAAATCTTCATCGCACTAAGGCAGCATCTGCAAACCTCATTCTCCATCTTGCGAAGGGTGGAGCCGATGTGGCCCTGATACAAGAACCATGGACGGTCAATGATCGTATATGTGGTATCAGGTGCAATGGATACAAGACCTTCGTCCTATCAACCCCAGGTAGGCCAAGATCATGCATACTCATTAAAAACAAATTTAATGGTATTTTATTGCAGAATTTTAGTGATAGCGATACAACCTCTCGCTGGAAAACGGCCAGCGGGTCATCTGGCTAGTTTCATCGTACATTTCGCACGACCATACTGAATCACCCCCTCCGAAGTGCGTCAGGGATATTGTATCGGAGGCAAAAAGACGGAATTGCAGCGTCATTATAGGTGCCGATGCCAACGCGCACCACACAATATGGGCGAGTACCGGCATCAATGATCGACGTGAGTCTCTTTTTAATTCCATTATAAGCGAAACCTTGACTATATGTAATAGAGGCGAGGAACCGAACTTCATAACTTCGGTTGGGAGGGAAGTACTAGATCTAACTTTTCTACTTGGCTACGACTATGTAACTGTATCCGATTGGAGCGTACTTTCTGATCACTAATTTTCTGATCATAGATATCTACAGTTCCTCATAAATATCGAACCTCTTAAAAAGGAAGTTTTTAAAAATTGTAGGAAAACGGACTGGAACGCCTATCGTGGGCACCTAAGGAAACCTAAGAATCCGAATATTCCGACTAATGTGCCAGAGCTGGAAGAACTAGTTGGCAAATTTACTGATGCGTGCAGGACCGCGCTCAATGAGTCCTGTAAGACAAGTGGTTATAATGTTGCCAAGGGTAACAAAAAAACCTCATTGGTGGAACGCTGAGCTTCAGGATCTAAGATTGTCCATTAGGCGGCTTTTTACCAAGGCCAAAAAGAGCGGCGACCAGAGGGATTGGGACGTTTACAAGATTAGTCTTAATCTATATAAAGATGAATTCTGTGAATCCATTGAGGGAACCAACCAGACTGCACGCTTAAGATGCGTGCTCCCTAAAAACCCACCGTGTGCGGGGTTCTTAAGAAAGACGATGGAACGTGGACGTATTCCTCTGAAGAGTCACTTGGGATTCTCCTGGATACCCACTTTCCCAACGATGACCGGAATGCTGGTCATCAGCCAGAAGAGTTAGGCGGAAACTCACCTAGCTTAGAAAAAGTTCGCTCAATAGTGAGCAGAAATAATCTGATATGGGCCATTAGATGCTTTAAGCCTTATAAATCAGCCGGACCTGACGGGATAATTCCCGCGCAACTACAGGAGGCACTATACCTATCTTGTAGTTGGCTGGAGGCAATCTTTAGGGGCTGCCTTATGCTGGGAGTCATTCCAAGCATTTGGAAGCAAACCAAAGTGGGCTTCGTCCCGAAAGCGGGCCAATGCTCTCTTGCAAAACCAAAGGACTTTAGAGCAATCAGTCTATCATCCTTTGTCTTTAAGACATTTGAAAGGATACTGGACATTCACGGTCGAAGTAATCTTCCACAGAATCTACTATCGAGTTCTCAGCATGCCTATATCAAGGGCAGGTCAACTGAGACAGCTCTCCACTCTATAGGCAGCATAATAGAAAACTCTCTTGAGAATAATGGAGCCTTCAATAATATTCAACCTTCGGCGATTCTTAGGTCGTTACAGAATGTAGGAGTCGACAGCTGAGTGACACGCCTAATTGGGAAGCTTCTGTTGGATAGATCCGTCAAAGCTGAATGGGGTGGTGTTACAATTGCTAGGAATGTAAACAGGGGGACACCGCAGGGGGGAGTTCTGTCAGCACTATTATGGTTAACTTCTGTCAATGAACTACTTGTAGAATTGGACTGGGCCGAATGCCAGGTCTCTGCCTATGCAGATGATAAAGCTATCATCTGTACGGGTAGAAACCTCAATTTACTTAGCATTCGTACAACCAGCCTGCTTGGTCTGATTTCGAACTGGACCGCTAACAACGGACTATCACTTAACCCACTTAAAACCGAGCTTATCTTGTTCTCTCGGAAATATAAAATACCCCCATTTGAACTGCCGTCAGTTAATGGGGTGCAATTACAGTTGACGGAAAAGGTCAAGTATCTGGGAATAATTCTCGACAGAAAACTGTCTTGGAAACCGAATGTGGAGGAGAGGATGAAAAAGGCGTCTGTTGCTCTTTACCGCTGTAAAGGGTGATAGGAAAGCGCTGGGAACTGTCTCCTAAGATTACCATGTGGATGTGGAGGTCCCTCCAAAACAAATATATTCTGAATTGATGACAATTCAAAGATAGGCACTGATAGCGTTAGTGGGGCAATGGGCACGACGTCAGGTACTGCACTTAGTGCTATCCTGAACATATGAAACACGCCCGAAGATTGGGACATAGAAACTCCACTCTCTGTACATGCTGCATAGTAGAGGACGAGGAAACGACGAAACACCTTCTCTTGGATTGCCCTGCTCTGACAGGACTGAGAAGTAGGATATTCGTAACACGTCTAGTTAGCACCGTAGCTCTACAGGATATTCCTGTAGGTCTTATAGACAAATTTATTGAAAGGGCAAATTGGCTAGACGACTAGTTAATAGTTGCTATGGAGGAAACTGCAGGTATCACAAAGCGCTTCTGTAGCCTAAGTGTGCTAGACAGCGTGCTGTCTTGCAGCCTTTTCAACCAACCATGTTTCTAATGGATGAAGTTAACTTACTGCCATATATAATCGGTAGATATTTTAAGTGAGAATGAATAAGAGATTGATATACCATTAATTTTAGACTTGTATTTATTTTGTTTTAAATTTATATAATATACCGATACCTGACGATATTATATGGTTATCCCAAGACAGGTTGCGACTTAACTGTATTCCCATATTCCCAGATACTCAACCTTCTCCGATTCCTCTATTATATTACCATCTATATCAACACTCATGCAACTTTCATCTCTTCATATATATGGTCGGAATCTCACAAATTTGGTTTTCCCTCCATTCAAAACTAATTTGTTAACTCTTATATATTCACATAATATTAGGGCATCGTACTCTACTTGTGTTTGCAAAACTTTTGGTTGGTTATAATTGTAAAATATACAAACGTTATTAGCAAAAATATACATCTTGCCCTTAAACGGAATGTTTTTCATATCATTTATGTATATTTTAAATAATAACTGTCCAAGGACACTACACTAGGAGAAAATCCACTAATGTTTAGCTTCCTTACCAATATGTCGAAATAAACTAAGTCAAAAGCCTTGGAGAAGTAAAAAAAAAAAAACTCCGGCAACACCTTTGTACCCAAAATCTATACCATCACAAATATAGTCTATGATGTAGACGACACTTTCTTTTGTACCAGTACCCTTAATAAATCCAAATTGGCGTTCAAAAAACATGCTATTTTCATCCAAATATGAGGTTAACTGTTCGAAAATAATTTTCTTAAATACCTTGTTAATTGTCGATAAAATTGATGTTGGTCTAAAATTTTCACTTTCCCTAGAATTTTTGCTTTTAGGAATAGGACAAATTTTATATACCTTTAGTACATCTGGATAAACGGATTCCAAACTCATTTTGTTAAAAATGTCAGAAATTTGGTCAGCAATAACTGATTTTCTTGTTAGCAACATTTTCGGTGTTATACTGTCATAACCAGGAGTTTTACTCATATCTAAAGTTTCCAAAATATATTCAATACTTACACCCCTATTCTGTGTATGTGGTAACAATCAAATTGTAACCACAAAATTGTTACAAAGCTGTCACTATTGTTTGTATCTGGTATTCTGGCAACACGGGGACAACGAAAAATTCACCTCGTAACAAATAATTCACCTCAGGGACAACAAAACAACAATATATATATAAACAACAATATATGGTTTTCTGCATAAAATGAACGCGGTAAAAAAAGGAAAATTAAGTATTTAATGTATTTATGATTTATTGAATTAAAATTAATACATTTGCGCACCGCAAAGGCACAGCTGGAATGCTATATTGCCTTCCTCAAGGAACATCCAGAGATGCTAAGCGGAAAGAATACACCTGCGCATACGCGCCAAATAGAAGAAGAAATTTACTTTAGCGCCAACTCTCTGATCCACATCAAAATTTCACCACCGACCAAAGCTTCTGCACTGAGTTCAAAAAGTTGGTTTTCCCTTGGGGTCGGTCCAACTTCTTGAGATATAGGTCTTTAAAGCTTGAGTATATAATCGTTCGTATCTCCGGTATTTATAATCTGATCTGGTTGAAATGGGAATCATTACAAAGGTCTTTCTAAGCTCTATAAATCAGTGCATAAACATATTTAGTTTTATTAACCCATTGGGGAGCTAATTAAAAAAAGTTTTTTAAACTCACTTTTCTGCTAAAAATTATTATTTTTTTCAACAAAATTACCCATTATACTTATTTTTTGACAGGTCAGATAAAAGACAAGACCTTAGGCTCTTTTAAAGGTACATACATATGTATATTACTCACCAATATCCCTTCAAAGACCGGAGATATTTACGTTAAAATTTTATAATACATTTCGCGCTTTTTCAATCTTTGTAACGCAAAAGCAAATTCTTTCTTCTTTCTGCTGCATTTCCATTGCACAAAGTAACAAAAGTCCTTCCTCCATTTAATTATGCCCTCTTGTCGTTTTGGTACAAAATATATTATTAATTTTTCCCGTATACAGTTTTATTTTTTTCTTTCAGAATTTATAAAATGTTTTGTATCAACTTTCCGGCAAATAAAACAGCTGTTACGCGCTGTTACCTCCTATTTGGCAGGTAACAGTGTTTGTTACTTTTGTCACCAAAAAAATGTGTCAGAATACCGATTTGTGACAATTGTCACTTAGCTGTCAAATAGTAACCGTGGTGACTTTTGTAACCCTGCCAGAATAGGCCTGTTAGTCTGTCAGTATTTCTTATAGAAAATGCTGTTTGAGATGGAACTAGGGTTGTAAAGACATTGATATCGTCACCACCATATGTTGGAATGTTGTTCCTAACATTTTGAACGGTGCTATAATAAAAATTATTGAGACGTGATACCTTTTCCTCATTAGATAATTAGCCCAATTCTCAATAGCAATTCCCTGGGAGTTTTTTCCCTGTTCCCCTATTCTTAATAAAATCTCCCTGGGAGTTTTTTCCCTATTCCCTTATTCTAAACGAACTTCGAAAAAGGAAAATTTTTCCCCGGGAAAATAGTAGGTATTCTAAATGTGAATAAAATGGAGAATGTGAAAACAACTTTTGGGAGTAATTCCACCAACAAATTGCTAGGGAGTGCTGCGCAAAATTGTAAGTATTTAATATTTTCTATAAAAAAATAAATAATTACTTTTATTTTAATCAATATTATGGCACTATTCTTCGGAATAAATTTGCTTTAGCATCAACTCTCAGATCTACACCAAAATGTTACCACCGAGAAAAGCGTCTGCACTGAGTTCAAAAGTTTTAAAAGAGGTTATCAAAGTTAATAGAAATGAGTATCATTACAAAGATCTTTCTAAATTCTATAAAAAAGTGAGGTTATAAAATCATTTTTAATAAACAGTAAAATATTTTTAACCGTATTTGTAGAGTTTAAAAAGACCTTTCTAATGACAAGGTCAGAAAAGTAGTTTCAGAGATATAACCGACTATACACTAAAGCTTTGCAAGCCCATATCTCAAGAAGATGGGCCGATCGTACAAAAAAATATATATACATATTTCAGCTCAGCTTAAAAATCTATATTGATGATAAAATTTTGATTCCATTCCAAGAAATGCCCCTGAACTAGAGTTAAGCCAAGTAAATATGTATGTTCCCTTATTTACTTACAAAGTTTGCGGCAGCTCAAGTGAATTCGTCGCATCGCGTAACTATCTCCTTGCAAACGTTTGTTGTTGCTTCTGCTCCCGGTCGTTCTTCTGCTGCCATTCTAAAGGCTATGGTGTACATTTTCACTTATTTTGATTATTAATTAATTATTTGCTTAAAATGATTTGCATTTAACAACCAAAACCAAACGTCATAAAGCAAAAAAGCTGACTTCGAAAATTCGCAATTCTCTCTCCCTTATTATTCTATTCCCCGTCTGTTTAGAATAGGAGGATTTTATTCCCGGGAAAAATTAATTCCCTGGGAATATTTAGAATTGGGCTGAATTTTTTTATACCGTTTTCTGCCAAAAAATCGGTACTATTATCTTGTCTTTCCCAAGCTGATTATTAAAAAATTACCACAGTTTTCTCAAGTTCCCATTACATTTGTGAATGTTATATTCAAAATAATTGCTCCTTAGTTTACCATTGCAGATATCAATATCCTTACTAATCATCTTTAAACGTTTTTGCACTTCTCGCCCTTTATAACTTGTCTTTATAATCCATGAGGGAAATTAATTTCCCTGACAATCACGGACTAATTTTCCTCCTTCTATTAACTAGCTTGGTAGTGCTAGTGGTACTCTCCTGCTTTGCTGAGTTGAAAATTTTAAGAAGCTGCGAACACTGTTCCGAGAAGTTATCAGTATTAAGTATTCTCAAGTGGTCATCTAAGTAGAGATCAAACTAATCGTAATCAATCAGAGACTTTGTTTTAGCAACGAAATTACTGTTTTGAAACCCTAAATTGAACAGAGACAAGAATGGACATTAAATTCTTCAATTATATCATTCAGACTTCTACTCATGTTAGTAATCTGCAATAAATCGATATTAAAGTCACCAATATATACGCATGGAGAATGATTAACTTTAAGAAACATGTCACCAATTTTCCTAAAAAATATTTGCGGGGAACATTTTTGTGACCTGTACAAAGAGGTGATAAACAATGATTTCGCAGATATTCTGATATCTGGTATTGAAATCATGATATAATCCAAGTAATCTTCACTACAGTTTGCCAATATATAACATCTTAAACTTTGACTTGTGGCCGTCGGTGGTGCAATGGGTAGTGTGCGCGCCTCTTGTACATGACATCCTGGGTTCGATCCCTGCTCTGACCACCTAACAAATTTCTTTCGGCGGCGGTCACCTCGCATAGTGACGGCGACACTATCGAGTATTTAGCCATGAAAAAGCTTCTCAAAATACCGTTCGGAATCTATAAAAACTATAAAGCGCACAGCTCACTGGTGGTGAGAAGCTCTCCCCAATTCCTTCATGGAATCTAATGGGAACCATTTATTTATTTTATTTATCCAACGGATTTAAAGGACTTTGCATAATTGAAAACTTGTACAGTTTCTCTGGAGAGAGAATCATTAATATAAACAGCATGGTAAAATATGTAAGTAAGGTAAACGCAGCAGGAATTGTTGCAACAACAACAGACATTTTGTTTTTGTTTGGTGTCCATAGTCTGTCAAATTTTATACATGTGTGTATCTACTGTAAAAGTAAACAAAAATGTACAAATACAAAATACATGTGAATTTGACATAAGAGAAACACCTAAGCAATCAGCTGTTCTAACGAGTTTACCTTACTTATTTTACCATGATAAACAGCTTTCAATTCATCTTTTTGTTTTACAGCCAAAGTCACGATCTCGAAAGAAAACCTAAGCGAACGAAAGCCAGTCACTCACTTTCGTTCTTATCCCAGGCTTTAAATGTAATTGTGTGTTTGCAAAATCGGAAGTCACTAACTATTTTCGCTGTCGGCTAAGCGAACGAAAATGTCAAAACCAGACACTTGTCTTTTGGTTGTCGCATAGCTGGAAATCAAATAAAAGCTTGAAACAAAAACAATTTATATAGAATACAATGGAAGAAACACAATGGACAGAAAATAATGTCATTACAATAAATTTGTTATTAAAATATATTTCCATTTCAGCACAAAAAAGCCAACTTTGCGGCACCTGCAGATACTGGCTTCTCGTACTCGTTCCTTTGAACAAAAAGTGGGGTCCGATTTTGAGTGGGGTCCGATTTTGTACTGAATTGTATATATTTTCGTTCGCTTGTTAGTGACTCCCAAATAAGCTGTTTGTCGCATAGAAAGAAAGCGAACGTTAACGTTCGACATCGTGTCTTTGCCTGTTAATTTGGGTTCTCGTTCATCAAGACTCTATTGCTCTTATTATTAGACAACTTTACAACAGTGGTAGGCAAAACCGAACGCACGCACGCAAACGTAGTATGTGCTTGTGTGCTGTCGCAAACGCACAGGCATAGTCTGATGCTTCGACCCAGTTAGCATTTGGAAGGTCGTGGAAGATTATAATCAGCCAACTGAAGTCTTCTTCGACTACTTTTACTGATTATTTTGCTGCACAAGTGAAATATGAGTCATGCTTAAGCTTTTTAACAGCCTAACTACGTATGTCGAATACTTACGGTCTTTCGTCGTATAAGCGAAAATATTTCCTGTTGCGCTCTGTAAAAGTATGAGAATGACAAATCAAGAGAAAATGAAAAAAGAATGAAAACGAAGTGAGCATTTCAGTACAAAGTTGCGCTCCGTAACTTTTTTTTATGTCATTTGCGTAAACACAAATGTCAAAAACAGTCACTTGTATTTTAGCTTTCGCATTGTTTATTTTTGTAAAGAGAACGAAGACATAAAATGGATAAATGGTAAGTATTTTATAAAAAATGATCTATATTTTATTAACATATGTATATGTATTTCAGCAACAAAAAGTCAACACTGGTACAGCTGCAGACACTGGAGGAACATCCAGATTTCGCCAGGGGAACAGCAGTGTTTGGGAGCTCTAAAATGAGCACAGAAGACAAATCGAAGGACCTTTGCATTAAGCTAAATGGTTTGGGCCCCGCAATACATTAGACATGTCCCTTAATTGTCTCCGGGGTAATAAAACATAGTTGTTGTGTACATTTGAGTTGCCGATCGTATGTGTGTGCAAAATACGATTATTGTCTGCCTCGCGAGGCTATGGGTTGGTTACCACTGCTGTACAACAATCGATTGTTTTTCCTTGGTTTTGTTGTTTTTATTTAGGAAGTAAACATCATATATCTCATCCTCGCATATGCTTGCTCCAGCTTTATTTAACCTATGTACATATATGTATATGTATATATTATATTTCGTTTTAATCCAAATGTATATTGGCATTTTCACAGAAAGGTCCACCCAGACCGAAAAATTAAAAGTTATCCACCAGATTTTTTTTACATCTATTATTAAAAAAGAAGTATTCAAAATGAATTAAATAGAAGATTAGTAGATTTCCTTAGTTGCGATGGTGTGTTATCGGGCTACAAAATACAGGTTCATGTTTTATAATTTACATTTCTAAGAGTAATTATGCAATTCGAATCTTCGAAAGTGGAAGACGTGCAAATAAAAGCAGCTCAAACTGAATTTTCACCTACAACATTAATTTAAGACCTTCATATAATTTTTATATAACTATCTACTATCTCATCTTGTTATCCTAATCATTATTTTTCAAAAAAAAAAAACAATTTTCGCTTAAAATGTCTTTTCAACAAGCGAAAAATATCTTAAAAGTTAAAATATACATATAAAAGCTAAAATTCATGATTTATTTGCGTTAAGTAATTTTTTAATAAAAATTGTAACTAAAAATTTTCCAGTGCAAATTTAAGTAACGTAACGTCATGTAACGTCACGTCAGATACTAAGGTAAATAAAAAAAAACTTATAAAAAATTTTTAAATTTTATAACTTATATTGATTTAAATGGTACTAAAAATAGTTTCATAAAAAAAGTCTTGCTAAATTCGCAATCCAAGTCAAACACCCACTCTGTTTTTTGTAACGTCACGCCTGCTCATATTTTTGCTTCAATTTTTGAATCCTCCGTGTCGATTTAATGAATAAAGTGTTATAAAAAAAGCTTTTTAAAAATACAACTTTTTCATATTTTTTTAAAATATTTTTTCGTACAAATGTCACGTAACGTCAAATTGGAAATGCCCATACACAAAAGAAGTATAAGCCTTTAAAATATTTATATTTGTTTTTATTTCAATTCTATTCTGGGATCCCGGGAAATCAAAACAAGAATCCCGTTTTCCCGGAGTAACAAATTTCCTGAAAAAACCCCTAGTGGAGACAAAGCTGGAGGTGGATCTATCAGCGCAAGGTTTCAATCAAGAACAATTCTTGACATCATTTGGAACCAATCCTGATTTTCAAAGCATAATTAATTGGTGTAGAAATTGTGCATTTCACCATTTTCTTCAAATATTCGCATAGATATATTAAATTTTAAACAAATTACTAATTGATATCTTCTACAAGGTTGTACTGGTTAAATACTAATGAACAATAATTACGTTAGTGTAACAAATCCAGAAATTTAAAATTTTTTTTCAACGTTTTCTTATAATTTCTAAACTTTTAACACAGGAATGTAATAATGTTCTCCAAAGTTGTACAATTTAAGGCCTTCGGAAATTGATTTGACAATTTACATACTGTTGCGGCGGAATTAATATTTACTGCCGTATTTGTAATCTAAATTTGTAATATGTGAATATCTGTTTATGTTTTTGGCAACACTTGTGGTCATAGACGAATGTAGTATAGACACATTTATTCTTTCATATGACGTTTCATTTCACACTCTTCGTCGCAGGTTTGTGGAAATGATAGAAATTAAATTTAAAATTAACTTACACCAGGTGGAGTTATAAAATATGTTCACTTAACATTTTCATGCCGTTTTGGTGTAGAACCGGAAAATTTAAATGTATTTTGCACTTTTTTTTACTTTTATCGTTGGTATACGAAATGCGATTGTTATTCCTTTGTTGGGCGTTGTTTACTATTGCCTCTATCTGGTATTATTGAACCCATGTTTTCCATCATACAATGTTTACTTGCAACCATACCTATGACGTTTAATTTATTGAGAGAATAAAAGTCTCTATACTATATTCGTATATGCTTGTGGTGTTAGTATACGTCGCGCTTTGAATTAGGCGGCTAAACGCGCCAGCGGTGGCTTACAACATTTGGTGACGTATAACATTTTTTGGCAACACAGATTTTGGTTGTATGGAGTTGATTTTTTAGTATAAAGACTATCATATTGAATTTGGCTGATAGTCGACACAACAAACCAAAGTGTTGAACAATGAATTGGTTATTGTTTAATATTTCTTTAATATTGTGGATGAATAAAACGAAAATTATAATTTTACACATACCATACATTTTCTGTCCTTGTAATAAAAATTCGGTAAAAATATTTCTTGTAAACTATTTTATTAAAATATATATCACACTACACAATTAGTTTTTACATCAAAGCATATATTGTTTCACTCAAATCATAATTTTAACAAATTTAAACAGTTGAATATCTGTGTATTATGCTATGCTACATACAGTACTACATACATATGTATATTGCCCATATTTGTCAGTTACAATTTTCAACCTAACACAAAAATGTTAACGGCCTTATTCATAAAAAATCATTAAATTAGCTTTAAAGCATTCATCAGTTATTGAAAGCTTTAACATTTGGGGAAGGTTTTATTAGTACTCTATTCATAATGAGTATTTTAACCAGGGAACAGATAATTGACTGACAACCCTGTTTTATGTATTCTCACAGTGCTTGTGATGTAAAAACAAGATGAACAATAACCGACACACCGAATTAAATTTTTTTTATTTAAATGCGTCAATGCATTTTTGCAAAATTTTAAACATTAATGGAAAGAACTATTCAATAAAAAGATCAATTAATGTTTCCTATATTCATAAATTTGGAAGAAGTGTTAATAAATCATATTGACTTGGATTTCAGTTTTGGGTAGTCGAATATAAAACCGGATATTAGGTTGTAGTTTCAATGTTTTGATTTTATATACATCACTATGTAAACAAGAGTTCTTTTTGGTTAAAAATTTTAAAAATTGGAACGAAACTATTTGGCACGATAATGTGACACTATAAACGCTGCAAATATACACAAAACAATTTGAATTGTTTATATCGCATAAATATTTAAGCACAGTACGCGTGAAATGTAAAAAAATCATTTCTTTTGTGTATTAATGCGGATAAAATGGCGTTAAAGAAGGGTGAAACGTTCAACAAAAATGGCGACGTTAGAGAACTGTTAACAGAGGAATTTTTTGATTATGAATACAATTTTTGGGCTTTACCTTCTTAAACCTTTAACAAACCCATGACAACTTTTTATGAATAAGGCCGTAAATCTATAAACAGTAGAATTAATGTTTTTTTGTTGGTTTTTATGGCCTTGAAATTTACCCCAAATTTCATGTAACGTTTAAGACTTTATTTTACAAAAAGTTTTTTCCTGAAAATTTTAAGGATGAAAAAATTAAGACGATCCACTGATTTTCAAGAACTTTTGTGCCAAGCTTCTAAATACATAGGGATTTTTTGATTTTTTTTAATATTTCGCTGTATTGCCCATCTAACTTGTGTAACGTTAAAGACAAATTTCGCTGAAAAAATTTTACATTGTGACTCGACATAAAAACATCATTTTTTGTTTTCAGAGACTGTTGAGCCGGATGCAAATAAACAAACACTATATCGACAAGTTAAAGAAGAATAAAAAATATGACGATTATAAGAAAAAAATTGCAGCATACATGAAGATAAACCGAAATGAAATAAAAAAGAAAGAAAGCAAAATGACAGACGATGAACGTGTCAGTGTCATCAAAAAACGTTGTGAAGCGGTGCGTGAACGAGTAAGAAAGTGAAGAGAGATAAAGAAAGATGCTCAAACACAATCAAATGACTCCGTAACTCTGATGTCTTAACTTATGCTCCTGGTTCCTGATTTCCTGCTGCCTGTCCTCACATTTATTCCTGATTTTATTGGTGTTGCTTTTCCTGCTTTGTAACTCGGGTGTTTTAACTATTATTTATACTGCCAACTCAACATCATATCCCATATGACGTATTTGCTGTTAATCAATGTATCTCGAATGCTGGTTCCTGTTTTTTCCCGCTTGTCTTTGTGTTTTTGTTCCTGATTTCGAATTCTTCTCCTTCATCTTATTCCCGGTTCCTGCTTCCTGATTTTGCTGTTTCTTTATTTTAAGTTTTTATTATATTAATTTTGTTTTGTTTTTAATTTCGCTATTCATATGTATGTGCTGTTTCTTGTTTCCTTATTTTAAATTTTTATTATATAAATTTTATTATTATTTTTTTTTTTTTTATACTTACAAATTTATGCTAAACACATTTTTTTCCTGCTCAATGTTTAAAATTTTATTTAAATTTTTTATTTTTTTTCTTCTTTGTAATTGTATTTATATATTGTATTTTTATTTGTAAATTTTATTTTAAGATGAATTTTGAATAAAATATTCCATCTCCAGCTGGACTTATTTGTAGCGGAGTAAATAAATAAACAAACAAATAATTGGTGCCAAGCCAAGTGTCATTATTCACCACCGCTTTACATTTCAATGAATTGGTTCAACCAAAAGTATTTCTTTCTGACAGCTTAGTATGCACCAAAGAAATAACTATTCCATACATATGCAAGTTATTCAAAGAATTGCCAAAATCGTTGAATATTTTGAAAATCTGGAGCGATCGACCTTCGTCACAATTCAAAAACAAATATATCACTGCAAGGGCTGCGTTGATGGTATTGGTGCGACAACAAAAACGATTGTACGAAAACATGTCAGAGCTCGAGAATCAATCGTTAACTGTGCTGCTGATTTAATACTTTTCATCGCACACAATCAAAAACTTCAGTTCAAGAGCTGCCCGAAAAAGTGTTACCATAAATCAACGATTCATTGAACTCTGGGTGTATTTTCTTTCATCGGCTTTGAATGTCCGAGACATTGCTTCAGCACTTCAACATCAAGTGAAAATTGGAAAAACAATTTCTTTTGATACGTTCCAAGAAGAATATGATTAATTTTGTTTTCTCGTTCATATTAAAACACATAAAAACAACTTACAAAAAAAAAATACTTTTATTTGAATTTTCTCATACTTTAACCAAAAAAATATACTGAAATACTCGAATATGCACTAGAAAGTTATATTTTGGCAACTAACTAGTAATAATACTAATAAAAATAAACAAACATATTTGTTCGTTTCTCAAAAAAATCGATATGTAACGTTGTAGACTTTTTCGTGTAACGTTAAAGACCGTACATTTTTGCTCCTTGAAGTGGAGGGTAAATATTGTTTTGCATTCTTATGTATGTAGACCTTTAGTTGATCCTTCATCTTCGAAATAGTGCTTAACTTTAGGTTTTCCCATGGCCTAATATTCTTTAAGATTTCCAATGAAATTATCTTAGGAAACTATATTTTTAAGCATTTGTAATACAGTTAAATTCATGCCTTTAGTTTAGTAAGTTTAGTATTAACAACCATTTCAAGTTTCCCTCTATCAACATTTAATATGAAAACATTTATACTTACATATATATAACACCTCAGCTTCGCGAAGGCGCTCAAACAAACGCTCCTTTGATGAATGATTTTGCTTGGATGACCGCACTGGGCTCACATATGCAAGGAACATTGAACAACTTTTTTATACCATCGGCTACCCCTTCGTTCCTGATGAATGACGTCTCTTTATATTTAGATGGTTCAGTGAATAGTCTCAAAGGAGTGCTGCTACATATTGGTAATGAGTATCCGTGAGTGCCTATCATTTATGGGACCGATGTAGTAGAAAACTACGACAAAATGAAAGCAATTCTGGACTTATTAAGTTATGAGAGACATTGTTGCGTGATTTGTTGCGACCTTAAAATTGTAGCCATTGTCATGGGTCTAAAAAAGGGCTACCGCAAACATCAATGTTTTTTGTGTCTCTTGCAGGGTCGATGCTGGGAATTTCATTATACCAACCACATTATACCAACCAGTACCAGTTATCAGATAGGGTATAATAGCATTGAGAACACGCTACTTGTGCCGTCTTCTAAAATTATTATTCCTCCGCTGCACATCAAATTGGGCCTGATACGAAATTTTGTGCTTAAAGATGGGTTTCCCAAACTTAAGCGATGCCAAAATTGCCCTTGGTAAGTTATATGGTTCGGATGATTACATACTAAGCATTTACATCCCTAGCTGTTTTTAATGGCCCTCAATTAAATACATATACTGATGAAATCCACTGAGTTTCCCCAGCTACTAATACCAGTGAAAAGGAATGCATGGAGTAGTTTGCAATGAACAATAGAACATTTTCTAGGTAATAAAAAAGCTGAGAACTACGAAGAAATAGTCCGCGAATTGGTCAAAAGCTACAGGAAAATGGACGTAAATATGTCGCTTAAAATTCATTAGTTGGACAGTCATCTTCATTTTTTCCTGATAATAAAGTGCATTTGTTTTTCTTCAAAATATCATAGTATTAAAACTGTTTTTTTTATTTAAATATATACTCATTTAGAAACGACAAAGTCTATAAATAAATAACGGAGTACGCTGTTTTACTACCTATGGTCACTAGTTTTACATGTGTATATATATAAGTCCAAAATACGTTTAAATTTCACAGTTTTTCATCAAAACGACATGAAAATTTTAAGTCAACAATTTTTGTTATTCCACTTGGTGTAAGTCAATTTACGTCAAATAACTCTCTATCGCGCCGACCGCACCACGAATCATAGATTAATTCATACATAGATTTGTCAACTCCCTCATCGGTTTAATGAGGTTTGACAAACACGGAGGTTGGAGGTGGAAAGTTTCTGATAGCTATTCATTTGGGAGTGGCCAGAAATGACTCCTTCATTGGGCAGTCCAAGCAGCTCACTACACACGGTGCGCCTTAACTAAAATTAAATAAAAAGGTCTTACACCTAGAAAATTAGTAGAGATTCTGAATTTACAATGTTCATACATGAGACAAATCAAAAAACTAAAATAATCTGTGGAGAGATTTTTAAATAAATCCACTTTGAACATTTTTGCGCACGAAGTACGATATTTCAAAAATGCTGGCATCATTTTGTTACTTATAAATAGAAAAAAATAAAATAATTTTGTATTAAATGTTTGTATTAATGAATCAAAATTTTATTTACATTGCCTTGACGCCATTTTCTAAATCTGTAATCCACGTGAACGTTTGTTACAGCTGTGTTAGATTTATAAAAGGTATTTAAATTGTGTTAGAAAGATCGTGGCGGAGAAAATTTTAAAGTGGAATAAGCGATAGCTAACTGAAAGCTTTAGGGTTGCTTCACTGTGTTTTCACAAATTTGCAACTGTACATGCAAGCAACGCTCAAAATCATACCAAATATACCAGATAATAGGAGAAATTATTGGAGCTTCCTCTTTGTGCACTTCGCCTTCTAAATATAATGTCACCGAAGAAGTTTTCAACTTTTAAGCTTTTAGGTGCAAGTAGCACAGCCGTTACGCACTCTGATTACATATATCTATATGACTCCACCGGAGAAATATGCACTTTAATACACTTTTGAACTGAGTACTACCAACTGCCGATCGTAAAGCCGATTAATAACCTCAAAACTTTCTTATCGGTGTCGACCGGTGTTATCTATCAATTGTTTGGTATCTAAAAACTATTAAAACTGTTAAAGCTTTGACTCACTATCAAAATCGGGGAAAAGTATGTTTCCTGTGTTTTCGAAAACAAAAACAAATATATATTATAGATAATCAGTTAAAAATTGGTATGAAAAATGGAAGTTGGAGGCAAAACATTCCTAGACATTATTCCACCGCCAGAATTACACCTTATGCTTGGTGTTGTTAACACTGTTTTCACGCATATGTCGAAAGAGTGTGAAAATGAGTCGCTGTCATGGGCAAAAGCTTGTCACGTTCAGCGTGAAATCAGACGAGGATCTTCTGGGTTTAAAGGAAATGCATGCAAAACACTTTTGGATAAATACCTTCTGCGCCAGTTTGAAAATCTAGCAATACCTAAGTATGTATGTTAAAGTATTTGACGACTTCAAGAAAGTAGTTTCTGCATGCTTCGGAAATAATCTTGACCAAAATTACAAAGTATGTATAGAAGCTTTCAAAAAGAGCTATATGGACTTAGGTGTCAGCGTTAAACCAAAGGTTCATGCAGTTTTTGATGTGTTAACATCTATAGCGGCGTATAGCGACCAAATTTATCAGTCAACACATGCAAACAACACACAGACAGGTTTTCTGCTGCTGCTAAAACCAGATTTTATGCTGCTGCTAAAACCAGATTTTCTGCGACTGCGAAAGAGAATAATGACGTGTTAAACAAAAATGAGCGAGCAAGAGAGCAATGAAAGAGTGGTGTGGCAAACGAAACATGTGTCTGTTGCTGTTGTTGAACGGAGATATAAAGCATAGCCACGCAAAATTTCATTTGCAAGCCCTTGCGCAGTCGACGTTATGGTGACACACTAATACGTCAGCTACTTCGTACAAAGTATGTGTGATGTTGTGTGTTTCGTTGCTGTTAATATGGCAAACATGTGGTTATGTGACACACGTATACGTCAGCTACTTCGGACAAAGTATGTGTGATGTTGTGTCTTTGGTTGTTTCGTTGTTGTTGCTACGGCCAAACAAAGCGAGTCATTTGATGTTCAGCATTACCCGGTGTATATAAAAACAAGTAGAAACGGTGTTAAGTTCGGCCGGGCCGAAGCTTACCCGCTTGTTCCAGTAAGTATTACATAAGTACTTATACCATTATGCACTAAGAAAGTACCAGTTCTTACTCGGCAATACACTACCAATGATTTTGAGTGACGAGTTTAACATGGGGATGTCAGTGGAGGTATACAATTGTCACCCTCTCGGTTACCGTCCATTTACGAAAACAGTAATGATAATTCGTTCATTCCGTCATTGATACCAAATAATTACTGAGATCGTTAATGCTGAATAATTACTACTTCTTTAATGATTAATAATTAACTATTTCGTTAATGATGAATAATGAACTACTTCGTTAAAGATAAATAATGAACGAATTAGGTACTGGAAATGTTAGTAAAGAAATCATAAAATCCCCTTCTTTAATTTTTGAAATAAAAAATATGGATTTAATTATTCATTTTATGATATTTTTATTCCTTCTTTTCAATGTACATTTGTAATTAACAGAAAACAAATTCATTTATTTAAAAGTTTAAAACTATATCAGCCTTTTTCCGCAAATTAATTGTTAATACTTATTATTGTAATACAAAATTATAAAAAAAATCAAAATAAAATTCATTAATTCAGATTAATAGATTTAGAAAATTCTGGGGTATTTTTCTCTGCATGTCTCTGCACTGACATGTTTTTAAAAGTGCACCTTTTTTGCAATTGTATTGCTTTTTGAATTTGTTCGTCAGCAGGACCAGTATTACTTGCTTTGGTCATTGAGACTGCTTCTGAAAATTCAATAATATACATACATATGTTAAATATTATGTTGGGTTTTAAAATATAATGGCTTTTTTACCTAAAAGCACACTGTAAAAGTTTTTAAGCTGTTTAAAATTCTTTATTATGCTTTTTAAATGCCGCTTGCTAATCATTTTTATTACCTTTAAGCCACAAAAACGATTAAAAAGTAAATTATTATTCTCATTCCTTCAAAACTCCTGTAGAACTTTGCTTTGAACACACAAAAAATTGTAACACAATTTTTGACTGCTAGATCAAACACCAAATGAAATGTTTATCGACTACAGATCAGATATGGGAAATGTGAATCTTTTGTACACTTTATGTTTTAGTACTAAACGTCTTTTGGTACGATCATTCTTTGTACGATGATGCATTACAAGTACGCAACCAGTTTTTTAAAAATGAAAAACATTAGTAAAAATTGATTTTTGGATGCAAATCTTTAAAATAAGAGGAAAAAGTGAAATAATTTTTTCGATAACTTTTTTAATTATCAAGTTATCCAATGTTTAAAAACCTGTGAAATATAAAAACGTCAGGAATTTACATTTTACGATATTTTCTCCTAGAACTGTTAAAAATAAGAGGAAAAAATTAAATAATATTTTTCGATAACTGCGTTATCGAATGGTAAAAAACCTATCAAAATACAAGCTTGCGAATTTTACAAATCTTTTATTAACTTTTTATAGCATACTTTTACTATTTGGTTTTAAAAAGCTACAATTGGAATTTTTTGTACAATTTCTGAGCGCTCTACCAAGCATCTCATCTCATTTCTCATCACTGCTACAAATATGTTGTCAAATTGTTTTTCCAACGAACACAACAGAAAATAACGGCACTTAAAAAAGAAAAATAAAAAAATATCAAAACAATGTGTACTGATTTCACTATCCCCTAGTAATGCCCAGGGGCGACAATCGACGCACCACCCGTTTACTTTGGAATAATGAAATAAGTACATACGCTGTTTAACGAAATCGCTAATGAGGTATACTATGAAAAGTATCAATAGTCGCATTTATATTATACAAATGTATACACGAGTAAGTACTGGGATATGTAATCGACGAAATGATTACAGAACAGACATCAATTGCAGTTTTGCCGAACAAGCGGGTATATACCCTCCACCATGATAATTTACACTCACACTCTCCACTCTTTGCATTCCCTTAACAGTTTTTGATGTGTTAACATCTATATGCGCGGGTACGGCCTAAATTCACAAAGTGAATCCATCCAAACACAATTTGTCCGACTGCGCTCACACATTGTTTGCGTTAAACTCCTCCGAAACTGCTGAACCGATTTGTATGAAATTTTGTATGCATATCGGGTAGGTCTCACAATCGGCCAACATCTATTTTTCATACCCCTAAATGATAAGGGTGACCCACTCCTATATAGAACACAGATTTGTCCGACTGCGAAACACAGCTTGTCAGACTCATGGTAGAAATATAATGGTAGATGCAGTACGACAACAAATACAACAAGCCAAAAACAACAGGCATTTTGTTTTTGCTCAGTATCTGTGTTGTGTCAAGTCAGCTGATAGAAAAATTATGAAAATGTAAAGAAATTTGCAAAAAGTGCCATTTAGAAAATGATTGAGTGTTATTTGATATATTGAAAGTGTATAAGTGTGAAAATTAAAACGTTTCTATGTAATTTTTGCAGAGAAATATTTCAAAAACAGCAGTTGCCGGCGAACGGGGGTTGCAGACAAACAAATGTAAACAAACTTTGACATAAGAGAAAAACCTACTCACACTCAGTCCAGAAAAAAGTTCAAATCAGCTGGGCTAGTGCTTCTACCATTTCTTTGTACCATGGTCAGACTGCAAAAAAACACACACACTGATATAGCGGCAGCCAATTGTTGTATTCTGTGGGTGCGAAGCACTCTCAGTGCAAAGAGAGTAATGACGTGATTATACGTATATAAAAATGAGATAGAAAGAGAGCAACGAAAATTGCTGTTGCTGTTGCTTTGTATTCTCTTTGCTTTTTGTGGGTATAAAATAAAAGGTATTAAGCAAGAAAATAATGACACTTGTCTTTAAATATGTTTAAGTGTTATTTAGTATTAATATTACTTAAATTAAACGTCATCATATGATTGAACGCTGGTTTTTATTTTCCAATGTAACATTAAGCTTGTTTTGGTTACATATTTGCTTGTTTTGTATGAAGCACTTAGCGAAGACTTAGCGAAAGATTCATTTTCGCTAAGTTTAAAACAACAAAATGTTGACATCTTTTACCTTTTTTAACCATTTTTCATATTTGTGAACAAAATGACTTCTCGCTAAAAAGCCGTTTTCTTTGCAACTTAGCAAGCAATAATCGCTTGTTTGTAACCAAAACACGACTATTTACAAATGTGTTCATAGAAATCGAACAGGTACCGTGTAACAAAAAGGTGTTAACACATCGCCCGTGAGTTCGAACACTCATTGGATTTTTTTCACATAGAACAGTTCTGTGAAAAAACCGGTGAAGGATCATAATTTTTTGGGGAGCAGGCGATGGAGTCCGTTCATTTTGATTTCTTAAAGTCTTCCTGGGAAATGAATAAGGTTGCTGCGAATCACCCGAATTATCCTAAACACCTTTTGAGGGCTGTTTGAAGATATTGTTACGAATTTCCTTATTCGTCCTTTTTGCGTTGTTTTATTCCCAATAATAAAACAAGGTTCGTTTTAAATTACGATAATTACAACGGTTTCACTTCCTTTTATTTTACTTATATAGTACAACAGTTTACTTTATTTAGAACACTTTAATAAGTCTTGTATTTTACTATCAATTCGCGTTGCGTTGGGGTTTAATCACAAACTGAACTCTCCACTCCAAACACCTCCGCTATTTATACCAACTCACCATACTCAAACGAAGGTATAACTAGCGAATTCAAAAACCTTCTAGATGTTGTTGTTGTTGCTTATCTTTGTAGAACAATCTCGAACACAGGAGAATTATCTTTACTGAGGTGAATTCATGCTGCTGGTTTAGCGAGCTTGTACGTTGTTACAATGCATACTTTCAGACGCAGCACTAACCGCCTGTTATTTACATACTGTTAGTAGAGTCATTAACAGCAAGCAAAAAGCTTTTACTTATTCGTAACACTGCCCCCCACTTAAGCCTGTTCGTCCCGAGCAGGCTCAACCCTCCGTTTTCCATACAGAGCTAGTCTTTCCAAATGCACGACTTTCATTTTAGCTCTTGAACTTTGGCTTTTCTGGATTCTATAAACCACGTCATTTATTCGTTTGACAACCTTGTAAGGGCCTTCCCAGTGAGTCTGAAGGTTTGGAGGTAAACCTTTCTGGCGCTGTGGGTTGAACAGTAAAACTAGCTGGCCTTCATGGAATCCTTCGGAATTTGCCGCTTGGTCGTACCTGGCTTTCATCTTATTACTGACCAACTTCATTCTGCTGCGAACAAACTCGTGAAGTTCGCTAAGCTCTCCTGGGATACCATCATTCTCCCCACTGTCGGATGTGAGGCAGTTGCCAAACTCCAAATTTCTAGGGAGCTTTAACTCTGTCCCGAAGACGGCACTAGCTGGTGTTCGGGCAGTAGTATCCTGGGTGGCCGACCGGTATGCTAGAAGGAATTTTGGTATGCGTTCGTCCCAGAATTTTATATCCTTACTGACGACCTTGCTCAAATGTTCTTCAAGAGCCTGATTAAATCTCTCTACCGTGCCGTCAGTCCGAAGGCGCAATGTTGTCGATCTAATACCACGAATTCCATTCCGCTCGCATATTTCTTCCAAGATGGTAGATTCAGAATTCCTACCCTGCTCCGAATGCAGTTCTAAAGGGACACCAAAACGACTTATCCAGTTGTTCACGATAGCTTTGCTTATTGTTTTCGCTTCTTTATTCGGAATTGCATACACCTCGGGCCATTTACTGAAGTAGTCCATAACGACGAGGGCATATTGGTTCCCAGAGCTACTTGTTGTATATGGACCAACCACATTCATGGATATTCACTCGAACGGAGCAGTTGGGATCTCCTGATCTCTCTGTCCGCAACTCCTCCGCGTTGGTCCTTGAGTTGTCAAGCACTGAGTGCAGGCTGTAATCCACTCGGACACATCTTTTTGACGGCCAACCCAATAAAAACGTTCCCTTAGTTTCTCCATAGTTTCCTTTTCCGAGGTGCCTACCACTCGGACCATTATGAGATTCTGCAATTATCTCTTTCACTTTCAAGGCAGGTACCACAATTAGGTTTTTCTCCGTTTTTCCATCTTCACTTTCCCATACACGGTATAGACAGCCATCTAGCAATCTCAGGCTATTCCACTGGGCCCAATATGATTTTAAAACGGGGCTTTCTGAAGCGATTTCATTCCGCGTTAATTGTCTATCCTCTTCCTTTGCCAAATTCGCCATGATTGTCACCTTTCAATTTTGTTGCTTGCCATAGCGCTTTCGTGAGAATCCGAATCACTTCTTTCAGTTCGCTAACGGCGCCTTTTAAATCTTTTGATTTGCCTTCCGTTTCTACCATTCGCACATGATGTGTCTGTTGACTGGAAACAACCCTCGCCGTCTCATTCGCGAAAGCAAATGAAACTGTTTCCACAAATGTAGCTTTTTGTGAGGCACACACCGCGTATCTAACGTCAGGATCGTTAATGCCCCTAACAAATGCCTCTATCTTAAATTGCTCTAAGAAAGTTTGGGGTTCTCCAGGATATGCCACCAACACCAAACGTTCCACCTCTTTTGCACTCGGCCTCTTAATTCCATGCGATATAAATCCTTCTTGTGATCGTCACCATACTTGCGTTGTAACGCAGCCAGTATATCCTCGTAGTTGTTTCTGACACTGACGGGAATGCTCTGAAGGACTTCTGCTGCGCTGCCTTTCAGTGCTAAAATTAGCTCGACTGCTTTGTCGTTGCTGTTCCACAAGTTCTTAATTGCGACCATTTCGAATTGGAATTTAAAAACGTCAAATGGTGTAGAGCCATCGAAACTGGGAGCTTTCAATCTACTAGAGGCTTCAGAAATTACTCGCACTGGCCCCTCTTGTAACTGAAGTTCATTAATTTTTCTTTGCAATGCACTTACATCATTTTCGACTTTCTCAAACTTCTGTGCAACTTCTTCGAACTTCTGTTCGAAGTTTTCGAATTTCTCATTAACATGTATTTCCATGTTGTTCATAACTTCCGAAATTTGTTGAAGTTTGTCATTTGTGGCGTTAGATGTCTCTTGCATTATTCTTGAATTTTCGCTCAATTTCTCGTTCACAATTCTAGAATTCTCGTTCATAATTCTAGAATTCTCACCAAATTTCTCATTCATAATTCTAGAATTTTCACCAAATTTCTTTTCCAGTTTGTCGTTAATTATTCGAGAATTTTCGCTCAATTTCTCGTCCATAATTCTAGAATTATTGTCCAATTTGGCCATCATGGCAGCAAACTTTGTAGAAACATCTACATTACCAGTTGCTTCTTTTGCACAAACCTCCATTTCGTCTTTGCACTCGAACTGATATGTGTCAATGTTGATGTTTCGGCGTTTAAATTCTTCTATTAATCGCCTCTGCAGCTCTATTTTATTACCAGCTGTCGGTTGATCCAATTTACTCAACTCCTTTTTTAGCTGTTCAACTTTGAGTTCTTCAAACTTCATCGTTGTCCTTAATTCGTAATTTTACTTCTGACACCAATGTTACGAATTTCCTTATTCGTCCTTTTTGCGTTGTTTTATTCCCAATAATAAAACAAGGTTCGTTTTAAATTACGATAATTACAACGGTTTCACTTCCTTTTATTTTACTTATATAGTACAACAGTTTACTTTATTTATAACACTTTAATAAGTCTTGTATTTTACTACATTGAGATTATTATAGGTGATTTTAATGCCAAATTGGGAAGGAAAGTGTCTTTGGACCAACCCTCGGAAATCAGAGACAACATTATACCACCTCCAATAATGGGATAAGACTGATAGACTTCGCCGCTGCGGAGAACATGGTAGTTAGATGGCAGGCACTCTTTTAGTGTAATGGATGTACGTGTGATTCGAGGTGCCAATATCGACTCGGATCATTACCTGGTGGCTGCGAAAGTTCGCACGAGATTGAGCAGGGCGAAAAATACCGGAGAAATCAATGTCCTATCAACAGAAACTCTCCTGCTGGATCAGAATACCCCCCACTCCCGAAGACCCAGATGCGCAGTGGAAGCACATCTCCCATTCTTTGGAAATCGCTGCAATGACTGAACTTGGCTATCAAAAACCGCGGAAGGATAAGCCATGGTACGACGAAGAATGTCGCATTGTAACTGATGAAAAAGGCGCTGCACTTATGGCAACGAAACAGTCAGTTACAACGCGTGCTGCGAGTGAGCGGTACAAGAAGCTGAGAAGGGAGGAAAACCAACTATTTAGGCGGAAATAATGGCAGTGGGAGCAGAGAGAGAGTGAAAAACCGAAATTTTTCTACAGGTTAAGAAGATCGAATAACGTGCCGAATAATGGGCTGCCCTCCTGCAAAGACGAGAATGGGAATTTGGTGACCGATCAGCTGTGAATGCTTAGAATATGGAGAGACCACTTTTCCAAACTACTCCGCTCAGATTCATCCACAGACGATCAGGAGGTAATGATTGTGGAAGATAGTGTAGATTGTACCCCCCCCCCAATCAAGGCGAGATAAGAACGGCGATCTCCCGGCTTAAAAATAATAAAGCTGGTGGTGCGGATGGGCTACCCGTTGAAATTTTTAAGGCAGGTGGCGATAACTCAGAAGACTTATTTTTTAATTCTTCAAATCGAACGGTCTTTTGACCAAATTAATACAATTCGTCACTTCATATAATCGTAGGTTTATGCACTTGCTCGCCTATTAGACGTCTTTCTTAATTTTCGAATTAAGCTACAACAAATGGTATTTTATAAAATATCCCCGATACGAACTCAGGTTTTAACCAAATACCACAAATTTGAATTGTCTAACAACAAGGAAAAACTAAATATATTTAGATAGGCTGTCTGTAACAAATAAATTGTCTTATATATAGTATAAAAAATTGAGCTTAATCTGTCTACATAAAATAAGATCTCTACTCTACTCTCTACTTGGTAACACCAAGGATAAGGAGGGATTCTTCTGCCTGGTCTTTCCAGCGGAGTCTTGGTCGTCCTTTTTTCTTGCTTCCATCGGGTATGTTATCGAAAACCTTTCGCGCTGGCTCATCTTCATCCATTCTGATAACATGGCCTAGCCACCGCAACTGGCCTAATTTGATTCGCCTAGAGATGTCCCCGTCAGAATATAAATCATATAGCTCTTGGTTCCAGCGACGTCGGTACTCGCCGTTTTCCCTAACAGGACCATATACTTTACGGAGAATTTTTCTCTCGTATACTCGCAGGTGTTTTTCATCCGCTTGCGATATGACCCAAGTTTCGGAGCCATATGTCAAGACAGGTAAAATAAGAGTCTGATATAGCTGAACTTTTGTCCGTCGAGAGAGGGCTTTGTTCTTAAACTGCTTGCTGAGCCCAAAATAGCATCTATTTGTAAGCACAGTTCTCATATTTATCTCCAGGCTGACGTTGTTGTCCTTGTCCACAGTGGATTCAAAGTAGACAAATTCATTTACCGCTTCAAAATTAAATCGGTTGTCAACGTTCAAATGCGGACCAAGTCGAGAGGTTTCTCTAGTCGTTGACACCATCAATGTTGTCTAGCCCTTATTAACTGCAAGACCCACCTTTGCTGATTCCTTTTCGATTCTTGAAAATACTGCAGTAACCTCTCGCAAATTTCGCCCAATGATGTCTATGTCGTCAGCATACGCCAGCAACATATGGCTTTTCGTGTTAATGGACTTGTTCGTATTTACTGCAGCCTTTCTCATTATTATCTCCATTAAGATGTTGACGAGATTGCACGAAAGTGTGTCGCCTTGTCTCAGACACCGCTTGGTGCAGAATGGTTCAGTGAGCTATTTCCCCACTTTCACTATTGGTTTGATGTTGGCCAGCGTCATTCTACAAAGGCGGATCAGCTTTGCCGGAATCCCAAGTTCAGACATACATAGTTTCGTATAGTTTTCCCCGTATGGGGTTATCGAAAGCAGCTTTGTAATCGACAAAAAGGTGGTATGTATCTATTTGCTTTTCGTGGGTCTTTTCCAGGATTTGGCGTAGCGTGAATATGTGGTCAGTCGTGGACTTGCCTAGTCTAAAACCAGACTGAGAAAGTCCAGTTAGGTTTTCAATAATTAGCTTTAGTCTTCCACATAATACGCTCGACCAGACCTTAAATGCGATGGATAAAAGACTGATACCGCGATAGTTGGAACAGACACACGCATCCCCCTTTTTGAATACTCCAATCGTCAGGCATATATTCCCCCAGCCATATACCGCATATAAGTCGATGCATGTGGGCTGGCAGTTCTTCGCCACCTGCCTTAAAAATTTCAGCGGGTAGCCCATCCGCACCACCAGCTTTATTATTTTTAAGCCGGGAGATCGCCGAAAAATTTAAAAATAAAATATTAAATGAATCTAAAAATAGACAGGACTATTAAGAACGATAAGTTAATATAATTGTACAATAAGAAAACATAAAGTTTTAAACAAAAAACTGTTTTTCTTATTGTTGAACAATAACTTCCACAATGACTGAATGCAGTAAATGCAAGTCAGCAATTCGTGGCGAAACTGGAATACAATGTGTAAAGATCTTAGATTCTGGAAATTTTATACGTTTTATGTGCGATGACTGCATACAGTACATTCATAATCTTGATTTGGTACTAACAGCTTGAATGTCAAGCAAACATTAGTTAACTACGAAGACGAGTTCGAAATATCACTTAAACAAAATGAAGTTGAAATAAAGAATTTACTGCAAGCATTAGAGAAGCGTTACGAAGAAAGGCCTAAGAAAATGGAAACTGTTCAAAGAACTTGTGAGAAAAATGTTTTAGAATTTAAAAACTGTGCGGAAATGTAATTGATTTAGAAGCCTAAAGCAAACAAATGTGCGAACCAATAGAGGAAAAGAATGACAAAATGTGCGATGAAATCAAGAAAGCAATTGTAGAAACAAGTGTCAAACAAACATACTCAGAGACAGTGAACACAGTGATGCCAGATGTAAGAAAACCAATTCCAATAATAGTGAAACCAAAGGAGAAACAAGACATAGATAAGATAAAAGAAGAGTTAAATAAAAGAGTCAATCCGGTAAACCTTAAAATTACAAATGTTGAAAATAGAAGTAACGGCACTGTAATACAGTGTTGCCAGTTTAGCACTTTAAGTGCAATTCTAGCTTCTTTTTTTTGGCTTCTGCACTTTTTTTCTGGAAAAACATGCTAAATGCTTTTTAGCACTTTTTTGGGAAATTTTTGCTAACTTTTGACTTTTCTTGCTTCATTTTTAGCATTTTTTGTTGATAAATTGCATTTTTTCTATAATTCATGGTTGTTGTTGGGAATTACAGCCTGTTTTTGTAACTATCTTCAAACAGCAGGCGTGCAATTGCTAGACAAGCAATCAGAGCATAAAAGCTCTTTTTCTTGGTTGTGTTCCTGTCAATGAACAATACTACCTTCATGTTTTTATTGGCATATCTTAAAGCTTTTTCATACAAATATATGCTAAACGAAGGCAACCCTAGCCATCAGCTCTAAAATCAACAACAGCTGATTGTAGGTATTAAAAAATATATAAACAAGGAAAATAAACACAATTGTTTGCTTTTTTACCAATTTAAAATGATTTCCTCCGTTGCTGTCGGTTTTCCTATTAAAACTACGGAAAATGATGATAGAGAAAGTCGCCTAAGCCGTAGGATTTTGCGTGATTCAACCAATGTGTTGGAGATTCCAGAAGACCAGTAAGTATATCAGTATAATTTGCTTTTATGAATTAATGAAGTTATGTTTTGTAGATTTATTGCAAACTTCCGTGTTAATAAGGAAGTATTTTCGAATCTGTTATATTAGAAGAGGCACGAAACTGGATAGAGTTGGTCTTTTTTACTCTGATAAATACAATTGTTATTATCAATATATGCTGTTTCGTTTCAATGTTAAAAATAGTTACATTTTTTTAGTCAAACAACCATTTTTATTTATTTATTGAAATGAAAACACATCAATATAACCCACACGAACAATTTTTTACTTTTGTCTATTTTGACATTTAACATTGTACGTTGTTGACTTATGTGAACCTACATTTTGACGATAACTAAAAGCTTTTGTGTTTACACTCAAATAAAAGTTTACAAAAACCAAAAATGAAATTCGTTTGGCTCTAGACGTGCGATGAGAGAAAAAACAAGTTACAAAAACAGGCCGTTAATCTCTGAAATAATGCTTATTTTCAACCAGGAATTATAACATACAAGGTGGCGCAAAAGTAAACTTCCGATGTTTTTTGGCTGTAATTTAAAAAAAAATTAAAAACTTTGATTCTTCTTGTGGATTATTTTTGTTTGGTCTTTTAATTTTTTTTTACATCAAGTCGAGAATATGATGTCATGTAAATGGCCGCCGCCACAGTTGATTGTCATTTGAGCTCTTTTTTATGGCATTTTCCATCACTTTGGCCAAAACTTCCGGCGATAGGTCCTCACATTCTTGACGGATATTGTCTTTAAGAGCTGCAAGAGTCTGAGGCTTGTTGACATAAACCCGCGACTTCAAAAAGCCCCACAAAAAGAAGTCTGGAGCGGTTAAATCAGGCGATCTTGCTGGCCAGTGCAAATCGCCAAAACGGGAGATTAGACGCCCGGGAAATGCATCCTTCAGCATATCGGTTGTGGCACGTGCAGTGTGTGCCGTTGCACCGTTCTGTTGGAACCACATGTTTTTCAATCCCAATTCATTAAGTTGCGGCAAAAAGAACTCGTTGATCATTGCTCTGTAGCGTGGCACGTCGTCTGGTCGATGTCGACGGCGCTTCCATGACATCCTCGGCTACAGCAGCAATATTCTCTGCAGAACGGCTACTCCGGGGTCTGCCACGCCTGGCAGCATCTCGTGTTGTGCCAGTCTCTTCGAGGCGAGCGACGAGGCGTTGGACGGCCTGGAAATCAGCGACGAAATTCACGTTGTGCCGAAGTCACCGACCGATTATTGGTCAAATAAATAGTCAGCAATATTCCGCGTTCTGGAGCAGTGTAGCGTAACATTGTTTATTAACGTGTATTTCGCATGTGTTTACTACACAAATGTCAAAACAGAACTGACATTAGGGGCCAATCGCAAAATTTATAGCATTTTCTGATAGGAGGATTACTTTTGCGCCACCTTGTATATAGAATTATCACGGGTGTTTATATTAAAAATAGATTAATTTATACATAGTTTTGTTATATGTCTCATCTAACGTTTCTCTTTGCGCTTCTATATTTACATATTTTAAACATTCACAGAAACAATTTATACTGTGTTTGTCAAACCTTAGCAGTAGAATTCTTCTCTTGACGTTCAAACACAAATTGGCTTCCCTTCAATCATTAAACCGATGAGCGAGTTGACAAATCTATGCATAAATTAATCTATGATGTTAAATCCTTAACGCAAAAGTATGTTGGTCTAGACTTTTTATTAGCAATTTCTTTAAATTTGATGTACGGAGATCATGCTTCTTAAAAAAAAAAATTAATTTTTAAATGCAATATATAAAAAATTAATTTAAATCGAATAGACGGTTCAACCGTCTAATTACGTTAATAAATTTAAAAAACGTAAACAGCTTTCATTTAAGCGGTTAACTTGGTTAATCGCCCAGCTTTTGTATGGGAGGGCGTAGTGATTTTCTCTAGTTAAGTACAAATTTACTGATTAATCAATTACAGACTACATTCTGACAGTTCCGACAACGGTATGAGACTGATTGGTTTTGCCGCGACAAAGAACATGGTTGCTAGTGGCACAAGATTCCAGCATAAAGACTTTCACAAGGCTTCTTGGGAATCCCATGATCAAAGAACTAAGAACCAATTGATCCCGTGGTAATTGATGGTAGCCACTCATCCCGTATAATGGAGGTACGAGTGATCAGAGGAGCTGACATCGATTCTGATCACTACCTGGTAGCAGCAAAGGTTCGCACAAGATTAAGTAGCGCGAAAATCGTGCGAAACCGGACGCAGAGAAAGCTAGACATCGGAAAGCTGTAATTACCAGATGTAGCCAGAGCCTACTCAAGCAAACTCTAGCCACTTTTGGCATAGAGCCCACTTTTGGCATGGAGATAAAATTTCTCCGCGCTACTGATACCTGAGATATCCAATCCTCCAATCCAAATCCCCTCCTAACCAAGGGCAGACAAAAAAGTTTTTTGTGTGCGGTTTCATGTCAGTTTTTTCGGATCATTTTCGCAGTCACAGTCATTAAATCAGTTTAGCAAATAAAAAACCAGCCAGCAATTTTAAACCCTGATCAGAACTCCCATTTGCAATCCAAAACTAAGTTTGGTTAAATAATAGGCAATGACAAAATTTAATTGTGGTCGTTAAAGGTTTATGCCAGTTACTTCTTCTATGCGTTAAAATTTGTTCCGTATCAAATGATGTATTCCTATGGGTAAGGATGTTCGAATATGCATGGTTTACGGAATTGTGTTTTTTTGTTTATCGAATATAGGCCGTAAAGTGCTGCAATACTACAATTTTTGATTGTTTCAGTTTTAGCTCTTTTTTTTTGCTAATTGCATTTTTTTTGGCATGTTTTTTGACAACTTCTGGCAAAACTGCTGTAATAATACAAAGTAAAGGCCATAGATTAATACGTAGAGTAGATCTACTAGTTCTCCCACCAAATTTATGATATTTGGCCGGGTGTGATATTTACGTTTGAATTTGTTTACTAATACCAGATAGAGGCAATGGTTCAAAACAACGAACAAAATAACAACAACGGCATTTCGTTTTGTGTGTTAAAATTAATGTGTTAAATACAACACAAATGTATGCTAACAATAACAGTCAATAAAAAAGTTTAAAACACATTTAAATTTCACAGTTTTTCACCAAAATGGCATGAAAAATTAAAGCAAGAAGTTATTGTAATTCCACCTGGTGTATATCACTTTTCGTCAAACATCTCTCTATCACACCGACCGCATCACGAAGAGTGTGAAAGGAAACGTCAGATGAGCCAAATATTCTCTCTAGTCTGAGATTACTCTATGGTAAAGGCTAGCGCGAGATGAATTGATTGAGTTGTGATTTGTGTGACACTAATCCATTGTCATGTCATGCATGTTGTTTCTACTTGGTATACATAGGAATTCGACGGCAATGTTACGTTCGACTCAAGTAAATCAATCCAACGTGTTCGAACATGAATCGTTTTACTTGAGTGTTGGTTGCATGGTACATACGACCACTCATCCAAGACTGTATGGATGACGTTTTGTCGCCCACACTGAATTTATGTTATTCTAACGTTTGATTTGTGTGCGCACGATTGTAATTAAAAAAAGGGAAAATGGAGAATATTGATGTTTAAATTATCGCAATTAATTATTTTTCATTTGTTTTCTTAAAATATGTACCTTTTCTTTAAAAAAGTATTTTTACTTAACAAAAGTACCGTTTCTTAAAAAGAAGTACTTTTTCTTAAAAATTATCTTTTCTTAAAAAACATTCCTATTCCTAAATAATCAGCTTTTTCTTAAAAAAGTAAATTTTCTTAAAAAATTACCTTTTCCTATAGAAATTACATTTGCATACATTTTTATTCTTACTTAATTTTTTAATTTTTTATTTTTGTAATGAATTCCTTTTTTATGTTACTAAAGTAAATCAATAAAATAAAAGCAAAACAGTCACAAACATACATAGATTGCTGGTACAACACGTATCACAACACAGTTCAACCCAATCATTGGGTAGTCATAGCATCGTATGACTCGACGGTTGCGTCGCAATGACTAATATGAGTGGGTTTACGTTTAGACAAGGCATGGCTCGAACCGCTGCTGGCGTCGGCCTTACACACACAGCATAACATTTTGCACGATGAATTAAATGAACCGAAACATGCACTTGTGCTAGCCCTTAATATGTACCTATTTTTAATTCAACAATTCCCTTGCGGGTAGACTTGTGTCGAACTCGTTCACTAGTTCTCGAACTCGTTCATTTAAGGTGCCCGGACATAACAATCACGAACACAGTCGCGACATCGAACATGTGTATTATGTACGTGAGGGTGGTGTCTGGTCACCCTAAATGAACTAGGTAGTTCATGAACTACCCAACTCTACTTGCGGGAGTTTTTTAGTCGGTTTGTTTTTAAATTTATTCAAGCTAAAAACCTTTTTAATATATGTGCTCGACGTTTTTGACAATAATATAAAGCTAATAACGAAGCTTTATATTAAAAAGGTCTGGAGCTTGAATAAATTTAAAAAATGTTAAGTTTATTTTTGACAATTTTATCACATTAAATTCACATTTTCTCGCCATTTTTATCAATTTTCCTTTAGCAGTAACATAATTTTCTATCAAGATGGCTTTACTCTGAAAAGTTCTTCGCTGATAAAGTATCATAATATGATATATTATATCGAAAAACGTTCCTTAGTCGAAATTACTTTCATACATCATCTACTTAGACATGTTTGGTCAGCGATTTTTTTCTTGATGCACATAAAAAATAACTTCATAGTAGGCGTCGTCTTCATACAGTCAACATCCTTCAAATTTCATCATTATAGCTCAGAAAGAATAGTATTCTGTGAAACGCTCTTTACGGCAGCCTTTCGAATTTCGAAAACCCCAATGTTATATGTACATAGTATATGTCAGGCCCTTATTTAACCGTGCTCTATTCGTATTAAAGTTGCAAGTAGTATATTGCCTTCATGCAAAAAAAAAAAATTAAACAACTATTTGCTCGTGCATTGGTGAAACGCTCTTGTTTTCCGTCCACAATTAGAATTGAGGTAAATACTTTTGCAACACGCAAAGAAAAAGCTCGTTCCTCCCAAACGAAATCTCAGATAACTGAAGTTCGTTTGGGGACTATAGTTGGGAGAAACGAACTTCTGTTAAGCCATACATATCATTTCGTTTGGGAGAAACGAAAAATGTTTGTAGCAAACAAGTTATGGAAAATATATGCTGAAATAACGGTTCCTAGAAACAAAAAACGGTTCCTATAACTGTTGTTTCGGTTACAGCAACCAAGTTGTAGTTGCTCCAAACTAAAAAACGTTCGCGAGAACTGAAAAACGTTTGCAGTAAACGAGTTATGAAAAATTAGAGCTGAAAAAACGTTTGCCAGAAACGAAAAACAGTACCACCATTTATGTTAGATTAACACAAAATAGACATGCAAAGAAATATGTATATGGGAAACGAAGTAAGTTTGAACAGTGAACGGAAAATACTAAGTGTAACACAAATTGTAATCATTGTTATATAGAATAAAACTCCCCTGAAGAGGATGCCAATAAAGCATCGAAACGATGGGAAAACAATTGAATTAAATATTTTTATTTAATACATTGGAACTGCGAACAGAAAAAGCCAGCAAGGCTATAAAATATATAACATTTTCATCAAACTGAATAACCACAAACAACTTGGTCTGTATAACACTCAACAACAAAATGGCTAATTTCACTCATCGCAAACGTTTTTTAAATTTGAGAGAACCTTTTTTCTTTGCGTGCATATTAATGTTTTTTAATTTTAAATAAATTTAAACTTTGTAATTTTTTTTTGTCCCACGCCACTAATTCATCTTTCCCAGCTTAAATTTGCAAGTATCTCTCCGTGGCCGTCGGTGGTGCAATGGTTAGTGTGCGCGGCTCTTGTACATGAGATCCTGGGTTCGAACCCTGCTCTGACCACCTTCAAATTTTCTTTCGGCGGCGGCCACCTCGCATAGTGACGGCGACACTATCGAGTATCTAGCCATGAAAAAGCTTCTCAAATTACCGTTCGGAATCGGTGTAAAACTGTAGGTCCCAATCAGAGAGTGAAAACTGGAAAGCGCACAGCTCAGTGATTGTGAGAAGTTCTCCCCAGTCCCTTCATGGGATGTAATGGGAAACCATTTATTTTTTTATTTATCTATCCATGGCTAAAGTCTATCAGATAAATGGAACCTTTTCCCTAAATTAGTGATTGTGATTAGTAAGAATGATGAATCTTATTCGACGCCATCCGTCGATTCTATCGACCCTAATTCATTTCCCCAGACCTCAATTCGAATATTGAGAAATGTCTTCTGGACAGAGGTTTAACCACTACTTTAGAACTGTTAATAATCAAATTTACTTTCACGCTCACTGCTCCAACTTCCATAAGTCTAGCTTCTAGCATTTGGTCCGAACTCTCATTAATCCGGTTGAACTTCTCTACTTGTACATCCTTTTTGGTATAGACACATTAATTCTCTCAATATTTTTAACGTCATAGATGTGGTTGCAAGTGAACATTGGATGGTGGAAAGAATAGGTTCAATAATACCAGATAGAGGCAATAGAACACAAAGTCGAACAAAGCAACAACAACCGAATTTCGTGTTTTTGTGGCAAAATAGTTGTCTTCAATACAATACAAATGTATACCAACGAGAAAAGTCAACAAGAAAAGGGCAAAATGAATTTAAATTTCAAAGTTCTATACGAAATCTACATGAAAAAGTTGAGTCAACAGTTCTCGTAACTCAACCTGCTGTAAGTTAATTTTCGTCAAATTGGTCTCATTTGCACAAACCTACGACGAAGAGTGTGAAATGAAACGTGAGATGAGAGAATTAATTCGTCTATACTGCAGGTGCTGCAAAGTTTTCATTTTTATGCCAAAATGGAAATATATTTTAATAAAAATTTTATTGTAATTGTAATATTCCATTGTGATTCTTCCATGCTATTTAAATTGTTTTTGTTTCAACCGTTTATATGATTTCCAGCTATGCAAAAGATTTTCATTTTCGTTCGCATAGATGAGAGCGAAAATAGTTGGTGGGTTCCGATTTTGTAAACACACAACCACACAGTGACATTTAAAGCCAGGGTTCAGAATGAAAGTGAGTGGATAAGGCTGTAAAAAAACTTGATGTGCATTTATCTCAATTCATATGATCCTATAATAGAGAACGGCGGGTATCTGTGACGGATGAACCACGAGCTGTATAATCTGTATCCCGACATCGACGTAGTTATGCGAATTAAAATAACGTGTTTAAGCTGGCTGGGCCATGCCAGTACAATGGTTCAGAATGAACCAGTGCCAGAGGTATTCCCAGACGTACTCGAAGGACATCAAAAAATAGGACGACCAAGACTTTACTGGAAAGAGGAGTAAAGCTAAAGATCTATCCGGTTCGAGATACGTGGTATCCTCATTTTCTAAGGCCCTTGACCCCTCTGTGTGGTTTGAGGCCACCTAAGTAAGTAAGTACATGTAACAACTGGTCTATGTCTATGCTTAATTTAAGATTCAAATGATCATGAGTTGAGGATATAATTGAGACATTTAAAATACTTATTACCACTTTTGAAAGAAAATGTGATTCCTTTTCAGGAAACATGTAACTACTTTTTAGAGGAAACAGTAGTACTAAATTTTAAGAAATTTGTACTTAATGTAATTAAATATTTGCTCGTTTTAAGTACATATGGTTTACGTTTTGTTACATAATTTGAGATTTATAATTTTTGAATCCATACGATTTAATACTTCTACTTATATTTTCCGAGGGCACAATATGAAAGAGCTCACTATCCAATGAACTTATCGCAAATGTAATTTTTGATAGATTTTAATTTTGTATTATGACCATAAACGATTCTTCTACGGTGAATAAATTTATTAAATTTCATCTCAAATAATAAATCTCAACACTCATTATGTCGCACCACAAACTATATTCAATTTTATATTCTACTAAGACGGAAATCACAATCCTTGTAAATCTTAGTAACAACGTCGTAAAATTAGCTTTCAATCGGACAAATCTATGCAAATTCATGCGCATTTATATTGACTCCTTAACTGTTAAATCCTTTCCGCAAACACACAAATACCCTTTGAATACTTAAGTTTAATAGATAGAGAAGAAAGCAGCAGGATGTCTGCGCTCCCCGGGATGAAGTTTACTGTGACTCCCGTCGAACACATCTTAATAGAGTAAATGTAGATAAATAAATATATATACTGTGATACACAAGGACAATAAAAATGTGTTTGAAAAATAATTGTCCTAATTTCAACTTCAACAAAACAGTCGAAACAAGAAGTATACTAAATACTGCTATATAATCTTGTAGTGAAAGTACAGCTCGCAAATACCGATCGATTTTAACAAAATTTGGACAATACGTAGCCTTTGATTGGGCCAAGGAAGAATCCTACAGAACATGGACTGTATCAGTGCATAGCCCCAATGCAAATGTGTCCCACAAGCTGGGTTCTAAGCTTCTTCGAATCACATCTTATATTGTCTTAAGTATGAGGGTACACAAATTGATTAAATGACACATGTAATCAGTGGACTAAAAATGAGCCACATAGGTTCACGTTTTGATATAGCTGCCATCCAGATGTTCAACACACCACGTGCCGGTTTTAAAAAAGGAAAATTTTTCGAATAAACCGAAAACCGGTTATTTGATGTCGGTTAACTCAATCTGTGTTTAATATACTTACAAAAATGTTAAAATTAGACTGAAAGTGGTATGATTTTCAAATACATATTAGTGAATTTTTTGAACTGAATAACACGATTACTATTTTCAAACATAGTCTTATGTGTAGCTTGAGTACGTTCTACATAAGATTAATATTTTTTTTATTTCAAAATAATTTTATAACTATTTAATTACACATTATAAGATATTCATACATGAAAATTGTTATCAAATTCGAATATGATTTCGAAATTTAAATGAGTATAATGTGAATTTGAAACTTGACAGTACAATCAACGCTCGGTATAACGATTGATATATTGTCAGGCCCATTCGTTAAAGCGAAAAAATCGTTATATCGCGAAGTTTTTTTTTAAGTTGCAATTTTATTTAAAAAAAAAACAAAAGCTAATTCACATTTCAATGCATTTCTAACAAAAAAAAAAATAATAATTAACATAATAACAAAGGCAAACATTTATATACATACATACACTTAAAATTAATGTTGTGTAAAATAATCCCTAATCAATGTTTGTTTTGGATTGATTTGAAGACTTTTTTGAATAGCTTCTTCCTGTAATTCTCTTAAAGCTAATGATTTTGAAATGCATATATTGTTTTGCTGGCTCCATGTTATACAAGTTTCAAGACACTTTATTGCTTCTGCATGTTTTATTTTGGTTTCGCTTATAGGTGGTTCCTGTTCTAAAATTTGCAAATTTGCATCATTTTCTTCATCGGAGTCAAACTCATTAGTGTCTACCTCGAGCCAATTATTGTAATCATCTGAAGAAAATGGAATCTACAAAATGTAAGACGTACATAAAAGCATCAATAGGATTACGTAAAAATCAAGATAAACTTACATTCGAAGAAACGTTACTTAAGAGTCTTACTCCACGTCTAACACACATAATTTCCTCATTCTCCATAAGTCGTGATAGAGGAATTTCATCTTCTTCGTCAAATTCCAAATTCTCAGAAATTAGAATTTTATTCCAGCAATTTTGTAAAGCATCTGGGACAAACATTTGAAAAAACCATACTTTAAAGATTCCTGAATTCATACAAGCATTTTTGAAGTGAAGATAATTTATGGGCAAAATGTTGTTTCGGAATGAACGTGGCTTTTTAGCTTTTCCAATAAGAAGAGGCTTCACCTTTTTTGTTCCAGACGCATTTGCACATAAAAGAGCAGTTATCCTTTCCTTTGAAAGTTTTCTGCCTGGAGCTGTTACCTCTCCAGCATGAACATATGTCTTATCGGGTAGCATCTTCCAATATAAACCTGTTTCATCAGCATTAAATACTGCGTCATGCGTCAAGCCCTCGTTTATTATGATTTGGTTAAGCTTTCTCTTAAAGGCTTCTACGAAATCATCTCTCGATGATAACTTTTCACCAGATTCTTTTAAGAGTCTTATGCCAAACCTTTTTTTAAATCTGGTCAACCAACCACCACTAGCATTAAATTCAACATCATTGATCTTTTTTTGGATTTCCATTGCTTTTGTTTTCAGCCCTATTCCATTCACAGGAACAAACAATTTTCTTTGCGTAAGGAACCATTCATATAACTTCTCTTCCATCTCAGGATATTCTCCCTTTCTCAGAGAGCGATTACACATTGTTTGCCGTTAAACTCCTCCGAAACGGCTGGACCGATTTGTATGAAATTTTGTGTGTATATCGGGTAGGTCTCAGATTCGTCCAACATCTATTTTTCATACCCCTAAAAGATAAGGGTGACCCACCCCTATATAGAATACTGATTTGTCCGACTGCGAAACAAGATTGTCAAACTGCGAATAAACACACACACTTATGTAGCGGCAGCGAATACCCTGCAGTCGGCGTAGATAACGAATTTTTAGTTATTTCCCTAACTACCAATAATTATCATTAACTACCCGCCAGACTACCAGCAATGCTTTATACTGACGAATTTAACATGGGGATGTCATTGACGGTAGTCAGTGGCTACCCTCTGCACTACCATGTACGAAATTATCGAAATATCTAACAACCTTGTACTAACTATGTACTTGACTAGTACAATCCGCTTGATGAATTCGCCGGACCATAATGAATTAATGTTATGAATATCACCACATTATTTTTCTACATTTTCAAAGTTTTGCACAATTTGTTCCATTTCTTTCTTTATTAAGCGTACTTGCAAAAATGAGTTGGTGAGTATTTTAAGAAAGTTTTTGGGATTAATGATGTATTATAAATGTACAAATGGTATTTTTAGCTTAACAAAAGACGGAGATTGCTTAACTTTATTTTTATTTTTATAAACACAATAACTTGCTATCATGTGTGGATAAACACAAACAGAATATGTCAGTAGTGTAAACGGCTTTCAAAATATTCTGATGAAACTTCAAAAAATGCTGTCCGAAAATACTGACAAGGTTTTCTGACAAAATATTTTGACATGTCTAAACAAAATGTTGTGTCAGAAAATTTTGACGAGTGTCAAAATCTGTCAGTAGTCTAAATGAGCCTTAACATTTAAAAAGTGAATGGGGAATGCAGTTTGGAAAAGGAAGAAATTATGGAGCTGGTAAATAAATAAATAAATGGTTTCCCATTACATCCTATGAAGGAATTTGGGGAGAGCTTCTCACAACCAGTGAGCTGTGCGCTTTATAGTTTTATACTCACTGATTGGGACCTACAGTTTTACACCGGTTCGGAACGGTATTTTGAGAAGCTTTTTCATGGCTAAGTACTCGATAGTGTCGCCGCCACTAAGCGAGGTGACCGTCGTTGAAAGAAGTTTTAAGGTGGTCGAAGCAGGGATCGAACCCAGGATCTCCTGTACAAGAGGCGCGCATACTAACCATTGCACCACCGACAGTGATGAGGAGAATTTGAAAAAAATTCACTTTGGAAATTCTAATCATCACCAGCTCCATAATTTCTTCCATTTCCAAATTGCATTCCCCATTCACTTTGAAATACATAGTAATGAAAATGTTTGTGTATTTAGGGTTTCCCTTTCGCATTTGTCTTGATGTCCAATAAATCTCAAAACGCATATGAACACTTTCTGCAGTTTATTAATGTTAACATTTTTCAACTTAAGCCTACGACATTTACTAGTGACTTCGAAAAAGCTCTTCGAAATGCTATTTTAAAAGTTTTTCCAAAAGTGCACCTGAAGGGATGCTGGTTTCATTACTGCCAGGCACTGGGACGGAAATTGGCAAAGATGAGTGAATTAGCGAGAGCCGTAAAATCAACCGCGGACGCAAGGCGAATATTTAAAATGATATTAGTTTTACTAATCCTTCCGGCGGACAAAATAATTAACGGGTTTAACATATGTAAGCAGGATGCTTATAGGCCTTGTACCATATTTTCAAAATATCAATAATAAATATTGAATTGCTAACCATTGCTTATATTGAATTACTACTCGTTATAATTTAAAAAGAAACAAAAAACGGTCATAACGCCCTAATTTTTTTGGGCTTTATAACCGCTCTGAGGGCGGTAATAAGGCCTAAAAAAAATTTGGGCGTTATGACCGTTGGGCGTTATGACCGGTCGACTTCAGTAGATGGGTAATATAAGGCAAAATATAGGGTAAAATTACTTTTAGATATTTGGAATGATATTATGCGTGTTTTGGTTACACCGTTTGCTTATTTTGTATGAAGCACTTAGCGGAGACTTAGCGAAAACTTAGCGACACGAATCATTTTCGCTAAGTTTATAATTTTTGTTTTTGATATCTTTTGCCATATTCAACCCTTTGTCATATTTTTGAGTAATATGACTACTCGCTAAATTCCCGTTTTCTTTGCAATTTAGCAAGTGATAATCGCTTGCTTGTAACCAAAACACAACTATTATCAAGTGCTACTAGATTAGACTTTCTGATATTGCAGCTGTTAAAAACATAGTGCTGCGAGACACAAGAAAACTCAAACTTATGTATATTTTATATATTCCTATAACACTGTAGAACAGAAACAAATTGCAAGGTTCTGACAACGGATTCTGATAGAGGGGTTAAAAAAAGGTTTACGTGTATCGATGTTGTGAAAGATTGCATCGGGGGTAATTAAAGGGGGTTTAAACTTTTCCCCCTATTGTACTTCTTATGCTGAATCGACATAGGAAACCATATAATCTTTACGGTGACGCGTCATAACGCCCATGGACATAACGCCCATGGGCGTTCAAAACATTTTGTGTAAAATTTTACTATAAATATTTCTATGGAACATTTTACGCCTCTAGGCGTAACGGGTTAAAATATACAACAAAAATATTTCTCGTAAAATACTACTACAAGTCCCTGAATACCAAAGCTCAAAACTCAACCTAAATGCCAGAAATAAGTCAAAACTGAAAATGTTGGAATTTATTTGTATTGGGCTAGTAAATTATCAGTTGCACTTTTTAAGCAAAACACTACGAAGAAGCAAAATCAAAATAAAACTCAAAATCCAATGTTCGATCACTCTGTTCGAATGAACCTCCCGCGCTGTCACCGAATTCAATGATAAGGGGAGATGTGCGTGGGTATGTCGATTTAGAGGTTACCATAAGGGAAATTTGATGTTGTTTTTTTAATTCCATTACATTTCTCATATTCCGACATTTATTCATTGGTTTTTATTTTACCGAAACGTGTCATAAAATTTTTGCTTGAGTGATTTATTTAATAAAAATAAAGTTCAAGTGAGCATATTTATTTGATTTGCGAAATAATTAATTGAAATTAATTAATTTTGTTCCGCAGGTTCATTAGCATCATAAGATATATCACAGTAAACATTAGTGGTCCTCATGCAAATTCGAAAGAGCCTCGTATACGCGTAAACCTCGCAAACTTACGCGGCAAACGTCAAAACAAAGAAATTTCCCATACAAAGCGACTTGCCCAAAAGTGGAAAGTCTTCAAGTCAGATTTGCTGCGCAAACGTGTGATGGAGAAACGTGTAAACTTTTGACATTTCGTTGTCATCTGACTAGGATGGATAAATAAGGTGATAGCACTAGAACAGTAGAAAAAGTACACATACATAATACATGCAATTGCTACTGCTACCACCTTATGTATCCATCTTGGTCAGCTGATATGGTTTTGAGCACAACTACGCTGAGCAACTTTACCTGGTGCCTCATGCAACGGTGAGAGGGAAACTTGCGCTGAGCAAAAGTTCTCGGCTTTCACGTTTGCATGAATGCCGCCATGGTAGAAATATAATGGTAGATGCAGTACGACAACAAATACAACAAGCCAAAAACAACAGGCATTTTGTTTTTGCTCAGTGTCTGTGTTGTGTCAAGTCAGCTGATAGAAAAATTATGAAAATGTAAAGAAATTTGCAAAAAGTGCCATTTAGAAAATGATTGAGTGTTATTTGATATATTGAAAGTGTATAAGTGTGAAAATTAAAACTTTTCTATGTAATTTTTGCAGAGAAATATTTCAAAAACAGCAGATGCTGGCGAACGGGGGTTGCAGACAAACAAATGTAAACAAACTTTGACATAAGAGAAAAACTTACTCACACTCAGTCCAGAAAAAAGTTCAAATCAGCTGGGCTAGTGCTTCTACCATTTCTTTGTACCATGAATGCCGCTTATGAAAATAATGATGGTTAACATGGCAAAGATGACAACACAACTTACATCCATTAGCGCCCAACTACAAATTCAACAAACAACACTCATACAGATAAACGAAAATGTTTCTAATCTCAGCAGTCAGGTCATTGAGCTGCAGCAACAAAATGTGGATAAAGATAAAAGGATGAGCGAGAGGGAAATGAGAATATGCAAATTAGAGCAGAAGCTAATAGAGAAGAACATTGAAATAAATAACATAAACAACGAAGATTTGAGTGCGATCGACGTTGTTAAAAAAATAGCAATAAATCTGAATTTGGAGTTGAAGGAAACTGATGTTGAAAACGTATACCATACAAAAGGAAAGAAAAAAGTTGTGGTTGAGCTTAGCTCTCTCCGGAAGAAGAGAGAAATTATGAGTAAGATTGAGCGACACAGAATTGATGCAGATGGTATCAACAATGATGATGGTAGTGATAAACATAAATATATATACATTAATGATCAGCTGACTGTGCAAAAAAGACGATTGCTTTGGTTAGCAAACATAAAGGCTAAAGAGGCCAATTGGAAATTTGTCTGGATCAGTAATGGGGAAATATATGCGCGAAAAATAGAGAAAGCATCGATTACAATTCTGAACAATGAATCCGATATAGGATTAATTTGTTAATAAAAACTTTAATGAAATTAATGACAATTTTTTGAATTATCCATTGTCATTTGTGTACATGAATATTCGTTCCTTACGAAAAAAAATTTTCAACTCTACTTGTATATCTAAACAAAATTATTAAATCAATCGAAATTATAATACTGGTAGAAACAAATATAACGGATGAGGAAAATTGTTTCTACTTAATTAATAATTTTAACAGTGTTTTCCTAAATAGAGAAGGCATAGGTGCTGGCATTGCTATATATATATAAAAGAAAATATAAATTATACAACAACATCATTAAATACACAACACTATGAATCACTACGCGTCGATTTAACTTTCGGTACAAAAACAGCAACCCCTCTACCTGTCTACCGTCCACCGCGGTCGAACATTAAGTGTTTCATAAACGAACTAGAACAGAGCATAAACCAAATTCACAAAAACAGTGCAATGATAGTAATTGGTGATATGAATATTGACATTGCAAAAGAAAAAACCAAAACAACAAGAATGTACATTGATATGATGTCTTCTAATGGACTACAAAGTATGGTAAGCGAAACAACGAGAGAAGAAGTGAGTAAAAACAAAGGCACTTGCATTGATCACATGTATGTGCGCAAAAACAAAACAATAACTTTCGCATATGCAGCTGTGATTTTGACTACCATTTCTGACCACTATTCGTTGTTTGGCTGTGTAGGAGAAACAAATAAACAAAACAAAACAAACGTAACTGACAACCAGGGTACGGAAAAAACACTATATACAGGAATAAACACTTACAAAGTTAACAATTTAATCAATAAAACAAATTGGAATAATACCGCAATACAAAATCAAAACTGTGATGAGAAATTTAAATTTATATATAATAAATTTACAGAAATATACCACAATGCTAAACAAACAAAAATTAAAAACAAAAAACGAAATGACTATCCTTGGCTTAATGATCTAATACTAAGCTATTGTGAAGTGCGAGATAAACTTTATCAAAGACATAAAAAAAGCGAAAAAAATTTAAGTAAAGCGAGAGAATACAAAATTTTCAACAATAAACTTAATCAGATAATTCTGAAGGCAAAAAATGATTATCGTCGAAGAGAATTTATAAAAAACAGACACAACATGCGAGGAACCTGGATATTAATAAATGACATTATTGGCAAAAAAAAGTGGACAATATTGATGAAACTATTAAAAAAAACTTTGTTAAACAAGATTTAAAAATTGTAACTGAAAATTTTGCCATTAAGTTCAAAGAAAATGTACAAAACATTTTACATGATTGTAATATAAAAACACTGTTTTCGTCTGAAATAAGAATAGAAAATACAATTTATGTCGAACCAACAAATGAGGAAGAAATTATAAACATAATAAAAACACTGAATTCAAGAAAAGGAGCAGGGGTAGAGAGCATCCGACCTAAAGACATAAAATACAACGCGGAAACACTTACCCCAATAATAACCCATTTTATAAATGCAAGCCTAAATGAAAGCACTATTCCCAAAATTCTAAAAACATCAATTGTAAGACCGATTTTTAAAAGTGGCAATACAATAATTATCGTCCAATTTCAATTTTACCGGTAGTAGAAAAAATACTTGAGGAGATTATTGTTAGACGTCTTAATGCATTTCTCGTCAAGTACAAAATAATCAATAAACAACAATATGGCTTCCAAAAAGGAAAAAATATTAATAAACTGCTGGGCCATTTCTCCACCCATTTTCTCACAGTTTTCGCACAGTTTTCAATAATGATTTCCATTTGGGATTTCATACTCCAAAAAAAGATAAATGCAACATATGTGAAATATTTAAGAATTTGGATGCAGAAGCCCGTAACAGATTGAAAGATTCCAGTGAATATAAAAGCCATATTCTGGATAAGGACAAGTCCAAAGAAATCTTCTTGGCCGAACAAGCGAAGAGCAAGGTGGAAAACGCTGACACATTATGCGCAAGTTTTGATCTACAGAAGGTGCTTAATACACCTTATGGCAAAAGTATGAGTCTTTTTTACTTCAGTAAATATGCTTACTACAATGAAAGTATATATGAAAACGGAACCAGATCTGGATATTGTTTTTTGTGGGGCGAATGTGATGGCAAACGAGGATGCAATGAAATATGTTCAGTGATTTTTAAATATTTGACCATAGTGGACCAAAGGAAACAACATAGTACTGTGAGTCTATTTTGTGACAGCTGTGCAGGCCAAAACCGGAACCGGGCCATATTGTCAGTTATTCCATTCTTTTTAAAGAGTTCAAGTTGCGTTAAGAAGGTTAACATAACATTTTTGCTGCCCAGTCATACAATTAGGCCTGTTGACTCTATACATGCTACAATTGAAACATTTATTAAAGAAAGAACAATTTGGGCCCCTTCTGAGTGGTCGACATTAATTTCTAACTCACGTACGACACCAAAATATTATGAAAGCATTATACTTAGTCATTCAGATTTTAAGGACTGGAAGTCATTTTCTAATGCATTTCTTCCATCAAAAATAAAAATTGAATTTCACAGTTTGAGATCTGCCCATTTTGACAAACTGAACTTAAGCGCACAATTTAAATATGGATACTTTGAGGATAGTAAAGTGAATGAATTAAATATAAATTTAGTAATTCGCTCCAGAAACAGTTCAATGATCGTTGCGAATGGACCGGACCTACTCTACCCACACAAACTAAAAATATCAGTGGAAAAATTTAGAGATCTTCGAAATTTATGTGAAAAGGAAATAATCCCTCAACGATACCATCAGGAATACTTCAATATGAAAAGTGGAGACCAAATCAAAGACACACTATCTGAAACTGACAACGAAGACATTGATACATCTCAATATTCTAAAAACACAGTTTAAACCTTTTTATATCCATATCAATATGTATACCTACTTATTAAATACAATACATAGTCTGAATAAATATTTTAAAAATAAATACACACTTTTGTTTCTCATTTTGCGTTTCAAAGTACAAAATAACATATATCGTAAGCGCCACAGATTTGTCACTGTAAGTATATCCAAATAAAAAGTTTTTATCGTAAGCGCCAAAACTACTTCATAGTGCAAACAATTAGCCATTTTTAAACATCAGTTCGGTGACTGCAACAAAATTAGACATTCTTGATTTTAGGCAACCATTTTTAAAATAATAAAAAAAAACCTTCTCCTGTAAAATTTGTGTTTTGTCGCTTACGATAAATTCGCTCTGAGGGCTCGATATTATTTTGACAATCAAATTACTGACTGACAAAGTGAGAAATGAAAATTTTATAAAATACATGTTTCAGATTTGCGTATTTGTACACATACGTTGAGTCTAGATCGTTAAATTGTTGCTCCTATATAGTTTTTTACACATTTTTGTTAAAATGACTTCGATTTTATGCATCTATTTCTTATTGTACATAATTCCATTTTGTTTGTTCCCCTTTGTTGTTTTGGTATTTATCACAAAACACGCGTTTTTCCAATAAGAATACAAGGGTTACCATATTAGTTGGCAATATGGCGACTTAAGTGCGGTACACACTATCATTCATGAATTACAGTTCTGCCCAAATTTCTCTTGACTGTATGTGTGACCGTTCATTTTCGTCAGTCAACAGTCAACCACAAAAATTTTTGTGTATGAGTGACAGTCACTGACTGTCGTCAGTTTTGAGTGATAGTGTGTACTAAAAGGGTCAGTAAGCTTATATGTATTAAAAGTGTAAAGATGGACGCCGGGAACGATTTTTTAAAAGAATTTTTGTGTTGTTTCGAAATAAAACGTTGTCTGTGGGATATAACAAGCCCAGAGTACATGTTGCGTGATCGTAAAAACAAAACAATGATAGTTTGACCGCTGCGAACAATCAGTCAAAACTGACACATTTTTGACTGTCATTTATGAATGTTAGTGTGTACCCCACTTTACATTAACTCACCACTGAAAAACAAAATGCAAAGTTAACATCTAATTAACTTCGAATTAAGATTAAGTAATCCCATAGTTAACTACCCACTTAAAAACTGGCCATAACAATGCCTTGCAGCAACAACTGACCAATGCTCTCACCAAAATAAATGAGAGTGTGCCAAGTTTATCTGTACAAATAAATGACCTGCATGAAAAGGGTAAGGAGAAATCACAACAAATATGTGATATGGAGAAACGAATACAGCGATTGGAACAACAATCAATAAATAAAAACATTGAATTAAATAATGTACCTGACAACGAAATAGAAGCAGCGACGGTTGTAGAAAAGGTGTCAGCGTCCGTAGGCGTCGAACTCACTTATGCCGATATGGGAAGATCATATCGCGTCAAAAAACAACAAAATTATTGTGGAGTTTCTGTCAATAAATAAAAAGGGAGAGCTAATGTCTAAGCTGAAGGGACAACGAATTGACGCCAACGTAGTTAGCGGGGATACAAATAACCCGACAAACAAATACATCTATGTGAATGATGAGCTCACGCCAAACAACAGGCGTCTTTTGTGGATGGCCGTCGGTGGTGCAATGGTAGACGGCTCTTGTGCATGAGTACGTGTGTTCGATCCCTACTCTGACTACCTAAAATTTCTTTCGACGGCGGTCACCTCGCTTAGTGACGGCGACACTATCGAGTATTTAGCCATGAAAAAGGTTCTCAAAATACCGTTAGGAACCGGTGTAAAACTGTAGGTCCCAATCAGTGAGTGAAAACTGGAAAGCGCACAGCTCAGTGATTGTGAGAAGTTCTCCCGGTCCCTTCATGGGATGTAACGGGAAACCATTTATTTATTTAAAGATAAAAGCAAAAAAATGCCACTGGAAATTTGTATGGACAAATTTATGCTCGCAAAAACACAGCGCAGTCGATATCGAAACCGATCTCGAAACAAAAACTCAAGTAATAGCTTATTCACATTTACCGCGTTTCAGCTGGGACGCCGGCGTTTCGCTCTCTTGAGATCATTTCGAAACCATGGTGTTCACATTGTGCTTTTGTTAACTACTGTGGTTTCATGTGACATTTCTCATTTCTGTTTCGTGTTTTATGTATTGAGTGTAAACAACACAAACGCACATTTGTGAATAAAGAAATATAAAATAATATCAAAAAATTAATGTAATTTTTATAATATTAGAATTTATATCATTGTATGATAAAGCAATGAATGCATTCAAAGAAATAAATGACTATATTCATAAATCACATTGCAATAAGTACTTACCACCACAAAGCAAACTAGAAATGTAAACAAACAGATTAGTTTTCCCTCATTCTTCGCGCGCCCGGGGCCCCGTGACTTTATGCATTTTCCTATAAATATTTCCTAAAAGAAATTTTAGTTACGATGATCATAGTTTTTCATATAACAACAAATGAGTTGTGCTACAAATGAGCTGCACGTAACACTGAAAGAATCACTAGAATCGTACCGTAAAGTTTTATCCATTATAGATACGTCGTTAAACAGAGATAAAAGCAAGAATATCTCAGTATCTATTATATCAAAAATAGAAAAAGTTTTTGAGAAAAAGATTATTAACTTGTGCTTTAAAAATATTCAGGTGAGTTGAATTTATATTAAAATTAAAATAAAATTAAATTTAGTAGGTCTCTTGAATGGTAGAGTTACGTACCATTCCTAAAACGTAATTTGTATGGGAGCAAAAAAGTTGTGGAAGCTCAAAGCTCTTTTGAAAATATGGTTTATTTTATGTCAAACAAAAAGGGTTATAAATCAAGTTTTTCTTATAAATACATACATATAAAAATTAAAGTGTTTATTTTTTTATTCTAAGAATGAATAAAAGAGAAACTCCATTTATCAGACGCTGAAGAAATAAAAGTTAAAAAACAATATGAATAAGTTATTAACCAACAGAAAGGGGCATTAGATAAATTTATGATCAAAGTAGATAATTCCGGGGACACAAAGTAAACTGGTGCAATTACAGCTTCCACCAGTCGAGAAAATGGGTTTGCTGACACCCTTCGTTTAGAAGAAGGCATAAGTGAAATATCAGTGGACAAAGGGAGGCAAGATATGCCGATGGAAAATAGCAAGAGTCAGTCGGAAACTATTTCATTAGAAATAAAATTAAAAGATATTGCTCTCTGGCCTAATGTATTAACAATAGAAATGGTTGAATTTGTTATTTGTAATAAACCAATAAATATTGGACATATTAGTGGAATTAAATCGATATATAAGCACGGTGATCGCACTTACTATAGAGGACTTGAGCGTTTTTATTGGAAAACGTCGAGTGGAGATAGTGAAGTAAGAGCGTGGATATTTTTTTCCGAAACATCCAAATCTTTATATTGCTATCCATGCAAATTATTTTCGGACTCAAAATTGAAGTTGACAACTGGGTTTCAAAATTGGAAGCATATTAGAGCTACTTTGTCCAACCAAGGAAAATCAAAGGAGCATGTCGCCTCAATGTGTACACTCTACAAGCGCACCATGGTTTCAAATCGCGTCGATGCGCAAATTATAATGCAAAACGAAAGTCATTGGAGAAACGTTTTGCGAAGAGTTGTATCCACAATAAAATTCCTTGAACGAGTAGGAATTGCATTTAGAGGACATAACGAGAGTGCAACTTCTTTGTATTTGAGCGACTATGATGGTTTTTAAAAGTCGCACTTGCAAAAGTATGGGAATCAAGGAAGTGGTCATGCCAATTATTTATCCCACCAAACATGCTCTGAACTTTTGTAATTAATGGCTGATACTCGTGTCGCACACATTGTAGATGAAATAAAAACGGCTAACTATTACAATATAATTTTAGAGTCTACACCTGATGTTGTCCATTTGGATCAACTTGCTTTTGTAGTTCGATATGTAACACAAACTGGGGATGTTAAGAAAGGAATATCTAGAAAATACTGTTTTATCTACACTGCAAAATGTTTCAGTGGATCTTAAATATTGTCGAGAGCAATCTTACGACAATGCAGCAAATATGTCAGGTAAATACACTGGTCTGCAAGCTAGAATAAAACAACATACTCCTTCAGCAAAATTTAATAACTGTTCCAGTCATTCCCTTAAGCGAGTGGCTAACTTAGCAGCAGTGAGTTGCAATAATGCTTCAAAGTACGTTTTGTTTGTACAACATTTGCTTGCTTTCTTTTCTGCGTCAACGATTCGATGGTATATCTTACGCAACAACTTGGGAAGCAGCGCGTATACATTAAGGAAAATGTCGGACACAAGATGGTCAGCAAGGGCTGATGCAATCTTAGCATTGAAATGTGGTTAAAAAAAATTTAAAATTGCATTAGAAGAGAGATCCAATTCTACAAAAGGAAAACATTTAAATGTATTAATAACTTAATAGATTTGTATAAATAATGCATAGATTCAATATATTTGAAAGATGAGTTCGAACAGTTAAAATTTTTTTTAGATGAGCAGGACAAACAATCAATAAATCTATATACATATATAAAAATAAGTTGTCCTATGTTCATCATTTTATAACTCGAGAACCACTCTACCGATTTACTAACCAATACATAGGTTGGAACGGACTACTTTTACTGTCTACGCATTTGCGTTTTACGCACACTTTTGTGATGGGGTGGTTTACCAAAATAAAATGTTTGAATTCATTAGTGGCCATAACATCATTGAATACTTTTGTCGGCATTGCGAAGTCTGCCGTGTCAGTCAGTAGTATATATAAATAAAACCGTAAATATGAAAGCAACTTTTCCAAATGTGGAAATTGTTTTAAAAATATTGTATACCTTGCCAATCTCAAACACTTCTGTAGAACGAGCATTTTTTGTCTTAAAAGAGTAAAGAATTATTTAAGAAATTCAATGTCAGAAGAACGACTCATTAGTATTTACTTAAAATTATTGATTGTAATGATATAATTAACAAGTATGCAAGCCAAATAGATAAAAAAAAATTTTGTAACTATTTTAGTTAGTAATTTAAGTAAACCACTTTTATGGTTTTAAGGTTTATAAAATGAATTATAATAATATTTTGGGTTATTTAAAGAAAAATTTGGTTATTATTTGATTATTTTTAAGGGCCCAATATTTATTCTGAGCCCAGGGCCACATCCAACCTAAATCCGCCTCTGCATCACACATAATAACAACAAAACCATCACCATTCTTCCTGTCTACCGCCCTCCCAGTCAAAACATCAACATCTTTATAAAGGAGCTTGAAATATGCATCCACAACATCAATAAGAAGCAAGACACCATATTAGTGGGAGATATAAATGTCGACATCAAGAAGAATAATGCAATAACAACAAAGTACTTGGACATGATTTCATCAAACGGCCAGCAATGCATGATAACCGAGACGACAAGAGAACATGTGCGAAACAACACAAGTATTTGTATAGACCACATATTCATTAAGGTGGACCTTGAAATGACATTTTTGCGATATTTTGGTAGATGAGGGCTCTATTCCGTGCCTTTTTGAAAAAAAATTAAAAAAAAAAACATTAGGGGTTGCGCACGAGCCGAGAAAAAGGTCCACTTTGCCAAAATTAGGGGGGAAATTGCCATAGGTCATAGGGGTCACCGTAGGGGGGAAGAATGTATGGCCGACCCCCATTAACTTTTTCCCCCAAGACACCCACCCCCTATCTCCTCCCCTTAGGGGGGTCACCATACAAAAATGGAGGTTGCTCAGTATTTTCGAAAAACACCATAGGTCATCAGGGGTCACCCCTAGGGGGGCAAAATATATGACCGACCCCCATTAACATTTCATCCCCAACATCTTTTCCGAACAAACTTACCCTCTATCTCCACTCCTTGAGGGACTCCCCATACAAAAATAAAAGAAGCTGTAATTGAGTAGTACTACTAAGCACTCTTAATATAATATAGTCAAATTAACATATTTTTGTTCGCTGATGGGTATTTCTTGCGGTAAGAATCGATAACATGTAGTAAATACTGTTTCTCTTCTTCGCCTTGACACAGTATTCTATTATAATCTTGTATCATTTTTACTCCTCTTTCGGCAGTGTCGTTCACAATGAAATCTTGCGATATTCCAAATCGTACAAATACATTTTTGGTATTATGAGAGACGAAGTTGCTCAAGTCTTTAGCCAAGAATTCCTCATTCACATCTTTGAATTTCACCTCGATTTTTTTAACGCTGGTGCTTTTGATTACGACGCGAGGAGCTGGGGGAACCGGGTCGTCTTCTTCATCTTCTTCACCTTCTTCGTCTTCTTCATCTTCTTCACCTTCTTCGTCTTCTTCATCTTCTTCACCTTTTTCGTCTTCTTCATCTTCTTCATCTTCTTCACCTTCGTCATTCTCATTTTCTAGCAATGCTTGGGCCATTTTGGCCTTCATCTCATTTGAAACCTTGTCATCGAAAAAGACAAGGGCTATGTGCTCATCGGCGAGATACCATAGGTGACCGATAAATTTCTTTATCATTACCCGAGATAAATCCTGGTCAACGGACTTGTACTCGACGATGTCCTTCAAAAACTTCCAATCTTGATTCGGCGCCTCAGCTGCTCGAGAAGAACCAAACCATGCCTTGACGTAAAGTCGCACCACAAAAATACAAACGTGTCGAATACCATTCAATTCACATACAGATAAGTGAAAAGTTCTCCGAAACAAAAACATCTTGAGGCTGTAAATGGCTTTTGCCATCCATCGAGCATGGGAAACGGGTCCTGGAGGTCGGAAATGGTAATTCTCAAGTTTTTCACCCAGAAACAAAAGAATTAATTGTAGCATTTCTTTGTAGTCATCGCGAGGGTGTTTCTCCTTCAATTGATCTAAGCAAAACTTCTTTATGCCGACTTGCATTGCCACAGGATTTTTTCTGACGACTTGATCGTCTATCAAGCCAGAATGGAATGGTTTAACCTTTACAGCGTCCCATTCCTGTTTGAAACGGTCAAAGCAAGGAACGCCTGGTGCACTGGTCTTTCCCATTTTTGTCTCAAAAACTTCCCTTAGCACCAGTTCGTATACGTGGTGTCTGCAAGGTAAATATAAGATTTCTCTCTCCAACAGCCGCTCAAGAGCAACTGCGGCTCCGGAGAATGGGCCACTGTTCGTTGATGTCGTGTCGAAAGAAAGTCCTTGTATTCGATGTGTCATATGCCAAGATGCCAACAGTTGATAAACGGCATGTGCTATTCTCCGGCCTTTTCCTTTCCCATCTTCTACTTTGGGAACTCCAAGAAGTTGTTCTTTTTCTCCGTACGAGACAATTACCGGTAGACGGTCCACCTTCTTTGTACCCACAAAATCCAAAAGCATTTTGCCATCCCAATGGACTACGAAGGATTTAGCTGCGACAAGCTGGAGATGAATGAAACGCGTTGAAGAATAAGAATTCTGAATGAGAGCAAATAAATCTATGCGATCTTACTTGTGGATTGTCTTTCACATAACTCAGCATGTTCTCTCGATTTGAACGCCGACATCTCCGAAGCGACGTACGGTTTATTGTGTATTGTTGAGGATCGCGTCCAAATGCTTCTGCCGCCGCTATCATAATGCCGACCGCGTCTCGGTCAGTCACTTTGCACTTGTCCAAAGCTGATAGGACTCGTTCAGTAAAACATTGTTTGTAACCTCTTCTGTCACCAACATTTGACGGGCCAGCTTCTGCCGGGAAGTTTTCGTCCTGTCTTCCATTATCATCGCTTGAATCACTGCTTGAAAATTTAACCACTGCAATTGAACGAATTTCATTTGAATATAAACATTGGACGAACACACAAAGCGCGAAATAGCTTACCGCCTTTAGCGAACCGATCTCTACTAGATTCCGTTGCACGTTTGCGTCGCAACTCTTCTTGTTCTTCGCGCTCAGCTATTCTTTTCCTCGTTCGAGTATCAGTAGCGTCCACACCTCCCATAGTTCCTGGCCGGCCATCTTCTCTTTGCTTTAGCAGAAACTCAATGTCTTCGGTATTTGTCATTTTCTCAAGGGCGTTGGCGTGTGCGATGTCGAAAAGATTATCCAAGCTATCAGAAAACGTATTCTCTTTTTCTCTAGTGGACTCAGTCTTTCTGTGAGATGACTTTCTTAAAGCATCCCACTCATCGTGCAGCGCAGCTATTTTTCTTGTAACATCTCCTCTGGCTTTCGTCGGAATAGCTGCTTGGCGCCAAAAAATCATCACTGCGTCCGCGACTATAACCGCACTATTTTTCTTCGACATGTTTCGTTTGCGAATGTTGAAGAAATGCATTCTTAGCACTTGCTTCTTCGACGGTAATTTGTTCCCCGTAATATTCATGCTTGGATAACCAATCAAAAAAATATCGTCGCGCGATCTAAGTCGTGTTGTCATCTTAACTTTTAAAAAACGGGAAAAAAATCAATTTACTTTTCGCGGTCGTCGGCACTTGTTGAATGACAACAATCGATGAATGAACTGCTATTTATAACTACTACGTATTTTGCAATATTTTACTGCCAGGTACTGATGAATGGGGACATCTGATAAGGGTGCCTATGTACCTGATTCAGCACGTGTGCGTTTCAAATTTTTCAAGACTTTCCAAACAATGACCACTCTTGAATATTGGTGGAATTTCTGTAAAAAAATCAAAAAAAATCAAAAAAATCTCGATATTGTGCAACTGTAAATACATAGATTTTCAGTATTTTTGTATGGGGAGTCCCTCAAGGAGTGGAGATAGAGGGTAAGTTTGTTCGGAAAAGATGTTGGGGATGAAAAGTTAATGGGGGTCGGTCATATATTTTGCCCCCCTAGGGGTGACCCCTGATGACCTATGGTGTTTTTCGAAAATACTGAGCAACCTCCATTTTTGTATGGTGACCCCCCTAAGGGGAGGAGATAGGGGGTGGGTGTCTTGGGGGAAAATGTTGGCGGTAAAAAGTTAATGGGGGTCGGCCATACATTCTTCCCCCCTACGGGTGACCCCTGATGACCTATGGCAATATTCCCCCTAATTTTGGCAAAGTGGACCTTTTTCTCGGCTCGTGCGCAACCCCTAATGTTTTTTTTTTTAATTTTTTTTCAAAAAGGCACGGAATAGAGCCCTCATCTACCAAAATATCGACACAAGGTCCACCCTAATATTCATACGATGTAACACAGCGACAGCGACTGCACATGCTGCTGTGATAAAACTGCAATATCAGACCACTACGCTCTCTTCGGCTGCATTGAAGAAAGAGACAAAGTAGACACGCACACAAGAAAATTTCAGGGCGCGGATTATAGTGCTAAAATAAACAATGCAAAAGTCAATCGTCTGATTAATGAAATAACTGGCATACAATAATTAGAAAAATGTAGTAACAGAAATTAGTTATTTAATAGTATACATGATACTTTGTGTGATATTTATGAAAAATCAAAGGCGGATATAAATAAAAAAAACCTAAGAAGTGAAACCCATATCCTTGGCTAAATGATGAATTGATAACATACTGTGATATAAGGGATAAACTTCATAAAAAGTAGCAAAGAAATAAAAACAATATAATTAATGAAACGATCTATAAAACTTACAGTAATAAATTAAATAAAAAAATCACCCACGCAAAGAAAACATATAAAATGAAACAATTTATACAGAATCGGTATAATATTAGAGGAACTTGGCAACTTACTTACTTATCCGGTCACGAACAACTCCGAGGGGTCAGGGACCTTACAAAACGAAGATAAAATATTGCGACAACCAGTTCCATCTTTAGCCTTATCTCTCCAGTTGGCAATACCAAGAGTACGCAGGGATTCGTCAACCTGATCCTTCCAGCGGAGTCTTGGTCTTCCTATTTCTCTACTTCCTTCGAGTTCGGTTTCGAAAACCCTTCGCGCTAGTTCGTCATCATCCATTCTACTGACATGGCCTAGCCAGCGCAATCGCATTATTTTGATCCGCTTAACTATGTCAATGTCGGGATATAGCTCATACAGCTCATGGTGCACTATAGGGCCATACATTTTTCGGAGTATTTTTCCCTCGAAGACTCCTACAGATGTTTCGTTTGCTTGCGATAAGACCCAGGATTATGCGCCAAAAAGCAAGACAGGTTGTATGAGAGTCTGGTATAGTTGGACTTTTGTTACTCGTGAGAGGGCTTTATCTCTAAAGTGTTTGCTTAGCCCAAAATAACATGTATTCGCAAGCACAATTCTCCGCTTGAATTCAAGGCTGACGTTGTTTTTGTTTACGGCAGATCCGAGGTATATAAATTCGTCTACCACCTCGAAAATATAACGGTTATCAACGTTCACGCTTTGGTCTAATCGCGTAGAGGCCCTGCTCGTTGAAGCCATTAATTTTGTCTTGTCCTCATTTACCGTCAGACTCACTGACTCCTTCTCAATTCTCGAAAACACCTCAGTAACTTCTCTAACTGTGCGTCCAATGATATCTATATCATCAGCATACGCGAGCAGCATGTGACTTTTGCTGTTGATGGTTTTATTCATGTTGACAGCAGCTTTTCTCAGAATAATCTCTATTAAGATATTAAAGAGATCGCACGATAGGGTTCGGTAAGGTCCTTACCAACTTTCACTGCGGATTTGGTGTTCGTCAGGGTCATCCTGCAAAGGCGTATGAGTTTTGCAGGAATACCAGGCTCAGACATTGCCTCGTAGAGTTTCCCCCGTATCGGGCTATCGAAGGCCGCCTTATAGTCGACAAATAGATGATAGGTGTCGATTTGTTTTTCGTGGGTCTTCTCCAGGGTTTGGCGTAGCGTGAAAATCTGGTCGGTTGTCGATTTTCCAGGCCTGAAGCTACACTGGAATGGTCCAATCAGGTAAGCGATAATCGGTTTCAGTCATTCGCACATTATCCTTGATATAACCTTATATGCTATGGATAAAAGGCTTATTTCACGGTAGTTGGCACAGAGACTCGGGTCACCTTTTTTAAATATGCTACATAGTACGCTGAGACTCCAATCGCTCCAATAAACAGCTCCGCCAGTAATCCATCGGCTCCTCCGGCTTTATTGCTCTTAACCCGGCCAATAGCTTTTCGGACCTCGTCGTGGTTAGGAGGGGGGCAATCGACGTCGTCATCCAAATTTAGATCGATTGTCTCTCCATTGGATATCTCAGGTACCAATAGCGCAGAGAAATGATCTCTCCATATTCCCAACATACTCTGCACATCTGCGATGAGATTTCCGTCCTTGTCTTTACAGAAGGGGGGCCTGAACCATGTCTATTAGTTCCGTTTTTGACTTTTTGGTAGAATTTTCGGGCTTCGTTCTTCCTTCTGTATGACTCAATTTTCCCACTCTCGCGCTTTCCCCACTTCCGTTTCTTACGCCTAAAGAGACGGTTTACCTCCTTTCTTTTCTCCCTATACCGCTCAGTCGCAGCTCGCGTTGCAATTGACTGAAGCATTGCCATGCGTGCAGCGTTTTTTCATCATTTGTTATGCGAGGCGGTTTTTCAAAACTAAGTACGGTTGTTGCGGCAGTTTTTATAGAGTCGGAAATGGGTTTCCACTGCGCTTCAGGATCGTTATCGGGAGGGGGTGGGTTCTGTGCCAAAAGTTGCGAGAGCTTCCTTGAGTAGCGGGCAGCGGTCATACGTTTCCTCTAGGAGCTCATAGAATATGTCTTTGGCATCATCATCTCTCTCTTCTATCGGGGCATCCACACAAATTAGGGAAATATAAAAATATTTCGCTTTTATGCGGATTGTGGCTATACGATCTAATAAATGAAATAACTGGCAAAAAGGCTAATAATATTGATGAGACAATTAAAAAGAATTTTACAAACAAAAATACTCAGAGTCTAACGGAAGAGTTTGCTCAAAATTATAATCAAAATGTTCAAAATATAATTCACTCCTGCCAAATAAAAACAATTCAAAATACACAACCTACTATACTAAACACAATTTACTTAGATAACGCAAATGAGGTTGAAATACTCAATATTCTAAAAAATTTGAACATTCGAAAATGTCCGGGGGCAGACGGAATAATGGCTATCGACCTAAAAAATAATGCGAACACGTTAGCTCCAGTAATAACGACACTAATAAATAGCAGCATATGAGAGTCAATCGTTCCGGAACTTCTAAAAACATCTTTAGTACGACCAATATATAAAAATGGGTGCAAAACGGACTACTACTACTATAGACCTTTCTCCATAGTGTCTGTGGCCGAGAAAGTGCCCGAGGAAATAATTGCCAGGAGATTGAACCACTTTTTAATAAAATACAATGTAGTCAACCAAAATCAATATGGTTTCCAGAAGGGGAGGAACATAAATAAGTTACTGGGAGTATTTTCCGACCATATAAACCAAAACTTAAGCAAAAATATGAATTGCCTCGTGCTTTTCTTTGATTTTAGCAAAGCGTTCGACACACTGTCGCACGACAATCTAATAGACACACTCCATAGGAATGGAATACGTGGCCAGTGCTTAGAGTGGCTCAACAGCTACCTTCAGTGCAGAAAATTCCGAATTAATATCGAAAACAATCCTAAGGGTCAAAACTTGGACATATTCTGTACATTATTTATGCAAACGAAATGATCAATATCCTACATAATAGCACTACATTTGCTTACACGGATGACACAGCCATTGTTGTAGCCCATGAATGTATCCAAACTGCTACAATAACAATGCAAAAGGAACTGGACATTATAAACAGATGGTGCCACGACAGCGCACTAGTTATTAACACTTCAGAAACCAAACTCATGCACATACGACCGCGAATGCTCCAACCTACTACAATTGCACTAACATTTCATAACACAGAATGTTTGCACCAAACATATAGCAACAAGATTTCAACACACAATACTTGCTCGACTGATATTGAGTTAGTTAAAACATACAAATATTTGGGAGTACATATACATAGATGACCACTTTAAATGGAAACCTCATATTGAAAACTTGCAAAAAAAAACTTAGAAAATCTTCATATGCCCTTTTCCACCTAAGCAACTGTGCACCATATGGTGTTGTAAAGCAAGCGTACTTTTCACTGGCTGAGTCATACATAAGACACGGTATAACTGCATGGAGTAGTGCTACCTACTGCACAGCACTTCAGAAAACCCAAAACAGACTTTTAAAAACAGTATACAGAAACCAACAATATAAATCAAACACAATAAATCGAATCCAAAATTCGAACAGTAATTTCGTAATACACAATATAGCCAATCAAAACATCAATATAAACTCTGAGTATAAATCAGCAAACGTCAAACAATAGTATTAACATATATTACAAGGAATTTTAAATATTAAACATTAACGGGATATACGAAACCACAATAACAAACGAATTCTACAACAACACAAACCTTCTACAAAGTATCAACCACGACGAAAATACTAGAAGCCAAGAACAAGGAAGATAAAAAGTACCGAGCTTCCGAAATGACTATGGAAAGAGATCTTTAGCAGTAACACTGCCATCAACCCTTAACCAACTGCCAACACACCTCTTAAATTCATGAAATAAGATGACTATTAAAAAAATAATTAAACTTCACTTTTTAAATAAAATTGAATAAAATTACAGAAAGGGGATTAGGAATTATTGAAAAGATAAATGAAAATTAAATAAATGAATTAATAAAAAGTATATAAAGGGTCCGCCATCTAATTATTGAAAAGATAAATGAAAATTAAATAAATGAATTAATAAAAAGTATATAAAGGGTCCGCCATACCTAGTGCATATTTCGTGAATGGTAACACTTAGCTCATGTCTGATTTGACAGATAATTAGTTTTATCCTTCCGCTGAAGGAATATGGTTGTGTATACGCTCGAAAAACGCTGGGAAATATTGCGACATTACTTTGAAAATCATGGTAATGTTGCAGAATGTGTGCGAAAATTGCGTACGGATTTTGGAAGAAGAGAAGCACCGTCAGCTCCGTATGTTCGTTATCTTGTGAAAAAAGTGAAAGAAACTGGCATCCTCATCGATAAACCAAGGCGTGAAAAGCCAAAAATAGTGCGTACACCCTAGAATATTGCTGCTGTGGCAGAAAGTGTGCGTGAAGCGCCATCAACATCAATTCACCGTCGTTCTCACCAATTGAATATTTTGGAGACATCATTGAAACGAATTTTGCATAAAGTCCTTGGTATGACGCCATAGAAAGTCCAATTGGTTCAGGAGTTGAAGCCAACTGACCATCCAATGCGTTTTCGAGTGGCCGTTACAGTCAATGACGATCGTTATCGGGCCATGTTGAACGAATTTTTGTTCACAAAAATTGAAGAGGAGGATATTGGCAACATTTGGTTTCAACAGGACGGCACTACGTGCCACACAGCCGTAGCTATACTCGATGTTTTGCGCCCTGTTTTGCAAGATCGGATTTTCAGCCGCACAGCTGATGTCGTTTGGCCACCTCGGAGCTGCGATTTGACACCGTTGGACTATTATTTGTGGGGTGCCCTCAAATATACGTGTTACGCCGACAAGCCAGAGACAATTGACGGTTTAAAGGACAATATTCGTGAAGCCAGTGGTGAAATACAGCTGCACACAATCAATAATGTGCTTAAAAATTGGACCGATCGTGTAGGCCAGCCGAGGCAGCCATTTGAATGAAATTATTTTCCATTATTAACCGGAAGGATTGTACTTTCAAATACAAAAAGAAATTTGAGAAAATATTCAGAAGTTTATTTTATATAGCATTTTCAAAAAAAAAAATATTTGGCGGACCCGTTAGTTTTTAACAAACTTGTGAAAACCATGTAATATAGTGTAAATACATACATATATATACTTATATAGTGAATTATGAAATTGCAATTTTTTGTTTAATTTAGTTTAAATGTAAATGTACAGCTGGGGCCTAATTACGGCATCCGCTATCGAATGCAGAATCGTATCGACATGAATTACGACTCGAATTTATTGTTGGGATGATTGCATTCGATCGTAATTTAGTATCGAATTTATCGATTTTGTTACATTTGAAAATGTCAAATTTGCCATCTTTAAGAATAAACAAAACATGTTGTTATTTATTTGGTGAAAAAGTGAAATTTTGCAAAAATGGATGAGGAATTGTGTTTTTTTATGTCATCGTCGGGTTCAGAAGATGATTTCAATGTAAACATCTTAAGAAAACAAATCCGCGATAAAAGCAATCCTTTATCTTTGCCAGAAAATATGTAAGTACACTCATTTTAATAAACCACAACCGCTGTTATAGTTTTTCTTCACATTGAAGGTTTAAACAACGCTTTCGTGTTTCAAAGGAAGCTTTTAAATATATTTTGTCAGAACTGCACTTTACTGGCCATATGTCAACAGCGGTACCACCTACTCTACAGTTAGCAGCTACACTATCACTTGTGGCTAGCGGCAGCTTCCAGCACTGTGTCGGGAACGACTTTTTGGTTGGTTTGAGCCAAAGTGCTTTGTGCAAAACCGCAGACCGACTTTTAAAAGAAATGGAGAAGAAGTTGTGTCACAAAAAAATAACATTTCGATTGGAAGAGTCGGCAAAATGCAAAGAAGCTTTTGTGTCAAAATACAACATTCCGGCAGGTATGTATATGTGATTTAAATGTAATCAATTTTAATAATAAATATTTAATAATATTCTTATTTTTAGTAATTGGTTGTATAGATGGAACGCACATTGGAATGCAAAAACCTTCCAAAAATGAACATATGTTTTTCAATAGATGTGGATATCACAGCCTCAATGCCATGATAGTGAGTTTCGAGATATTTAATTTAAGTCGCGATATTAATAACATTTAATTTGAAAATAGATTTGCGATCACGAATATAAAATTCTGGCCATCAACTGTATGTATGGCGGAGCTGCACACGATTCGTTCATATGGAAGCATTCCGAGGAGCGAGCAATGTTAGAGGACAGTTGGAACAAAAACAAACAAAATAATGCTTGGCTTTTAGGTACAATACATCATTTAACTATTGTATTTCATTCAAATGTGTAAACATTTTTCTATGCTACCAGGTGACTCCGGCTACCCCATAGAACCATGGTGCATAACACCTTATAGAAATGTTGAGGATGGGACATCAAACGCTCATTTTAATGACGTTCACTCAAAGGCAAGATGTATTGTAGAACGCACCATAGGCATTCTAAAAGCGCGATGGAAAATTCTTAGCAATGGGAAGAGAAGTCGATATAGTCCAGAAAAAATGGCAATGTTTGCAAATGTGTCAGCTGCTCTGCACAACATTTGCATAGAATTTAAAGTGCCTCAATATATAACGAATGAGACTGATCCAGAGCCAATTACTTATGAAATAGACATTGGAGAAGAAACACGTTGTACAAAAATAGGGGAACAAATTAGAAATAATATTAAAACAACCCTTATTAATAATTAGCTTTAAAATAAATTTTTATTAACTATTAAAAAAGGCACACACAGAAACATTTTAAAATTTCAATGATAACAAAAAAAAAGAATACAAACTAAAACATGAATTCACTATAAGTTAAAAAATAAAAATAAAATACATAAAACATGACGTTTCACTATTTGTTTTTTAACATTTCCAGTTCTAGTGTTTTTATTTCTAGATCCACTTTGTTCACGCTTATTCTTGCGGCATGCTCTTCTGCTCTCATTTTATGGTCTTTTAAACGAAGTGAATTTTCCTCCTTTTTGAGACGATAAAATTTTTGATTCAAAGCATGTTCTTCCTCCTTAATCTTAAGTTCTTTCTCTTTTATATCACGAATTGAAATTAATAATTCTTTCAGCTCTGATCTCCATTCAACATTTTGTTCCACACTTTTTTCCAAGAGTGTTGTTTTTGTGACTTTTGTCATTTTTTTTCGAGGTGCACTCGTGCTTGGAGTAAAATCTATCAAATCATCTTTTTCTGTGGAAGCCAAATGCTCGTCTTCATGGTTTGAGTCTTCCAATATATTCTCTAGGATTTCGTCGATATTCATTGATGTACCGAACGTTTTTACCGATAAGAGACCTTCGACTGCGGCAGTTAATCCAGCAGCCTCAACTATTTGCTCTTCGGCAGCACCTAACAGTTTTTCCTTGAAAGGTCCCCCACCGGTTTCCTTCTTGGAAGTTTTGTTAAAAGATAACTTTCTCTTCACCTGATGTTTCTGGTCAGTGTAAACCTAACAAAAATAAATCAATTAACATCTTGATACATTCAATCGGAAAATCATACCTTTCGCCACATAGCTGCGGTTTTAACAGGAGGGCCAGAAGCATTCAGCTTAGTCGTTAAACTGTTCCAAAGCCGACTTACCGTCGCTCTCGCTTGTGAACAATTTGAAAGTTTGTTCTTGGCCAAATCAGGATGGTCTGTCATAAAATCGGCCAAAATAATTTTTTGCTGGAAGTTTATTTTGTTTGAGTTTGACCTACAACATTTGAAATCATAATAATTATTCAATTATTTAATATTTTTAAAGAAACTTACATTTTGTTTTTGAATTAATGCACAAATTATGCTCCAATCAGAATTATAACACTTTAAATTGTCGTATACGATACAAAAATAGACGCGGGCAAAAGCTCGCATGGTTGCATTCGACACTTCCATGTCAAGTACTCGATATCGAACGCCGTCATCCAAAAATAAGATTACGATATCGTAACTTCTCGATATCGTATGCGGTAATTAGACCCCTGAGCTGAAGAACCTGCAAACAAGGCAAAAGGCTTCGGGGGACTAGCAATAAGAAGAACTGTAAATCAAAATTAGCAAAAATAAAGAAAAATAATTTAAAAAAAATTCAATTCAATTCGAATGAATTCAATTCTATGCAATTCAATTCAAAACAGAACATTAGTTGTTGTTGGAGATATGAATATCGTCATTACAAAAGAAAAAACAAAATCAATAAGAACGTACAAAGATATGATGTCTTCCAATGGCTTACAAAGCATGATCAACGAAGTAACAAGAGAAGAAGTTAACAGAAACAAGGGCACCTGCATTGACCACTTGTTTGTGCGAAATAGCAAAACAACAGCATGGACATATGCAGCTGTTATCCAAACCCATATCTCTGACCACTACAGTCTATTTGGATGCGTGGGAGAAGCAGAAAATCAAAACAAATCAAATGTAAAAAACAACGATTATGGGCAGGGTTCTGAAATGAAAAACACGCACTATGTGTTAAACAATAAAAAAACAAACAAACTTATTTAGCAAACATTGTGGAACAACATCACGGAACAAAGTCAAAGTTGTGAAGAGATATTTGAAATAATATACCAAAAATTTACAAAAATACATCAAAACTCAAAAAAAGATTAAAAAGAAAGAAATGATTATCCACGGTTTACTACGCAACTATTAAGCTATTGTGATATTAGAGAAAAATTATACCAAAGGTATAAACAAATCAAGAATAATACAACCAAAGGAACTGAATATAAAACATTTAATAAAAGCCTAAATAATATAATTAATCGCGCAAAAAATGAACATCGTCGTAATGAATTCATAAAAAACCGGCACAACATACGAGGTACTTGGGTGTTAATAAATGATATTATTGGCAAAAAAGTGGACAGTATCGACGAAGTAATAAAAAAGAAAATTTAAAATCAGTTACCGAAAAGTTCGCAATTAAGTTTAAGGAAAACGTGCTGAACATTCTCCACAATTGTGACATAAAAACACTAAACATTACTGAAACAACATTAAAAATACAATTTACATTGAACCAACGAATGAAGGCGAAATTTTAAATATCTTAAAAACACTAAATTCAAATAAAGGAGCAGGCGTAGATGGCATTCGTCCCAAAGATATTAAGTTTAATGCAGAAATATTAACGCCAATAATAACAGACCTCATAAATACAAGTTTAACAGAATGCAGTATACCAAAAAATACTGAAAACTTCAATTGTTAGGCCGATATACAAAAGTGGTAGTAGAAACGAATACAGCAATTACCGTCCGATATCAATTCTGCCAGTAATTGAGAAAGTATTGGAAGAGATTATAGTAACGCGACTTAATATTTTTCTCAGTAAATACAATATAAACAATAAACAACAATATGGCTTCCAAAAAGGCAAAAATATTAATCAACTTCTGGGTAGCTTTTCAACATTCGTAAACAGATGTCTGGATAACAAAATGCATTGTCTAGTACTTTTCATAGACTTTAATAAGGCATTTGATACGCTATCTCATTCAAAGTTGCTGTGTATGCTCGAAAGAAATGGAATACGGGGTCAATGCTTAAATTGGTTTAGAAACTACCTAGACTGCAGGTCCTATATGGTCAAGATCGCTGATAAGCAAAGCCAAGAGATCTATATAAATCATGGTGTTCCACAGGGCTCAAAGCTTGGTCCTATTTTATACCTTATTTATGCAAATGAAATGCTAAACCAGCTTCAGCATAGTAAAACCTTCCCATACGCAGACGATACGGTTGTAGTCGTGGCTCATGATCATATTCTAGCTTTGAACAAAAAACTACGAAAAGCAAGTTTCGTATTGTATCACTTGAACAACTGTGCTCCCCTGGCAGTGACCAAACAAGCATATTTCACGCTAGCGGAATCTTGCCTCCGTCACGGGATAACCGCTTTTTGAAACGCCACCTATTGCAACATACTACAGAAAACACAAAACCAGCTTGTCAAAATCTGAAAGAAGAACAAAACACTCAACATACAGATCGGAGCTCAGAACTCAAATTACAATAACGTATATACCGTAAACAACAACAGCAGCAACAACTCTGAGGATAGGCTCAAACAATTCTGCAAACAGCACAACATTCTCAACATAAAGAATATCTACAAGTCAACAATCATCAAGAAATTCCAAGATCAAAACTTTCTTCAACATATTGAAAAACATACATGGAAAAAACACTCTTGAAGTTCAACTACCAACTATTTTAAACTCAATACCGCAAAACCTTATTTTTATACCTAGTAAGTTTCAGCGCAAAACCTTAGTTAAGAATTATTTAATTAAATCGCAATGAAGCGAATAAATCAATGTAGCTGGAGATATAGAAGATTGAAAATTAGATGTAAAATTTAATTATTGTACATATACTCAATTATCCCTGCATACAAGCCTTTGGCTTCGCAGGGAACGAAAGCATTTATTTTTGTAAAAAATTTATGAAACAATAAACAAAAAAAAAATTCAATTCAATTCAATCCAATTCAATTCAAATCAATTCAATTCAATTCGATTCGATTCAATTCAATTCAATTCTATGCAAATCAATTTAATTTAATTTAATTTAATTTAATTTAATTTAATTTAATTTAATTTAATTTAATTTAATTTAATTTAATTTAATTTAATTTAATTTAATTTAATTGAATTGAATTGAATTGAATTGAATTGAATTGAATTGAATTGAATTGAATTGAATTGAATTGAATTGAATTGAATTGAATTGAATTGAATTGAATTGAATTGAATTGAATTGAATTGAATTGAATTGAATTGAATTGAATTGAATTGAATTGAATTGAATTGAATTGAATTGAATTGAATTGAATTGAATTGAATTGAATTGAATTGAATTGAATTGAATTGAATTGAATTGAATTGAATTGAATTGAATTGAATTGAATTGAATTGAATTGAATTGAATTGAATTGAATTGAATTGAATTGAATTGAATTGAATTGAATTGAATTGAATTGAATTGAATTGAATTGAATTGAATTGAATTGAATTGAATTGAATTGAATTGAATTGAATTGAATTTAATTTAATTTAATTTAATTTAATTTAATTTAATTTAATTTAATTTAATTTAATTTAATTTAATTTAATTTAATTTAATTTAATTTAATTTAATTTAATTTAATTTAATTTAATTTAATTTAATTTAATTTAATTTAATTTAATTTAATTTAATTTAATTTAATTTAATTTAATTTAATTTAATTTAATTTAATTTAATTTAATTTAATTTAATTTAATTTAATTTAATTTAATTTAATTTAATTTAATTTAATTTAATTTAATTTAATTTAATTTAATTTAATTTAATTTAATTTAATTTAATTTAATTTAATTTAATTTAATTTAATTTAATTTAATTTAATTTAATTTAATTTAATTTAATTTAATTTAATTTAATTTAATTTAATTTAATTTAATTTAATTTAATTTAATTTAATTTAATTTAATTTAATTTAATTTAATTTAATTTAATTTAATTTAATTTAATTTAATTTAATTTAATTTAATTTAATTTAATTTAATTTAATTTAATTTAATTTAATTTAATTTAATTTAATTTAATTTAATTTAATTTAATTTAATTTAATTTAATTTAATTTAATTTAATTTAATTTAATTTAATTTAATTTAATTTAATTTAATTTAATTTAATTTAATTTAATTTAATTTAATTTAATTTAATTTAATTTAATTTAATTTAATTTAATTTAATTTAATTTAATTTAATTTAATTTAATTTAATTTAATTTAATTTAATTTAATTTAATTTAATTTAATTTAATTTAATTTAATTTAATTTAATTTAATTTAATTTAATTTAATTTAATTTAATTTAATTTAATTTAATTTAATTTAATTTAATTTAATTTAATTTAATTTAATTTAATTTAATTTAATTTAATTTAATTTAATTTAATTTAATTTAATTTAATTTAATTTAATTTAATTTAATTTAATTTAATTTAATTTAATTTAATTTAATTTAATTTAATTTAATTTAATTTAATTTAATTTAATTTAATTTAATTTAATTTAATTTAATTTAATTTAATTTAATTTAATTTAATTTAATTTAATTTAATTTAATTTAATTTAATTTAATTTAATTTAATTTAATTTAATTTAATTTAATTTAATTTAATTTAATTTAATTTAATTTAATTTAATTTAATTTAATTTAATTTAATTTAATTTAATTTAATTTAATTTAATTTAATTTAATTTAATTTAATTTAATTTAATTTAATTTAATTTAATTTAATTTAATTTAATTTAATTTAATTTAATTTAATTTAATTTAATTTAATTTAATTTAATTTAATTTAATTTAATTTAATTTAATTTAATTTAATTTAATTTAATTTAATTTAATTTAATTTAATTTAATTTAATTTAATTTAATTTAATTTAATTTGATTTAATTTAATTTAATTTAATTTAATTTAATTTAATTTAATTTAATTTAATTTAATTTAATTTAATTTAATTTAATTTAATTTAATTTAATTTAATAATTTAATTTAATTTAATTTAATTTAATTTATTTTAATTTAATTTAATTTAATTTAATTTAAATTAATTTAATTTAATTTAATTTAATTTAATTTAATTTAATTCAATTCAATTCAATTCAATTCAATTCAGTCCAATTCAATTCATTTCAATTCAATTCAATTCAATTCAATTCAATTCAATTCAATTCAATTTTTTTTTTTTTTTTTTTTTTTTTTTATTTATTTATTATATTGAATAATAAAATATAATTTACATTACAAATGCTTATTCCCCCGCGAAACCTTACGCTTGTATGCAGGGATATACAAATATGCAGAAGTATATATAAAAATATAAAAAAAAAGTTATAATTCAAATTTACAGATATAACTTCTACATCTGTTAGTTACGATGTTCATTCATTGCGAATTTATTAAATAATTTTTAATTGTTGTTTTACGCTTAAATTTATTTTGTATGTTTAAAACATTTAGAATATTTATAGGCATTGCATTTAATATAGTTGGTAATTGTACATCCAAGGTGCTTCTCCCATGTTTGTTTTTAAATTTTGGTGTTTTAAATCTTCCTTCAGCTCTTCTTCTCGTGCTATATCGATGGTCCATTATTTCCAAAAGGTTCTCATCTTGGAATTCGTTGAGTAGAGTTGATTTATATATGCTCTTAAAATTTAGTATATTTTGTTGCTGCATGAATAATTTGATTTGAGTTTCTGAATTGTTAGTTGTGTTGTGTTAATTTCACGTTGTATATTTTCTTTATTTTTCATTAAAATTTTAACCATTCTGTTTTGTGTTTTTTGTAGAATATTGCAATGTGAGGCGTTTCCAAATGCTGTTATTTCGTGGCGCATGTACGATTCAGCCAGCGAAAAATAGGCTTGCTTGGTGACTGTTAATGGGGCGCAGTTATTTAGATGGTAAAGCACATAGGAGGCGTTTCCAAATGCTGTTATTTCGTGGCGCATGTACGATTCAGCCAGCGAAAAATAGGCTTGCTTGGTGACTGTTAATGGGGCGCAGTTATTTAGATGGTAAAGCACATAGGAGGCCTTACGTTTTTGTTCAACGCTAAAATATGGTCCTTCCAGCTTAGATTTTGATCTATTATAACGCCTAAATATTTGTAGTTATCCACTAATTCAATAACAGTGTCGCATTGGTCATTATCGAAATTATGGCAGAGTTTGTTTTTGTGTAGGCAGTCTGTGTTGTGGAATTTTATGTTTATGATACTCCTTGGAATATGTGGCAATCTGATATGCATTAGCTTTGTTTTATTGGCATTAATTACCAAGCCGTTGTCGTGACACCACCTTGTGATCACATTAAGTTCCAATTGCATTGAGTTTTCCGCGGTTTCAAGATCCTCATGTGATACTAGGATAGCCGTATCATCAGCATAGGCAAAAGTTTTTCTATTTTTTAGTTGGTTTAACATATCATTAGCATATATTAGATAGAGTATTGGACCAAGTTTAGATCCCTGTGGTACGCCATGATCCAAATACTTTTCTTTGCTCTCATTTCCATCTATTTTAACCCTGTAAGATCTGAATTCAAGGTAGTTTTTAAACCAGTTAAGGCACTGTCCGCGTATCCCATTTCTTTCCAAAATACAGAGAAGGTTCTTATGTGACAGCGTATCAAACGCTTTGCTAAAATCAACAAAAAGTGCCAAGCAGTGCATATTGTCATTCAAAGATTTGTTTATGTGGGTGGAGAAATGGCCCAGCAGTTTATTAATATTTTTTCCTTTTTGGAAGCCATATTGTTGTTTATTGATTATTTTGTACTTGACGAGAAATGCATTAAGACGTCTAACAATAATCTCCTCAAGTATTTTTTCTACTACCGGTAAAATTGAAATTGGACGATAATTATTGTATTCGTTTTTAGAGCCACTTTTAAAAGTCGGTCTTACAATTGATGTTTTTAGAATTTTGGGAATAGTGCATTCATTTAGGCTTGCGTTTATAAAATGGGTTATTATTGGGGTAAGTGTTTCCGCGTTGTATTTTATGTCTTTAGGTCGGATGCTGTCTACCCCTGCTCCTTTTCTTGAATTCAGTGTTTTTATTATGTTTATAATTTCTTCCTCATTTGTTGGTTCGACATAAATTGTATTTTCTATTCTTATTTCAGACGAAAACAGTGTTTTTATATTACAATCATGTAAAATGTTTTGTACATTTTCTTTGAACTTAATGGCAAAATTTTCAGTTACAATTTTTAAATCTTGTTTAACAAAGTTTTTTTTAATAGTTTCATTAACATTATCCACTTTTTTGCCAATAATGTCATTTATTAATATCCAGGTTCCTCGCATGTTGTGTCTGTTTTTTATAAATTCCCTTCGACGATAATCATTTTTTGCTTTCAGAATTATCTGATTAAGTTTATTGTTGAAAATTTTGTATTCTCTCGCTTTACTTAAATTTTTTTCGCTTTTTTTATGTCTTTGATAAAGTTTATCTCGCAGTTCACAATAGCTTAGTATTTGATCATTAAGCCAAGGATAGTCATTTCGTTTTTTGTTTTTAATTTTTGTTTGTTTAGCATTGTGGTATATTTCTGTAAATTTATTATATATAAATTTAAATTTCTCATCACAGTTTTGATTTTGTATTGCGGTATTATTCCAATTTGTTTTATTGATTAAATTATTTACTTTGTAAGTGTTTATTCCTGTATATAGTGTTTTTTCCGTACCCTGGTTGTCATTTACGTTTGTTTTGTTTTGTTTATTTGTTTCTCCTACACAGCCAAACAACGAATAGTGGTCAGAGATGGTAGTCAAAATCACAGCTGCATATGCGAAAGTTATTGTTTTGTTTTTGCGCACATACATGTGATCAATGCAAGTGCCTTTGTTTTTACTCACTTCTTCTCTCGTTGTTTCGTTTACCATACTTTGTAGTCCATTAGAAGACATCATATCAATGTACATTCTTGTTGTTTTGGTTTTTTCTTTTGCAATGTCAATATTCATATCACCAATTACTATCATTGCACTGTTTTTGTGAATTTGGTTTATGCTCTGTTCTAGTTCGTTTATGAAACACTTAATGTTCGACCGCGGTGGACGGTAGACAGGTAGAGGGGTTGCTGTTTTTGTACCGAAAGTTAAATCGACGCGTAGTGATTCATAGTGTTGTGTATTTAATGATGTTGTTGTATAATTTATATTTTCTTTTATATATATAGCAATGCCACCACCTGTGCCTTCTCTATTTAGGAAAACACTGTTAAAATTATTAATTAAGTAGAAACAATTTTCCTCATCCGTTATATTTGTTTCTACCAGTATTATAATTTCGATTGAATTAATAATTTTGTTTAGATATACAAGTAGAGTTGAAAAATTTTTTCGTAAGGAACGAATATTCATGTACACAAATGACAATGGATAATTCAAAAAATTGTCATTAATTTCATTAAAGTTGTATAGAGATTTGGTTTGATTATTCATTTTAATTCAAGATAATAAATTCACACAATTCAATGTTTAATTATTTTTCTCTTTAAGAGGTTTATTAATAATAATTATTTTTTTGTGGTGCTCTTTATTTTGATTAGGCTTTTGTGGTATAAATTTTAAATCGCTTTATAATTACGAGTCTCTTTCTCACTATGTTTCTATTTTTTAATTTTATTATTATTGTTTTATATTTTTTATTAACAAATTAATTTTATATCGGATTCATTGTTCAGAATTACAATCGATGTTTTCTCTATTTTTCGCGCATATATTTCCCCATTACTGATCCAGACAAATTTCCAATTGGCCTCTTTAGCCTTTGTCTTTGCTAACCAAAGCAATCGTCTTTTTTGCACAGTCAGCTGATCATTAATATATAAATATTTATGTTTATCACTGCCATCATCATTGTTGATACCATCTGCATCAATTCTGTGTCGCTCAATCTTACTCATAATTTCTCTCTTCTTCCGGAGAGAGATAAGCTCAACCACAACTTTTTTCTTTCCTTTTGTATGGTATACGTTTTCAACATCAGTTTCCTTCAACATCAAATTCAGATTTGTTGCTATTCTTTTAACAACGTCGACCGCACTCAAATCTTCGTTGTTTATGTTATTTATTTCAATGTTCTTCTCTATTAGCTTCTGCTCTAATTTGCAAATTCTCATTTCCATCTCGCTCATCCTTTTATCTTTATCCACATTTTGTTGCTGCAGCTCAATGACCTGACTGCTGAGATTAGAAACATTTTCGTTTATCTGTATGAGTGTTGTTTGTTGAATTTGTAGTTGGGCGCTAATGGATGTAAGTCTGTTTCTACACGTGCAATTATAATTGCTGCAATTCATGAGTTCGTAGGAGAGAGAGGTAAGAAGAATGGAACGAGGAAAAAACTTGCATGAAATCTGCAATTCTTTCAGTTCTTCTCATTCGTAATTTTTTAGTAATGGCGGCTGCAGAATAATTTGACATTTCTTTTCATTACTCATTCGTAAAAATTTCTCACGAATAGTCTACATATGTCTCAGATTTATACGAATGTCAGAAGCAGCAATAATAAAAACCAGAATTGCACAAACAGAATTGCGTGCGTGTAAAAGCAAATTGCAATTCCAAAAGAGAATCATGAAGAATTGCTGCAATTACAATTGCACGTCTAGAACCAGACTAAGTTGTGTTGTCATCTTTGCCATGTTAAGTCTATATCTACACGTGCAATTATAATTGCTGCAATTCTTCGTAATTCTCTTTTGGAATTGCAATTTGCTTTTACACGCACGCAGTTGGGTTTGTGCAATTCTGGTTCTTATTATTGCTGCTTCTGACATTCGTACAAATCTGAGCCATAGGCAGACTATTCGTGTGTAAATATTGAATTGTGTGGAAAATTTAAAAAAAAATATACAATGGATGTTAATGATAAACATATTATAATGAAAGGGCTTGTGGAATGCATTGGGCATGCCACTAACATGGATTCTAACGACAGCGACAAAGAGGACATCCTGATTGGTTTGTAGTACATGATTCGACTAGAAATGTGATAATTATTAAATTTTTAATTAACATTTTAGGATTAAGTCATTTATTGACGGAAGCCACTCTCTTACGTACTAAGCGAGTAAAGCGGTTGTGGATGAAGACATGGAGACACAAAAGAGCGGAGCTCGGGTCATTCACGTTTTTGAACAAAGAGCTGCTGTTGAGTGACGAAGCTTCTTACAGGAATTATTTAAGGGTAACAAAAACGCAATTCAATTTTTTGTTAACTTTAGTACAGCAGCATGCAGCGCGTTCGGATACTGAAATGAGGGAAGCAATTCCGGCAGCAGAAAGGCTAGCATTGACATTGCGATTCTTTGCCAGTGGTGACTTTCAATAGATGCCCGCCCATATTCATATTGTATTAAAGCTAAATTTTGTTTTACTTTGCAGGGGAAAGTTTTAAAAGCCTTGACTATCAGACACGAGTGTCTGTATCGACAATTTCAACTACTATACCGGAAGTGTGTAAAATTTTGTTGCAAGGATTGAAAGGAACATATTTGAAGGTATTAAAGTTTGTAGTTTGTTTGAATGTTACGTACATATTTCTATTTTATTCTACAGTATCCCAGCAGTGTTTTGGAGTGGGAGGCCATAGCGAAAGAATTTGCTATCAGATGGCAATTTCCAAACTGTATCGGTGCTTTAGACGGCAAGCACATTAACTTCCGGCCATACCGTAAAGATGGTGCGTTCTACCACAATTATAAAGGGACCAACAGCATTGTTTTGATGGCTCTAGTTGATGCTAATTGTAAATTTATTTATGTGGATATAGGTTGCAATGGCCGCTGCAATGACGCTGGAGTGTTCCTCCAAAGTAACCTGAGTACGGTTTTGATGGAAGGCACACAATTACCGAAAAATTCGGTAGTGGGAAATGGTCGGTGCCTGCCTTATGTCGTGGTTGGCGATGATGCCTTCCCCATGCAAACTCACTTAATGAAGCCGTACCCATATCACACGAACTCTACAGAGAAGCAAGTTTTCAATGCACGGCTGTCCCGTGCAAGGCATGTTGTCGAGCATGCGTTCGGCATTCTTGCAAACCGATTTAGAGTTTTCTTAGCGCCAATTAATGTAAGAAGCCTAAGACTTTTATGCAAGGATATATAGACTTTTATGCAAGGAATATAAATTTGTATGCTTCATTGCGATTGTATCAAATATTTTTTAACTTGAATTTTACGTTTAAATTTATTTTGAATATTTATAGGATTTAATGGCATTGAGTTGAAGGTGCTTGGTAATTGTACATTCATGGTGCTCTTTCCGTTTTTATTGTTGAATCTCGGTATTTTATATCGTCCTTCTGACCGTCTTCTGGTGTTATAGCGATGATCCATGGGTTGCAGGAAGTTTTCATCTTGAAATTCATTGATAATTGTCGCTTTATATATGTTTTTTACGTTGAATATATTATGTAGTTTATAGAATGAGTTTAGTCTCACTTCTGAGTTGTTATTGGTTTGTGAGTGTTCGCTATTAGATATGTTTATTATTGGATTATTTGTTTTGTTTTTCATTAGGATTTTTATAAGCCTGTTTTGTGTTTGTTGCAAAATCTTACAGTGTATTGAGCTTCCGAAAGCAGTTATTCCGTGGCGTAAATACGATTCTGCCAGAGAAAAGTAGGCTTGCTTGGCGACTTTTAGTGGTGCGCAGTTATTTAAATGATACAGCACATAGGATGTTTTGCGTAGTTTTTTATTGAGAAATATTATATGCTGTTTCCAATTGAAGTTGTGGTCCACGATGACGCCTAGATATTTATAGGTGTCCACTAGCTCAATGGACGTTTCGCATTTGTCATCATGTATGGTTTGTGAAAAACTGTTTTTGTGGAGACAATCTATGTCGTGAAATTTTATATTTATGTTGCATTTTGGTATGTGTGGTAATTTTATATGCATCAGTTTCGTTTTTGTGGCGTTAATTATTAAGCCGTTGTCATGGCACCACCGAGTGATAACGTCGAGTTCTGATTGCATCATCTGTACGGCAGTTGGAAGATCTTCATGAGATATAACTATGACCGTATCGTCAGCATACGCAAAAGTGGCGCTATTCTTTAACTGATTTAACATTTCATTCGCATATATTAGATATAGAACTGGACCAAGTTTTGATCCTTGCGGTACACCGGTATTTAAAGTCTGTTCTTGGCTTAAGTTCCCATCAACTTTAACCCTATATGTTCTACATTCCAAGTAGTTTTTAAACCAGTTAAGGCATTGACCGCGGATTCCATTTCTTTCTACAATTTTCATCAAATTGGTATGTGAAAGCGTATCAAATGCTTTGCTGAAGTCTATAAATAGCGCTAGACAATTAATATTTCGGTCTAAACATTTGTTAATGTGAGTGGAAAAGTGGCCAAGTAATTTATTAACATTCTTGCCGTTTTGGAAGCCATATTGATTTTTATTAATCACGTTATATTTGGTGAGAAAGTCATTAAGCCGCGTTACCATAATTTCTTCTAGCACCTTTTCTACCTCGGGTAAGATAGATATGATCCTGTAATTATTGTAATCCTTTTTATTACCACTTTTGAATATCGGCCTTACCAGTGAAGTTTTTAATAATTTGGGTAGAGTGCACTCGTTGTGTTTATAAATGACGTTATTGCCGGTGTAAGTTGTTCTGCATTGAGTTTGATGTCTTTTGGTCGAATTCCGTCTGCTCCTGCCCCTTTATTTGTATTTAATGTTTTTAGTATATTTAGAATTTCTAACTCATTCGCTTGTTCTACGTATATAGTGTTTCGTATTCTTGTTTCAGTTGAGTTTAGTGTCTTAATATCGCAATTATGAATTATATTTTGTACATTTTGTTTGCGAAATTTTCGGTGACTGTTTTCATATTTTTTCGTTATTAAAGTTTTTTTTTATTACTTCATCGACATTATCCACTTTTTTACCAATAATGTCGTTAATTAATAACCAAGTACCTCTCATATTGTTTCTATTTTTAATAAATTCTTTTCGACGGTATTCACTTTTTGCATCCGTAATGATAGTGTTTAATTTATTATTAAATGTTTTATATTCAATTTCTTTATTCAAATTATTTTTACTTTTTTGACATCTTTGATAAAGTTTATCCCTCACTTCACAATAGCTTAATATTTGTTCAGTTAGCCACGGATAATCATTTCTTTTTTTAATTTTCTTTTTGTTTTGTTTTGATTTACTATAAATTTCATTAAATTTATTGTATATGTTTTCAAATTTTGTATCACAACTTTGTGTTTCATGTATATGATCGTTCCAATTTGTTTGTTTTATTAATTTATTAACTTTGAAACTGTTGATAACTACATTCTGCAAATATCGTTTTTCCGTACCCTGACTGTCATCATTGGCATTCAAGTTTGTTTCACTTTGTTTATCTTCTTCGCCTACGCATCCAAACAACGAATAATGGTCAGAGATGTTTGTCAGTACCACAGCTGCTTGTGCGTTTGTCATTGATTTGTTGTTTCTCACAAACATATGATCAATGCACGTGCCTTTGTTTTTGTTTATTTCTTCTCTTGTTACTTCGTTTACCATACTCTGCAGACCGTTTGAAAACATCATATCAATGTATGTTCTTGTTGTTTTTGTGTTTTCCTTTGAAATATCGATATTCATATCGCCAATAACAATCACTGCTCTCTTTTTGTGAATTTTGTTTATGTTTTGTTCCAGTTCGTTTATAAAGAGTTTGATGTTTGTACTTGGTGGTCGGTAAATAGGGAGAAGTATTAGTGAATCTGTGCCGAATGTTAAATCAATGTGTAAAGATTCGAAGTTTTGTGTGTTTGGATTGTTAGTTGAAAAGTTTATGTTATCTTTGATATACACAGCAATACTTCCACCAACGCCTTCTCTATTGAGGAATACGCTGTTAAAATTTTTAATTGAATAGAAGTTATTTTCAATGTCGGTTATATTTGTTTCAACCAGAATTATGATTTTAATAAAGTCAATGATTTTATGTATATGTACAAGAAACGTTGTGAAATTTTTGCGCAACGAGCGTATATTCATGTAAATTAATGATAAAGGAAAATTCAATAATTTATCATTAATTTGATTAAAGTTTTGTATATTATTTTGGTTATTCATTTTATTTATTTAGAAATACAGAATTAATTTTTTCTTTTTTTAATAAATGATTTTTTAAATTTTTTCTCTTAAAGAGATTGCTTTTCAATAACTTCGGTTGTATTTTTTCAAAATTTTTAGATTTTTATTTATAGTAGTTTTTGAGTCTTTTAAATTTTAACTTTTTTAAATTTCGCTTTTTTTCTTTTTTATTTTTTATTATATTTGATATTGAGTTTTTAAAAAATTTTCTCGTCATCCGATTCGCTATTAATGTTTAGGAAAGCGGCATTTTCAATTTTTCTTGCATATATTTCCCCATTTTTCACCCAGACAAATTTCCAATTGGCTTCTTTTGCCTTTGTTTTTGCTAACCATAACAAACGACGTTTATGGCTAGTCAGCTGGTCATTAATATATATGTATATACTAGCTGACCCGGCAGACTTCGTCCTGGCTTCAAAGGTATTTATAATATCAGATGGTAAACAATGATTAATATCTCGACGTGGGCGCCATCTTTTTTATCAACACCTTTACTTTCGCCTAAGAATTATATGTTGCGAATTTGAAACAAATCGGTTCATAAATAACCGAAACCGACATCAGCTCCACCTACTTTGCAGCGCCACCTATCTATGGAAATTATGGAAACTTTTTCGTCTCCCACGCACTTTTTACGAAAAGAGGTTATGAATTAGTCGGTGTCGGGATACATAACGCCGCCACACGCCGATTTAGCACCCAACGCCTTCAGCGAGTTCTTAAGTTACGGTGCAAAAACACAAAAAACTAAATATTGCGCCATCTGTCGGACGAACTGCATATAAAATTTGGTCAAAATCGGTCCAGTAGTTTTTGAGTTTAGCGATCACGAACATACACGTAATTTTTATATATGTAGAGATTTATGTTTTTCGCTGCTATTATCGTTATTGATGTCATTTGCTTCCATCCTATGTCTTTCTAGCTTACTCATAATTTCTCTTTTCTTTCTGAGAGAGCAAAACTCAACAACAACTTTGCCTTTTCCTTTTGTAAGGTATGCGTTGTCAATGTCGGCTTCTTTAAGCTCCACATTCAAATTTATTGCTATTTTTTGCACAACATCAGCTGCACTCAGCTTTTCGTTATTTACATTGCTTATTTCGATGTTTTTAACTATGATTTGTTGTTCTAGCTTGGTTATTTTTGTTTTCATCTCGTTCATCCTTTTATCTTTTTCTGTGTTTTGTTTTTGCAGTTCAATAACCTGATGACTAAGACTAGAAACATTTTCGTTGATTTGTGTGAGTGTTGTTTGTTGGTTTTGTATTTGGGCACTGATAGATGATAGTTGTGTTGTGATCATTGCCATGTTTTGCATCATTATTTCAATGTTTTCATTTATTTTATCCGTTGGTTGTTGTTGTTTTGATTGTTGCGAGGTATATTCTTTGAATCGTTTATTATTGTCGACGAAAACTTCGTCGTCATCATCATCGTTCACTTCTTCATGTCTTTTTTGTTTTTGGGTGCTAGAGTCTGAGACTATAACATGGTAAGAGTTCTTACGCTCTCTACATGTAGTACATTTCCATGTCGCTTTTTTCTCGGCGTTCATACCATTGTAGGTGGTTTGTTGTACGGTGCAGCAAGGTGAGAAGTGAAAGCAGGCACTGCACGCACAGCATTTCATATGCTTGCTAGTCAACACTTGGAGGCATTTAGCACAACTAGTTTCTTGCATTGTTGGCATTTCTACTCTCTCGCTCATGAATGTTTTTTACGATTTTTATGCGCGCGACTAAATGACACGTCCGTTCGCAACGAAGGCAGATATCGAACTCAAGTCAATTCAATTAAATTTTGACAGTTTTAAGATAGTAGTGCCGAGCACCTGAATGGCCAGTTAGTGTTTAAATATACTGGCCCCGAACAGCTCCCACTGACGCCAGGGCATGGGTCGGTAGTAACGTGTGGACCGGTTCAGCTCAAGCCCTCACTGTGTTGGGCTGTTTTACTTTTATGGGAATACTCGTGGGACTTACAATGAACACTAAGGACAAAACATGCAGATCAATCTGCACCATCAATCTCGTATGCACCCTCACACACCTTGAGATTGACATTGCCCTAGTACAGGAGCCCTGGATCGACCGCGAGAACAATGTGAAGGGTATGGGCAATGCCAACGTGAATATCTTTGCGGTCAGAACATCTGGCAAGGTAAGAGCTTATATAGTAGGTAGAAAAGATTTAAATCTTTAAGATCTTCTTAGTGTGCATGGATGTTGAGACTGGATCAAATTTGATATTTGCGTTTGCGTAGGACAGTTCTTGAACCGGTACACCAGGCTACTAAAGGGCGACGGATTATTATGGGCTGTGATGCAAATTCTCACCATACACAGTCTTCTGAGGAATTGCTTGTAAAGTATTGGAGGGTGTCGGATGACTACTCCTTTTCTGACCATAGTACAATTCTCTTCACTATAGACTTCGTGGCGGAATCGCAAGGTCCTTTTCGGGATCCTAGTGACTGGGTGAAATTTCATGAACTTGTCACTAGGATGTCGGGATTGGACTCCAATCCCTGCACCACAAGTGACGATGTTAATAGCTAAGATTATAAAGTCGCAGATCTTCTCTAGAAATGCTTTATTGATACATGCCCTTGTACCTTCCCGGGTAAGAGTAGGCAGCCTGTGTGGTGGACACGAGAGTTCTGTGCTCTACGTAAATCCACTAGGAGACTCTTCAATAATTCCAAGAAATCGAAAAGGGACTCGACCTGGCCTGTGTCGAGAGACTCAATAACCTTCATATATTTATTGCGGTGAGAAGTAACATTGAGGCTCATTTTCACAGTTAAAAATTCTCAATTTAAATGGAATTTAAATGCCCGATGTTTGTCATTTAATACGAAAATTTTCTGTAAGTTTTTAAATTGAGCTTTTAAATGACGAGTGTGAAACTCGGTCTGAACCTTAAAAATTTTTGTTCCATGCTCAGGGCTTTGAATCCAAAATTGGGGAAGGCTCAGGGACTTTAGCATTTACCTCATCGTTGGAACAATTCTGCTAAGTAGGACTTATCGCTTCTGAACTTTGCTCTTCCGAAGTCATAGAAGTTTGGGAACTTCGTTTGAATTCATCAAACCGTTTTTACATACCGACGATAAAATCTTGCAGGTGTTGCGTAACAGCATTAATGTCAGTGTTTGAAGCTGTTGTTCTCTATAATGGCAAATTCCATTTTTGCAACAGTACCGAAATATCTTCAGAGGACAAATATTCTAGCTGTTTAGTTACAGAAAATTTCTTTATTTCAAAATCAATATGAAAGAATTACAGAAACTGAAAAAAAACTTATGAATTCAGTTATAAAATAATTTTCAAAAACTATCTAAAAAGGTTGCCGGGAAGGCTTCTACATATTTCAACAGAAATTTTTATGCTTCGGTCAATTACACGTCTTTACAATGACCAGTTACCGCGATTATGGTCAAAAATTCCGTTTCACGACAAGAGTAACGTCGAACAATCAACAGTGCATAAAATTGGGCGATGATCGGATGACACTTCGTATCCTAATGTTTCTCGATTCATGTGAAATGTTGAATTACGAAAAACCAGATCAACTATTAAAGATTAACAGGATTGTTGATGAGGGTTAAAGGTAGGGTTGTAATATAAAGATGAATTTTAAAACCAACTAACTTCCACAATCCCCAATAAAATACCTAAAGGGGATGATATACTTATCGTGACTGGAGACTTTAAGGCTCAAACAGGCAGCGATAACTTGGGAATAACAAAAATAATGGGCAAAGAAGGAATAGGAAGCAGGAACAATAACGGATAACGATTTATTGAGTTTGGCCAAAATTTCCAACTGATTATAGGTGTCTCAATCATCCCACATAAAAATATTCAGAAATTCACTTGGATATCACCAAATGGAGAACTTAGGAATCAAATATATCCGTAAATGGAGAGGGCTATTAGCCGACGTACACTCTAAAAGATATTGATAGCGAACACGAACTAGTGATCGAAATACAACGATTAAATTGAAGAACACGTATAAACGGAATAGCCAGTCTACAATTACGGAACAACACGACAATGGAAAAAGTCAGACAATTATTGGGAAATTTCAAGCCATCTAGAAATACGTCCTGGGAGGAGAGCTGTAACCCATTTAGATTCGTCGCAGAGGAAAATATAGGATATAATCGTGGAACTGTTAGGAAAGTATGGAGGTCCCACGGCATATGGAAATTTATAGAGTAAATAAATAGTCTTGTATCGGCCCAATTATTATTACTATGACGTTACTGTATTTGTGTATACATTTTATGTTAGTTAATGCTGTTCGGTATGTTATGTTATTTGCAGTATTTGTTTATGTTATATTCAAGAAATAACGTTTATTTGAATTTGAATTTCAACTTTGTGTTAATAGTCTGTTATATATTATATTATATTTGCGCTCACTTGTTTGCTTTGCTCATTTCATTTCCTTTTTACTTACATATTAGAGAATGATCAAATATAATTTAGTAATCTCAAACGGAGTATTTGTTTGTCAACTAGAGCGAGGAGAAGCACTCCGCAGGCGGTGCTGGATGTAATCCTGAATTTGACCACTCTTGATGTCCATGCGAGACGGTGTGCAAACGGATCTTGAATAGTATAGTGCCCGGCAAGCTAAGACTCTTCTGGGTTCCGGGACATAGAGATGTCACAGGAAATGTTGAAGCATACTGTCTTGCTAGAGCAGGATGCACTTCTGCTGATTTGCGATTGACTGCCTCTACAAATTCACCGATCTGTTACTTGTATGGCTTGATCGATCGCTGGACGAGATTAACGGTGCCTGGCGGGCAGAGTAGATTGCAGAATTTCGAGGGATATATGGCCAGCAGTGGACTCAGGGAGAACTAAGTCCCTTCTTCAACTGGGCAAGGCTGACTTGCGACTCCTCACTGGGGTGATCACGGCTCACTGTGGTGCCGAAGGCTTCACTCGCAACTGGATTGTGAACGGAGCTGATTTCTGCCGAGATTGTGGTGATGAAGAAGAGGTGGAAACCATTGAGCACCGTCTATGTCAGTGCCCAGCCTTGCAGCGTAGGCGTCGCCGTTGTTTTTGTTGGTTTCAGGCAGAGGGCCTCGCCTCTTTGCGCGATGTGGCCATTGAGGATTTGATGGAATTCTTGCGGGATCTGCCATGGATCCAAGCAGACGATACCATCATCTGATGATTTGTCTATTGGTTGTTTCTACACCACTGGGAATCTGGAATGGTAAACCTTGGCCTGCACATATGGATCCTCATCTCGGATGGTATTATATGTATTTATCAGTGCTTAGCAGGTGATGTATGTATATATACACTGGGAACATTGAGTGGTTCTTCAATCTGTCCTACGTCTATCTATCTTTTAACATTTTCACTATCGGCCCTTTCTTCTCCATCTCATCTTCATATATATGGGCAATCACAATGGGTCAACCGACCTCCGAGTGTAGTGACAATAAGTTGTATACTGATACTATCTCATGTTTTCACGTGTCCTAAACCTAACCTATCCTAAGGAGATCCGTCCCCTTACATTGGCGCCCAATGAACTGTTAAGGAATTTTCTGTTCCGATTTGTAAATTTGCGGAATTTCAACACATTGACGATCGAAGAAGAAAATTCATAATTGGTATGCGATGAAACCTACCAGGAGCCTAATTTCATCGTAAGTTATTGTGTTGTCGCGAAATTTTTGTTGTTGTCAAAGACGCGGGAATTGGAGAACTGCTGGTGAATAGCGGTTCATAATAACTGTGCTAGGGTTGTTTTTCAAAGCGTTGCAGTGTTGTTGTTGAGGACAAATTTTTGGGAATAAGTTGGAGTCGATTACAGTACTTGGCGTCACGAATAATGGGTCAGTGGTTACAAAATAATTGTTGGCTATACTTCTTGGTGCCGCAATAATTATGGTAAGGCAAACAATGAATTCGCAAAACTCACTTATGCATATTGCGAATCAGCCCAACACGCCGCCACGAACCCCTACCCTTACATTAAACCAAAACCAACCAACTACATCTTCGGATTATATTTCAAATCCTACATTAAATCAAAATCAACCATCTACATCTTCTAATTCTTCTTCAAATCCTACATTAAATCAACCACATACTTCTTCATATAATTCCTCAACCAACAGTCAAAATACCAGACCCAGTATGAATACAAATTCTTCAAACCTACATAACAGAAATTCCCATGCCACAGTCAATGTTACTTTGACTGAAAAACAGTTTTCATGCTTACTAGGAAGTCTCAATACCACGCAGGGAAGAAAAGTAACATTTAGCTCCTGTAGTGCACGGTTTAATGGTGGTCGCAATACGTCCAAGGTGGAAGATTTCATCGCGACTATTTTAGTTTTCAAGGAGGCAGAAAATATTTGGAAAATATGGCTCTTATAAGCCTGCCATCAATCAGTGAGTGAAAACTGGAAAGAGCACAGCTCAGTGATTGTGAGAAGTTCTCTCCGGTCCCTTCATGGGATGTAATGGGAAACCACTTTTTTTTTTTTATAAGCCTGCCATTATTGCTGGAAGGACATGGTGGCAAGGTCTTAAACAGGAAGCACATACGTTTGAAGAAGCTATTGAACTGCTACGTAGCGCGTTTGCTCCTCCGAAACCAGATTGGAAGATATTTTTTGAAATATTTCAAGACAAACGAAAACCACTCGAATCTACAGATAGCTTTGTGTGTAGAAATAAGAGTCCTTTCGCTCAGCTCAAAGACAGGCTTTCAGAAAGCACAATAACTGACTGATGTTTATAACAAACGCATTGAGATGGAAAAGAAAGGAAAACCAGAAGACAACTAAATTAATTGTTATGGCTGTGGAGTTGTAGGATACTATAGGTCAAAGTGTCCCACCTGTAACTATAAAAACGTTCTGGAAAGCCCAAAACTCCTCGATTTCAATTGCATTCACAGAACTATAATTGGTCGAAAACGTACCCACTGTTGATATAAATGTATGCGGTTTAAACGGCGAGGCTTTTTTGGATACAGCTGCAAGAACTAGCATCGCAGGCTATTATTTGTTCAAAAAGCTAGTCGAAAAGGAAGTCAAATTCCAGAAAGTTTTTGCTGAGATCACTCTAGCCGATGGAATTGTTAAAAAGGAAGAAGTTTGTTCCACTATTGTCGACATAATTATTGGAAAACGTCTGAAACGCATCCGTTTTGTTTGTCTAGACATTATTGGGAATTGATTTTCTAAGCAAACAGGTATTGTTATGGGTTTGGCTTTAATTTGATTTTAAGTCAAAACCGTCTAAAATAAAAGATTTAAACATTGCCAAGCAGATATAGATACCTCCAAACCAACCTGCTCTTCGGGTATTCCAGATTTCATGTCCTGGTTTGAATCCAATCACAAATCAGAATCAACGGTCATCCCTACACTCGAAACATTGTATTCCTATCCTTGGGGATTCTTTGCCGGATGATTTATTTCCTCCATTGAATAAAGCTGGATTTGAATTAAATACTATCTGTTATCGTGAACAGCCCTAATGATCAGAAGAAGAGTTGGCGCCGTCAACAACTTGTTTTTTATTGTACTAAAGGGGTGTTTTTTCGTAACCTATATAAGTTACCATCAAATGTTACGTAAAAAACGCATAGACGTTGAGTATATTCAACTTGGCTTCATCCAAAAATTTTAAATTTTTATTTGTCAATTTGTATATTTAAAACTCAAAAACAAAATCGACTACTAAAGAATAGAATGTAATATAGGAGGTGGTTATTCTACATTCACATTGCAGCAGGATTTTCCCATTTAGAGATATAGAGGAAATAAACTTCTTATTATGGTATAAAAAACAGGTGTTTGGTTAAACGAAATTTCCAAATACGAGATTTAGATTTTAATAGTTCAGGACTATAATGACGAATTGGGGTAAAACACTATTAAAATAGACCGCTCGCAGATGCTTGGTAGTCGTGAGATGCACCAACATATACGACTCGGGAGCACGGGCAAAAAAATAAAACAAAATAGCAAGCGTCCCCGACCAAGGTGTATGCGTTTATTTATAAACGTTTCCGCACGCTCTTTTAGATCTCAACCAAGTACAACGAGGAGCTCGCGTACCGGAAGCGAGATATAGAACGGCGTCAAGTAATGAATGTGGATCGGTGTGCTATTTATTCACAAAGTACATAAAAAATACGAAAACCTCCATACAAGACTACAAAAAGTACACAAACTGTAACTAAACTACATAATAAGTGCCATAAAATTACGTGCGTAAACTACACCAACAAATTACATAAAAGTACCAAAATGTGTACTAAAATGTACATAAAGTGTACCAAAAAAGTACATAATGTGTATCAAGCAGACAGAGCCCAATCTTGTCGAGTCATGGGAAGATGTCGGCTATTTTTTCAGAATCGACCTATTCCTCGCCCTCCTTCTTCACTTCACTTCCTTGTGGTTTTGCTTTAGTAGTTGTTTGTCTCCAGTATTGCCTTGGTATTCTTCTTGAAGAAGAAAAAATCAATATTTTTTTAAATTTTTTAAATATTTTGATTTGAACACCTCATATTTACATCATAATTTTCGAATCGCCATGGAAATATAGAAAATGGAATAATAACATACATATTGGTTGTGTTTTTTTTTTGTAACATATATGTATATTAAGGTGGACCTTGAAATGACATTTTTGCGATATTTTGGTAGATGAGGGCTCTATTCCGTGCCTTTTTGAAAAAAAATGGCAATGCCGAAAAAAAAAATTAAAAAAAAAAAACATTAGGGGTTTTTTTACCGCCAACATTTTTCCCCAAGACACCCACCCCCTATCTCCTTCCCTTAGGGGGGTCACCATACAAAAATGGAGGTTGCTCAGTATTTTCGAAAAACACCATAGGTCATCAGGGGTCACCCCTAGGGGGGCAAAATATATGACCGACCCCCATTAACTTTTCATCCCCAACATCTTTTCCGAACAAACTTACCCTCTATCTCCACTCCTTGAGGGACTCCCCATACAAAAATACTGAAAATCTATGTATTTACAGTTGCACAATATCGAGATTTTTTTGATTTTTTTACAGAAATTCCACCAATATTCAAGAGTGGTCATTGTTTGGAAAGTCTTGAAAATTTTGAAACGCACACGTGCTGAATCAGGTACATAGGCACCCTTAGCAGATGCCCCCATTCATCAGTACCTGGCAGTAAAATATTGCAAAATACGTAGTAGTTATAAATAGCAGTTCATTCATCGATTGTTGTCATTCAACAAGTGCCGACGACCGCGAAAAGTAAATTGATTTTTCTCCCGTTTTTTAAAAGTTAAGATGACAACACGACTTAGATCGCGCGACGATATTTTTTTGATTGGTTATCCAAGCATGAATATTACGGGGAACAAATTACCGTCGAAGAAGCAAGTGCTAAGAATGCATTTCTTCAACATTCGCAAACGAAACATGTCGAAGAAAAATAGTGCGGTTATAGTCGCGGACGCAGTGATGATTTTTTGGCGCCAAGCAGCTATTCCGACGAAAGCCAGAGGAGATGTTACAAGAAAAATAGCTGCGCTGCACGATGAGTGGGATGCTTTAAGAAAGTCATCTCACAGAAAGACTGAGTCCACTAGAGAAAAAGAGAATACGTTTTCTGATAGCTTGGATAATCTTTTCGACATCGCACACGCCAACGCCCTTGAGAAAATGACAAATACCGAAGACATTGAGTTTCTGCTAAAGCAAAGAGAAGATGGCCGGCCAGGAACTATGGGAGGTGTGTACGCTACTGATACTCGAACGAGGAAAAGAAAAGCTGAACGCGAAGAACAAGAAGAGTTGCAACGCAAACGTGCAACGGAATCTAGTAGAGATCGGTTCTCTAAAGGCGGTAAGCTATTTCGCGCTTTGTGTGTTCGTCCAATGTTTATATTCAAATGAAATTCGTTCAATTGCAGTGGTTAAATTTTCAAGCAGTGATTCAAGCGATGATAATGGGAGACAGGACGAAAACTTCCCGGCAGAAGCTGGCCCGTCAAATGTTGGTGACAGAAGAGGTTACAAACAATGTTTTACTGAACGAGTCCTATCAGCTTTGGACAAGTGCAAAGTGACTGACCGAGACGCGGTCGGCATTATGATAGCGGCGGCAGAAGCATTTGGACGCGATCCTCAACAATACACAATAAACCGTACGTCGCTTCGGAGATGTCGGCGTTCAAATCGAGAGAACATGCTGAGTTATGTGAAAGACAATCCAGAAGTAAGATCGCATAGATTTATTTGCTCTCATTCAGAATTCTTATTCTTCAACGCGTTTCATTCATCTCCAGCTTGTCGCAGCTAAATCCTTCGTAGTCCATTGGGATGGCAAAATGCTTTTGGATTTTGTGGGTACAAAGAAGGTGGACCGTCTACCGGTATTTGTCTCGTACGGAGAAAAAGAACAACTTCTTGGAGTTCCCAAAGTAGAAGATGGGAAAGGAAAAGGCCGGAGAATAGCACATGCCGTTTATCAACTGTTGGCATCGTGGTATATGACACATCGAATACAAGGACTTTCTTTCGACACGACATCAACGAACAGTGGCCCATTCTCCGGAGCCGCAGTTGCTCTTGAGCGGCTGTTGGAGAGAGAAATCTTATATTTACCTTGCAGACACCACGTATACGAACTGGTGCTAAGGGAAGTTTTTGAGACAAAAATGGGAAAGACCAGTGCACCAGGCGTTCCTTGCTTTGACCGTTTCAAACAGGAATGGGACGCTGTAAAGGTTAAACCATTCCATTCTGGCTTGATAGACGATCAAGTCGTCAGAAAAATTCCTGTGGCAATGCAAGTCGGCATAAAGAAGTTTTGCTTAGATCAATTGAAGGAGAAACACCCTCGCGATGACTACAAAGAAATGCTACAATTAATTCCTTTGTTTCTGGGTGAAAAACTTGAGAATTACCATTTCCGACCTCCAGGACCCGTTTCCCATGCTCGATGGATGGCAAAAGCCATTTACAGCCTCAAGATGTTTTTGTTTCGGAGAACTTTTCACTTATCTGTATGTGAATTGAATGGTATTCGACACGTTTGTATTTTTGTGGTGCGACTTTACGTCAAGGCATGGTTTGGTTCTTCTCGAGCAGCTGAGGCGCCGAATCAAGATTGGAAGTTTTTGAAGGACATCGTCGAGTACAAGTCCGTTGACCAGGATTTATCTCGGGTAATGATAAAGAAATTTATCGGTCACCTATGGTATCTCGCCGATGAGCACATAGCCCTTGCCTTTTTCGATGACAAGGTTTCAAATGAGATGAAGGCCAAAATGGCCCAAGCATTGCTAGAAAATGAGAATGACGAAGGTGAAGAAGATGAAGAAGACGAAAAAGGTGAAGAAGATGAAGAAGACGAAGAAGGTGAAGAAGATGAAGAAGACGAAGAAGGTGAAGAAGATGAAGAAGACGACCCGGTTCCCCCAGCTCCTCGCGTCGTAATCAAAAGCACCAGCGTTAAAAAAATCGAGGTGAAATTCAAAGATGTGAATGAGGAATTCTTGGCTAAAGACTTGAGCAACTTCGTCTCTCATAATACCAAAAATGTATTTGTACGATTTGGAATATCGCAAGATTTCATTGTGAACGACACTGCCGAAAGAGGAGTAAAAATGATACAAGATTATAATAGAATACTGTGTCAAGGCGAAGAAGAGAAACAGTATTTACTACATGTTATCGATTCTTACCGCAAGAAATACCCATCAGCGAACAAAAATATGTTAATTTGACTATATTATATTAAGAGTGCTTAGTAGTACTACTCAATTACAGCTTCTTTTATTTTTGTATGGGGAGTCCCTCAAGGAGTGGAGATAGAGGGTAAGTTTGTTCGGAAAAGATGTTGGGGATGAAAAGTTAATGGGGGTCGGTCATATATTTTGCCCCCCTAGGGGTGACCCCTGATGACCTATGGTGTTTTTCGAAAATACTGAGCAACCTCCATTTTTGTATGGTGACCCCCCTAAGGGGAGGAGATAGGGGGTGGGTGTCTTGGGGGAAAAAGTTAATGGGGGTCGGCAACCCCTAATGTTTTTTTTTTTTAATTTTTTTTTTCGGCATTGTCATTTTTTTTCAAAAAGGCACGGAATAGAGCCCTCATCTACCAAAATATCGACACAAGGTCCACCCTAATATATATGACACGTATATAGGATAGAAAAGAAACGCATTCCGCTGAAACATACATGACTAGGCAGCACTTTAATTTGAGGAATTTTTTGTTTATATATTTTCCTGTCAGAATTCATTTGTAAACAAAATTGATATAAATTAAAATTTAAAACATTTGTTGCCATACATGTACGTTTGACATACATGTAGTCTGGTATAAACCATTAGCCCTTTTGATTTGGCAAAGCTCTAAACAACCAGCCCCATTTGAAGCATGTCAATTTTTGTTTGAGCTACAATGATTCGTCCGAAAATCCTACAACAATAGCATCGTAAAAGCTTTGTTCTTTACAATTGTCGGAATTTGTAGTATCTCATATTTGAATAACACTGCGATATCGCATTTTGTTGTGACTTATCCTCACTATCGTTTGCGAAGCTGGATATACCTAATACAATCTAAACCAATTATTCCTCAATACAAGAAACACATTTACTTTTTTATCTTTATTTTAAATTTTTACTTCACATTTCTTGGAGATTGGGGTATTTTCTAAACGGATGTGTTTCTTTAGGAAAAAGTGTTTTACAAAGGCAGAGGGTCCATTAAGAAAAATAGCGGGTACACTATTCGTTGGGGGAACAATAGTTGGAGATGAATAATTTTTGCCTAATGGGCATTAAACGGTGATTAAAACAATGATTGAACTTATAATCGGGCATAAGATTTTATTATCCAATCTGGTTAAAATTGGCATCATTACAAAGGTCTTTCTAAACTATATAACGCTGCCCCACTTTCTTGATAAAAATGTATTTTTTCCAAAAAAAAATGTCCCATTATACTTATTTTTTGGTAGGCTCCGATAATAAACCAGACCTTAACTTCTTTTTTAAGGTTTAATATTCGCCAATAACTCTTCAAAGACCGGAGGTATTAAGGCCAAAATTAAAGTTCATAGCATTTTTGTGTTATAAAGCTTTCTGCGCATCCGGCCTCGGCCGGGTTTAGGAATTTTCTCCTCTGGGGTGGGTCCAACACCAGCTACGTAGCTTCGGCATAGTATTTTTGTTTATTCAGCTTTAAAGGTAATCGCGTGATTTTTTTAAAATAATTTTTTTTATGTTTATTTTATGTCGAAATATGTATTCCAAAACTTGTAAAGTAAATATCTACGGTATTTGAGGGGTTAATATGAAGTATTACAACTTAAAAAAGGGCTTGAAGTATTGTCTATTATCGGAGTCTAGCAAGAAAATAGGTACAGTAGTTTTTTTTTTGAATATAGTAGTTTTAACAAAAAAGTTAGTTAATTAAATAAAATTATTTAAATTAATTTTTTACAGAAACCACCAATGGGTTAATTAAAGGAAATATATTTACACAAGGGATTTACAGAGTATAAAAATACCTTTGTACTGATATCGATTTGAACCATATCGGGTTATAAATTCTTGAGATATGGCCGATTAAATGCTCATTCTTTAAAGGTCTGTATATCAAGAAGTTGGGCCGAGCGGAAGGAAAAAATCAACTTTTTGAACTCAGCGCAGCATACACTGTCGGTGTTGAAATTTTGGTGTAGATCTCACAAGTGATCTTAAAGTAAATTTATGCCAATTTTAATATTTCACTAATTATTTTTTATTTATTTATTAATTGTCATGTCAGTAGGCATTTGGCAATTAGACATAATTTAGTAGACATTTCTCAATGTAAAGTGTTAACTTGGTAGCATTTTCATCTTTTGTTAGCTTTTCACTACAATTTTTTTACTACCTATCCCCTATAAGCTTAACAGATATAATTTTCCCCGATAGCATGTACAGGATAGCATATGTATGGGGAAACTAATATAAGTTACAAAAAAAACGCAACTATTATATTTTTCGTACAAAAATCTAACTTGGTATCACTTTTATCGGGGTTATTCTAAATTATACATGTTAACGTGCAGGTTGTTATTTTGTATGGGTTAACGTGTATAAGTTATGAAAAAAACGCAACTTAAAAAATCAACAAAGAAAGCAGCCACAGCACATGAGCCGGCAAATAAATTTTATTTTGTTTAAATAATTTTAAAAGTTTTGTTTTTATTTGGTGTTTTCGGGAAGTGCCTTCAAGTGCGAGACAGTTTTGAGTCATCCATAAGGGCAACCAACAACAACCATCATACAGCAACAACAGTGCGAGCGCTTGGAGTCAGCAGCCGCCCCAGCAATTCTAACAACACCCAGGGACACCAGTTGCCGGAACGGACTAGCACCAGCTCAACCAGCCCATTATAAGGCAAGGCTGCCATAAAGGTAAACATTTAGTCCTTCTACCGAGAAAGGAGCAACAAGGTGCGTAGAGTGTTTTGCAAAGGCGCCCAAATTTCGTGCTAACATTTTGTGGTTCAAAATAATTTGTGGCTCGGAAAAAGTTGGCGAAAAGTGGAGTGTGTGAGAACATTTGAAGCACGGTGTGGAAATACAAGAAAGCGTTCTAATAATTGGAAAAATTCAAGAATGCGTTTCAGAAGTGGCTCAGAAAATTTAAGGTTAGCCACCGTGATTTTTTAACAATCGTCAAGCGGATTGTAGCACCGTTTTTTTCAAATATTGTTGCACGCAGTCAAACAAATATCCATATATTGTCGATGCTCTATACCTGACATAGCAAGTCCGTTAGAGAACAACAAATCATATGGATATTTGTTGTTTATGATTTTCGTTGCTCAACACATAGTCAAACGTAGAATACGCCATCCGATAAGACAGAAAACATATATAACAATAAATGATAAATAACATAAGCAAATTAATTTATTTATTTGATAGTTACTTTTGATAATATACATAAGCTTATGGTAGGAAAAATAGGATAAATATATTTTTAAATTAAAAGAGTAAGGATAAATGATAAATAACAGACGCAAATCAATTTGATTAAATATACACGAAATACGAAATATACGAAATTTCAATATTTCATCAATCAAAACAACAGCTGAAGGTTTGTGTCCATACTGAAACAGCAGCATAGTTTGTGTTCACGCTACAAACTCAACCACTCAACCAAACACCACACATATGTTTGAGTGTATGTGTTTAAACCAGAACTCGCAAAAAGTGGTCCCAATTTGCTGGCAGTCATAACAAAACCTGTTGCGAGCGGACACGATTGAAAAGGGAATCGAAAAAACATTTCAGCTTCGTTTGTGATCAACGTGTTCAGTGCTCAACCACTGAGAGTTTTTGATCGCTCACTATATGCATTTGTTCTCTTGAAGACACTTTGTTTGAGAAAATTTGCCAAAAGTGTCTTTTGCAAATGTATGTGTCAGCTTGTTCACATATGGCAGTTTGTGTGTGGATTGCGCGTGTGTGCTTCAGTTTTTTTTATTTCAATGAAACGTGTGCCTAAATTACAAGAATAATGAAGTCGTCAAGTAAATGATAAAGTTAATTTTTTTTTAAATTTGATAATACTGCAAATCAATCTGTATGCAACGTGTGTGGTTCAAAACTATCTGGCCACCAAATTACAAATTTGAGGCGACATTTGACGGCAAAACATGCAGAAATATTCGACTCTTTCAATGATGTCATAGAAAATAACTGTATGCAAAAAAATGTAAAAAAAAGGAAAATTGCGTACGAGGCAAGTGAAGAGGCAATAATTGGCTCTATAGTAAAAATTGTTACCACTGGTGGAAGGCCATTTTTACTTTTAGACAGCGAAGGGTTTCGTGAAATTTTGAACCCAATTTATAAAGCCCTTGTAATGGTGGATTTTGAAGAATACCAACATCAAATAGGAATTTTTTTTTTACAATGCAGTACATGCAAATATTTATACATACTTCTTTTAATTTTTTTTATCTACCCTAACATTCAACTAATGTTAAATAAGCCCGGGGGAAAATTCCCATTTGAATAATGGTATGACCTTATATTAGCATCACTGTCACGATTTAGTGTGGTAGTTGACTCATTATCACTCTCAAAGGTATAAGATACCCTGTATCGCATGTATGTACACTTACGGTACCTATGGAGAAATGCACCAGCAATTGCGTGTAATCCTTATTTCTCTTATACCAAGTTGTCAAGCACACTCAATCAATAGAGTGTATATTTGCAAAGCAGAACTTTGATCGTTGCATTTGGCCCAACGGTAGGTCTTTCCGATATTGTCTGCTGTGAGTGAACATATATTTTCGAGGGAAAAGTTAGTGGAAAAAAAAGGAAAGAAAAAAAGTGAAATCTAATCTGATAATTTGGTTGAATATTTGGAAAATTGAACAAAAATAAATAAATAAAAGAAATAAAGAAAAAAAAGGTGAGGAAGTGACATTAGTATTCCCACATTTTCAGCTTAAAGCGTTATTTTTGTGTTTAGCGATATCGAGTGTGGTTAGAACAAAGAAAAGGAAGCATATTTTCTTTGGTTATACCGAAATTTGGGTGACGCAAGCACATGTTAAGGAACGGAGGTCTTGTGCATAGTACCGGTCAAAAAAAAAAGGTATTTATATTCATTAGAAGTCGAATGTGAGCACATAGTGATAATTTGTTTAAATACCAGGAACAACCTTACCATATCACGTCTCTCGTGTCTCCACTCTTGGTGTCCAACACGACCTCGTGGTTCACCGTATTGGACCGAGAGACGTAATTTTCTTGGCTACCCTACGAAGAGACCTGGAATACACAACAACGGGATATTACGTGGCCATCCCAAATCTACATGGTTTTGTACTATTCCGATCTACCGGAAATAGTCTGTGTTTGTATGGTTATAACCTAAAATTTTCTTCTGGAAACTGTTGCATAGCATTGCCAGAATAGGGGTTCACTCATCATAAAATTTCATAAGAAGATATGCATGTAACGAAGTTAAACCCCTAACCTAAAAGTCATCCTTCAAGTTCGTTTCACATGTTTCAAGAGCCTTGAAGAAACTTATAATTGTAGCACTTGATAAATATTTGTTTCCAAGTGGACAACATTCCTTTCCCTAAATTGAACTACAATACTTAAATATGTAAAGTTTTATTTCTTTCCGAAGAGAAAAAAAAAGACAAATCTGTCTAAATTTTTTAAAAAAAAAAACTATAATTTTTTTTTTATTTTTAAAATAACCATTTTTTTATTGAGATTCTCTTTTAATTTTTGTTTGTGTCTTAACCTAAATTGTTCTAGATGATTTAAGTTTCTTCTCTAAAAATATAAATACTAGATACATTTGAAATTTCTAATATAAGCGCTACATTTGAATTCCTATTATCGTAATTAATTTAAAAACATCAAAACCCTAGCAACATGTTTCACAACATTAGGTATGTTGATTCAGAACTATCTCAACATTTGTTTGTTCCTGGAAAACATCCTTAAACTACGCTGGAAGGCCTTCTCGCATCGTGGATGGACAACAACAGAAAACTGTAAGTCATACAAAACAAAAACTAATTATTTGTGCTTTTGGTTGTGATTCGCTGATCAGAAGAAACTTTATTGTTTCCCGTTTAACCGTATTACACCGTTTTTTTTTATTATGTTTTGATTTGCGCGTTCGTTCCTAGTGGCGAACTGAAATAAATGAGATGAATATGAAAGAGTAATTTGTTTTATGTAAAATACAGGGTTGTAGGTAGAAAAGGTTTGCTAATGGGGGTTTTTTCGGAAAAAAAAAATTTGTTGCCACTTGATTAATCCAAAGGACGGGAGGGTTTTGAGGCCTAGGGCTTTTACATCTCAGCTCTAAGGGTGTTTTTCTTTGAATATGGGTGTTTTAAGATATTAAGATTTTCGTTTTGTTTTCATGTATTGGGGCCTTAAAGCGCGCGTGAATTCTTTTATTTGTTAAAGGGTACCATTCGCATACTGGGACAAGATCCCCGCCCCTTTCTACCACTTCGAGTTAGCTTTCCGAGCACGCGCGTAAAGTTCCTATGTTGCGATTAACAGCTAATAAGAAGGAACTTGGAAAAAATGTTCTTTCTTTAGGTTTGTCTTTATCAATTCTGGTTGGATCCAAGTGGTCCGGTCATCAAAGATAATTATGATTAGAAAATATTCCCGTACGTTACAAATAAATGGCGCCCAACGTGGGGCACCGAAGCGTCAGAATTTTCAATTTAAATTGCATCGGCAATAAATTTTAAAATCATGAATATATGCAACACCTTTTGATTGTTTTGGTAACCTCATTTGTTACATCTAATCTATTTTATTCACATAGGAAACATTATTTTTGAATTCTATCAATTTGTTGATGGTATCTTGTCACTATTGTGTTGTCTGTTTGGTGGTTGCACCAAGAGCGATATATTTTGTAAATTCGTGGTTGGAAATATTGCATTAAGATAAATTAAGTCTTCTGGCAATCCACTGTGATATTTATATTTATTCGTTCAATTTTTGTTAGGTGATTTGATACAAGGAAAAGGCAGAGACTTATTTATAGGCATAGAGGCTATTTGGTATGATACAAAGAAGAGGTTTGGAATTACGATTGTTGAAAAAGAGCAATGATTTCTCAATCGTCCCCTTTTCATAGGTCAATATTCAAATTACTTCCGTTGATTATAACTATTCTCAGATATTATACACCCTATTCATTGGAAAATGTTCGTATAAGTGTTGCAAACCGTTTTTACCGAAAACCCTAAGTTTTACTATATGTTTGAATTTGAAGAAGAAAGAAAAAATTTGTTGAAATTGGAAGACAATGTCTCTCTTGCGCAGTAATGAGAATATTCCTAATCAGATTACACTCGATACTGTGAAGCAATGCTCAGTTTGTAAAAAAGACTTTGAAATTGATGAGTGTTTAGTGGCAACCCACTGCGGCCATATTTTCCATAGGGAATGTATTTTACGGATTTTGGAGGAAACAAATGCATGCCCCATATGTTTCAAGTTGTGTCGTCAAACGACTCTTAAACCTTATAATTTTTCTGCAGAAGTAGAAGCATCTGCATCAGTTCAGCCTTCCCCGGGAAATTATAATAATAACAATCCAACCGGGACTATTCCAAAAGTTTATCAAAAGAAGAACAAAAGGAATACTAACAATACACATGATAATATGTCCAAGGCCACGGGATTTATTGGAGGCAATCAAAATCGTGTGAATCTTTCATCGGATAATATAGTTAATACTTCCCAGAGGAATACTAATGAACTGAACAACTCACGGTTACATAGTCAATATAACGTTAGTGGAGAATCACTTCAACTTCTAATTGATGAGGCAGTTAGCAGGCAATTAGCTCTCACACATATTTCACAACCTATAACTAGAACCAGTTTAGGAGCTCGTAATTTCGACAGCCAATCAAATAGAAATGCACAAAGTAGACCACAGTATGCTCGAACGGGAAACGCTCGATCCTTTGAGTTAACTACGGACAGAATCTCGAATATAATTTCTGGTTGGCATATCTTATTTAGTGGGGAAAATGAAGATTCTCTTTCCGTTGACGATTTTATCTACAGAGTCGACGCCCTTACTATGCAAAGTTTGCGTGGTGACTTCGATGTTTTGTGTCGTCATCTTCATTTACTATTTAGGGACAAAGCATTACATTGGTACTGGCGTTACCACAAGACTGCTCCCAGACTAGATTGGAATTCCCTTTGTCGGGAACTGGGCAACCAATTTCGGGATAGCCGAACAGACTACGACTTCTTGGATCAGTTACGTGGTCGTAAACAAAAAGTAGGCGAACGATTTGATGCATTTTATGATGCCGTCTTAAAGATAACAGATCGGTTACAATCACCATTACTTGAAATAGAATTGGTAGAGATCTTAAAAAGGAACCTTCGTCCAGAAGTGCGAAAGGGTCTTTTGCATTTCCATATAAATTCTCTATCTAAATTGAGGGAATTTGTGAGGAAATACGAAATAGTAGAAGATGAGTTAAACCCAAGTCCTAGACATACCAGAAATATTTTGGGCCGAAGAAATATTGCAGAACTAGAATCTCATAGTTTAGCTGAGGATGTACACATTGAGGTAGATGAAATTAAAGAATTTATTTGTTGGAATTGTTCTGAGCCAGGTCATAATTGCATAAAGTGTAACAAGTTTCCAAAAAACGGGCCAACCCAACCGAAAGGCAAACAGAACACACCAAAATCCAACTAATACTAACATCCACTGAAAGTCAAACCGATCCTACAGATGGAAACTCTGAAAAAGAGAGAACGAAGTCGAATTTCAAGAAGTCGGGGTTTCCACAACATTGGAAACCTTATCACATTCGACTAGCAGAGTACAACCTTGTGAGAAGTCGAATTTTTAATGACGAGTTAGTTGTTGAACCACAGGTTAAACGGGTGAAGCGTTCGACTAAACGATTTAGAGACTTTTGGAGAAAAGTAGTAAGAAGTAGGAAATGTTATTGTTCAGCCATAGTTTCTAATGTGAAAAGCATTGATTTAAGACCATTTGCCACGGTAAAGATTTTTAATGAAGAAGTGTTAGGTATGATCGATACTGGCGCTACGATTTCGTGTTTTGGGTCAGATTTTGCGAAAAGATTTCTGGAAGAAAGTAAATGCAAATGGGAAAAATTCAATATATTCATAAAAACCGCCGATGGTAGTAAACACTGTGCGGTTGGTAAAGTCACTACAGAGGTGATTTTTAGAGGACGGACGAATATTTTAAACTTTGTTTTAATCCCCAATTGTCTCAAAACTTGTATTTAGGTGTGGATTTTGTACGCTCTTTCGGGTTGGGGAAAGATTTATTCGTTGAAAATGATAGACAACATAACTTACACATTAGCGAGATAAATGTTGCATCTGATAGACATAACTTAAATGAAGAACAGGAGAGTAAACTTGCAATTGCCGTTAATTCATTTCCCTCGTATTCAAAAGAAGGATTAGGTCGAACATCTCTAGTGACACATGAAATTGAAACCGGTCAAAATCGACCAATTAAGCAACGACATTTTGCCGTATCGCCAGCTGTAGAAAAACTTCTATTTGCGGAAATAGACCGTATGTTACAGTTAGGTGTCATTGAGGAATCTCAGAGTCCATGGTCATCGCCTGTGGCACTAGTTGTCAAGCCTGGGAAGGTACGGCTGTGTCTGGACGCAAGAAAGGTCAACAGTGTTACAGTGAAAGACGCTTATCCTTTGCCCCTAATCGATGGAATATTAAGTAGGCTCCCAAAGGCAAGATACATCACAAGTCTTGACTTAAGGATGCCTTCTGGCAAATTCCATTAGATGAAGGTTCAAAGGAAAAGACTGCTTTCACTGTACCTGGTCGTCCATTGTACCAGTTCGTCACCATGCCGTTTGGGTTATGCAACGCCCCACAGACGATGACTCGACTGATGGACAAAGTCATCCCCCCTCATCTTCGGACAAAGGTTTTTGTGTATTTGGATGACTTGCTGCTTATCACGGAAACCTTTGAAGAGCATTTAGAATTATTGCATGAAATTGCGTTATATATAAGAAAAGCGAAATTGACTATAAATATTGAAAAAAGTAAGTTTGTGATTAAAGAGGTAAAATATTTGGGGCATATAATAGGTTATGGTACGATAAAAATTGACCCGGAGAAAGTGCAAGCTATACGAGATTTTCCTTTGCCAACCTCAGTTAAACAGCTTCGAAGATTCTTGGGAATATGTGGGTGGTATAGACGATTCGTTCGTAATTTTGCGTCACATAGCGCTCCATTAACGGATATGCTCCAAAAGGCCCGAAAATTTGCCTGGTTTGATAAGGGGAAAAATGCCTTTGAGGTAATGAAAAATTCATTATGTTCAGCTCCCGTTCTTCACAACCCTGACTTTTCGCGGCCATTTTCAATCCAATGCGATGCCAGCAAATATGGCATTGGAGCGGTTCTTGCTCAAAGAAACGAAGATGGAGATGAGGTACCAATAGCGTATATGAGTCATAAGTTGACATCTCCACAGAAAAACTATAGTGTTTCTGAGCAAGAATGCTTAGCTGCCGTCATGGCTGTGAAGAAATTTCGTGCGCATGTGGAAGGCCATGACTTTGAAATTATCACCGACCATGCATCACTGAAATGGCTGATGACCCAATCAGACCTACATGGTAGACTTGCACGCTGGGCGCTTAAGCTGCAGGGCTTTCGTTTTACAATAACTCATAGGAAAGGTAGCCAAAATATTGTACCGGATACTTTGTCTCGTATGTATTCAGAGAATAATGAGTCAATAGATAGCATGGACATAGATGATATCATTATGGGGGAAATCGAAAATTCTCTGGAAATAGATTTGGACTCGATAGAATTTAAATCTGTTGAATATTTAAATTTGATAGAAAAACTTCAATTTAGATTGAAATATCTCCCTGATATTAGAATAGAGGACGGGTTTATTTACAAACGCATTGAACACGCTACGGGGAATGAAATACAGGAACAGATGCCCTCGAAGCTTTGGGTACCATCCGCAATGACACCAGATGTTATAAAACGGGCTCATGATCACCCACTATCTTCTCATGGTGGAGTTGGTAAGACCATACGACGGATCCGAACATTTTTCTTTTGGCCGAAAATGGTGCAACAGATAACAGAATATGTTCTTTCATGTGAAATTTGTTAGCAGGCGAAACATACAAATCAAATTTTACGTCCACCTATGGGTCAACAGCAAATATCTGTTAGACCATTTCAAAAATTATACTTGGATTTACTAGGGCCTTATCCAAGATCTTCCTCGGGAAACATAGGTATTATAATCGTTTTGGATCACCTCTCCAAATTTCATTTTTTGGAACCCATAAGAAAATTTACATCTAACGTTATCGTGGAATTTATGGAGAAAAGAATTTTCCACATCTTCGGTGTTCCAGAATCCATCACTACTGATAACGGGGTACAATTCAAATCCAATTTGTTTAGATCACTCTTAAAGTCATACGGAGTGTTCATAATTTGACTGCAATTTACTCACCACAGGCTAATGCAAGCGAGCGAGTAAATCGTTCCGTTTTAGCAGTCATTCGATCCTACGTTAAGCCATCTCAGAAAGATTGGGATGAGAAACTTTCATCAATAAGTTGTGCTCTTCGGAGTTCAACTCATGCTTCTACTGGGTTCTCCCCCTACTACTTGTTATTTGGTCAGAACATGTTATTAAACGGGCAGTCGTATTCATTGTTAAGAAGGTTAAATTTATTGGGTGAACCATCTTCACTTGTGAAAACCGATGAGAGATTAGAATTACTTCGAGAAAAAGCACAGGCCAACATAAGAAAGTCGTATGAAAAGAATGCACGAACGTATAATTTGAGGTCTCGCCCTGTTAATTTTGAAATTGGTCAAACCGTATTCAGGAAAAACTTTGCGCAATCAAAAGCTGTGGATCACTTCAACAGCAAACTCGCTCATCAATATGAAAAGGCCAGAGTAATCGCCAAACATGGTTCGTCTTATTACGAATTACAGGACATGTCAGGCAAAAACATTGGAAAATTTCATGCCAAAGATATCAAATCTTAACTTCAGCCTTTGTCTCGTTGTTGGTAACCACTCTACATAGCCTGTGTTGTAATGGTGGATTTTGAAGAATACCAACATCAAATAGGAATTTTTTTTTTACAATGCAGTACATGCAAATATTTATACATACTTCTTTTAATTTTTTTTTATCTACCCTAACATTCAACTAATGTTAAATAAGCCCGGGGGAAAATCCTTATATTAGCATCACTGTCACGATTTAGTGTGGTAGTTGACTCATTATCACTCTCAAAGGTATAAGATACCCTGTATCGCATGTATGTACACTTACGGTACCTATGGAGAAATGCACCAGCAATTGCGTGTAATCCTTATTTCTCTTATACCAAGTTGTCAAGCACACTCAATCAATAGAGTGTATATTTGCAAAGCAGAACTTTGATCGTTGCATTTGGCCCAACGGTAGGTCTTTCCGATATTGTCTGCTGTGAGTGAACATATATTTTCGAGGGAAAAGTTAGTGGAAAAAAAAGGAAAGAAAAAAAGTGAAATCTAATCTGATAATTTGGTTGAATATTTGGAAAATTGAACAAAAATAAATAAATAAAAGAAATAAAGAAAAAAAAAGGTGAGGAAGTGACATTAGTATTCCCACATTTTCAGCTTAAAGCGTTATTTTTGTGTTTAGCGATATCGAGTGTGGTTAGAACAAAGAAAAGGAAGCATATTTTCTTTGGTTATACCGAAATTTGGGTGACGCAAGCACATGTTAAGGAACGGAGGTCTTGTGCATAGTACCGGTCAAAAAAAAAAAAGGTATTTATATTCATTAGAAGTCGAATGTGAGCACATAGTGATAATTTGTTTAAATACCAGGAACAACCTTACCATATCACGTCTCTCGTGTCTCCACTCTTGGTGTCCAACACGACCTCGTGGTTCACCGTATTGGACCGAGAGACGTAATTTTCTTGGCTACCCTACGAAGAGACCTGGAATACACAACAACGGGATATTACGTGGCCATCCCAAATCTACATGGTTTTGTACTATTCCGATCTACCGGAAATAGTCTGTGTTTGTATGGTTATAACCTAAAATTTTCTTCTGGAAACTGTTGCATAGCATTGCCAGAATACGGGTTCACTCATCATAAAATTTCATAAGAAGATATGCATGTAACGAAGTTAAACCCCTAACCTAAAAGTCATCCTTCAAGTTCGTTTCACATGTTTCAAGAGCCTTGAAGAAACTTATAATTGTAGCACTTGATAAATATTTGTTTCCAAGTGGACAACATTCCTTTCCCTAAATTGAACTACAATACTTAAATATGTAAAGTTTTATTTCTTTCCGAAGAAAAAAAAAAGACAAATCTGTCTAAATTTTTAAAAAAAAAAAACTATAATTTTTTTTTTATTTTTAAAATAACCATTTTTTTATTGAGATTCTCTTTTAATTTTTGTTTGTGTCTTAACCTAAATTGTTCTAGATGATTTAAGTTTCTTCTCTAAAAATATAAATACTAGATACATTTGAAATTTATAATATAAGCGCTACATTTGAATTCCTATTATCGTAATTAATTTAAAAACATCAAAACCCTAGCAACATGTTTCACAACATTAGGTATGTTGATTCAGAACTATCTCAACATTTGTTTGTTCCTGGAAAACATCCTTAAACTACGCTGGAAGGCCTTCTCGCATCGTGGATGGACAACAACAGAAAACTGTAAGTCATACAAAACAAAAACTAATTATTTGTGCTTTTGGTTGTGATTCGCTGATCAGAAGAAACTTTATTGCATGAAATATTTCCTCAATTGAAAACAAAAACAACCATGCAATAGTGTCTCTTCTGCTTCATTTGTTGTGATTTGGTTTTGTTGTTTTTTTTTATCATTTATAGTTTCTCTTTACTTATAAGCCCTACTTTGTATAATTTACGTATATTACACCGTTTTTTTTTATTATGTTTTGATTTGCGCGTTCGTTCCTAGTGGCGAACTGAAATAAATGAGATGAATATGAAAGAGTAATTTGTTTTATGTAAAACACAGGGTTGTAGGTAGAAAAGGTTTGCTAATGGGGGTTTTTTCGGAAAAAAAAAATTTGTTGCCACTTGATTAATCCAAAGGACGGGAGGGTTTTGAGGCCTAGGGCTTTTACATCTCAGCTCTAAGGGTGTTTTTCTTTGAATATGGGTGTTTTAAGAGATTAAGATTTTCGTTTTGTTTTCATGTATTGGGGCCTTAAAGCGCGCGTGAATTCTTTTATTTGTTAAAGGGTACCATTCGCATACTGGGACAAGATCCCCGCCCCTTTCTACCACTTCGAGTCAGCTTTCCGATCACGCGCGTAAAGTTCCTATGTTGCGATTAACAGCTAATAAGAAGGAACTTGGAAAAAATGTTCTTTCTTTAGGTTTGTCTTTATCAATTCTGGTTGGATCCAAGTTGTCCGGTCATCAAAGATAATTATGATTAGAAAATATTCCCGTACGTTACACCCTGCATATGCCACCAATAACATCGCGAAATATTATGGATCATGTGCGAATGAAAGAGCTGTCCATAAAAGAAGAGATAAAGGCGTCTGTAAAACGGCAGCTTATATCCCTAAAAATAGATGTGGCAACCAGAATGGAAAAATCCATTTTGGGAATTAATTTACAAATGCTTAATTCAACATATCTTAAAACTGAGCTCGTGGTGAAAACGCTTGGGATGATCCAGCTATTTAAGCCACATACTGGATTATATATAAAAAATAAAATTGTAGAAATTATTCGAGAGTATGATATTGAACTGGAACAGATTTTTAGGTAAGGATTGATTCAGTAGAATATGCATATAAGCTTAAAAACGCATTTTGTGCTCAGCATTACATCCGACAACGGTAAAAATATGATAAAGGCTATTGAGCTGCTCAATGATCATGCCACGGAGGAAGTTGTAGACGATGATGACGAGGAGGAAGATTTTATGGAAATGCTGGATGCCATGACATTTCCAAATGTGCAACTTGTGCGATGCGCATCGCATACACTACAATTGTGTGTCTATGACGTCAATAAACAAAGCGAAATCAGCCAAAAAATCAATATTTGCCGGCAAATGTGCAAAGTTTTGAGAACCGGAACATATAGGTAACTAGACTTTTCTGTTTTATTTGAAAACTCATATGATAAAAAATTTAATTTTATGCAGACGTGCCTTAATGGAGAACAACAAGTCCATTCCAACTCTTGATGTCGCCACAAGATGGAACTCAACTTACACGATGTTGGTGAAATTATTCGAGCTGAAGGAGTTTATTGTTACGCAAACTACTGTGGATATTGACATTGACTGGGTTGTGCTGTATATTGACGCATTTAAGAACACTTATGAACCAACTCTAACACTGCAACAGGAGCAACTTGTTTACAGCGACTTTTTTATATTGTGGATGGAGCTTAAGCTAAAATGTGAAAAAAGCCAAAACTGCATCACAAAAAATTTACTAGCTCAACTCAAAACTCGCGAACGTAAGTTGCTTCAAAATGAAGCATTGTTGTCGGCAATATACATGGACCCGCGGATTAATTTGATTTTAACCGACCAACAAAAAATGTTGGCTAAACAAAATTTAAAAAGAATAGCTTTACGGATTTTTAATTTAAGTGAAGTAAGATATTATATAGTACTATGTTTCGTCTTCTAGATAGATACGTGCAGTTATTTGTTTGTGTGTTTAGTTAACTTGTTTAAAACTAATTAATGCACTAAGTGCATCAGCCATAATAACGTTTGTGTTTCTATTTTTATTTAGCCAAGTGTTGCATTAAATTGTGGAGCAGAGCCTATACCTATAAATGAAGTTTCTTCCGCAACGAGAAGTATCGTTTCTTTAGAGGAGAAGTCACTTTTATCATCAAACGACGCCTCAAGTCCAAGGAGAAGAAGTATCTGACAAAATTTCTAAAATTTATATGGAAATTGAAAATTTCGATGTGATTTTTGAGCGCTTACCTCTAAATAGTGACATTAAAAAATTTTATCACGAAGTACAGTTCAAGTCCCCCAACTAAGTAAACTGGCACAGGTGGTGTTAGCCACACCGGCAACTCAGGTGTCGGTAGAACGATCGTTCTCAGCTCTTAACTTCACTTTAAATGAGAAGCGCACCTCTTTAAGTTCCCAAAATATTAACTCTCTATTAACTGTTAAACTTAATTCTTAATTAAAAAAAAAATTATATGAAATAGTGTAAGTTTTTTGTTTTGTTATCAATAATAAAAGAATATGAAATTCGTTAAGTTAATATATTTGTCTATTATTTAGTAATCAAATTTTGTTGACGGATAATTTTATTTTACATGTTATAGCAATTTTAAATATGCTCGTATTAACGCATACGCAATAACATATGCACTAGATAGCGCCTTATCTCTTTCTCTCTTCCTCTTGACCATGCTAAAATAAAAAAGCTATAACAAAAACCTAACCCAACTACAACATAAGACAATGTCTCATTGAAACTGTTTTCGCAAGACACTTGCTTGTTTTCTGTCGCCGACCAACACGAAACAGAAAACACAAAAGTAAAAAAAATATGTGTTCTGTTGAGAGCATGAGCGAGTCTGTTTCGTTTTTCTCTGTCTATTCGGTGAGAAGACAGCATAGAAAAAATTGGTTGATATCGTTTACGAGCTCTGGTTTAAACAATTTTTATTTGAGAAATTTAAATATTAGGAAGATATCAACCAATGTGAAATGTATATCAAACGAATGATAACATCTCCATTTACCTACAAAAAATTTTTAAAAAAAGTTATCTCGCCGTTTCCTCATAATCAATGAAATAAAGATTACAACAATAACAATCTGACATGACTCCCTATACCGTAAGGTAAGACGTATTTTACGACAAAAATGCCTGTTGAGAAGGAGCCAGAGTCTGATTCAGTGGTTCCCAACAGGGGATTCCCGGTACCACTATGCGATACAGGTGTTTTTAGTGGAGACTACTTATCGTGGCCCAGATTTACAGATATGTTCACCGCCATTTATATAAACAATTCAAGACTCAGTGTGGTTGAAAAACTTTTTTATCTGTTCCAAAAACCAGATGGCGAGGCACGAGAAATAAATAGGAACATATCTCTAACGACCGAAAATTTCGAAATAGCCTGGGATAATCTGAAGTCTCAGTATGAGAATAAAAGGGTCCTGATAAATAGTCAGCTGAAGATTTTATTCAATTTGGCTCAATGTCAACACGAATCTTCACAAGAAGTGAAAAGACTCCAATGGAAGATAAATAACACTACGTAACAGTTTTTTGAGCAAATGTATCTGACACCTAATCGTTATGTAAAATTGTCTGCTGAATCCGAATATGAAGTCAGAATGGTCAAAAGTAGAACAGTTTTTGAGATATTTGTGTCTTTAAAAAAGATGATGCCACTTAAATGCAAATATCTTCAAAAATGTTCATCGGTTTAAGTATATATTTATTTTTAATAAACAATAATAAATTACGAAAATAACCATGGGTCGGTTGTGAAGATTAGTTAAGAAATGACGGAGTAACGGTGAACAAAATTTCCAACTTCATGACACTTTTATGATTTTTTGGAATTTTGCTCTTTTCAAGTAATTTTTTTTAAACATAACAATTACAATTTTTAATGTTTTATTACTTAGGACATTAGTTTATTTCAATACGAATACTTTGCGCCCAACAAGACCCAGATTGGTGCAAATATTACAAAGCTACCGAAGATTTAGTGAATTACCCAATTCTCGCTTTTTATCAAATCAAAAACCCAAAGGAAATTAATATGCATAATTTGAAAAACGAACGCTGTAAATACTAGAAACATTGAATTTTGTAAAAAAGACACTAAAAAAGCTTTTGGTGGTAAAAATTACGCGGGAGAAAATATTTTTAAGAATAAATAAAAAGCTCTATTCATTAAAGATTATTGACACCACTGCTTTTGCGCTGACACGTTTGTTTTATTGACAGTTCACAATAAACAGTTTGTTTGCTAAACGTTTCGATTTCTTGAAACGCAGAATTCGCATTAACAAGAACAAAATGCATTGTGCAAAACGTGCAATTATCTGCAAGAAGCCGACAAATTATTTTCGTAATTTATTATTGTTTATTAAAAATAAATATATACTTAAACCGATGAACATTTTTAAAGATATTTGCATTTAAGTGACATCATCTTTTTTAAGAACACAAATATCTCAAAAACTGTTCTACTTTTGACCATTCTGACTTCATATTCGGATTCTGCAGACAATTTTACACAAAGATTAGGTGTCAGATACATTTGCTCACGACTTTGTTGAAAATTTGTGACACAGTGTAATTGCATATCGGTCCTTAAGTTGTTCGAAATTGATATCGAATCGTGGGATCCGAACTTTGTGTTCCAATGCTCTTCGCGCTTACCGAAGCACACATTGCAACTTTGGGAGCAATCGTTTAAAAAAAAAAAGAGGTTCCCAAATGGAAAGAACTCAACAATTTTCTAACCGATAGATACCACGCTTTGGAAAGTGTTTTTGACATCACATCCGCAAATAATAAAATGTTCAGTGCTTCTCAAATTTTTTCTGACGAAGTAAACAAAATGCTCAAAAGCCAAGGCAGCACAAAGCTCATCATACCAAAGTCGATGTAGTTCAATGTAAGATGTGCAACCTTGCGCATGCGATAAGCGAATGTAGAAAGTTTCTGCAATTGCACTACAGGAATAAGATTTCAGTATTGAAAATTTTAAATACTGTTTCAATTGCTTGAAAGTTGGTCACATGTACGACAACTGCACAAGTAACTACAGTTGCTCTAAGTGTAAGAAGAAGCATCACAGTCTTTTACACAGGGATATATCGACAAGGTCAGCTCATCAAGATCAGTCGAACTACGGGGTGCGAAGTACAGTGCAACATAATGCAAATAGTATATAGTCCACATAATTACCTGGGTCATCAGGAATCGTTCAGTCGCACCATACAATGGACTACAGGCAAGACAAGTGATGTTGGCTACAGCATGGGTAAAAGTTTATTGTAGTGGCTCGGAGTATAAATTACAGGCCCTAATAGACCCATGCTCCGATGAAAGCTTCATATCGGAAAAATTTCAAAAATTGTTGAAGTTGCCCACTGTGCCTGTCTCAGCAGAGGTGACAGGGTTGAACGGGGAAATAGTAAGCAGATGCAACTGTAAAGCCCATTTTAAAGTTATTTCGATTTATGATCGAAAGTCAGCACTTAACGTAGGCGCACTTGTTGTGGCCCGCATAACTGGAAACATACCAACACACACTTACTACCCTACAGATTTGGATCAATTACCAAAATTGAATTATGCAGATCCTAATTTCTATAAAAGTGGTCAAAATTTAAATTTTGTTTGGAGGGATTTTATACCCTGAGATTTTGAAAGAGGGAATCCAACGAAGGATTTACGGGTCTCTTGTAGCCCAAAACACTATTTTTGGTTGGATAGTGACAGACGGTTCACAAACACCGGGATTGACTTTGCGGGCCCCTTTGACTTTAAAAGCTTCACTGGTAGATACACCAACATCACCAAAAGTTATGCCTGCGTATTCGTCTGTTTCGCGACGAAAGCGATCCACTTAGAAGCAGTAAGCGACTTGTCTACTCCAGCGTTTTTAGCCGCCTTTACTCGATTCATATTTCGGCGTGGTTGCCCTAGCAAAATGTTCTCTGATAACGGCAGAAATTTTGTAGGCTCAGCTCGGCAAATTGACGCGAACTTTGTTGCCCATGTTAAAGACCTGCAGGATGAGACCAATACTAAATATGGGCATCAAAGGCTTTCATGGCATTTTATTCCCGCTGCCGCACCACATATGAGTGGCTTGTGGGAGGCGGGCGTCAAAAGCTTAAAAATGTACTTGAAAAAATCATCTGGGCAAATTAAGTTGACGTTCAAGGAGTTTTCAACTTTGCTGGCTAATATAGAGGCTTGTCTCAACTCACGCCCACTGTCGGCCCTCTCTGAAGACATTCACGCACAATCTGCACTGATCGGCTCATCGATGTTGACCACGGCAGAACCAGAAGAGTTGGGAACCTCTGACTCCATCTTAAATCGGTGGCGCAAGTTGAAAGCGTTGTACCAAGAATTCTGCCAACGCTGGAAAGAGGAATACTTAAGGGAGTTGCATAAACGCACTAAATGGAAAAATCCTCAAATCGACCTGGAAGATCTTGTCGTTTTAAGAAATGAATCTTTATGCCCCACTGATTGGTGCCTAGGCCGTGTCCCTGAAGTCTTCCATGGCGTTGACGGCCGAGTTCGTGTAGCCGATCTGAAAACTCAGAATGGCTCAATCAATTCACAAACTCGTACTTCTTCTAACATAGTCCGTAGCTCCTTACTATCGTCACTTACTAATTGAATCTTTCCATACTTACAGTTAATCGCAATGCAACCCTGGTTGTTCAATGAGAACTACACCTGCGTGCTATATGGGCGCTTGCATGCCATACGGCAATGCCCCCGGTTACAGGTTATGCCGGTGGAGCAGAAATTGCGTGCGGTGGCAGAGCACGGATTGCGTACTAACTGCCTTGCACAGTCACACAGACGCATCGTATGCCGGAGCCTCGATCGGTGTAAGAAATGTCTACAAGCCCATAATACCTGGCTGCACCCTCTGTCACCGAATTGTCTGTGGCTCAAAATGTCGGCATTGGTAAATGTCAAAATCGGACTCGAATATTATACTTTCGCACTAGTCCGCATCGACCCTAATGCCGCACGGTCCTCGGTGATGAAGAGAGAGGTGGAGAGATTGCGGTGCCCAGTAGACCGGGGCCGTGCCTGTTTGACGCTGGAACACCGACTTCACGATGATTTGCAGCTGGAGGTAACATGCGCAATCGAAGATCTAAACTACGGACATAACTTAGTGGCCCAAACATATAGAGCACCTGAACGCCTCTGAGTGCCTGCCCATCAAGAGGCCGACCCAATGTGGAACCATCGCCGCCAAGTCCATATCATCCTGGGAGCCGACGTAGCCTGTCTCCTTCTAATTGGACCAGCTGTGGGACGCCTAGATAATCTGCTCCTCCAAAATACAAAATTTGGGGAGAAATGGTGCGGGAGGAGGATTTGGCACCATGAATAAATGAATGGTCATTATTTTTCTTTATTATTTCCTTTTTAATTTTTCTTACTTTTTTATTGCTATTCCATTTTATAAATGAAGTATTTACATGTAGTATTTACATTAACCAATGAATTACCAACTTTGTTATAAAAAAAAATAAGTTTGCGTGGCCCATTATTTAATTTGCACTTCCTGCAAGGCGGAGAGTATGTTATCGTGAACAGCCCTAATGATCGCCCTTGCCACCAGAAGAGTTGGCGCCGTCAACTTTGAGCGAGTGGCATCGGCGTCTCGCTTACTTCGGTGCTTCTTATTGTTTTTTATTGTACTAAAAAATCAACAAAGAAAGCAGCCACAGCACACGAGCCAGCAAATAAACTTTATTTTGTTTAAATAATTTTAATAGTTTGGTTTTTATTTGGTATTTTCGGGAAGTGCCTTCAAGTGCGAGAAAGTTTTGAGTCATCCATAAGGGCAACCAACTAGAACCCATCATACAGCAACAACAGTGGTTGCGCTTGGAGTCAGCCTCTGTGTAGCAGCCGCCCCAGCAATTCTAACAACACCCGCGGACACCAGTTGCCGGAACGGCCTAGCACCAGCCCATTATAAGGCATGGCTGCCATCAAGGTAAACACTATCGATTTCAATATTTGCGAAGAAGACCACTTAAATACAGATCATAAACAGAAGTTGTTGAAGATATTGAATGATCATTATAGACTTTTTGAGAACGATTGCACACCGATCAACAATATAACACATAACTTTGATACTGGAAATCATCAACCAATTTCAAACTCGCCTTACAGAATTTCACCGACATTTAAATCTAAATTATAAACAGAAGTAGATGATATGATTTCAAAGGGAGTAATTGGAGAGAAGGAGTCGCCATGGTCTTTTCCGGTGGTACTGATTCCGAAAAAAGATAATACTGTTCGTTTTTGTGTCGACTATAGAAAGTTGAATGCAATTACTGTGACATACACGTACCCATTATCAAGAATGGAAGATTTATTGCACGCGGCAAGAACGACACTATATATGTCAACTTTAGACCTGAAATCTGGTTACTGGCAAATTCTTGTCTGAAAAAGATAAATTGAAGACTGCATTTACAACGGCATTTGGTATCTTTGTATTTAATTGAATGCCGTTCGGCCTTAAGAATGCACCTGCAACATTCCAACGAGTCATTTATAGATTCCGTTCAAGTCTTCCTAACATCCTTATATTGGTGTATCTGGACAATATAATTATTTGCTCAAAAGATTTTGAATCCCATTTAAAAGACCTTCATCAAATTTCCCAAAAGCTAAAAGACATAGGATTTCATCTCAATCATACGAAATGTTTTTTTTGCAAACCTGAGCGGAAATATTTAGGCCACATACTGACTAAAGAAGGAGTACAAAGTGGTCCGGAGAAACCAACAGCCATTCTGAATAGTCCTATGCCTAAAAATCTGAAGCAATTAATGTCCTTCATTCAAACTTTCTCCTGGTTTAGGAGATACATTCATAACTTTGCAAGTATAACTAGACCTCTTTCGAATGTAACTAAGAGAACGCAGTTTGGAAATGGACGAATAACGAAAACGAATCGTTTATTAAATTAAAGTAACTGTTAACATCATCGCCAGTTTTGCAGTAAGTAAACGACAGCCAACCTTTTTTTCTTCGAACCGATTCTAGTTGTTATGCGATTGGGGCTGTTTTACTCCAGGGGGAGAAAGATTCCGAGCATTCTATTGAATACGCAAGCCGCCTTCTCCTATCATCCGAGAGGAATTATTCCAGTACAGAGCGTGAAGCATTGGCAGTAGTGTGGGCTGTGCAGAAATTTAGAGGATGTATTGAAGGCTCTGAGATGACGGTCCTGACAGATCATCAACCACTTAGATGGCTATTTGCATTGAAAACTCCGACAGGAAGATTAGCCAGAAGGTCAATATTATTACAAAGTCATAATTTAAAATTTAATTAAACTTCAGGCAAACAAAATGTTATCGCAAACATCATAACGTCTTTCGAAAATGATGACGAAAATGTGATTAGACATACAAATCGTGGATACATCATAACAGCTTCTGTTCTGAACTGGTCAACTTGTAGTGCCAAGTTGTCTCCGCCAAGAAATATTGATCAAATACGACAATAATCCTATATCTGGACATTACGGGATTGAAAAAACGATTGCCAGAACAACACATTTGTTCTATTGGTCAGGAATGAGAACGGATATAGCCAACTATGTTAAATCCTGCGAAGTATGCAAAAGGTATAAACCATCAAATCTGAAGCCATCCGGATTACTACAAACCGTAAGCTGCAGCAAGAGATTTTAAATAGTTCCGGTTGATCGGTTTGGTCCTTTACCCCAAACATCGGATGGATATCAGTGGATTTTGATAGGATTTTGGTAGTAGAAAATATTTGCAAAAGAAGCTTCTGCAGAAAAGTGTGCCGTTACATTTCTTAATGAAGTTATTCTAAGATATGGAGTACCTCATAGAATTCACTCAGACAACGGAACACAAATTGGTTTTTCGTTAATGCGGAAATTGACAATTGTTCGGGTATTCATCAAAGTTTTACACTGATCTATCTCCCGGAAGCAAATCTCGTAGGAAGAAGGAATAAGGATCTTAAACCCCAACTTTCCATTATAGTAGGGACGGATCACAGGAAGTGGAATTCAATGCTACCAGCTGTTAGGTTTGCTATGAATACGGCGAAAGGTGACAGTACCGGTTACACCCCCGCTTATTTGACATTTGGAAGAGAGTTAAGGACCCCGACCGAAGTGCATTATAATTTTGAGGCAATTATTGCGGCCGAAAAATTCGTTCCACAGATTACTCCACATCTTTTAAAACTGGCAACCACTCTTGAAGTCGCAAACGAAACACAACAAAAAATGCAGGACAAGAATAAAATCTATGTTGATCTTAAACGGAAAAGTCAGCCTTCTATACACATTGGAGACAAAGTGCTAATCGCATATTAAGCAAAGCTCGGCAGGGTATCACATTAAAGTTCACACCGCGTAGAGATGGGCCATATGTGGTATTAGCGAAGAAAGGTTCCAGCACGTATACCGTAGCATCCATAAATGAGCCTCATATTCCACTTGCAACACTACACGCTTCAGCAATAACTCCGTATGAAGGTCAAAAAAAGTACCAATTTATCCGAAGCGGAAAAGAGGACGTCCAAGTAACAACACCCGCATATGCAACAATCTATCAGACAACACACTCCAAGATCGCAACACACAACATCACAACCAACGTGGAGGCAGAAACGATGTCGACGATGCATCACAGCAACACAATAACATTAACAACGACGAAGCTACCAATACATCACAGCAACTCAACGTTGAACCGACACACCTAAGAAGATCCCTACACCTCAAAGAAATGACCAACAATAGGATCCTGTTGTTATCATCGGGACAGTGCAGTGCAACAGTGGGGGAGATTGTAGCGGCCCAATTATTATTACCATGAAGTTACTGTATGTATTTGTGTATATTTTATGTTAGTTAATGAAGTTCGATATGTTATGTTATTTGCAGTACTTGTTTATGTTATGTTCAATAAATAACTTTATGTTAATAGTCTGTTTACATTATTATATTTGCGCTCACTTGTTTACGTTGCTCATTTGATTTCCTTTTTACTTACATATTAGAGAATGATCAAATATAATTTAGTAATCTCAAACGGAGTATTTTTTGTCAACTAGAGCGATATCTTGTTTGTATTCTTTGACTCTACCTAGATTTTGTTTATGTATACTTTATACTATGCAATATCACTCTTTATCATACGCTCATTTACTCTCATAGTTATCTCCCATTTATCACTCCCATTGTTATTCTTATTCTTTCTTTCTGTATTATCTTGTTTAGTTAAGAGAGCCTAATTCTCTAGACGACTTTATGATTTTATCAGAGGTTAGGTAGTTGAGCACATCTCATGTAAGAATTATTCGGATCCTGCCGTCAAACAATAAACACCTCTAAACTAAAAAGCGGTTGTTTTAATTAAAGACAAAATAAAAAACACACCCAGAGAATTAATTGTTTGAAAAGAGGTTGTAACAACCGTAAATTCGGCTGTTGCCACCGAATTTCGGTTGCTATAACCGAATTGAGGTTTCCACAACCGAATTTAGTCCCCAACACTGAAATTCGGTGGAAGCTACCTCGTTTCATAATCGATTCGGTTGTGACAACTGAATCTTTAACTATATTCGTTTTGTCAACTAAATTTTCTAAAATTTCGGTTGGAGCAGCCGAATTTGGAATTAATTCGGATCCAACAACCGAAATTGGTACTAAAGTCGGTAGGAGTAACCGAATGTGGCACCAATTCAGTTGCAACAACCGAACTTGTCATCAATTCGGTTGTAGCTATCGAATTTGGTATCAATTCGGTCGTAATAACCGAATTTAGCCTTAACCCTTCTGCACAAATTGGGTCAAAATGACCCAATTTTGAAGAAAAAATGGCTTAAATCATGTCTTAGGGTGGCTACACGTTTATACTGCTTTTTCATATCCTCAGTCAGGGCCTTCTGATGGATTTTACGTAAAAAAATATTTTCGGGACTAGCCAATTTTTTTTATTACATTTTAAATACTTTACCTACGCGTATACAATTTGTGGGTCATTTTGACCACCAATGCTCGCGAATGCCCTATGGGCCTTCTGGGAAAATTTTTTTGGAAAAGATATCAGGAAGCTGTAGTAGCCGACACTCCCAGTTCATCGAAGATCATTCAATTTCAAGATTCTCCCTCCTGCTTTTTGGGTAATTGTGAAAAAGACAAAGACGTTTTTGCTTGTCCACATACCAAAAACTCAAACAACCACTCAATCCGTTGCAATACATGCAAAAATTGTTTATGCAAACAACATTATGTGTAAAAGTATAAACAGCCAGAATTAATCTACTTGTCTTAAAACGTTCTTTTTATGTACAAATAATAAAAAAAAAATTTAGTTTACCGTTATACGGGTGTGTTTTTGATATTGGGTCAAATTGACCCACAAATTGTTTATGAGGGGTATAATCTGAATTTGTGCAGAAGGGTTAAGTCAGTTGCAACGACCGAACTTGGCATCAATTCGGTTGTTGTAACCGAATTTGTAATGAATTCTGTAGGTACTGTTGCGATTCTAAAAATTTTTTTTGATATCCACATTTAAGGGTCCCTATCGTATATTCAAGATTTTAAACCCATACATATATTTTGCTACAAATTCTAAATATTCTGGTCAATAAAAGAATTATATTATAAATATACACCTATTTAATGAAATTTATAATGAGTTAATATGCGTAGTATTAAACATAAGTTGCGGAAACTCTCGAACCCTGCGATAATGTCAACGTAAGAATATGACGTGTCACTTCTGTAATCACACATCCGAACACTTCCACGAACCGAGGACCTAACTGCAATAATGGTCCAGCAGCAGAGACGGACTGGGAAGATGAAAAAGTTTTTTTTTTTTTTTGGCGGGACGAGACAGAGAAAAGACCGTTCTCACGTGGCACACTGCAATTACTAAGTATATTCGATTGGAGGCAAGGAATTTAAAGGTATTCAAAAGAGCTTTACATTTGAACTGGCCATCTTTGAAGCAGAGAGATTGAGTGTCAACGTCAAATCTGGAGATTTTTAAGGGGAATAAGTGATACTGGAATGTGCATTTGCGAAAATCGGCAAGTCCAAATATCACCAACAAGTGGTGCTGTTCCCTTCATCCAGTTCTCCGACGTCTTCTTGCCACCCCAGTAACAATATCATCACAAATCTCTGAGTATTTCATATTCTGTTTCGTTGTCTCATAGCATGGTGTCTCAACGGTAACAACAACAATAATACCAATTGCTCTGGTGTCCCCTCCGTAACTGCTGTAACTGCTGTGATATCTACACGGCTGAATCATCAAGAGTTAAAACTCGAGCGCTGAAGGAGTTGAGAGAGGAACGTGGTAACATTTTCTATCGCGGGCGTGACCTTAACGTCCCTTCTACAAGATAAATTTATCGCCAGCGACTGTCGCATTTCTATCATTTAAGTGCCCCCCGTCGGGAAGAACTGTACCCCGCATGCGTTACTTCTAGACGTCACGCAACAGGACCTTGAAATAGTCACGTTTAAGTGCCTTTTAAAAGTCACGTTAAAGTACCGCGTCGAAGTAACTTTTTAGTGGCTTTTAAAAGTCACTTTTAAGTGCTTTTTAGAAGATACTTTTTAGTGGCTTTTAAAAGTCACTTTTAAGTGCCTTTTAGAAGATACTTTTTAGTGCCTTTTAAAAGTCACTTTTAAGTGACTTTCAGAAGTTACTGAATTGTGCCTAGTAGACATTGTATTTTATTTATTAAGTAATTGCAATTATTTTTTGTTCTATAATTCAGTGTTTAATATTTATTTGAACTGTAAATGTAATTCATTGTTTAATATTAATTTGAAATGTAATTTTAATATGAAATAATTATACTATATTAAATGACAACTATTATGATTTGGAGTGCGTAGTTACATTTTGTTTTTTCTGCAGTCTATCTCTGGCATGTAAAAAATGTTGTTGGACAATTTTGTTAATAATTGCATCAGTTGCATTTGAAAACAAGCAATGACAAGTATCTGTAAGAAAATAAGGTAATTGATTTCGTGTGAAATTAAGCGACAATGAACATAATAACCTTTGATTAGACTAAATGTAGTAAAGCACTGAATGCTTGGCTTTTCATTCGTTCCACGCCATGTTAAATTTACAGCTAATTCGTCAGAAATTACTGATTTGATAGCTTTTCGCAAGAAAGATTTCTAAAACCAACAAAAAATATTAAATATAAAGAAAAGAATTTACAACAATTTATTAAATACACTCACCACTTGAGTACGCAAATCATCCTCCAGTAATAACTTCGAATCAAAATCTTTAAATTCTTGAAGAATATTCAATGGCAATGGGGGTAAGTTTTGCACAGCAGTGTCAACAGAAAGGTTCTTTAAGTGTTTGACCTCAGTTCTTAAAGCAATGACCTCTTCTGTAAGTTTGGTAATAACCTTTCGGTTCGCTTCTGCTTCTTTATTGAAATTGGCTGTTAATGACCGCAGCTCTTTCAAAATCTTTCAAAATAATTTCATAAAATGTAAAAATCTCTCTTTAGTTAACACTGATTCTAGAATTAATGGACCGTAATATAAAAGAAAGTGACGAAATTCAGTAGCCTTCCATCGCTCTAAATCATCTAACGATCGTGGTTTCCTACAAAACTCTTTTGGTGTGCTTTCTTTCAATGATTTCAATTTTTCAGAGAGGTTTGAGATTTGCCATGATCTAAGAGAATACTGTTCACCCTTTTTTCGCGTCCATGCTTTTAAAAGTGTTCTAGTTACACCAAGACAAACTACGTGCATATAATCCAAAGCAAATTGCTGCACCATATCTATTTCAATTTTTTCGATTACCATCGGTTCAAGTAAATTGTGATGTTCAGGCTGAGACCTATTCCTAAATGACTTATTATCCCGTAAATTGGAGCACATTATGTTGGGAAATACTAAACGGTTCTTAAACATTTGTCCTTTTTGCAAGCAGCGCGTACACGAAAAATACCCAGTGTGTCCTTTAATGCCGAGCACAAAAGAACGTGCTGGAGCATCCATTATGAAACATCTAGGTTTTACTTTATAGGTTTTTCTTGAAACTGAATACCACTTTTTACTAGTTCACAAAGTTCATTTACAAAGTGTAATAAGTACTCGTTTGCATCTTTTGGTTTTGAATAACCTTCAAAAACTCCAATCAAAAGCACTTCTGAATAGCTTGGAACATTACACAAAATAGGCCATACTTGTTTATTTGAGCTTTTGCATAAAGGTAAACCGTCAATATTAAAGTCTAGTTCTATTGTGTCTGAATCATAATCGTTTGCAACTAGAAAATCAGTAATCGCGTCTTCTATACCGTAGTGGCAATAAACACCTTCTGCCATATTGCGGGATATAACTTCTTTCGGAGTTTTTTTTTAAAGTTCTGCAATCTTTAGGGACACACACATTATGCTCTCTTAATATTTGCAACAATTCATTTACGGCACTGTTGCAAATATTATTTTCAACCGCCCATTTTCTTAATTTATCGCATATGTTCACTTTTTCATTTTCACTAAAAATCTCCTGAAAATCACTTGAACTATCACTTGAAATGGTTTCTTCTATTATATTTTCTGTATTTTCTACTTCTGCTTGTCTTGATGTACTGGGTTCACAATAATCTTCATTTTTTTGCCTTTTTGCACTGCTGCCACAAGATTCATATATGGTCGACAACATTCGTGACGCTTCTCTTTTACTTTTCAATTTTATAGCCTTGGTCGTTAAATCACTCATTTTGTTTTGTGGTAAATAACAACAGATACAAACAAATTAACAGAAACAAAATATTCTAATTTAAATCAACAAAACTCTTAACACGCACTTCAACACAAACCGTTCGCAGAAAATTCACAACAATAATGAACTTTAAATCGTGGGCGAAAACAAAAAGTAAAAGCGAAGATCAAAAGAGACTATGCAACTGGAAAGTCAATGCAATGTTATTGTTTTTGTTTTGTTTTCGAAGTATCGGACCATATTTTTTGTTTTAAATACAAAACACTGCAGCAATCGCCAAACCATCTCCAAGGAAGATGAAAAAGCGACAAGACTACAAATTGTTTGGGTAAAAATCAAAATATCTTATAACTAACCAATGAAAGTGACTTAAGCGTGACGCCTAAGCGATTGACGATAAATCTCTCTTCAAAATGTTGGCAGGGTGTAGTTATATTATAGTACGTATTTTTGTTTATGTATGTATATTGGAATTTAATTTTCGAAGTGAATTAGAAAATCGTATCAGATTGGTACATATGGGATATCATCATAATACTAACATTACTAACCGTGAAATAATTTGAATGTCAAATTAAATAATATGGACTTTTAAACGAATAAGGTGTGTGTTGTGCAAAATGAGTTGGACAGACGAGACGGACGGACAGAGTTCGGGGTGGTTTGACATGTAACGGACAGAGTATCTTGAATCAAAATTGTGAGCTACACTAAAATAACTTATCGTAGTAGCGTAGGTTGAGGAGGGTATAGAAGGCTTGTGAATTATCAACTAAAACACAATGCCATGACTCTTGGTAAAATTAAATAAAACAGTTCGGGTACGAAATTTTGTGTACGCGGGATATTGTGTGACCTCCCCACAAGAATCCACCCACCGACGAGCTAGTGCGTGCTGAGAAGCCAGCGTACCCGAGTGGGAGAGGAAGCACATAAATAATACCTTATTCCGCGCGTAACAGTACAACCGAATTAATTTTCAATTCGGTTACCACAATATAATTCTATGCATATCAAACCTGACGTTTAAAATTATATATACAAATATTATATCAATATCAAGATTTTTTGTAGTTATTAACGAAGGTGAGTGCAAATATTGTAATTGTAGTTTGTCTTAAAACGTTATTTTTTGCAGAAAATGTGCAATAAAATATCAACGGTTTTGAAATTGTTGAAGGTCGGACGTTTGAGATGTGCTGCAACCGTCTGTATACAAAACGGTTTAGGTAAATCAACAGATACTACACGTCGGAATTGGTGCGATGGACCGTGATGTCCGGGACTTCAAAAAAATCAGGAGTATCAAATGTATTACCGTAAATATTACTCTATATAAATGATTTGTTTTTCTCCTTTTGTAAGTTTTTATAAGAATTCTTGAAAATAAATCATCAGTTAATAATTAAAACAAATTTCAAAATTCATTGGTGAAAATATCTAAATTCGGTTGTAACAACCTCTAATTCGGCTGTGACAACATCTTATGAGGTTGCGACAAGCTATGATGAATTTGTGACAACCTCGAATGAGGTTGTGTCAACCTCCAATGAGGTTGTGTCAACCTCCAATTAGGTTGTGCCAACCTGCAATGAGGTTGTGTCAACCTCCAATGAGGTTGTGTCAACCTCCAATGAGGTTACGGCTAATTGGGTTGTCTCAACCGCATTTTTCTGTGAGTGCAGGCATTAAGAAACAGGAATACCAATTGGACTACTGTGGCTAAGGCAACTGAAGACGAATGCTGGAGTTAAATCAGCCTCCTTCGATCTCAGTATAAATAATAATACAATAATTTAATATCTATTACAGTCTCAAACAACGGAAAAATGAAAATCCTAATCCCAACCACGAATATCGGCGCACAGCTTAAGACGTGGAAAATGCGACAACTTCGCTGGATAATCGGCCGACTAACAGGGAAGTGTATGAACCGAGACCACGCAATAAAGGATTCAAATGGGAAACTTTTGACAAATTCTATTGACCAGACCAGGAGGTGGATGGACCATTTCTCAGAAATAAGCAACGTGTGAAATGTTATGAAAAATGAGACCTTGGCAAACACCGATCTACCATCGGAAGCACCCACCTTACAAGAAAGCGCATCTGCTATTGCAAGGCAAAAGCGCAATAAAACACCATGGGAGGATAGAAAACTCCCAGACCTGGTTCAAACAGACCCAACAAATTCAGCAGAAATTGTCAAGGAGTATCGATGAGACACCTGACCAAGTTTGTACTTGGAGAACAAATAGAGAATATGCTTTCAAAGAACAAACGGTGATAGGTGTTAGAGTAAAATCATTTGTGTAGATCACAATTAACACGCAAATTGTTAAAATTAAAGATTGCTCTCATTCTCTATATGTTTTCCTCGTAGTCCACGGTCTTCGGTAGTACATAAAACAGCTGTTGCAAACTCTTGTTAGTATTACTCGGTAGAAATTGTAGAAGTGGTTTGACTCCCTGAATAGGACGGCGATATGATCCTCATTAACAGCAAAAGGTGTGGCATCGAAATTAATAAATTTCACAAAGGTGAAGTACGTAAACGCAAAATTACATGTTCGTCACAAAGGTATGCCCAGCGAGGAATTTGAGACAAACGCCGGCGTTAAACTAAGTTGCCGTTTATCGCTTCTCTTGCTCGCCGTTGATAAAACTGAGTCAGAAAAAAGAGGAATATCGATCGCCACCTTGAAGACCTTAGCGGAACGATACTGGCCTCTTGTCTCATAAACAATCCGACATACAGGACAAACTGAATGAACTAGTCCAACTGGCATTGAAAGTGGGACTGGAGATAAATTCGGGGCAAACTTATGTTATACAAAAAATGCACAAGTTTTGAAGAGCATTTAAAGCAGTGTTGCCAGATAAAGTCGGTCACAAATCGTCATATTGGAGGTGCAGAAATCGTCAAAATAATTTTTCGAAATCGTCAAAAAATCGTCAACATTAAAAACTGCAATTGCAGTACCAAATTTCAATATTTTTGTTGGGGGAAAACAGTAAAACAAAGCAATTAAATCAATATGTTATAGTAATATTTTTAAAATTCATATATCTTTATTTAAACTCTATTCCGAAATCTCTTCAACTATTGGTCAAACAACCAACGAACAGAGTTGACAAATATGTATGTGTACGAACACAATCGGAGCGATGACGTAGGCGGTGCAAATTTTTACACGTATTCTTATGGAAGAAAAATAAAAGCTGGCATTTGACGTCGCTTCTGGCGTAAACGAAAAAAATTAGAATTCTTTTTATTTCCCTGGCGTCAAGACGCAGGGAAACGTTTTTCTATTTTTCTGACAATTAAAATTTAATTATTTAAAATTTCTGAAAGAAATGTGAACAGGAATTGTAAATTTAAATTTTATAGGGTAAAAAAGAAGAGTCGATGCAGTTTTTGTCCTTCATGAATAATTTTCATTAACCCCTAATTGGCTGACCCCGATTCAATTGTGTGAATTTGATTAAACGTCACACAGATAATATTTAGGGTATTTACATACATATGTATATTATTGACATGGTATGTTTTATACATTAATATCGTAAGTTTTTAATAGTTCTATACTTCCTCAGTCCATCTACAAAAATGAAATCTCGATAATTCTATTATTTCAGAAATGGTCCCATTTGTGGGGAATTTTTCTACCCAATATCCCTTGATGGGTTAAAGTTTATGTTTAAATATATATAGCTGTCGCTCTTGCGTTACCAACAATTTCAATTTTGGAATAGACTAAAAATCGTCATTCCAGAAGCTGAAATCGTCACTTTGTGTTTTTGTGACTAAAATCGTCAAAATTACGATAAATCGTCACTTCTGGCAACACTGGCCGGCAGTATTGTTAGAGGGGCAGTTCCACGCCAGATGTGTTGCATTGACATCTCCAAGTGTTATATTTTATCTACTATCAGGTGAGAGGCCAATAATATCATTGCGTAAGTAGGTGTAAATGTAGGAGAGTATGAAGAAGTAACTACAGGGGCCCCGAATTTTTTTTATGATTTCTGCTGAAGTTGTCAAGGGGAGGGTTTTGTGATGTATTTAGAGTATTCAAAAACCGGTTCACCGGTTTTTTGGACGTTCACCAACCGCTGGTTTTCTCAAAATCAGAATTTTCGAACAACCGGTGGAACCGGGTTTTTAATATTAATTCCACCGGTTTGAAGTTTTAACTTTTATTTTGTTACAAAAGTGTATCCTTCCTTCAAAGAAAGCATATCTTTCGTTGAATTTTTTGGCGAAAGCTTTACAAGCTTTTAGCTTGAATTTGAAAATAAAAAGTTTGAAAATAAAATGGGAAAGTCGATTTAAATGGTTTGCATTTTTCCCATAGAAAATATAAATATAATTTTCAAAAGAAAACAATAATTGTGTGAACAATATTAACTTAAAACTTAAAAAGAACAAATTGAACATTGAACGAAAGAACATTTTGAAAAAAAAAACAGTTTACTTATATAAACATTTTGTACTCTTGATATTTTTAAATATTTAATAGTTTTCCCAATTTGTACTTTATACATTAATTTTTATGGTTGTTTTAAAACATATTATATTCAGAACGATTTCACTTTATTGAATGAAAAAAAAACGTGTTAGGCACGCTAATGTCCATTTTTAAGTGGATAGTTAACGTAGTTGTAATTTAAAGGTAATTAGGGGTTAACTTTGCATTTTGTTTTCCAGTGGCGAGATAATGTAGCCCGTCATTGTTACCGATTATTGCACCCTTGCATTCTTATTGGAAATAACATCTGTTGGGCTAAATTTCAAAACAACAAAGAGAAACAACCAAATGGAATTTTATTTATTTATTTATTTTATTTATTTATTTATTCAGTATTGTAATACAAAGCCAGCCAGGCCAAAATAAATATGCATTACACAGTAATAACTTCCTGAGTACTTACAGCTAAATATAAACATATCATTAATATATCATTTTAATACATTTGGCTCCCCAGCCATTGTGTTCCAAAAGTACAAAAGCATAGACCGAAATGTGAGTATAATAGAAACAATGGGTCAGAAATCAGAAGTCAGCAACAAACCATTCAAAGACTAAAAAGTACAAGCGATTAAATAAAATAGACAAAAAAAAATTATTATTTTTAAGATAAATCTCGCCAAAGGCAATACAGTTAACTAGCAAAATAATGCAAAAGTTTCAGGCGAAATACATTATTAGAGTGTGAAAAAACACGTAACATAAGGGGTAATCGATTCCAACATCTAGCCACTCTCACTATAAATGACCTCTCATATACCGATCTAAACACTCTCGGAAAATATATCTGAGGGTTTCTGGAAGAACGTGAGAACAAAAATACCTTGCATAATGGTAACGGCCTACCTCTTTTAATAACCCTATGAAAAAAAATTAAAATTCGATATTTAACAAATTCATCAAAGGAACATCCCAGGAATTGTTTAACATAACCAGATATATGACTCCTAAGTCGAACCTTATACACAAATCTAACAATTGTATTAACTATACGTCTTAATCTATTGATATTAATCACCGTGGTACCCGATACGACCTCTAGGCCATATAATACCTGCGACATCAAAAGTGCATGCACTAATTTCAGCCTGACATGAGTCGGGAGGAATACATTCGTGGAGTAAATCCTCCGCAAAGTACCCCAAACTCTACCAGATAACGAATCAATATGAGGTTTAAACGATAGTCTACTATCAAGAACAACACCCAAACATTTATGTTGCTCAACAAACTCTATTCCAACATCATCTAAAAAAAGATCAAAATCAAAACGGAAACGATTAGTGGGTCGAAATATCATAGCCTTAGATTTCGTTGTATTTATATTCAACGAGTTATTCAATGTCCAAACAGATATACAATCCAAACAACAGTTAATGTCATGCTCAAAAACATCTGGATAATTAGTATTTCCAGTAAATAACAAGAAAACATCATCAGCAAACAAGAAGGTCCTACAAATCCTAGAATTCACATGCAAATGAAGATCATTAACATAGATGATAAACAACAGAGGCCCTAAGACAGACCCCTGAGGTACCCCAGAATGAAGGGAAAGCAAACTAGATTTAACACTATTAATTTCAACAAACTGTGATCTATCACACAAGTAAGACATTATAAGTTTACAAGCAGATTTTGAAAAATTAAACTCACTCTTAAGCTTAAATATCATCCTCGAAAAACAAATAGAATTAAAGGCCTTCGAGAGATCAAGGGACACCAAAACACTCAACTTTTTCAGATTCATATTTTCCCTTATAGAGTCAGTAAGCCTAAGCAACAATGATGTAGTATTATGCCCTTGACGAAAAGCAAATTGGGATTCATAAATGTTTACTGTTGGAGATTGGAGCATCTGGTCTTTAAGAAGATGTTCAATGACCTTGGACAACGAAGGAAGAATAGAAATCGGTCTCAAGTCGTCAGAATCCCGAACTACTTTAGATTCAGGAATGGGTACAACCCTCGCCGTCTTCCAGGAAATAGGAAATACCGATGACGTCAGAATGGAGTTGACTAAATTTAAAATTAATGACGAGACTTGATTAAATATCAATTTCAGGAATTTAATAGGAACACCGTCAATTCCAACCGATGTAGACTTTACTTTATTAATAGCTTCACATAATTCAAACTCACTCACACATCGAAAAGAGAAAGAATCAGCAGAATCAACAAAATCATCAAGATCACCTAGGTCACCAGCTGTGTCATCCCCAAGAAAAAAGGCATTCAAGTTATCAATATCACCATCCCAAGCTACATCACCACCATCACCAACACAACCAGCACCCCTAAGAACTTTCCACAAACCAGCAGAATCAAGTCCACCAAAAAGTCTAGAAAAATTTTTCCTTTTTTCCCTCCTAATTATACTCTTAGCCTTATTACGAAGCTTACAATACGATCTCCAATTTGTCGACGTTCGGTTAGTTCTAAAAACAGAATAAGCCAAATCCCTTAGAGATCTCGCCAACACAATAACTCTTGACTCCATCCAAGCATCATCACAATGGGATATCCTCTTCCTAACAACAGGAACAAACTAATACAATTTCACAAGAAGTGAGGTAATTATGGAACACTTTATGTCAATGTCAACCGAACTAAAAAATAGAGAGGAGTCAAAACTGTTAAGATACGAAAATATCCCGTCCCAATTTATATTATTAAAATCACGATAGAATACAAATTCCTGTACAGGTTTTATATTAAGGGTAAAAGCAGCAAGAATCAAGGCATGATCAGACAAGGACGGACACTGAACTTGATCAGAGTAGCATATCATCGAGATATCAGATATCAAAAAGAAATCAAGCAAAGATGTGGAATCATTGGCAACATCAAAGTGAGTAGGCTTAGAGTTATGAGAAATAGACATATTAAATCGAGCGCACATTGATCTGATCAGGTTAGACTTATAGGGACAAAATACATTACAATTGAAGTCACCAACAACTATAATATTAGAATACCTAGAAAACAAATCACGATGTCGATGCTCAAACGCAACCATATCTCCACTACGCAGATAAACAACACCTAAAAAAATCTTGATGTTACCAAAATATAATTCAATAAAACGAGTCTCACATACACCATAATCACAGACTCTAAAAATAGGCTTAAATTTAAGCCCATCAGATATAAAAATTCCCACACCTCCACCTCTTAAGTCTGTTGGTCGATCACTACGACTGAATTTGTAGCCAGGAATCGCAACAGCCCGGTTAGAAAAATTTTCGTTCAGCCAAGTTTCCGTCACTGCAAATACATCAAACACGTTATCCTTCAGAATACTTTTCAGCTCATCTAATTTAGTAGAATTACCCGAAGGACATAAACTTCGGCAATTAAGGTGACCAACTTTTAATCGATTACAATAATTTTGAAAAACAGTCCTCAAGTAAGAGTTGTTACTGACTACTGGACCCATATTATCATTAGAAGACATGAAAATAAAGGAAAAACACTACGGTGGGGAACCAAAACAAGATTAGTGAAAGTAAGAATGCAAAATGTATTAAATATAGATATAGAAAGTAAAAAATATATAAAAAACTAATTATAAAAATAATAATTCCACATCAACAATCAGCTGATTACAAGAAAAACGAAAAAGCAAAGCAAAAAAAATACGAGAACAATTTAGAGAGAAAAAACAAGAAAAGAAAAAAAAAACAGTGGTGCTAGTTATATCGATATATAATGAAGCATTTTAAAAAAGCAAGACTGAAACATAACTCAAGAAATAATTCGAGCAGCAGTAGCCTTTCGCAGCAACTCAGCACATCCGTGAGCATCAGACTCCACCACCACACCATCCGGCATCATCAACTTGGCAACAGGCTTAGTAGCATTAATCACACGGAACTTACTAATGATTCTGTCTTGAAGAAGCTTTCTACATTGACCATTCAATTTACCAGCGGCAGGCGAGAAATGATCATTCAGAAAGACACGTCCAGTAAGAGCCGCTGCAGGAATCATAGGGTCAACCAGCAAATTAGAGGCCAGTAAGGGTTGAGTTTTCATCAAATTGAATTATTCCTTCATAATAGCATCGCGCAAAAATACACTATTAAACTTAACAAGTATAGCTTTACCATTGTTAATATAACAGGCGTAATTAATGTCCTGGAGTGTCACCAGAATTTTGTAAAAAGATCCTAATTGGATTATAGTATTAGGAATATTTTGAAGACCATTTGGCAAGCCACCAATAACAATATCCGCACGATTGAATTTCTTGTACAAGGCATTATTCTCCGCCTCCAACTCAGCAACCTTGGCCGACGTAGACGATTCAACCTGCCTCACTAGCTTACTGCAAACAATGATATCAGTTTTTAAGGCAGTAACACAGGCAGACAATTCCAGCTTCAGATCAGCAACTGCATCAGTAAAAGCCTGCTTGATAGAAATGCGTTCCTCATCACCCTTCCGAAGAATTTCATCAAACTTAGCATTTAAAGTATCAAACTTGGAGTTTAAAGTGGAAACTTCATCATGTACCGAGCTATAACCAGCTGAGCACATATTAGACTTGCAAGGTGGGCAGATGAAAGACACAGAAGCATCGCTGAATTTATCTAAGTCCGCATCCAAAATTCCAGCACATGAACCATGCACCCACAACGAGCATAAGTCACACTGAATGCTACAACTAACACTCCCAATGTTCAACTTACAAACTCCACATTTATGGACTTTTTTGGAAGGAGCCATTGCAAAAAGTACAGAAGAGGTTATGTCTGTATACGAATGTATGCACAGGCTATAGACGAAAACAGCAAGCAAAACAACAACAATACGCAAGCAGCCACAGCAACAGCAATACGAAAGCAGGTTAAACAAAACAACTTGAAAAATTTAATGTTAAAGCCAGTTCTCCAAAGGTCCTCAAATTTAATTATGTTAACTCTCCAATTTAAGTAGTATTCAAGTTAAAAGTAATTAAATAAATGACGATTTGTAACAAAAAATAATCAGCCGATGTGAACCACGCGTTTACTCAGGCATAGGGTTGCCAATTTAATATGAAATAAATTCATAAAAAATAATTCATGAAATAAAGTAATTTTAATAAAAATTTGAAAAAAACAAAATACGTAAGCACGTGAATTTAACTATCGAGGCTCAAAGTATGTGTACAAGTACTCTAAGCAGAAACAAGTATTTTATACAGCCTAACTTTTCTCATAATGACAATCTGTAATGTGGTTGTCGAAATCATATGGTTCTGACTACAAGTTGACCAAAATACAGTGGCCGTTTAAATCATTGTTAACCATTGACTGAAAAACACAATTCGATGTTTAACCACAAATTAACTCAGAATCGACAATGCCCACTGATAGAAAAACTAGCCATAAGTGCAAAACCGAAACCGGTTTTCAAAATTCTATTTTTCGAAGCAACCGAAAACCCGGTTTCTTCAAATTGGCTGGTTTTGTTTGGATTCTCTCATTACGATAAGTAATTGGATAAATATGGCTTAATATGGATAGTTTCTTCATTGTTTGTACCTTTGCTGAGTTCATCAAGAGCATAGAGGAAATTTTCCAACGGCTCATCTACTTATACATATACTTTCTAGATCATTGTTATTACCTCTAAGTTGTTGCGCACAGGATCGTCTACCCATGTGTTTCCATTAAAGCTTTAATCAGATACCAGCCCTCATTTTAGAGTCTGTAGGCATGTCAGTTCCATTCTCTAGTCCTTTCCAATTAGCACAGCGTGGAAGCGAGCCTTCCATGCTCGCTTCTAGCTGAAGGCTTCTTCCACATATACTAAAGAAGACCTGAAACCATGCCTGCCGATCATGTCATATTACCATGCTTGTAAGACAAGGCAATTTGTCTTTTAATTGTTCTTTTGCTCATTTTATTGTTACAATTACTTACGATAAACATGCACATCAATCTGGCGTTAAATTTTTTGCTTTTTACGTTGCAATACACTCACACTTTTTTTACAAACACTCTCACATTTTAGAAATTGATCAGCGGCTTGATATCAATTTTTCCTTTGCAGTCGTGTGGCAATTTGACGATCGAGTTAAACAGCTGATCACAGTTTTTGTAAACAAATTTTCTTGTTTCGTTTAACTCTGCTTCGATAAGATGAGTAAAACTAGGGAGTTCTATGCCAAAGCTGGTCATCCTTAGAATGGGGGAAACATGTAGAATAAAGTTGTTATGTTTGCCTTTTATAGGGTGTGTATCTCGAAAAATCGATGGTGGATTGACACGGTGGCTTGCCGGCTACTCGTCATCTCGTGTCAAAGATAATTTTTAGATAATTTAGATAATCGGACGGACACAAAACAAAACAATTTTTTTTCATTCATACTCACGTCGTCAATGTTTGTCCGAATGTCTAAGTCTCCCTCCCCTTCTGCAGTTAGATAAACAAGCAGCCTATGCATTGTCTCTGGCTCAAGTGATGTAGACAATACCCTATGCAATTCTAGTCCGTGTGTCCGTTTATGTCATTGTCTTGTCCGTCCTGTCTAGATTACGCTTTTTATCTCACAAAAATCTCATTTCACCAACCTCAACACCCTACATCGATATAAAAGAAATCTAATCAGACATAACTATAACTATATTCAGCGCAACGTAAAGTTTGTACATATTTCTCTACCTTTAAAATCGACTATCATCACCACTTGTTTTTCTCTTCTTTATATATATAAAATTATTTAATTTTTTTTTCTTTTTTATATATTTTCTTTTATGTTTTTTTTAATTCAAATTCCTTAATATAATTTTTTTTATGATACGAAGTATTTATAATAATTTTTAATAATAATTACAAATTCATTTCTATGCATGCATGTAAAAACAAAACAAATGTGTCTTATAACACAACTGTTTCAACTGAGATAAATTGTTTTAAATTTACAAAAAAAAATAATAATAAACTCTCTTATAAAATTACCACTTACCCTTTTACAGTACAGCGCTATACTGTAAAAGCTAAGAGAAATATATAATTATTTCTCAAATTTTGTTGATTATTTTACTTTCTCTTTCCCTTATCCCTCTAACAGGCAAGACCGTCAAAAGACGGTCTTCAGTTTTTGGGCTCCAATGCAATATTATAATTCCCCCCAAAATCAAAGTAGTAAAAACTCCAGTCTGGCAACTCTACTTGACATTTTGGCGCATTCCCCAACACATTCTGACAAGTTGTTCGTCAGCTGTGTTCAATCAAAAGTGAGAAGTCAACAAATGCGTAGCAAAAATTATTTTGTAAATTTGACTTTTAACAATTAAAAAAAAAACGCATTTAGAATAAAGTGGTCGTCTTCATAATTTTACCGTAAGTATCTTCCACGGTATATTTGGGTTTTATAATACATTTAAAGTGACAAAAAATAGTAAACAGTGCATGCGAAACGAAAAAGTGAAGACCGTCTTTAGAAGGTGTTGCCGGTTTGTGCGTAAAAAATGTCCGTGTTTGTTTCAGTGTTTTCCATAGCTTTTGTTTATTTAAATACTATTGTTTCCCTGTTCTGCTATTATTTTCACCGTTTTATTGGATCTTCGTGGTAAAGATGGATCATACAAAACGTGCATATAGGAAAAAAAATTAATTTGGGGGTAATGTCTGATGAAGAATTGATGGAGTTCATCGACTCTGTGGAAAGCAAAGATCAATCGTTTGATAGTGATGACAGTATTCCTGATGCAACTTATGTTTTCGATAATATCGAGCCCGATGCATTGCCAGAGGATGATCAGATCATAGCAGATTGCATACACAATATGGATGCAGCTGAGACCACGGATGCATTTCTACAGGACATAAATTTATCAATGGATATCACATCGGCTCCTTCAACTTCAGCATCCTTCACATCCAAAAGAGCCCGACCTCCATTGCCAACAGCTGAAGCTACTGGACCATCAGTTCAACCTAATCCTGGCGGCTTCGTTGGAGGTATGCACTTTTTAGCTTATTTCATAAATAATTTAAATTATCATTGTCTCTAAAATTTACAGCTTTAAATGCAATATCTAAAGACTCGGAAGAGCTGTCCAAACTGATCTGGCGCAAACGCTCCATGTGCTTACATGTAAATGAGGTAGCATTTCGAGGCGATTCGTCCCTTCCATTGGCTGTGGAACAGCTTAAAACACCAATGGAATTCTTCAATTACTTTTCCACTGACGATGTTATTGAATTGATCGTTGTAGAGACAAATCGTTGTGCTACCGAGGAAAATATTAACACAGCCTTTAGTACAAATGCCACTGAATTGAGACATTAGATTGGCATAATTTTGTACATGTCAGTTTACCGTTATGCTAATTTAGAAAGCTATTGGGGGAAGAATGCATTCTTGCCAATTCAGAAGTGTATGCCATCGAAACGATTTTTTACCATCAGGAAATATTTATCGTTTCAAGATGAATCACAGCGAAAGAAAAAAGGTGAACCGGTCTATGACCCACTGTTCCGAATCCGAACTTTGGCCAACAAAATAAACGACACATTTGATTCAATCCCAAAAACGGCTAGATTATGCGTCGACGAACACATGTGCAGCACAAAGCCGAAACGCCATCTCCGTCAATACATGCCCAATAAGCCGCATAAGTGGGGTGCAAAATTGTTCGTGCTTTGTGATTCAAACGGGTTCGCGTACCGTTTTGAAATCTACAATGGTGCCGGAGATAATATTATCTTACCTGGCACACCAGACCTTGGAGCCACATTAAATGTTGTGATTCGTTTATCACAAACGATTCCTGATTTCGTTCATCACATTCTGTATTTTGATAATTTTTACACATCGTTGCCACTGTTAGTCTATTTAAGAGCCAGAGGAATTTATTGTTTGGGCACAGTGAGAGGTATTTGATTATTTTTTTTCCATTTTTTGCTGTTCACTATTTGCTTTTGTATTTATAGCCAACCGCATTCCAGCGTGCAAGCTGCCGACTGACAGCGAAACGAAAAAAGAGGAGAGAGGATTTGCCGTAGAATATAGGACGTCAATCAATGGAGTCGATATAAGCACTGTGTTATGGAAGGATAACAAATGTGTCCGCCTGGCATCGACATATGCCGGTATTGAACGTTTCACAAGAACCAATGCTGATGAACAAACTTCGAAGGCTCCTCGGTATGACAGAAAACAGAAGAAATTCACCGAAATCAACCGTCCTCAAATCATCAGAGAATATAATGCTCACATGGGTGGAGTAGATCTTATGGATGGTCTCATGGGTCGATACCATATTCGAAATATAATGATCAGACTGTTTTACCATTTTGTGGATATGGCCACAACAAATGCATATATTTTGTACAAACGTTTGCATGCCGAGAAAGCAAACACTTCCAACAACGATTCCGATGAGCAACTGCAGCTTCTACAGTTTCCAGATTTTCGTGAGGAAATAGCTGCTGGACTTGTTTCTTTAAAAAACAAACGATCTGCAGGACGACCGTCATCTGCTCAAAATGACAGTAGACCAATATCACCACAGCCTGGCGTATCAGGTGTTGGGAAAAGAGCTGTTCATCAAGTTGCTGATGTACGGTTCGATGGTGTCGATCATTTTCCCATTTGGGTGGATAGAAAAGAAACAAAGAGGTGCAAACATTGTAAGAAATCTGACACACAAGTAGTTTGTTCCAAATGCCATCTGCATTTATGCGGTCAGATTGATAAAAATTGTTTCTGGGACTATCATCATCGAAAATAATATGTATTACAACTTTTTTTGCTTCCTTTTCTCAATAAACATGTCTTATAGATAAAGTTTACCTGTAATGTTTTTTTACACCGAATCCGGCAAGACCGTCTAAAGACGGTCTTCACTATTTCTCACCTGACGTCCGTTTACCTTTTTCTTTTGGCTACATCTACATTTTTACGGTCTTGCCTGTTAGAGGGTTATATATATTTTTCTCGTACTTGTTTTCCTTCATCTTTATTACATATTGTTTGCTTTAAGAGAATTCTTATTAAGATTCTTTTACAAAACTATTGACAGATTTACAAAACTATTGACAGATTATAATGGCAAGATATATGAAAAGCTAAGGGAACATTTGGGGTATATATGTACGTATGTATATAAATATATATTTTTATTTGCTTTATATTTTTGTTATTTTTCTTTCAAATTTTTCAAATATATTTTTCGTACATATTAATATAAGTTATTATTTACACATGTGTATGAATTATGATATATGTGTTATGCCGGTTCAAATAACTGGATATACTGGATCATTCATTGGCCTTTATATTAGGATTTATATAAGTATATATTTATTTTTTCTTTCTTTTTGAGGTGTATGATGGTCGCTCTCTGGTTTCATTTCCCGAATAATGTTTAAAACTGGCTATTTCGGTTGTTAATTTTCTTCTTTGCCACTTTTATTTATCTTTCCATTTTATGTTTATATTGAAGTAATTCTTCTTATCAATAGTTTTAATGTGAACTGTTCTTCCTTTAAGTCGAATATAGTATGTAGGTATATTTAATTAGATATATATATTTTTATTGATTTTTTTTTAAAATTTTTTTTTTCTTCTGATTTACCAGTATTTTCCGTCTTTTGTTTGTTTATATCTTGTTTACTTCCATTATGCAATTATTAAATTTTTATTATTTTCCTTATTGTCGTACAATAAAATGAAATCTCTTTTTCTTTTTGTCTTTGGGCTTATTCACCGACCTCAAGAACACAACTGTTTCTTCTCCTCTCTCTTTTCGATCTCTCACAACCATTCGTTCATATTTCTACTCCTGTCTCCTCTTTTCGTTAAATTATACCGATTCCCCCAGAGCTGTATTTTGCGGCGGTGATATTAAAACTTTAAAACCCGAATACATGTTCCAGAACCTATAAAACCCGATTCGAACTTATCGTTGTAACAAAGTAAGAAAGAGAAATAGCGATAGATGGCTGGAAGTATTTAGGGTTGCTCAATGGGCTTTTCATACATTAACCTTTGTGCATTGAACCAAAAGTACGAAAGTCATCAACTGAGAGTGTTTTTGTGTTAAATTCAAGGAAAAAAGGGATAACATGTGAAATAAAGGAAAATGTAATGAAGTGTTATAGCTCATTCGCACTACAAAATATTTTCCCAATTTCGTATCAAATGTCCTAACAAAATCCGAAGTGTTCGCATTGGGATTTTTTCTGATTTGATTGAAAGTCAAGGCGCATTGACGAGGTAGTAGCCGACAACAATAGGCATTTTGCTTTATCTGGTATTTTTCCACTATCAAATTCTGCACAAATATATTCCAGGAATAAAAGTAAACAAAAAAGTATAAAAAATATGTTTGAGAAACAATAAATACCTAAGAAATGCGATAAATAAATGAGTCGGGTATTCTAGTGGTACCACCACGTCGATACGCCGTGATTGAAATGGTTGTAAACAAACATACTATTCGTTCGTAGTGTGAGATAATACAGCGTTGCATAAAGCAAATCACACATTTTTTTCTGATTCCTATACAAATAAGAAAAAATAATCGCCGTGAAGTTAACAAACTAAATTATTTGAGAGAGTAAATTGTGAGAGATGCCGAACACTCTCTGAGAATATTTGGTTATTCTCTTTCAGGTAGTGCCAGGCCATAATGATGTTCCATTAATCTAATTAGGTGGTATCACTGTGGTTCCTTAAGGAATTGCCATTTAAATATATTGTGTCCGTAAACTTATTAAATATGGTAGCACAATTCGAATTTGACATTTCTTTGCAAAATATTCCGAATTTCGTTTTAGAGCCGTGCCGTGAAGTTAACAAACCAAAATTAACAAACTAAAAATGAAAAGAATTGCTACATTATGTCAATAAATTAAATAAAATATGTAATAAAGACTAAATAAATAAATATTTAAGAAAAAAAATTTCAGGTGTGTCTTATTCCGGTTTGGTGTATGTATACACACTGTATTTAGCTGATACTTATATTATGTATGTACATCCATATATTCTATGGACTCTGGAGAGTTACAAGACTATTTCAAAATTCATGGGCTTCATTCCTGCACTTGAGAACGAGGCAATAATCATGATTGGAAGCGACGAGTCTGGCTAACAATTGCCTATATTCAATGTGGTGCCCAGAGAGTCAGGGTAAAAGTTGTTAGTACAAAAACTTTTACGTCATGATGAAAAATGTAATTTTTTTTGCTTGTGTTGAAAATTCCTGGCCGCTTTTTTCCCAGACTTACGAAAAATGGAATAATAGGGATTGAAAGCGACGAATCTAAGGACAAATTTGGTATATCGTTCCTCACTAGACTCGTCACTTTCAATCCCTATCATTCAATTTTTCGTAAGTCTGGGAAAAAAGCGGCCAGAAATTTTCAAAACAAGCAAAAAAAAATTAAGTGTTTCATTATGACGAAAAAGTTTTTGTACTAAAAACTTTTTCGCTAATTCTATGGGCACCACATGCGATATACCAAATTCCTCCTTAAGGTCCAATTAGTCTTGACGGTTGACGGTAAGCGATCAGCTGTTTGAGTTGGGGTTGCATTTTGCGTGTGTTAGAGAGAGTCAACTAAAATTGACGGTTTACGACGGTAGACTTCTGCAGGTTGCAGAATCAACCGTCAGCCGTCAAGACCGATCAGCTGTTATTGTTATTGCTTTTACTTCGACATTTTGTGCGCGGCAATACACAATTACACGGCAACCACAATTTTCTTTTTATTTTTCATTTTTTTATTTGACACAATCACTTTTTAACACAAAACTCATGCATGCAAATTATATTTTGTACAAATGCTCTTAGATCAGTTTTTTTTTGGTTTTGTTTTGTCTTTCTACCGTCTAACCGTCATGACTAACCGCGCAATATTAAGTAGAACGTCAACCGTCGAGACTAATTGGACCTTTAGAGTCGTCGATTTCAATTCCTATCTTTTTCGTAAGTCCTATCATTTTCGTAAGTCTGGGAAAAAAGCGGCCAGAAATTTTCAAACCAAGCAAAAAAAAAATGAAGTGTTTCATTACGACGTAAAAGTTTTTGTACTAAAATCTTTTTCGCTAATTCTCTGGGCACCACATGCGATATACCAAATTCCTCCTTAGACTCGTCGCTTTCAATCCCTATCCTTCCATTTTTCGTAAGTCTGGGAAAAAAAGCGGCCAGAAATTTTCAAAATAAGCAAAAAAAATTAAGTTGTTCATTATGATGAAAAAATTTTTGTACTAACAACTTTTACCCTAATTCTCTGGTCACCACATGGAATATAGGCAATTGTTAGCCAGACTTGTCGCTTCCAATCATGATTATTGCCTTGTTCTCAAGCGCAGGAATGAAGCCCATGGATTTTGAAATAGTCTTACAACTCTCCAGAGTCCATAGAATATATGGATGTACATACATAATATAAGTATCAGCTAAACACAGTGTGTTTACATACACCAAAGCGAAATAAGACACATCTGAAATTTTTTTTCTTAAATATTTATTTATTTAGTCTTTATTACATATTTTATTTAATTATTGACATAATTCAGCAATTCCTTTCGTTTTTAGTTTGTTAACTTTGGCTTGTTAACTTCACGGCACGGCTCTAAAACGAAATTCGGAATATTTTGCAAAGAAATCTCAAAATCGAATTGTGCTACCATATTTATTATTAGTTTTTACGTAAAAAATATATTTAAATGGCGATTCCTTAAGGAACCACAGTGATACCACCTAATTAAGTTACTGGAACATCATTATTGCCTGGCAATGATGAAAAGAGAAATCTCAAAAAGAGTGAGAGTGTATTTAGTATCTCTCGCAATTTATTCTCTTCTCTCTCAAAAAACATGTAGTTTGATATCTTTGGTTTGTTAACTTCCCGTGCGTGAAAAAATACTCGATTTGTTGTCTGTCAAAACGTGTGGGAAATCAAGCAAATTTTCCTGATCTCTGCTTGAAATCAACAAAAGTGCCAAAATCAAGAAAATCGATGCCAGTGCGAATACTGTATTAGAGTACAATTATTTATAGAGATTGCAATTAAAAAACAAATTTATGAAAATAAACATTTTTCTCATTCTGCATGGGTTGTCAAGTTTGTATAACAACTCTGTGCTCCAACTTTTCCAGTGATTTCTTGGTTTCCGGTCCAAGGAAAAAAACTTTTGCAGACACTATGTAAGTATATTCTACGGGTAAAACTAATAAAAATAGTGATATTGTGCCATGATTTAGAAATAAAGGCCTATGAATAAATTCCTGGCGACATGAAAAAGTCCGTGGAAGATGTGAAGAAAAAAATATTTAATTCATGCAACACTTTAAGTCAGGCTGGAATTTAAAGTTGTTTCCTTGACGATGGCATCTTGAACTATTGACTATCAAGTTGCTTGCAGCCTACGTCACAGCTGCAAATTCAAATGAATTTTGACAAGCAGTATGTGTGATCAACTTGAAAGCAAAATCTTGAACGTGTAACCGGTGTGTAAAGGAGCCTTTAGACTTGTGGATAAAGGGGTCCGTAGACATGTCGATAAGGTGCTCGACTTCAAGTTGACATCAACTTCGATTATTTCACATAAACTTCGATTTTGCGCACTACGAAAATATCAAAAATTATAAGAAAAAACATTATTTTTATATTTATTAAATATTTATAAATAACACTACACATCATATTTATTAAGATTATATTTATTTTTCCGACGATATTTATGCTACTTATTTTTTGGTTTATTTATTTACAATTGGCCGATACTGTTGCCAAACTGAACGTTTCCCTTCGAAATGCGTATGAAAGTTGCTGCAACTTCCCCTTACACGGATGAATAGGTTAACATCAACTGGAAAAAATCAAAATCGCTTTGATTTTACATCAACTAGTTTGTAGAAATCGCCAACGTCACCATACACTATGAATATGTGGTGTTTTCGTCAAAATTGATAATATTTTCGCACTGCGCTCATCAATTTTGTTTTTGGCGTTTGCCAAGAAAATAAAGTTGCTGACATTTGGTACTTTTTGAATTGTTTACTGTTTTCCGTAGAAACTTCCAAGCAAATGCTGCATAAAAAGCACATTTTATTTTACATTTTTTTTTCACTAAAAGTTTTGATAATAAATACTTACCACACTAATGTCAAAATTTTAGTCGATTCAAACTATTTGGTTGAGTTCACACACAGCATAAGTATTATTTGTGTAGTAATAAAACAATACATTATGCGGCAATTGGAAGTTTATTATTTAGGGCCTCAATATTTCATCTGCAGGGCAGGGCTGTTTTCTTATTTCAAAACTCTTTTTAACGTCTTTCAGAAAAAACATATTTTAACTTTTTTTGGAGGTTTTCAGCCTGACTGTAGAGAAACTAACTCTATTCGAAGGAATGGTAGGCTAGAAATTTTTTGACAACTTTGCAAAATACACTAATCAACAAAAATTATTTTTAGATTCACTTAATGATTGTAGAAACAATCATTTTATCATTTTTATTTTTTCGCTTATATCCTGCAAAGCTGTAGTACTTAAGATTCTTGAGAACATTGTCAAAACTGTTACATTGGGGTTTCAAAATAATTGTAACAATTCAAAGATTTAAAATTTTTTATTTGTAAAATATCTGTTTCGCCATTTCTTGGAGTGTTGGTAATATTTTTCTGAAATATATATTAGAAAGAATTACGAAATGCCGAAAGTTGCAATGCAAATTTTCGGAATGCTAGGATTTATTGAAGTATCGTAAAATCAAAAATAAAGCCCTACTACCCGTCAACCGACATCTTATTTAGCCTATAAAGAAAAATTGTGATGATCAGGGTCAAAACCGATTGTTGATACTACGTCCATGTACTTTTATCTTTTTTGGTTTGGTTCAGACGCTAAATCTACTGCCTCACAGATATATCGATTGAAACCCTATTTCTGTTTTTTCACCTTCCCCACATTTTCATTTGAAATCATTGAAAACGTTTGCTTTTTTTTTGCTAAATGTATGACATATAATTATCTCCGGAAAATACTACACTGAAAGAAAAACGCTTCGTCGCATGGATGAAACATTTTCGTTAATGTTTTTTCTGTTAAAGTGAAAGGTGTCGTATATCCGACAATTTGGTAGTCGCTGCAATGAAAACTTTCATACTTGACATCTTTGACAATTTTTCATTTTGTTGCTGCAATAACTTGTTGTTCCTGCAACTATTTTATTTAATTTAAATTTTGTAGAAAAATGGGTTGAAATTTAAAAAAAGTAAAGGCACGAGTTTTAAACTACTGATATTTGGTTTATCTCTTACTTTTTATAGTTTATATTTATTATATTGCAGGTTTGCCAACATTTTTAGAGAGAGAAGCAGTCGAAAAAATGAGCGAGCGTAAAAAAGAGGCCAGCAAGAGAAAATGGTGAGCGTGAGTGGTGGGTCACGTTCACATATTAAATCAGTTCCATTGCAACAATCGAAAGTGGCAGACATATTTCTCCGCCGGAATATTTTAAATATATTTGTTTAAAATGACTAATTAGTTATACTTAATAATAATCTTTTATTATGAAAACTAAATTGTGTGAATTTATGTGTTTGCTGTGATCGTTTGTGTAACTAGCGACTAAATAAACGGAATGCAGGGAGCAACACGACAGCAAAGAAAGTGACGCATCGATACCAGAAAAACGACCCCGAAATATGTTACTGAACGTTTGTGTGTGTATATTGTGTTTTAATCATAATTCGGTCGCGCCTGTTTCGTTGTGTTGGTACTTGGATTCGGAAAAAACGAAAAATATACATACATTTGTGCGAGCAGTCGAAGTCAATGAAAACGAAGAAGTCAAAGAAACAAAGTGTTCCAAGTACGACGAACATAAAAAATAACAACTCGACGTACAGTCAAATGAATCCAATCGAAATTTCAACAAATTTGGTTTTCCAGAGCGACCACTGGCTTAATGGCGGGGAGATTTGGCGCTACAATTGAATGACAGAACCCTCAACACACCAACAATTGCATGATTAAGGAAAACAATAATGTGGTTCTATGTTAAAGGAGTAGAGCATATGTACATGGTAAGTTCAGACTAAGATATATGTATATATCTTAAATGGAAATCTTAACAATAAATTCCTCGTATATGTTTTTTATTGCAGGACCTGAATTACGACGGCCACAATAACACTCAACCCCTCGACTACCACAATCTTCTCCAGACGAGTGTTTCAACATGGAATGAATATAATCTATTGATTTTCGGAAACAAAAATTAAAATTTTTTTTTATCAAAACACCTGCAATGTAATACTAACTTTGTTGATTTGACATAAGTACAATTGTCAATAAATAATTTCAAACACACTTCAAAACATTTATTGCAGCAATGAAACAAAATCATTGTAGTAATGAAACATATTCATTACAACAATGACTCAAATTCGTTACACTAATGAAACAAATTCATAGCAGCCATGAACAAATTAATTGCAGCAATGAAGCAAATTCCTTGCAAGAACGATATCTGTTCATTGCAATAATGAAACAAATTCATTGCAGCAACGAAACAAATTCGTTGCAATAATTAAACAAATTCATTGCAGCAACAACCATTCTTTCACCACAGTAACGAACAATTAGCAGTTGATGAACACATTTTCATAGCGGGAATGAAACGTTACGTTATCTCACTTTCGATGACAAAAGTTGTTGGGGTGATGAACATTTTCATCCGTGTGACGATGCTTTTCCGTTCAGTGTAAATAATATTCGAAATATCGTCAGCTGAGCATTTAAGTTTAGAGGTGAAAGTGGATTAGAGAGCATCATTGACACTGAATATCTTAGCAACGGAGTGAGATAGCAAAATTCTGAAGGCAGCGTTTGAAACAGCAACATTTCAAACTTCTGTTTTTAATCTTAGCTTAAAAAAGTGAAAATGGTGTATGGAGCTTTATAGTACTCAGCTGACGATATGACACTATGCGTTTTCATTCAAGCTTTTAAATACGACGTACACTTTGTATTCCTGATAAATTCAAATTCAAACTTCAAAATTGTATGAAAAATTTTGACATTTCGTAAAAAACATACGACGCATTTATGAGATTGAATGAAAACAATATTACTACAACAATGAATGAAAAAAAGAGTCCTAAAATTTGGTATTTACGCATTATAGTCTTGGGCACAAATCATATGAGATTCGAAATCGAGCTTTCAATCTTAGAAACAATTTGGCCTTTTTTGTTTGATTCTCTTTGTGCCTTAGAAATTTTTTCCTACCAGTTTTTGTTTGCAATTTGATTAATTTGTGTATTTTGGAATTTAGCTCTTTTTTTTGGATTTTGGTCTTTTTTTTAGACATGTAGCCCGTTTTTTTAAAAAGTTTCTGGCAACACTGGACCCACCACTCATGCTGACCCATATACAAATACATACATTTATTCTCTCATCTGATGTTTCATTTCACACTCTTCGTCGTAGGTTTGTGGAAATGAGATAAATTTAATTTAAAATTAACTTACACCCGGTCGAGTTACAACATATGTTCACTTAACTTTTTCATGTCGTTTTGGTGTAGAACTGAAAAATATAAATGTATTTTGAACTATTTTGTTGATTTTATCTTTGGAATACATTTGTATTGTATTTAACACAACTAGTTTGCCACAAAAACACGAAAATCAGTTGTTGTTCCTTTGTTGGATGTTGTTTACCATTGGCTCTATCTGGTATTATTGAACCCATATTTTCCACCATCCAATGTTTACTTTCCACCGTACCTAGTGAGTGTAAATCTAGAACGCGCACAGCTTGCTGGTTGTGAGAAGCTCTCCCTAATCCCTTCATGGGATGTAACGGGAAACCATTTATTTATGACGTTTAATTTATTGAGAGAATAAATGTATATATGTATGTATTTGGCTATGTGCTGACCATAGATTAATACTTATAGTAGATCTAATAGTTCTCCCACCAAATTTATGACATTTGGCCTGATGTGATATTTACGTTTGATGTTGAAAAGAATTGCTTTACTAATACCAGATAGAGGCAATGGTTCAAAACAACGAACAAAATAACAACAACGGCATTTCGTTTTGTGTGTTAAAATTATTGTGTTAAATACAACACAAATGTATGATAACAATAACAGTCACCAAAAAAGTTTAAAACACATTTAAATTTCACAGTTTCTCACCAAAACGACATGAAAAATTAAAGCAAGAAGTTATTGTAATTCCACCTGGTGTACGTCACTTTTCGTCAAACATCTCTCTATCACACCGACCGCATCACGAAGAGTGTGAAAGGAAACGTCAGATGAGCCAAATATTTTCTCTACTAAGATTTACTCTACGGTGCTGACCATAGATTAATGACGTATATAGTAGTCAACTCTCTCAGTTGCATACGGGCGGTTGGATGTTGGAAAGGATTGCTTTAATAATTCCAGATAGAGGCACTGGCTCAAACCAACCGACAACAAATTTTTGTAATTCCACCTGGTCTAAGTCAATTTACGTCAAATAACTTTCTATTGCATCGACAGCACCACGAATAGTGTGAAAGGAAATTTCAGAAGAGAAGAATGGTAGCTCTGTATGACATTGTTCTATGATGTTGCCTTGCTGAGCTGCAATTTAAATTCCTCCATTCCCTCATTTTCTCTCTTCTCTCCATTTTTCTCTTGATCTTGATGCTCAATCAGTGTTACCATGTTGGCATAATTTATGTTGTTTTGGCACAATTTTTTTGAGTTTGGCACTTGTTTTTTGAAAAATTATGCCAAGTGCCGTTTAGCACAATTTCCCCAACATTTTTGCAAACTTTTTCAATTTAAGTGTAATTTTTTAGCACAATTGTTGTGCAAACGGCATAATTTTTAGTACTAAAATTTTCTTAATTTAATTTTTTTGAAAAATCTATTGCTGTAATATTTATCGGTATTTTTTTTGTTCTTTATTTTGGATCATTTGCATACAATATTGGTACTATAAATAAATAAAAATAGATTGTATAATACAGTGGTATAATACATAGCCCTGTAATCGGGAACTCAAGTACATTTAATAAATAATATTATAATTTTGCTTATCGTTTAAATATCAGGATATGTTACATATGTAGGCCCAATGTTACAGGATATTTGAGTTGTGTGATGAAAAAATTAGAAAAAACATTACTTTATTATCCAAGGAAAATAAAAGCTAGTGTGGGTAAGTAAAAAAGGAAATTTGGTTTAACTGTTAATCCACCAATATATATTTTTATTTATTTTGCACCTTTCAATGAAATCTTTATTTGATACGCTAGTATCGATTCTTGTGTCGTTGTTCATTAACAGTTCACTGTTGACAGCTTTCACATTCGCTCTTCTATATAAGTGATAAAAAATGGGTATACAATTTTCATCTTGTTAAACTCCTTTTGATCGAGATAGATAAAGGCTTCTGGGGGTACATGGCCTGTTACTACAGTTTTACGAATATATTCGTCATTAGTGTAATAAGGGGCTTTGATCATATTATTCGAGCAGCATTGAATGCTCTTGGCGATGTGGTTCCTGATTAATTTAACTATGAAATTATCAATTCGTATTATATTTGCCGATTTATAAAGTCTTCTGTTGGCAATGTATTTTGTGTAATTGCTCTCAGTTGACCTGTATAGGGAGGTCAATCTTTCTAATCATCTCCATGTAAGATGGCGAAATATTGAACCATATGGGACATCCATAGGTGAATATTGGTCGGGCTAGTGCCTTGTAGAATAATATTTTCACTTGCGGTGTTATGTATTTTGAAAAGAATAGTGCTTTATATTTGAAAAAATGCTCTTCTAGCCTTAGGTATTTGGGTTTTAACACGATCGTTGAAATAAAGAAATTTATCTAATTGTATGACTAAATATTTAACCACTTCTTTGTTTGGAATGGATTGACCAGTAATTGGAGATTTTATACCAAATGTCCTCCAATATTTTCTAATGCTATATTTGCACTTGCCAACAGGAGGTCGAAAAAGTATTGTCTCACACTTGGAATAATTCCACATTTTAAGGTTCCTACATACCTATATATGTAAGCGTATTTTCGGCAAAGCGACGGCTTCACAAAATAGTGCACACTGTTTCTTATACATTATCCCACATCGAAACGTCTAATATTTATTGTGTCAACTTGTGTATCATATACTAATAATACTTCTTTTAACACTTCTTTAAGAGTTAAACTGCAGTTACACCAACCAAGATTATTGCTTTTCGGGATTATAAATGTCAAACTCTATAAGAAAAAACGTCGATAATCGCGAAAATGCGTTAATCTTGATTTTTTCATACGGAGTTTGACATTTATAATCTCCAAAAAGCGATAATCTTGGTTGGTGTAACTGCAGTTTTAAGGTATAACTAACCTGCCCATCATCCCACTTGTTAGCGCCACCTCCAAAATCCCCATAGTTTTGGCAACGATCTGGCAACACTTTTATAAATAAAAAATTTTCAGATTGTCAATTTATTATTTTTTAACGAAACCTTTTAAATGTCAGTTAGCGTACTTTAGGCTTCACCATTTTCAACATAAATGTACTTAAAACAAGTTGGCTAAATACGCGGTGCCTCAGGGACAAATAGCTAGTTCTAATTTTAAAAACAATTTCTAGCGGTTTTCATGCCAAAAAGTAGGTGATAATTTATATGTATAATTTTTTCATTTTAAATTCTTATATTTTGTTTGTTACATGTAGAGGAATTTTAATATAAATACATTTTGTGGAATAAATAAAGCCTTTTAGTACGCAATCTGTGTTTTATTCAAAATCCCCGTGGAAATCACTAGATCCGGCCTACCTGCCCTCTCAACACCACTTTTAGCGGGATTATCCCGCGTTATGCGCGAATATCCCACATTTTGGGTGTCGCAGCCTGACTTGAAAATATAATAACAAAATGATTATAGAGAAAATAAATCGCTTTTATTTACATACATATGTAGTTACGTCCAATTTCCCCAAACAAAGTTAATGCTAACTGAGAGTTAAAAATTATAAATTCCATACAAAATGACAGGAAAAACTTCGTTAACTCTAACTGTATGATAATTATTTAAAACCAAAAAAAAACTGTTTTTTACCCATTGTGTCCCACTGTTTGGTCGCAACCAGTTGGTCAGGTTATGTATAACAGCATAAAAGGTGCAGATAAGCTCCAATTTCTTGGAGTAAATTTGTGTGTTCTGGACACAGAATTACCAAAAGACTAAAATGACAAGTTTAGCATAATGGTTTCGCAAACGGCACAATTTTTGAGGATATTTGGCATAATTTTTTAGGCAGTATCTGGCAACACTGTGCTGAATATATTCCAATATTTTTGCAAAATCGCTGCGTCCTAATGTAAATCGTTTCAACAAATGAGCATTCAGGGGAAACACATTAGAGCCCGAATTTACGTTTCTTATATCTAATGGAAAATAATTGTATGTTCGATATTAACGGGGGCCAGGCCACTGACACCCTACTATCGTACAGTCGCATATAAAGCATATTCAAGAACGTGTATTGGAAGAGGGTTAATAATGCTGTATGAGTAAAACCAATACGTAGTATGTTCATGTATTGATATATAAATAATGCATTCGAGTGTCCAAGCGCTAATGGATTCAATGAGACACGTAAATGAACTAACTGTGCGTCCGAATATTACGACTTTATGGATTTTATTCACATGTTCAGAAATTCGTCTTAACGTAAAGTGGAATCTGTAATAAAGAACGTTACGGCCTTAGCTATGTACGTACATACATACGTTCATATGTATGATGTAACCATGTGTATTTACAAACCAATACATGAGTGTGTACGTGTATTAACCGGTCATTTATGTCTATTATTTATCTGTAATTGACGCAAATTGAATATCACACAATAGTATTCCTGTCTAATGGAATATGTGGCTAATGGAGTACAGCTCTCATTCCAGTTTAAAGTACAAACAGCTATGCCTGTTAGGATGAAAGTGACCTGGGTCACACACCGTTCGTTTTAAGATTACAAATACATGTGTATTTGTAAAATATAATTTCAGTTAAACACCCCTGCAAACATTTTCGATCGCGGATGATTCATCCGCGAATCATCTGGAAGATGCACTGAATCGCGGCGATCATCATTTGCGATGCATTCGCGAATCCCAAGTCGTGAGAAATTGTCCGCTGCGTAGCGAATCGCCTTGATGATTTGCAAGCGAATCCTAAGGATAAGTCGCCTGCGAATCGCGCTGCAGATTCGTCCGCGATTCACTTAAGCGATTCGTAGAAGCATCGCGGTACCGAATTAAATGCGATTCCCGAAAAAAACTAATTTGCGATCGAAATAAACGGATGAAAATGGGAAGAATCCCACGAATTAAAAATGTGATCTATTAGTTTTGCAGTTTCTCTCTTACTTCTTTTTCTAATTGTATTTTTGGACAACATTTTACTTACTGCAATATTATTAAAAACACACTTGCCTCTATAAAATATATCAACCGTCACTAATCACTTCCAAAACGAATATGAGAATATTCTAATTTTTGTTTGTTTTCATAATAATAATCCCGTTATGATTAATCGTTGTTTTTCCTGTATGACTTCAATGATCATCGGGAAGAATCGCGGATTATTCGCGAAAGCTTCTGCCCAAGCGATCATAATAAACCGACAAGCACAATATTCGTTATTTTTCTGAACGACTTTAATGATTGTCGGGAAGAATCGCGGATTTTTCGTCAAATATTCTGCCCAAGCGAGTCATGGTCTAATGATCGCCCAAAAGAATCGCGTATTCTTCGCCCAGCTAATTAATCTTCCAACATTCGTCCAAATGTTTGCAGGGACTGGTGGTATTCATGCAAACAAAACTACATACAACTTTTGCCGGCATAAGTTTGCCCCGAAGCGTTTTGTGAGGCACCAAACCAAGCATCTGTTGTTATCTCCATGTTTGCTCAGAGAAATATACGAGAAACTATTCTAGATTTGTGAAACTCGGTTTATATGCGATTTTGTTTGTTTTGACGTTTGCAAGTTTTCGAGGCTTGCGAGTTCTCCAAGGTCTTACCCGTTTACATGAATAACACTACTAATGTGTTGAATAAATATATTCTATTGACTTAACAAACATTCATCAAAAACCAAAATCAGTATTCTTGGAATATCTTAGGTTAGGATAGGTATTGGTTGCAGTTGATGAACGACTCATTTAGACTTATTAGTTCAATGTGATACCACGAGCTAAGCGCTGGCTCCACCGGAGGGACATTTGCTTTGCTCCAAAAAGCTCAAGTTCTTGTCTACGCCTATCTGAGATAATTCTCCCAGATCCCTAAACCAATTGGGCCCAATAGTAGACATCCTCTTGCCGGTTAGTACTAGACACGTGTAAAGAAGATGTTCAGTGGAATCTTCCTTTTTCTTATCGTTAAAGCTTCTACATAAGTCATTTTCCCTGACCTTTAGCTGAGATAGAAGTTTCATGAATATGCTACGCTAAGCACTTTAAGCCTCATTTGCCTTGCGGGTACACAATATGTACCCTTCCACATTCCAATTCCTACGGAACCTGTAAGGTAGTTCATAGTCTGGCCATTCCATCCGATTTGCAGTATGCAGGAATGTCCCTGTGCCATGGCATCCATAGAAGGTGAATATCGTAGTGCTGAACCATCTCATTAGGAGATCTGTCGAAGTCCTGGGCAGATGTTCAGTTCAGGAATATTGATTTCAGGGAATACTGATTACCGCATGGCTATCAGAATATTTATAGATATTGATACGAATGACTGTTGGAGTATTATCCCTCAGCAAGGCGGTCACTTCTCTAATCGCTAAAATTGCTGTCTGATATACGAGTAAGAGATAACTCTGGTTCCCTAGTATACCCTACCCGATCATTGAAATTCCCATATCACTCTATACCAGGAACTGGTATAGTGTGGTATATCTGATCAAATAGTGGTTCCGCTTTCACGTTGTCGACAAATCTAAGATTGTTGGGAGTACCTTCTGGCATTGTTCCTAAACCTGATGGCAGATGTAGAAGCAATCTGCCTACCTACAATGCACCGGCAACAAATATAACAGTACATTTAGTGCATCAGTGGGTGTGGTGCGCAGGTTACACGTAATGCACATCGACACCTGTCTCTTAGCACTCCTCAGTCGTGCACAATTCGTGGATTTTTCAAGCACCTGCCACCACACGCTAACCCCATAGAACCTTATCGGTCTCATCACCGCTGTATAAATCCAGTGAACAATCCTCGGTCAAAGTCTCCATTTAAAACCTATGGCCCTCTTGCAAGTGTATATGGCTATCGTGGCATTTTTAACCCTCTCTACTATGCTGAGGCTGAAACTAAGCTTGCTATCCAAAATATCACCCAGGGATTTGGCACACTCTGCCAGCTTAATTCCAGAACCATTCATCAAAGAGTTGGCTTTATTAAACAGTCCTCGGCATGATTTCTATGTATCCGCAAGTTCTCTGTTCCACTAAGGTCATAACTTAGGTTCCGTCGATTAATGGGGAACCTTAGGGTCTTAGATATAAATGAGCTTAAGCTCACAAGAGTTAATGGGGGCTCCTTGGGAGATTCTTACAATTTCGAAGGAATTCCAAAATAAAAAGTGATGTCAACATCCGAGTTCAACTTAAATTTTTTTTCAAGATATTCTACGGGAGATATTTTTGTGGATGTTGGTGGTGAACGGAAGTTCCCTTGACAGTTCCCCACGAGTCCTCGCAATTACAGCACGGATAAAATATATAATAATAGTTGCGACTTATTCCTTATAAATAGGGGGTTTACATAGTTGTAAAAAAATATGATACACTAATAAAAAATTCAATTAAATTCATGTTTTGATTTCCAGTTTAAAGTACTCCATTGTAAAGTACTCCTCCATTGACAATTTCTAACACCTTCCCACCCACTCAAACACTTGCCTTTTACAATTTATTGCCCCTTTTTCTATTACATCATACATATGTATGTACGTATTTCCGCTACAATTTATAATTAAATATTTTAAAATCTTTGGGAATAAATATTCGGCTCTTAATTAAAAATACAAAGTTGAAACTTTCAAAGAACTAATTTTCAATTATTAGAAATCCTTACTCTGCTTTCTAATATTCGAAAAGTTGACTTTATGTATCATCGACTAATGAACCCCAGTGCCGCCTCTATTTCAGTTCGTCCCGGGGGTCCGATGAAATATCACTTCTTGGGTTGCGACGTGAGTATGCAGCTGGAGAAGTACTCTGATTTTCCTCCTTCGTGGGTTTCGACTGTGTCGTAAAATGTTGACGCCGTCTCTGTATAAATTACCAGCTATTTTATTGTCTGTGGTTGCTCATCACACCAAATGCGAGAATACCCATTCAACTAGACATGAGCTTGTCACCGACAATCTTCTACCTTGAATTTTGTTAATAAACTTCAAAAGTTTGTAAATGTTGTTCGGGTATAAATAAATCATTGCATGGTGAAATGACTGAACATGTTTGACTTTGACACATGCCCACGAATTATATCTGAACGGTCATAAAATCTATACTGAAAAACCAAACAGCAATAAACATACCCTTTATAACTTTAAAATATCACTAATTTTTGAAAGTTTGTTATTAATTTTAAAATTAAATCAAATAGGGAAAATTATATTAGAAATTACGGAAACAATTTAAAAAATCTAATTTAAAACAAAAACCTGAAATAGTCGCCGAAATGATGTATTCCGAATACTTTTCCCAAAGTAGTTGGAATTCACATAAGGGCGAACTTATATTTCAAATTGTTTTTTTTAATTGGGGTTTGCCTTTAGAATTAAATTTCTGAGAACGAAATAAAGAAGATTTATTAACTTGTCATGAATCCGTGATGGAAACTGTATAAAACAAGAGTAAAGATCGAAAGTTGTGCAGATACTTTATTCGACATACCCTCGATTTATCGGTTCATATCATTCGTCGGTCGAACCCGATCATATGTTATCCTACATCGCTGATACTACGGTATGCCTTAACCTTCAACAGTTTACACGTGAAAAAAGTCAAATAAATTAATTAGTTTGGAGACTGCAATTACGGCAAACGAACAAATCATTGTATCAAACATACCATTTTCATAACCTTAAAACATACGATATGTGGTAGCTAAAAAAGAACTAAAAAAGAAAGGTTTACGAGAGACTAAAAGTGCTTTCATTAACTGTACTATCTTTTATGGCAATCGAGTTATAGCAATTCCAAACTCAAATAAACCTTTACGAGAAATGATAAATGTTTACAACAAACTGTATTGGCGATTAACCCGAATGACTTATTCTTCACTAGTAGCTTATATACTTCAATACCAAATATCCAAAATTAGAGGTTGTCACAACCACATTAGATGTCATCATCTACGAACTATAGGCTGTCACAACTGCATTGGAGGTTATCACAATCTATTAGAGGTTGTTTGAACCGAATTTCAGTTGCGAGGACTAAATTCAGTAGTGACAACCTCTATTCGTTTGTGGAAACTACAATTCATTTTTCACTTCATTTCACTTATTTCGACATAATCTAGCACAATAAGAATATTTCTTTTGAATTATAAATAAAATATATGGTTTCCCATTACATCCCATGAAGGGACCGGGGAGAACTTCTCACAATCACTAAGCTGTGCGCTTTCCAGTTTTCACTCACTGATTGAGACCTACAGTTTTACACCGATTCCGAACGGTATTTGGAGAAGCTCTTTCATGGCTATACACTCGAAAGTGTCGCCGTCCCTATAATATTTATTTATAATATTATACGCTTCTAATATTTATTATAAAGAGGAAATGTTTGTGAGTTTGTATGTAGCGGGTAATCTTCGAAACTACTCATCCGATTTAAAAAATTCTTTCACCACTAGAATGTTACGTTATCACTGAGTGCTTTTTTTTGTTTTTCCCCCTACTAAAATTCAGGACGAAGTCTGCCGGGTTTACTAGTAAGATGGAAAGTGTTTTTTATGAGCTGTTTAGGGTGACTAGACACGTTCATATTGCATTAATGTGTTCACAAAAGTTTTTTAGCTTTAACATGGCTTCAATTTTGCCAAATTTTGTGAGCGAGTCCTTGATTCTCATCAAATCACTCTACCCATTTATAAATCGAAAATCCTGCCTAAGTTTAAGTAATAAAATGTTAATTTTGAAAACCATATTTCACCCTACTCTATATTATGGAGCCCCGTTATGGGCCAACAGTGCCAAATGCCACTTGAAAAAGCTGCAAGTTGCCCAAAATAAGTTGCTTAAATTAATCTATAATCTCCCGTTTTTCTTTTCTACGAAACGACTTCACGAACTTGCAAATGTGGAACTAATTCATGATAGGATAGATAAACTAACCCATAATTTTAATGTGAGGTGCATATCATCTAATTACCATCATATCAATGAACTGTATTCATAGTTAGATTAAGTAGTATTTAAGTTTTAACTGATTCATACAGGTTTTTTTTTGAATTTTTGCCTCCATGTACAATATATTAGATTTAAGTTATTAATTTTCATAAATTTGTAATTAATTATAAGGAAGAAGAAGAGACAACTCTTAAACTCCAAGTGGTATAAAATTTGTTTTGTAATATTGTATATTAATGAAATAATAAATTGAATTGAAATTGAAAAATCATTGTTTTCAAAAAAATAGTGCAGGAAAATCGGAGAATTACTAAAAATCGAGTTTTTCAGACATTTCATGGGTATCGACCAACTCAGTAGACTGACCTCTCACCGATACAAATTACTAGAACTTTGATACATTTCTCGAGTACACCAGTGTAATCTGTCACTTCGTAAATGTCACATTAGCCATCGTCTTCGAATTTTAACATAGCCAACACTTTATAAACTTGTGATAAAACTACTCATGGTAGCAGCAGGAGGTGTTGTTGTAATTGATGGCAACCACAACATACATTTAGTTGTTGCTCCCTCTTTCGTTGTGTCAAGCTCATAGACCAACACATACATAGATACTTTTATTCGCTCAATTAATTAAACGTCATAGGTACGATGGAAAGTAAACATTGGATGGTGGAAAACATGGGTTCAATAATACCAGATAGAGGCAATAGTAAACAACGTTCAACAAAGGAACAACAACCGAATTTCGTTTTTTGTGGCAAACTAGTTGTGTTAAACACAATACAAATGTATATCAACGATAGTGGCCGTCGGTGGTGCAATGGTTGTGTGCGCGGCTCTTGTGCATGAGGACATGGGTTCGATCCGTACTCTGACCACCTAAAAATTTCTTTCGACGGCGGTCACCTCGCTTAGTGACGGCGACACTATCGAGTATTTAGACATGAAAAAGCTTCTCAAAATACCGTTCGGAACCGGTGTAAAACTGTAGGTATATAAAACTGGAACGCGTAGGAGTATAAAACTGGAACGCGCACAGCTCACTGGTTGTGAGAAGCTCTCCCTAATCTCTTCATGGGATGTAACGGGAAACCATTTATTTTATTATACCAACGATAAACGTCAACAAAAAAGTGAAAAATACATTTAAGTTTTTCAGCTCTACACCAAAACGACATGAAAAAGTTAAGTGAACATATTTTGTAACTCCACCTGGTGTAAGTTAATTTTAAATTAAATTTCTCTCATTTCCACAAACCTACGACGAAGAGTGTGAAATGAAACGTTAGATGAGAGAATAAAAGTATATATGTATGGATTGGTCTATGGTCAAGCCATAGAGTAAATATGGGTAGAGAAAATCTTTCACTCACCAAATTTCTGACATTTGTCCTCGTGTGATGTATACGTTTGATGTTGAAAAGAATTGCTTTACTAATACCAGATAGAGGCAATGGTTCAAAACAACGAACAAAATAACAACACCGGCATTTCGTTTTGTGTGTTAAAATTAATGTGTTAAATACAACACAAATGTATGCAAACAATAACAGTCAATAAAAAAGTTTAAAACACATTTAAATTTCACATTTTTTCACCAAAATGGCATGAAAAATTAAAGCAAGAAGTTATTGTAATTCCACCTGGTGTATATCACTTTTCGTCAAACATCTCTCTATCACACCGACCGCATCACGAAGAGTGTGAAATGAAACGTCAGATGAGAGAATAAGTTTATCTAGGTATGTATTAGTCTATGGGTCAAGCTCAGCACATATGCATACGAATAATAAAAGTAAGCAATCAGATACTAAAACAAAATCTATGTGAATTTGACAGTTGCAGAGTAAAACGGCATGAAAATGCCGGAATCAGATGTGCTATTGCTTTCACATCTTGAATAAATACTAGTGCCCTGCATGAATGCACTCTCTTTTAGAATACATTCAATATCTATCTTACTGTACCAATACCAACGGTCCGAATAGTGTAAACAACGAAATGAAACGATACGTTCCTATGTGCTCTTGGAATGAATGTTGAATGAATCTCTGCTCTGTTAACTACTCTGTTCGTCTCAATTCTGTTACGACAACACAACATTTTACTCAATAAATGTTCGTGAATGTAAAAACCATTCGAATACATAAGAACTATTCGAATGAAAAAACGGTAAATTATGAGTGGTTATGGGTCTCATTTGCTTTCTCGCCAACGAAAAGATCAGCAACGTTGTGTGAAGACTAAAGAAATAAATATTCGTTTTTTATGAGTTTAACTGCAAAAATATATATGTATTAGAAAATGGAAATTTATGAAGTAAATTATTTTAAAAATAATTTATTAAACATTAAAAATATGTATGTAGTCATCAACTCAATCGGCTGTTGTGGGTGAAGAAAATAGTATTGTTTCGCGAATTTCAAGGGGTGAACTCGTTTTGAAGGAGATAAAAGGCCGCAGCAAAGTTTGGGAAGTTTTTTCATTAATTGTGGATGGAGACGGCAAAGAAATGAAACATGTCAGTTGCAATAACTGCCAACAAATTTTGAAACATTCAACTTCGACATCAAACCTAGTGAGGCATAAGTGCTACATTTCTAAAAATGACTTAATTTTAATCATATTCTTTATTCCATAGAAATTAGAACTTCAAATCATACCAAAGCAGCATTTCCTTTAGTTACGCTCTTTTAATATGTCTTATGAATACATCTCATTATTCGAATAGTTCTGCTTGTCTCTAAAGACCTTTTACTCAATCTAGTTAATACTCCTTCACAGGGATGAAAAATTAAACTTCTTCAATTGTACCATCATGCTTCCAAAACTGTACTTTTTTAATACCAATTGTACCAAATTTAAAAAATAACAAGCTGTAAGTTTGTTATAAACAAGTTTTTCAAACAAATATCGGAAAATTAAGAAATAATAATTCAATCTTATACATTTCTTTTTATAATAACGTAGGTTCTTTTAAGAATAAACAAAACACGAGGCACACGTTCTTAAAAAAGTGAGATCAATGAAAAATATGTATAAATTTTATTGTCACAAATCACTACCTATTTTAAAGATATAGCAGCAAGAATTATATATTTTTAAAAGATCTTTTGTTTTAAGCTTGACACAGTTGTCACATTGAGCCTTTTTCTTTGTGCTCTGGCGTCTTCGGACTGCATTTCTAAATTAACATTATTAATTATTTTAAGTACGTATTGTAAATATAAAATTGATAGTTTATAAAGAGGGCTTTTAAATCCAGAATAACTGAAATTAAGTTTTTCGTGCTTGAAATATTCCTCAAAATCGACTAAATACAAATTATACTAAATTAAAAAAGCGACTCCCACTTTTCATGTATTGTTCATTCATAAATCGATTTCGATTGATTTTCCTAATTCAAATAAGGATGAAGTTTTCTTCATCATGTAACTACGCGATGTAAAAATCGAGGTTAACTGAAAATAAAATACATAAAGGAGTAAATGCTAAATTGTACCAATTATGTCATTGGTGTACCATGGTACTTTTATGGACTCAATTGTACCAAAAATGGTACAATTGTACCAACATTATCTTCCCTGCTCCTTCATACAAGAACTCTCTATGCTCGGTTTCATTGTGTTTCGTACCCGATGCAACACGCTGAGAAGAATGGTTGTATGTATCGTACTCTAATCGCTAGAATGAGAACATTAACCCATTCAAAAAACATGAATGCATTTGAATGTGTGAAAATGTATACTCATGCTGGCCTCTAATAAATACATACATCTTGAAACTTTTTTTTCTCTCAAAGAAGAGAGAGGCAATTTATGAGGTTGATCAACTTTGAGTGTGTGACTACTAGTGATGTGCGGTTCCGCGTATTTGAAGAACCGGTATCCGAGAAGCACCGGTTTTTTGGACCGGTTCCGGTTGTCAGCAAATTGCTGTTCCAAAGAAGCTTAGGTTTTTGTAATAAAACTAAAATTGTTCATGCCCTCAAAGGTTAACACTTTTGGTTCCTTTTGAACTGAGAACCGGTTCTTCGATTCTGTGCATTACTAGTGAATACACTTTAAGTGTGTGAATACACTTTTTCGTTTATTATAAACGGTGTTCTACTATATTGGCTGCAAAAGTAAATAATGACCATTTTGGTGCAAATGAAAGTTTGTTCACAACAAAAGAAATGACTTTTGCGATTCAAGTTTTTTTTAGTTTATTTATTTATTTTCCTCAGCTAAAAAGAGTTGGAAAAATATTAATTTTTCATATTTTCAGTTAAAAACTAAATACAATATTAAACTATAATAATTGGAAAGAAAGAACAGGAATAGTGATGAATCAGCAATTAGGAACAAGATTGAACAACAAATACATAGTAATAAATTAATGCAGGAGATACTAGATTGAACGGTGACATTAATTATATTGGACGATATTAACAGAATTATCATACATTAAGACTAATTCAGTTTTTTTTAAACATTTTAGCACCAATTCGGAATAAGTAAGTAATTAACCCATAAAAAACATTTTAAATTTTGACTTATTTCTGGCATTTAGGCTGAGTTTTGAGCTATGGTGTGTTCAGGGACTTATAGTAGAATTTTATGACACATATTTTTGTTGTACATTTTGCCCGTTACGCCCCTGTTTTAGGGTTGTTTTTACCCTTTTCCGCAAAAGGGTCATAAAGACCCATATATTGAGGAGCTAGAGGGTTAAAATGTAAAATTTTAGACAAAATTGCTGAACACATCCTATACCTAAAATGTAACGATCACATGGTAAACCGTTTTTTAACCAATCTACCAGAATCCCTTGTCAGACCCTTTTAATTTTTTTGTGTTACACAGTGTTTTATTATAGGATCATTAGGGCGGGCCAAATTGTATGGAACGATGTTTTTTGATGAAGCGTATAGCAAAAACGTAATCTATAGGTGATTCTGAGAAATTTTGCTCAAGAGCCCAAGTCGGATTTGGAGCCCCCCAAAAGGTATTTTTATCACCTTTCAGAATCTGTATTGAAACCTGTACAATAAGTTCATTTTAGGCTATTTTTCGACAAAAAATTCCTAATATCTCTAATAAAAATAAAAAAAATATTGGTATGAATACAGATTCTGAAAGGTGATAAAAAATACCTTTCAAACAAGCCCACATTGAGAAATCTACTATAATTCTCTCCGATTTTATGACGAATTTAATTAAATTATTCTATGTATATACGGGAGAATATCTTTTTTGAAATGTTGGGGGCCCCAAATCCGACTTAGAGCTATGGAGCATCAAAAAAAAAATTAACCGGCCCTAACGATCACACATAAAAACTAATTAGATAGAGAGGAATGAAAGGAATGGAATACGACAGCAACAAAAGAAAGTGCAACAGTTGCAGCAGGATAGATAAAGCAGGAACTGATGATGTAGGTGGACCAGGAACAGATGACGGAAAAACAGATGACATAGGAACAACTATATTAGGAACGGTTGAAGCAGGAACAGATGTATCAGGACCGATGAAGCAAGAACTGATGAAGCACGAACGGATGAAGCAAAAACAGATGATACAGAAACAGATGACGCAGGAAAGTAGGAACAAATGAAGCAGGAACTGATGATGCAGGAACAGGTGAATCAATAACATCTGACACATAAACAGATGAATCAAGAACAGATGGAGCAGTTGTGGCAAAAGTATCAACTTTTGCTCCCTACCATTAGACAATTCATCAACCGAGTTCAAAAACCTTTTTCCTTTGCGTGTATATAACCAAGCTTTGGAGGTATATTTCCAAGGGGATTTTTGGAACAAGGGGACCAAATTCGATAAATATTTGTAAGTGCGTTGTCACACAATCTTCACACTGCCAAAACATTTGCCTAAAGTATTCCTTACAAATATCGATGAATTCATTTGTACAAACGTTTCATCGCAAATGTTGTGTCTGCCAGACGCATGTCCTAACAGTTTGTCAATAATTTCAGTCCATTAGGATAAAATATTTGCCCGTCTTTTAGAGAAAGAACGAATCGGAGATTCGAAGTGTGGGTTGTTGTTTTTTGTGTTACGTTCTTTGTGTATCAGCATCATTGTGACACAATGGGTAATCAATGCAAACAATATTGTTTTTTAATACTTAATAGCTGACAGTTTAAAACACTTGTGTTGCCGGCACACAATCACACCACGGAAAGTGACCTTCATCACCGTCATCGTCATCGTCATCGTCACCGTCAACATTATCATCATCATCTACACCGTCAATATCTGCACCATTCGGGGCAGCAAACCTCCAGTCTGGTCCTATCTTAATGGAGCGAAAATAAAAAGTGTGCCATCCTTGCAAGATTTGGTTAAATGTGCCAATATCTAAATATTAAATGACGGAAACAACAGCTTGTTCGCAATAAGAATCTGTGGTCAATAAATAGGCATCGCAAAGTGTTTCTTTCCCCTTCTGATGACCTTAAAAGCGATTCCAAGCAAACGAACGAACACAAGTACAAAAAAGGTTGAAAAAGATGAGGAAATTCTTTATCATAAATTGAAGGACAGACCGGAAACAACCCGGAAACTGCTTAGAAAAGTCATTAACGGCAAATACCTACGTGGAACAAGTCGATGTTTTAAACATTGTCGAGGATGTTGTAAAGTTTCCATTGTAATAAAATGTTGTTAATGTTTAATGGCAAAAGGATCAAGGCCATACAGCATTTGTTATTTTGGGCTAGGGCGAAGGTAATTAAAGTTTCCTCTGAAAACTGTTTCGCTAAACCGCAAAATTAAATATTCCGTCGTGGAAGGAGTATGCAGCAATCTATCCGGTGTTCTGGGTTACCAGATTAGTTGTTAGATAGTTTGTTTACACACCAGTTGCGTCTTGTGGAACCTGAAGTTAAATTCAATGGGATGCGCGTAGAATTTAATAAACTTTAATTTAGGATTTAATTAACTTAGTTGTATATAAGGCATTACTTTAATGTCCCGTTAGTGATTTAATTAATTGCAATTAATTTGAAATAAAACTAAATCTGAATTGCATTGTGCTGTGCTAAATGAATTCAACGAGTTATTTGGCGGACAACAAATGTGGAAATGGTTTGATTTTTGTACTCGTACTGTGTGAGGTATAGTCGCTGCAATATTATTACATTTAATATTTACGTATTTCTTCTTCTTCGTAATTCAGTTCGTTGAGAACATTTTATATGGCAGAATTGCAGCTGGGCAAATTGGTAGGCAACATATCTGTGTTGACTATAATATGTGCCTATGGTTTTAAGTTTTCGATCAATCAACATTGGTCAATTCTTCTTCTTCTTCTGATGTAAACGTTGGTCTATATATGATATTTTATATTTTACACGAATAACTGGTCCGTCCCACAAATATAGGTCTCTTGTAGGCCTCTTTTGTATTGAAGGATTTTCCATTCAAAAAGTTTTCCAGACTCCGGAATAAATGAAAATCCTGAGGTGCCAGATCAGGACCATGAGGAGGATGTTGCAGTTGCAGAATTTTCTGTCGAGAGAATGTGTTGTCGTGATGGAAATCCACACCTTTGCGATTTACCAATTAAGGTCGTGTTTCTTTCAGCGCCCTATCTTACTTTGACTTTTATTGACTATTTTACAACCTCATGAGGTCAGACGCCTTACACATATTAATTAAACAAACAAATTAAACAAATTTCAACATATTCTTCCAACTGGCTCTATCCTTCGCCGTTACTCGTCAGTTGGTAACATCAAAACTACGGAGGGATTCTTCTGCCTGGTCTTTCCAGCGGAGTCTTGGTCGTCCTCTTTTCCTGCTTCCATCGGGTACGTTATCAAAAACCTTTCGCGCTGGCTCATCTTTATCCATTCTGATAATATGGCCTAGCCAACGCAATTGGCCCACATTCGTTCGTCTAGCTATGTCCACGTCAGAATATAGATTATATAGCTCTGCGTTCCAGCGACGTCGGTACTCGACGTTTACCCTAACAGGACCATATATTTTACGGACAACAAATGTTGTCCTCGAAACTCCCAGGTGTTTTTCATCTCTCGAAAACTCCCAGGTGTTTTTCATCCGCTTGCGATATGACCCAAGTTTCGGAGCCATATGTCAAGACAGGTAAAATGAGAGTCTGATATAGCTGGACTTTTGTCCTTCGAGAGAGGGCTTTGTTCCTAAACTGCTTGCTGAGCCCAAAATAACATCTATTTGCAAGCACAATTCTCCTATCTATCTCCACGCTGACGTTGTTGTCCCTGTTCACGGCGGATCCAAGGTAGACAAATTCATCTACCACTTCATAATTAAATCGGTTGTCAACGTTCAAGTGCGGACCAAGTCGAGAGGTTTCTCTAGTCGTTGACACCATCAATTTTGTCTTGCCCTCATTAACAGCAACAACCACCTTCGCTGATTCCTTTTCGATTCTTGAAAATACTGCAGTAACCTCTCGCAAATTTCGCCCAATGATGTGTATGTCGTCCGCATACGCCAGCAACAGATGGCTTTTCGTGTTAATGGTCTTGTTCGTATTTACTGCAGCCTTTCTCACTATTATCTCCATTAAGATGTTGAAGAGATTGCACGAAAGTGTGTCGCTTTGTCTAAGTCCTCGCTTGGTACAGAATGGTTCAGTGAGGTCATTTCAGTGAGGTGTTGGTCAGCGTCATTCTACAGAGGCGGATCAGTTTTGCCGGAATCCCAAGTTCAGACATAGTTTCGTACAGTTTTCCCCGTATGGGGCTATCGAAAGCGGCTTTGTAAATGTGGTATGTATCGATTTGCTTTTCGTGGGTCTTTTCCAGGATTTGGCGAAGCGTGAATATTTGGTCAGTCGTGGACTTGCCTGGTCTAAAGCCACACTTATAAGGTCCAATCAGGTTTTCAATAATTGGCTTTAGTCTTTCACATAACACGCTCGACAAGACCTTATACGCTATTGATAAAAGACTGATACCGCGATAGTTGGAACAGACACACGGATCAACCATTTCGAATACAGGACATAATACACTGAGATTCCAATCGTCGGACATAGATCTACAATATCTTTCACTATCATTACATCCTGATCTTCAGTGGAAGAATCTGAGTGGAGTAGTGCTGAAAAGTGGTCTCTCCACATTTTGAGCACACACTGCTTCTCAGTCACCAGATTGCCATTCTCGTCCTTGCAGGAGGGCAGCCCATTATCAGGCCCGTAACTCGATCTTCTTACCCTCTGGAAAAGCTTTCGGGATTCACCATTCATCCTGCACATTTCGGTTCTTTGACTCTCTCTCTGCTCCCACTGCCATTTTTTTCTTCTCAATGGTTCTGCTCTAGCAGGAGAGAGAGTTTCTGTCGATAGGACATTGATATCTCCGGTATTTGTAGCTTGTCAATATCCAGCTTTTCCTGTGTTCGGCTTCGTGCGTTTTTCGCCCTGCTCAATTTCGTGCGAACTTTCGCAGCCACCAGGTAATGATCCGAGTCGATATTGGCACCTCGAATCACATTACACTAGAAGAGTGCCTGCCATCTATTACCAAGTGATCAATCTGGTTCTTTGTCCGTTGATCAAGTGATATCCAAGTCGCTTTATGAATGTCCTTATGCTGGAATCGTGTGCTACTAACTACCATGTTCTCTGCAGCGGCGAAGTCCATCAGTCTTATTCCATTATCGGAGGTGGTATCATGTCGACTGTGATTACCGATGGTCGGTCGAAAGACACTTTCCCCCCCAATTTGGCATTAAAATCGCCCAGAATAATCTCGTCGTGGTCAGGGCAACGTTCATATACTTCTCCCAGACGCTCATAAAATGTTTCTTTGACCTCATCATCTTTATCCTCTGTCGGTGCGTGCACACAAATTAACGAGATGTTGAAATATTTCGTTTTGATGCGAATTGTGGCTATGCGGTCACTCACTGGGTTGAACCTTGAAACTAGGTGTCGCAGTCTCTTGCCTACTATAAATCCGCACCCAAATTCGTGCTTACGCTCATGGCAGCTGTAGTAACTATCGAAGTTTTTCCTTCTGGTGCAACTATATCCTGTCCATCGCATTTCCTGGATCGCTGTGATGTGAGCTTTATATTTTTCGAGGACATCCGCCAGTTGGAAAGTGGCACCAGTCCTGTATAACGTTCGAACATTCCAGGTACACATCCTTAAATCATGGATCTTATAACGTTTGCGAGGGTCGTCAACAGTTGGGGGGTTTCTTTGTTCATCATATTTTCTGCGTATTTTCATTGCCAATATAACGGTGGCGGGAGGCAAACCCAGCCCACCGTGTTTTGCATTTTACCTACTGCCAGGATGATTATGTTTCAGCCGCCCATTATGGATCAAACGCTGACCAGAATGCAGTGTGTCGAAACTAGATTTTGGTTTCTTCAATTTTGATCCGCCGTTGGCCAGGGGCGTTGGCTCATCCGCCTTCAAAGGACAGAAGAATATGTCCACTACTTCAAAAAAATTCAGTGACAGGGTCACCTAATATTCCTGAGACGTATCAGTGATCGCATTACCACTCAGGTTGCTCATTCGTTTCGCCTTCTCACTTTAGCTAGCTAACGGAGGTTTCCGATAAGCCCTTGCCCAGGACATACTGCGTGGAAGTAGTGAGCTGCTTTGACTGCCCAATGAAGGAATCATTTCTGGCCACTCCCAAGTGAATGGCTATCAGAAACTTTTCACCTCCAAGGACAGTCCCATGTCATCAAGATACGTTAATTGCTGATAATAGACGTCAGAATTTATGGTTTGGAAGCAGTTGAAAATATATTACTCCCTTAAACTCCCACCAAATTGACAAAATAACACTTTTATTTTGGGGTGGTTCAGACTCTGATGAAGTTTAAGCGCGTTCACCGTGCTTGGACCAGGATCTGTTGTTAAGAACCCATCTGCAGTGGCAATGCATTTCAAAAATGCGTAATTTTTTTTTGCGTTTATTCGCTTTGTTAAGTGGATTTCCTTATGCTAGTGCGGAACCCAAATTTCACACATTTTGAAAATCCAAGTCGTCCAAATGATTTTCAATGGACGTGTGAGACAACATCAGCTTCTCTGCAAATTCTGGAACAAATAACGATACGGCTTTGATTTCGTCCTCATTAACCTCATTTGGCCTACCGCTCATATGGGCAGTTTTGATCGTGATATTTGCAGAACGAAATGTTTTGAATCAGCTCTGGAATCTGCGTTATTTTAAAGCATCCAAACCATACACGGCAAAAATATCTCGGTGTGCTTCCGCGGCTATTTTGACTTTTCGGAAATAAAAGAGCAAAATATGACGAGCATTCGCATTTTTTGGTGATCTATATTCACAACACGATTTAAATGAAATCTGACCACTGAAAATAATGTGTCATATCACAAATTTAAGCTTGAAATGTCAGCTGTGTAACTGTATAACAAAGAATTTAGTCAGCTGATCAAAAGCATTTCAAAAATAATAAAAGGAGAAAACCAAAGTTACTTTGTAATATACTGATTTTGACAAATGTGTATAACGCAAATCATTGCATTTGATCGTATAGTCTGTCAATACCTTATCGCGGTTTTGTCGAAGGCTGAGGTAAGTTGAGTTATGTACAGGGTCATTCGTTACGATTCATTCAAATCTTTTTCTATGGATCGAATCCATATTCTTTCACCCACAAATTGTTTGAGAAGTGGTTGTATCAACCGCCACCGAATTTCAGTTGCCGAGTGAGGACGTATCGTAATTTAGTGCCCATATCTGGAATTCAGAACCTCTAATGCGGTTGTGACAACCTCTAATTCGGATGTGATGACACCTAATGTACTTGTGACATCCTCTAAATTCGATCACGGCTAATTCATTTATTTTTGTTATATTGTTAATCTCACTGTAAGTAGGTGAAAATGACACACCAAAACGCCGAGATACGTCTACCTAATTTTGGATCGTAGAATCCAGTGGTGTACCCAGTTTTGAAAAGTTAGCTCGAAATCACGAGATATTTCGATTTGAAATTTGCAGTAAAGCCGATAGCCTATGTCGCTAGTGCTTTAGTTCCTAAGATTTATTGTAATTTTAATTATAATAGATATCAAATAAATAAATAAAATAAATAATAAATTTGCAGTAGATTTAAGGCGATTTTTGATTTTATTTGAATGAAAAAACTTTAAAAACTTGTTTAAAATCAATTTGTTTATTATTTATTTGTCAAAATTTATAACTATAAATAATGCACGTCCATTTTCAAGCGGACATGGAACTGTATTTGCTCTTATTTTGATGATTTTATAAATTTTTTTGGATTTATTCAATTTTTACTCTTTGTTACGACCAGCAGAAATCAGCAAGCATTGAGTCTATTCATTTTCCAGCGAAACGGTCTTCGAATGCCATTATAGTTTGATGAAATCTTTCACCAGTTTCGTCTGTTTCTGTGGACAATTGCCATTAGTAAAAATCGAAGTTTTCATGTAACATGTGGATTTTCAGCGACATATTAACGCCAAGTTTGTCGAAAGACTTCATCATGTTGTCAATATAATCACGGTACTCTGGTGAGCGATTTTTGCAAAGAACGTTTTCAATTACCGCAGGAATTGAGTTCCATGCGTTTAGTTCAGTTTCGTCCAACATTTCAGACAACCTCGTATCCCTCAAAAGTTTCCGTATTTCTGGACCGTTAACTACACCTGTTAACAAAAATTAATATAAAAAATATTGCAGTCACATACTTCTAGTTACACAAAATTACCCTCTTTTAAATTTTCAATAGACAATTTTGGAAAAGCGTTGTTTTTCAAGTATGGTAATGCATTTTCGTTAACGCGAACCAAACGCTTTAAAAAAACACAATTTAAATTGATTGTGAGAAGTTCTCCCCGGTCCCTTCATGGGATGTAATGGGAAACCATTTATTTTTTTTATCATACGACTCATGTATTCCAAGAGCATACATCAATGGCTCTGGTTTAACGCTGCTGTTTTCAAATAGCAAGACTACTTTTAAGCTTCTGGTTGAGAGTCTATGAAAAGACGCCATAAAGATGGATTATAGTTGCAGATTCCCATTTCATTCATTAAACCTCGGAAAGTACGAAATAAGGCAAATATGGTTCTTGCAGGTATTTGTAAGATGTAACTTTTACATCTGGTGCCAGCACATTGACGCTTCTTAGTTCCGAAGCCAAAGTCATTGCATTATTTTGAGATAGCTTCAGATTTCGAACGATTCTATCTAAATGTTCCTGCGAAATTAATGATGGATATTGTATAACTGCCTGAAGGTAATCAGAATCAGCATTATGTAATGATGTTGCTTAAGTTTGTGATTGCACTTCATAGGACGCAGTATAACATTGGTATGTCGATTGATGTACTGGGACAGGCAATTCATCACTGTGTGGAACTGGTACGTGAGCATTTGGCACATCTTTGTATATAAAACCGGATCGTTCTATAAGAATAAATTATTGTGTATTCCATATATAGTCTATCTAAGTGAACTTACTGTTTCGATTGAGAACATTTACATCGTTCTTGCACGCGTATCAATTTTCTGTATCATGTTCCCCTGGATCGGTCCATATCATTGGAAGTCCAAATGGCATCGAATGTCGCCGTAATTTCCACCGTTTGTTTAATGCACTAAAACATGTGATGCACGTAAATTCAGGTGCATGATCAACATTTCGCATTTCTTCAGCGGGGGTAACCAAAAATACTGATTGTAAGCTTTGAGGGCATCTTCAACCAAATGTCGTCGATGATTTTTCGGTGTAAATTTTCCACACACAAAACCAAACATACTTAATTTTTCGCAATGTGATCTGCATTCTTCGTCACTCATTTTTCTATTTTTTCAAAATGGTCAATAAAATGCTTATATTTTTCATGTGTTAACATCTATAGCGGCGGGTACGGACTAATCTATCAAAGTGAACACTTTGATATACATATATATTGTAGCATCTGTTTGTAGTAGGGATGCCAATCCCAAAATCCCGAATCCCGAAATTATTGTAAATATTATGGCCCCAAATTGTAAGAGGTAAACTAATTCTGCCTCCAAGTAGATGCCTATTATTTCAACGGCTACATTTTGTCGAAAAAAAAATATAAATTGATTTTACAAGAGCTTTTGCAGGTTTTTCCCTCAAATAAAATCAAAAATTACCTTAAGTCTACTACAAATTTAAAATCGAAATATCTCGTTAACTTTTTAATACGGAGTATACCACTGGATTCTATGTCCCAAAAATTAGTTGGGGTGGGGTGTCTCGATGTTTTTGTGTGTCATTTCAAAACTTAAAATTTTACTTACAATGTCTTCAAGATAGTGTTGTCAGCTTGGCATTTCTAGTGCAATTCTAAAATTTTTTTGGTTTCTGCACTTCTTTTTAAAAAAAATAAGCTTAATGCACTTACTAGCACTTTTTTGGATCATTTTTGCAAATTTTTAACATTTCTGACTTCTTTTTTTATAATTTGTTATCGATAAATTTAATTCTTTTAGAATGTATGGCTGTTTTTGTTCTTTAATAAGAAGAAAATCTAAACTAACGAATATTTGCATCAAGAATTATGAAATAACTATAATTACCAAGGGTTGAATGCCAAATATATGTATGAACTGACATTTAAAAAAATTCGTAATTTCGTGTTTGTCTAGTCTTTTTACTCGCAGTTTTATAAAGAAAACTCTGAAACTCTGAATGCATGCTGTTTATTAAATTTGGCCCTAAGTATATTATTGGTAGAGAATGCATTCTGGGAATTTCCGCCAGGGAATTCTGTTCATTTTCAAATCGCGCTTTCCCGGGAAAGTTTCAAAAGAAAGCAATGGAATATTTAGCAAAAAAGTGTAATCTTGTACTAGAATACTCTTTATTTGTTTTAAATTTGTGTATTTTTGGAAAATAACATTTCCGTTGCTCCAACAAAGCACGTTCTAGAAGACTCTTAGAATTTTCATCGTTGCCTTAATCCGTCAACTCAATTTTTGTTACCACAACAAAAATACGTATATCAATTGTGAATTTTAGGGGGAAGCAATTATTTATTAATGTAATTGATAAGTTTTTGAGATTTAAATTCTTATTCTTTTATTGTATATTTTTTCAATATTATATTTGTTTACTATTGTATTTTGTCAATCATTTAAAGTTAACAAAACGAATGCGCAACGCTGCTTACTACCGTTTTAACAAAAATCACAAACAAATAAACCTGAAATTGGCACAAATTGTATCAAATTCAAAATTTTAATTTCTCGACGAAAAAGCAAATAGCAAAGAGTGATTGATGCTGATGTTAGATGTAGATAATTAAATTTCGAAACCAGTTTTTTACATCAATAAGGCATATTCATCTCAACAATGAAACAAATTAATCACAGTAATGAAACGCATTCGCCGCAATGACGAAACTTTGCCTGATAATGAAATCATTTTCGTTCTGGCGATATATCTTCGCATGTAAGTAATTCCCTAAGTATTATCAAAGGTTTCTCTTAAGTTTAGTCTGTGGGCGTGGAAAAAGTGTTTCCTAGACCTAGAAGATAAAAATTGGTTCATATATAGCACTCACGACGGGGAAGATATATTTATGGCCAACATTTAAAGAAAATGTGTAGCATATAACGATCATTTGAGATCCTCTATTATTCGAATGTAAGAAAAGCGGATGCACGCGCTGGTTCCGGTCTTCGTCGGTTGGTGGGTTCCGGTTTGCTCGTCGGTGGGGTAGGTTTTCATTTTATTCGTTGTCTATCAACATTCTATTAGCCATACTCAAATTTTTCAGTTGCGTGCTCAAAGATAGACGTTTCCCTTAACACAAAGATATGCAAAGAGAACCGGGTAAAGTTTAAAAAACACTGAAAAGTTTGATATCCGCTGTTACGTTTTTACTATGGTGTTGGTGTACAGACATTAGCCCACCCATCCTGTTTACCATGTATTCCATCTGGAAGTTTTAGTAAACCCAATAAATATAACGCTTAGTAAATTCTAGCGGTCTGAGGAAATCAATTCAAAGAAACTTAGCAATAAATACATACTGTTCATTGACGAATTATATTTCAGAAAGAAAATGTTACATTCGGTAGAGAAGAATCCATTATTCGTAAAGTATTTCATATAGTAGGCAATGGTAATTGTATTCGCCTAAATTCAATAAAATAACATTGGATAGTTGATTCTAATCTTATGATTCATAATTCATGAAAATATAATTATAACTAAGTTTTCTTTCGGGATTAAATATTTAGTAAATACTCGTAAAACCCTTAACGGAAAATATAAACAAATACAACAACTACTTTGCAGGATAACCAAATCAAATGGTTGGTATAAAATAGTATTGAACAATCAACGTTACTGCAAAAACATATGATCGCAAATAGATATTGTTACGAATTTCCTTATTCGTCCTTTTCGATTTGTTTTATTCCCAATAATAAACCAAGGTTCGTTTTCAATTACGATAATTACAACGGTATAACTTCCTTTTATTCCACCCATATAGTACAACAGTTTTCTTTATTTACACCACTTATATTTTACTTATTTTATTATATTTTACTTATATTTTACTATCAGTTCGCGTTGCTTACTTTACGGGGTTTAATCACAAACTGAACTCTCCGTTCCAAAGACCTTCGGTATTTACACGAACTCGCCATACTCAAATATAGTTATCTCTAGCGAATTGAAGAACCTTCTAGTCGTTGTTGGTAGTTAGCTTTGTAGAATCTTCTCGAATAGTGGAGAATTCATGCTACTGGTTTAGCGAGCTGGTTTGTTTATTACAATGCATACTTTCAGGCGCAGCATTAATCGCCCTGTTATTCACACAATGTCTGTCTGGTCATTAAGAGTAACTAAAGGTTTTTACTTAATCGTAACAATATACATATATGCCTTTCTTAAGAAAAGTTCATAGACGTAAGAAGACTATTGAAATATTTACAGTACATTAATGCAAACAAGAAATAACACTGGTAGGCAACCAATTCTATGCGCGCTTATATGTAATATGGATATGTAGTTTAAATACTCGCGACCGAAAACACTATAGAAAAGATCAATGAGTGTTGGAACTCACGGGCGATGTTTAACACCTTTTTGTTACACGGTATCTGTTCGATTTGTATGAACACATTAGTAAATGTTACATTGGAAAATAAAAAAAGGAATAGTTTTTGTGCTGAAGGCTCTTTTGCTATTGCACTTTCTTTTTTCTTACATCTGCTTTAACATTAGGTGTAATATTGTTGAAATAAATAAAACAGTATTTTGCTCACTGAAATAATTGTTTTTGTTTTGTCATAAACGGAGCGACGACAAAAAGTATTGAATAGTATAGAGAACTTATTGCACTCTTTTCCTGCTCTCATGTAGAGAGTCTGAGTAATAGAGCATAAACTTGTCTTATTTTCTTTGTAGAATATTTCAATATAAATGCACCATTTCGACAATATTATTATATAAAACAATACAAAAAGCATAAATGTTTCAAAATGCATTAATATTTCACATCAAAATTATGAATGGACCAAGTTATGACAAAAAGAGAGTAATACGTTTTGAATCATTTGCCAGATATCGCCAGTGATTTTGAGTCATACTATTCGTTCCATGAGTTCTCTAAACTAATCAGCAGTGGTGCCAACTCTGCAGGAACGAAACGCGCCATCGATCTACCTAAAAAGCGTTAAAACGCGTCAAATAACGAATACAACTACAGAAACCCCAAAAGTGCTAAAACGCTCTTAATAAATAAGGGGGTTTCCTCTAGGGACAGGTAGATTTTGACAGTTCACGGCGGTTATGTTGTTTTTATGTTTTCGACGACAGCCATTTTCGATCAGCGGGTAGACCAACAAGCACTGCCCGACATGTACAGAATGTTTGAACGACGGCTATTCCCTACATAATATAATTGATAGACCTTTAAAATAAACCCAAAAATTCGGTGGCATCTCAACCGCAACTTGTTTTTATTAAATTTTAACATCCCTTTTGGAAAATACTTTCAGATGTCCAACCGAAGAAAGTGCAAATTAGATAGATGCATCATTTTTAATTTTCTGTTGCATGGACAAGATAAAATTGAAAATCTGTGGTTGTACCAACTGAATACAGTTTAAAGGCTCCATTTTGTTAACATGTTTTTTTTTTGTTTTAGAATATTTGTTATATCGAAGTGTGTTGCAGAAATCATACATTTGTAATAAATACACATTGACCTGGCTCACCAGAGAGGGAGGGGATTAGCCACTTCTTAAAAGAGGGTTCTGCCAGGGGAATTTTCATGCCACATCTGATCGACTATGATGTTTTCATCATAACAGAGTAGATAGGTGATAGAGCGATAAGCAACCAGAAGCAAACCATGTAGAAAAATAAATTTACATAGCATTTAATTGGTAATAATGAAAGTTAAATTATGTTTTATGTTAATGCATCGAACAAAAATACGCATCACCTTTTACTTCTGTCCGTTTTATGCCCAATCAAAGATTACGTGATATACAGCAGCATCTCAAGCTCGATGAAAGTTCCTACTACCTCGACGTTCGCAAGAGAACGTTAATAGAGGAATGGAGACTCTTATGTACTTCTCTATGGTTCTCCTTCCCATACCTTGCGATGTTTTTGAGTGTCTCTCCATCTAAGAATTTATAAGTATTAATATGAATATATTTTTGAAAATACTTCGCCCAGCAGTCACAGCAATGCATAAATATAAACTAACAGTTACTCAAAATCCTTAGCAACAAAAATGTCATTGTACAGCGAGAATTTTCAAAAACAAAAGAATGATTAACATTCTTTAGCAAAATCAGGGTTATATACAAAACGGGGTAAAGGTTGTCATTACTCGTTTTTTCAAAAAAAAAGCACCAATTACATACTATTCGCGTTTTGCAAGGTCGAAAAGTGTTAAATCTAGCTCCAACAGAGCTAAGTTGGCTATTCAATACTCCTTGGCGACGACGACCTGCTTGTTTGTTCACTGCCGCTACATCAATACCATCATACTTATTTTCAGGCAGAGACTATCGTTGTACAACATCCACGTATGTGATGCTAACGCTGTGTGTTCTTTGCATGTGCTCACTTTGATAGATTGTCCTACCCGTGCCTATAGATGTTAACACATCAAAAAACAATAACACAAATGATGTCTTACTTGGTGACGGCACGGGAGTTCAACGACGCAAGTAACTACTTTCGTTGAAGACGGGCACAGTGGTCAGTGTTGTTTATGCGAGCATAATCGTTTTCATCAAGCGACGATTAATGTATTCTGCTGAAAAGCTTGTGAAATTGGCGGATGCCTAAAATTTCCTAGGCAGTAACGTTGTTACACACATAGTTAGATTCATTTTAACATAATACACTGAAACACGGATTAAATGTAAACTAATTATTTTAACTGTAAGTGTAATTTTTTATTGGTTTGTCCCACTGTTAAGGGCAAGAACAAAACATGATTTACTTTTGTACAAGTGATAGAGAGAGGATGCTTCTAAGTTCTATCGTAGCAACATGTTGCTGAAACATCATCGATGTGTTTTAATTCACTTATATGGAAATGTACGTATGTATGTAAATATATCATATCTTGTTCTTTATTTACAGGCTTATTCAAAATGGTTATCAAGTTGTAATATAAAACACAATTTGAATAGATTTACTGTTCCTTTACGGTTACGGAAATAATAATTATCTCTTTTATGCGAGACTCCGAAATAACGGGGTTTCAACAGACACGCTACAAAAGTAAATCGATAGGGACAGCAAACGACGCCATATATTTTTCCGCTCTTTCGACATTTCTCTTCAGTAAGGCTTGCCATTTCATCATGGAAAGATATACGAGCCAACAACGAGTCGAAATTATTAAAATTTACTACCGAAATTTGGAGTCAGTGGCCTCAACTTTAAGAGCGCTACGTCCAATTTATGGTCGTCATAATCGTCCTACCAGATCAACAATTGAGCGTCTAGTGGAAAAATTTGAATCCACAGGCACAGTACAAAATGTTCCCGTGCCAGTGAGACAAAGAAGTGCCCCTAGCGTCGAGAATATTGCTGCCGCTGAGGCTTCAGTTCAAAAAAGCCCAAATGTGTCTCTCACACGTCGTTCTCAAGCGTTGGGCATCTCTGTGACGTCGTTGTGGCGAATTTTGCCAAAAAAAAAACTCGGCCTACATCCTTACAAGATCAAATTGACGCAAGAACTGAAGCCGCTTGACCACCATAAGCGTCGTATGTTCGTGAATTGGGCTGAGCAACAATTTGAAAATGATTCGGATTTTCATCGGAAAATCATCTTCAGCGATGAGGCTCATTCTGGCTGAGTGGCTTCGTCAATAAGCAAAATATGCATTATTGGTCAGACAGCAATCCACACGTAACCCGTGAGTCATCATTGCATTCCGAAAAAATTAAGGTTGGTGCGGTTTATGGGCCGGCGGCGTCATTGGGCCGTACTTCTTCCGTGATGATCAAGACCGGCACATTACTGTGAATGCGAATCGCTGATAACCGAATATTTTTTGGCCCCAATTGGATAATATGGACTTGGAGGACATGTGGTTCCAACAGGACGGCGCCACAAGCCACACAGCGAATGCCACAATCAATTTATTGGAAACTAAGTTTGGTGAACGTGTTATCTCACGAAATGGCCCAGTCGATTGGCCGCCTCGGTCGTGCGATTTGACGCCGTTGGAATATTTCCTGTGGGGCTACGTCAAGTCTATGGTCTATGCCAACAAGCCAGCGACGATTGATGAACTTCGTACGAATATCGAACGTGAAATTGCAGCAGTATCGGTCGATTTATGCTTGAAAACCGCAAAAAATTGGGTTCAGCTTCTGGACTTCTGCAAGCGTGCCCGTGGTGGCCATGCAAAAGAAATCGAGTTCCATACATAATGACATCGAACGTACTTTCACAGGAATAAAGAGTTTCATTGGTATCTAAAACCGGTTTTGTTTTATTTAAAAAAACTTTTGTAGCGCTCTTATTGAAAAACCCTTAATTGTAAAATTATTAAAATATTAACACAAAAATATCACTTAATCAATGTTTTTATGGTGATAAGGTGAGAAAACACAGAAGCACTTCTTTTAGTCTAGATTAGACTGACTGTATGTTGGGAAATTTTCAGCAGTCAATTGACAAAATTGGGCTTCTCCACGTTTGTTAGCAATTTACCGATGGCAAACAATGTCTTGGAAGGCAGGCGGCACAAACTATCGAGAATTACGATGAAAGAAATTTACACGGATCACGACAGACACATCACATAGACTGACGTTCCATGCACTCACCACGAGGTGCCAAATAATACACACTGAGCAATTTCGGCAGAAATGCTTTTTTTTGTAAAATTGAGACAGCAATTTGATGACGTAATTCCCTTTCGTTCGATCTTTCCTTTTGGCGTAGAATACGTCTTACCTTACGGTATAGGGAGTCATGTCAGATTGTTATTGTTGTAATCTTTCTTTCATTGCTTATGAGGAAACGGCGAGATAACTTTTTTTAAAAATTTTTTTGTACGTAAATGAAGATGTTATCTTTCGTTTGATATACATTTCATATTGGTTGATATCTTCCTAATATTTAAATTTCTCCAATGAAAATTGTTTAAACACATACACTCAAACATATGTCACATATGACACAAACTATGCTGCTGTTTCAGTGTGGACACAAACCTTCGGCTGTTGTTTTTATTGATGAAATATTGAAATTTCGTATATTTCGTATTTCATATATATTTAATCAAATTGATTTGCGTCTGTTATTTATCATTTATCCTTACTCTTTTAATTTAAAAACATATTTATCCTATTTTTCCTACCATAAGCTTATGTATGTATATTATCAAAAGTAACTATCAAATAAATAAATTCATTTGCTTATGTTATTTATCATTTATTGTTATATATGTTTTCTGTCTTATCGGATGGCGTATTCTACGTTAAACTTAATGGCCGTGTCTCTGACACAGCCTGTAGGGACAGTCCGTGGCCGAGGGCCTCGGACAACTGTCTGCTGTTAGTTTTTTATATTTATGTTTTTTTGCAGAGAAATATGGAGAAAAGGTTTGATATGTCATTCTAGTATATGCTATCAAGGATATTATAAAACTTGCATCCTGCCAGTTTATTTAACCTGATATCCAGTTGAACAGCCGCACATACCCCAAACGAAAACCAAAGAATTTAAACGAGAAACCTGATCCTGATTCAAAGGCAGGACAATTGAACTTTCACTTTTTCACTTAACTTTTTACACAACTGAAACTTTCAAAGAAAAGGAAACTATCAAACGAAAAGGAAAGATTGTTACCGTGTCAACTACCAAACATCAAAGTTCGTCTCCATTCCAGTGAAAGTGAACCGATTTGCGGCACAAATCCATAAATCTCAGAGTGAGAGAATGCATTAAATCATAAAAGAAATAAATGTAAAGAAAATATTGCAACAGCGGATATGCATGTGGTTTAAAACTTCAACAAATTCAGAGATATTCAAACTATAGACTAAAACGCAACGAATTTTCAAATGATCGTCTGCAAGTGCCACTACAAATATTTCCTGGTGTTTTTGCTGATCTCGAAATAAGTTTACGGAATGGTGGACTGTATCGGGATATTGTTGAGCTTCTCTAGGTGGTGTTGAAACGGCTCACTGCTCAATAGCTCACAGGTACATCGTTAGAAACGAAAACAGGGACGAGGAGCGAATTAGGATATGGTTCAATATTGGTTACAAAATATTACGTATTTATTCAATAAAGAGCAAATTATAAGTGAAGCCGATGGGTCAGTAAATGTTTCGCGAAAACCATAAGTAGTGTGGTCGCTCACTTGTGGTATATTCAGCTTACCATGCTAAGGTGCCATTTGGATGTGACGTACTATTAACCCTTAAGTGAGGCACGAACACCTGGCAAAAAAAAAAACGTTTGCCGGGTGAACTACTCCAACAGAAACAATAGCCGAATTGGCTGTAACCGAATTTAGGGGTTGCCACAACCACATTATATCCCATCATATCTCAATTGGAAATTGTCAAAATATATTAGAGATTGATTCAACCGAATTTCTGTTATGGGGATTGATTTCAGTAGTGAAAACCTCGCGCATTTTCTTATACCAGATATTTTTGTTTTATTTTCAACTTTAATATCTCTCGCTTTTAATACGTATTTTTGTTCAATGCAACTGGCACGAAACATAATTTGCCTGTCAATTGTATGAGTCAAAAACTATTTGAACGTAGTTCACTTCAAGTTACTTATGGCTCTTTCCAAATCTCCATCTACCGTTTCGATCAGCTGTGACGTAGATATCCCGTGGCCAAAGCCGTTTTATTGGAATAGTCTGACAGCCAAAGCCGCTATAGTGAATGTATATTGTGTCTTGAATAAGACACGCGTAAACAATTTGCTTTGTTATTTTCACAACTAGAGTCCAAGATCGTACGCTATAAACGACCAATCGCATCAGAAGCTGCAAAGTGACTGATAATGAGGATAGTCATACTGTTCATTATGTACTCTGGCTGCATTGATATGAATGGGAATTGCAGAGAAACAAACATTCTAGCGTGGTCGTTTTCGACACTGACAACAATTTTGACGCTGCTAAGCGCATTTATTACACACCGTTGTTCGTGAGTGAGATTGATCATAGAGTAATATATACGAGTTTCCTTCAGCTGTTTTGATTCCTCTTGCGGTTACTGTCATTGTTGGAAATTTCAAAAAGTTCGAGTTGCTGTGCTATGTTACTCTACGATTAGACCATAGACAAATACATACATAGATACTTTTTTTCTCTCATCTGACGTTTCATTTCACACTCTTCGTCGTAGGTTTGTGGAAATGAGAGCAATTAAATTTAAAATTATCTTACACCAGGTGGAGTTACAAAATATGTTCTCTTAACTTTTTCATGTCGTTTTGGTGTAGAACTGAAAAATTTAAATGTATTTTGCACTTTTTTGTTGACTTTTATCGTTGGTATAAATTTGTATTGTATTTAACACAACTAGTTTGCCAATTTCGGTTGTTGTTCCTTTGTTGGACGTTGTTTACTATTGCCTCTATCTGGTATCATTGAACCCATGTTTTCCACCATCCAATGTTTACTTGCAACCGCACCTATGACGTTTAATTTATTGAGCGAATAAAAGTATCTATGTATGTATTGGTCTATGGATTGGACATAATACAAACACACAGAGTACAGAGTCCCCCGTTAGATAGTAAAATAATGAAGTAGTAACAGTAGACGTTGTTGTTGTCGGAGCCAGCAACAACATGCATTTTGTTTTTGTTTCAATCGCTTAAGTTGTCAATCTATACACGTAAGTATACCAACAACACATAGGAATACAAAAAAGTACAACAATAAAGTACATATGTGTTTGACAGCTGAAACGGTCAACCACAATGAAGAAATTTAAAACAGCTGTTCTAACTTCCTTTGTTTACCATGCCCCGTTATGGCCAATTGACGTTTATGTAGTGACAGATTAATCGCTAAAGTTTTGAAATTTTAAGAAAGAAGAAATTGGGAAGTGTTACAAACTTTCTTTCAAATTTCTGAGTGGGAAGATGAGCATTTGTGGAAGCCTTTTGAAAAATATTGTGCTGCTTTCATAAGTGTCTATGACTGGCCTTACCAATAAAATCATAATTTTGAAAAAAATGTATAGTTAGTTTGTTTCTAGTTGTGTATCGCCTACTTCTCCCGTCCACTTTGTTCTGAATATTGCTAACTTTGCTCAAGAGAGTTGGTAGTATTTTTGATAGTGGTGCAATGGTTAGCATGCGCGATACTTCTACATGCGGACGTGGGTGCGAACCCTAGCCTGACCACCTTAAATTTCTTTCGACGTCGACCACCTCACCATGAAAATGCTTCTCAAAATACCGTTCGGAACCGGTGTACAACACTAGGTCCCAATCAGTGAGTGTACAACTAGAAAGCGCACAGCGCACTAATTGTGAGTAACCCTCCCAGTTCCTTCATTGGATGTAATGGACAACTATTTATTATTTATTTTTAGAGTAGAAAGAAGGAAGCTAAGAGTCATCTTCGCTAGGTATAAAATTGCGTATTCCACCTTATGTTTCCAAAAATTTGAACTCTAAATTTAAGAATCTAAACTAAGTTAACATAGTTTATTACCAGAACATTAGTCTCAAAAGCATTTTATGTAGTGACATATGATAATGGAAAATGTAATATTGAGGAATAGCTTCAATGGTTTCAGAAAAGTTTTTGTGATTATTATTTATTATTTGATGGATATAGATGATATGTATTTAATTATTTACAGAACAAAATGCTCAAAGTATTTAATTTTAAAGTAATTAAAAACTGCGAAGGATTAAATTATTTTGTAACGTTTGTAGTTTGCTATTTTATTTTGATTCAAATAGGGACCATTATACAATGACTGCCTTAACAATTTTATTATTTTCGTAAATTATTTGTGAATTATTTTACATGCATTAAGATTTAAATAATTGTCATAGCCTTTGTTTCGTTATGCTCTCTTCTCATAATGATCAAATTTTAAATGGATTTATAATCTCTTGAGGCCTACTTTCAAATCTTCGTTTCTAACTTTTTTTTATCTTGATCTTTCCAAATAGATTGCGTATTGCTGTAAGTTGTCCCCATTTGACATTCCAATTATAGTTTGAACAGGATTACGTTTTTTATCCAATATCCATCTTTCTAGTTAGTTTAGTATGTAGACTATTCGCTAAAGCCTTCCTTCCGTAGTCCAAATTTAAACTTCCTTCCAGATTTCAAATCCCGAATATATGTATGGATTTAAATTTTTTCGTATTTTAAAAATTGCCAACATTCTTGTTCAATGTTTGAATATTCAATCCCCTTTTTCCCAAACAATTTTCAAATACTCTAACCAAAACTCCAATGTTTTGTCGGTCCCAAGATAATTTATATTCCTCAGTTCTATACATCGAAATCACTCCCATAATACCTCCTGGATTGACTGGTTGGAATGGTGATGCAATAGTCAGTGCGCGCGGCTCTTGCACATGAGAACGTGGGTTCGATTCTGGGTATGACAACTTTACGTTCCATTCAACGACGGTCTCCACATTTAGTGATTGCTGATTACTGCAGAAGTTGTGGGATGAAGGGAAGGACTAGAGAGTCGAACATCTTATATGCTACTAAAGGATCTTACCTTATGTTGGATATTACAGAGATTCAGGAAGTTTAGATGAATGTTCTTAGGACTTTTTGCAGAGTAATAATTGGTTCGCCAGGGTCTAATGTGCACACATACGTCTCTTCTTCAGTCCCATCCTGAAATATTGGGATGAGGTATCATACGTGCTGAACGCCCTATAACCACACCAGGTACATTTCAACGATGGGGATGGAATATGATGTCCCGTCGTATTACAACGGTAATCACTGACCTAAATATATCAATAGTAATGTGTCAAAACGTTCCGAATCGGTGTAAAGCTATAGCTCCCAATCGCACAGCTCAACAATTGTGAGAAGCTCGCCCCCGTCTCTTCATGGGATGCAATGGAAGGTTATTTATTTGTACATTTAGTTTAGTTTCTAACGACGTTGTCATCTCAGCAAAAAATGCTGCTTATTCGGAAGCAGATTTGGAAGGGAGAGTTAAGCTGACAACCGCCCCGCAGCAATAAGACGTGAGTTTTGCATGAAATGCCCAGTTGGCAGCACTAGTTAAGGGCTACCAAAAGCGATTCGTCAGCAGGAGCTTGGATGTTGCGTAATAAAGGACAATATGGATTGGCGAAGCTGTCAAATAATGTGTTATTTCATATTGAGAATTTATCATATTATATTCCGATTTTAATAAAGTACAAAATGTATTTTATGCAAATTATTTACTTGAATTTCTTAAATAGTTTTTGATTAAAAATGAGCTCAGCATTAATTCTTTTGAACCGACTGTTTTGAAATTCGGCAGATCCACCTTCTTTGAAATCTAATTATCAAATAAGTTGAATTCGTTTTTATGATTGCATCATCCAAATCAGTGACCGGCAAAGTCATACAGTCATAATTTATCGAAAAAAGAAATTCGCAAACAAATCATCAATGTATACGACAAGGGGCTGTCTACCTTGTTTGAATGCTCAAGTGAGACTGAATGATTTCATTTGCCTTCGTTCAATACGTGAGCGTATGCCGACGTGAAAACACGAAGCACAAAAATGCACGGTACATAGGCTTTTCTGTCCACTGATCCAAACTGTGGTTACTCGTAACAGATATGACCTTACCTAAAATGCATGTTAGTGGGCGAATAACGAAAGATACATATAATCATTGCCTTCCGATATCGCAATTGCGTTTGAATTTTCCTGAACGTTTAAAAAACGGAGTTTTTCTTGTTTGGATGCAAATATAACGTGTGTTTGGAGCTTGTCGGAAATATTGTACACTTGTGTCCGAATACATTGTGTTTGCTATTCAATATTACATGTTTTAGACACAATGATTAATATGTTACAATATATATGTTTGTAATACAAATACCGCTGTATTTGGGGCACTGTCTGTCTGTCTGCATTGCCTTCAAAGAGATATTGTTCTCTGGTTCAGGTAATGTTATTGCAAGTGTATAACTGTATTTTGGGATTATTCTTTTAGTCAGTGATTTATAAATACTCTTGGATGTCATCAATCGTTCGTTTCGAGGGAAACATACGAATCTTTCGACGTAAGTATATGGATGTTTGGGATGGAACACAAATATGGCTCTACATAAAAGTATGAATCTCTGCAAGAAAACATTCTACTGATCACATTTAAATATAAGTGAGTTTATGACTTGCAAATATGTATACGAATAGTTGGAGTGTGTCACAAACATATACATGGTTCCTGCAGAATGTGTTTGAGAGAATATGTTACAGAGGTCGTTATTTTTCAGCGTGTGTAGATTGATTTATCCGTATGTTATATATTTAAGGAGTTCCAAGTAAGCGTTGCAGGTGCAACCTGGGTAACTCTAAATGATCTTCTTCGTCTTTGGCACATAATCTGGTACGACACTGGTTCACGATTTGCGTAACTATTTGTTTTTCTGCTCTCGAGCTGTCGTCCTGTGCTCGGCGACCGGAGTAGGCAGAGGTGACACTCTGTCGAAATGGCTCGTGGCTGAGGTACCGTTCGTGTCCGCCTCCTTAAAACCCGGCAAGTCTTGTAGTACGTTCGAAATCCGTCACCTTTAAGTTGGTGGTAATGGTGAGGTTGAGATGACTCCCACTTTGGTTCGGCCTGGCTCTGAACACTCTGTCCCATAAGGCGGAATGTCAACCCTCACGTGGAACTCCCTGCTTCATAGACAACCACGGGGCCCTTCTTTTTGAACACATTGCATCTTTACGGAGGTAGATAGCGGCTACAAGTTGAGGCCCAATAAACATGACGATTAATATTGAAAAGTCTTCGGCCACAGGAAGACCTGTGACTTCCCCCGAGCCTACGGGATTTTCCTCGAGCATTAGTGCTCGTAAGTCTTCTGCGGTCACTCGCAAGGGGGCGTCTGCACCTGCGAATATTGCGGGCGGTGGTCAACCCTTCCTTCCAGTCGCCGCACTCACTCATGCACAGGTAAACACCTTGGAGTGGGCCAAGGGCGTCTGTGAGGGCTCCAAGTCTCTAAGGACAAATCCTCCACTGGCTGTTACTAAAAGACAGCGTTCAGTCGAGGAGGATACTAAACCTGGTCCCTCATCAAAGAGGCATAAAAGCCACCCAGTGCTCGGCAGGCCCTTCTTACGGTGTTCATGACCATCGTAAACGTAAACCAAGGGCTAGCGTTTGGGTCCCGTCAAACTCACCTACTGACCCACAGGATATCCTAAAGATCATCAGCCACTGCAATCCCTCCATTCCTGCAAGGGATTGGAAGGTGGTCAAGGTTGAGGATCCTGTAGGAGCCTCCCGACAGGTAGTTTTGGTCCGGAACCAGGATTCCTTAAAACCCCTAGAGGAGTCCAAAGGCCAAATTCGGTTTGGGTTCATGAGTGTACCTCTCAGGGTGTACAAAGTGGATACGCTGAGTGGCAAACTGGCCGAGTCGAAGTCGGAAGTCAGAGATGTAAATGCTGGAAAGCATTCTGAAACGATGGTAGATGCTGAAGAAGCACTACTGGATGATGACAGTGGCAGCATCATCGACCTGTCCATCATTAGCGGGGGTGATAACGAGACAACCGTGATCGAGGTACCCGGAGTTGAAGATCAGATGATGGAAGTCCTCCAGATATATCTTCATCCCAGTAAGGCAGCATCTGCCAACCTCATTCTCCATCTTGCGAAGGGTGGAGCCGATGTGGCCCTGATACAAGAACCATGGACGGTCAATGATCGTATATGTGCAGTGGATACAAGACCTTCGTCCTATCAACCCCAGGTAGGCCAAGATCTTGCATACTCATTAAAATCAAATTTAATGCTCTTTTATTGCAGAATTTTAGTGATAGCGATACAACCGCCATTAGCCTCTCTCTGGAAAACGGCCAGCGGGGCATCTGGCTAGTTTCAAAAAGACGGAATTGCAGCGTCGTTATAGGTGCCGATGCCAACGCGCAGCACCCAATATGGGCGAGTACCGGCATCAATGATCGGGGTGATTCTCTTTTTAATTTCATTATAAGCGAAACCGTGACTATACGTAATAGAGGCGAGGAACCGACCTTCCTAACTTCGGTTAGGAGGGAAGTGCTAGATCTAACTTTACTACTTGGCTACGACTATGTAACTGTATCCGATTGGAGCGTACTTTCTGATCACTCATTTTCTGATCATAGATATCTAGAGTTCCACACAAATATCGAACCTCTGAAAAAGGAAGTTTTTAAAAATTGTAGGAAAACGGACTGGAACGCCTATCGTGGGCACCTAAGGAAACTCTTAGGTAACCATCCGAATATTCCGACTAATGTGCCAGAGCTGGAAGAACTAGTTGGCAAATTTACTGATGCGTGCAGGACCGCGCTCAATGAGTCCTGTAAGACCAGTGGTTATAATGCTGCCAAGGGTAACAAAGAACCTCATTGGTGGAATGCTGAGCTTCAGGATCTAAGATCGTCCATTAGGCTGCTTTTCAACAAGGCCAAAAAGAGCGGGAACTAACTAGACTGCACGCTTAAGATGCGTGCTCTCGAAAAACCCACCGTGTGCGGGGTTCTTAATGAAAGACGATGGAACGTGGACGTATTCCTCTGAAGAGTCTCTTGGGATTCTCCTGGATACCCACTCTCCCAGCGATGACCGGAATGCTGATCATCAGCCAGAAGAGCTAGGCGGAAACTCACCTAGCTTAGAAAAAGTTCGCTCAATAGTGAGCAGAAAAAATCTGATATGGGCCATTAGATGCTTTAAGCCCTACAAATCAGCCGGACCTGACGGGATAATTCCCGCGCACTATACCTATCTTGTACTATACCTATCTTGTAGTTGGTTGGAGGCAATATTCAGGGGCTGCCTTATGCTGGGAGTCATTCCTAGAATTTGGAAACAAACCAAAGTGGTTTTCGGCCCGAAAGCTGGTAAATGCTCTCATGTCAAACCAAAGGACTTTATACCAATCAGCCTATCTTAAGACATTTGAAAGATTACTGGACATTCACGTTCGAAGTAATCTTCCACAGAATCTACTATCGAGTTCTCAGCATGCCTACATCAAGGGCAGGTCAGCTGCGACGGCTCTCCGCTCTATAGTCATCATCTCTTGAGAATAAGGTCTTCGCTCTAGGGACCTTCCGGAACATCGATGGAGCCTTCAATAACATTCAACCTTCGGCGATTCTTAGGTCGGGACAGAATGTAGGAGTCGACAGCTGAGTGACACGCCTAATTGGGAAGCTTCTGGTAGATAGATCCGTCAAAGCTGAATGGGGTGGTGTTACAATTGCTAGGAACGTTAACAGGGGGACACCGCAGGGGGGAGTTCTGTCTGCACTATTATGGTTAACTTCTGTCAATGAACTACTTGTAGAATTGGACTGGGCCGAATGTCAGGTCTTTGCCTATGCCGATGATATTGCTATCATCTGTACGGGTAGAAACCTCAATTTACTTAGCATTCATACAACCAGCCGACTTAGTCTGATTTCGAACTGGACCTCTATCAACGGACTATCACTTAACCCACTTAAAACCGAATCTTGTTCTCTCGGAAATATAAAATACCCGCATTTGAACTGCCGTCAGTTAATGGGGTGTAATTACAGTTAACGGAAAAGGTCAAGAATCTGGGGATACTTCTCGACAGAAAACTGTCTTGGAAACCGAATGTGGAGGAGAGGGTGAAAAAGGCGTCTGTTGCTCTTTACTATTGTAAAGGGGTGATGGGAAAGCGCTGGGGACTGCCTCCTAAGAACACCATGTGGATTCATACGGCAATAGTCAGACCAATACTTCTCTATGAACATTCAAAGATCAGCACTGATTAGCGTTAGTGGGACAATGGGCATGACGTCAGGTACTGCACTTAGTGCTATCCTGAACATCTGTACTCCTGATATCATGGCCGAATTGGCAGCCGCTATATCCCTCGTAAGAATCAGAGATTGTGGCGTTTTGATATCGGGGCATTCTGGACACACTGAATTACTACACCGGATCAACTCTATTCCCGTTAAAACGGACTACTGTATCCCCTACCTTCTTCCAGCGACAAATCTAAGGACTTCTATTCCGAACAGGAATACCTGGAAAAGGGCACTGGAAGGGGATACCTGTAGTATCAGATTTTTCACGGATGGATCATGTAGGCTATGGGGTCCATTCACCGGACCTAAATGTAAATATCTCCTTCAAGCTTCCTGATCACTGTAGTGTATTTCAGGCGGAAATTACCGCCATACTGGAGGTTGCTGAACTACTGAAAAGTAGTGTCACAACCCTCCGGAGAATATGTATCTACACAGACCATAAAATCCCTTGGAGCCATGTTTGCTACGTCCCTGACGGTTGAAGAATGCCACTCATCACTTAGGGTGATGGCAGAGTATTTTGACATCTGGGTACCGGGTCACAGCGACATTCCAGGCAATTGCGTAGCGGATGCGTTAGCTAGATAGGGCACTACGGCACAGGTTCTTCTGGCAAAAGAAAGTGTTAGTATACCAATCTCTACCTGCCGTTTGCAGATCAGGCAGTGGGCCGATAATATGTTCAAGGACAAGTGGAGACTTACTTCAACTTGCCACAGGTGGACAGGAAGAGGACTAGGCAACTACTTAACTTGCCGAGAGGCAGGTTATCCACAATTTTAGTAACACTTACGGGACATTGTCTTGTATGAAAACACGCCCTAAGATTGGGACATAGAAACTCCACTCTCTGTAGATACTGCATGGAAGAGGACGAGGAAACGACGAAACAACTTCTCTTGGATTACCCTGCTCTGGCAACTGAGAAGGTCTTATAGATAAATTTATTGAAAGGGCAAACTGGCTGGACGACTAGTCAATAGTTGCTATGTAGGCAAATGCCAGTATAACTATGGGATTCTTTAACCTAAGTGTGCTAGACAGCGTGCTGTCTTGCAGCTTTTTCAACCAACCAACCAAGTAAGCGCTTTAGTATGGGAAAGAAGTTGTTCAGTCTTCCCAAACACTTAAATGTCTTGGCTGGGATAAAAATGAGATTTAAAAATTGAAAAACTTAAATGAAAATTACTCAGAAATCATCGCTGTTTTTGCAGTTGTTTATTGATTTTTTCCAAGTGATTACCTAAAATATTTGCATTCAATTAATATATTAAGACGGTGTAATAAAAATATTTTCTATGGCGCTTCATCGCGACCTCCTAGAACTCCCAGAATTAAATTTGTAGGGTACAATCAACCAGTACATAAGTTTCAGTTGGGTGAACCATACCGTACCTCATCCATTGCGTGGGAGTTCTGTTAAAAAATGCCCATACTCAAATGTGACCATATTCAACAGCAGGTTGACGACATTGCGCTAAATATTATTGAATACCCAAATTAGTTAGTTTCCCTCCAAATGTTTATATGCGAGGTACAAAAATGGACATGGCAAGTTGTTGTCAAAACTTAGATCAGTACCAAATTTTATTAAGATCGGTTACCAACTTTTGTATGGGATGTATGAAGCTGGGCGTGGCAGATAGTCAGTTATTAGTTACACAGTAGCTTTTAGCAAAATATTGCCTAGTACCGAATTTTATTAAGATCGGTTAAGAATTACCGTGTGGATCAACCGATCATCCGCCCAACTTTTATATGGGAGGTACCAGAATGGGTGTGGCAAAACAGCTCATTTTCTATAGGAGAGCTTTCTCTGGCTAAATATTGACTAGTACAAACTTTCATAAAGATTGGTTCGGTTTTGCAGGACTTCTCGTGCCGAGCACCCAGACGGCCAAACAACTTTTTTATGGGAGGTACCACAATGGGCGTGGCAAAATCACCCTTGTTTTAATCGGTGATTAGCTTTTGGTAACGTGAAGTCTTATACCTAATTTCATTAAGGTCGGAAGTGTTTCACCCTGTTTTGTATGGGAGGTACCAGAATGGGCGTGACAATCTCGCCCATTTTCTCCAGTTAAGTAGGCATTTACAGATTATTACCCGGTGTGTGAGTTGAAGGTAATCACATGTAGCAGAAGAAAGCTTTGGAAGAAATATGATTTTGTGCTAAATGTGTCGATTTGTATGGGAGGTACCAGAAGAGGTGGGGTCAAAACGCCCATTTTCAATCCCAAATTCAATATTAACAAATAATAGTCACTGACAAAATTTCATTGTGATCTGTAAAGATTTACGGCAGTTATCGTGTTGACCAACTAGCCACCCAGCCAGACGGACATGGCTCAAACGTCGTAAAAAGTCCTAAAACGAATTTCGTCCAAAGATATTAAGGGTCTAAGATATTAAGGTATTAAGGGTGTTATATTTTTTTACGTATTACGTCATATATATACCCGCATCCCTATGGGTGAGGGTATACAAATTTCACATAATTATTAAACTACTAAATTGAATGTAAAGCAATTTCTAAAATATAGGACATTAAAAAAGGAAGCTTTCTATTCTAAAATGAGACTTAAAACTAAGTTAAAAAATGAATTTTAAGTTATTTGTGATACAAGACAAAAGAGACGAATTCAATAAGAAAAACTAACTTTGAATTTGAGCAAATTAGCTCTATTAAACCCAAAATTAGTTGTTATTAGCCACATAATCGAGTCCGAAGGAGCTTCGAAACCCAGTCAAGGCCCGCTTCTTCTCCATATCCAACCTCACTTGCATATGCAATATTAAAGAACGCAGTCCTTTACAGAAGTGCAAGAAACCCGGTTCCAAAGAACCGAATACAATCCGCGTCCATCTTCGCAAAATTGAACCCAAACCCCTCCTTATTTAGAGCCGGATTTGGGCCCACAGCATTCTTTACGACAGGACCACGCCCCGCAACACTCGCATATGAAATGTCAGCTCTCCGCTGGGAACCAGAAGAAACGGTAACAGATCCACTAACCCTGACCAACTTCTGGACAATCGCCAGCTTCCGGGGACATTCTTTTTAACTTGCCGTATGGCCCTCCATACAATGTGTTCAACTAGGATAGTTGTCACGCCAGTGACCTGATCGGTCACCACAACCTCCTGAACATTATAATTTTTCGAAGGAATATTGCATATGCCTGTACCATTCATTGGCCCCAGAGCTCCTATCGCATCTGGAAGGATTGTCGCATTTAACTCCAACATGTCCGAATCGTTGGCATTTGAAACATTGAGTTTGAGTTGAGTTTGAAGCTCAAACCTAACCGAACAATAAAATATGAACCTCATCTGATTTATGCCGACGATATCGATGTCCCTAGACAGCTTTAACAGCCATCGACCTCTTCTCATGTTCATAATCCCCAAAATGGACAAGTTAAGTCCTAAACCCATCATTAAGTCCTAAATGACATCTTCGACGTCAAACGAGTTCTACAGGCGAGTAATCACTGCTACGTAGGACTTCGCACCTTTAGGGGTGTGAGTAAACAGTTAGTTTTGAATTTTGAAAACAATTCTTTCAATTTGGTTTGATCCTAAAGGGAACGCGTAAAGTAGCCTGAGTTGCCTCCTTCAGCATCGTCTTGTGATTTACATGGAAAGCGATTAAAGCCGCAATAGATTTCGCTACCGACTTCGCAGCAGCCTCACGTACGCCGGTCCTTGAACATTCTTTTTTCTCGGTGCCCCCTGCCCACCTGGTAAAGGGATGTTACTATTATTCACCGGGCATGGCACTTGGCAGGAAAAACCGAAATCTTCATCGTCCATTTCGTCATCGGATAACTCAATATTCTCAAACCTCTTTTTTTCTCCGCGTCAACCCGCTTACGCATTAATGTCTCCAGCCTCTCTAGCGTGGACAGGCGGTATTCAAAGTTCTTCTTCAGATCTTCATTCTCGGCCGTGAGCTTGTAATCAGTTTCTTGCAGACTGCCAATTAACTAGTCAACCGGCAGCTCTTAGTCCTTCTTCTTCATCTCCAGCGACTTTACCTTGTCGCGCTTCCGGAGTTTATCGGAATTACAGTGCCGGAGGTTCCAGCACCAGCGGCTTTACGCGGGGAGTCCAAATTTTCTCTCCTGGAAGGGCCCTTCTTCTTCTCCTTCGGCACCCAAATTGGTGCACTGGGAGGCGGTACCAGTGGATCTGACGCCAGATGCCTTCGTGCCAGGTGTTGCCTCCTTCGCCATTTGATTTCAAAAACAACCAGAGCTTAGGTGCTTTTCCAAGTTCAACTCTGTCAGCCAGGAATAAATTTAAATTTTTAAAATTTTTCCAAAAAGTTGCGTATTCCCTACACTCGAAAAGTGTAAAGTGTCCCAATTTCCACTTGTTGATGGAACATGTACTTACTGGACATTTTCCAGTCGATGTACCACAGGTACATATTCTGCAACAGAAAATTTCCATTTTTTGTATTCACTGATTAATACTCCACTGGATCTACACAAATCAACGAAGTATTAAAGAAGATTTTTAAGCATTTAGTATCTGAGGTTCTTATACAGTATAACATTGTACATAAGTTATAAACAAATCATGATGAATAAATTCACGAGATTCCAACTTTGTAAATATAGGGTTAAGGTAGGCTGAAAAATGTTTTGTTTGGAAATTTTCAATCTAGGAGGGCTCAAAAATTTATAAAAAATATTTTAATAGTACATATGTATGTATGTATATGGTCTTCATGGCTTTGGACCCATCAGTTGTGTAAATGCTCTTGCCAAATGCATTTGTCTAGCACATAGTCGTCTTGACATTTATTGCGTAAATGTGTCTTGAGTGAGTATCAGTGAGTATAAAACTAGAAAGCGCACGACTCACTGGTTGTGAGAAGCTCTCCCTGATTCCTTAATGGGATCTAATGGAAAACCTTTATTAAATTCTTTATATTAACTTCGACTCCGGTCTTGAGGACTTGAGGTCTTGACACAAATCTGTTATTGTTGTGTTGTGTCATCGTATTTAACGTTGGCCTTGTGTTTGTTGCTGCTTTGCATTCGGTATTAAAGTGATTTTTGTACATTTTGATATAATTTTCCTACGCGATTTTCTCCGGAAGTTCGTGGCCCATTTTATTAATTTTTGGATTGATTTTTATTGCGGGTTTCGACAAAGAATTTACGCCAAAAATCAAGGCGATCCGGTATCACGGAGCCAGGATTTAAGTGTTTTAATTTGCGATAATTTTACCCATTTTGTGCTGTGTCATCGTATTTAACGTTGGTCGTTTGTTTGCTTGTTCGCTGCTTTGCAGTAGGTATTGAAAGCGATTATTGGCGATTTTCAGATAATTTTCCCAAGCGATTTTCTCCGGAAGTTCGTGCCCGATTTTATTGACTTTTGGATCAAAACTAGTGCGGGTTTCGGCGAAGAGTTTAGATCCGATATCGGAGAGCCGAGATTTAAGTGTTTTAATTTGGAGTATTTTGCTCATTATAGAAGTGATTTTGTGAATTTTTCAGTTAAATCATTTCCTTTTCAAACTCAAACCCCACAACAACACACTAGGCAGGCGCGCGGATAACGCCGCAGTTTTGAATTACAAATTATTGGATACTGTAGAATTTTATTAAAAAGCTAAATAAGACATTTTTAATAAAATGAAAATCAAACTGACGCGAAAACACTAAATATTTGGAAAAAATCAAAGACATTTTAAAGTGTGAAAGTTATAATTTGTTTCCAATTTTTCGACCTTTATTTTAATTATTCTTGACTAATTATTCAAGCTTAAGGCCACTTCTGATTTTATAAAACTTTCTGTTTTTCTCTTTTCTCTCTCGATATTTCGATTTCCTTTGGAAATCTTCTTCAGGATAGCTTTTAATATTAATAATAACAACCAAACATCAATACAAATTAAAATGAAAATTTTTGACAAATTGTGAAAAGTAATAGTATTCATACATAATGTGAACATTACTGTATTATAATATGTATGAATAGTATTACTTTTCACAATTTGTCAAAAATTTTCATTTTAATTTGTATTGATGTTTAGTTGTTATTATTAATATTAAAAGCTATCCTGAAGAAGATTTCCAAAGGAAATTGAAATATCGACAGAGAATAGAGAAAAACAAAAAGTTTTACAAAATCAGAAGTGATCTTAAGCTTGAATAATTAGTCAAGAATAGTGTGAAAGTTATAAAATAATACTAATATATTTGAAAATATTCGTATATAAAATTCTTTATAAAATCAAGAAGGAAAGGTGGTCATGCCTAATTTGACAATTTCCAATAACTTAACAGCAAACGGGAATTGAAATTAAATTGTAACAACTTACAACAAATTGATTCGGTTACAACAAAAAGTTGTTTACATCATCTGTTACTTGTTGAAGAAAAGAACATTCGCAAATTATTGCATGTTGAAAATACGAAAAATTTGCAACAAATCTTGTTTATCATTTACAAGAAAAAAGAATATTTTTACTAAAATAAAAAAAAATACTAAAGAAATTGAAAAAAAATAAAAAAATATAAAGATATAAAATATTTATAGATTCAACCTCAACCATAGTTATCACAGGTAAGTCGCACAACCATAATAGTTGTCACAGGTAAGTCGCACAACCATAATATTGAATTTATAATTTTAGCATGGTGAAAAAGGTCGATACTACATTGCAACGTCTACTTCGACTACAAAAGGAAAAAGAAAGCGTGAACTTAAAAAGCATCAAGAATCACCAGCGTCTCGTGCATCTCGGATCGAAAAGCGACGTCAAAAACGACGCGATGAATCACCAATGTCTCGCGAAGCACGACTCACTCAACAACGTCAAGCAGATGAAGCAAGACGGCGTGATAAATCACCAACGTCTCGCGAAGTACGACTCACTCAAAAACGTCAAGCAAATGAAGCAACACGGCGTGATGAATCACCAACGTCTCGCGAAGTACGACTCACTCAAAAACGTCAAGCAAATGAAGCAACATGGCGTGATGAATCACCAACGTCTCGCGAAGCACGACTCACTCAAAAACGTCAAGCAGATCAAGCTACAATAAATGCTCAATTGGATATTGACGCCACAGTAGCTGCTTTCGAAGCAAATATTACAATGTTTGGAGTCAAAAAAGTTAATTGCTTTGCTGTCGCCGTTGTAAGACACATTTGAAGTAGAGCAAAGCACACCATCCTTCGAAGGCATATTGGAACAATCTCGATCCTGGTGTTATTCCTCAAGAGATTGCAATTCTCACACAAGTGGAGATTCGTTTACTCGCTCGAATCATTCCATTCTTGAAAATTATCAAGTATGACGGTGTTTTCGGACAGTTTGGATTCAAGGGTCAAGCAGTTTTGCTCGCCCAAGATATTTTCGAAGTTACTGAAAATCTTCCAACATTGTTGCCTCGATCACCTGATTCTGCCGGCTTGATTGTCGTCACTGAGTCATTGGAGAACCTCGACATCACACGTGAGTTCACAATTTCACCCGACAATGTTAGTAACGCAATAGAGTGGCTAAAGGCGAACAATCAATTGTACCGTGATGTTCAAAATAACACAAATTGTACACAACTCGATGACGCAAGTTTTATCAGAGTTCAGCCGCCTCAACCAGCACCACGCCCACGCCGTGTTTCACGAATTAATGAATTCTCGAATATTATTCGTGCACTGTGGAGTCAGGCACATTTACAGTTCGAACCAAATGCAGACAAACAATGTTGTGCTATGGCAATTGGAGCTATTGTTCGCTCGTCCATTCAGTCGCCTATTGAATGGGACTCCAACACACTCAATTGTATTTTGATAGAGTCGAATAGACTTTACGAAAGGATTGTCTCTCTTCATCCACCTGGTGAAATTCCAGAGAGTGGTTATCTTCTCGTCAACAACTTCAATATCCTACCACATATTACAATGTTTGGAGTCACTGTATCGCTTCGCTACCCTGATGATCCAGAAATATTTGGAAATCTTGAGGATTCCAGAAACCTACCAGGTTTTGGTTTTTGCCTTTTTCAAGGTGTACTGTTACTGTTTAGCAAGTATCCAGCTGGAGTTTTGATTGCAAATTCGAAAAGCTACGCTATTATGAAGATTGATGACAAGTTCTATTTTGCTGACTCTCATTCGTGTGGTCCAAAAGGAGCTACTGCGTCAAAAAGAAATGGCCGAGCGTGTCTTATCGAGTGTAGCAATATTGACGAATTAATTCGCATCTGTAAGCGTGCGACAGGTTCTACAAATGCCCAGTACACGCTTGACTATATGAAGATTGATAAAGAAGCAACCTCTCAAGTTGTTCACATAGATCATGAAATTGACGCTGATGGCCTACTTTCATGCATTCCATCTATTGCCTCTCCCCATATCGGCTCTAAACGCTCTGATGTCATATCTGTTCCTTCTGAAGTTGACGCGATACCCGTCCAAACTTCTGTTATGGCACCAATTGAAGCACGTCAGCCTCAAGAAGATTCGGAGTTAATTGGCATTCCTAGCGATGGTGGTAGAACGAAACAGCTCAAGATTTCAAGAAAAACTACAAACAATATAGTCAATGATCGTCATGAGCTGCATGCTGAAGAGTATTCATGGTATCATCTCTTCCCCAATGGCGTGAATGGACTTAAAGAACAACGACCAGTACAAATTTCGCCACTTGACTACTTCCAAGCACGTATCATGGGAAATGATACCAGATTTCAACGTACTGATTACCTATTTTACGCACTTTCTATGTATGAACATCTTCGCATAACGACCAATATCAACGTTCTTGGAAAGAGAGTGCGAAATAATGAGCAGATGGTGGAAGACGTTCATCTATACGTCAAGAAATTGCGAGGTTCTTTGGCGTATTGGAACACTGCTTTCATGGAGGTTATTGCAATGATCAGATGCTTAGGACCACCGAATTATTTCATCACATTAAGTTGCAATGACCTACATTGGAGTGACATGATTAATGCATTGTTGATTGCTGATGGTAACGCGGACAAACATCCAGCTTCTTTAAGCACATATCAAGTTCAAAAACTTATTGAAAAATATCCAATGGTCATCAGTCGTCATTCCATGATTCGAGTGAACGCAATAATGAGTTTACTAAGATCAGATAATACTATTCTCGGTGGGAAATTGGTCGACGAATGGTGGCGAATTGAATTTCAAAATCGTGGATCGCCGCATCTTCACATGCTAGTTTGGGTGGAGGGAACGCCAAGCTTTGACACTAAAGAAGGCATCGCACGAATCGATGAAGTCATAACGTGTGAATTGCCAGACAATGTTGAGGAAATGAAAACCCTAGTCAATGGAGTTCAGCGACATCATCATACTCCGACGTGCTACAAGAATGGTTCGGTCGAATGTCGCTTCAACTTTCCTCGTATTCCAAACAATCAAACTCATCGTCGCAAATACTTCTGACGAGTTTATTAAAAATGGAGGTCGTATGTGCATTTTAGAACGAAAACCAGAAGCAAACTTCATTAATAATTATAACAAAACGATGCTGAAATGTTGGAAAGGAAATATGGACATTCTACCGTGTGGAAACAATGAATCAATTGCCAATTATCTTGCAAAATATTGTTCCAAGAATTAGCCAATCGAGGTGTCTGCAGGTGTGCGAGATGCAATTCGTACTATACGCCAAGAACAAAGTACCACATCTGATAAAATGTTCAAGATTTGCATGAAAATTGTGCGAGAGCGACACGTTTCTGCTTGCGAATGCAGTTCTCGATTGGGTCACCTTCCGTTGAGACATGCCTCGCGTAAATGTGTGTTCTTAAACACGCGCAAGCCTGAACAGCGTTACAAAGTTTTCCGCTTCGTAAATGACGATACTGCTGGCTATTGTACCAACATCTTTGAGCGATACACGAACCGACCACATGCACATCCGAATTATGACTTTGAGAACATGTCACTGGTTGAGTATGCGATGTTGTTTGAACCGCATTATAGTACAACAACTGTCTTGGATGAAGACGCTGGAGATCACGAAGCTTACGATGACAGATTAAATGCTCCTAAAATACGTTTTGTGACTCTGTTAAATGGAACAAAAAAAACTAAAATAAGAAGCCGCCCTGCAGTCATTCGAGTGCCAATTTTCCGAGAACCAAATGATCCAGAAAACTACTATTACAGTCTTGTTGCTCAGTATGTGCCGTTTCGTGACGAGGATGAATTGCTAAGAGGATACGATCCATCAAAAGAAGCGTTCTTAGCTAGAGAAGCTGAACTCATAGAAATTCATAGAGTACGAGATCGACAATTGGATAATGCAGTTAATCAGGCAAACGCTTTCATCTAGTTACAGAATCCAGTCAACGAAGAAATTGAATTGGATGATAACGATTATGACGCGGATGACGTTAGAGTCAGCGATGGTCTTTTCCGGTACCATTTATCGATGATGAATGTTGGCCAAACAGATCTTTTCAATTTCATCACGAAAAGCATCGATGAACAGAAGAAGGGATCAGCAGATCCAGTTCGAATGTTTATCACTGGCGGCGCTGGCACTGGAAAAACGTTCACGCTTAATCTCATCAAGGAGCAGATTCGTCGCTGCTATGGTGGAGATATGAATTCAGTTAAAGTTGGTGCTCTTACTGGTGTTGCAGCAAGGTTGATCTCAGGTCGAACGCTTCACTCGATGTTCAAATTACCAGTCCAACGTGATGGCAAGGTCACAAAACTTCCAAGTCTAACTGGAATCTATTTAAGATCTTTGCGATTGCAATGGCGAGAAACTCAATTCCTCATCATCGACGAAATTTCTATGGTTCCTTACGAAATGCTGGAGCATTTACATTTACGTCTACAACAACTTAAAGATAGCAACGAATTGTTTGGAGGAATGAATATTTTGTTGTTTGGTGACTTGATGCAACTACCACCTGTTCGAGGAAACGCTGTGTTCCAGAACATGCGACAGCGGGGAGACACAACTTTCATCGATTTACTCAAAGACTGGTGGGCTGCCAAAGGCATTAAGGCTCTTTATCGGAGCCAAGGTTATGCTCCGATATAACATCGACACAAGCAAAGGTCTTGTTAATGGTGCGATGGGTGAAATAGTTGATATTATTTGGCCACTGTTTCGTCGAGCACAAATGTATGAACAAGATTTGCCAAATGTTAAAATAAATTTCGTTGAGATCGGCGAACACATCATCCAGCCAAGAACTGTCGAATTTCCGGCAGAATTATCGACAGGCACAGCAGAAAGACGAATGCTTCTGCTTATACTATGTTGGGCAGTGACTGTACACAAAATGCAAGGTTCAACGGTCGATCGAGCAGTCATCAACTTGGGACCTAAGATATTTGCAAAAGTTCAAGCGTACGTTGCGCTGAGCCGAGTAAGATCTCTCGAAGGAATTCGCTTAGAAGATCTTGACGTGTCGAAAATTCAAGGCAAAACGATCTGCAACCTACCAGCGTTGGAAGAAATGGAACGATTGCGAAAACTTCCGTCATATCGACACACAATATGAAGCATTCGAAAAGTTGAGATATTGTTATTGGCGACGATAAAAATTTAAAAAAAAAAAAATTTTTTTAAAAAAAAAAATTTTAAAATTTAAAATACCAACCCAACCCAACCATCCACCGAAGTAATTAATTTCACAAGTTTCCTTTTTAAAAAATGTATTAAAAATAATATAAAAATAATGTTAAAACGAAAGATCGACTAAAAGTACGAAAGTACAAAAAGGATACTAATTTAAAAAAAAAAATATTAAAATAGTGTTTATGTTGTGTGTCATATATAAAGAATTTATAGTCAAAAACTTTGTTTTTTACGGGTTGGTTTTTTTTTATTTATTTATTGATGTGTTAACATCTATAGCGGCGTATAGGGACTAAATCTATCAAAGTCAGATTTTGTGCTGCTGCTAAAACCAGATTTTCTGCGACTGCGAAAGAGAATAATGACGTGTTAAACAAAAATGAGCGAGCAAGAGAGCAATGAAAGAGTGGTGTGGCAGGGGTGAGGCAAACGAAATTGTGTCTATAGCGTGTGTATTAACATAATAATGTATGTATGTACATGTGTCTGTTGCTGTGTTGAACGGAGATATAAAGCATAGCCACGCAAAATTTAATTTGCAAGCCCATGGGCTTGCGCAGTCGGCGTTATGGTGACACACTAATACGTCAGCTACTTCGGACAAAGTATGTGTGATGTGGTGTGTTTGGTTGTTTCGTTGTTGTTGCTATGGCCAAACAAAGCGAGTCATTTGATGTTCAAAAAAACTTTTATTTTTTATTTTCCAATGTAACATTTACTAATGTGTTCATAGAAATCGAACAGGTACCGTGTAGCAAAAAGGTGTTAACACATCATCCGTGAGTTCGAACACTCATTGATTTTTTATTTATAAATGTGTCTTGTTTGTTTTGATTATTTAATTTGGTGCTCCCTGTGTAGCAGTCATGAACAGAAAAGGAACCAACGGCTCTAGGTCGACTATATCGATCAATGCACATGGCTTAATAAATTTGATAGTTTATCAAAACTTAAAAAAAATTAATGTTGAACCGCTTTGTTAACCAGTGCAGCTGTTGTTAGAAAATAAAAGATTTAACCAGGTGTTATTGACCCATGAATTCAAAGTAATTGTCCAAATCGGTTCTAATGACTATTTCTTCGCTATAACTTCTATGGGAACTAATTTTGTTAGATGATAACGATAAATATTTAAGTCTTAGCGGCGATTTAAAAATAACAAACTGCAAATATGATACATATAAGATCTGTAATAATTCCACTTATAAGATGGATCCAATCCCAACTGATTGGATTAAAGATGATTGGATTCAATTGGATTCTAGACAGGTGGCGAAATCATTCATTTAAGGTGCCCGAACATAACAATCACGAATATATTTGCCATATCGAGTATGTTTATTATGTTAGTGAGGTTGATGCCTGGTAAACCTAAATGAACTATATAGTTCATGAACTACCCAACTTTATGAACTACTAACTTACCACGGTGGTAAGTGTGTTAATTTCAAAAAAATCTAAGCATAACGATTTTTTGTATCTCCTTGGACGGAAGTCAATAAGAAAATTGTTTTTAAATTAAAATATCTTTTAAATACGAGTATCTCTTTTTTTTGGAAAAACCAACAATCTGTTCAAATAGAGACTCAACTCAATGCCAAAAGTGTGGTGTATATTGGTCACGGCATGACAACTGTTTCAGACAAGTTGTGTGTTCCTTATGCTCCAGTAAATTTCACGATTCGTACAAGTGTTGGAAGCTGATGATGCAATTGTCCGTTTAAAGGGTGTGAAATTGTAACAGTAGAACAGGTTTTGAAAATCGTTCGGTAGTTGTTTCTGCAGAATATTATGATACTTTTAAACAGGATATTGCCAAATTTACTCCATCGTACAAGGAATACATTAATTGTAGAGACTTCAATGCTACGCATCCAAGTTGGATTTGGTCTACATCTGCTTGCTTTGTACAATTAAGATCAAACTTTTTTTTATCTATTATCGAAGTAGCACTACTCGTTATCCACAAAGTAGTATTGGTTATCCTACAACTGTAGATTTGATGCTGACAAACACAAATTTGTGCATTTTGCATTTGTGCATTCTTCTGTCAGATTACTATCCAGCAAACTAAAAGCCATTAGAATCAATCAAACATAATTTAAACATATTTGCCTATCGCTCATTCCTTCATCCACTTTCTATTGCATGATTTTCAAACTTCATAGTCGATGATCTGTGGCATCGAAACCCCCTGCGCAAAGTTTTCTGAACAACAAAATGCTAATTTACAGAACTACGTTCACGCTGTCGTTAAACGATCGTTCACTCACAGAGAGCAATTACGTTCTATAGAATGATACGACTAATATACACTGCGAATCACTTAAACAAGGGATCATATTTTTCCAACTTTAAACGTGAATATCATCTGGGGGCATCTATGACACAGCTGATCGACTATGAAGTAGGACATTTATAGAAAAAAGAGTCGATAGGTGAAAGGCCTATAAACAACCAGAAGCAAACCATGCAGCAAACTAAGTTCAAATAGTGTTTGATTGATACTAATGACAGCTAAATTTCGTTTTATGCTGGTGGCATTCCCTTTTATTTCTGTCCGTTTTATGTTTAACCATGGAGTAAAATTCAACAGCAGTCGTTTTCGAGAGAACGTAAAGAGAGGGATAGAAACTCTTGTCTGTTTCTCTATGATATCATTTAAACTGGATATAGAAGAATTACGAAATTCATTACCAACAAAGTCTACAGTCGAACTATTTATGTAGCAAAATAAGAAAGATATTCTTTTCTGTTTTTTAATAAAATTGATTTCACTTGAATAAGGAAAAATTAAAAATTCGATAAAATAATATAATATAATAAGAATTAATTAATTTTTTTATTATGATGTTGATTGTTGACCTTTGTATTATATCTGTTTAATTAGTTTGGCTTAAGGTCATAAAATGGAAATACCAGCGGGTTCGACTGTTTCTTCAAGATTTATTAAATATTCCCAACATTTCGATTAACATCGCTAATCATCCTCACGGTTCTATATACAAAAATATTTAACATTAATATGATACTGATCACAAAACGATTGCGATACATCATGTATTATAAATCACAAATTGTTTGTTGTCGCAAAGCGAATTGCTGACTCAGGTATGTTGTCATTGTCTATGGACGCTGTGGATATTAATGAATCAGACGCTCTTGATGTTCTGCGCATGAAAATATAATGTGATGTTCGTTAGGCAAAATATGTATTTGAAGTATCGAAAGATGCATTCAAGTATTAAGGTTTTATAAAGCGGTGCAAGAAATACTTTACTCCATCTGATCTTCTTAATATCTACACCTCCAACATCAGGTCAAAGATGGAGTAAAACTCCCATATATGGGCAGGTGCTCCTAGGATATCTTTGGAGTTTCTCGACCGTGTCCAAAGACGTGCGACGGTGTAGATAGGGGACAGTAGGGTATCCAACTCTATTGCCTCTCTTGAGCATTATCGAAATGTGGGTTGCGTGTCGCTGTTCCATCACTATATCCACGGTATATGTTCCTCGGACATCCGTCAACTTATGCCAGACGTGAGGGTATTTAGCCGAAGTACGCGGAGTTCCGGGAACTCTCATCCGTTTTTAATCGACTGGTCGGTTGACCGCAGTACACATTATACTTTAGAAAAAACTCGATCTTCAGTCGATCATTCCGTATGTGGAATAAACTTCCCGCTAGTGTATTTCCCACCAATTGTGTACAAATATTCAAGGCAATGCCAACAGATACTCCTCCCTCTTTCCTCCCTCCACTACCACAATTGTCTTCGCCAACACAATGCACTGCATTTATAGGGGTCTACAAATTCACTTCGACACACTGCTGATAGTGACTCAGGGAAAGACTCATTTTTGGTGTCTAAAAACGAAAAGGCTGTGACGGTGGAGGAGAGGCCAATAAATGTTATAATGTAGCCTTCGTCTAGCAAGAGGGGAGGCGGATGCTGTCCTAATTAAAGGGCCCGGGTTGCCAATGACAAGGTTTGAGAATTGAGGACGAAGGGATACAAGACAATAGCCATTCCCGTCATAAACAATCCCACAGAATGCGTTGTGGCCAGAAACAATCTGGGTGTGTTCCTGTTAATGTCATATAGCGACATAGACAACGCAGTACCCTTAAGATAACTCATAGAAGTGGCAAAATTGTAAGTATCCCAGTGATTACGGGCGCGGACGCCAGCGCACATCATCCATTATGGGGTAGCACTGATACCAATGATAGGGTTGAAACACCCATTGGTAGCTTGTGAGCCGACTTTCGTCACCAGCTTCAGACAAGAGGTACTAGATGTGACCTTCATAACGGAGGACGTGTAGGAGATAATCAATTAATGGAATGTCATTGATGACAATTCGATCTCTGACCATAAATATATCGGATTCCAGTTGGACTGGCACATGACCCGGCCTGAAGTAGTTCGTCGCAATGTGAGGACGTAGCGGACACGCTCACTCACGAGTGTTCTCCAAAAGTCGAAACAAATATCCTGCCCAAAAACGAATCCAAGGGGGAAGAAGTTACTCTAGTGGAATGGGGAGCTTACGGAAATAAGGAAGTCGTGACGACAATTGTTTAACAAAGATTTCGAGTCTTCCAGACACAAACAGGAACGGCAAAATTATAATGCTGAGCTAAGACGATATAAGAAAGTGATCAGACGGGCCAAGAAAAACTCGTGGTTGCTCTTCTTCAAATTAATAAAAGATACACCCATGCGCGAAGGCGAAGGAAAATTCTGGCATAAGGCAATACGATGAGAGGTTTCCCGAAGGACGCTTAAGATGAATGTGGATTTTATGAGGTTTGTATACCAAATGCTCACCAGGAGACGTGTCACAGTCGAATTACACAACCTCGACCTATACAGAGTATGTTAACAGAGGCATGTTAACAGAGGAGCACGTCATGGAAGAGTCTTGTGTCTACTTCTATGGAACCTTAAGCTGAACGGAATACTGGTTACTCTCCTAAATGCGGGTGCGAAATTGTTGCTTTTGCATTCAACGAGGTAATACCTATAAGGGCCACGTATACCAGTATCCTAGGGCGCATTGTCGAACGTGTCTTACGACCTCAGGGCACACAGGGGAGGGGGAGGGGTGAAAATGGGCTAGGCAAAAACCCCTCCAAGTTCGAGCTAGAATAAAATACCCATCGTGGAACCTATCACACTGAATAGTTCTGAAACTAAGCTTGCAGAGTGTCATAGTTTCAGACCTAACATATCGAAGAAAAACTATTCCAAGTGCTACTCTATAGCTTTGTAGTTGTCGAGAAGTCAAGGTTATACAGATTTCCGCTAAAGGAGCGCACACAAATGTAATAAAACTATTTTTTGCTTTACAGTGCTATTCTCGAATTCGAGTTTCTTGTCCTGGAATTCTTATCATTGGCATTTCAATTAACTATTCTGGAATTGCTGTGACAATATTGAAGCTTTTTTGTTTCAAAAATAATATCATTGTTACCAAAACTATAAAATGCATTATGAAGAACTTTTGTGTATGTTGAAAACAATTGAAATTCACAGTTTTCAATCTGGCAGTACCTTCGCCTAACAAATACTTATTCCAAGGGATGGGATTTTCATGCACAATATATTTTTACAAAATTTTAAATGTCGATAATTAAGCGAGTTTTCTAAAAATTTTATTTAGTTTTTCGATAAGCTTTTCGTTGTATTACAAACAAATAAATAGTTTAAAAAGTATTTATGGACTTTTTCCATAAATTTAATTTTCCTTTGAATTTTCTTGACCGATTTTGTTAGTTTTTGGTTGATGTATGAGAAATTCATACTACAAGTTTACAAGTCATGAACATATTTCGAATTGAAAAATGGTTGAGTTTTGTTGGAAATAATATACAATTCAGTTTCAACACACACTCACTGGCATGACTAGTTTCGAACTCCGTGACAAGTTCATCATCAGATGCCTAACTACTGTGCCTGAATTGATACCATCGGTTGATCATCAATCGTATATATACAAACTCAATTCTGCAATTCACATGTGCGAATTAGTATCGATCGAAGATCCCTAAGTATCAACATCACTGGAAGGCCTATAATTCCAACAACAAGAACAGACAGAATTTTTCCACCATGTTCTTCTTTTCCTCATGCATTCTCGAATTGTTGAAATGCCTTGAGGTGAGTTTTAATCAATATCACAGAGTTGTATTTTTCTGTGGTATAGCATTTTTGAAGACCGTGCTAGTGTCAGTTACATTTATTTGAATTTTAATTTTGTTGACCGATTTGGTTTGTTTTTGGTTAATGTATGAGAAATTCATACTACAAGCTTACAAGTCATGAACATTTTTCGAATTGAAAAATGGTTGGTTTTTGTTGGAAATAATAGAATTATAGGCCTTTCAGTGATGTTGATACTTGATGATGAACTTGCCACGGAGTTCGAAACTAGTCATGCCAGTGAGTGTGTGTTGAAACTGAATTGTCTATTATTTCCAACAAAAACGAACCATTTTTCATTTCGAAAAATGTTCATGACTTGTATGCTTGTAGTACGAATTTCTCATACATTAACCAAAAATTTAATTTTCCGATAACTCAATAACTAATCCAGTTATCTAAAATTTTTAATAAATCTACAAAAACGGCCGCAACCCATTTTTTTTACCAAGTGGGGCTCATGGTTCCGTGCTTCAAGAATTATTAAATTAATTTATTAAGTTTAATTATTTATTAAGCTTAAATTATAAGTCTTTCCCGAAGTCCGGCAATTATGCCTAATTAGACAAAGACATAGATATAGTTTTTTGAAATATGCAAAAAAAAAATGAATGTAGAGAAAAGTATGCATTTACCGTCAAAATATGCACTAACAAGTCAATGTGATTTTTCTGCAAGTTGTGTGACTCGTCAGGATATTTAGTGTATATTACTTTTAAACTGTTGAAAAAAACATGAATTTGCATGGAAATCCCATTCCAACTTGTTACCAATTAGAAAAATGACTATATGTATATATATTCTCCACATGGGGCATACAAACAACGAATAAACCAGTTTTCCTAGTTTCCAAGGGATTTAGAAAACATGGTTCACTTCACATCGGTAATATTATTTCCAAAATCTCCAAATTTTTTTAAGAGTGAATTGAGCCAACTTTTCGAAAACCCTTGGAAACAGGTATAAATTGGTTATATTTCATTTGGACACTCCGTTTGCGAGATATATACACTTTTTCAAATTTTGTGCTGTTTATTTACATAACATTTTTATTGTCATGTGCTATTGAGAAAGCTACAACTATCATTATCATTTAAAAAAAAGAGATTTCATTTGACACCCAGAATAGCAACTTAAAGTTCTTGTCATTAATGCATGAATTTACCATAGATATATAGAGCTGCCATCTTTCTCATCTGACGTTTCGTTTCACACTCTTCGTGGTGCGGTCGTCGCAATAGAGAGTCAATTGACGTAAATTGACTTATACCAAGTGGCATTTCAAAAATTGTTGACTTAAATTTGTCATGTAGTTTTGATGAAAAACTGTGGAATTTAAACGAATTTTGGCCTTTTTTGTTATATTATATTGTTAGTATATATTTGTCCAGAATGTCAAAAATATATTGGACTGTCCATGGAGGTGGAAAGTTTCTGATAGCCATTCACTTTGGAGTGGCCAGAATTGATTCCTCCATTGGGCAGTCCAAGCAGCTCACTGCTTCCACGCAGTATGTCCTGGGCAATGGCTATTTCGGAAACCTCCGTTAGGACGCTAGAGTGCGAAGGCGAAACAAATGAGCAGCAAATCAGGTTTAGTAGGTGACTGATGTCACCAAAGCTCATCAAAAAATCGGGCATATTCTTTTGTCCTTAAAAGGCGAATGAGCCAAACATATGGGCCAACGGCGGATAGAAACCAAAAGAAGAAAATCCAGGTTCGACATATTGCATTCTGGTCAGCGTCTGATCCATAATGGGCGGCTGCAATCAAATATCCTGGCGGTAGGTATAATGCAAAAACCCGGTGGACTGGGTTTGCCTATAATGCAATTCATGTTTGATGTGATGAAAATCTTATATTGAAATATCTTGTTATATTTAACGAAGGTTTTTGTACTAATTTCAAAATATTGCGTAATATTGCAATAGGTAAGATATAAAATTAAAACTTAAATGTACTACAGTTGTATAAAATTAAAGATTATGGCGTATGTGTCTTATTCAAATTCCAAATATACAATGCAAAATTATGATTTAAGCTTCTGCAATACCGATTTCATGGGACATGGGACTGTCCGTGGAGGTGGAAAGTTTCTGATTGCCATTCACTTTGGAGTGGCCAGAATTTATTCCTCCATTGGGCAGTCCAATCAGCTCACTGCTTCCACGCAGTATGTCCTGGGCAATGGCTATTTCGGAAACCTCCGTTAGGACGCTAGAGTGCGAAGGCGAAACAAATGAGCAGCAAATCAGGTTTAGTAGGTGACTGATGTCACCAAAGCTCATCAAAAAATCGGGCATATTCTTTTGTCCTTAAAAGGCGAATGAGCCAAACATATGGGCCAACGGCGGATAGAAACCAAAAGAAGAAAATCCAGGTTCGACATATTGCATTCTGGTCAGCGTCTGATTCATAATGGGCGGCTGCAATCACATATCCTGGTAGTAGGTAAAATTCAAAAACACGGTGGACTGGGTTTGCCTCCCGCCACCGTTCATAATGGCAGTGAAAATACAAAAACGAAACAGAAAACATAAACAACCCCTATTTGTTGACGACCCCCGCAAACGTTATAAGGACCACGATTTAGGGATATGCACTTGGAATGTAAGAACTCTATATAGATCCGGTGCAAGTATCCAACAGCAAGATGTCCTCGAAAGTTATAAGGCTGACATTACCGCTATCCAGGAAAGGCGATGGACAGGACATGGCTGCACAAGAAAAAGAAACTGCGATATATACTACAGTTGCGATGAAAAAAAACATGAATTTGGTTGTGGATTTGTAGTTGGCAAAAGACTGCGACATCTAGTCTCTAGGTTCAATCCTGTGAGTGAACGAATAGCCACAATCCGCATAAAAGCGAAATATTTTTATATTTCCCTAATTTGTGTGCATGCCCCGACAGAAGAGAAAGATGATGATGCCAAAGACATATTCTATGAGCTCCTAGAAGAAACGTATGACCGCCGCCCTGGCCAAGACATTAAGATTGTACTAGGAGATTTTAATGCCAAAGTAGGAAGGGAGAATGTGTTTCATCCAACTATTGGCAATTTCAGTCTACATGCTGACAGATCCGGAAACGGTATGAGACTGATTGACTTTGCCGCGGCAAAAAAATGGCCATTAGTGGTACGAGATTCCAGTATAAAGACAACCACAAGACTACTTGGGTATCCCCTGATCAAAGAACTAAGAACCAAATTGATCACGTGGTAATTGATGGAAGGCACTCATCCAGTGTAATGGATGAACGAGTGATCAGAGGAGCTAACATCGATTCTGATCACTACCTGGTAGCAGCGAAGGTTCGCACAAGATTAAGTAGAGCGAAAATTGTATGAAACCAGACGCAGAGGAAGCTGGACATCGGAAAGTTGCAATTACCAGAGGTAGCCACAGCCTACTCAAGGAAGCTCTCGCAACTTTTGGCACAGTACCGATGCCCTCCTGATGACGATCCTGATGCGCAGTGGAAACCCATTTCCAAATCTATCTAAACTGCCGCAACAACCGTATTTGGGTTTGAAAAACCGCTTCGCAATAAACCATGGTACGATGAGGAGTGTCGCATTGCAAATGATGAAAAGAACGCTGCACGCATGGCAATGTGTCAGTCAATTGCAACGCGAGCTGCAAATGAGCGGTATAGGGAGAGGGGAAAGGAGGTAAACCGTCTCTTTAGGCGTAAGAAACGGCAGTGGAGAAAGCGCGAGAGTGAGAAAATTGAGACATACAGAAGGAAGAAAGAAGCCCGAAAGTTCTAACAAAAAGTCAAAAACGGAACTAATGGATATAGTTCAGGGCCCCCTTCTGTAAAGACGAGGACAGAAATCGCATCGCAGATGTGCCGAGCATATTGGGAATATGGAGAGATCATTTCGCCGCGCCACTGGTACCTGAGATATCCAATGACGTTGGGACAATCGGTCACAATATGGACGACGACGTCGATTGCCCCCTCCTAAGCAAGACGAGGTCAGTACAGCTATTGCCCGGCTTACGAACATCAAAACCGCTGGAGCCCCAGGAGCTGATAAGGTGCATGCATCAGCTTATTAGCAAAATTTGGTTAGATGAATGCCCGGCGATTGGTGTCTCAGTGTACTATGTCCCATATTTAAAAAAAGGTAACCCGAGACTTTGTGCCAACTACCGTGAAATAAACCTTTTATCGATAGCATATAAGGTTCTATCAAGTATAATGTGCTAAAAGACTAAAACCAATTATCGCTGACCTGATTGGACCTTACCAGTGCGGCTTTAGGCCTGGAAAATCAACAACTGACCAGATTTTCAGGCTACGCCAAATCGACACCTATCATCTATTTGTCGATTATAAAGCGACTTTCGATAGTCCGATACGGGAGAAACCCTACGAAACAATGTATTCCTGCAAAACTCATACGCCTTTGCAGGATGATCTCGACGAACACCAAATCCGAAGTGAACGTTGGTAAGAATCTTACCGAACTTTTCGAAACTAAGCGAGGCCTCAGGCAATTTAGGTCATTATGAGAAAAGCTGCAGTCAACATGAATAAAACCATCAGCATCAAAAGTCACATGCTGCTCGCGTATGCCAATGATATAGATATCATTGGTCGCACAATTAGAGAAGTTACTGCGGTTTTTTCGAGAATTGAGAAGGAGTCAGCAAAAGTGGGTCTGACGGTAAATGAGGACAAGACAAAATTAATGGTCTCAACGAAAAAGCGTGAACGTTGATAACCGTTATAATTTCGAGGTGGTAGACGAATTTATATACCTCGGATCTGCCGCAAACAAAAACACCAACGTCAGATTTGAGACCAAGCGGAGAATTGTGCTTGCGAATAGATGTTATTTTGGGCTAAGCAAGCACTTTAGAGATAAAGCCCTCTCTCGAGTAACAAAAGTCCAGCTGTACCAGACTCTCATTCAACCTGTCTTGCTGTATGGTGCAGAATCATGGGTCCTATCGCAAACAGACGAATCATCTGTAGGAGTGTTCGAGAGAAAAATGGTCCTATAGTGCACAACGGCGAGTATCGGCGACGCATGAACCATGAGCTGTATGAGCTTTATCCTGACATTGACATAGTTAAGCGGATCAAGATAACGCGATTGCGCTGGCTAAGCCATGTCAGTAGAATGGATGAAGACGAACCAGCACGAAGGGTTTTCGAAACCGAACTCGAAGGAAGACGAAAAATAGGAAGACCAAGACTCCGCTGGAGGGATCAGGTTGACGAATACCTGCGCACACTTGGTTTTGCCAACTGGAGAAATAAAGAAAAAGATCCGAGACCGGATAAGTAAGTAAGTATATATTTGTGGTGTTTTTACACACAAATATTAGCGCACAAAACGAAATGCCGTTGCTGTTCTGTTGTTGGTTGGTTGGAGCCATTGCCCCTATCTAGTATTATTAAATCTATACTTTCCAACATGCAACGCCCATATGCAACACACGGAACTTTGTCATTTACGGAGTGAAATCTCTTCTCTATATGTCATTTCTCTAAGGTATTTACTATCACGACACATACGTTTGTCGCTCGGTCGAGAATAGCACTCTTAATAAATAATCTGAGAGCTTAATATGTATTAACAGAATAATCTTCAGGCGAGAATAGACTTTACAATTTCTGTCAAAGAAACAATTCTGACATCACCATAGGAACTTCTATGTATTGTTACGTGCCACTTCTCTCTACTTACATTAGGATTGGTCCTCCGGCAGCTAGCGGTAACTCAGGAAGTTCCAACCCGTTCCAATCCTAATCCACTGTGGACGAACACGAAATTGAACTAGACATTTTTACTCTTTGAAACAAAAAAATTAAATCTACTCTACACATACTCGTAAAAACAAGAGGACTTGGTGCTATGTCCCCGCACTGCCCGCCCTTCCTTGATTCAAAACTTCCACGACTATATTACTTTGAATCCCGCATTCCACACACACTCTTTAAACCACCCCCCCTTCAATCAGTACCCCCTCTTAAATGACACTCAGCACATCATGTTTTTTTTTTCTCTAAAACAATTACACATAAAATTTATTGAACATTATAGTCTTTTTATATTGTTATTTAAATTGCTCTTAGAACTAACAAAAACCAAGTCTTAACACTAGAAATCACTAACACCAGAATTTTTCTTAATATTGAGTCATTTACTCAGACCACCTAATTACGTAGAAGAATCGCTTCGTTTCAGCCCTTTATTGGCTCGCACTTATAAATTTACTACCTGTTCAAAGAGCTCTCTCAACTGGTCTTATTAGATCACCAAGAAAACGATGATCTTCATCAAAACGAACCTTCGATTTATCACTCTCTTCTATGCACTATTGGTAATCCTACACTCCTTTCTCACGACTGGTATTAATAATCTTTACACCAAACAAAATTCAACACGTATTATAAACTAGACAAAACATCACTAACCTAAACTTATACTAATGCATTATTTCCCATTTTTTTTTCTTTTTTTAGTTATTTTTCTTTATCAATTTTACTCCAGCGACTTCTTGTCTTCTATTGGTTTTAGAGAAATTCGTACTGCTTGAAATTCAAATCTTTTCTTTTTCTTTATTTTTGCTTAATTTTTACGTATAGCCGGATGGATATACGGTTTCCTTTGCACCGCAAAAAAAAACTATTAGATTTTTATGGAGACTTCTTGCGGTAAGTATTTATGACTACGGAGTTACCTTAATTTCTCGTTGATTACTATGGTTTTGTTAATCAAGTTTATTTCTTCTCTTGCAGCGTTTATGGTGCTGGATGTACGACTTTCCGAGGGATGAATTTACCGATCTCGTTTGATTGGAGTCGATTTTTCGGTCGTCTCAAAACAAAACTGCTGGCCCCAGTATGCCCTACAGACTAGTTGGGGACCAGCACTCCGGATTTGGAATTCTACCGCCGTGTACCTACAACGAAACAACACAACCGAAGCACAACACACTATCACCATTTCATCAAACAAAACACCCACCACTCTACTTACTTCAGATCTTACGACGCACAACACTAACTCCAATATTTGAATTTCCAAGCCGGTATGTAATTCACAATCAGGTTATAAGGTAATTTATTCTGCAGCCTTTATACTAACTTCTCCACTGGTATAACTTTTCACAAAACCCAGTACTTTATTCCACTTTTAAAAAAATATATATCTATTGACACCAGTAATCGTACAGCCAGATAGTACACTTTAGTTTGACCGTTTCTTCGCTTTCCCAGCCTTTTATATCCCTATTGGCCCCGCCAAATTCACAGTTTACTTATTTACCATCTTAGCTGCCATCTGTATGTACGACAGTAAATAAAAACATTTTTTCTGGCGCGTTCCACTTCCCACTGTTGATAATCATTGCACTGTCGTTTTCCCTCTATCCGGCAACGTTGTCACGTTCACGGAGTACTAATTCTCTGATTTTCAACTGGCAATGCCATTCATTTCCTTCTTTGCCAAAAAAATTTACACACGCGTGTCTGCCAAATAGTTTTAATTAAAATAAAAAAACATCCACAACACAAATCACACGACTTGGAGGGCAACCACGGCAATTTTAAAAACAATTGCCATTTCTATATTACCACAACAACATGTACTAACCGTTTATATTATTTCTTTTTTTTCAGATTCCCACACATCCAGCGCAGTATCCACGACATCTCTTCGGGAAATTATCGATGGAATGGACGAAATCCTGTGGAACACCGGACGACTGTCATCCATCCGGATAATGCATCATCCAGGAATCTTCGCCACGGACTAGGTAACAAACACCCCTTTCCCAATATACCAGTGAGTGTTTGTGTGAATGGGCTCTGCCTCTACGAATATACGTGTGTATGTGTGTGTTCGTACAAAAGCAGCTGCAATTACCATTCATAATTTAATAGACACAAACAAAAGGGAAAAAGTGCTGGTGTTTCCTATATGATATTATTTATTTATTAATTTCAATAACCAAGTCTTTAAGGCCAAATACGGTTAAAATAAATAAATAAACAAAAACTATTTTGCTCCCTGTGGCCTAATTGCAAAATATTTGTACGTGTTATGGAATGGGTATTAAGTACGAGGTAGGTAACAAAATTCCAAGAACATAGTGATCTGGTTTATAATTGATTTTTTTTTGTTTTTTTCATAGATGCTTGCAACATACGCAACAAAACTTCGGGACTTGAAAGGTACGACCCAAGTATCGATGTGCGTGGTGTTCTGTCGGTGGATACTTGTACGTGGGGAACTCCCACACCCTGAGACATCGCATCAGCCGGGCTAAGACGATATTTGGGTCTATTGGTTTAAGGTATGTATCTTTGTACTTTTTCTATTAAAGTTGTGAATGGCTGTGCCTCTGGGGCAATAGGAATATTTACACCCCTTCACTAAACTCGATATTTTTTTTCATAATTCGGTACTCAGAAGAGTTTAGTATTGACTCATACTTTTAACAATACTGCCAATTTTCCCTTGTTCTTGTGTCAAGCTTCACCTCTTCCTATCGCTATTTCGCACCATTATGCAATAGTGAATATGCATTCCTACTCAATGATAATTTGAGCTGTAAGTTTCGGTATCCGGTATTCGATCATTGTCTCCAGTGGCCTAATGAACCCCGTGCGTGGCTTGCCTATTCGTACATTAAGGGGAACACCACCTATGGTTGCAATGAATCAAGGTTACACATGTAACTGGCCGGAATACGGTAGCTATAAAGTTATCATTCTGTAGAATTGCCAAACAATAGGAAGTTGGTTGTCTAGCCCTTCAAATCCTTCGAATGGCATGTTCCTAATGATCGCCCTTGGAGATCCTCTATCTCGAACATGTTATTACCTATAGGCTTCACGATCCTACACTTTAGAAACTTCCGGGCAAATTTAGCATTAACATTTTTACCAAAATCGCTGAGAACATAGTTTCTTCTAAATACCTCTTGGCCCGGAATAAATTTTACTGTCCGTGCTCTCTTGTTATAATACTTGGCGCTCCTTTCATAAGCCTCGTGCAGATTCTTGCTTATTCTCTCTCGAATTATCTCTAGACGATCCTTTCCCTTCAATTTTTCAATCTCATGCTCAGTTAATGACCTCAATTGTCTCGCTAATTTATAATCCGCACCATTGGTATACATTTCATAGCCGAATAGGGCAAAAAAGGGGGTGACACCTGTCGACGAGTGCACCGAAGATCTTAAAGCACACTCGATCTCTGTTAAATACATGTCCCATTCGCGGTGGTCATTCTCTAAATATGCTCGAATAGCAGCCAATACGGATCGATTAACTCTTTCGGCGGCATTAGATTGTGGCGAATACGGTGCCGTTTGTATATGATCAATTTTGTATAGTGTAGCCATCTCTTTGAAACTTTTCGAGGTGAATTGTGATCCGTTGTCACTGTGCACGGTCTCTGGCACACCAAATTTGTGGAAGATTTCCTGTACTAAAAACCTCACAACATTACTGGTTGTAGCCTCTTTCATGGCCTTAAGAAACACAAATTTGGAGAAATGGTCCATCACGATAAAGATGTAGGCATTTCCTAACTTTGATCTTGGGTACTTTCCTAAGAAGTCGATGTATAATTTTTGGAACGGACGTTCCGTTATAACTTCTTTTCCTATCGAAGGTTGCATGTGCTGGTTAGTTGCCTTAGTTTCCTTGCATGTGCGACAATTTGATACATATTGGCGAACCTGGGACGCCATTTTTGGCCAATAATAAAGTCGCCTCAGCCGATGCAACGTTTTTGCTATTCCTCCATGAGCAGACGTCGTCTCATTATGGGCCTTTTCGATGAGCGAATGGGTTATAGCAACTGGAACCCACAATTTCCAACTCACTTCCCCTACTTCCTCATCTATATCCAATTTGTCCCTCTTAAAGGCCAATCCATTGTTAACCATTACATCTGGTAGCCTTTCTTTATTCTTTTCGATATTTTCCATCAAGGATTTATATTCTACACTCTCGAACTCCGCAGTCTCGAAATCGAAAATTTGGTCATCGCTTCGAATTTCTTCAACTACAGGCATTCTGGAGAGCATATCTGCTACAACATTTTCCTTACCTTTGCGGTGCTCTATCTCAAAATCATACGCCTGTAGTTGTAACGACCACCTCGCTAAACGTCCACTCAAATCCTTCAGACTCATCAACCATTTTAAGCTGGCGTGGTCGGTGATGACAGTGAATTTCATTAATTCCACGTATGGCCGGAATCTCTTTATGGCCATCACCGCCGCCAGACACTCTTTTTCGGTCACACTATAGTTTCTTTGACAGTTATTTAGCTTCTGCGAATAGAACGCTATAGGATTTTCATCTTCCTCGGCTCCCTTTTGAAAAAGTACGGCTCCAATTCCTACATCGGATGCATCGCATTGGATGTAGAATTGTTTGGAAAAATCAGGGTGCTTTAATACAGGCGCGGTTGTTAGTGCATGCTTCAAGTTCTCGAAAGCTTCAATGGCTGCTGGTTTCATTGTAAACTTTTCGTTCTTTTTTAACGTGTCTGTGAGGGCAGCTGACATGGTAGCGAAATTCTTAATAAACCTACGGTACCATCCCGCGGTGCCCAAGAAGCTTCTGACCTCTCTAGGATTCTTCGGCAGCTTTATCCTTTGTATCGCAATTACTTTTTCGCTATCTGTTTTAAGAATTCCCCCACCGATGATAAAGCCTAAGTACTTAAGCTCTTTGAAGCAGAACATACTTTTCTTTAGTCCAATCGTTAGATTTGCCTTTTGTAAGCATTCTGCCACTTGCTCAAGCAGATGCATATGCTTCTCGAAATTATCAGCGATGATCAACAGATCATCTAAATATACAAACACATTGGATTTCAATCGAGCTGGTATCACCTTGTCCATTAAGCGACACAGTCGTTGCGCAGCGTTACACAATCCAAATGGCATTACGCGAAACTGATACAATGGTCGCCCTGGGACTGTGAACGCTGTGAACGGCTTCGACTCTTCATCCAGCTCGATTTGCCAAAATGCGTGTTTCAAGTCAACACTGCTGATATATACAGTTTGATCAATTCGACTTAATATTCCGTCAATATTTTGTAGAGGATACGCGTCTTTTATAGTCACCGCATTTAGCTTACGTGCATCCAAACACAATCGGTTTTTCCCTGGTTTTCTTACTAGTGTTGTTCTGTTGCTCCAGGCGCCTTCACTCTCCTCAATTACATTTAGACTCAGCATGTTATCAATCTCTTTATACACTAACTCTTGCACAGCTGGGGAAATGGGATAATGTTTATCCTTAACGGGATTGGTACCCTCTACCAGCTTTATAGTATGTTTCTCCAGCTTCGTCTGTCCCAATCCTTTTTCCTCAAACGATGGAAACTTTTGTATCACATTTTGTAATCGCCGTTTTTGCTCTTCTGACAGTTCATGCATCCGCAATTTGTGCTGATCTTTCTGATCTACAAGCTGGCTTTGTATTTGTTCTATATCGATCGCGTTTACATTTAGAATATCAGGAGCTAATCCAAACTCTCTCCAAAAGTCTATCCCCAGATACAGTTCTTGTTCCAAATCAGGGCATAAGTAAAAACATATTTCCGATTTATTCGACTTATATTTTACTTCAGTTGTCACCTTTCCCAGAACTCGATGTGATTTGCCTGATGCCGTCTTTACATTCGAGTAGTATTTGTCCACTCTCAGGCCAAGCTCCGCTACCAGCTCGCGACATCCTTGTCCTAAAACACTTACAGTCGCTCCGGAGTCTAGTAACCCGTTTATTTCTCGGTTGCCAAATAAAACAGTTGCATATGGTCTAGGATCAGAACTGTGATCGAATTTCAATACTGACTCGATTATGTTTTTGTTGAGTTCTTTATTAATTTTGCGCTTTTCCCTTAAATTCAAAATCTTTTTGCTTACTATTCGGGATTTTTCTTTTTGGGGACTTTTACTTGTGGTGCAGTAGCTGGGTTTCGATACGTCTGACATGGTTAGGTGATCTCCAAATATTCTATTTCTAATGATTTCGTAATTCTGCCTTCTAATCTGCATAGGAAGGTAATGTCGAATATCTGAGTAACAAGGTTGATTTTGATTGATTACAGGATCTACTGGGTCTGAGTTTGTTGGGTGTTCGTAGCAGCAGTCTCCATTGAACGACGATTTGCCGCAATAATCGCGTTCCGTTGGAGGTTTCCCGATTTGCAATTCGGGCATTTGGGCGTTATGTAATTTGGTAGTCCGCATTTGTAACAAAACAAAGACCGTTCCGTAGCTGGGCATTGCTTGAATCCATGTCCATTTTTGAAACAGTTCCAACATACTAACGTTGCTCTTATCGCGGCAATTTCATCCATTTCCCTATTTAACTCGCCGTGATTCTCCTCCATATTGACGCATGCTTCGCTTACCCGTATCGCTCTATTTGTCATTGGCGGCATTGTTCGGATTTCACGTTTTGGAAAGGCCTTTTCAACTTCAATGCACTCAACCCTCAGCTGTTCCATGGATGGTATCTGCATCGGATATATTATCTTCCCAATATTTTCCCTGACATTTCTCTTAATGATTCGAATTAGCTCATATTCTGAGATCGGTTGATTCAGTCGAGAACGCATGACACTTATTTCCTGAAAGAATTTATCCACGCTTTCGCCAGGCAATTGTTTCCTCTCAACTATGTCCCTCATTACCTCAAAGTTGGTTCTTGTATTTCTGAATCTATTCATCAGGGCGTGCTTCAGGGACGGCCAATCCGTAACCGTTTGGTTCTGGATTTGCAGCCAATACCAACTTCTCGCTGTATCCTCCACTAGCATGTGAAAATCGCTATAAATTTCCTCCCATGACAGTTGGTATTGGGTCTGCAAATGCTCTAGTCTGAAGACAAAGTCTTCCACCGCAAGACCGGTTGAGTTTCCGTCGAATTTAAAGCCAAATTTTTCCACTCGAATTCCCCTGTTCATGCTACTCCGCCATGAATTTGGCGTTGGATTTTCTCTAGCAGAATTCGAGGGCACATTTCCTCCATATGTAGATAAGGGAGTCATAATGTGGTCACTAGTTCGATTCACTCCACCATTTCCCCCATTTTCATATCGAGTATTCGCCTGTCCTGCTAGAGTTGTTACTAGTGATGTTAATTGGCGTATATTCTCATTAACTCGGGCCATTTCGTCACTAATTATTTCCCTTACTATGGGACGCAGACTCATCTCAGTCTCATTAATACTTTGAGTAACGACCGCTCTTAGAGAATCTCCTCCAACGGGAGGAACGATATGTGGATGAAAATCATTAGCATGTGCTGAGGTTGAAGCGCCCATATCAATATTACCCTGTCTACTATTTATTGTACCAGACATATCTACCACAGATGGTGGGATACCTTGCCCAGTCTCGGTCCCGTTCATTCTGTTGCCGTTCGTATTTCTATATTTGTGTCGAGTGTACACGGAAGCCCTACTCACATCAAACGCGGATATGCGATTTCTTTTGCTTCTTCTGGTTGCTATTGTTCTCTCACTCATGGGCCCCACCGTGAAATACTCAAATTTTAGATAAATGGCAAATAGGTAAAAATAAGAATTGACTTGATTGAAAAAAATTTTTTCCTTTCACCCTTTAGCTTAGAATCAGAAGACCGGCTTGAAAAAATGTTTTGCTTATACCTCTGTGAACACCAATTTTTTTTTTACCTAAATAGTTAAACTCTCTGCAAAAAAATTATTATTAACATACAACATAAAAATATCTAACATTTTAACCTTACTCTAGACAATACAAATAACACAAAAAACAAGTTTCAGACTTTTACAAGAAACATTAACGTTAAGGGGTTACTGATTGTTTTCTCAGGGACGTCTTAATTCGTTGTGTGGATTTTAGTATTTCCTAATTATCTAATAAAGTGCCCATATTTGGTTGTCTACGAGTATATTGATGGACGGACTATACTAATAATTTCCCAATTAAATCCGTAATCTAGAACCACTGCAGCCACTGTCTATTACTTAACAGGCGCGCGTTTATCCTAAAGAAAACAAATAACACTACGGACATGTATGTCTTTATTACCACACCGGCTGTTAGTTGTTTGCCTTAGTCTACTAGATTATGTACTATTGACGCTACTATATATCATTACACGTTAAACGAAACTACAGGATCACTGATAATACAAGTGCTGCCACTCAATTCACAACACGCTATTTCATCGAACCCAATGTATTAGGAGTGGTCTACCCTGATTTTTACGATTATGCTAACTCTGGTATTGCACTATATGATAAGCCAAAAAAAAAATAAATCACGCTACAATTTGAGTTAGGTCACTAAAAACGCGGTAAAACACTTAAGACTATTGCTATCCTATCTTATATTGCCTTGTGCGTAGGTTGTATTGCACTATCCCTAAATCTATTATGATTCGCCATCTTACTTGCCATTGGTATTCTAAATGGCTGAACGCGACACCGCGCCAATTTTCTGGCGACATGTACATCATATTTTGGCGCCACATACTTTCGTGGCGCTAAGGAATGTATTATTTTTAAATTGGGCGCCATTCTGTTACGTGCCACTTCTCTCTACTTACATTAGGATTGGTCCTCCGGCAGCTAGCGGTAACTCAGGAAGTTCCAACCCGTTCCAATCCTAATCCACTGTGGACGAACACGAAATTGAACTAGACATTTTTACTCTTTGAAACAAAAAAATTAAATCTACTCTACACATACTCGTAAAAACAAGAGGACTTGGTGCTATGTCCCCGCACTGCCCGCCCTTCCTTGATTCAAAACTTCCACGACTATATTACTTTGAATCCCGCATTCCACACACACTCTTTAAACCACCCCCCCTTCAATCAGTACCCCCTCTTAAATGACACTCAGCACATCATGTTTTTTTTTTCTCTAAAACAATTACACATAAAATTTATTGAACATTATAGTCTTTTTATATTGTTATTTAAATTGCTCTTAGAACTAACAAAAACCAAGTCTTAACACTAGAAATCACTAACACCAGAATTTTTCTTAATATTGAGTCATTTACTCAGACCACCTAATTACGTAGAAGAATCGCTTCGTTTCAGCCCTTTATTGGCTCGCACTTATAAATTTACTACCTGTTCAAAGAGCTCTCTCAACTGGTCTTATTAGATCACCAAGAAAACGATGATCTTCATCAAAACGAACCTTCGATTTATCACTCTCTTCTATGCACTATTGGTAATCCTACACTCCTTTCTCACGACTGGTATTAATAATCTTTACACCAAACAAAATTCAACACGTATTATAAACTAGACAAAACATCACTAACCTAAACTTATACTAATGCATTATTTCCCATTTTTTTTTCTTTTTTTAGTTATTTTTCTTTATCAATTTTACTCCAGCGACTTCTTGTCTTCTATTGGTTTTAGAGAAATTCGTACTGCTTGAAATTCAAATCTTTTCTTTTTCTTTATTTTTGCTTAATTTTTACGTATAGCCGGATGGATATACGGTTTCCTTTGCACCGCAAAAAAAAACTATTAGATTTTTATGGAGACTTCTTGCGGTAAGTATTTATGACTACGGAGTTACCTTAATTTCTCGTTGATTACTATGGTTTTGTTAATCAAGTTTATTTCTTCTCTTGCAGCGTTTATGGTGCTGGATGTACGACTTTCCGAGGGATGAATTTACCGATCTCGTTTGATTGGAGTCGATTTTTCGGTCGTCTCAAAACAAAACTGCTGGCCCCAGTATGCCCTACAGACTAGTTGGGGACCAGCACTCCGGATTTGGAATTCTACCGCCGTGTACCTACAACGAAACAACACAACCGAAGCACAACACACTATCACCATTTCATCAAACAAAACACCCACCACTCTACTTACTTCAGATCTTACGACGCACAACACTAACTCCAATATTTGAATTTCCAAGCCGGTATGTAATTCACAATCAGGTTATAAGGTAATTTATTCTGCAGCCTTTATACTAACTTCTCCACTGGTATAACTTTTCACAAAACCCAGTACTTTATTCCACTTTTAAAAAAATATATATCTATTGACACCAGTAATCGTACAGCCAGATAGTACACTTTAGTTTGACCGTTTCTTCGCTTTCCCAGCCTTTTATATCCCTATTGGCCCCGCCAAATTCACAGTTTACTTATTTACCATCTTAGCTGCCATCTGTTGTACGACAGTAAATAAAAACATTTTTTCTGGCGCGTTCCACTTCCCACTGTTGATAATCATTGCACTGTCGTTTTCCCTCTATCCGGCAACGTTGTCACGTTCACGGAGTACTAATTCTCTGATTTTCAACTGGCAATGCCATTCATTTCCTTCTTTGCCAAAAAAATTTACACACGCGTGTCTGCCAAATAGTTTTAATTAAAATAAAAAAACATCCACAACACAAATCACACGACTTGGAGGGCAACCACGGCAATTTTAAAAACAATTGCCATTTCTATATTACCACAACAACATGTACTAACCGTTTATATTATTTCTTTTTTTTCAGATTCCCACACATCCAGCGCAGTATCCACGACATCTCTTCGGGAAATTATCGATGGAATGGACGAAATCCTGTGGAACACCGGACGACTGTCATCCATCCGGATAATGCATCATCCAGGAATCTTCGCCACGGACTAGGTAACAAACACCCCTTTCCCAATATACCAGTGAGTGTTTGTGTGAATGGGCTCTGCCTCTACGAATATACGTGTGTATGTGTGTGTTCGTACAAAAGCAGCTGCAATTACCATTCATAATTTAATAGACACAAACAAAAGGGAAAAAGTGCTGGTGTTTCCTATATGATATTATTTATTTATTAATTTCAATAACCAAGTCTTTAAGGCCAAATACGGTTAAAATAAATAAATAAACAAAAACTATTTTGCTCCCTGTGGCCTAATTGCAAAATATTTGTACGTGTTATGGAATGGGTATTAAGTACGAGGTAGGTAACAAAATTCCAAGAACATAGTGATCTGGTTTATAATTGATTTTTTTTTGTTTTTTTCATAGATGCTTGCAACACACGCAACAGTATGTATGTTGAGTTCTCTTCTGATTCCGTCATCAATCTATGAAATGAAGCGTTTGAATTTACATTTTAAATTTCTTTTCAAAATAGTGTTGCATTTTTTCTTTTAGATGATTCCTTCACATTATTTTTCTTTCAAATATTATCAAGAAGTTATATTCACTGCAAGAAAAACAAAACATAAAAGGGTATGTTCAGTGTAAAACTAAATACAAGATTTCGATCGGGAGCTGTGATCCAAACAAATCGATTGTACGGAATTTGAGTCGGTACGATTGTGTTTTCGATCACGATTAGGCCCATGCATTTGTAGACTTCTCGAAAGTGGAACCACTGTTCGATCGGAAATACTATACTTTCATTCCGAAATTGGATTCCTGGAACAAAGGGGGATCTGGTATAAGGGATACCTGAGTTTAACTCGGATGGGTCGAAAATGAATGACCAGGTAGGCTACGAGGTCTACTCCCCTTGATCGAAAGTAAATAAATAAAATAAATAATTTCCCATTACATACCATGAAGGGATAGCGGAGAGCTTCTCACAACCAGTAAACTGTACGTTTTATAGTTTTACACTCACTGGGTACCACCTGCCAAATTTTGGCTTAATTCGACTGATATTTCCGGCAATTATAGCCGATGGACTTTTGACTTATCTTATTTATAGTCGCAACTTCCGTAACTTATACACTTTAACTCAACCAAAAAAAATATACAAATGACATTATGGACACAAGTTGAGAATAACCCCGATAAAAATGCTACCAAATTATAGTTTTTAGTATGTAAAATATAAAATGTATGTCATTCCATTTTTTATATTTGTTTCCATGACGTTTCGAAAATTATGATTTAAATTTGAGGAATGGTTACATTTTTGATATTAATGATTTTTCTTCTTGAAGAAGAAAAATTCCAAAGCAATTCTGGAGACAAACAGCATCTAAAGCAAAACCACACGGTAGTAAATTCTCAAAAATATACTTTAGCCGAAATATTCCCATACCTCGACAAGATTCGGAAGAACACCTTCGCCTCTGTTGGAATGCTTCAGATTATGTAATTTTGGAACGAAGTTCCTTATCGCACGTTGTGGGATGGGGGTTAAATAAAAAAAAAATTAAACAACTTCTTTTACACTATTATGCTACAACAAAGTATTAACAACTATATTGGGGTCCTTTGCTTTGGTTTGTGTCTGGGCTAACATATGTTGAGAAATTTCTTGTTTAATGGGAAGTTTTCTAGGTGGAACCTGTAATCAATATTTAGTATATATTGTAGTTTTGAACCTAATAAAAAGTAAATTTAGAAAAGAAAAAGGAGAAAGAAGAACATTTTCTTAAATAAGGGCCTTTTGATAAAAAAAAGTAAATTTTCTCAAAAAAAAAATTCTCATATTCTTCAACAAAGTACCTTCCTAAAAAAAAATACCTTATCTTACAGAAGTACATTTTCTTAAAAAAGTAATTTTTTTAAATAAGCACATTTTCTTATAAAAGTACATTTTCTTACAACAAATTGCGTTTTCTTAGAAAACAACCTTTTCTTTACAGAGTACCTTTTTTTTGCGTAACAAAATAACTTTTTTCACATAAGTACCTACTCTTAAAAATTTACCTATTCTTGGAAAAAGTACCAATTCTTAAAAATTACCAAATTCTCTTAAGAAAATACATTATCTTACAAAAATTCATTTTTTTCAAAATAAAAAAATACCGTTTGTTTTATTTCCTGAGATAAGTAGCCTTTCTGAAAATAAGTAAATTTTCTTAAAAAGAGTACCATTTCATTTTCTGAAAAAAATAACTTCTTTGTAATTCATACTCTTATGGTTTTTTCTTGCAGGAAGTACTTCTTCTTAAAAATGGTACCTTTTCTTAAAAAAACATTATCATTTAATAAAAGAAGTACCTTTCTTTAAAAAAGGACCTTTTCGGGAAAATATAATACATATTCGTACAAAAAGGACCTAAACATATATATTTTCAAAAGAAAAAAAATACATTCAATAAAAATAAAAATTTTCTTAAAAAATTTTTCATTTTACAAAAAGTGTCTTTTCTTAAAAATCTATTTAAATTATTGTACTTATATTGTTCAACGGGGGCGTTAGGCGTGTTGGAACAAACTAGTACTAGTACATATAGCGAAAGAATCTTCGTTCCAACCGGGTGCCCCTGACACCTCATGTATTTTTTTTTATATTTAATGACATTGTGGTATTTTTTTAACTTAAGGTGGCTGCAGATAAACACACTTGTTTTTCGTGCCTGTTCATAGTTTTTTAAAAAATAACTGAAATCTGTGAAAAATGCGCATACGTCGGTTCTTTAATTTTGCCATAGACATATACCACCCATCGCTTTAGGGAATAGGCATAACAACAACAGTAACATCACACAAAATACTTAGCGCCTTTCAACCCCAACTCACAGCAACAACCCCACATTAATATTCCTCTCCAACCACACTAAGACCCCCATGCTTCACTGGTCGTGGTGATTGTAGTGTCCCCACTTTCCATCCCTTCATTACTTGGGCTGTACTACTGGAGTTGTTGTATTCCAACAATGCTTGGACACAACACAGGACATTGGAAGTAACTGCAACAACAACCGTATTTAGTGCTAAGGGTTATGGAAGTGATGGCTTGACGTAGTCGTGTAGGTATAATGCAGAATCTATTATTCCCTATTGCTTATGACATCAACAAGTCTAAGTCAAACATAAACAAACACTATTCGCTCTTTCTTCCTACTTGTATCCCGATTTCGTAAGTAAAGTGTAATACATTCATTGCACTGCATTTACAGGGACGTCATCAACTCGGAAACGGTCCAATCGTAAAAATACAAAAATTTTTAAATCCGTGGCTACTTCCGTGGTTACCTCTCTATAGCTAAAATTTTTCGAGTAAAATAATCGCTAAGAGCCCTTATGTATATATCTCGGAAACGGAGAAAAAAGAACTAATTTTTACGAGTTTCTAAGGGGTTTTCATAAAGTTGGAAGAAAATCGTCAAAATAAGAAAATAGCTAAAATAAACAAAATTCCTATATGTAACTCGAAAACGGTGCGTCCAAAGACAAAAATAATTTGTTTTGTCTCTTTGGGAGGCTTTAATTTCGCTAAAACTAAATCGCTAAAACTAAACTTTTTCGAATTTAAATTTCTAAAACGCCCATGTGACTATATATCGGAAACGGAGCGTCCAATCGAAAAAATAATTAATATTTGCGGGTTTTTAAGGGGGTTTCATAAAGGGATTTTCATAAAAAATAGCCAAAATAAGAAAATAAAAACAGCTATAACTTGCTAACCGTGCGTCCAATCACAAATATAATATATTTCTGTACCTCCAGTGGAGGCATTAACCATTGGATGTCTTTAATATGATATCATTTTAAAAAAATTGCTAAAACTAAAATGTTTTCTATTTTTTTTTAAAAAAGTGATGCCGCCGTATTAAAGTCTCCGATGAAGATTTAAAAAATAAATAATTTTTTTTAGTTTTTTTATAAAATTATTAATTATTATAATTATTAATTATTACAAAATGATTTATTTTTACGAGTGGACGCGCCTTATCCGAGTTATAGCTATTTCTTTGTTTTAGCGACTTTCTTATTTTGACGATTCTTCTCGCAAAAAGTTCTTCCATACGAATTGGACCACTTTATGACAAACCCTTAGAAACTAATAAAAATTGGATATTGTGCAAATGTGGATATTTTTTATAAATTTTTCATATTTTCAACCAAAAATGGGTATGGGTTGTCCTGGGTAACCCATAAGCCATCGCTGTGAGAAATGGGTAAAGGCCGCTTAGCCTTTTTCCATATGTAATAGGTGATCGTGACGGGGAATTCCCCATTTCGTGGTTACCTACTAAATATTTTCCCCATACCCTGTGGGCAATGGCTAAAAAATCGCTACCCATTCCCCACGACAATAATAATGGGTTACCCAGGATAACTCATTATCTACGATATACAAAGCCTGGTTATTGCCCCGTTTCGCTAGCCATTTAATTTTCCTTTAATTGCTGGAAAATTTGATAGCCCATGGTATTGCAGAGACGAACCACCTCTTCCATGTATTTGAGAGTAAAAGATCTGAGAACGTTTTTTACGCTCAATTGTTCTAAACAAACAACTGGAATATATCATGTTACTTGAGTGCATCGTCTGACTCTTTGACGTGCTAAAGGAACACAATAAACGCCACTAGATTTGGAACATCATCTATCAATCGGAGAAATTAATTTAAAAGAAAAAAAATTAAAGTGGGAAGTGGTGAACATTTTCGGATTTAATATTTGTCGTTAAAGGCTGGTTCACAAGGATAGCAACAATTGCGACGTTCACAATGCAAGCAATGAATTTGTTCGAATAAGTTCGAAAAAACAGCTGACTGGCAACATTGTTTACATTATACAGCAGTATACATATTTGTGGAGTGAAAAAAATTGAGAATTGTAATACAAACGGTAAAGAAAGCAGTAAAAAATAAAAAAATTAAATGTGAGACACTCACATCAGATTTGTAGCACTACTCGGAGTAAAAAGTAATAAGTGGTTTTCTTTAGAAAAGTTAAAAAAAAAGTATTAAAATTTTTCTATAGCAAAGTTGTACAATTTTTCTATAGAAATGTTTTCAAATTTTTCTATAGAAATGTTTTCAAATTTTTCTTTACAAAAGTTTTAAAATTTTTCTATAGAAATGTTTTCAAATTTTTCTTTAGAAATGTTTTATAATTTTTCTATAGAAACGTTCTATAATTTTTCTATAGAAATGTTTTAAAATGGTAATATAGAAATGTTTTCAAATTTTTCAATAGAAAAGTTTTAAAATTTTTCTATAGAAATCTTTTCAAATTTTTCTTTAGAAATGTTTTATAATTTTTCTATAGACATGTTTTAAAATGGTTTTATAGAAAAGTTGTAAAATTTTTTTATAGAAATGTTTTAAAATTTTTCTATAGAAATGTTTTCAAATTTTTCTTTAGAAATGTTTTATAATTTTTCTATAGAAACGTTCTATAATTTTTCTATAGAAATGTTTTAAAATGGTTATATAGAAATGTTTTCAAATTTTTCAATAGAAAAGTTTTAAAATTTTTCTATAGAAATGTTTTCAAATTTTTCTTTACAAAAGTTTTTTAATTTTTTTTTTCTTTAGAAATATTTTCAAATTTTTCTTTAGAAATGTTTTATAATTTTTCTATAGACATGTTTTAAAATGGTTCTATAGAAATGTTTTCAAATTTTTCTATAGAAAAGTTTAAAAATTTTTCTATAGAAAAGTTTTCAAATTTTTCTTTACAAAAGTTTTACAATTTTTCTATAGAAATGTTTTCAAATTTTTCTTTAGAAATGTTTTATAATTTTTCTATAGAAATGTTTTAAAATGGTTCTATAGAAATGTTTTAAAATGGTTCTATAGAAATATTTTCAAATTTTTCTATAGAAAAGTTTTAAAATTTTAATGTTTAGCAGCTTATGTTCCATAATGTTATGGCCTTGGACGGTTTCGATAAACCTGAAAAAGTCAGCTTCCTCCAACTACACTTATTACAAACAACTACACATTTCACATTTGCATCAGCTGATATGTTCGAAAGCCAGCGACAGTGTTGTGTTTTAGGTAATAACAAAATATAAATATATGTGAAATTATTGTTATTGGCAGATTCTACAGATAATATTATTTATTAAAATGTTTGTTATGAGACAAAATGTTTAAATTTTCCTTCACACTTTTAAGCATAGATACAGGAAATAATAAATACAGCGCGACCATTGTCAACTATGTTCACTAGGTGCTCTCCTGTACTAGTGTCACTTTCATTGAAGTTTCCCATAATTCTCACTGACGTTTATTCAAAATTGTGGTAAATTTTTGTGAAAGTAATTTAAACAAGGGAAAATGTGACAACATTTAAATGATTTTACATAATAACATTTGTTTCTTATATAAACAACTATTTCAAAGCCATGAGGCCGGTGATGGGATATTAATAGGAGAAAACCCATAAGAAGATGAAGATGCCGGAACTCCTTTTTAATCTAAAAATATCCCCGCCCAAAAACTGTAGCAACTTCTGTGGTCGCAGATGCCAATACCGTTAGAGTGTCTGAGGACCCTCAACAAGGAATGGTAGCTAAACCGGAGGAAGAACCAATTTATTAAGACATAGACGGTGGTGACATGGCTTTCCAATTCGATGCCCATCAAATATTCGACTTTATGTAACGTGTTGCATTCTTGTTTCGAAGTGATATTTTTGTTGAAAATGTTTTTTTTTGTTTGATACGAAATTTTATAATTTTACTGTCATATTTTCTTACGTTTTTGGGAACAAAACAATTCCATTTATTGCTTTCAACGACATCTAGTAAATTACCCATTACACTAAACTTTTCCCAACACTTGTGCTTCATCTATTAGATTACTTTATCTATTCTTTCAAGTTTTAAAACAAAATTCGAAGTAAAGCGCCCCTAGCGGTTAGTAACAATAAACTGATTCGAAACAATTTCAATTTGAAGTTGAAGTAGAACCTACTTCTTCTATGACAAATTTGAATTCCAATTTCACGAAAAACATGAGAGGACATTATATGAAATACTGTGAGTGGGAACGAGAGGGGTTGAATTACAAATTCGATGCTAACATTGGCAAAAATAGAATGCGCTTCCGAAGATTCTTTATAATCAATATCCAAGTATCACCTACAAAATTTCCGTGCCATACAGTAGTGGCAGCCTCCATTTGTGTTGCTTGTTTCTGAAATTAATTATTATGTCGTCGTCTACATATGTATGTAGGTCTGCATTTGTCCTTTTTGTGCAAAGGACATATGTAAATAAGACAACATTCAGTATTGTGTGCAGTCGTTGCAATGGATGCATTCACTTGGAGTGTGTGGGAATTAGACATCTACACATCGGTGGATAGTGGTAGTGACAGCGTGGATCTCGATGTTTTACATCACCGTTTGGATGAACTGCCCGAGCCCATAAAGACTCAGATGCTGGTCCAAGCGGGGAAATTCATCTTGGGGTTTCAGTCCAAAGTAGACGGTTTAATTAATTCATGTAACCATTCACCGTTGCAGGAACCACTCACTGTTGCAGTCGGACTCCCTGTTTTTGACAGTATCTTCCAAGCGGAAGTATTGACAATATGCGAGGCTACGATGTCACCCAATAGTAATATCACCCAATAGGGGAATAGTAGATCGAGATTGACAACCCATCCGGGTCATACGGAAATAATCGGAAATGTTGCCGCTCAAGAACTAGCAAGGAAAGGTTCTAGTGAAAATGTGGATAGGCAAAGCTTGATTGAAAGCCCTCTAAGCCCTCTCTCACTACCTTGTTCCATATCATGGGGTATTTGGCCTAGACATGACGATAAAAGAACCCAATTCCTGATAAAATTTAACAGGATTAGAATAGTTAAAATGAAAAAAATTCAAAATAGTTTTCCAATACATCGCAGGAAAGGATAGGTGAGAGCTTCTCGCAATCCGTGAGCTGTGTGCTTTCTAGTTTTACACCCAGCAATTGGGACCTATCGTTTTATACCGGTTCCGAATGGTATTTTGGGAAGATTTTTCATCTCTAAGTACATGATAGTGTCGCCGTCACTAAACGAGGTGACCGTCGTCGAAAGATATGTAAGGTGGTCAGACCAGTGATCGAACCCACGTTCTCATGTACAAGTGTTCTCATGAACGTTATCTCCTACAGTGACCAGCCTCGGGACACATATGGGGGCTATCGAACTCTGTCTTTATATCCGGGTAACCTCAATATCTTATCGGCACATTATTTTTTCTATTTTTTAGGGTAACATGGCTATTCAAAACGGTATCACTGCTACTTGGGTGAGCTTCCATAGAAGGAACTGAAAGTCATTCCAACCAAATTAATTTTCATGTAAGACTGATATTTTGAACCATACATAAATATGTGAGGTTAAGGATGAAGTAAAAAGCACAGAGGTTTAGACTAAAATTAATGTCTGCAAACAGTCTACTTTGTCAAAGTTCTAAGCGACAGACTGCAAACCCGGTAAAGTCAAAACGATATATTTCCATCCACGCTAAATCGGGCTGATATTTGTTTATATTTAAATGGGCTTCCACATAATAAATGACAATAAAAGACATATGACATCTTCAATTCCCTTCCCACTAATATACTCAATTGTTGCTATATGAGCTACTCAGCGGCCAATTGAACAGAAAGTGGAGAAACTCGAAAAATAAGATTAAGATTTTTCAGTTCCTATATCATTAAAATCTCAAAACTGATAAAATGTGTGTTGGGATTTTTTGATTTGCATTGGATTTTAAGTTGCATTACTTTGTCTAATTCAAATGCACAATAACTACCACTGTACGCTATGACAATTAAAAAATTTGCAGGTTGTGGAATCGGATGCCAATTGTAATGAAATAGGGGAATGCTTTAAATTATTTTGAATTTGTCTGACTACTTGGAATTCTGTTTTAAAAATATTTTATATGTAGAGGTTTGTGGCTTCGATAGATGTTGCCACGTAGTACTTTCAAATTTTTAAATTTGTACTGTATAAAATATGCGAAAACCAAAACTGCCAGATATGAACGACGTGCTTTGAAAATAAGTATAATTGCCAACGGTATTTACATTTTTTGAATTTCCAGTTGTAGAAGTAGTTTAAATTAAACCACAAATTATAATGGTCATATAATCACTTTGCCCCATATATGGGTTATATTAATTGACAACTGAGTAGGTAATAAATTCGGATTATGCCCGATTCAGGCATTTGAAATTCCATGAAAAAGTCTATATTTTGATTAGAATTCATAATGGTCATACATCAAATTTATTTGTTGATGTTATTGATAAATTAAAAATAGGCAAGTTGCGTTTTTTTGTAACTTATATACGATTCCCCATACAACTGCTATCCTCTACACGCTATCGGGGAAAACTATACCTATTAAGCTTATTGGGGATAGGTTGTAAAAAAAAGTAGTGAAATGGTAACGAAAGATAAAAATGTTACCAAGTTTACACTTTATCTAGACACATGACTGCTAAGGAATGTCTACTTGACAAATGTCTATTAAAATGACAAATACTAAATAAAAAATAATTAACGAAAAATTAAAATTTACCGGCGGCATGTGAGCGAATTTAATTATTTCGGCCTCGTCCATTATTTACACCAATTGATCGATCCAAGACTTGCAAAAATTCGCCAATTTCGTCCATCAAACCGTTCCTGCTAGGAATGATACTATTCTTAATATATATTTGATGCCAAGGAAATCGCAGAAAACGTACATGATCGGCTGAGTTGAAAGGACTACCCCTGAATACTCTACAGTGGTACACGCAAATCAGAATGACGATCCTTAGCTTGTTGAACATTCAAGCCATTTAGAAGAAACCATGGTGTACCCGACACTTGTTTTAATGAGCCCAAAGCTCGCAATTTCCTTTGTCTGTGTAAAACACATTTTCTATAGAAACACACCCTTTAAGGAAAATCTCAAAGAATCCTGAAGTATGAATGTAAACTAAAAGAAATATAAATAAATATGTTTGTTGTATGGAGGAACATTGGTTTAAATTGTATTAGGCATATACAGCATCGCAAGGGATAATCAGGAAAAGTCACAAGAAAATTCAATATCACAGCTTTTTCCAAAGAATGTAAAGACCAAGGTTTTTACGATGCTACTGTTGTGGGATCCTAGGCAGAATTAACACTTTTATTGGAAATAAAGCGCTCGTTAGTGTTGAATACAAATATGTAAGTCAGAAACCCACAATATTTGAAAAAAATTTATTTCAATTTTGTTTACAAATAAATTGAGACACGAATATACATAGATACAAAATGACCTGATATTAACGTGCTGCCAAGTCATGTATGCTTGACCGGGATGCGGTTTGAAAATACAACTATAATGGCGTTTTGGCGATTTTTATTCGAATAATTGTAGTTTAGCGATTTGTTTAAAAAAGTGATGGCTTCTTAAATACGCCCATTAGTTACAGCCTCCCATAGATGTATATAATTTGTTGTTTTTGCGATTGGACCCACCGTTTCGGAGTTATGGGATTTTTTTTGGCGATTTTTAAAAAAAATTTCAATTCGAATAGAAATGTCGTAGAAACCCTCAAAAATTAGATATTTTTTCCGAATCGACGTTCTGTTTCCGAGATATAGACACTAAAGAATAGTTTGATTGCTCGACCTAAAGCTCGATTGTTAAATCACATTTATTTCTTGTTGCTGTGTCTTCAATTAAATATGTATTTCAGTTCTTGCAACCAAAACTGAATTACAAGTCAATTGATATGCACAACATTTGGTGATACGGAATACAATTATTGGTAATCGCAACTGAATAATGTGATAGTACAAGGGACCGCCAAATTTTAGGTGGCTGTAAATATAGTTGTGACAACGAATCTCTTCTCTGTGTGTATATGAGGAACGTCAGATGAGACGGATGACTTATCAATAATATGTTAGTCCTTAGTTCACGCTGCAGCCCAATTTTTGACTGTAATTGATATATTTTAGTCAATTTCGGCGCAATAGTCGCTTACAACGTTGTGTTTACCCCAAAAATTCAATTTAGTACTTTTTATTAAAATATTAAAAAGAAAAAAAAAAGAAACAATTGTATGCCGCATCATTCATCAAATTGAAATTTAAATTTTTCATGGAGATGGATTAGTGGGAAGAAAATACTATAAAGTATTCCGAATGAATGATTCATGTTAATGTTTATCCATCAATCATTTACATTCTTGTGTTTTTCCATTTACTACTAAGAACATAATACGAAACATCCACTGATGGTAACAGCAAACTACGCACTAACAACCAACAGTTGCCATTTTACAACGAATTTGGGTGAAATGTCAATAAGCACCAGTGTGAATGACTTACATTTCGCTCGACAATTTTAATGCGAAATTGACAATTTCGCGGCAGCTTGAATACGGTATACCTGAGTATCTACAATATCCCTTATCAACAAAGGTAAAGACTTCCAGGTGAATTGGAACCTTAGCACATGATGATGTGTGTGGCTCTTTTGATTTGGGTAATGCCTTTACACACATTCAGCTGTATTTTCGAAGCTGATGTTTCAAGTGCTTTAGGCCATATAAAGTCAATGGTACTTGGGGTTGTTGGAATTCATATTATGTTTTTGCGAAATATATTTCCGTACATTTCTAGTCATTTGATATACGATACTTCATAAATAACTTCTTTGTAACAACTGCTTTACCCACAAAGTTAAAAGTAGCTCGAGTAACACCAAGCCCTAAATCTCGAGGATTTTATCAGCTTGGCCACTTACGACCTATCAGCATTTTACTCGCATTATCTAAAGTTGTAGAATATAGTATTAACGACGATGTATCACCCTAACTACAAAAGAGTCACAACACAATATCTTTACAAATGTTCAGTAGAGGCAAAATACTTCGTTAAACGCAAAAATTTACGATAACTCTCAATAATACACATATTCATATAATAAACATATTCCCGTTTTTTTTTTTTTGGCCAAAGGAGAAATAGATTTAGGCTCCTTACAAAACAAAGATAACATATTTAGCCAACCAGTACGATCTTTTGCCTTATCTCTCCAATTGCCAATATCAAATTGTACGCAGGAATTCGTCAACCAAATCCCTCCAGCGGATTATTGGTTTTCCAATTTTTCATCTTCCTTCGAGTTCGGTTTCGAAAACTCTTCGTGCTGGTTTGTCTTCTCCCATTTTACTGAGATGGTCTAGCTAGTGCAATCGCTTTATTCTGAGCCGCTTAACTATGTCAATGTCGGGACATAGCTCATACAACTCATAGGGCCATGCATTTTTAAGAGTATTTGTCTCTCGAAGACTCCTAGATATGTTTCGTCTACTTGCGATAAGACCCAGGATTCTGCGCCAAAAAGCAAGACAGGTTGTATGACAGTCTGGTATAGCTGGACTATTGTTACAATAGAGAGGTCTTTATCTCTAAAGTGCTTGCTTAGCCCAAAATAACATCTATTCGCAAACACAATTCTCCGCTTGATCTCAAGGCTGACGTTGTTGTTTTTGTTGGTAAGGATCTTACCGAACCTTATCAACGTTCACGCTTTGGTCTAATCGCGTGGAGGCCCTGCTTTACTGTCTTGTCCTCATTTACTGTCAGACCCAATTTTGCTGACTCCTTCTCAATTCTCGAAAACACCGCAGTAACTTCTCTAACTGTGCGCCCAATGATATCGATATCATCAGCAGCGATATCATCAGTGAGCAGCATGTGACTTGCTGCTGATGGGGTTTTTAATGGTGACTGCAGTTTTTCTGATAATGATCTTCATTAAGATGTTAAAGAGATAGCACGATAGGGGCCTCGTTTATTTTTGAAAGGTTCGGTAAGATCTTTACCAACTTTCACTGCGGATTTAGAGTGCGTCAAGGTCATCCTACAAAGCCGTATGAGTTTTGCAGGAATATCAAGTGCAGACATTGCGCCGTAGAGTTTCTCCCGTATTGGGCTATCGAAGGCCGCCATATAATCGACAAATAGATGATAGGTGTCGATTTATTTTTCGTGGGTCTTCTCCAGGATTTGACGCAGCGTGAAAATCTGCTCAGTTGTCGATTTTCCAGGCCTAAAATAGTACACTGAGACTCCAATCGCCGGGAATGCATTCACCTAACCAAATTTTGACAATAGGCTGATGCAGGCACCTTATCAGCTCATCGCCCCCAGCCTTAAACAGCTCAGGCGGTGATCTATCAGCACCTGAGGCTTTGTCGTTCTTAAGCCGAGCAATAGCTTTTCTTGTGATCGATTATCTTATCTTATCACATGTCCATTAGTTTTTGAATTTGCGTACTTCATTCATTCTCAATTTTCTCACTTTCGCGCTTTCTCCAGTGCCGATTCTTACATCTAAAGACACGGTTTAACTTGTTTCTTTTTCCCCCTATACCCCTCAGTCGCAGCTAGCGTTCACATTGACTGAAGTATTGCCATACGTGCAGCGTTCCAGCCATCAATTGCTATGCGACACTCTGCATCGTTCCATGGTTTGTTGTGAAGAGGTTTTTTAAAAACAAGTACGATTGTTGCGGCAGTTTTTATAGAATCTGTTCCGTGCCAAAAGTTGCGAGAGCCTTCTTGAGTGGACTGTGGCTACCTCTGGTAATTGCAGGGTCTAAATAATATATGATTTAAAAAGGGACTTGTATTTGGACCACCCGTTACATTTGTAAACAAACCACACTCAGAAACATAAATTCAATTCATTTTATTCATTCAAAATTAATTTTGTAACAATATTCATATGTGTGCATTACTTTTATGAGTTTTGTATACATACTACTTTTGTAAACATACTAATTTTGCAAATTCTAAATTAGGCGTATTTTTGTTGCTAGCGATTATCGCCTGCTTGCTATTAGCCAAAATGTTAAACTAGCGATAATTTATTGTAATTTAGTATATAATCGTCTTGCTCTCGCATGATATGTATTTATTCTTGCAAATGTTTATATTTTTCGCCTTATCTAAACCTAAAGCCTGTTCAATTGCTCATTGTGGCTACTGAACCCATCAGACAGACAAAAATGATTTTGACAACCAATTATTTTCCCGCCTGTTTCCCGAGATTAATTGTATAATGGAAATAGAGCATATATCTGCCGAATCCGATTTAGGTGTATGTTCCGGAAGTAATGGCAACACAAGTTGTATGTTAGGAAAAATGCATAAAACAATATACAGTATTCATAATCCTAATAAAATTACCCAACGTTCAAAGGAAAATTTATGCAAAGAAGATTTTGACTATTTGGATCATTTAAATAAGAGAAAAGATAGGTTGTCACAACTGGTTGGCGTCAGCCTATTTACTCAATGAAGATACTAGACCACGACCGTCCATTCTGTTGAGGACGCAAATCGACGAAGCAGATACGTTTTTTGTGCGGACGACGTCAGTGTGCAACACACAATTTGATGAAGTACAAATATAAATTAAAGTGAAGAGACACTTTTAGAGAATGTTTTGTCCACTAGCCTTTATATTGGCAACCAGGGCAATGTTCTGTTCTGCTCGCGCAGAAACTATTATTTCCAAATTTAAATAAAACCCGAATTATTTTATTTTTGGTTTTGATCTTTAATGTTTCATTTCAACATTGTGTATCGTTTAAGTGTTTTCGACAACTGATTTTACAATGTTTCTCATTGTCGCGGGCCATCGAATCCATAAACATAGAGCGACAGTCAATGTGAATAGATAATGTAAAAGAAATAGCAAGAACAATACAACGTCTGAGTGATCAACTGAAGCAAACGACTTCGTCAGCGCTGATGTTGTTGTTATATTATTTTGCATCGATAATGTAAACAACAAGCAACAACATACATACATACGGTACAAAACATAATGACCAAAACCAGTATGTATGTTGTTGTTGCGACAAAATTATTAGAAAACAATATAAGGGTGGCCCGCAATTTCAATATTATACAAATTTAACAAATCAAAAAAAATATAAATTAATTTTATGATCGATGTAGGGCGATCTCACCCAACAAGCTCAATAATATAATAATATTATAATAGATAGACAAGAGATCGTTAATATCACCTTTGTATCACAGGACTCCTTTCAGTTTATAAAATGATGAAAAGATGATACAAACATCAGAAAACATACTAAGCAAACAAAGTTTGAACGCTATTATAAAAAACATTCCTCTCTCCGAAGCAGCTAATATCGCTGAGGTTGACGATCTTACCGATGCTTTAACTTTAACAGAAGAAGGTAAGAAGAAACCTCCGTGGTGGAAATAGGATCTGCAACTCCTGAGAAAGTCTTGTAGACAGTTTTTTTTATTCGTGCAATGTCGGAGGACGGAGTGAGACTGGAATGTTTATACATTGGGATGTGTAAAAATAATATAATCTTTCAAGAGGCCTTGGACTCATTTCATCGAAGCCATTGAAAATTCGTCTGATATTTCCAGATTGCGGAGAGTCATCTTGACGACTCCCACTTCTCTAGAATATCTGAACGAACAAAACGGGCGATGGGTGACATCAAAGGATGAATTTGTCTACCTCCTGCTTCACATACATATTCCAGGAAACTGATCCAAAGCCATAAGGTGGGACTCACCGAACAGTAACGTCATCTAGCAGGTTGCGGGAAATATGGTGACAAAGGAATCACGAAGTTGTAAGCACTACAAATCACTTGGCTTCTGAAACTCTATATGAGCTGCATCAATCAGTCATATATTTCCGTCAGCTTCTTAGCTGTCCGCATGCCAGCACCCTTATAATAAAGGCAAAGCTATTGAAACAGCTCTGCACGCTTTAGTGAATTTCATAGATAAGTATATTTAGCTGAAGCATTTGTCGATGTAGACAACGTCTTTCTGGAGTCGATAAAATCAGCTCTATAAGACATTCTTCGCGATAGGAACTTCCGGCTAGTATGGGCATGGGACGACTGTAAGGAATCTAAGGAAATCCACAATAGAAGTTGAATATGACACCCACTTCTACCTTTGAGGTTATAGAAGCGTTTTAGGTTTCTACACTGATGGATCCAAATTATATGGCAATGTAGGGGTTGGAATCTATGCTAAGGAGCTGGGGTTAGACCTTGCATAACCGCTACCAGACCATTGTCGTGTATGAGGGGGATTCTATGGCACAGCTGATCGAAAAGGTACTAGGCCGATGATAGAGAATGAGAGAGCAAAGATGACAGGAACTAATTTTAAATAGATTTTAAATAGTAATGACAGTTAAATTATGTTTTTTGTATTAAAAGAAAATACGCATTCCCTTTGATTTCTGTCCGTTTTATGTCCAACGAAAGTGAAAAATTGGTAAAATACAGCAGCAAATAAAACTCTATGAAATGGGCTACAACCTCGTCGTCATGAAGAGGCAATGAAGAGAGTAATGGAAACTCTTAAGTATTTCTCTATGCGTGTATTCAGGCAGAATTTCTGTCAATCGGAGAAGGTGTCATTTGGCTGGGCCGAAAGTCATCACCGCCAGGGGAATCAACATCTACTCTGATAGTCTGTATTACTGACCTCAAGAACTGCCGCGCATCTCAAAATGCAGTTATATATTCACCTTATATGGGTCGGTGGTGCATTGGTTAGTGTGCGCGGCTCTTGTACATGAGATCCTGGGTTCGCACCCTGCTCTGACCACCTTCAAACAATTTTCTTTCGGCGGCGGTCACCTCGCATAGTGACGGCGACACTATCGAGTATATAGCCATGAAAAAGCTTCTCAAAATACCGTTCGGAATCGATGTAAAACTGTAGGTCCCAAACAGTGAGTGAAAACTGGAAAACGCACAGCTCAGTGATTGTGAGAAGTTTCCCTCCGGCCCCTTCATGGGATGTAATGGGAAACCATTTATTTATTTTTTATATGGGTGTCGGGCTTACATGGATGTCAGGGACTATCTGACTTGTTCCACTGGATGTGGAGCATAATGGTATGCTCCTTTCTGCATTTAAGCTCATGGATGGTCTGGTTGCACAAAGTGCAGGATCACCAGGCAATTAGCGTCACTTTATAAACGGGATCGTACACAGAACTTGTTATCCATTCCTAGACAAAATAATTTCTATGCTAGTAGGTGTGATCACTGGGTACTGTTTAATAGGCAGATTCGCGTCTAAACTTGGGATTCAGCACATGATTACTGCAGAAGTTGTGGGGATGAAGAAAGCATATGCTACTGCCATTGTTTTGTGAGTAGGCGACAATACCTAGGATCTTACTTCGTGTTGAATCTAACAGACATTCAGGGATTTACGATGAATGACTTTAACAACTTTTTGCAGAGTAATACTTGATTCGCCAGGGAGAAGGAGTATGACACTTCTTCAGCCTTCGGCTTAAACACGCAAGGTTAATTTACATGTTAATCAATGGGGACGTAATATGGCGTTCCGTGGTATCACAACGATCGTCATTGGACTAAATGTGTCTGTGGAATGTCACAAATACAACCAGCACTATGTTTACTTGCAAAAAATGTGTATTTTAATGTCGGCTTACGTTAAAATAAACAAAGAAATCATTCCAAGGTAAAGCACGTTATTCGTTTAACAATGAAATATTATATTATTTATGTAGTTTTTATAATAAAATCAATCTCTAATATCAAAAAGAACTGATTGTTATAAAAGGCATAGTTGTCCAATTTTTACGCCTCGTTTTAACCGAAAACGGATTTCACCAAAATTGGAATATTCGGATAAACCGAAATTTTTGAGAAATCGGTTTTTTTGAATACACTAACAGTGATCCAACCCGAAGTTCGTTTCGCAACGCAAGCGACTGCTTCTACGTATTAGTTGATTATAAAATTGGAAAATGATGTTAAAGTAATGTAATTCGTTTTATGTGATATGAATCATCATGAGCTCGAAAAAACCACTGTAGGCAGAAAAACATACAACATTGACCTTCCCTAATTCTCACGGATCAACAATATTTATATGAAATATTTATTGGGACAACTTCTACTCATTAGTGGGACAACCAACTGCAATAACTTCATTCTTACATTAAACGCGGTTATACAAAATGTTTTTGATTAAAACTTACTTACTTCGTTACTCATTTCTGTTGAACTGTATTAAGTTCATAATTTTTTTTCATTTTTGCTTATATCAGTTGATATTCTTGTTCCTGAAATCTATATCTTGTTATTAATTCAATTATTATATACAACAGAATTAGAAATGACTCAAGTATTGCCAGGGCTCCTGTTCCATTAACCAATGTAACATCTCACTTATCGTCCTCATTTTTCAACAATAATCAACTTTCCTTTCTTTTTGCTTGAATATGGGCGCTGCTGATGTCGTTGTCATTTCGCTTTTTGTATGTTTTTTTATTTAAATATGATTGTGAGGTATTTATTACGGTCTGGGTCGATTTCATTGCCATCATCAGGGACATCATTGTCATCGTCATGGGAATCTTGACTGTCACAAATAAATGCTGGTTGATGAGTTGCTAACGCGGTTACAGCAACATTAACATTGGAATTAAATGAACGTGAAAACACGAAAAGAACGAACTTCTTTCATTAACTTGCCACATCAAATTTCTAAGAGATGCTTTCCACGTCCGTTGCTGGAGGCTGTCGTCTAATTAACGCAAACAATACATATACGAGTATAAAATTCTTGCGTTACTGACTGACTGATTCATGAGCGCCCAGACCAAACTGCCAACGCTAGAATCACTAAACTTGGCGTAGACGTGTGATATGATTAGGGTTAAAGGGATATAAATTGTACCATGACAGAATCCATTCCTCTTACAGTGCAGGAGTGCGAGTAATAGGGATATTTAAAAATCCACTTTTAAGCGGTAACATAAGGTAAAGAGGAGACCCAAATTGGTTTGTTCATCCAGAACAAACTGGTGAAACAAGAATCACGAAATTTTGGAGAATACATTAGCGAGGTTGGCTAATATCGGATTTCAAATGACAATACAGCACAAAGAAATCAAGTCCGGGAACATCTAGGGTGCAGCGAAATAAAATATCGCTTAGGGCGAAATAGTAATCATTCAACCTTTAATACTAGGGTTCAAACGAATCAATTTTTGAAGGATAGAAATGAAAAATGTGTTTTCGAAATAAATCCCTTCTGATGGGAAGACGTGGCTGAAAATATTGCTGAATGGACCCAGCAACAAAATTCTATACCAATCACCGGAACTACGCGGTAAGAGATAGACCAAATTTGCTTGCTGCACCGTCGCATTTTACATTGTGTTATCCCTGGACGGTAATAGTCGTATTTATAAATTTTTATTTGTTTGTATGATTCACGCGTGAATGTGAGTACGATCAAATTCTGCTCACGTGAGCGTACGTGAATGTGAGTACCGAAAACATCTTCATGCATAATCGTGCGTGAGTGACCGTCTTCCTTTCGTGAGCGTAAGTGAAAACTTACTCACGTGCCCATCTCTACTTTAGACTCAGAACTTTGGAAGAAAGTTTTTAGTATTTTCCGTAAAGCGACCCATTTCGTCATTTTCTAATCTGTAATTAATAATCTGTCACTTCATAATTGTTAAATTGGCCATCTGCTTCGAAACCAGTACATAAGTTTCAGTCGGGTGAACCGACTTAATCATACCCTCACCCTAAGTCATCCATTGCGTGGGACCGACTTAATCATACCCTCACCCTAAGTCATCCATTGCGTGGGAGTTCTGTTAAATAAAAACGCCCATACTCAAAAGTGACCATATTCAATAGCAGATTGACATTGCGCTAAATATTATTGAATACCCAAATTAATTTCCCTCCGAATATTTATATGCGAGGTACAAAAATGGGCATGACAAGTTGTTGCCACAATTTTGATCAATACCACATTTTATTAAGGTAGGTTATGATATATTGTAGATATCGAGTCGGCAAACTGCAAATACGCCCAAATTTTGTATGGGAGGTACGAAACTGGGCGTGGCACAATAGTCAGCTTTTGGCAAAATATTGCCTAGTACCGAATTTTATTAAGATCGGTTGTAGTTTACGAGAGTTATCGTGTCGATCAACCGGTCATACGCCCAACTTTTATATGGGAGGTACCACAATGAGTGCGGCAAAACAGCTCATTTTCTATACGAGAGTTTTATTTGACTAAATATTGAGTAGTACAAATTTTCATAAAAATTGGTTCGGTTTTACGGGACTTCTCGTGCCGAACACCCAGACGGCCAAACAAGTTTTGTATGGGAGGTACCACAATGGGTGTGGCAAAATTACCCCTGTTTTAATACGTGATTGGCGTTTGATAACGTGAAACCTTATACCTAAATTCATTAAGGTCGGAAGTGTTTCACGAGATTTATCGGATTGAAAACCCGGACGAACATCCTGTTTTGTATGGGAGGTACCAGAATGGGTGTGACAATCTCGCCCATTTCCTCCAGTTAACTAGGCAATTACAGATTATTAACCGGTGTGTCAGAAGAAAGGTTTGAAAGAAATATGATTTTGTGCTAAATGTGTCGATTTGTATGGGAGGTACCAGAAGGGGCGTGGTCACAATGCCCGTTTTCAATCCCAAGCTCAATATTGGCAAATAATAGTCACTGACAAAATTTCATTGTGATCTGTAAAGATTTACGGCAGTTATCGTGTTGACCGGCCAGCCAGCCAGCCAGACAGACAGACATACAGACTGAAATGGCTCAAACGTCTTAAAAAGTCTTAAAACGAATTTCGTCCAAAGATACTAAGGGTCTAATATGGTTCCTTCTATGTGTTACATATTTTACGTATTAAATGATATATACCCCCATCCCTATGGGTGAGGGTATAGTAACGGGGGCGTTCGCATTCCAAATTGTACATAGCCCACCCGCTATGTAGTATGATTAGGGTGTCCAAAACCGAAACCGACAAACAGGTGAAACCGGTTAATAGGTTTTTTCCTCTTAATCGTGTGCCGGTTTTTTAAAAAAAATCTAATTTTCGAACAAACCGGAAACCGGTTATTTAACGTCGGCTAACCGGGTTTTACTTAATTTCTGTACATATAAAGGGTTTTTCAACAGAGACGCTACAAAAGTAAATCGATAGGGACAGCAAACCACGCCATATTTTTTCCCGCTCTTTTGACATTTCTCTTCAGTAAGGTTTGCCATTTCATCATGGAAAGATATACGAGCCAACAACGAGTCGAAATTATTAAAATTTACTACCGAAATTTGGAGTCAGCGGCCTCAACTTTAAGAGCGCTACGTCCAATTTCTGGTCTTCAGCGATGAGGCTCATTTCTGGCTGAATGGCTTCGTCAATAAGCAAAATATGCGTTATTGGTCAGACAGCAATCCACACGTAATCCATGAGTCATCATTGCATCCCGAAAAAATTACGGTTTGGTGCGGTTTATGGGCCGGCGGCGTCATTGGGCCGTACTTCTTCCGTGATGATCAAGCCCGGCACATTACTGTGAATGCGAATCGCTACCGTTCAATGATAACCGAATATTTTTGGCCCCAATTGGATAATATGGACTTGGAGAACATGTGGTTCCAACAGGACGGCGCCACAAGCCACACAGCGAATGCCACAATCAATTTATTGGAAACCAAGTTTGGTGAACGTGTTATTTCACGAAATGGTCCAGTCGATTGGCCGCCTCGGTCGTGCGATTTGACGCCGTGATTATTTCCTGTGGGGCTACGTCAAGTCTATGGTCTATGCCAACAAGCCAGCGACGATTGATGAACTTCGTACGAATATCGAACGTGAAATTGCAGCACTATCGGCCGATTTATGCTTGAAAATCGTCGAAAATTGGGTTCAGCGTCTGGACTTCTGCAAGCGTGCCCGTGGTGGCCATGCAAAAAGAAATCGAGTTCCATACATAATGGCATCGAACGTACTTTCACAGGAATAAAGAATTTCATTGGTATCTAAAACCGCTTTTGTTTTATTTAAAAAAAAAACTTTTGTAGCGCTCTTATTGAATAACCCGATACTTAAACAAATTAATAATGTATAATATGATTTTCGAATTTTAATGAAATTTTGGAATTAAAAACATGATTTATATTTTCAAATATGATTTTATCACCCTTTTGCTGTATTCCGATTCGTATTCATTTCACAAAGCATTTTAAATTCACAACTATTCGAGTTTGGTGTTCTGAGATTTCACTTTTCGAACTTAATTTCTAAGTGGCCGTTTTTACACAGCGAATTGCAAAACATATGTTTTGCTGTCAAAAATGAAAGAAGACAAAAACAAACAGAACGGTTATTGAATTTTCTCCTGACTTCTTGTCTTGTGTTTACCCCCATTAAACACGAATGAAATATAAATAATTATTCTGGTTTTTGCAAAATTTAAAAATTATGAATTCGGCTAAAAGGTAAGTGTCTCAAATAATACTTATGAGACATAAAATTTAAAAAAATTAAAAGTTTACATTGCCAGTCACTTTTCTTTAAGAACCGCTGTACGAGTTGCGGAAAAAACTTTTGTTTTTTTGGGAATATATTTGGCTATCGTCATATGACGACACATAGGTTGTGTTTTTTTGTAACCTTTATACGAGACGTATATAGGAAACAAAAAAAAAACGCGTTCCGGTTAAACATAAATGACTTTACAGCACTTTAATATCAAGTCAATTTTGTATTTATTTTTGTATTATTTTCCAATTGTAAACAAAGCCACATTGTTGAAAAAAATTTCTAAATATAAATTTTGTATGTGCTAAGACAATAAATCGGAGGAATGCGGTTGTCTAAAAGTAAATGTGGCATACAAATCGGATATTCAAAGATGGACTAGAAGAAAAATGCGGCTTCACATTTTGTCAATTTACACAAACATCAGGCTGTGTCTCCACGCCCTGCCAATACACGCTGTGGTCGTGTACGTGGCTTCAGCCAAAGGACTATAAATTAAGGAAGACGGAATGTGTATGTTGACACAAATGTAAAATTTTTCGCTCGCGGTCACTTGCTAAATGCGAACATCATTGTAAATAGGTTAAGGTAAATACTTTAGCAAAGCTCAAAATGAGATGAAGAATACTGATTGAATACTGATCGTAGGAATCAAAATGTAAATGCTGATCGGATATCTATACGAGGAAACAAGTGGTAGTGGTCAATCTTTACATGGATGTTGGACGTCCTTTTAGCAAGAGAACAAGATCCTAAACTAAGGCAAAAGATTTTCCGAAGAGAATTAGCCATGTCATATCTTTTACTGGAGAATAATGCTCCAAGAGGTTCTGGAACAACACCGGAAGTCCAACCTGGAGCTGACTCAATGAGGTACGACGGATATATGCATTATGTGCAAAGAATGAAAAACAAAAACAGAGAAGATGTGCTGGTGATATGGCGGTGAATGTAAGTCAACTGTGAGAACCGAGTGCAAAAAATGTGACAAAGGTTTATGCATTGATTGCTTCGCTTCGTACCATCAAAAGTCATAAAACGTATTTGTATTGTTTTCTTCTTTATTATTATTCAATTGAAAAATAAATAAAAAATGTAAAACTAAAACCAAATCAGAGAATTTTTAAAACCATTTTTTCAGAATCTGGCTCCAATAAGCCATTTCCTTTTCTTAGTTTGTGTTAAGGGGATCTCAGTTAAGCAGTAAACAAAGTTTTAAACATGAATTGTATTAAAGTACTTACATTTCTACATGCAATTTCCTTGTTTATTACTTAATGTCATATTTAAATAGAGTTGTGAAATTTTGAGTTTTGTTTCAATCAGGCGAACCCATCGCCGCCACTCTTACCCACCCATACCGACCGAGAGGGCCACGTCCTTATAACTTGAGGACAGCGTACACATTGTATACCGATCTATAACGGGAGAGCAAGGATTATAAGTTAACACGTTGCATCGAACTACAGAAATTCTTCACCAGTTGGTATTACACTGACATAAATATGTATGAAAGAACATCACGAGATTTGAATATAACATAGACTTCGTAATACATATATCGGGTGTTTTTTTTGGAGGTTTGTTTTTCGAATAGAGATAAAACTGGCATTTTGTGGTCAAATCTGGCAACTCTAATGTCATTTATGTTCAGTTTGGTTTGCCATTTCATCATGAACAGGTTGACAAAAGAACAACGCTTGCAAATCGTGCAAATTTATTTCGAAAATAATGGTTCAGTTCGCGAAGATTACCGCAAGTTTACCGCAAAATTTTGTTCAGTGATGAGGCTCATTTTTGGTTGAATGGCTACGTCAACAAGCAAAATTGCCGCATTTGGAGTGAAGAGAATCCACATGAGACCCTTGAGACGCCATTACATCCACAAAAACTGACTGTTTGGTGTGCTCTATGGGCTGGTGGAGTCATTGGGCCATACTTCTTCCGAAATAATGCTGGAGAGGCAGTTACCGTTAATGGAGACCGGTATAGAGCCATGATAACCGACTATTTTGTTCCCGAATTGGATGGCATGAATGTGGATTAGTTGTGGTTCCAACAAGACGGCGCTACATGCCACACAGCGCACGTCACAATCGATTTATTGAAGGAAACATTCGATGAGCGCATAATTTCGCGGAATGGACCTGTCAATTGGCCACCAAGATCGTGTGATTTGACACCATTGGATTATTTTCTTTGCGGATATGTGAAGTCGCTCGTCTACGCCAACAAACCAGAAACGTTAGGGGAATTGGAAGCCAACATTCGTGGCGTTATTGCCGACATACGGTCCCATATGCTCGAAAAAGTGGTTGAAAATTTGACCTGTAGAATTGGCTTTATTCGAGCCAGCCGCGGCGGCCATATGCCCAAAATCATATTTAAACATTAATGGCATAAAATTATCCTTCCAATAAAGCCAAATTGATGGACATTAAAACGATTTTCTTGTGTTTTATTTCAATTCGAAGTTCTATACCCCTAAAAAAAACACCCGATATAATAATTACGAATGAAACCAAAACCAAGTTATAAATCAGACCAGATAATAAGGAAAAAGAAAATTTACATATGTAAAGGAATATACTATAGCACTAATGCACTCGGTTCAAATGACAAATTATCCTAGACTTTGTAGTTTCCCAACTACCAGTGAAATCAATAAACTGATATAGCTCATTACAGTCATGACACATTCTCCTAACTGGATCAAAGGACGCATAATTCGATGTGAATTGTAAAAAAATGGATTTTGACGGCCAAGGTATGTAGAATGAATAAAGTGAAAACATTTTGTGGTAAAATGTGTTATGTGTTATATATGTGTATTGTTTTGTACTGTCCCAAAAGAGATAAAACAAAACCAAAGTGCTCGTCTTCTGTGGAGTTAAAACTAAACTTGTGCGTGTTTCTGCGATGTGTAATGTATGTTAACATAAAGTAGAAAGTGTATATTAAAAGTTAATAATAATCCTTTTTGCGGCTTTTTGCGGCTCTTGCTGTACTTTAAACTTATAGATGAGCTTGAGTACTGGCATGCAACGCTGCTGGTCGTATGGATCGACAACGGTCGCAACATTACCGGCATTGCAAACTGGATATTTGGCCAACTAATCGAACGTAAGTTAACCGATGAAAAAAGGAGTGAAATTAACACAAAAATGAAAAGTTTTGAAATTTATGTTAAATCGAATCTGCTAAAGTGGAGCAGAAATATGCGGACATTCAGAGACAAACATTCACAGTGGCTATCAATGCGTTTAAGAATTGTTTTGGACAATCAAGAAGAGATGCGCAATGTTAAAATGGGTAGACCGAAGCTAACATATGATGAAGCAGGGCCACGTCTAAAAAGAAAACTAGCTGCCGATGTAGTTGTTAATAATGAAAACGATACCAAACTCTTAATTCATGCAGTCACAATGTCAGCAAGGAAATCAAATGAAAATGATACCGCGTTTGTACTTAAAAAATGTAAGACTTCTGAAAGCGAGGCAACTGAAGTTCAAAGAAAGCTCGGTATAGAAGAACCAATACCTTTAACAACAAATGATGCTTTGGAATTTTCGTTGGAATATTCGGTGGTGCAATGGTTAGTGTGCGCGGCTCTTGTACATGAGATCCTGGGTTCGAACCCGGCTCTGACCACCTTCAAATTTTCTTTCGGCGGCGGTCACCCCGCATAGTGACGGCGACACTATCGAGTATCTAGCCATGAAAAAGCTTCTCAAATCGGTGTAAAACTGTAGGTCCCAATCAGTGAATGAGAACTGGAAAACGCACAGCTCAGTGATTGTGAGAAGTTTCTCTCCGGTCCCTTCATGGGATGTAATGGGAAACCATTTATTTTTATTTATTTATTCTTTAAGCAAAAGGTTGTATAATGAAATTCGTCATATAAGCAAACAGCATAATTGCGACATATACCCGAACTACCACAAGGTTCAGGAAGCTAAATTGCAATTGAGACCTAGGGGAATAACAGCTACAGAAACTATGGCAAAAGTTGCATTACAAGATTTATTAAACCATACTGCCAGCCGTATCTTACTGCTACAGGAGGAGGTATTCGCTAACTTAGAAAGTGTTTCAAGCGTTACATTAATTGCGAGTTACGGATATGATAGTTCAACTGGACAAAGTATGTATAAAAAAAGATTTGAAACGAAAGAACCAGACACTCTTGATCAGTCTTTGTTTGTTACAACTGTTATACCTCTGAAGCTTAAAGATGAAGCGAGAACAATTTTTTGGAATAATAGAACTCCGCAGTCTGTACGATTTTGTCGACCCCTTAAAATGGAATTCGCTAAAGAAACAAAAGATCACATTCTTGCAGAAAAAAACGATTTGGACAGACAAATAATAAACTTGACTCCTTGTGTAGTAACAATTTTAAATGAAAGAAAGGTCACCGTCCCATATGACCTTCACATGTCCCTTATAGATGGGAAAGTTTTAAACGTTTTAACGGGCACGAAATCTAATTCAATCTGTGGTGCAGGCCGAAATAAATTTATGGCAACTAGCGATATAAATTATTTTATACCAAACCCTGAACATCTTCAATATGGGATGAGTCCACTTCATGCTTGGATACTCGTTTTTGAATTGTTGCTTAAAATCTCTTATAGAATGGGGTTTAAAACATGGCAAGTAAGAAACGAAAGTGACAAATTAGAAATGATTGACAAAAAATAACATATACAAAGAAGATTGTGGGAAGAAATGTGGATAAGCCAAAACAGAATGGGAGCGGATACTCGAACGACGGCAACACTGCGAGAAAAGCTTTTTCGAATACAAAATTATTCGCTTCAATTTTAGAACTCGACTTAGAGTTACTTGAGAGTCTGCATACTATTCTAATAGCTATTAACTGCGAATTTGCAATCGATTCTCTAAAATTTAAAAAATTTTCAGAAAAAACCATTAGATCATACATGTTGCATTACCCATGGTATCCGATGTCACCAACTCTACATAAAATTCTAGTTCATGGATCACAGATAATAGCTGCATCAGTGATGACGGTAGGCTGTCTTGGCGAAAATGCGTCAGAAGCGCGAAATAAATTTTACAAGCGTGATAGAAGAATGCGCGCTCGACAGAATTCCAGGATAAATAATATGATGGATGTATTCCAAAGATCTATGGACTCTTCAGATCCCCTTATCTCAAGTATATGTATTATGAAAAGAGCAGCTGAACATAAAAAACAAAGCCTTCCTCCAGATGTAATTGGGCTTTTAGAAACACCCCATAATATTGTTCCAAATAATGTTCAGTCTTCATCTAATGACTACAGTTTTGATGATGACTCGGATGACTCGGAATCTGATGAGATAAATCCATTTTCGTTTGAATTAGCTGTAGAAAACAACTGAATGAAAATTTCACGATAAATTATTAGAAATATTTGAATAGAAGAATAAATTGATGTAAGACCTATTACTAAGTAAAAATTTTGTTAAATAATCATATAGTATCCAAAACTCTTAAAGCTTTGTTTTACTATCACATATGCACTATGTTGCCGTATATAGGCGGCTGGGGTGGGCGTGGTCCAATTAACTTAAAATTTTCTTTAAATATTAATAGTGTTATTTTGTAAGAAAAATAGATCTTCACGTCATCAGCGTACATTAACAATTCAGAGTGCATTATGGAGGCGGGTAAGTCGTTAATGAATGACAAGAACAGAACCGGGCCAAGATGACTGCCCTGAGTCACCCCAGATGACACAAAAATAGATCTTGAGAATGATCGGCCAAATGATACCATCTGTTCTCGGTTCATTAAGTAAGAACTAATCCAATTCAGTATATTACAATTAAAACTCATTGCCCCGAGTTTATGTAATAACAAATTGTGGTTAACTTTATCAAAGGCCTTACTAAAATCGGTAAATATGACATCAGTTTGATCTCCATTAATAAAGCCATCAATAGTAGAAGAGGAAAACTCAAGCAAATTAGTCACGGTGGAACGACCCTTCCGAAAGCCATGTTGACGTGGATCTATAATTGAGGAATCATGATGAGAAATTACCTCTGTGACTAACTTCTCAAAAAGTTTAGGAATGACACTCAATTTTGCAATTCCCCTATAATTTGCAACATGTACTAAACTACCAGATTTGTGGAGGGGGATTATATATAGGAGCTCTTCCACTGTGCAGGAAAATGACCGAACTTCAACGAAGCGTTAAATATGAGAGTCAACGGTAAGCTGAGAGAATACGAGCAGTATTTCAACATAGAGTCCGGGATACTATCAGGACCAGCTTTATTCGAGGCTTTCAATCTGATTAAGTTATCTAGCAACCACGAAGAATTTACGACAGGTGCATCAAACGAAATGGTAGAGCGGACAGTGTAGGGGTATGATTTGGAAACATCATAGGCTCGAGTGGAATAAATAGCTGCGAAAAAAATCGGCGAAACAATTATCAATAGACTCCTCATCTGAATAAACAATACTATTCATTTTAATCCTACAAGGTGTGGAAGACGAATTACGCTTCAAGTTAACAAATCTATAGAATGATTTGGGGTTCCGTCTAAAATTAGCTTTCAACTTATCCAAATTAATCTCAAATTAATTAAGGAAGTTGCGGACAAATTTCTCCAGCGTATTCCTTGGCTCATTTCATGAAGAAAAGTCCACTAGGACCATGTCCGAAAATGCAAGGGTGCGAAATGGCAGCGGGTTCAAAATTTTCGGATTGGTGGTCGGAGGGTAGTAGGGTAAAGTTGCTAACTTCTGACCCAGTGGTCGGATTTTTTTGGGCTTGTTGGAAAGGTCTTTAATAGGCCTTTCAGAATCAATAAAAAAAGTAGAAAAAGGTCAAATCGCCGAGATACAGAACTTTCGGAAAAAAATGGGGGAAAAAAATTCACATAACCTCAATTTGCTCAGCCAGATGGGAGGTAACTTATTTATTATTGTTGAAAGATAGACATACCTCTTACCTTTCCAAAATGACCTAAACGAAGCCCAGAGGTCTTACCGTTCCAAAGTTATGACCATTTCTGAAAATTTCAATAAAATAAAATCTTAAACGTGTTAATTTACAAAAACAAATAAATGTTTGCTGTTATTTCGCTTCCAAAAACAAACATTTTTGCATTTCAGTAAAATGGTCATAACTTTGGAACGGTAAGACCTCTGGGCTTCGTTTAGATCCGACCACTGTCTCAGAAATTAGCAACTTTACACTACTACCTTCCGACCGCCAATCCGAAAATTTGGAACCCGCTGCCATTTCGCACCCTTGCATTTTCGGACATGGTCCTAGTGGACTTTTCTTCATGAAATGAGCCACGGAATACGCTGGAGACATTTGTCTGGAACTTCCTGAATCACCCTGTATAACTCTCACGAGATTTAGAGTTGTATTCCCTCCTAGCAACAATATACCTAGCTTAGACTGCTATCAGTCCAGATTTGTTATACTTTTTCGAACATCTATTCCTTATATTCATGAAACTGTTTAGAACCCTTGAGGATAAGACTGAGGATCAGACTTAGAAATATAGCCATTAATAATATTATAGAATTAATCCAGGGCGATTTCAAATTCAAAAGCATTATCACACTGACATATACTACACCAGTCGGTATCCTAAATAAGATTATTCAAAAGAATAAAGTTCGCTCGCAAAAGCACTGGCCAACATAGGACTAAGAGCGATTGCAACCAACCTGCATGGTATCATATGTTTAATAAATTCCCAGCGTTGGATGGTAACTATCCTCATGACAAATTAACGGATCAATTCGAGAAATATCAAAGTTGTTAGAATCATCCACTAAAACTAGATCAAGGACTCGATTCATAGAATTGGGAATGTCGTTCAATTGAATCAAACCAAGTTCGGATATATGCGTAACAAAGTCAGATGGCCAATCACATGGTTTCAATGGAGTCAGAGAATCGGAGAATCGAATATTAAAATACGGTCCTTTCTACTGGCTAACGCAATAGCTTTTGCAATAGCGTCAATATGCTCTTGATGTAACTCAAAAAACGAAGATAGCGGTGTATAAGAACACGTGACAAACAGTTTCAAATTGCCTAAATTAATGGGCACTACAATAAATTCAAGATCGCCAATATTATCAACAGTAATTAACTCAGAAGATAAAGAATTTTCAATTGACATTATAACACCACCACCAATTTTACCAACACGATCTTTTCTATTATCCACGTACTTATTGGAGAACAACTCAGAGTTAAAAACATTAACTCAAAGTCAAAGCTATCAACAAATAATCTAGACAATTTAGTATTCAAACCAGGAACATTCTGATACGCCATATTCAAACACCCAATTTGGTTTTTGGAGCTACCCTATTTCCAGACGGTAATCTAGCAAAATTATCACGTCTACCATTAGTTCGATACTCAAATTCCCTTATTAACGTTCTGCGAGGCGGAAATTCCGAATCCACCAGTTTGACAAATAGGTCATTCGGCCAAATAATTTTGAAAGAAGACATATGTACGTTCTGAAAATTGTGATTTCAGCTTTAAGCACTGTACGGAAGCATTAGAATTATTTCCGACTAATTTAGACGATATGTAAAATCGTATATCCTCTTCGGCTGTGTCGGGGGCAAGTCTAGACACAAATATTGCCTTCTTTGCCACAGTCAACGTGTACAACAGTCAACGTTCTCGGTCCCGGACCTGACTCCGGGGCGAGATTATCACACGGAGGATATGACTTATCCGTATCCGTGGAAGCTATAAATGTGTACATTCAATACTTGGGTTCTGAATAAAGTTGGCCATATTCGAGCAATGTAACTTAGTGGGTTTGTATATTTTAGCGTGGGAGATCCATTCATGACCGCAAGGTTATTAAATTTAACTAGCTCTGCCAGCCCTACCCACTGCTACCAACAATATTGTGGTCATCCAATGAGATAAATGGGCTGTATTAGAGATGGGCGGGAATCAATGACTGCCATGAATCACGCGTGAGTGTGTGTAGGATCAGAATTTGATCACGTGAGCGTGCGTGAATGTGCGTGAGCCAATCTTTGCGTAAAGGAGTTATCGCGTGAGTCACGTATATTTCTGAATATTTGATTTCATTAATTTCGATTTTTTTTACTACTTTGTTAAACACAGTATTTTTGGAAGACTTCGAATTAAGTATAGTTTCCCTCTTGCTAATCTTCGTTAATCACCTTCTGTATTTCATGGAGTTCAGCAAAAGCGGTTGAGTGTTTTCTACATCTGGAGGAATATTAGTGGAAATAAATTTGTATTTGGATTTGTATTTTTTGGTCAATAACTTATGTTTCACCAAAATTGTTTTGGTTACATTTTTTAACATTGGTTTGAAATTAAAGCAAATTTCGTTTTCTTTTTATGTGTAATGTTTGTGTGAAACGCGTGAATCTATTCACATTTCACATAGACTAATACTTCTAGTAGACCTAATAGTTCTCTCACCAAATTTATGACATTCGGCCTGGTGTGATATTTACGTTCGATGTTGAAAGAATTTTTTTTACTAATACCAAATAGAGGAAATGGTCCAAAACAACGAACCAAATAGCAACAACGGTATTTCGTTTTGTGTGTAAAAATTATTGTGTTAAATGCAACACAAAAATATACAGTCAATAAAAGAGTGTAAAACACAGTTAAATTTCACAGTTTTTCACCAAAGCGACATGACAAATTAAAGCAAGAAATTATTGTAATTCCACCTGGTGTATGTCACTTTTCGTCAAACACCCGTTTATCACACCGTCCTCATCTAGAAGAGTATGAAAGGAAACGTCAGATGAGCCAAATATTCTCTCTAGTATGATTTACTCTATGGTGAGTAGGATCAAACTATGATCATATGCTTGAGTGCCAGTCTTCCTTTCTTGAACGTGAGTCAAAACGTACTCACGTTCCCATCTCTAGTTTGTTATAAGCATTCTTATACATATTATTCAACAAATTTGTCTGAGCTGGCTCAGTTCAACATACGTGGTCTACTATATTTTTCATGCAATTAGAATAAATTTAGTTTTTATCACTTTAAAAGTGATGCTAAATGCAGTTCTTTGGTCCAGAAATAGTGCAATCTGCCTAAAGTCACACATTTTACCGATAAGACCATTTTGGACCAATTCATAACTGAAACCTTCTGAAAACAAAAACGTTAGAGACACAACAAAGAAAGGAGAAGCAAAAGAACAGCAGATTCCCATTACATGAAAAAAAACAGCAGACAGTTGTCCGAGGCCTTCGGCCACGGACTGTCCCTACAGGCTGTATCAGAGACACGGCCATTAAGTTTAACGTAGAATACGCCATCCGATAAGACAGAAAACATATATAACAATAAATGATAAATGATAAACGTCAACTGTCAGCTGCTGTCAAACAGCATCAAGCAGCATTGTTATTTTGCTTACTTGGCAGCACTTTCATTTAACATAAAAATGTATGAATTTTTTTTCATATATTTTTTATAATTGTATATCCATGTTAAATTCAAATTCACATTTAACATTTTGTTTCACTTAAATACATAAGTAAATATAGGAAATTTCAATATTTCATCAATCAAAACAACAGCCGAAGGTTTGTGTCCACACTGAAACAGCAGCATAGTTTGTGTTCACGCTACAAACTCAAACCCTCAACCAAACACCACACATATGTGTATGTGTTTAAACAATTTTCATTTGAGGAATTTAAATATTAGGAAGATATCGACCACTATGAAATGTATATCAAACGAAAGATAACATCTTCATTTACCTACAAAAAAATTTTTAAAAAAAGTTATCTCGCCGTTTCCTCATAATCAATGAAATAAAGATTACAACAATAACAATCTGACATGACTCCCTATACCGTAAGGTAAGACGTATTCTACGTCAAAAAACAAATAATGCATTTAGTGCAAGTAAACGTAAAATGTGTCCCCTTAAATCTTTTAATTGTTTGTATTAATTATTTATAAATGTGGATTTATATTGATAAAATTAATTATAATAAATAATACATCTATATTGAAATCAAAGAATAATTCGTTTCTAAATATTATTATGTTATTGTTTGGGAGGAAATACGCATATGATTTCACGTAAGTATATCTAGGAAGACGAATGCTTCCACGTAAGAATATGGATGTTTGGGATGAAAAAAGGATGTTTCCACTAAAAGTATACATGTTGGCAAGTAAACATGGTACTGTTTACATTTAAATACAAGTGAGTTTGGGACTTGGAAACATATGAATGTTTGAAGTGTGTTCCGAACATATACATGGTTCCTGCAGAATATGTTTGGGAGAATATGTTAGAGTGGTCGTTATTTTTCAGCGTGTACCATTTTATATTTTTCGTAAATTAAACTTTACAAGGTCAAACAGAGGTAGAAATATAATACCATTATCGCATCATAATGTTTTTTTGTGAATGACACATTATTTACTCAATTCGTCTTTGGAACTCATTTCCACATAATATTCAAACTTATAATAAAATTGATAAATATTATAATAATAAAGTTGTAATGTACAGTCAGAAATTTAGGCTGGAAAGAATTTTTTGTTGACAAGATAAACTAATCAGGTAACCACAGGTGTTATACGCCTGCCATTTTAAGATCACTCAACTATTCAGGTGGTAGAAGGTAGGTTGGGGATTCGTGTGGTTTTACGACTAGCAAATCAGTGGATGTGCAGGTTCGTGACCTAACGCACCCGAAACTCTACTACAAATAAATTTAAAGAGTCCCTGTGCTAAGATATAAAATAAAACTAAAACACGAGAAAAATATTTGGGATATTGAAGTGTATTTATATTATGGTATAGTAACTAAACTAATTGTCTTTTAAATTTAAGAAAGCAGATGTATTTGCTTCCCTTTGCCTCTTTGCCCACTCTAACGTGTTATGTGATGGTTCACAAATCGGTGTTTATTTCCCACTAGGGCCCGATTCTGTATTAGAAGTGAGTGAGTAAACGATAAGGCGTTTGGAAAATATAAATAAATAGTAAATTAGTACAGAAAAAGACTTCAGAATTTTGTTTTAGTCATAGACAATTTCATTCATAAAATTTTCATTACCATTCGGAAATTTGAGTTTCTCGGTGTAATAACGGGTCCGCCATCTAACGTTTTTTCCTCAACTAGTGGTTATTTCGTGAATGGTAACACTTAGCTCATGTCTGATTTGACAGATAATTAGTTTTATCCTTCCGCTGAACGAATGTGGTTGTGTATACGCTTGAACAACGCTGGGAAATATGCGTTTTCGCTAAGTGGGCCTGCGATCGACTTACAGAAGATGCCGATTTTGCCAAAAAAATTATCTTTTCAGATGAAGCTCATTTTGATCTTGGCGGGTATGTAAACAAGCAAAATTGTCGCATTTGGGGCACAGAAAACCCGCGCGCATACATTGAAAAGCCGATGCACCCAAAACGAGTCACTGTTTGGTGCGGATTTTGGTCCAGACGCATAATTGGGCCATTTTTCTTCGAAAATGAGCAAGGAGTGGCCGTTACAGTCAATGACGATCGTTATCGGGCCATGTTGAACGAATTTTTGTTCACAACAATTGAAGAGGAGGATATTGGCAACATTTGGTTTCAACAGGACGGCGCTACGTGCCACACAGCCGAAGCTACACTCGATGTTTTGCGCCCTGTTTTTCAAGATCGCATTATCAGCCGTAGAGCTGATGTCGTTTGGCCACCTCGGAGCTGCGATTTGACACCGTTGGACTATTATTTGTGGGGTGCCCTCAAATATAAGTGTTACGCCGACAAGCCAGAGACAATTGACGCTTTAAAGGACAATATTCGTGAAGCCATTGGTGAAATACAGCTGCACACAATCAATAATGTGGTTAAAAATTGGACCGATCGTGTAGGCTACTGCATGGCCAGCCGAGGCAGCCATTTGAATGAAATTATTTTCCATTCAATCCTTTCAAATAAAAAAAGAAATTTGAGAAAATATTCAGTAGTTTTTTTTATAGCATTTTCAAAAAAAAAAGTTATTTGGCGGACCCTTTATATTGAAATATTTTTCTGTGATATAAAAAGCAATTAGTTGCAACAATTGGAGAGATTTATCTATATAGGAGAAGAGGAAACATTGTAAAGGCTACGTATACATATTTTTTGGTATAAATAACTTTTCTTAATATTTATGAACATACTTTCTAACACTGCCGGACGCACCGAATATTTCAGCTGTGGGATATTAATCTCACAGCTGCCCGATTTAATCCTGTATGCTGAATTTACCACTAAACCTGAAAGTATAGTCGGAAAACAGAAAAGCGTTAGATTATGGACGATTCAGGAAAATGTCCTGAACGCTAATTATAAAATGGAAGAAAATAACCAATTTGCTGACTGAATTATCTTTACATCGATAATCTTGCTGTAACCAACAACAAAATCATGAATTCTTGGATGGAAAATACCGATTCTTCGAATTAAGAAATCCAAGCCTTAATTTTGTTCCCGACCATAATAATGCAAGCACTTACATGTCGTACATATATATGTAGTATTTATATATAAACCTTTAAGCCTTATTGAATACTTAACCAATACGAAGTTGCGGACAACAAGCGCTTGTTGCAGTAATTTACTACGTGAGTACTACTTGATAATCTTTATATATATAATTCTACTGCACGTGTGTTTGTGACTGAACTCCTCCTAAACTTCTGGACCGATTTGAATAAATTTTTTTGTATGCGTTTGGTTGGCGCCCTGGGTGGTTTAGATTTACTATTCGGTCCAATTGGGCAAAGGGACGCGGTACCTCCCATACAAACCACAAATTAAAAATCCATTATTTCTGCTTTTGAACAAAATTTGCAGGACAACGTCTGCCGGGTCAGCTAGAATTAATATATATTGAAACTGGATTTTATTTTTTTTTGTACTGCGTATGATTTTTGTTTTACTTTGGACATCGTGGTCAATATTAATTGAGATGAGATTAATATTAACTGATTTTTGTTGCTGTTGTTGTTATTCCTTCGCCATACATATAATGCCAAACTAACAAAAACGTTTGTCAGTTATTGTCTTATAAAATCGTTCATTTTCTTTCATCTTCAGATTCATTGTTATTATTGAATATTAGAGAATTTAAGATATTTCATATTCTGTTAACATTTTTTTTGTTCATTACGTAAAATCTTTATTGAAAATAGCTAATATTCAAATTTGCCACTAAAACTTTTGTTAATTGGAAAATGTTGATTAAATTTAGTATTGACATGATAAGATAAGAGGTTATTTGTCGTAAAGATTCCACGAAATTGAAGCTATGGCGTCATAGGAAGGTAACGGGTTTTTAAATAAGAACGCTACAAAAATTTTTTTAAATAAAACAATACCGGTTTTCGATACCAATGAAATTCTTTATTCCTGTGAAAGTACTTTCGATGCCATTATGTATGGAACTGGATTTCTTTTGCACGGCCTCCACGGGCACCCATGCCGAAGTCCAGACGCTGAACCCAATTTTCGAAGGTTTTCAAGCATAAATCAGCCGATACTGCTGCAATTTCACGTTCGATATTCGTACGTAGTTCATCAATCGTCGCTGGCTTGTTGGCATAGACCATAGACTTGACGTAGCCCCACAGGAAATAATCTAACGGCGTCAAATCGCACGACCGAGGCGGTCAATCGACTGGGCCATTTCGTGAGATAACATGTTCACCAAACTTGGTTTCCAATAAATTGATTGTGGCATTCGCTGTGTGGCTTGTGGCGCCGTCCTGTTGGAACCACATGTCCTCCAAGTCCATATTATCCAATTGGGGCCAAAAATATTCGGTTATCATTGAACGGTAGCGATTCGCATTCACAGTAATGTGCCGGTCTTGATCATCACGGAAGAAGTACGGCCCAATGACGCCGTCGGCCCATAAACCGCACCAAACCGTAATTTTTTCGGGATACAATGATGACGTGTGGATTGCTGTCTGACCAATAACGCATATTTTGCTTATTGACGAAGCCATTCAGCCAGAACTGAGCCTTATCGCTGATTGTTGAGGCCTCTTAAAGTTGGTCTCTTAAAGTTGAGGCCACTGACTCCAAATTTCGGTAGTAAATTTTAATAATTTCGACTCGTTGTTGGCTCGTATATCTTTCCATGATGAAATGGCAAATCTTACTGAAGAGAAATGTCAAAAGAGCGGGGAAAAATATGGCGTCGTTTGCTGTCCCTATCGATTTACTTTTGTAGCGTCTCTGTTGAAAAACCCGTTATTATGGGCTGATTACAGGCATAAATATTCAGCATGGTTGAGTGGGTAATGACTATGGATTGGAGACTATATGAACACCAACTCCTTTCCAAATATGCCGATATAGCGAATCTGAAGAAAACCGTAATTTTATATCTGTCGTGCCTTCCATAATAAGCGCTACCTACAATTTTAACACTTTTGTAATAGACCGAGGCTAATTCCTTCGGGCAAGAACACCCCCGTTACCCTGAGCACAGCTGTCATTAAAGGTAGCATAGGCCCCGAAGTAATAGGGTCTGTAGGTGGGTCGTTACAGTTCCTTCTCCAATTTATAAATTATGTTTTGTTATATTTCAAAGGCAGAACTCTAAATTGGTTACTCCATTATATCTACAATGTATATCTATATATATAAAATGGAATGTGTGTTTGTTTATTTGTTTGTTTGTTTGTATGTACCTTATAGGAGACTAAACCTCTGGACCGATCTTCCTGAAATTTTCACAGAATTTAACAGGGACTCTGGCATGATTAATAGGGTACTTTTTTTTTCGACCACACTCACTTTTACGTCCACTTTTTTAAAATTATGTAATTGCTCCCATATAGTTTTTAACAGATTTACTTCAAATTGTATACACATTATACTCCAGGCGAGGTAGAAATAAACATTTCTTACGCCGCCACGCCCCCGTACACGCCACTTTTCACGACAAATTTAAGTTTTAAACTTTTTGTTCTTTGTACAAATTTGTTCCTTCCAACGGATTTTTTTTCATTTGGTAGTATATTGCTCTTAATACTGTTAACGTCGCCACATAACTTTGAACCACGCCCACTTCACCGCCCCCTTTTTTAAATTCAGATACTTACTTATACCTCTAACAATGTTGGTATACACAATACTTTTTTTGTAATATGTATTTACCTAAAGTTTTATATACTTTTTATCTACATTTTTTTATTACCAAATCCCCCTTTTTCGCCCCATTTTACCTTAAATTATAATTAATCTGCATACATATTTGGTGTCTTTAAAAAGTGTTGATGCACAAAAACATTCTGGAATAATTTTTTTATTATTATTATTTTTTTTAAATTATTATCAACACAATTAAATTTGAATATTAATATTGCACTACTTTTCCTTTAAGTGTAACAGGAGGTGCAATTGCCATCGTGTGTTATAATGCTTACCATATCATTAACATACTTACAATTAAAATGATGTATGTATATGGCAATTCATTTCACTAATTAAGAACGCTTCTGATTGGCTGCCGTAAGAATAAATACTATTTCACCAAACGGGAGCTCTGTTTGCAGTCATTAAAGTTTTAACTTTGATCGCGTCTATTTGCCTAATTACAATAACGATTCTGATTGGCAGGTTAAAGAAAAATTATTATATTTTAGCAAGCGGGAGCTTTGTTTGCATGACTCGCATTTATTTACTTTCAACGCAGTAGACAGTATTAAATAATAAAAAATTTTAATTAAAAAAGAAATAAGTGCAAAGTTTATTAAAAACAAAAAGTGTTATACGTTGTTTTTCTGCTTTAACAATTGAATATACAGTGGTCAAAACCAAAACTTCGTAAAAAACTTATTAAAAACTTCGTGTTTTAATTACTATCAAGTTTTTTTAATTACCATAAATTTCTGATATTAGAAGTTTTAAAAGTGATAGCAAAAGTAATGAAGTGATACAATTTGCAATCCAGAAACTGTTGTTATAAATAAAATAATAAAATGCCTCAAAAAAAAAACATCACTTACGCAACGTACTAAAAAATCTAATCAAATAAAATCCCAAAGAGAAAATGAAACATCTGAAGAACACAAAATACGCCTTAGAATTGAACGATCTCGAGCCTCAACCACGAGAGCTGCAGAGACTTCAGAGCAACACGATGCACGTTTCGCAACTCGGCGCTCTCGAACTTCAACCTTAAGAGCTGCAGAGACCTCACAGCAACACTAGTCACGTCACGAGTCACGATCGCGACCATCAACAATAAGAATAGCTGAAACAATTCTTCAACGCGAAACACGCCAAACAACCGAACGATCTCGATCCCCATCATCAAGAGCTTCCGAGAACCCAGAGCAAAGTGATGCACGCCCTATACAAAATCGTTCTCGAATGGCGCAATTTCGCCGAAACCCTGCATTATATGAGCGAATTGCATTCCAAAACACACCCGAAATCAATTACACTCAAGACAAATTAGTTGCAATTGGATGTATGAATAAAGTTTGTCAATACTGCAATGCTTATAAATATCAACACGAAGCACCAGGAATGTGCTGCGCAAATGGAAAAATTGCTTTGCCCGAACTTCTTCCACAACCAGAACCACTGCTATCATTACTTTCAGGTAAGACAAATCAAATATATTCCACTTCTTGATTATTCAAAACAATAATATTCGGCTTGACAGGAACAACACCAGATTCGCAACATTTTTTGACCAATATTCGAAAATATAATTCATGCTTCCAAATGACGTCGTTTGGTGCTACTAAAGTAGTTCGAGCCAACTTTATGCCAACGTTTCGAGTTCAAGGCCAAATATATCACCGAATGGCCTCAATGGTGAAGATCCTAAGTTCTTTCAAATTTAGTTCATCGGACAAGCGGATGACAACAACCAAGTGCAACAGCGTCAACATTATAATCCAGGTACAAAACAGAAAATCGTAGCCGATGTGCAAATAATGCTTCGTGCCAACAACCAGTTGGTAAGAACATTAAAACGAGCAAAAGATGATCCCCGATTATTTTCAGATGACCACTTCATTGCAATTCATGCTGATAAAACGCCTGCTGGGCAACACCAAGGACGTTACAACGCCCCTACGGTTGCTGATGTAGCAATGTTGATGATGGTGATGATGGAGAGCTACCAGAATATCTGAAACACATCGCTCATATGACGCACTTCAGTATCCTATTATTTTCCCTTACGGTGACGATGGGTATCACTTTCAAATACGCCAAATCAATCGAACAACAAGTTAAAAATATTATTTTCATAATACTTTTTTGCATTAAATTTTAGCCATAAAGTTAGTTACGATTTCCCAACATTTTATTTCTTACATACTTTAGATGAACAAACGGGAAAAAAGTGAGTTCGATGAATTTTTACTCATATCGGTTAATGATTCGTCAAAACTTTGACAATTTGTTTATCACATTCACATGTAACCGGAAGTGGGAGGAAATCGTATCCGAATTGTCTTCTGGTCAAACATCGGTACATCGACATGACATTACAGCACGTGTGTTTAAACAAAAATTAAAATCACTAATGGATTTCATTGTTAAGTTACGTGTTTGTGGAGAAACGCGGTGCTGGATGTATTCTGTCGAATGGCAGAAACGTGGATTGCCCCATGCTCACATTCTTATATGGTTGGTTGACAAAATTACGTCCGATGAAATAGATGACATTATTTCTGCAGAAATACCTGATCCTAACATTGATCCACGTAATTATGTCAATTTTGTTATGCTCCGAATGGACAAACTAAAAAGATTGTGCATCCTAGAGCGTTACAGTAGTTAATTTATAATAAAATTATTTATTTCTCACTATATAAACACTTTTTATTTCATTTCGTAATGATGGGGGTAGCAAACCGGGTTCAGCCTTTTATTATAAAAAAAAATATATATCATTGACACGAAATTTGTACTTAATTTTGTTCTTATTTTTAATGTATTACACATTTCTATTATCATTTTTTAAAGTTTAAAAACGATCATAAACAATCTAAGGCCACCTAACTTATCTCAATGTAACCAAAGTTTAGTGATAATCATAGTATTGAATGTTAAATTTATTTGAAAATATCTGTGGTTAATTAAACTCTGCTATTTTTAGAAAAGTTATTAGCCTTAAATACAATTTTAGGCAGGACAACGTCTGCCGGGTCAGCTAGTTACGTATAAATTCAAGATTTATTCATTATAATTTGATATTTCAGAAAATAGTTGGGGAAAAAATATTTAAAATGTTTGCTAGGATATTTAAGTTCGAATTGTTATTAGGAATTAACGTGTTTTATGAAATGAAAATGGTGCCAAAGCCGAATGGCGATAAAGTTACAAACAACAAGCATATTTCCCATTGAATTTGTCCCCAAATTTTTTTCCGTTATTTTTTTCTGTCTCTCAGTGTAATTGAATAATTGAGTTAATCTGGTTAATTTTGGGAGTATAAATGTACAATATGTACGTCAAGCGTGAAATAATCAAAAAGAAAGTAAAAGCTTACTGATGAATCGATGACGATGAAATCGCTTCCATTGAGTCGATGACGTGGTGATGAAACAGATGATGCAAGGAATAGAACAGAAAGAGAGTTGTCCTCATACTCTGATATGATATGGGAATGTTATTGGATGCTTTATTATTACTAAGGCATGCATTGAGGTTTTTAATTTAATTTCTTGTAAATAAATATTTTTTTTCTGCGCTGTTAATAAGAATTCGTCGGTGGTGCAATGGTTAGTGTGAGCGACTCCTGTACATACCGTTCGGAACCGGTGCAAAAGTGTAGGTCCCAAACAGCGAGTGTAGAAACTAGAAAGCGCACATCTGACTGATTGTGAGAAGTTTTCCCCAGTCCCTTCATTGGATGTAATGCAATAATTTTTATGTAAAAATTACTGGTTTAATTAGATTAAAATTAGTGTAGCTATTGTATATATTTTATTTTATTTGCATGCAGGTGCATGCATGCAGACAGGTGAAGTTAATATAAAGAATTTAAAAATAGGAATATATCTTAACATTTAAACAATTGTTTGGGATAGAAGAACATATAGTAAGAGTAAGAGTAAAATTAATTAAAGTTTTTAAGAAGAAACAATAAACCAATTTCCATAATACGTAAATTACAGTGACAGGGGGATACACTAGACTTTGTACTGAACAATCACTATCACCTGTTAGTTTTTATTTACATACAATATAATTCGCATAAAATTCAAAATTGTTGTAATGTATTAGCAGTGAAATATTGACAGTTTCAGAATAGTTTCACGATTTATTTCTTTCATTTATCCCTGCTTGCGATGTTTATAGAAGTCGTCTAGCACAAATTATAACGCACTTGCTCAAGCCTAGCGGTAGATACTCGTGCTTGTGTATATAGGAAATTACTTTCTTATCTCTTAGAAGAAAGAGGTAAACCGTCTCTTTAGGCATGACAAACGGCAGTGAAGAAAACGCGAGAGTGAAAAACTTGAGACACACAAAAGGAAGAACGGAGCCCAAAAATTCTACCAAAAAGTTAAAAATGGATCTAATGGACATAGTTCAGAGCCACTTCTTTAGAGACAAGGACGGAAATCTCATCGCAGATGTGCAGAGCACGTTGGGAATATGGAGAGATCACTTCCCACTTGCGATTACCCGCTCTTAACCAAGATGAGGTCAGAATGGCAATTGCCCGTATTAAGAACAACAAAACCGCAGCAGTCCATGCATTACAGGTGGAGCAGTTTAAGGATGGCGGCGATGAGCTGATAAGGTGCATGCATCAGCTCTTTTGCAAAATTTGGTTAGATGAATGCATGCCCGGCGATTGGAGTCGCAGTGAACTATGTCCCATATTTACAAAAGGTGATCCGAGTCAATGTGTCAAATACCGTGGAAGAAGCCTTTTATCCATAGCATATAAGGTTCTATAAAGTATAATGTGCGAAAGAGTAAAACCAATTATCGTTGACCTGATTAGACCATACCAGTGTGGCTTTAGGGCTGGAAATTTCACGCTGCGTCAAATCTTGGAGCAGACCCACGAACACAAATGGACCCCTATAATTTATTTGTCGATTATAAGAGGGCCTTGGATAGCCCGATACGGGAGAAACTCTACGAAGCAACGTCTGAGCGAGGTCTTAATCTCTTTAACATCTTAATGGAGACGATTATGAGAAAAGCTGCAGTCAACATGAATAAAATCATCAGCAGCAAAAGTCTCATGCTGCTCGCGTATTCTGATGATATCGATATCATTGGGCGGACAGTTAGAGAAGTTACTGCGGTGTTTTCGAGAATTGAGAAGGAGTCAGCAAAATTAGGTCTGACAGTAAATGAGGAACGCGATTAGAGCAAACCGCGACCGTTGACAGACGCTATAATTTCGACGTGGTGGACAAATTTATATACCTCGGATCTGCCGTAAACATAGAACACAACGTCTGACTTGAAATCAAGCGGAGAATTGTGCTCGATAATAGATGTTATTTTGGGCTAAGCAGACACTTTAGGGATACCAGGTACAGCTGTACCAGACTCTCCTACAACCTGTCTTGCGTTATGACGCAGAATCCTGGGTCCTATCGCAAGCAGACGAAACATGTGTAGGAGCCTTCGAGAGAAAAATACTCCGAAAAATCTATGGCCCTACAGTGGGGTACGGCAAGTATTGGCGACGCCTGAACCATGAGCTGTATGAGCTATATCGCGACATCGAGTTAGTTAAGCGGATAAAAATAACGCGATTGCGCTGGCGAGGCCATGTCGGTATAGTGGACAAAGGTGAACCCGCATGAAGGGTTTTCGAAACCGAACTCGAAGGAAGACGAAAAATAGGAAGACCAAGACTCCGCTGGAGGGATCAGGTTGACGAATCCCTGCGTACACTTGGTATTACCAACTGGAGAGATAAGGCAAAAGATGGAACTGGTTGTCGCAATATTTTATCTTCATTTTGTAATTTTGTAAAACTCGCAAGGAAAAAAAATATATTTACGAAATAAAATTGTATTGTGCTCAAATGAATGCCGTCCACTGTATAAGAAGCGTCATGTTGTAGTGGTGATAGTTACAATGCGGAGTTAGATGCTGTTATGAAATAGAAATGGGAGCATTGATCCTCTTTTTAAATTACAACGCTGTTTCTGAAAAATTTGTTTCGGGTTTGGGGTTTTTTTAAAAGGCAGTGTTGTTTTGTACCAAAATGTAAAAATAATTAATTTGTATTTAAAAGATACCAAATTGCCAAAATATAATTTATAGCCCGAAGTTGTATTCGGTTGCGTATATCTGTCTTCACAAGATTAATCAGATACTCCCTGAAATTTAAATACTTTAGCCCACAACTTTAGTGTATTAGTCGTGTTCTTCCATTTTATAAATTGGATATTAATGTACTGATTTGTTATTCTACTAATATATAATATACTAATATATGTTTTAAGTTAAACTTACGTCTTTACTAGAAAGGCTACGCGTGATCGTGACTAACATTAAATTCGATCACATGATGGTGAGTGCACGTGATTCAAAATTTCAACCCTTCAACACTCGTAGAAAATAATCAGAAAGTCGACGCGATTCACTCAAACGCATTTTTCTCTCGCGTCATAACTTGATTGTTTCATACTTTTGGCGTAGAATACGTCTTACCTTACGGTATAGGGAGTCATGTCAGATTGTTATTGTTGTAATCTTTATTTCATTGATTATGAGGAAACGGCGAGATAACTTTTTTTAAAAATTTTTTTGTACGTAAATGAAGATGTTATCTTTCGTTTGATATTCATTTCATATTGGTTGATATCTTCCTAATATTTAAATATCTCAAATGAAAATTGTTTAAACACATACACTCAAACATATGTGTGGTGTTTGGTTGAGTGTTTGAGTTTGTAGCGTGAACACAAACTATGCTGCTGTTTCAGTGTGGACACTAACCTTCGGCTGTTGTTTTGATTGATGAAATATTGAAATTTCCTATATTTACTTATGTATTTAATTGAAACAAAATGTTAAATGTGAATTTGAACTTAACATGGATATATAATTATAAAAAATATATGAAAAAATTAATACATACATTTTTATGTTAAATGAAAGTGCTGCCAAGTAAGCAAAATAACAATGCTGCTTGATGCTGTTTGACAGTAGCTGACAGTTGACGTTTAGTAAATTTAAATATCAAATAAATAAATTCATTTGCTTATGTTATTTATCATTTATTTTTATATATGTTTTCTGTCTTATCGGATGGCGTATTCTACGGTAAACTTAATGGCCGTGTCTCTGACACAGCTTGCAGGGACAGTCCGTGGCCGAAGGCCTCGGACAATTGTCTGCTGTTTTTTTACATACTTTATGTAATTTTACTGAAACATGGTTAGAATTTCTATAGTCAGATACTATAACCAAAACGATGTACATACAAGTAGACAGTAAAAATTTCTCTTCACTCGAATGGCAACAAACAAAACGAGTGAAACCCTAGTCATTCTGTGACCTCTCTCTTACTCTCTTCATTGAATATTTCAATACAGAAGCAGCTTTTTGATAGTGTTATTGTATATACCCACCGGCGGAAGTCATGACCTGAAGGGCCTGAACTCATGACCAAACAGGCCTTCTTTAAAATACGGAAGGCTTTCCCTACACATAACCTCCTCCTTTCTTTTTAACATTACGTGAGATTGGGAGGCAAGGAACTAGAAGGCATGCAAAGAGGAAGGCCTTACAAGACAGTTACTTTAATTTATTTTTGTTAAACAAAAATAAAATTAAAATAAGTCATATTATCACAAAATCATTATCCACTTCTACATATTTATTTATAAGTATGTATGTATCTATCTTAGAAAGTTGTACCACGGCCAATTTCAAATTAAAAATTTTAAAAGTACCCTGAAAAATATTAAATAGAAATATAATTTTAAAATTTGTATGAAATTTTCTAATTAAATTGCGGTTAAAAGAAATAAATTTCTCAAAATGTTAAAAATCTGATGAAAATATTCATGCATTACGCAGGTCTTATTTTAGGAACGCATTACAAACGAACCATTCCGCATGCCTCATTTGTGGAAGGGCTTCCGACTTCCGCCGCTGGGTAACTATATAAATTCCAACCACGTTGAAGTAGAATTACATAAACTATGCGAAAGGTGTTGTTGAACGCTCCGTTCAACCTGGTTCTAATGTGCTTTGATTTTTTATATAATATAAACAAGAACAGGAAGAACAAAGAATGGAAACGATATAAAATCTCCGGTGATAAGCAGCCATTTGACAAAGCATTTGAAGAATTTGATGGCCTTAACACCACGCTTTACAACATTTATGTTGATAAGTTAAAGGCATCTCTGAAGACTGACCCATCATCGTTTTGGCGCTTCGTTAATTCTAAAAAGAGCACTGACAACAAACCGAAAGTTCTTCAACTTGATGCTAAACGATCATCAGAAGAATCGGCTCAGGCTGATATGTTTGCAGAGTTTTTCAGTTGCAATTTTGTAGTTCGATCGATGCATAATAATAATGTACAACCACGAGTAAATTATACTGCACAATCACAACAATTAGATTTCACTCTCAGTCGGGACTTTGTGCTTGCGGGGCTTAATTCAGTCAATACCAAGAAAGGTGTTGGCCCTGATGGAATTCATCCATTGATCTTGAAACGATGTGCACATCAACTAGTGGGTCCTTTCACCGAGATTTTCAACGAATCTTTATCATTGGGGCATTTTCCAAGTCAATGGAAAAAATCCAGTGTGACACCCATTTTCAAAAAGGGCGCAAGATCGAATATAAAAAACTACAGGTGCATAGCCAAACTTCAAACAATTGCCAAATTTTTCGAGTACCTGGTAAATGTGAAGCTGCTTGAACTGGTCCATGACAAAATCGCTTACAATCAACATGGATTTATGCGCTCGCGATCCACCACATCAAATTTAGCCGAATTTATCTATTTCGCTCAAAAGAGCTTAAATTCTGGTCATCAAGTGGACGTGCTATATACTGATTTCAGTAAAGCGTCGACCACAAAAAGTTGATTGCAAAACTCAAGTCATTCGACTTGCCAAGCAACTTAATCTCGTGGCTTGAGTCTTATCTGTTAAAGCGGAAACAATTCGTGAAATATGACAACAGCGAATCCCGTGAATTCAACTGCACATCGGGCGTTCCACAAGGAAGCCACTTGGGTCCCACTCTATTTTAATTGTTTATCAATGACATTGTGGATGGCATGGATGATGTCTTCATATCACTATATGCTGATGATGTTAAGATTGCAAAAGCAATAAAAACACCAGAAGACGTGGCAACTCTTCATCTAGCTATTAACAAATTAAGAGTTTGGTGTGATGAAAATGATATGCATTTGAACCTTGACAAATGCGCTGTACTCACAATCAATGGTGACGATATTTTCAATCGCGTTGCTGAGCACAAAGACCTGGGTGTCATCATCGATAAAAAACTGAAATTTGATAGACACATTAACGCAATTGTATCAAAATCCACTGCGGCACTGGGTTTCGTTAAAAGATTTTGTTACGATATACCTGACGTAAATACATTAAAGTCTCTTTATTTCTCATTTGTACAGTCACATCTAGTGTACAGTCACATCTAGTTGAGAAGATTTACAAGGACAAAATCGAGAGCATTCTGAAACAGTTTACAATGTTCGCCCGAAGAGAATACCCGTCGGCAGCTAACAACTACAAAATATCATCGTATGACAAGCGACTGGCTGATCTCGATATGGTTTCGTTGGACCGCAGAAGAATCAATTCGTCGATCACTTTCATTTATGATGTCATTCGTGATGGCATGAACTGTCAAACAATCCGCAATGATCTCACTATAGGCAACAATATTCGTGAGCTCCGACACAGCGAATATATTAAGATTAATGACAAGAATATGAAGCTAGCACTCAAAGCAAAGCAAAATATAAGAGCTACCTTACAAAGTATTAAGCTTCTTTTGTATTATTTTATTATATTTTTCGGTAAAACTGGGAATAAAATATTGTTTTTGTCGTCGTTTCTAATTGCATAACCATCGACTTTTTGAGATATATTAGAAAATGTAGTTTCCACTTTTCAGGAATATTGCTAGTTATCCAAATATTTGGAGAAAGTATAGCAATAAGTGAGACTTGCAATACCGGATATCTTCTGTTTTGACTTTCGTTTTATAGAAGTAGTGACGTTTTTCATTGTATGACCACCAATTTCTAATTGTATGGATTGGAACTAGTTAGTATTTAGCGAGCTTTGAGCGTACACACTCAAAAATAAAAGCAGTTTTATTGCCTTTTCCGGCATAGGTAATTTATTTTTGTATGAAATTTACTAAACTACAATACGGTGTCTGTATGGGTTTTTGTACAGGATGGGCCAACTTGGACTGACTGATGTGAAATTCTTATAATTTTTGTATTTTTAATTTTTTTTATTTTTTTTTTTGCAGATAATACAGAATTTTATAAAATTTTATAATATCATCATACTCAGTGGAAGAACGTGTAAAAATTGTTCAATTTTATTATGTATCCGGACGACCAATTTTTACAACGCAAAGAAAATTTTCACACATTTTCACATTTCATTTAAATGGATATGTGAATAAGCAGAATCATTTGCAAAAAAAATTAAATAAAAAAATTTAAAAATACCAAAAGTATAAGCATTTCAAATCAGTCAGTCCAAGTTGGCCCACCCTGTATTATAAACCCCAGTTTTTCCCTATTGGAGTTGTAAATATTTACTATATCAGTGCTATCTTTTCGGAAATAAAATTTGTCAATCACATTTGTCAAATAAATTCAATTCTGAAGAAGGTAAGTGGATACAAATTTTGTAAAATGTATAAAATTAAATAATTTAAATTCACTGTGTGTAATTTTTTAAGTCATGGAAATATAACTATATTCGGACACAACTAAGTCAAACAAAGTCATGCACTTTTTTTATGGACCCCCAAAGATTTGGGGCCTCGGTATCAGTTTTACAAAAAAGTGATCATTTTGTCAGACTCATATCTTGCAAACCATTGGGAATTTTGATTGATAAGATCAAAAAACGTCACATTCAAGTTCAAAATTCTTTTTACCTTTTTTTCCCCTGTTCAGGTCCATAGGTAGCAAACCGTTCAAGATTCAAGGAAACAATCAACTACAAAAATGTATAAAAAAGCATTCATAGGAAGTTCATAAGTTCCAGAAAGTTGTATTCTAGTTTACTCAAATTAACTTGAAACACTCTGTACCATCTTTGTCCCTTCGTCGACTGTCCGCACACTTGTCTTTAACTTTTTCCCAAATAATAATTAGAAAAAACTCGATTAATTTTTGTTGTGATTGTATTGTAACTCCATATGGTGTAAGCCGACCTATCACACCATCCTCACCACGAAGGGTGTGAATGGAAAAGTCAGATGAGACAAATTTTCTCTCTATGGTTATACCAGGGCACATCTTTGCACAATCTATTGAATTTTTTCGTTGTTTTTTTTTTTTTTTTAAGTGTTTATTTTATTCAATTCATATATTCAATTAGATACTATAAATAAACAAAAAGATACAATATAATATAGTAATACAACGCCCTTCAACGGGAACTCAAGTATACTTAATATGGGTAGGGTATTCCCACTCAGACTTTTTATGCTTACAATTTTGGGAATTATTACATAACGTATAAACTTATGTTTAAATAAATTCACATATTGTAATGAAAAAATTACACAAAAACATTACTTAAATATTGTGAAAAAGATAAAAAAAAGTCAGAATGTTAAAAAAGTTTAAATTTAGACTGTAATCCACCGATATACATCTTTATTCAATTTGCTCCTTTCCACACGGTCTCTAATAGATACGCTAGTATCAAATCTAATATCGTTGTTTATGACTAAATTATTGTCAACAGCTTTTGAGTTAGCCCTTCTATGTAAATGGTAAAAAATTGGAGTACCATCAGACTTTTGCATGAAGCCATTTTTATCAAGGTAAAGAAAGGCCTCAGGTGGTACGAAACCTGATACTAACGTATTATGTATATATAGATCGCTTGTGTAGTAAGGAGCCATGATTAGGTTATTTGACACACATTGTGTAGTTTTAACAATGTGTTTTCTTATTAATTTAATTATGAAATTGTCAAATCTGTTTATCTCAGCTTTGTTGTATAGTCTTTTGTTGGAAATATATTTTGTGAAATTGCTGTTTCTAGATCTGTACAAAGATGTACAGGCGCGGAGGCATTTTCTTTCGAATTTACGTATACGTTCCATATAAGACGGGGAAATATTGAACCATATCGGACATCCATATGTTATGATAGGGCGTATTAAAGCCTGATACAAAAGTATTTTTACTTTCTGTTTGACATGTTTAGAAAAGAAAAGAGTTTTGTATCTGAAAAAAGCATGTCTAGCCTTTGTTATTTGTGTGTTAACATGAGTATTGAAGTAGAGAAATTTATCTAGATGGATACCTAAGTATTTTACTACCTCTTTATTTGGTATCTTTATACCAGAGAGTGGAGAGTATATACCAAATGTTTTCCAATATTTTCTGATATTATAGTTGCATTTGTCTACTGGGGGACGAAAGAGAATGGTCTCACATTTGTTATAATTTATGTTCATATTCCAATCCTTCGCATATTTGACGACCTTATTAAACTTTTCCTGTAATTTTTCTGTAATTTTATCTACTCTATTATCGGCGTGATATACAATTAGGTCATCTGCGAATCCAATAGATTCAGGTAGAAGATTTAATAACTCGTATATGTATAAATTAAATAAAATCGGTGCTTTGACTGTGCCCTGTTGGAGGCCATTCATAATGTAGAATTGTTGGGAACTTACAGTACCGCGGCTACTTACAACGAAATGTCTCTCATTGATCATATTGTAGAGTAGTATTACAAATCTAAGGGGGAACTTATGATTCAACATTTTGAAGATTAATCCTTGAATCCAGATATTATCGAAGGCTTTTTGGAAATCTATCAAACATGCCCCTGTATATAATTTCCTGTTCCAATTCCAGTTAATATTTGACACCAAAAGGTTGGTCGCGTGTATTGTAGAGTGCTTATATTTAAACCCAAATTGGTTTTCATTTATTAAGTTGTGGCTATTCAGTATACGAATTATTCTCGAGTTAATGCAACTCTCGAATATTTTACTTATATTAGGAAGCAATGTTATGGCTCTAAGGTTTTCGGGATGACTTAGGTCTTTATTTTTCTTAGGGAGTGTAACAACTTTACCTAGTTTCCACGACGAGGGAAAGTAAGAGTTATTGAACATATTATTAAATAAGATACAATACTGCAGAATTAGCTTTGGTGGAGCCTTTTTAAGGGCTATATTGGGAATGTTGTCCACGCCAGATGAAAATTTTCCCGTGAGATTTTTGAAAATGTACATAATCTTTTCCTGAGAAACAAAATCTTCGAATTCTGCAGAATTTGGTATTTCATCAGCCCTAATTGTTTTCGAGAAGTTTATTATTTGGGTAGGGTTCTCATCAAATCCGGATTTTAGTTCTAAAAATCTGGTAAACCCAATATTTACCTAATGGTGTAGGTTATTACTCATGTCGATTTCTTTTGGGCCATAAACTGTTTCCAGGTACGCGCCGACAACATCTAATAATTGTATTTTGTCTTTTATTACAAATTTTCCCGAATTGGTGTCAATTAAAACTGTATCGGGATCGATATTAGCTCTTCTGAGCAAAAATTCTTCATTGTTTCCGATTTTTACTGTTTCAAGAACATTGGAGTCGTAGCTTCTATATTGCTTTCTGGCTTCTGTATACATACCTAAAGCATCCTTTGGACTCAAATGAGATAATTTATCTTTATGATGTTTGTTGAAGGAGAATATTAAGTTTTCCTGAATTAGTTGTCTTAGTAGTTTCAATTTAGCTTTAAAGAATGATAACTGACTTACAGAGAGAAGAGGTTGTAATCTGTTGTGTCTTTTAATATAAGTGAGTGTTCTATTTTTCTCTGCTTGCAATTTTCTTATAATTGGTGTTATCAATATTTCCATTTGATCTCTATTTTGAAAAAAAGGAACTGAATGCTCAATAGCATTAATAATAATGTTATTTAGCTTTTCTAAATGAGAGTCAATTTCAGAATTTGAGAGATTTGTATTGTTGGGGATAGAATCATACATATCTAGTGAATTTATGATCTTGTTCTGAAATTTTTTCCAGTTTGCTTTCTTGTAATTGAAATTCAAATTTTCCTCACGTTTTTCGATGAGAAATGGTGTTTTGTTTATGTCCCTAGAAGCTACTATTTTTATCGCATTATGATCACTATCATATGATAAAGTTTCTAGACAATTTAAACTGGGATTTGTTCTTTGAATATGTATACGGTGGTCTGCTAAGCATATATCTAAGTAAGAGTTACATCGGGGGTAGGATGGAGAACTGGATGCATAAAAGTTACATCTGAACCTAATTTCATTGTTCCATAACCAATCTTTAATTAAGTTTCCCTTGTGGTTATCTGCCATATTTCCCCAATCTGTATGTTTACAGTTTAGATCTCCTGCTAATATGTAAAAGTGGTCTGGATTATTCAGCTTTAAAGATTGAAAAAGATTGTGTAATTCATCTTTAAAATAGGTATCATTATTACCTGATGGATAATAAGCCGATATTATAAAGAGTATATTATTGGTATCTATTGGTATTGTGACAATGCATGTTTCTAGATACTTAAAGGATTCTATTGTACGATTAGTGAATGTTTTGTATTTGATTCCATTTTTGATTAGTATACCTGTACCACCTCCGCACCTGGCCTGCACTCTGTCTTTTCTAACAATTTCATAATTTTCAAACACGAGTTTGTGTTTAGGATTTAGTTTAGTTTCATTCAGAAGAACTATATCTGGTTTATGGATTCTTAATAAGTTGGTTAATTCGTATCTTCTATTTAGCTTTACTAGAGAATTAACGTTAATGTGTATAATATTTAATATTTTAGAAATTGTATTTGATGGATTATAAACTTGATCCATTACACGTCCATAAATGAGAATAGAGTATCAATTCTGGAAGATTGCAGTTGCAGTTGTTTTTGTAAATTAATCATTTGGTTTGATAAGCTTGTTAACATATTTTTAAGATCTACAAAGAAGTTATTTGGTAGGTTAGTATTATTAAGGGTTTTGTTATTTAGAATAAATGGATTTTCAGATTTTAATGTGTTGGCATAAATTATGTTGGGATTTATATTAGATGGGCTAATGTTCGTATTTTGTTTTAACACGATTCTTCTAGATCTGACTTTCTTTTGAAGTTCACGGTATTTTTCGCAGCCTTTGTAAGACGCTGGGTGACCATATTTGTTACAGACTACACAGTATAGCTTGTCACGTTCGTTTGTATCAACTGTAGAAACAGCACACTTTCCACTGTCATGGGATTGATTACATTTTACGCATCTCGGGGGTAAGAAGCAGTTTGCTGCACTGTGGAAGAAACCCTGGCAGTTTCTACATTGTTGAATTTCGGGTTTTTTGAGCGGCTCCCATTTTATCCGGTGATGTAGAATACCTGTTATATTCTTTAATTCAGTGGTGTCACTCTCTGGGCTTAATTGTACGAGGAACGACGGAAGACAGTATTTTTCTTTTTTAGATTTATTTGTGTAGAATTGAGCAATCTTCACGAATTTTAAATTTTCATTTTCGTATGTGCGAAGTTCTTCTAGAATTAATTCGGTATCAGTTGCGCCACTAAGGCCTTTAAGTAACATCGTCTTATTTTTGATACATTTGGGAGTAAATGTATAAAAGTTAGTATGTGTTTTTTGTAAATGAGTTTTGACCCGTGCAAAATTAGCCATGGACTTTAAGTGTAGTGTAATTTTCTTGTTCTTGTGGTTTAAATCTTTGATTTCAAAATCATTAATTTGTAGACCATTTTTTATAAATGAAATAAGTTCATTGGGTTCCACATTGTATATATTTATTGGGGGCACTTTTTCATTTTTGTTTTGATTATTGTTTACGTTCCGTTTGCTTGCACTCTGAGCGGAGTGTCTGCTTGTTGTTGGTATGCAGTATGTAGCTGATCTGGAATCTTCGCGTGTGACATTATTTGAGTTAGACGTTTCTCTTGGATTACGGTGTATTTGTACTTGCATTTGCGAATGCACTTGCACATGTTTCTCATATTTTGAGAGTAAATCTTCATCGCATTGAAAGTCATCCTCAGCCAGAATTGAGTAATAATTGTTTTTCAATTGTTTACTTTGAGAATTGTTCTCCATGGTTACACGTTTTCGCTTTCTTTCATTTTCTACAAAATTATTATTACTGTTCAATAAATTAGAGTTTTGAGCGTTATGCTCACTCATTTTATTGAATCAAATAATATGATTCTTTGATTGTTTTCCTGTTTTTATTCACTGGCCACTTGTAATTTGTATGCACTCGAATAAACAACGAATTGACGGCTCGAACCTTCACAAAAACAACAGAATGAAAATAGTTATGAGAAAAGCGACCGTCTCTCATGACTGTTCGATTCAGACTCAATTTTTTCGTTGTTGTTTTATGCTATCGATGCTTCCATTTCTGTTGTGTTGTACATTGCATTGTGCTTATTTGTCGATTTTCTTTTCACTGAATTTACAAATACACAAACGACCACAACATTCATTAATTCTCGCAATTTACCTTTGCCAATGACCATGCCTTTTAAAATTGCAACAAATTATTACCGGAAATGTATTATTAAGTTAACAAATTACTTTGTTAACGCATTAGAAATTTAATAAAATCATTCCGGCGGAGAATGATGTCGGATGTCACAAAGGAACTGTTTTGAAATGTATGTATATTGTACTGATTTAAAAGATGTATTGAGCTATTTTGTAAATTCGCTCATTTTCTCTTTTCTCTCCATTTATCTCTTGGTCTTCAGAAAAATTGTTTCGTTCCCGTCAACAACTTATTGATTGCAGCAACGAATATCTTTCGTCAAAATGCTTGCTTTATATTGTGCCCAACGGCTTCTGTCCACGTAATTCGTACTGAGAAGGTTCCAAAGTCATTACCTAAATTTGTATAAATCTCTTTAATATTTCATGGTTCTCTTCCGCCTTATGAGAGTAGATGGTTGCTCATATCCTTAAAATCTTTAAAATCTAGGAGAGATGCTAGCTCTTTAATGTTTCTTCATGGTGTTTTGAATAATTCTCTGGATTGTGCTGAATTGCTATCTTTTACATAACTTAGTGATCCTTCGAGTTCCCTTCCATACTTCTATTTATTTATTTGAGTTTTAAAGCGTCCCAACTAAAGTGTCCAAAACCGAAAAGCCGGTGGAACCGGTTTTCCTAAAATTGGAATATGGAATACAAAATTGGAATAAGAATATATGTGTATACTGTCTCCCGTAGGGATGAGGGTATATATCATTTAATTCGGAGAAAAATTATACGAATAGAAGGAGCCATATTAGGCCATGTCCGTCTGTCTGTCTGGCGCTGGCTGGTCAATACGATAAATTCAACACGATAAATTCTGGTCAACACGATAATTTCCGTAAATCTTTACCGATCACAATTACATTTTGTCAGAGATTAATATTTGTCCAAATGTACTTTGGGATCGAAAATGGTCTTTTTGACCACTCCCCTTCTGGTACCACCCATACAAATCCACACATTTAGTTGAAATAATGTTTCTTGTAAAACTTTTTTCTGGTAGATGTGATTAGCTTCAACTCAAATATTGGTTAATAATCTGTAATTGTTTACTTAAAAAAAAAAAAAAATGGTCTCCCATTACATCCCACGAAGGAATTGGGGAGAGCTTCTCACAACCAGTGAGCTGTGTGCTTTATAGTTTTATACTCACTGATTGGGACCTACAGTTTTACACCGGTCCCGAACGGTATTTTGAGAAGCGTTTTCATGGCTAAGTACTCGATAGTGTCGCCGTCACTAAGCGAGGTGACCGTCGTCGAAAGAAATTTTAAGGTGGTCGGAGCAGGATTCGAACCTATTATCTCCTGTACAAGAGGCGCGCACACTAACCATTGCACCACCGACGGTGCACTTAACTGGAGAAAATGGGCGAGGTTGCCACGCCCATTCTGGTACCTCCTATACAAACACTTGGTTGTCGTCAGCCCGGTAAATGCGATAAGTCGCGTGAAACAATTCCGATTTTAATGAAATTAGGTTATAAGCTTCATGTCGCCAATCACCGATTAAGACAAAAGTGGGTTTGTTACGCCCATTTTGGTACCTCCCATACGTAAGTTGTTCAGCCGGATGGTTGTTCGGCAAGATAATTCCCGCAAAACCTAACCAATCTTTATGAAATATGGTACTGGACAATACATATTCATATGCCACTCTTCTATGCAAAATGAGTGGTTTTGCCACACCCATTCTGGTACCTCCCATACAAAAGGTGGGTGGATGACACGATAACTCTCGAAAACTACAACCGATCTTAATGAAATTCGGTACGAGGCAATGTTTTCTTAAAAATTAAATACTGTACTACTCTATTTTCGTACCTCCCATAAAAAGCTGGGCAGCTCTGCGGTTGGTCGACTCGATAGGTCCCGTGCCAAAACCGATCTTAACAACATTTGGTACTGATCAATAGTTTGTCTAAAGCTACTGTGTTACAACAAATGAACAACTTGGTCATGCCAATTTTTGTAGCTCCCATATAACAGTTGGCTGATAGTCATGATAAATCCCCAAAATCACTTAGGACACTAATTAAATTGGGCAATCGATAATATTTAGCTATCGAATATGGGTACATTTGCCAGTCATTCGTTCAACGTAAGGGTGAATATATGTATGTGGTTGTTTAATAGAACTCGTCGACTGAAATTTCTGTGCTGATTTATTTAAACGTAATTGTCGTAATTAAATACAGTTGTGAAATTTTGAGTTTTCAACACGAATGAGTATATGATATGGTCGATAAACGAATGCATTTAAGTGCTACGTGTGTAATATAATATAAAGCAAAAAAGCCGAAAAAACCGGTTTCACCGGTTTTTGCCAAAATTATAAGCCGAAACAGGTTTCTGGAAAAATTGATTTTTCGAACAAAGTGGAAACCAGTTTCTAAAAAATTACGGTTTTTTGGCCACTAGTCCCAACACTGTTAGGTTGCATAGACCCTAAATCGTTTGCATATCTACATAAATATTAGTATATACTTATTATTGGTTATTCATATTGATATTCTTATTCTTTTTATATACTTATATTATGTATTATTAAACTAAATTTAAATCGATTGGTATAAATTTATATCTGTTAAAAATGTTTTCATATTATCGAATTGGGTTTCGTTTGACAAAAGTTTGATATCCCTAGTTTAATATTTGTTTCTGTGCTCCTGAAATTTGTTACATTCATAAATGATGTGATTAAGAGCAGTCTTCCCTAACACAGTGCAACACGAAAAAATATAACCATATACGGACACCACTACGTGATAAAATACTAAAAAAAAAGACTCGTGTCTCCCAGTTTTGTCTAAAGTCATGTAGTGTTTTTTTATGGGCCCAAAGATTTGGGCCTCGGTGTAATTTTTGCAGAAAAAAAGTGATAATTTTGTCAGGCTTTTTCCAATTTTTTAGCTATTGCGCGGTTAGAATATCCATCAGAACGGTAAAAATCGATTTAAGATTTTTCCGATAGATTTAAAATTTTTTGTTTTGCAAATTTGTCCCGTAAAATGATTAAGATGTAATAAATTGTAATAAACAAACGCTCCCTAAAAAAAATGATCGCTACTTTTAAAATAATAAAGTGCCTTTATTCAAGTGAACCAAAAAAATAGCACATTTTTAGACATTTTTTTATAAATTGCTCAAAAAAAAGTTGTTTAATTAAGAAACCGCTATTGTCTTGATTTTTTATTGTATCTCAAGATGTCTAGCTTCCATTTCCATTTTAAAATTCTGCAATCGGTTTCAAATTGCAAAGATACAGGCTGCTGAATATGGAATTTTTAGTGCCTGTACATAAGTGAACCGGAGTCTATAATATAATTCATTATATAACTCATTGGATTTTACTATTCCAATGAATAAGTTTAAACTATACTTTATCTTTTTGATGTGTTAACTTCTATAGGCGCGGGTAGGGACGAAACTCACAAAGTGAACACATCCAAACACAGTTAGTCCGACTGCGATCACAGATTGTTTGGCGTTAAATTCCTTCGAAACGGCTGGACCGATTTGTTTGAAGTTTTGTGTGCATATCGGGTAGGTCTCAGAATCGGCCAATATCTATTTTTCCTACCCCTAAAAGATAAGGGTGACCCACCCCTATATAGAACACAAATTTGTCCGACTGCGAAACACAGATTGTCAGACTGCTTAAAAAACACACACTGATGTAGCGGCAGCGAATTGTTGCCTTGTGTGGGTGCGGAGCACTCTCCGAGCAAAGAGTATAATGACGTAGCTATACGTATATAAAAATGAGATAACAAACAGAGCAACGAAAATTGTGTGAACTTGTGTAGCGTATGTATGTAAGACATTAGGGTGGGTAAAAAAAAAAAATTGCTGCTGTCACCACCTAAAAATGAAGTTCAGGGTGTTTAATGATTTGCAAATTATTGCGATTCTGGGTTCAGCAAATTATGAGCTATTTTGCTTTTAAAACACCTCTAATTATCAGGTTTTTTAGGTGTAACTTTTAACAAGTTGTAGATATTCGGAAAATTTATTATGGGTACGTAGACCTTTATGAGTTCTTGCATTGCACATATTGTTTTTGTTTGTATTTTTGAAGTTGATTGAGTTGTAGAAGTTTAAATGCTGTTTTTTAGCGTATTTTCGTGGAATCCTAAGAAAAATTCAAAATAACTCCGTCATTTTTACTCGAATATTAACACTGAAGATGTCATTGTGAAGGTTATAAACTCAGCTTTAAAACAAAACGTTAAATTATACAGTTTATTTTTATTTTTGTCGGTAGTATTTCAAAATTTTTCGAAAGTTATCATTTAAAACTACATTGATCGCAAAAAATGTTGCAAATTTTCACCCGCAGTAAATCTTGCAAATTTGTACCCGCAGTAAAAAGCGCTATTTAATACCTTTGAAATAATATATAAATTATGTATATCCGAAAAGAAATGGTCGTAGTATTTGCATTTTTGTAAAACAACTTTGAAGCTTTCAGGTCTATTAAACAGTTTAATATTGAATGTGAATGCATTAAATGTTTCAATAAAATCGGAAAAATAAGAGAAATACAATGGTTTGGTAGTTTAATTGACTATGTTTCTTTAAAAAACCACTAAAAAACGGCATTTAAACTTCTACAACTCAATCATCTTCAAAAATACAAACAAAAAAAAAGGGCAATGCAAGAACTCATAAAGGTCTACGTACCCATAATAAATTTTCCAAATATCTACAACATCTTAAAAGTTACACCCAAAAAACCTGATAATTAGAGGTGTTTTTAAAGCAATATAGCTCACGATTTGCTGAACCCAGAATCGCAATATTTTGCAAATAGTCATTAAACACCCTGAACTTCATTTTTAGGTGGTAACCTAAAAGTGATTTTTTTTGTATGGGATTTTACCCACCCTAATGTACATGTGTCTGTTGCTTTGCATTGTATTTGTTTTTTTGTGGGAATAAAACAAAAAGTATTAAGCAAGAAAATAATGACACATGTTCTTGCACTGGTCTTTAAATAATTTTAAGTATTAATATTATTTAAATGTAACGTCATCGTATGATTGACCGCTGTTTTTTTATTTTCCAATGTAACATTTACTAATGTGTTCATAGAAATCGAACAGGTACCGTGTAACAAAAGGCGTTAACACACTCATTGAATTTTTTTCTGGTATAAGTGATCAGCTGCAACTAAACTTAATAAAACTGCAGTTACACCTACCAAGATTACCGCCTTTTCGGGACTATAAATGGCAAACTCCATAAGAAAAAAACCTCAATAATCGATAATCTAGGTAGGGGTAAAAAGCCGCTTAACACAGTGCAACAACCAAAATCGGTATGGCACGAAACCAAAAGCAAATGAAAGTTGACATTTTCCATAACAAACCCTTCAAAGGTTTTGTTTAGTTTAGTGCGAGGTTTTTTTGTACACGCATTCGAAGTTGGTGATTTTGGAACGCTGTCCAACAAGAAAAAATAATTAAAAATTTGATAAAATAATGCTTACTTATTTTTACTATCCTGGAATGTTGTGGTATCATGCAGTTTTTGGGGTCGAAGAGTCCATTTTTGATATTTATGTTTACCTAAAACTCACGCTAGAAGGCGCAATCATACAAATTTTTCTATATCTTGTAGATTGCCATAGACAAAACGATGCTTTTTTTTTGAGGCTAAGAAATCAATTTTTGATGTTGGCTACATTGTAAAACGTATTTCAGATGATATTACAAAGTACGTTTTATTATTCTCAGTACGTTACTATTATAACAATGGTATATTTATGGAAAAAAAGTTTGTTTTTTTGGGAGAAAACGATTTTATTTATTACAAAAACAACTTTTTATTTAAAAGAATTATATTTTTATGAAAGTATATGTTATTCTATTTATCTTTACAAAATTACAAAGAAAAAAGAATAATAATGAATAATACAAGTAATTTTGCTTTACAATAGATGGCTTAAGTTATATGTCTCAATAATATAACATAAATCCTACACTAAACTTAGGACATTTACTGTTGTTTACATGTGGTGAATAAGTGACAGCATCATAAAGCGATCTTGTTCTTCTTCTTATTTTTATTACAATTAAATGAACGTGATTAATTTTTCTGTTTTGAATACCAATTACGTGTATTTAAGTTAAAAGTTAATGAATGTTTGCAGGATTTTAAATATTATTATTATGTTTGTGGAAAATACAATAGGCCCAAAATATGAGAGTATGCCAGTACAGTATTTTGGAGTAGAGGTTATTGAAAATGTAGATTGGGTACATGACAAAGTTTGCAGAACTTGCAATAATTCTTTAACTGCGTGGTTCCAAAGGAAAAGAAAGCCAATGCAGTTTGGTGTTGCAATGATATGATACAATCCAGGTATTTGTTTAAATTTATTTTATCTATATATATAAAATGGAATGTGTGTTTGTTTATTTGTTTGTACCTTATAGGAGACCAAACCTCTGGACCGATCTTCCTGAAATTTTCACAGCATTTAACTGGGACTCTGGCATGATTAATAGGGTACCTTTTTTCGACCACGCCCACTTTTTTAAAATTATGTAATTGCTCCCATATAGTTTTTAACCGATTTACTTCAAATTGTATACATACACATAATATATAATAAATATTTCTTACGCCATTTCTTACGCCACGCCCCCTTTCACGCCCCTTTTCACGCCAAATTTAAGTTGTAAACTATTTGTTCTCTGTACAAATTTGTTCCTTCCAACGGATTATTTTTCATTTGGTAGTATATTGCTCTTAATACTGTTAACGTCGCCACATAACTATGAACCACGCCCACTTCATCGCCCACTTTTTTTAAATTCAGATGCTTACTTATACCACTAACAATGTTTGCTATACAAAATACTTTTTTTGTAATATGTTTTTACCTAAAGTTTTATACACTTTTTATCTAGAGGTAAGGTAGCCATACTTTTTTTATTACCAAATCCCCCTTTTTCGCCCCATTTTACCTTAAATTATAATTGATCTGCTTTCAATATGGTATATATTTGGTGTCTTTAAAAAGTGTTGATGCACAACAACATTCTGAAATAATTTTTTTATTATTATTATTTTTTTTAATAATTATTTCAATTAAATTTGAATATTAATATTGCACTACTTTTCCTTCAAGTGTAACAGGAGGTGCAATTGCCAACGCGTGTTATAACGCTTCCCATATCATTTACATACTTACAATTAAAATGATGTATGTATATGGCAATTCATTTCACTAATTAAGAACGCTTCTGATTGGCTGTCGTAAGAATAAATACTATTTCACCAAACGGGAGATATATTTGCAGCCATTAAAGTTTTAACTTTGGTCGCGTCTATTTGACTAATTACAATAACGATTCTGATTGGCAAGTTAAAGAAAAAATCGACCAGGCGATGATTCTGACCAAGATGTACAACGAGAGAACAATTACAATCCACAAGAGTTAGAATTATTTATGGCTGCAAACCTACCACATTTACAGCAGGAGCAACTCTCGGCATACAACACTTTAATGATAGCAATTACTAATGAAAGTGGTGGATTGTACTTTATTGATGCACCAGACGGAACAGGAAAAACGTTTTTGATTTCGTTGATTTTGGCTAAAGTTCGATCGCAAAATAATATTGCACTAGCCATTGCATCGTCCGGTATAGCAGCAACAATTTTGGATGGTGGCAGAACAGCGCATTCGGCACTTGAATTACCTCTCAAACCGTAATTCTCTGAGACGCACACATGTAATATTAAAAAAAAACTCCTCCATGGGTAAAGTCCTGCAAACATGTAAGATCATAGTATAGGATGAATGCACAATGGCCCACAAAAAATCTTTAGATCGCACGTTACAGGATTTTAGAAGCACCAAAAGATTATTTGGAGGAGCACTAATAGTGTTAGCCGGTGATTTCCGCCAAACATTGCCTGTACTTCCAAGTGCAACCCCAGCTGACGAGCTTAATGCGTGCCTTAAATCATCTGTTCTTTGGCACCACGTTCGCACCCTGAAACTAACAACAAATATGCGAGTGCAGCTGCAACGCGATGTATTAGCTAATCGATTTTCAACACAGTTGTTGGAATTTGGAAATGGAAAAATACCAACGGATCCAACTGCAAATTGCATTACATTTCCACCTGACTTTTGCAAAATGGCACAATCCATTGAAGAGTTAATCGATAGTGTATTTCCAAATATCGAACGTAATTTCAAAAGCGAGCAATGGTTATCTGAACGAGCCTTACTTGCTGCCAAAAACATTGATGTCAATTCAATAAACAGTGTTATTCTAAATAAAACTCACTTGATGTCCCAGGTTTTCCACCACATTTTCTGAAACTCAAAATTGGAGTTCCCATTATTTTACTTCGGAACATCGACCCACCACGGCTTTGCAATGACACTCGACTTGCAGTAAAAAAAAAATGATAAACAATTTAATCGAAGCGACATTTATAACGGGCAAATATAAAGGAAAAAATGTACTTTTGCCACGCATTCCTCTGATACCAACAGATTTTCCATTTGATTTCAAAAGATTACAGTTTCGTGTTCGGTTAGCGTTTACGATGACAATTAATAAAGCTCAAGGTCAATCTCTGCAAGTTTGTGGCTTAAATTTGTCAAATCCATATTTTTTCCCATGGACAGCTATACGTTGCATGCTCCCGTGTTGGAAAACCAAACGATTTGTTTGCTTATGCTCCGAATGGACAAACTAAAAACATTGTATATCCTAGAGCGTTACAGTAGTTAATTTATAATAAAATTATTTATTTCTCACTATATAAACACTTTTTATTTCATTTCATAATGATGGGGGTAGCACACCGGTTCGGCTTTTTATTATAAACAAATATATATCATTGACACGAAATTTGTACTTAATTTTGTTCTTATGTTTAATGTATTACACATTTCAATTATCATTTTTTAAATTTTAAAAACGATAATAAACAATCTAAGGCCACCTAACTTATCTCAATGCAACCAAAGTTTAGTGATAATCATAGTAATGAATGTTAAATTTATTTGAAAATATCTGTGGTTAATTAAACTCTGCTATTTTTAGAAAAGTTATTAGCCTTAAATAACATTTTAGGCAGGACAACGTCTGCCGGGTCAGCTAGTATCATATATATTAGACCGTTTTAGTCTCAGAAAGCATAAAAAAAAATTTGACAATGATTGGATAATTTTTAGCAGTGCCCAAGCACCTTTTTGTTTATATTATGAGAAATAAGGCAAAAAAAAAAAATTTTATTTTATTTACATTTATTTGAAAATTAAGAATAAACTGAAATATTTTTATTAATTATATACTCATAGTAACATTAGTATTATTTTAATTTAATAGTGCAGTCTTTTTAAAAGTGGGATAATTCATGTTATATTCTTTAACCACTTGAAAAGGGAATTGTTTCTCCTCTTCATTGTGGGTTAATTTATTATTATAATCTGTAATGAATTTGACGCCTCTTTCAGCTGTATCATTCACTACAGATACGTTTTTACAAATTTGTGATCCCTGAGCGTAGTCAAATCTTTCATTCCAATCCGACGGTTCGACTTGCAAAAATTCTTTTGAAATTTCTAAGCGATCAAAGAACGCATGTGTATTGGAATTTACAAAATCGCTTTAATCTTTTTGCACAAATGTGTCGATATTTGTTGGATTAGTTATTATTTGCTTGCATTTTTCTGTATTTGCTTTAACATTAATTGCCCGAACCATTTTTTTAATTGCAACACTTACATTAGGATCGAAGAATGAAAGACCGACTGCTTCTTCCGACAAATACCACAAATGATTGCTTATTTTTTGTAGCAAAGCAAGAGCTACATCCCTTTCAGGATAAGCTATAATATTTTTAATTAAATTTAGGTCTTGATTTGGTGCTTCAATTGCTTTAGTGCATCCAAACCAGGCTTTTACATAAATACGAACTATAAACAGACTGACACTACGTATACCGTTTAGCTCTTGTTTGATCATATAGAAATCATTACGAAATAAATAAATTTTAAGTGCATAAATAGATTTTGACATCCATCGAACATGAGAAATTGCACCAGGTATAAGAAAGGTGTTAAATTTCAGCACCGTACCACCAAGAAACCTGACAACTAATTGTAATAATTCTTTGTAGCCGCGTCTGCTATGAGCTTGTTTTAAGCTATGTAGACAGTAATTTAAAATTTTTCCACGTTCTTCAGCAGTCAATACTATAATAATGTGTTCATCTTCTACACAACTCTTATAATTTAATTTGTCAATATTAATCCAGTATTTGCTAAAGCGATTACAAATTAGCACTTCTGGACCGGCTGTAGTTTCAAATTTCAAACACTTTATGGATCAACAACTCGTAAATATGGTGCCTGCAGGGAAAATATAATATATCGCGACCTAGTTTTCGTTCAAGCAGAGCAGCAGCACCGTTTTGTACTCCTGTATTATGAGTAGTTGTGTCGAAGGAGATAATTTTAACTAGATCAAGCGTTTCGTATTCTTTTATTGAATTAAACACGGCATCTGATATTTCTTTTCCACTCGAAGATTTTATCTTTGGAATGCCAAGTAGTTCATCGATACCTTGAGATGAGACTATGATTGGCAAGCGATCAACTTTTTCCCTGCCACTAATTTCTGGTTACATCCCAATGCAAAACAAAACTACGTGGAATCTGGAAATAAAAACTTAAGTTTCATAATTTATACTCAAAACATAAAAAAGAAGCATAGGAAAACACACAAACACAGTACAGTACTTACATCAAAGTTTGCTGCAATGTTTTGTGCTGTTGGTGCACGATGTTTCTGACGCATTCGACGAATTTATGAACGATTTAGTATAAGATCTTCGATATGATAGCGTGTCAGCAGTTGCACTTAGGATATGAACTGCATCACCATCAGTGATTTTCCACTTATCCAAATTTGAAAGCAGTCTTGGTGTAAAAAAATTGTTTTACCTCTGGATATACCTATATACCTGGATATACATTTCCTGCTGATGTTGATGCTACAACTACAATATCGTTTTCGTCGTCGATGTCAATCATACCTGTTTTACAAAAATAATTCTGATTTTCTTAAAAGATAGAATTCTTAATTGTATACCTGTTTGAGTCTGTTGTTCATATAACTCTTTTCGTTCATCTTCTTTTATTCTACGCTGGTTTTCTTGTTCTTTCTGGACTGCCTTTCGCTTTTCTTTCTGCATGAGAATTTTATCCGTTCCTAGCATACAACCTGGTCTTCCTTTTTCTCATTGCTTTTTTAAGAACTCTTTGTCTTGTTGTATTTTAATTAATTCTAACGCGTTTGCGTGTGCGATATCGAATAAATCGTGTAATTTATCTTGAAATTTAGTTTATTTCCTGTTTTGACATTCTGTTTTTCGACCATGATGCTTTGTAATATCTCTCCACTCGTTGTATAATTTTTCCAGCTTCTTAATGCAGTGTTTTTCATGGTGTGTTGGAATTCGTGCTTTATGCCAAAACGTGCTAACCTCAGCAACAACTAATCTAGAACTTTCTCTTAAATTTAAACCAACTATTCTTAAATTATAAAATAAAACTTGTAGCACTTGTTTTCTTCCTGGGAATTTAGCTCCAGTAATTTGGTGGTCAATTACGCCAATTAACATAATGTCATCATCCGATCGAAGTCTTTTGGTTGTCATCGCTTTGGATTTTTAATTTTAAAATTTAGTTGTTTAATTTTTTAAAGGTAATCTTTTGGACAATATTCTTTTATTTTTTTTGTTTGAACTTCACGATTTCACTAAATTTGTCGATCTCCACGTGTGAAAGTTGCAATACAAAATGATTTTTGAGAGTCCAAACAGAACCAGACACGCTTCAGACGATGACGGAAAAAATATCTAGCGTCCAAACGAAATGAAAGAGAGAGCGTGTGGCGACTTCGGTTGATTTTTTTTCTCTCTGCGTTGTATATATTTTCGGCTCTTCTCTGGAATTTGTTTGAAAGTTTGGAAAAATAATATTATAGTCGTACAGGAATTAAAGTGTTTGAACTGCTTTTAAAAATGTATTCACTTTTATTGTCTTGTGTTAAAAAATAAATTATTTTAAACCCTTTACTTTTCTTTTGCATTCACATGTATGGTTTATATGTGTTGGTTTCTCTTATGATTTTCATGAACATGTGGCAACTTCATTCTCCCAATTGAAAGACTTCGTGAGAGCGCCGCCAAGAAATTAGAAAAGATTCTATTCTAGCGGCGAGTCGCCAGCCGCAGCGGATTTTCGTGACGATTTTTCCCAGCCATTAGAAACCTATGTAGAAAAAAACGTCGTCGTCTGTAGCGTGTTTGATTATGTTTAGACTCTTATGCGAATTTTCGTCAGACGTACACAACAACAAGACAGTACTGGGCCGCCACAAAAAAAGAGAGAGTGTGTGTCACATTTGCCCAGTGTTGCCAGAAGCTGTCACAAAAAAGAAACCAAAAAAAAGTGCAATTTGGGAAAGAAAATGCTAAAACTGAAATAATCAACAATTGTAATACCGCGGGCACTTTACGCCTTCTATTCAATAACAAACACATTTTCGTAGACCATACATAATCGAACACCATCTCCAATAGGGATGAGGGTATATGTCATTTGATACGGAAAAAAGTTAACGCTTAGAAGGATTCATATTAGCCTAAGGTATCTTTAGCCAAATTCGTTTTGGGACATTTTAAAACTTTTGAGCCATGCCCGTCTGTCTGTCTGGCTGGTCAATATGGTAGCTGCCGCCAACCACTACTGATCAAAATGAAATTTTGTCATTGGCTATTATTTAAACAACCTTACCCGACTCCTTCTGGTACATCCCATTCAAATGTTGAGCGGACAATTGGCTGGAAGTCATGATAAATACCCCAAAAACACAACACATCCTAAATTGCAAACAAGATAATATTTTGCACATGTCACTCTGCTATTGAATATGGGCAAATTTGCCACGGGTAAGAGCAGGTTTGTCGAATGCTCAATTCAGGCACAGAAGTTAGGTATGTGTTTAACTGAATTGTCTATTATTGCTACAAAAACCAACCATTTTTCAATTAGAAACATCCTGACGTTGTAAGCTTGTAATATGAACTTCTTATACATTAACTAAAAATATAAACCGTTTTTAATCGAATTCGGAACCAAAGGATAACTAAGTTGAGGGTATGTTTAAGTCGGTTTATCCGACAGAAATTTCTGAACGTTTTTCGAGTCGGGTTTTTAAATTTCCTTTTATTTAAAAATTTTTTTGTTTAAAACAAATTGTTTTATAAAATTTTGAAAAATATGACTTTTAAATTCATATATTCGTATTCATATTCAAAAATAATAAAAATTAATAATCAAAAATAATTTTTGTGTAAATTTTCATAATTAGAAAACGTATATCATTTAAGACTAAAATTAAGAAGCCATATTCAAATTTGGAATACTCAAATATAAACTCAAAAGCGGGTAACCAAGTAACCACTTTAATGAAAGCTGTTTCCGTTTTTTTAACTTATTAAAGTAATGAGACGGTTGAGTTGTCTAATCGATTTTGACCAGTAATGATCCTAGAGACAAATCGACAAGTTTATTTTTGGTTTTCAGAGTCATGTTCTCCGTACATCAAAATTAATGAAATTGTTAATAAAAAGTATGGACCAACATACTTTTGCAGTAAGGGATTTTTTAAAATCCAACTCGCGTACATGTTTACTAGGGTAACCATTCAATTAATCGTTATTCGGTGAATCGATTAATCGTGCTATAAAATTAACCGAACATTTTAATAATTCAATTTTTCGATTAACGATTAACTCGAACAAATCATAGCGATTAATCGATTAGTCAAATATAAGTACGTGTTTATGGCAAGCAGTCCGTCTTGAAACACTCCTACAATGTGGCAACTCATATGACAACGATTTGCGAACAAATTTCATAACTTTACACACATTTCGAACAGATTTGATAGTTTTTTGAGAGAAAGCATCGCACAGTGCTTTGGCTTATAGCCATAAATCAAAAAAAAAAATGTCTCAAAATTGGTTCATTGAATTGGGTGTAATAGTCTGATGAAAGTTCAAGACCCACTGGTCACTTTGTATGGGGGTATCAAAATATCTGGTCCGATTCTGCTCAAACTATATACAATAAGGATAATAGTCAGAAAATTACGTACTGCAAAAATGTTGTAAAAATTAATCAATCCAATAGGGTGTTATTGTGCGATATAGTTTCAGAGCGACCCTACCCTTTGTATGGGAGGTACCGGAAAGCGTGACACTTTTGGGTCCAAACTATGAGATTTTTTTTCAATTTTGGCTTGGTACCAAAAGTCACTAATTTTCATGTTGATGCAACTACGATTTGTGAATTGTACCCACATATAATTTATACTTTATAATGAAGTTGTTTTTGTTAAGTTTTGTTTTATTTTAATAAATGTGCCTAGTACAATGTTTGAACACTGTTTTTTATTTTTTGTTTTATTTTATTCGAATAATCGATTAATCGAATAATTTGATTGCGTTTTGTTCGGTTAATTGTCAGATTGAAATTTACGATTACCGATTAATCAAAAAACCCGATTAAATGGGTACCCTAATGTTTACTATTGATAATTTTATATACGTTATAACTCCTGGTTGAAATTAAGCCTTATTTCAGAGTTTAGTTCCGAAAAACAGTCGTACATTATAGAAAAAATGCAATTTTTCGACAAAAAATTCAAAAACTGAAGCGAGAAATGTCAAAAGTTGGCAAAAATTACCCAAAAAAGTGCTAAAAAGCATTTAGCATGTTTTTTCAATAAAAAGTGCAGAAGCTTAAAAAAAAGAGCTAGAATTGCACTTGAAGTGCTAAACTGGCAACACTGCATTTGCCTCTCAAACACTCTCATGAAAAGAGTTTTGCATACATTTCATGGTACAACGAAATGGTAGAAGCACTAGCCCAGCTGATTTGAACTTTTTTCTGGACTGAGTGTAAGTTTTTCTCTTATGTCAAAGTTTGTTTACATTTGTTTGTCTGCAACCCCCGTTCGCCAGCAACTGTTGTTTTTGAAATATTTCTCTGCAAAAATTACATAGAAACGTTTTAATTTTCACACTTAAACACTTTCAATATATCAAATAACACTCAGTCATTTTGTAAATGGCACTTTTTGCAAATTTGTTTACATTTTCATCATTTTTCTATCAGCTGACTTGACACAACACAGCCACAGTGTTATGTCACAGTGTTATGTGTGTTCAGTCACAGTGTTATGTGTGTTTAAATAGTATTAAAGGAAAAAAACAGGGAAAATAGAGGAGGCATGGCTTATGTTGGTACAAAATATGCAGAATTACCAAACCCACATAAGGAGTTTATTCCAATACCAAAACTCGGAAGTCCAGATTTAATTCCCGTGGTATCTACAAATGCTGTAGAGACAATTGGACACGATCCTACTTACGAGCCTGCTGAGTTTAACAATCGTATGATACCAATATCACAAAACTAGTTATACGTGATTCTAACAAACAAAACAGTTTATTATAACCTGGCGGAAGAATAACTGCCTATTGTGATAGTCAAGAAGTATTTCAACAATATTTCTCTGTCAACTTCTCTGTCTGTTTACTGATATGATGATATTGAACAACTTATGATAGTAATGGGTATCAAGTATGTTCCTCATAAATGGAGATTATTTATAGATTCTTCAAAAACCAGTATGATTATACTACAGTAACAAAAATATCAAGCATTCCAATAGCTTTCAGTTTGAAAACACACTAAAGAAACCTACGAATCAGTACAATATCTACTGGTATCAGTGAACTAGGAAAAACATAAATGGCGTAAATGCAGTGATAAGAAAATGGTGGTCTTAGCTTGTGGTTTACAAACCATGTGCTGTATATGATTCTGAAATACACGTTACAAAGGGAATTAATATCAAAAAACGTGGCTAGGAAAAGAGAGACGTTTTTCGTTTTGGAACAGCTAATGTCATGCTTGAACTTCTTGTACCAACAGGTTAAGTATTGTTACCGCCACTTCATATTAAATTGCGTCTCAAAAATGTTGTTAAGAAACAGTGTTTTCTGTAAATGGACCAGATTTAACTTCTTTAAGATCTACATTTCCACGAATCAGTGCTAGAAAAGTAAAATAAGGTATTGTATGCAAATAAAATAAATGATTTTGAAAAATGTATTTACAATATTTTTATTTTTATTTTACAGGTACAATGTTTAATGCTCCAGACATTAGATGATTGATGAAAATAGTGAATTTCATAATGCTTTGGATTAAAATCAATTAATTGCATGGAATGCAATGAAATATGTAATCGAGAATGTTCTTGGTAAAAAACCGAGAAACAGATTTGAGGAACTTGGTGTGAGCATGTCTTTAAAAATACATTTCCTCCATCACCATATGGATTGGGTTGAAAACCAACTTCCCATCGAATCTTATTAGCACGGTGAACGTTTTCACCAAATAGTTTTAACAATGGAAATTAGAAACACAATACATACTGTGAGCATCAAAAGAAAGTTTACACGCTTGTTAAATGTGTATTCAAATTTATTTGAATGTTAAAAAATAATAATTGATTTAACTCTTTATATTTTCTGAACATGGTATTGGACCCTTTTTCAATTTATAAAAATATAACAACGAAAATCTTACAACTACAAAAAATACATATCGAAATCAAAAATTACTTCATTTTTGTCGTGTCAAAAGAAAGTGTACAATGCAAAAATTATTCATAAAAAAATTATTTCAATATTTTGTTTGTATTCCTTTCGCTTTAATAACAGCTTGTAATCTCTTCGGAATCCATTTAACTAAATTTGCGGGTATTTCAGGTGCAATTTTTCGTCATTCTTCCATTATAAAAGATGTGAGAAATCCTCTGTTACTTATTACTCCATTTCTTATTTTGCGACGAAGATGCCCCCACAAATGTTCAATCTGATTGAGGCCCGGCGACTGTGGAGGATGACCATATTGTTAGGAGTGTGGTAAAGTAGATATGCCTTAATAATTTTGATGTGTGCATGGGATCATTATCTTGTTAAAGATTAAAGTCCTATCCAAGCACAAGACAAACAACTCTGCGAGCCAAATTTTCTTTGAAAATACGAAGGTAATCTGTTTTAGTCATGGTACTTTCAAATAAATTCTAATTTCCCGGCTCTGATCCCTGTAAGGCACCCCAAAACCATCACCGAACCCCCTCCGTACTTTATTGTAGATATTGCATTTTGTTCAGAAAATTCTTTGTAGTTACTTCTCCAAATTTTGACGAGCTTTATTTTACAAAAAAATTTCTAATTTGATCTCGTGGCTATGTTATGTTATTCCAGATATAAATGTATTGATTTTTGTGGTTATTAGCAAACTTAAGGCGCCGCTTTTGGTTGACTTTGCATACTAACATTTTTTCCTTGGAACTCTACTATGAAGTCCATTAGCTTGTAGTGCTCTAGGTATTGTTGTGACGCTGACGACAGTTCCAGATGTTGCTGCAATATCTGTCGAAATTTTAACTGAATTTTCAGCTGGACACTTACAAATTTCGAACAATGAATCGAATTTGAGCTTCAGTTAATATTTTCGGTCTGCCAGTTTTTGGACGAATTTAAAATTTTTTCAACGTTTGACACTTATCCGATACTGTGTTGTGGCTTAAAACTGTGTTGTTAAACAGAACCAATTTCACGCAGTGTTTCCTTCTTAGGAAAATTTTACAGTATCCACTGAAGTTTGTCTACCCATTTTTGGAAAATGTAATTAAACGTACAAATTTTGTTCCGTACCTACCGCTGATAGCTAATTACTGAAGCAATAGCAAGATAGAAACAAAAATAAAATTAATAATAATGGAAAAAATATCTCAACGGGGCCATAAACACAACTTTCATCAAATTGTAAACTTTCTTTTGACGCGATAAATTTGAAGTACTTTTTGTTTTAGCTATGTATTTTTTGTAGGTGTAAGATTTTTCTTGTTCTTTTTTTAAAGTCATAAAGGGTCCCAGATCATGTTTAAAAAATATAATGAGTTGAATTAATTATTATTTTTTAATATTCAAATAAATTTGAACACATATTTAACAAAGGTGTAAACTTTCTTTTGACGCTCACAGTAAATTAGATTCTATGTTAGGAGATTTATGAAGAGGATGCTGAAGAGGATGCTGACGATGAACAAGAGCCAGAAACATACACATATTCACAATGCACTGCTTTTGGAGCTTTTGCTACTTTAAACATGGAAATTGACAGCGGATCCAAAAAGGCAAAAATACCATTAAGATAAATAGAATAACATATATTTTTATGAAATACCACCTTTTTTAAAGTAACGTAGTGAGAATAATAAAAAGTACTTCGAAATATTATTAGAAATATGTTTTACAATGAAGCCAACATCAAAAATTGGGTTTGTAGCCTCAAAAAGGTAAATTCACCGATTTTTCTATAACAATCAACAAGAAATAGTAAATAGTATAAATAGAGCCATCTAGCGTGAGTTTTATGTAAAAAAAATGTCAGAAAGAGATTCCTCGACCGCAAAAACAGCAAGATACCACAACATTCCGGGATAATCAAAATGAATAAGCCAAGGGGTACCGACTCGCCAGTTATTCAATTTAGTACTTGGAGAACAAATAGAGAATGTGCTATCAAAGAAGACTCGTTGATGGGGACTGGGTTTCGTGCTGTGATTTTCAAACTTCTGCTGCCGAGTGTCAAGCCAAAAGTCCAAACATATCAACTGGGAGTCAATTTTGCCAACTAAATCGATTAAAAAAAGGGATATTCAGTGAAAAAAATCAAAATGTAATGAAGTGTTAGAGTGATGTTATTAGTGTAGATCCCAATTAACACGAAAATTGTTAAAATTAAAGATTGCTCTCATTCTCTATATGTTTTCCTCGTAGGTCTCGGAGCTCGTTAGTACAAAAATCAACTAGTGCACACTCTTAAAGTATTACTCGGTGGAATAAGCATTATTTTATCAAATATTTAATGATTTTTTCTTGTTGGACAGCGTTCCAAAATCACCAACTTCATATGCGTGTACAAAACAATCTCGCTCTAAACAAAACCCTTGAGGGGTTTGTTATGGGAAATGTCAACTTTTATTTGCTTTTGGTTTCATCTCATTCCGATTCGGAAAGTTTAATTTTGTATCACAGGTTGACACACCCATCGTCCCATGCAAAAGCCGGGTGGTCGACCGGATTGTCAATGTGAAAAATCGCGTATAAAACTTCCGATCTTAACAGAATTAGATGTTAGGCTTCATTTTGTTAAACATCAGTTATCCATTAAAATAAGGGTGATTTTAGCACAGGGATAGGCAAAACCAGGGCGCCGCGCCCTTTGGTTTTCACTTTGTTTGCGTACGTGTGCACACACATAGCAGAGAATTAAGTTATTTTCGTCAGTCTCACATGAGCATTCATCTAGGCAGGTTGTGTAGTCGCATGGTTTACAAAAAGCAGTGTTGCCAAAGATTGCAATTTGTCACTATGTTTAATATGCTATATGAAAGAAATTTTTTATTTTCAGAGAATTATGAACGCAAACCCGAATGTTTGGTATGCCAACGTGTGTTGTCACCCACGAAAAAATATGATATGCAAAGGCATTATAACGCATTTCACAAGGAATACGAAAGTATTTCTGGTGATGCGAGAGAAGCCCTTATTATTAAGCTTAAAAAAAACTTTTGTGAAAAAATGATTGTTGATTCGAAAACAAGAAGCTCAGAAAATATAGTCGAGCTTGATTTAAAAAGAAAGGCATCATTTATTGTTGCTGCGTCTCTTGCTAAACGTTGCCGTCCTTTCGAAGATGGCGAATTTTTCAAGGAAATCAGCAATGATGTTTTACAATGTTTTGGCAAAAAGAGTGAAGAGATACGCAAAATTATAAATGATATTCCCCTTTCTTCTCGCACAATTATTCGACGAACTGAGAGTATCAGTGCATTTATCTTTTCAAAAATGAAGAACAGAATGGTTAATTGTAAATATTTTTCTATTTGCTTAGATGAATGCACTGATATGAACGACATATCTCAGCTGATAATTTGTATAAGATCTGTAAATGACAATTTCGAAGTTCACGAGGAAATGTTTTCTCTATATGGCTTACACGGCAATGTTAAACTCAAACTTATTTTTGAAATAGTAAACAAAAATGTTCTTTCTATTACTGATAAGAAAAAGTTTTGTTCCGTATGCACTGATGGTGCCAATGTAATGGTGGGTAAAAAAGAGGGTTTTATTGGTCATTTGCTGAAAAGTAACCTAAACATATATGTTTTTCATTGTATTATTCACCAACAGGCATATTTTCAAAAAGTTTAAATGTAATGAATACTATGAAAACTGTAGTCCAAATTGTAAACAAAATACGGGGAGGCCACAACGCCTTAAGTCATAGAAAATTTTAAGATTTTCTTAATGCCGTGCAAGCTGAATATGGTGATTTGGTGATGTTCACAGAAATAAGGTGGTTAAGCAAAGGTCGCTGTCTTCAAAGACTTTATAGCCTTCGTGAAGAAGTTATAACTTTTTTGGACAACAATAAAACAAAGGAAACTAAATTATTGTCGGAACAATTAAAAGACAAATCGTTTTTATTAGACTTTGCGTTTTTGACAGATGTAACAGAATTTGTCAATCACCTTAACATTCAGTTGCAAGGGAAATCCCAAACAATTTTTGTGCTTTTTTCTGCATTAAAACTTTTTATAAGAAAAATGGAAATTTTAATACAAAACCTAAAAGATAATAATTTGCTGAGTTTAAAAAGAACATATGAAATTAATAGCGAAGTTGGAATTATCAATGATAAGCTAAGTGAATATGTAAATGTGCTAGAATCTCTTTTAAATAATTACACAAATCGTTTTCTTGACTTTAAAAAAATTGAAAGTTTAATTGAAATGCATGACAATCCTTTGTTGTGTAATATTGAGCAAAAAAACGAAGATCTTAAAGTATAACTTATTAAAATGAGGGAAGATCTAGCTTTACCATTAACTACTGGGATAGAATTCTGGAGATGTGTTTCTGAAGATACGTACCCAAATGCAAAAAACGAAATATTAAAATTATATTCAATGTTTGGATCGACCTATATATGTGAGGCAACGTTTTCTACATTGAACCATATTCAAAGTAAAGCTAGAAATCGTTTGACAGATAAACATTTGGACGACTTATTACGCATAAAATCTTGTCCATACGAAATAAATATTGAAGATGTAATGCAATACCATGACTGTGAAGGGTAAGGTAAGTACTCGTTATAAATGTACTTTTATATTTAAAATTATAACAACCAATAATATTTTTGTTTTCAGCTAGGAATAGACGAGGTGAATATTTCGCTGCCCTCAAAGATAGATTTTCTATTTCCACCGCAAGATTTTTAACAAATTTATGGTCTCAAATAAAATGTAAAATACGTAAATATGTATGTAAATACTTACATTTAAAATAAATATATGTGTGTTTAATTTTAAATTCAAGAAATGTTCTGGTTTCAGTTTATGTTATCATAAGTAAGTATGTAATGGGGAGTTATAATTTTAAATAGCAATTTTGAATATGACGTATTATTGGCAACTCTGGTTCCTAGTGAGAGCGATAATTTTTAAACGCATACAACCGCAAAATGTTATAGTAAAGGTTGCCTATCCCTGTTTTAGCACACCCATTTTGGCACAGATGGTTGTTCGACAGGATAACTCTCGCAAAACCGAACCAATCGTTATGAAACTTCGTATGAAATTTCCATTCCATTCTGGTACCGTAATTACAAAAGTTTGGTGTCTGTTCGTTTGGCCGACACCCAGGGTAACCCTTCCCCAATTTTCATCGAAAATATAAAAAAATTAGAAATAACTAATTTTTGACAACCAAACATTTTCTGCTAAAGCGATTAAAATTTTTTGATTACTTTCCTGATCTATGACCTAATAATATCTAAGCCGCAAGAAAAGGCACCAATACATTTTTTGGTAAAATACACACGTATACTTGCCAAATATATGTATCTGCGATCCATGCAAGTATTTCGAAATGCAACCTTACAATTTTTAAAAGTTACCAATTACGGTGGGGGAAGCTCCAACAAATACGACCAATAGTTATTTCTCGGTTCCCATTGGAAATATAAGGAAATCATTAGAAGCGAACTTTTCTTTACTGAAAGAAAAGAGTGGTCGGGTAACGACAGCTGAAGAAAACACCAAACTATATTTACGTCAGATTTTTCGTCCAATCCATGTACTAACAGCTTTAGTCTCATAAAGCGTGGAAAGTTTCCAAAGTAAAGATTATATCAGGGACGTAACAGTTATAAGCGAAATGACGAAAAGGTCTTAGATAACCATTAATATTGACGAATTCAAATAATTATTATAATAAACCATTATCATAAGATATATTTATTTTTGGTTATCGTAACCAATATAAGTGAGAAATATTTTATTTTGGTTATGAATAACCATTACATCAACCAAAAATATTTTGTTGGTTACAATAACCATTATCGTAACTAATTATTCTTTTTGGTTATCGCTACCCAGATAGATCGTATTTTTCATGTACTAGACGCATTTCTAAGGGGCGTTCAGTTAATGCAAGTATTTTAAAAATATTTGACAAAATATGAAAATCGGGCAGTTTTGTAATTTATTTATTTATTTTATAAAAAATACGATATATCTTTGTAGCGATAACCAAAAAAAATAAAATTACTTTCGATAATGGTTATTGTAACCAAAAAAATATTCTTGGTTGCTAAAAGAGTTACTCATAACCAAAATAAAATATATCTCAGTTATATTGGTTAAGGTAACCAAAATACTATATATCTTCCGATAATGGTTAAAAATTCCCTAAAACAGATAAAGGGAATTTTGCGTAACCTTGTCGTCCGAAAAAAAAAAACAATTATTTGCTGTCCCTGGATTATATTAAAGCCGGGTTTTATCTTCTTTTCTCAGGAAAATTAAAGCGAATATAGTCATTTAAATTAAAAACAAATATAAATATATCTCTAGAACTGTCCCAGGACTCTAGAGGAGAAAATGTAAATACATTTATGATAACTACTAATATAGTGTACACAACTTGAGGGACAAATAAATATTCTAAATACTAAAAAAAGTCAACTGCCTCCGTTTTATAGACCTATAAGCTTAATACCTTGCGTATCAAAACTTTTTGAAAAGGTGTTTCTATTGAAACTTCTCATCCCATCATTTCACCCCTAACGATCACTACAAGTAAAACTGGTCAAGTTTCCTAAAAGTCGCATCTACTTGCAAAAACAACGCCGGCACTCCGAGATCAACATTACAAAAACATAGAAATATGAAATTTCATGATCACCATTACAGAAATATATGCGAATAAATGATTATATCTACAAAACAATGCATCTAATAGCAATAAATTCGACATTTTCTCATCACTATTGCGGAAATATATAAGTCGACATTACCACCTCTTCAAAATGGCGTGCTGTGTTCCAAACCGACAACATTTCGTGGTCACGATTAAAAATGATTAAAATCGATGTATCTTCTAAACGGGACGTCTAATGCGGAGAAGGATAAAAATTCATGATCACCGTTAGAGAAGTCTAAAAATGGTTATTTTTACATTTTCATATTACCGACGCAAATCGAAACACTGACGACGCTATTTCGAAACTATGTGACGCAGTCATTTTTTAACGACGCGACTTCGAAACGAAGTAAACCGCAGTGACTTGGTCCGGGGGTATTAGTTATATATAAACATATATTAAGTATACGCACTGAGGCACAACATCTGTGCGAAATATTGTTTATTATTAGTGTACGAACACAATCGGAGCGATAACATTGGCGTTTAAAGTCGCTTCTGGTGTAAACGATAAAACTTATAATTCGTTTTATTTCCCTCTCGTCAAGACGGAAGACTGATACCAGTTTAATACAAAAATTTTTATGTGTTTAAAAACGTTTTTCTATGTTGCTGAAAATAAAAATTATACTATTTAAAATTTCTGAAAGAAATGTCAATGTGGGTATATCCTTAGGTGGAAAATTAGCAAAATGTCAATGTTGGAACTTTCTTTAAAATTGGAATTACATTTATATTTATGAACGTATTTTCTCTATCGATAACTTAAAGTCTTTGTTAGGGTACATTGTAAACAGTCACAGAACCAGTTGTGTGAAAAATTGAAATCTCATTAATATATTTTTTTATATGACAACAATTTTGATTTCATACCCGGTTTTGATTGACTATACAGTCTGTACTAAGTTCCACATTCACTTAATTTTAATATTTAGTTTCAACCATGATACTGTCATATATTCACGACTGCCCTAACACTCAAAGAATCAGCAGGATCGTAGTGGTTTATTTGCACTTACAACGTGGCACATAACTAAATTCTGTTCATAATACAATAATAAAATGTTAACTGTTGCTTTAGTTTGGTGAACGTGAGTGTTGTTTTTGCTCGTGCAATATTTCGTAGGACTGTGATACTTTTCTTTTTGCAGTCTATCAGCATTTGTACTTTGTAAAGTTTTAGTTAGTTACAAGGCATCGATCAAAAAACAGTTGCACGCAATGCTCAGGAGATATATCCATTTGTATACTTCTCTTAATGGTCATCATGAAATGTTGTCCGTTATCGGATTAGACATCCCGTTTAGAAGATACATCGATTTCAATAATTTTTAATTGTGATCACGAAATGTTGTCGGTTTGAAATTCAGCACGCTATTTTGAAGAAGTGGTCATGTCTACTTATACATATCCGCAATACTACTTACTTACTTATCCGGTCAAGAACAACCCCGAGGGGTCAAAGACCCTACAAAACGAAGATAACATATTTCGCCAACCAATTCGATCTTTTGCCTTATCTCTCCAGTTGGCAATACCAAGTGTACGCAGGGATCCGTCAACCTGATCCTTCCAGCGGAGTCTTGGTCTTCCTATTTTTCGTCTTCCTTCGAGTTCGGTTTCGAAAACCCTTCGTGCTGGTTCGTCTTCATCCATTCTACTGACATGGCCTAGCCAACGTAATCGTGTTATTTTGATCCGCTTAACTATGTCGATGTCGCGATATAGCTCATACAGCTCATGGTTCATGCGTCGCCGATACTCGGCGTTGTGCACTATAGGGCCATACATTTTTCGGAGTATTTTTCTCTCGAAGACTCCAACAGATGTTTCGTCTGCTTGCGATAATACCCAGGATTCTACGCCATAACGCAAGACAGGTTGTATGAGAGTCTGGTATAATTGGGCTGTTGTTAGTCGAGAGAGGGCTTTATCTCTAAAGTGCTTGCTTAGCCCAAAATAACATCTATTCGCAAGCATAATTCTCCGCTTGATCTCAAGGCTGACGTTGTTGTTTTTGTTTACGGCATATCCGAGGTATATAAATTCGTCTACCACCTCGAAATTGTAACGGTTATCAACGTTCACGCTTTGGTCCAATCGCGTGGAGGTCCTGCTGGTTGAAACCATTAATTTTGTCTTGTCCTCATTTACCGTCAGACCCACTTTTCCGGACTCCTTCTCAATTCTCGAAAACACCGTAGTAACTTCTCTAACTGTGCGTCCAATGATATCTATATCATCATCATACGCGAGCAGCATGTGACTTTTGCTGTTGATGGTTTTATTTATGTTGACAGCAGCTTTTCTCAGAATAATCTCTATTAAGATGTTAAAGAGATCGCGCGATAGGGTGTCACGTTGTCTGAGGCCTCGCTAAGTTTTATACGGTTCGGTAAGATCCTTACCAACTTTCACTGCGGATTTGGTGTTCGTCAGGGTCATCCTGCAAATACGTATGAGTTTTGCAGGAATACCAAGCTCAGACATTGCCTCGTAGAGTTTCCCCCGTATCGGGCTATCGAAGGCCGCCTTATAATCGGCAAATATATGATAGGAGTCGATTTGTTTTTCGTAGATCTTTTGCAGGATTTAGCGTAGCGTCAAAATCTGGTCGGTTGTCGATTTTCCAGGCCTAAAGCCACACGGGTATGGTCCAATCAGGTGCGATAGTGAAGAGAAAATTTCGAATTTATTGCTACTAGAAGCATTGTTTTGTAGATATAACCATTTATTCGCATAAATGTCTGTAATGGTGATCATGAAATTTCATATTTTTATGTTTTTGTAATGTTGATCTCGGAGTAACGGCGTATCGACTTTTAGGAAACTTGACCAGTTTTACTTGTAGTGATCGTTAGGGCTGAAATGATGGGATGATAAGTTTCAATAGAAACACTCTTTCAAAAAGTTTTGATACGCAAGGTAGTAAGCTTATAGGTCTATAAAACGGAGGCAGTTGTATTTTTTTTTAGCGGTTAGATTATTTATTTGTCCATTATGTTGTGTACAATATTTTAGTATTTATCATAAATGTATTTAAATTTTCTCTTCTGGAGTCCTAGGACAGTTTTAGAGATATATTTCTATTTGCTTTTAATTTAAATGACTATACGGCCAGCCCATTTATTATCTGACAGATGTCTTGTTATTCACTTTAATTTTCCTGGGAAAGGGACATAAAACCCGGCTTTAATATAATCTTTACTGTGGAAACTTTTTGCACTTTAGTAGACTAAAACTGTGTTTAAAGGGAATTCAATTGTATTTTAAAAATAGTATGTATGCAAATTATAAGTATTGTTGAAGACCATTCAACATGCCGCCGCCTCTTGCAGCAATGCAATCTGAATATATATTAATAATGGCAAGCACCTGATATCATCCATCCAAATACTGTACTTTCAGCTCTGGGCATGGTTGAGGATGTCTGTATAAGACCTGCTTTCATTACTTTGTTTCTCTGGTCACTGCCAATCATGATTTCAATGTCGATTGGGTTATAATAATGTGGATCAGCCAAGTCTATAATATGGTTGTATATTTCTTTTAATTTGTTTTCATCTGTAGAAGCAGGCAATGGGGTGTTTGAACTGCTCTTTTATTTGACCCGTGATCTGCACTTTTGTAGAATTGTCATAAAAGGATTGGAGATTAAATGTGCAAAATTCCTTTCCATTTTTTCTCGTAGTTCTTAAACGCAAGCGCTTGGCTAAGTTGTTCGAAATGACAGTCGGTGCGACGCCAGAGTTTATCAACAACCGGGTTTTGGTCGGTTCACCGCTAGAGAGTACTCTCGCCATTGCGGTAGGCATGAAAACATGTATTTTGGAGCGCACACTTAGTCGCTCTTGCACGTAAGGTTTATGTTCATTTCTCCGACGTTCTTCCCCATTCGTTTGACCAGATTGTTGTTGTGAACTTAGGCTGCTGTTTGCGCTACCGCGGCGGATGTTCCTTCGTGACTGATGTGTGTTTTCGCGTTTGGGATTTAGTACATGCAGCATCTTGTGGTGTTCTTTGTGGCAAATATTGCATGTTTGCCTAGATCTACACCATTCGCGGGAATGAGATGCATACAGACAGTTGCAGCAATAACCTTTTTGGCGAACTACTTTTCGTCTAGCATCCACGGACATACGCTTAAACGATTGACACGTTTGAAGAGCGTGTCTAGACTGGCAATCTCGACATTTGGGCATGTTTCGAGGTAGAGTGCTGTAATTATTAAAATGTGTTAAAGGTTTGAGTGTTTAAGAGAAGGTGGTTTTAATAATATAATATTAAGCAATTGGCAGAATATACATTTTTACTAATGGCCTTGTTATTATACCATTCTGAGTACGAACATCGGCAACTCGCACCATAGAATCTTTACCTGTGAATGTACGTACAACTCTTCCCAGCCTCCATTCGGTATTATGTCCTCTTTGATAATAACAAAATCGTCTTCTTTAAGGTTTTCTTGAGCAAACTTCCACTTATACCTCTTTTGTAATTCAGATATGTATTCGTTTTTCCAGCTACGAGCAAAATGAAGTTGTAAACCCTTAAGACGTTGCCATCGATTGACAAGGGATATATCATCCGAGTATGTTTCAGGTATAGCGACGAGTGGAGAACCTTTCAGTAAATGACCAGGCGTTAAGGGAATTAATTCATTTACGTTTTCACTTATGGGAGAAATAGGTCGTAAGTTCAAAATACTTTCTATTCTTATGAGTAAAGTCGAAAATTCTTCAAACGTGAACTTAAGGTGACCTGCAACATGCTTTAAATGAATTTTCATACTTTTTACCGCAGCTTCTCACAAGCCACCCATATGCGGAGCATATGGAGGAATGAAGTGCCAGGAAAATCCGTGCAAATTGTACTTTTCAGTTAAAATTTTCCCAGCTGATTTAAGAAAATTCTCATGTTCCTCGTTCAATAAACGACTTGCCCCCACAAAATTTTTCGCATTATCCGAAAAAAGTTTAGGGAAATCCCCTTAGACCGACAAGTCTATCGAAGCTAGCCAGAAAAGCTTCTGTAGAAAGATCTGAGCAAACCTCAAGGTGAATTGCTCGACTAGATAAGCATACAAGTACGGCAGCATATCCTTTGTGCAGTTTTGCATTTCTCAATCTTGACGTTTTAAGCTCAAACGGCCCTCCGAAATCCAACCCAGTATTAGTAAATGGGGGTGAAAACGTACACCTTCCCGGAGGTAAGGTACCCATAATTTGATTTCGCACATGACTTTTATAAATTGTGCAATCTTTACAATTCCTAATGTAGTACCGTACTGCATTCTTCAATCGTATTACATAAAACTCTTGGCGGATAACGCGTAGCATACATCGATGTTCAGCGTGTAACAGCATTTTATGTGTAAATTCTATAAAAAGCTTGCACAATTTAGATTTTTCAGGTAATATGAGTGGATGTCTTTCGTTATAGCTCAAACTAGAGTCAGCTAAACGACCATTTACATGCAACAATCCATTTTTGTCTAAAAATGGATTAAGAGTCAATAATCTGCTTTTAGAGCTAATAGTATTTTTTGATTCCAAACATCTCTATTCCTCTGGAAAGTGTCGAAGCTGTGCAAGTTTCAGCATGCGATATTTGACGAACGAAATTTCCTCAGTTGCAACACAATTTGTCCCCATTTCAGGAAATTTTTGCCCCTTACATTTCCCAATGAATCGGTATATAAAACAAATCACTCGTAATGCTCTTTGATATGAAAAAAATCTGTCCAAAATATCTCCAATATCGGACTGTGTTTTAAATACTAGGGTATCCAGTATGCAGTTCCTTCAATATTGTATCCAGTTCCTACAATATTGGTTGTTGAGGCCAAAATGAGGCCAAAATAAGCCACTCAGGGCCATTCCACCACAATTTACTTGTTTTCAACTTTTCTGCATCACATCCTCTGGTACCCAAATCGGCAGGATTTTCCAAGCTTGATACATGCATCCAGTTTGCATTTCCCACATTGTCACGTATTTCTGCAGTTCTGTTGGCTACAAACGCTTTCCAGTTGTATGGAGGTTTTGCTAGCCAAGAAAGTGTAATGGTGGAGTCACACCATAGGTAGATGATCGGGACGTCACCTATTGGAAATAATCTGGACAGCAATAAAGCACCACATAATTAAAGTCTGGGTAAGCTAATTGTTTTCAAAGGTGCCACTTTACTCTTTGCTACCAATATGTGTGAGGAACATCCATCTTTGTGCCAGGCCGATCCAAGAGCCGTTGTACGAGAAGATCCTAAGGAAATTTCATTGGGTAATTCTCCTTTGAATGGCAGTCTCACGATATACATATTTACCATCGCTGCGACGAGTAGTCGTTTCCCCTTAAAAGTGCGCAGTATGCTCTCTCTGAAGCATCACAAAATCCATGCATCTGGCTTTCACTATCCGGGGTGTATTGAATCCACCTAGGAATCTGTATCTCTGGAATATCTTTGAAGTTACAAACGAATGCATTCCATTTATTTAACGAGTCAGCTTTTGATTCGTCATCCGAGTTTGTACCTTCCATCCATAACTGTTGTAAGATGATTTTTCCTTGAACAATTATGGGTGTCAACCAACCTGCTGGATCATATAATTTTGCCACTAAGGACAAAATTGAGCGTTTGGTCGTACGAGAAACATTTGTTTCTAAGGAATTCACCTCATAGTAAAAAGAATCAGTCAGGGCATTCCATCGAATCCCTAACGTTTTGGTCGAACTAGTATCTTCCAACTTTAGAAAATCTTCATCCAACAGATATTCTCTAGCTACGGTTTTAAGCAATGCATAATTATTTGCTGTGATTTTCTTCAACGGAAAACCACCACACGATAGCAAATCCATAAGCTCAATTAGCAACTTTTCTGCTTCTTTGAGTGTGTGAGTTCCAGATAAGATATCATCAACATATAGCTGTTTTGCATATATTGCTGCCGCATTAGCATGAGTGGATTCATAGTCTTTGCTTAACTGGAACAGAGTTCTTATGGCTAAATACGGAGCGCAATTAACTCCAAAGGTCACCGTATTTAAACAGAAATCTTGTATAGATCCAGCAGCGTTTCTGTATATAATTCTTTGAAATAGACGATCTTCTTCATGTACCAGTATTTGGCGATACATTTTCTGAATGTCGCCATTAAAGACGAATTTGAAGAAACGCCATTGCAAGATCACATCAAGTATGTCGTTCTGAAGCGATGGCTTCGTATGCAAAACGTCATTAAGCGAAAGACCACTTGCAGTTTTCCTGGATGCATTGAAAACTACCCTTAACTTTGTGGACTTGCTTTCTGGTTTCACTACAGCGTGATGCGGTAAGTAGAAAGATAAATAACTCGAATTCTGTGTTATTTCACCAGACGTGGTATCTTCCATATGGTGTAATTTGATATACTCATGAAGTACATTTGAGTATTCGCATTCAAGTAAAGGAGAATTTCTTATGGTCTTTTCCATTCGAAGAAACTGTCCAAGAGCCGTTGTACGAGAAGATCCTAAGGAAATTTCATTGGGTAATTCTCCTTTGAATGGCAGTCTCACGATATACATATTTACCATCGCTGCGACGAGTAGTCGTTTCCCCTTAAAAGTTCTCACACCATTTATCGTTCTCAGATAATTTTCTACCATAAGAAATTTCCTCTATTTCCCAAAATTTTCGCAAATCATCATTCAACGTATCTGACTGTTTCAAAGTCCATGACGCGAAGGTCATAGTGGATTTAGTTGCTGGTGGTCCACTTATAAACCAACCAAATTCCGATGCTTGGGCTCCAAGCCCCCCAGAGACATTTTGTCTAAATCCAGGTTTTAATATTGATGGAAGAATGTCACTTCGTATCAGTAAATCAATCTGAGCGGGTTTGTAGAAGTGTGGATCTGCTAAGTCTAACTCGTTTAACACGGACTAGTCAGGAACATGCGCAATTGACGCTGGCATAAGATGCTTCAAGTTGGATATGACGATTGCAGTAGTGTTCAGAGAAAATGATGACTTTCTTGATTTCAAAGTAATATTGCAAATTCGCGATGAGTACAGTACCACCAAGACCAGAAATCTTCGTAAAAGATTTCCGAGTCGGAATAAATTATTTATTGATTATTCTACTTGAAATGAATGTTTCTTGAGACCCTTGATCAATAAAGGCACGTATAGTGAAAACATTTCCAAAGTGTACGATGTTAACTAAGGCGGTGGGTAGTATGGTTTTTTCACCCGATTCTGAAAAGTGAGTTTGCACCTGAGACTCCTCACCTGAATCTATGTGATTTGGCCCTAATTGCGCTTCATATTCAAAGTCAACATTGTTGTTCGTCTTAAGTTTCAATATGAAAAGATTGTTGATGTTGACGCTTTTGAGCCGTAACATTTCTCGTCTGATATGATTTAGCTCCGTGAGAGGCAGCAGAGGAAACTTCGGGATGCAAAAGCGAATGATGACGCTTTTTACAATGTTGGCAATGTCTTGTACTTTGGCAATTTTGACTAATAAGGCCACATGACAAACAATTTTCACATATTTTATTATACGAGATGAATTGCCTCTTGTCCTTCGGCGACCATGCTTTGCATTTGGGACACATTCGTAGCGCATGATTTTCATGGCAAGCTTTACACGGTCGGTATTGATTATCCGACTTAACGTGAAAGCTTTCGGACTTAGGTGTTGTTGACGACGATGTTGATGCTGGTTCGGTCATTTCAAAGATAGACTCTAAGAAATCCAACCTCTTTGAAATAAAATCATTTAATTGAAGCCACGTTGGAGTTTCTTTGTGGTCTTTAATTGAATTTTCCCACGCTCGTAATGTTTCCTCTGGCAATTTCCCCGAAACCCAGTAAATTAAAATAGGATCCCAATATATAACGGATATATTGTATGTCCTTAAAATCGATAAGGAATCATTTATTACACTTTGCAAATGTCTAAGAGATTTGTTTTTCTCAGTAGGAAGTTTTTCGAGGACAAATATTTTTCGCAATTGTTGATTAATGAGAATTCGCTTATTTTCATAACGTTGGCGCAAAGCGTCCCTCGCCAATGTGTAGTTATCGTCGGTTAATGCAAATCGCTTCACAATTTTGTTTAACTCTCCTCTAGTTTTTGCCCTAAGATGGAACAATTTCTGCGCTGGAGACAATTTGGGATGCTTTCCATAAACAGCAGTGAACAAGTCACGAAAACTTGGCCACTTATCGTAGCCTGGAATTTTCAAAAAAGATGAGGATTCTTCAGAGGTTGCCGAAATTGCTCGATTTTCAACTGCTGTGGAATTATACTTATTCCTCTCAATCTGTAATAAATCCAAAATCTGTGACTTACACTCCTTGTACGTTTTGCAAGACACGTTGAGCTTGGAGTTCGTAGAGATTCTTTCTTGTCCCGTTACGGATTCATCGTCTGACGTCATCAAACCTTCATAGATTTGGACGAGCTGTTTCCAACGTCGCTCCAAATCTTCTAATTCTACTTCCAACCTGGAAGCCGTATGATCTTCTACAGGGATCTGCGAAAATTCCGCGCAATAGGTGACCACTTGGTCAGAAAAAAATAAAAATTTGGTGGTACTCATATTAACGTTTTTTTTTTTAAATATGAAAAAAAAATCGTATGAAATTCTCTACCAAATTTTCAATTAAAGAGTTTTACAACTGATCGGCGTTACAACTGATTATTAAATTAGAAACTCAAATGTGTCCTTGCAAGGTGTGATCACATACTAGTGAACTAAACGAGGCACCCAAACCAAATCAAATGTTTCATGTTAATCGTGAATTAAGCGTAAACATACACTGTTCCCATTAGTATTAATGTCAATACTCAATATTCAGGTTTGTCCCAGTATATACTTGCCACAATGGCTTTAACTGTGCCGTATAGAAATATAGATATAAACTTCAAACCTGCCGTAAAACCTCGGAGAGGAAAAAAATAATTCTTCTAAAACTCTTTAATTTTTCCCAAATTCACGTTCCGTCACCATAATTTTCATTTCCTTATGTAAATAAAAGTTAAATATTTTATATAACTCTCACTTTCCCCTCAATTTTGTGTTTCTCCTAAATATATACATGGTTACAATTTCGGAATTTGAGCGGAATTTGTAGGAAATATTGTTTTAAATATTGAACTTATAGAAATTATAGAGTAGCGAACAGACCTAATACTGGCCAAATTTATCCTCTGTCATCCGTTTGATGTTTATAGTCTTCGGTTTCTTTTTTTTCTCCCTAACCATACACACCAAATGGCTCAGTGTAGAACCGTTATTCCCTTTTCCTCTTTCGTTCACGTGAGTAATTCCAAGTTTACATGGTGTTATCGACAGTGTTATCCGACAAATTCGTCGAGCAAAACCATAAATTTAAATATTAATATTGAGGTTGGCACACTTCTTTAGTTAGGTGTTATTTAAAAACTATCCGTTTAATCCACAAAGGAACTTAAGAGTTTGCAATCGGATCAACAACGTTTGATACCTTTTATTCTCGTGTGCAAAAATCTTCGGCAAAATTCACTCACAAAACTTCAAGCTTCTCCAAGCAATTTTCATTTTGATCTTATTCCCTTTTTTTTAACAGATCAACATGTCATGGACATATTTCGAATCCTGTTTCGATTTCACAAGCCTTCAGCGTTTTGCCTTTTCTCTGGTATTTTTTCCTTTAATAATTTTTACCGCGACTTTTTCCGTTCTTTCTATCTTTAGTCATGACATTAAATTTTTAAATTTTTGTGTCGTTTGCGCGCAAGGAAGAAGAAAACTATGACACAAACAAGTGTTAAGAGTCAACCATTCGACTATATTCTGTTAGATCATTCGTATTCCAGTATGTCTCTACCGATGGTCAGAACATTTCAGAGAAGAATAGGGAAAGAGCGGGCGTAATTTGAGTGAATTTCAAGTAACAACTGCTATTAATACGCCACAGAGGGAATGGAATGACTGTTAATTCCCAGAGATAAAAACGATATAAAGTAAGCCCCTGTTTCCAGACATAGACCATTTGTACGTACAGATTAGCAGATACCGAATAGGACAACATCCAAAGCTCGGTTGTTCGTGTAAGAGTATTGTATTCAAAAAAGAGAACACTTTGGCAAAGGCGAAATGTCAAGTTCAAACGTTGTGGGATATGATGCGAATTTAATATTAATACACTAATATTGTCAAAATGTCGGCGAGATGACGGTAATCCACGAATAGATAACCAAACCTTGAAGAATTTTCCTCTTTTATTGAAGCTGTGTCTTATGAATTTCTTCTAAAGTACCGAAAATAACATTCAACCCAATTTAAACTTATATTTGCACTGCATTAAAATAAACAAGGATTTCGTTTATTTGTATACATATGTATATGCCAACCATATAACTTTTTTAATATACGCCATTTGATTATATTATTACCACATTCTCTTACATATCAAACACTTTAACATACCTTCTTTCCGAGTTCATTTCAATGTTAATTTCCCAAATTTTGAGACTTCACTAACGTCCGATGCAATGTGGAATGGTCGAGCTTTCACGGCTTCCTTGTATGTTGAAATATGCACTTTTTGGGTTCTTTCCACGGTCTCGAAGGACCATGCACAATAGCGGCCGAACTTCGCTTCTAGAATGAGTGGACTGTATTTATTATGTCGGTCTCGCGGAGTTCTAAGTGAAAAGGCAGATGTTCCAAATACCCTAAAATTAGAAAGAAAATACAAGACGTTGTGGTGTAAGTTGGAATTTATTAAACCAGGTCTCTCACCGCTTCGTCGTCTCAAGTACAAGTGTCTGTATGTTGCGTTCGCAGATCCACAACATGCAGCGAAACTGTTAAAAGATGCATTCAGCATTAACAGTAATTGGATTGATGGAAACTCTTTATGTAGCTAGATAAAAGCTTTTGTTTGTCGCAAGACTCTACATAAAGGGTTTCCATCATAAACAACTTCTTATAAAGATAGGAATTCAATTTATTCATAGTTTAAAGGGAATTCAATTGTATTTTAAAAATAGTATGTATGCAAATTATAAGTATTGTTGAAGACGATTCAACACTATCGTTACCCTTGTTTATATTTCCAATGGGAACCGTGAAGAAAATATTGGTCGTATTTGTTGGGGCTTCCCCCACCGTAATTGGTATGTTGACGGTCTTCATCTTTTGTGTCTAACTGATCTAATTTGAGCCCTAGGAGCCATACATATATGGTACTTTCTATAAAGGGATGCAACTGGTCGAAAGGCGGGCACACGTAGGGAAACGTCAAATACGTTTTAAGTCCATAATTGTAAGGTCGAATTTCGAAATACTTGCATGGATCGCAGTTATGTTTGGCAAATATACATGTGGCTTTTAGCTACAATGGAAATAAATTTAAAAAAAAATGTTTTAGTCCCACTTCTTGCCGCGTAGATATTATTAGGTCATAGATTAGGAAAGTAATCAACAAAATTAAATGTATGGTTGTCAGAGGGTTAAAAACTTCAAATTTTATGAGTAAAGATTAAAGCCCTCTAAGAATTGAAAACATAATTGTTGTGTACCAATTACATTTCCAAAACGGTACAGTTTTCTTGAGGGGCCCAGTATTTTGTCTGCGCCCAGGTTCTCCAGCAATCTAAATCCGCCTCTGTCTCCAACTATTACTTTTTTATATGTGTTGTTGTGACAACCTCTAAGTTCGGTTATTGTTTCGGGGTGTCTAGTCAAAATTTATTTCCAGATATTTAAGTCGGTATTCATCAGACATCTGATATTATTACCAAAATACCGTATTTTTGTTTTTTTTTCTCATCAAAAAAAAAAACGAACATAGAAGTTGAAAGATATTCAACGTTCGTATTGAATAAATATTTTCAACCGCTAAAGAAAAAAATAAAATAAAACACAAAAGTTCGAAAGATAAAGTTTTTGAAGATAAACCTTTTAGTAAAGAAATTTATCATGATATTTAAAATGTTGAAAATAAAAATGTTTTCAAAATATTGAACATAAGAAAAAGCAATATTTATGCACACAATAAAATAATTAATAATAAAAAAAGTGTGCTTTACTGAATTGTCTATTATTCCAACAAAACCAACCTGACGTAGTAGGCTTGTAGTATGAATTTCTCATTCATTAACTAAAAAAATGGTTTCCCGTTACATCTCATGAAGGGATTATGAAGAAATTCTCACAAACCAGTAAGCTGTGTGCGTTCTGGTTTTACACTCGTTTATTGGGATCTACAGTTTTACACCGATTCCGAACGGTATTTTGATATGCAACGTTAAATTTGCTCACTCTTTCGCTTTCTCCACCACCATTTCTTTCTTAAACAAACAGATTTCCTCTCTACTCCTTATACCGCTCTGTCACCGCTCGTGTTGCAACTGACTGAAGCATTGTCATAGGTGTAGTGTTTTTTTCATCACTTACCATGTGACACTTTTCATCGTACCAAGATTTGCCTTCAAGCGGCATTCCATAACCCATTACGGTCTCTGCAGCAGTGCTTATAGAGTGTGAAATGTACTTCCACTGCGCTTCGGGATCATAAGCTGGGGATGAGTTCTGATCCACTAACTGATTGAGCTACTTTGCATAGGCCGTGGCTATCTTTGATAATTCGATGCTTCCCGATGTCCAACTTTCAATATGTCAGGTTTCGTATGACTTTCGCTCTGCTTATCCTTGTGCGAACCTCTGCTGCAACTAGTTAGTGATACTAATCGATATTAGCTCCTCGAATCACGTGTACATCCATAATATTAGTTGAGTGCCTTCCACCAACTACCAGATGATTAATCAGGTTCTTCGTCTGTTGATCAGGGGATATCCAGGTAGCCTTATGGATGTCTTTATGGTAATGATGGCGTGTAGACTGAAGTTATCGATGTTTGGTTCAAAAACATTTTTCCTGCCGACTTTAGCATTAAAATCACCTGGAACAATCTTAATATCATGGCCAGGGTAGCGGTCTTATGTTTCCTCTAGGCGCTTATAGAACATGTCCTTGGTGCCATCGTCTTTCTCTTCTGCGATTTGCTAACTACAAATCAGAAACCAAATTCATGCTTTTTTCCCATGCCAGCTGTAACATTTGTCTCAGTTCTTCTTCCTTGTGCTGCCAGGGCCTGACCACAACATCTCCAGGATAGCAGTAGTGTCAGCCTCATAATTCTCGAGGGTATCTGGTAGTTGGATAGTGACACCGGTTCTAGTGTTCTAGAATTCCAAGTGCGTATGAGTAAATCGTGGTCCTTATAACGTATGCGGGGGTCATCAACAAATAGGGTGGCTTTCGTTAGGATCCTTATTCTCGTTTTGTATTTTCATTGCTTATATTACGGTGGCTGAAGGTAAACCCAGTCCACCGTAGTTTTGCATTTTATCTACTGCCAGGATAATTATGTTCCATCCGCCCATTATAGATTAGACGCTGACCAGTATGCACTGTGTCGAAATTGGATTTTTGTTTCTTTACTTGACCAGTAATGTTGGCTCATCCGCCAGCAAAGCAAACCAGAATATGCCCGTTAGTTCGAAGAGCTTCTGTGCCACCTATTTATCTTGAGATGTATCAGTGATCGCATATGCTATTTGGCTGCTCTTTCATTTCGCCTTCTCACTCTAGATAGCTCACCGAGCGTAACGATAAAGCCATTACCCGAGCACACTTCTAGGAATTGGTGAGCTGCTTGAACTGCGCTATGAAGGAGTCGTTTCTGGTCACTCCCAAATGAGTGGCTATCAGAAACTTCAAACAATCAGTCGCATATCAGATTGTGGTTCATTGCCACTAAATTTCTGTTTGTCTGCACTTTGGCCAGTAGATCCGTCGAATCCATAATTTGCGATTAGTTTGGCATTTGTAATTGTTGGAAACTGCTGGCATAACTCTTCCTGCAAACGGACAAAAAACAATATGATTCAATTGGCTCTTAAGGGAGACTTGCGCTGCGGTTTTTGCGACAGTAACTCCCTGTGGGCTGCAGTTTGATTTGCTTTCCTTAGCTTTTTATAACCATTTTACTTAATTCCCGACTGGTTTTGTATTGAACTTTTGTGAATATATTTCCTATAAATAATGGTGTGTCTTTCTAATTAGACTTTTCTGCTGAGATTATTGCTGCGTGGACAGGAAGAGACGCACTGTGCCCATGATCGTCTGCTAAATCAGACACTAATTTCCTCCTTAGTCGATGTTCGAAGATAGCCACTTTCAGCGCTTGCCTTGTTTGTTTCTATATTTCAACTGCATTTCGGCAAGTTTTCTTTTAATAAAAATATCAAAGATTTTTAATATTTGTTTCAATAGACCTATAACTTTAAAATCACCAGACACGTACCAATTGTTTTCAGAATAGTTAAATTTATCCAAAATAATTTTCATTGTTTCATAGGTTTCTTTCATTTCCACTGAGTAAGCAATAGGAACTGTTGGCAAGGTTATTGTTAGCAACGAAAACAAGATACAAAGGAAAAGATTTGGTTACAATGCTCGCTGAATACTACTGGAGCGTGAAGCTACGTGATTTCGAGATATCTTATAGTCGTCGTTCAAAAAGACAAATAAATGAGTTCCCTTTATGTAACATGTACTTGCAATCCATATGATTTTTGGATAAGTTTACGTTTATTACTTAAAATATATTTTACCAAATAAAGTATAAATAAGAAATTAAAAATATATTTCATTAAATTTGTATTAAAAAAAAATTTACAAAAAAACCAAAAATGAATAAATTTGTATGGGAGCCACCCTAAGGGGGGGGGGGGGGGGGGTCGGAATGAATAGGCCCTAAGGGAAAAAATCTTGCTTATGGGAAAGTAATGGGGGTCAGTCATAGATGTTATCCCTCTCCGGTCGTCCCTAAAGGAACAAATATTGATTTCATTACCAATTACCAGTAGGGGTTTAGGGGGCTGCCTTCCCCTTTAGCTCAAAAACCTAGCGTGACCCGAAAATTCTGACTTCAGATTCGGATTCAGCGGATCCAAAAACATTAGAAGCCGTTGAGAAAACGCACGGGTTTTTTTTTTATTTTTGGAAAATTGTTGTACCGTGTAATTTACACACTCTACATTCTTTGTTCTTTAATTTTCGTTCTTAAGAAAAAATTATACGTCAAGCGTGATAAATTTGCACAGGAACATAGTCAACAAAAAGTTTTGCCTCTTTTACCGTTCGGAATCGGTGGAAAACTGTAGGTTCCAATCAGTGAGTGTAAAATTAGAAAGCGCACATCTCACTGATAGTGAGCTCTCCTCAATCCTTTCATGGGATGTTATGGGACACCAATAGCCGATCAAACATATGACTTCAAAGGAATACCAACATTCCCTTGAATGTATGTCAAAAAATTTTCAATCTGCACTGAAAGAATAACGCTTCATCTTATGGATGGAAAATATTCGTTAATGTATTGGCGTTGCTACAATGAAAAGTCAAGTATATCTGACTACCAAAACAGTAAAACAAATTCATTACAGCAAAAGCAATACTTGCATCACATTGACGAAAAATTTTCAGTTGATGAACACATTTTCGTAGCGGGGATGAAACTATACGTTAGCTCGCTTTCAATAACAAACATTGCTGTGGAGATGAACATTTCCATCCCTGTGATGTTGTTTTTCCGTTCAGTGTGGTCCACAGTGGACTGTTCTGTTTCAACCTGTGCAGTTACAGCAACAGCACAGCTAAAACAAATATTAATTTCAGCTATGCTGTGACATAGACTGTTGAAATGTTCGCAGTAAAGCAGAGCTAAAATTCGTTTCAGAAATAAGTAAATTTCGCAACAGAGCGACAGCTCTTTATTTGCTGATGCTGCTGTTATAGTAACAGTTTTCCAAACACTGATCAACAGCCAACACAATGCACGACATTTATAAGGGGCATCCCCTGAATGTTGGTTCGAATTAAATATATAAATTAAACACATAATAAATAAAAAATATTATTTATTTTCTTGGTTGTTGCTATGAAGAACGTGTACTCGTTCTTTGCACCCCACTTTGACCAAACATCTCTTTTACGTATTTATTTTCTAATTGCAAGTACAATTCCCCATCAGCGAGTGTAAAAACACGATAGTTCTTACTAATTATGGCCTTCAATGGGTTTAAATTTATTGCGGACATTAAGTACTGCAGTATAACAAAACAGTTCCAAATGTGTATATTAGGGTGTTTCATATTTTTTGTTTCATTTGAATTATTTGTCTGTATAATAAATGTGTAAAATACAGTCAAAACTAAATTCGAATTTTACTAAATTCGAATTGATTGTGACTTCAAAATTACCAATGATCTGTTTAGTATAATGTTGAAACATTGTAGCAAATAAATGTTACAGTCGATACCATTATTCGCTATCAGGATTTTGTCTTAACTTTGACATAATAGATGTCATTTTGACGTCAGTTAAATCATCAAATCTTTAATTTTTATGACGATACATATTTAGACTTTCCTAAATTGAACTAGAATTCCAGAATTCTCAATGCTCATTAAATATTGCAATAAATTAATTAACTTGTATACAATTGAATCGCCCTAATGAATATATTTATATAAATACTTTTGTGACAGAGAATCACACTTAGCAGTTATTCATTATGGCTTCAGTCCACATGCGTATGTACATACAGACATATATACGCAAACTACAATGACCGTCGTCCTTATCAAATTGCAACAGTTTGTTCGTAGTATTATGAGACTGTTTCTGAATTGGCTTCGTATGATTTTCTTTGGGTGTAATAACACTTAATTAATTTATTGCTAATAAATATTTTATGGGCAATTGACACAATATAAAACAAATTATTGGTACCACATGTAAAGGGTGATTCATTTAGACCTATGTTTAATTTTAAATAAAACACTTTAAACAGAATTGGAATGTTTAGTTAATGTATGAGAAATTCATACTACAACATTTTTCTAATTGAAAAATGCTTGGCGTTTGTTGGAATAATAGACAATTGAGTTAAGCACACTCATGTCGGAATCATTATTATCACCCGAAAGAATGTCTGACAACGGGCCTTTTCGAAATTGCAACATTGCACCTCATATGTTGCGCAACTCTGATTAGTTGACGCTGCTGATGCCGATCAGCTGTTGCAGATGCTTGATTGTTGCTTAGTTTGTTTGCAAATACGAACGCGAAATCACTGTCAATGGAGAAATACTTAATAAATTTAATTTATGAACTAGATGATACTCCAAATGAGTCAAAAATGTGTAATTTGCAGAAAAGATAAAAAATACAAAAAAAAAAGAAATTTATTATTGCAAAATGTATGCAGGAAGAAACGAAGAATTCCAAAAGTTTTGGAATATTATAAAGTCATCAAACAATATCCGGATGATATTTCTTTGATCATTTTCGTATGAGCCGATCAACATTTCAAGTAAGTATTCGAATATTTGCTAAAAGTTTAAAAGTGTGTAAATTCCTGATTTCAGTCTTTGCTGTATGTGCTAAAGCCATTCTGGACAACACGTAACATGTGCCGTTGTCCTTATAATTTGGAACAATGTTTATATATCACTTTGTGGAAGCTGAGTAATGGTTGTGTGACATTTCGGCAAATAAATGACAGATTAAACATAGGAATGGGCACAGCCCGCAACATTTTCTATAAAACCATAAAAAAACCATAAATCTGTTGTTTGAAGAAAGAAATAGCATGGCCATCTGCATCCCAACAACAACTTGTTTAAAAAAACAGAGAAAATCCCTTTCCCTACATATGTTGTCGGATGTGTTGGCGGTACACATTTAAAAATACTTCAACCAATAGTGGACCCAATTAGTTACTACAATAGGAAAGGATTTTACTCCATTAACATGCAAGTATGTATCGTATTTTACACATTATGAAAACGATACACATCTTCAAATTTCAGGCTATATACGATAGTAAATTTCGATTTTTGCACGTTTTTATTGGTTACCCAGGCAGTTGTCACGATGCCAATGTGTGGGAAAATAGTCCAATATATAAGTCAATCGTAAGTGGACATGTGCAACTTGCTCAGAACGCCGTAATATTGGGAGATTCTGCATATACCATTTCAAAGTTTGTATTGACTCCATATAGGGATAATGGCCACCTTTCACGCGAACAAAGAAAGTTTAATTATTGTCTGAGTTCCACCCGTGTATTTATAGAACAATTCTGTGGAATTTTGAAAAATAAATTTTGAGTTTTTATCGTTTGGACACAGCTTGTCTGAAGAACGTTTTGGGAATCGTATTAGCGTGTACAATCCTCCACAATTTCATTGTAAATACTGGAAACCCATCGGAGTATATACCACTGGATTTTGATTCACTACACAATGATGATTGCCCAAACTCGGCCACAATTGAAATGCAACCAGCTGTAGACGAAGATGGGATTTCATTGCGAAATAATTTAGCAATGTTGTACAATCCGGTTCACTTATTTAAAGGCACTAAAAATTCCATATTCAGCAGCCTGTATCTTTTGCAATTTGTAACCGATTGGAGAATTTTAAAATGGAGATGGAAGCTAGACACCTTGAGATATAAAAAAATCATGACAATAGTGGTTTCTTAAAAAAGTCCAAAAATGTGCTATTTTTTTGGTTTACTTGAATAAAGGCAGTTTAACTAATTTTAATGAAAAACAGTTTTTCTTGTTTTTTAATTTATTTTACTATATTTAAGAACTACTAGTAATGGGTACAACCCCCTTTGTTTTTAATAACTTCAAATATACGGGTTTTAATTGAAAGATAAAGAGAATTTATGTAATCCAACGAAATTTGATTCCAAGCATCCTTAATGGCCTGAATTAGTGATTGCTTGTCACCAAATTGTCTACCTCCTTCAAAGACCTTACGAGATAACCAACCCCAAACATTTTCGATAATGTTTCGATCTAGCCAATAGTGTGGCCAGTCAAGATTATTAACATTTTTGCTTGCAATGAACTCCTTTACTACTCTGGCGTTGTGTATAGGGGCATTATCCTGTTGCAATATTCAAGATATGGGACCAAATAGTTCACTGAACTCCGGAAAAGCCGATCCCAATAACATTTTATATGTTGCAGCAGTCAATTTTGCACTTTGAAATTAAAGATCGATGGTCCCATGGTCCGTACCCCACACCATAACTCCGCCCTCTCGGCTGTGATGTCGGCACGAAAAAAGGGGTTTCTTTGCGCAGACCATGGAAATAATAGTTGTAGCCATCAGGCCCATCCAAATTAAACTTCTTCTCATCCGTAAATACAACGGTTCTCCAGTCCTCTGGGCTGCACATCCCATACCATGTAGTTTCTTGCAAATTGAAGCCGCTTTTCCTTACGAGGAGCATTAAGTGCCGGCTTTTGTGGTAATTTCAGGTATTTCAGATACTCACATCTCCTAATTACTCTGCACACTGATGACTTGCTCACTTCCACTCCAGCTTGAGCTCTTAATTTGACAAGGATAATGCAGAATTAGAAGCAATTCTAATGATTTTTCTTTTCTCGTACGTAGATAAATACAATGAAACCCTTCCTTTAAAATTCCATACCCTTCGGGGTCCTTGATGTAATTGTCGACAACTGTTGGGCTCCGTCCAATATTTTTAGCAATTGCGCGGTTAGAATATCCTTCAGAACGATAAATATCGATTTTAGTTTTTCCAATAGATTTAAAATTTTTTGTTTTGCCATTTTGACTCGTAAAGTGATTAAGATGTAGTAAATTGTAATAAATCATCGCTTACTTTAAAAATAATAAAAAAATAATAAAGTGCATTTATTCAAGTGAACCAAGAAAAATTGCAAATTTTTGGAATTTTTTTTATAAATTGGCCAAAAAAAAGCATGTGGCTCACGTTTGCGGAGTCATGTGTTTCATCTAATGACGATATCAGATTAACGGTAGGTGGATCAAATGATGTCTTTTGCCATAAATTTGATAAAAATCCTTTTATATGATGTTTGAAAGTTAATAAATTTTCTTATTGATTTGCTGCTAGGTCAGATTGAAGTCAGGCTTTTGCTCCTTAATTTTTTCTAATACTTTTCTCCATAGTACCGATTTTTTCTTCCTTGCTGAAACAAATTCCTCCTCCTTGTCCAAACGTATGGCAATTATTAATTTAGTGCATTTAAAAATTGTTAAAAATAGTAAAGTTACGATAATAATTCAAAAATGCAAACTAACTCATTCATTGCATCAGCCATTTTGATTGTTTGCACAAGTTATGCTTGATTGTTGCCTTTTCGAACTTTTGACGCTTGAAGTGTTGCCATACGTTGCAATTATGAATGCGGTGCGCAGCACATGCAGTGCAGTGTTGCAATTCCGAAAAGTCTCAATTACTTTTTGAAGATAATTTCATTCAAATGTAGGCCGCGACTACGCTCTAGGTGGTCCATTCGGAAGATCCTATTTGCGATTACTCTTTCAAGGATTGCTTCCGGTATCTCACGAATGACACGAGTAATGCTGGCATAACGACGAAGACTTTTAACATCACATAACCCCAACAAACAAAATGTAGAGATGTGATATCACACGATCTAGGCGGCCAGTTGATAGGTCCAGAGGGCGAAATTAGCTGCTCACCAAAATGACTGCTCAATAAATCCATTGTTTCCCGCACTGTGTGTGTCGTAGCACCGTCTTTCTGAAACCAACAATGATAGGCTTTAATTTCTTGTAACAAAAATTGTAGTGCGGTATGGCTATGCGAATAATCGCCGAAGTGAAAATCGACCAAAACCCAAAAATGAACAATCGCCCAAAAAATATGGGAAAAAAAATTGGACGAATGTTCATCATGTTTGGGCGTTTTGGTATTTTTGATTTTTTGGGTGTTTGTTCATGATGAATGATCGCCCTTTTACTTAATTGGGCGGTTGTTCGCTACAGTCTTGGGCGATTTCACCACAAAATAGTGGGCGTTTGTTCATAAATTGGATTTATATTATTGGGCGAATGTTCTTAAATTTTTGGGCGATTTTACTTCTTTACTTCTTCTTAATGAAAAACACCCAACAATTTTGGGTCATTGTTCATTTGTCGTTTTGGGCGATTTTCACTTGGGCGATTATTCGCATAGCCATGCGGTATCACTGGCCGCTGACGATTATGTTCTCTCCTGCCTAATTAACAAAAAAATGTGGACAGATGATTCCACCAAACAGTGTTTATTTATTGATGTAACAGGAGATCGAGAATCTCTTCAGGTTGTTCATCAGCCAAAATGTTTATTTACATATCCATTTAGCCGGAAATGTGCCACCATCTGTGGCTTGAACTGCACGAAACACATTTATCAGACAACGCTGGTTTTCCTAACACAGCTGAAGAATTTTAAGTCGTTGTAGCGGTATAAGTCTTTCCATAATGAATTGTCAAACAATATTATACCAAAATAAGGTGGCAGTCTGTGAAAAAAAACACAAATGAAAAACCGTCCAAATGAATTACACGTTATTATTAAGATGATCTAATGTGCCGAATTTTTACTACAGATATTTTGAGTTCTAAAGAAAATCTTCGGTATATCGAAAAATCGTCCGTCAAATAGTTTGAGTACAATTTACAAAATTAAACAATTTTTGTCAAATTTTGAAAAATTAAGGACAAAAAAAGTAAAAGACTAAGGGTCATATTTATAAAAATTGTGAAAACTTTATTAGATGATGTACTTAAGAAAAAAATTCGTATTAAACACTTCGTAAGTATCATGAACTTTTTGAATGGAAACACCTTCAATACAGAAGAGGAGCTACAAACTGAATTCTTCGAGTATATTTTCATATTCATATTCTATGTTCTATTCTTCATATTCTATGAATCTGGGATCAAAAAGCTGGCTGAACGATGGCAGAAGGTAATTCAGCAAAATGCCACCTACATTATTGATTTCAATGAATTTCCGGAATCAAGCAATTGAAAATAACTTTGAACAAAAAAACCGAAAATGTTTTCTTTCGAACCCAATACTATAAATTTGTAAAATTTCAAACTTTTGTTTTAAACTCAATTTAAATCAATTTAATTAATTGAAAATGATAACAGTTACTATCATATATTTATTCAATGAAAGGATCTGGCAAAAATAAAGTCACTATTTATTTAATATATGGTTATGTGATTTAATATAAAATATTAGTTTAAATATTCATTTTTAATTCGTGAGATTTGTATTGACTCAATCAAATACTGACAGTGCTATTCTCGTCTGAGTGACAAGCGTTTTTGTCGTGATAGTAAATATATTTGTGACAAGAACTTCAATTTGCTATTCTGGATGTCAAATGAAAGCTCTTTTTTTTATATTTAAGAGTATTTATTTATTTGTAAGATATTTTTATATATGTACTTAAATAATCAAAAGTATAATTTACATAGATTAAACTTAAAAACTAGTCTCTAATCGAGCTCTCTGTTTCATAATTAATATTAATAACAATTTCATTTTCAGAAAAACAACAAAGAAACTTAATGAGTATTAATACGTAAAGTTTAAATTTTGATCTAGATTGCAGTGAAAATTGTTCAAAAACAGTGCATAGATAATTCTATAAGATAAAATAATATAATAAAATAAACCTATATGATGGGAGGGAGGAAGTGGGAAAAGGGCAGGGATAAAGGTGAGGATAGGATAAAAATAGGTTGCCTTAGGAAATAAGCCAACAGCATTTCTTTCTGGTTGAAAATGATTTGTATTTGTCCCAGTCAGATATAGATATATCTTATCTTGTATTGGAGACGTTTAAAGTATTTTCCTTTATTATTTTGTTGTTGGCCCTTCTGTAGACATGATATAGTATTGGAACGCTATCAGTATTTTGTACAAATCCTTTTCTGTCCAAGTAGATGAACGTTTCGGGGGGTGCAAAACCATTTAAAATAGCTAAATTGAAATACTCGTCACTCTCGTAGTAGGAAGCTTTGATCAGTATGTTTTCTGAGTTACTGAGACAACGGCTTATATGATTTCGAGTTAAATTGATTATATGGTTATCAATACGTTCGATATTTGCGGCTTTATAAAGTTTTATGTTGGACACATATCGAGTGAACTCGCTGTTAGGTGATCTATACATGGACAAACAAGATCTTAATATTTTTCTTTCAAATTTTCTCAATCTCTCCATATACGAAGGAGAGATGTTGAACCAAATTGGACATCCTTATGAAAGTATTGGTCTTACCAGAGTTTGATACATTATTATCTTTAACCTACTATCTAGTATCTTTGAACCAAACATTCTTTTGCATAGGTGAAACGCTTTATTAGCTTTATCAATTTGAAGATTGACGTGATCGTCAAAGTATAAAAATTTGTCAAGATAAATACCTAAATATTTTACTCTTTCGGAGATCGGAATAACTTCGTTAGAGTTGTTCGAAATTATTTTAAACCGTTTCCAACCTTTTCTTATATTATTGTTGCATTTGCTGACGGGAGGACGAAACAGAATGCTCTCGCATTTGCTAATTTTAATTTTGAGATGCCAGTTGGACGAAAAATTTTCCAAAATATTATATGTATTTTGCAGATGTTCATTTAAGTCTTTTATTTTATCGCTGGAGTAGTAAATGACGATGTCGTCAGCGAAAGCAATTATATTGTCTATAGTGACTAATAGATCATTCAGAAATAAGCTGAAAAGAGTTGGTGCATTAACAGTACCTTGCTGAAGTCCATTAGCTACATCAAAAAGTAAATTAGAGTCAGAATTATTAATGTTAACTTTGAATTTCCTACCGAAGATCATATTGTAAATAAGAATAATCATGTGCAGTGGAAATTTATAACTCATAAGCTTAGCCATTAAGCCCTGCAACCATACCGTATCGAAAGCTTTTTCAAGATCAATAAAGCAGGCACCTGTGACGAATTTTTTATTCCAATTCCAATTTACCTCTGAAACCAGGAGATTGATTGCGTGTATTGTCGAATGGCCATATTTAAACCCAAACTGTTTGCAACATTTCAAGCCATTATTTACAATAATTTTGTTAATGTTTATGTTTATGATTATCTCAAAAACTTTGCTTATGGTTGGCAATATGCTTATTGGCCGAAGATTATTTAAATTATTCTTGTCTTTGTCCTTTTTAGGTATAACAATTAGTTTAGCTATTTTCCATTGTGAAGAGTTGTTTAATATATTGTTAAAAATAGAGCAATATTCTGAAAGAATTTCGAAGGGGATGTTCTTCAGGACTATGTTTGGGATTTGGTCAATGCCTGATGATACTTTATTTTTTAGATTAGAAAGAATATAACTTATTTCGTTTGTCAATACAAAATAATTGTCTGTTTGTGAAGTTGTCAAGCTATTAGCGATTTTAGAAGGGCTAAATGATGTTATTGTAGTATTCATGCTATCAAATCTATTTTTTATGTCCAAAAATTGATTGAAGCATTGTTGAACTTGATTATGCACTGTGTTATCTGGTACATTTTGCTTCGCAGAGTGTACTGATTGAAAATGAAATCCTATTAGATTGGTTATAGATTTATCGTCTTTGACAATGAAGCAGTTTTTGGCGTTATCTTTTTCTAGAAGGCTAGGAACCAATCCTGCCTTAATGATTGTTTGTTCACTTGTGAAAGGCACATTAACGTGGCTGAGGGTGATCTCGTCGTATTTTAGAAAATTTTTCTTTATTACCGAAAATTTAAGAGGATTACCTGGTTTGAGAGATGACAGTTCGAAGTCTTTCCGTTTGTTTATCTGTAGGTTTACATTATCGTTTATAAGTTTTTTTAAAAGTTTAATTTTGGCCTTTTCTTGATTTAGAATATGCGGTGGTAGAATTAATTCTAAGCGGTTATGCTTTTTAATAATCGAGAGGACTTTGTTTTTTTCAGGTTGAAGTTTTTTAATTATGGCAGACGAAGCAAATGTTTGTATACGACTTTTCTTTTTAATTTCAGGAACGTTTTTCGCAATTGAAGATGTGATCCAATTTGTATAAATGTTGATCAATCTCCTGATTTGACAAGTTTCTATTATTTGGCGTTGGGATCTCGTTTTCAAGCATACTTTTACATGTGTTTCTAAACTTTTTCCAATTAGTATTCTTGTAGTCTAGGGTTCTTCTATTGTCATTGGCTACGCAATATAGATTCGTATCATCTTGATTGGAAGTTATAATTTGAATTGCGGAGTGATCACTATCATAATTAATGCATTTTAGGCAGTTAATAGAATCGACTGATTTCTGAATAACAAGACGATAGTCCGCAAGACAAATATCTAGAAATGAATTTGCTTTTTCATATGATGGTGTCATTGAAGCATATAAATTGCATCTATATTTATATTTATATGTGGAAAGCCAATCGTTGAGAGCGGTTCCTTTTGAATTGTTATTTACATTTCCCCATTTGGAATGTTTACTGTTAAGATCGCCCGCTAAAATATAATAATGATTAGGATTTTGTAAGTTAAGTTCCTCAAAAATCGTGGTAAGTTCCGGTTTAAACGGACTGTTATTATTGCCTGAAGGATAATATGCCGCAATTAAATATAAAAGTCGGTTAGATTGCATATATAGTTTCACAATGCAAGTGTGTCGATTTTCCTGTTATAATATTTACTAAATTTTATGTTTTCCTTAATTAATATGGCAACTCCGCCGCCTCTAGTTGATCCTTTTCTGTCATTTCTTATCATCGTGTAACCTTCAAATCGAAGTCTATGTTTGGGATTTAATTTAGTCTCGTTTAATAATAATATGTCTGGGTTGTTATCGTTCAAGAATTTTGTTAGTTCTAGTCTTCTGCTTATTCTGATTAGGGAATTAACATTGAGGGATATAATATTCAATGTTTTGGTAAAATTTTGGATGGGATTTTGGTTCAAGTTCATACTGAATCTACTAAGTTACAAATAGCGTCCACACGGGCTGTTTGTATATCTAGCTGTTTCTGAAGGTTTAACATTTGCTTACTTAATGACAACATAGTGTTTCTAATTTCCTCAAAGAAAGAGTTATATTGGTTTTGGTTAGAATGACGTTGGCCGGGATTCTCTCTAGCTATATTGGCGTAGCTTATATTGGGGTTGACAAATGCTGAAGTGTAGTGTTTCTTAGGTGGTAAATTGTGTTTCTTAATTCTTATTTTATTAAGAAGTTCCTTGTATCCTTCACAACCTCTGTATGAGGCAGGATGTCCAAACTTTTTACAGAGAACGCAAAATAATTTTTCTCGTTCCACATTAGGCTCGCTTCTGTGTGATTCGCAACATTTGACACATCTTGGAGTTAGGTTGCAGTTTGCCGAGCTATGAAATAGACTCTGGCAATTTCGACATTGTGAGATGTCCGGTTTACGGAGTGGTTCCCATTTGATACAATGGTATTGTACAATTTTTATTGATTTTAAATCGTTAATATTGCTAAAATGAAAGCTCTTTTTGTTTTAGTTGACAATGATAGTTGTAACGTTCTCAATTGCACATGACAATAAAAATGTTGTGTAAATAAACAGCACAAAATTAGAAAAATGGCTATATCTCGCAAACAGAGTGCCCACACGAAAAATTAGCCAATTTATAACGGTTTCCAGGGATTTTAGAACAGTTGGTTCAATGCATATGCTAAATTGATTTTGCGATTTTGGAAAAAAATACGATGTGAATTGAACCAAGTTTTCTAAAACCCTTGGAAACACGGAAAATTGGTTAATTTGTTGTTTGGACTCTCCGTTTAAAGATTTTTCGTTTAGAAATTTTTCTAATTGGTGATAAGTAGGGATGGGATTTTCATGCCAATCCATGTTTTTTCTCAAAAGTCTAAAAGTAATTTCACAAATTACACAACCCATATTGACTTGTTGGTGCATACTCTAGCATTTTTTATGATGAATGATTTATTTTCTCTAAATGCATTTTTTTTTGCATATTTAAAAAAAAAAACTATGTCTGTGTCTACGATTTTCTGGATTTGTGTACTTCTTTGTAGAAGGCCTCAAAATAAGCCAAAAAATTTATATAACAATTTTAGATAATTCGATTAGTTATCGGGTCAAACGCCGACTTCGTTTCCGATTCACAAGACCCCCTATATCGTTGTAAATTAGAGTTATTTGAGTTCCCAGATGATGCACCACAAAACTAAAGACATCATTAAATTTTCGTAAACAATGCGTTTCATTTCAGCAACCACATTTGCCTGTTTTTGGCCGCGCCACAATGGACCCGTAATTTCGAAGCTGTAAGCCTCATATTCGCCTGATATACAAATAATTTTTCGTGTTCTTTATTTTTCTCTAATTCCGTTTTTTACAAAGTTGTAAGCTTCGTCGTAGGCTGGCAATTACACGTTATTGACAATGTATTGCTGAATTTTCAATATGCATATTTCTAAAGGCATTTGTTTAAATTTTTAGGCAAATGTTGATCTTTAACGAGCATGTCTTAGGAGCATACGAGTAATGTTCAACAATAAAAGCATGAAAACCCCATCCCTAGTAATTAGTATTTGTTAGGCAAAGGTATTGCCAGATTGAAAAATTATGAATTTCAATTGTTTTCAACAAACACAAAAGCTCTTAATAATGTAATTTTTAGTTTTGGTAACAATGATATTATTTTTAAAACAAAAAAGCTTTAAACTTGTCAAAGCAATTCTAGAATAGGTAATTGAAATGCCAATGACAATAAACACATGAATGACCATAGACGAATATAGGCATAGACTAATCCATACATAGATACATTTATTCTCTCAACAAATTAAACGTCATAGGTACGGTGGAAAGTAAACATTGGATGGTGGAAAACATGGGTGCAATAACACCAGATAGAGGCAATAGTAAACAACGTTCAACAAAGGAACAACAACCGAATGTCGTGTTTTTGTGGCAAACTAGTTGTGTTAAATACAATACAAACGTATACCAACGATAAAAGTCAACAAAAAAGTGCAAAATACATTTAAATTCTTCAGTTCTACACCAAAATGACATTTAAAAGTTAAGTGAATATATTTTGTAACTCCACCTGGTGTAAGTTAATTTTAAATTCTTTTTTAACATTTGCTTCGCTGATTTTTGGTATAGTGGAGATTTTTCTCAAGTCCAGATTTGGAACGGCTGATTTTACAGGAAGAGGTGTTTAATTCCGGTTTTTTGAAATCATTTCTTTTGAATCCGGTTTTGAAAACGTTTTCAATAAACAGATTCAGTTCTCAAATGCATTTAGTTGAAACACACACAAAAAAGTATAATCGTATTATGTATTTCTTATGATTTGTTTGAAACATTCTGAAATAACTACACGCTGAAAAAAGTATTCTCCCATACATATTCTGTAGCAACCATTGTAAATATCAAGTCCCAAACTTACATGTATTTAAATGCAAATATCAGAATGTTTACTGCCAAGCAATTGAAGAGGTGAGTTCCGAAACCGCACAAGTCCATTTTTTGGCCACATTGACTTAAAAGTGGATTCGGACACCTTGAGTCACGAGAAATACAAAAACACAACATAAACCACGAAATGCGGCATTTTGTTCAAAAGAACACAAGGCCTTCATGGACTTGTGTGGTTTCGGCCTAACTAAACTGTGGACTTGTGTTATGTTGATTCTCCTTGGTTTTTATACTTATTATTTTTATGTTTTAAAATCAAGCGTTGAAAGCTCGATTCAAAGTGAAGATAGTGATGATGATGAATCTATGCCAAGAATAAAAGAAGCTAATCCAGATTTGTGGAAAAAACGCGTTGCAAAACAAAGGCGGGTTGCAGGTCAAGAATATGTAAACAGTGCTGGAAAAGTGGTACCGGAGAAAGAAATCGGTCAAAATTGCACTTATGTAGAATTTTTCAGCAAAAACTTTTCAAATTTTCTAGATCAAAATTAGCAACAAGAAAAATATACTATAATTGCGAATTGATTATATCTTTTTTAGTTGTTTTTTAGTTAGGAAGTGCATGGCTGATTTATCAGATCCAGCTAAGACATCTATTTTCGACCAATTCTACAAAACTAATTTGACAAAAATCGAGCAGGACGCCTATTTAGCAGGCCTGGTTCAGTTTCGGCGCCCGCGAGACGCAGAAGTCGCCTCGAAACCCCCAAAAAATCTCATTCGTCAGTTTATCATTATCGGGTTTGTCTTATCTTTTCTCAGTTTCTTCTATACAGTAAACAACTAAAAAAGCGAATAATAAAAATACAAAGAAATCACCAAACAGTTCATTTTCATAATTTTCAGATCAAAATTGGGAATTACGAAAAAGTTGTTTGCAAAACAGCTTTCTTGTCGTTACATGGTATCACGACATCCCGACTGAGGCGTATCAATGACTTAGTAGCAGAAGGAGTCATTTGTCCAATTGACAAACGAGGTGGATTAAACAAATCAACCTGCATACCTGATTATTTAAAAGTTAAAATTCAAGAACATGTCCAATCGTTGCCGTACAAAATTTCTCATTATGGCAAATGTGTGTGGGAAGAAGACGCGATACCTGAGCATAGATCTTAATGTGAAGATTATGTGGAAATTATACTTGAAGAAAAACGAACCTGATGTTTATTTATCTTTTGGCACTGAAAATTAAAAAAAGCCTACAATCTCCTACGAATACTACAACCAGTTCTACATATACAGTTCCATATACAGAACTCACTGGAAAGAAAACTCCTAACGAAACTTTATGTTTTCTGAACCATTTCATCGAGCACCACGTAGATCCAAACATCAAGAGATTATACATTTTCACAGATGCCTGTACAGCACAGAATAGAAACAATTTTGTGTCAAAATATTTACACCATCTTCTTGCGACAGGACGGTTCAACTACATTCGTCACGTGTTTCCTACAAGAGGCCATTCATATTTGCCGTGTGATCGAGACTTTGCTCGGGTAGAACTTAAAAAACGAAAACAAGACACAGTGTACACCCCTGAACAGTGGAAGGACGTAATAAGATCTGCAAATTATATATCTGTCGAAAACGTTGATGAGTCGACGATCAAAGATTATAAAAATCTGCTTTCCAAATGGAAACTTCCGGTTCCAGCGGCGGTCAACAAGAAAGAAAAGTGGATGATAACTTCATACAAAGTGTTCGAGTACAGCAGCAAAACTACAGTGAGAGTCAGCAGCTGCCCAACTGGATTAGATATGAAGACTTTTCAGTACCGGCCACAAGATTCGATCACCGCTTCAGCTCTGAAACCGGCGTATGAAAGTGAAATCCCACTGAAACCAAAAAAAGCCGAAGACATTGCCAAGTACGTCATGTCGATTCATCCCCAATACCGCGATTATTTCCAGAACTTGAGAGAAAAGTACGGAAACAATACTCGGAATACCGCTGATAGAGGTGAATCAACTGACAGCGAGCAATGGGAATCAGAATAAAAAATTGTTTCATTTTGTCTCACTAAAAGTTGTTTTAGTATTTTTTCAACATCAAAATTAAATTTACTACTACTTAAAAAAAATAATGAGATCCAAAACGGCATAAGTCCACGAAATTTAAATAGCTATAGATAACGCAGTGACCTTTGAACTATTTGAAAAATGATGTACAAATTTTGTCCAAAGCATAATAAACTCAGAAAAAATTACCCGACATTTTTTCTTTATTTTAAATGAAAGTAAACAACAAAAAACGCGTTTTCTCAGAAACATACCCGATGGACTTGTGCGGTTTCGGAACTCACCTCTTCAATTGTGCTTTTACGTGAAAACATATGTGTGCTTCATATCAAACATTCATACACTTACGTGGAAACATTCACGTGCCTCCTCCCAAACCTCCATATTCTTACGTACTTACATGGAAACATGTGCATATTACCTCCCAAACATAATAACATTTTGCATGAAATTATTTTTAATTTCAATATATACAGTGAGTGACAAAAAAGTTTACAACTGCGTATATAAAATTACCAGTATTTTTTTAACGATTCAACATGTTAGGTTAATTAAAAGCTGTATTGAACTCCTTCCTAACTCGTTCAAAAAAGGAACAACAAAATTCTTCCAACAAAAGTTATATTAAAAAATTTCAGAGAATTCCAAATTCCTTGCGTCCAAATAATGTTTACAGGTTAAGAAAAAGCTGAATAGATAAACATTTGGCATTTGGGTTGTTTTGATTTTGCTTTAATAACAGCTTTCAATCTTCGTGGAATTGATTTCACTAAATAGTCCGTTGCTTCCCATGATATTTTTGACCATTCGTCCATTTACACAGATTTTAGCATGTCCTTATTGCTTGTTGTCCTTTTCCTTATTTATCGGCCGAGATACTCCCACAAATGATCAATAGAATTAAGACCCGGTGATTGTGTGGGGTGCCCCAACTTTTTGGGTATAAGATAGAGCATCTATTGCTGCAAAATTTTGGATGTGTGCTTGGGATCATTTTCTTGCTGAAAATACCAAGGATAATCCAGCCCATCTGTCAACGCAGGCGAGTAAATAATTTTTTTAATATTAAAGTAGTCTCTTTTATTCATATTGCGTTCTTCGAATACCAAATTGCCCACTCCCCTGGCCGCCATATATCCCCATACCATCACCGAAGACCCATCATGTTTAACTGTCGATATTATATTTTTTCTGTTTACTCTTGATTCTTGCTTCTCTTAACGGGGTGTTCTGTCAAATATCTCAAGTTTGCTCTCATCGCTAAAAACTAAATTATTGCAGAACGAAATATCTTTATATTTTGTTGCAAAATCTAGGCGTCTATTTTGATTTACTTCGCAGATGTACGAGTTTTTCTTGGAGCATGACGACGTAAACCATTTGCATGAAGTGCTTGAGGATTCTGCAATTTTAACAGCACCTTATTAGAATCTCGTTCAGCAGTATTTGTCTGTTCTACGATTTCTCGAAATTTTTGAATTTTTCTACTATTTTCTTAAATGGAAACGCTTTTGTCTCCCGTCCACAATTTGAGTTGAGGTAAATCCATTCTCCATAGTAATGATTTCTTATTTCTAATATATTTTAACTTTGTAATTTTTTTATTCGAGTCCCCAAAATTTCATGCTGCTGCCTTTACCGCTTTGGTGCTTTATGGTGATTTGGTGATTTATGAAATGTTGTCCCATGCCGCCAATTTATCGCCCCGACTTAAAATTGCAAGAATCTGTCGTCGGTGGTGCAGTGGTTAGTGTGCGCGCCTCTTGTACATGAGATCCTGGGTTCGATCCCTGATCTGACCACCTTAAAACAATTTTCTTTCGGCGGCGGTCACCTCGCATAGTGACGGCGACACTATCGAGTATTTAGCCATGAAAAAGCTTTTGAAAATACCGTTCGGAACCGGTGTAAAACTGTAGGACCCAATCAGTGAGTATAGAACTAGAAAGCAATCCCTTCATGTGATGTACTGGGAATCCATTTATTTATTTTTATTTATCTGTCCATGGCTAAAGTCTATATTATAAAATTTTTCCTAACTTAGTGATTCTAGTTTTGCACATAGGGATTTAAGCAGAGTGATAACTCTAATTCAATGACGCGCGTCGATTCTATCGTCCCTAATTCAGTTCCGCAGACCCCAATTCGAAAATTGAGCAGCGTCTTCTGGATTGAGATTCACTTATTTAAAGGCACTAAAAATTCCATTTCAGCATCCTGTCTCTTTTGCAATTTGTAACTGATTGCATAATTTTAAAATGCAATTGGAAGCTACACATCTTGAGATATAAAAAAATCAAGATTTTTTTTGTGCAATTTATAAAAAAAAGTCAAAAAATGTGGTATTTTTTGGTTCACTTGATTAAAGCCACTTTATTAAAGTTGTAATTTCCTTTTAAGGCTATAAGAGACCATGTTTTTCCGGTTAGTGAAAAAAAATGTAAATGCCGCGGGTGGGATTCGAACTCACATTCGCTGGACGATCGTTTCGATGTTTGTGAAGCATCATCTTGAGCAGCGTCTAGCACGTTAAGATTTTTTGTAGGGAGCGTTTGTTTATTACATCCTAATCATTTTACGAGTCAAAATGGCAAAACAAAAAATTTTAAATCTATCGGAAAAAACTATCATCGATGTTTAACGTTCCGAAGGATATTCTAACCGCGCAATAGTTGTCGACAATTACATGAAGGACCCCGAGGGGTATGGAAAAAATTTTAAAGGAAGGGCTTCATTGTCTTTATCTACGTATGAGAGAAGAAAAATCATCAGAATTGCTTCTAATTCTGCCTTATCGTTGTCAAAAATAAGAGCTCAAGCTGGAGTGGAAGCGAGCAAGTCATCTGTACGCAGAGTAATTAAGAGATGTGAGTATCTTAAATACCTGAAATTACATAAAAAGCCGCCTCTTAATGCTCCTCGTAAGGAAGCATTAACTGGAGAACCGTTGTATTTACGGATGAGATAAAGTTTAATTTGGATGGGCCTGATGGCTGCAACTATTATTTCCATGATCTGCGCAAAGAAAAGGGTTTTTTTGAACCGATATCACAGCCGAGAGTGCGGCGATATGGTGTGGGGTGCTATAAAACGTTATTGGAATCGGCTTTTCTGAAGTTCAGTAAACTATTGGATATTGCAACAGGATAATGCCCCTATACACAACGCCAGAGTACTAAAGGAGTTCATTGCAAGCCAAAATATTAATATTCTTTACTGGCCACCCTATTCACCAGATCTAAACATTATCGAAAATGTCTGGGGTTGGTTATCTCGTAAGGTCTATGAAAGAGGTAGACAATTTGATGACAAGCAATCAATAATTCAGGCCATTAAGGATGCTTGGAATCAAATTTCGTTGGATTACATAAATTCTCTTTATCTCTCAATGAAAACCCGTATATTTGAAGATATTAAAAATAAAGGGGGTTGTACCCATTACTAGTAGTTCTTAAATATAGTAAAATAAATTAAAAAATCAAGAAAAACTATTTTTCATAAAAATTAGCTAAGGTGCCTGTATTCAAGTGATCCAAAAAAATAGCAAATTTTTGGACTATTTTTTATAAATTGCTCACAAAAAGTTCTTTAGTTACGAAACCACTATTGTTATGATTTTTTATATCTCAAGATGTCTAGCATCCATTTCCATTTTAAAATTCTACAATCGGTTACAAATTGCAAAAGATACAAGCTGCTGAATATGGAATTTTTAGTGCCTTTAAATGAGTGAACCGGGGTATATTACTGTGATTCAGTACGGCGTCTATTTTTACCGCCCCTAATCGGATTTCAAACAATATTTTTTAATTAAAATCTGATCCATAAGGGAACAAATCCCAAATTTCATAAGTCTAGCTTTTTGTTGGAACGCCGATTAATCCTATTTACTGGCACGCTCCGATTCCTACTGCGTCCAATTTGGGTGTATAAAAATTCCTTATTGCTAGATGTATGTACATATTCTACCAGCGTTGAACTGTAACCCAAAAACTGGCTCTTAATTTACTTGTATAGAAACAACAATGACATAATAATACAATTCCGGAAAGGGAAAAATGAGAAGTTTGTTAAATAAACTGCGTTACCCAATTTGTAATCAAACAAACCGCAAAAGGGGTTTCGAAAAAGCGATTATTTAAAAATATTGGAAGCCGGTTTTATTTTCAGTAAACCAGGCTTTTTTGGCAAAAATGGTTTCCACTTTTTTCACAAAACCATTGTTTTAAATAGCCGGTTTTCGGTAAAGTAGAACCGGATTTCGGGGGTTTCAATGTAATGCCACGCCTCCACTCTTCTGCCACTAATCCAATTTCGGAAACCCTATTTATAGCTACTCTATAATAGGAGCATCCACACCAAATTTCATGATTCTAGGACCAGGCTTTTGGTCTGTGCAACTCCCATTTCTTCCGCCGCCATTTTAGATATTAAAAACTCCTAAATATTGTGACGTCCAATTCATTAGGGGAACGACCTCACCAAATTGCATAATCCTTACTTCAGTCGTTTGATCAGGGTGATAATTGTTTTTATTTCATTCCATGCCCCCGATTCTACCGAGCCTATCTAAAATTTCGAAAATTCAGATTTTTTTTTATTTTTTTTCCCAGGAGAGGAATATAGTTACAACGGTAATATCTCTGATTTAAAGCCACACCAATATCTACCGCCCCTAACGAAAATTTCAAAAATCATGAATTAATTTTTCCTTATTTTCGAAGACGAACATCCACACCAAATACCATGATTCTAAGATGCCACGCTTATTTCTACCGGCTATAAAAAGCTTAAATTACTATTTTTTATTTTCTAAAACGAATACCCACTCCAAATTTCAAGTTTCTCGGATGAGGGGTTGGTTCAGAATCCCAATTTTTCTAATTTAGTGCCATGCCCATTTCTACCGTCGCCAATTAGAAATTTCAGAAATCCCTTCTTAGCTGATATATACTCCGTAATGGGAGCAACCTCTCCAAATTTCATGATCGTATCTACAGCCGTTCGGTCAGAGTGATGATGAATCGCCCAGTTGGTCAGTCAACAAGCAATTTTGTATCTACAGATGATAGAGGCCCTACCGACAGTAGCAAACTGTGCACATATCATTATAATCGATCTATTATTATGGGAGGTATAAAGAGTTTTGAAAAAAGGAGTGGCGACGCGACGTCCACTTTCCACACAAAATTATTTTTATTGTAATTTATTATTTTTTATTTTATTATTTTATTATTCTATGTACCAAATCACATCTTCATACCCCTAAGTGATCTTGAGATATAACCGATTCAAAGTTAGATTTGTGTGGGCGGAGCCAAGCCCCTTTGTCTAGTTATGTCTAATATACCACACTGTGAAAATTTCATTACAATCGGTTCATTAATTTGACCGATATAACGATTTTCTAAAAAGGGGCGTGGTACCGCCCACTTTCCGTAAAAAAACAACATTTTCCTTCTATAACCAATAGTATATATGTACCAAATCTCATCTTCTTATCTCTAATGACTCTTGAGCTATAGGCATTTAAAATTTCGAGCTGTGTGGGCGATGCCACGTCCTTTTTACTCCCTTGCAGTCCGAATTTCCAAAAATTATTTCCTTTCGCGTGCCTACGTCATAAAAGGAACCTATATGCCAAATATCAAGGTTTTAGCTTTAGGCGTTTGGCCTGGGGAGTGATGAGTCAGTAACACAAGGCCTTTATGTATATAGATTTATTTTATCTAACTATATATTTCGACGGTGATGTTACCGCTACCAATGGAAACACGGGCAATGATCATATCTGGTAAGCGTCAGCCTGTATGTCTTTACTGGAACCCGGCTGCCACTTTTCCTGAGCATGGTGATTGATGAGGCGGAGAAGGGGCAAATGGGCCTCGTTTCTTGTGAGGACGTCAATGCACACCATACAGTTTGGACAAGTATCAATATAAACGATAGAGGACCTCGAGCTTTAAAAATCATTTATTAGAGAAGAGTCAATTTTAGCGTAGATAGGTGGGCAATGAGCACACCTTTATTATTAACGATTGACAAGAAGTTCTTGAAATCACCTTTGCGATTGAACATTCGCTTTCCGAACTTCCTTATAGAGAGTTTTCTCTCCCTCGCAGAACATCGCCTTGGTTTGACTGCCCCCGTAACACACACTTTCCAGGAATCACCAAGGCTAAGCCGTCGAGCACGTTTCAGGAAATATTGTGACTAATGGTACATTGCACTGGGCAATATGAAGCTTTAAGTACCATAAATCACTTGACTGATAATGGCATTGCACTAGTGGAGTTACAAAGTGGACCAAACATGTTGGCTCGCTGGCTCCTGAAACTTTATACTAGCTGCATGAAGCTATCATACATTGCCGTTAGAGGGAGGGAATCTAAAAGTGGTATTAATTCCGAAAGCGAGAATAAATCAATAGCATCGTCATAAATTAATCGTTAGTGCTAAATATTTTATTTTAATCAGACTCTGATCCTTGCTTCGGAAGTCATTGGATGATTGTCTCATATGACAGAAAGCTTAGTCACACACTCTGGATAGGATCAGTAGAGCCTCAGTGGACCTATTTTCGTGTTGAACGACCATCCGAAGACACAGGACCCTGCCCCCGAATCGTCTGCCCGATATTGCTCTAAGACATTGTCGTTTGGTAGCCGGTGCTGGAAGATCCACCTACCTGTTTGTTCAGAAATGACCATGTAATGGAAATGGGTTGTAACACGTGTGGCCTTCGCAGATCCCCTACGAAGGCGTTGGGGGTTATTATTCCCTTGTTGTTACTTGTACTTCCTCGCGAAGGATCACCAGCCCTTATTTTAACGAGACGATTTTAAGGGATCTATAAATAGTTAAATGGTTCCCGATTACATCCCATGAAGGGACAGGGGAGAGCTTCTCACAATCACTGAGCTGTGCGCTTTCCAGTTTTCACTCTATGATTGGGACCTACAGTTTTACTCCAATTCCGAACTATGCCACTATGCGAGGTGACCGCCGGCGAAAGGAATTTAAGGTGGTCAGAGCAGGGTTCGAACCCATGATCTCATGTACAAGAGGGGCGTACGCTAACCATTGCCTACCTTTGAGAGAAACTACTCTATTCGTATCGTGGACAGGCAGGAACGGATGGGAAGCATACCTGGTTCTATAGGTTATTTGGTAGCGTTTGTAGTCAATTATACATCGACCTTGCACAAAGGCTACCAGACCATTGTAGTGCCCTTCAGGCAGACGTCATAGCAATCGAAGAATTGGCCCTATGGTCGAATCGTCATCGCCGCATAAGGCTTCAACATCTACTCTGTCAGTCAGGCTGCTATAAAATCTCTGCAATCTGTATAATAATAGTCCAATGAGCCAAGCAGTTCGATATTCACCCATCTGTCAGTCAGGCTGCTATAAAATCTCTGCAATCTATATACTAATTGTCCAACGAGTCAAGCAGTTCGATATCCACCTTATATGGGTGCCGTGGAAAAGAGCAATTCGGGGAACCATAGAGCGGATGAGCTGGTGAGATTTAAGAAGTTGAAAAACTGACATTTGTAAATTGGTATTTTAAACCACGAAATAATTTTCATAAGTCTAGAACGCTGATGCGTCATATTAGGAGAAATTTGGAAAACTCTACTTTCTGATAAGTTCTACTTCCAGGAAGAACACGCTCCACAATTGTCATAGTTCTAGGATAACGTGTTTGGTTAGATAGCTGATTTTTGATGTCTTAACATCTATAGGCACGGGTAGGGCAATCTAATAATGTGAACACATGCAAACAACACACAGCGTTAGCATCACATACGTGGTTGTTGTACAACAATAGTCTCTGCCTGAAAATACGTATGACGGTATTCATGCAGCGGCAGCGAACAAACAAGCATTTCGTCGCCGCCAAAGAGTATTGAACAGTGTTACCTTCTTGGCATACTTTGTGTCGTTTTTGCACAATTTTTTTCGTTTTGGCACTTGTTTGCTGAAAAATTATATCAAGTGCCGTTTAGCAGAATTTTCCCATAATTTTGGTGTACATTTTTGGCACAATTGCTTTGCAAATGACACATTTTTCGTACTTGTTTGCATTAAATACGAACAATTATATGGCACAGCTGATGAAAAGACCAAATAAGACATAGCGATTATATGCCATGCAGCAAACTAAGTTTAAAAGTGTTTGGTTGATTCTACTGACAGCTAAATTATGTTTTATGTTGTTTGCATCGAACGAAAATACCCAATCCCTTTTATTTCTGTCCGTATTGGTCCAACCAAAGAGTAATTTACAAAAACAACTCGAACTCGTTGAAATGGCCTACTACCTAGTTGTCATCTAGTTGTTCTATAAGTCGTGAATCAGTCACTTCGCGTTACTTTTGTCGGTTTGGTAGTTTGTAAAACGTTACAGCTGTTTGGTGACTACCTGCGTTGAGTTACGTTATTTAATGGGTAGTTTTTAAAACGCAGCGCAACGTTTTTGATCACTTCAGCTGTCAAATTGAACACGCCACAGTTCTTCGCGTTAGTTGAAGAAATTACAAATTTAAAGAAAAATGTCGATCGAGGATAGGCAGATGGAAGTATTTTACATTTCATTGTTTATAAATAGTTGGCAATTTTGGCTGAAATGCATTCATTCGACGGATTGAGCTCAAACTAAATAATTCAAAATTATACTGTTTACGCACTGAAATTCTGATTTACAATAATAGAAATAGAAATGGAAACGTTAAAATAAATAATGCGTTGCAAAACTATTATAATTATATTTAAAATAGACATCAGTTGATGTTGACAATAATAAACAAAAGAACCAATACATTACAATCAATACATACCGCCAAATGGCACGTGTTTTTGAACAGACAACTAATTTAATATAGATGGGGAAATTTATTGAACATTGAACCCCAAAATAACATAAGTTTTTTTTACACATTTTATGTGAATATTGTTGGTATTTGCAGTGTTATAAATATTAGCAATCTAAAAATCTGTTGATCTACTGAAATAGAGCTAAAATTTTTAATTTTTTTCATTCTGAGCATTTCACTCAAGATAACTTTTTCTGATCTATAATTGTTTATTTTAGTTTGGCAACTCTATAAACCGCATATGTCAGTGACAACTTTCGTTAACAAACGCAAGCGAGAAGTGATATATAAACTACAATTTTTTGACTTTGGCGTTCGCGTTGGCTTTTGCGTTTACATTCACTTTCGGGACTTTTAGAATACTACACTAAGAGAAACATTGCGGCTCTTTTCTATTTCTCTGGAGCACAATACAACTATGATTCCTCAGGATTCATTACGAGAGATGCCCTACAAAGAGAATTTCGAAGTAGACGATTTGATTACTGTTCTCTAGGATCATAGAATAACACATACGTAGAAGGTTTTATTCGCTCAATAAATTAAACGTCATAGGTACGATGGAAAGTAAACATTGGATGGTAGAAATATGGGTTCAATAATACCAGATAGTGGCAATAGTATACAGCGATCAACATAGGAACAACAACCGAATTTCGTGTTTTTGTGGCAAACTAGTTGTGTTAAATACAATACAAACGTATACCAACGATAAAAGTCAACAAAAAAGTTCAAAATATATTTAAATTTTTCAGTTCTACACCAAAACGACATGAAAAAGTTAAGTGAACACATTTTGTAACTCCACCTGGTGTAAGGTAATTTTAAATTGAATTGCTCTCATTTCCACAAACCTACGATGAGAGTGTGAAATGAAACGTCAGATGAGAGAATAAGAGTATCTAGGTATGTGTTATTCTATGTCTAGGATAATTGGAATGAATTCCAAAAGTAATTCTTCAGAATTTGAATAATTCTATTCACAGAAGATTGAAAGAAATTATTAAAAACAATGGTATTTATTGGAGCTGGAGCTTTTACTGTTGTAGAAATTCAACAAATATATTAAGTTAGTTTTTTTCTATGAAATTCATATATCTACATGCTATAAGAAATTAAAACGATTATCACACATTTTGGGCGTCGTAGCCTGAATTTAATATATAATAACAAAATGATAATATACAGATTATCGTAAATCGGTTTTATCATATATTAAGTCTCATTTTAACCGAAAAAAATCAGTTGTTTTACCATTATGTCCCGTTTTTTGGTCGCAACCAGTTGATCAGCTTAGCTATTACAGCTATTTTCAAAGCAGATAAGCACCCATTTCTCGACGGAACTGTGTGTTTTGGACACAGAATTCCAAAGAGTTTCGAAAACTGCACAATTTTTGACGACATTTGGCATAATTTTTTAGTCGGTCTCTGGTAACACTGGTATTGAATAATATAGAAAACTCATGGAACTAATTGTATGACTCAAAAGCACTGGCGACATCTGGCGAATGATTCAAAACGTATTATAGTCTTTTTGTCATAACTTGGTCCATTCATAATTTTTATGTGAAACATTGGTGCCTTTTGAAACATTTATGCATTTTGTATTGTTTTATGTAATAACATTGTCGAAATGGTGCATTTATATTGAAATATTCTACATGAGAGCGAAAAAAGGGTGCAATAAGTTCCCTATACTATTCAATACTTTTTGTCGTCGCTCTGTTTATGACAAAACAAAAAAAATTATTTCAGTGAGCTAAATAATGGTTTAATTATTTTAACAACATTACATCTAATGTTAAAGTAGATGTAAGAAAAAAGAAAGTGCAATAGCAAAAGAGTCTTCAGCACATAAAAAAAACCATTTCCAACCACAACAAAACTATTTTAAACTAAAGTTTATGTATAATGGAAGTAAGTTCATTTCGTATAATGGCTTTTGGAATTGGCTGCATTCTGGGCATCACATAAACCTTGATCAATACTTATTAAATGTATTTATTAATGTTTAAAAGACCTTGAATTTTTTTTTATTTTCCAATGTAACATTTACTAATGTGTTGTTTGAAATCGAACAGGTACCGTGTAACAAAAAGGTGGTAACATATCGCCGGTGGGTTCGAACACCCATTGATTTTTTTGATTTAATGCCGCCCCCATTTCCACCGTTCTAAACAGAATTTCCTTAAGTCTCTTTTGAACTGAATTGTTCTGTATGTGGCATAGACTCCCAATTTCTTAAATCTGATTTCACGTGTCTTGCAAGAACACTAATTATAAATAAAAAAATAAATGGTTTCCCATTACATCCTATCAAGGGACAGGAGAGAGCTTCTCACAATCACTGAGCTGTGCGCGTTCTAGTTTTTCACTCACTGATTGGGACCTACAGTTTTTACACCGATTCCGAACGGTATTTTGAGAAGCTTTTTCATGGCTAAATACTCGATAGTGTCGCCGTCACTATGCGAGGTGACCGCCGTCGAAACAATATTTTATTTTTTTTATTTTTTTAAGGTGGTCAGAACAGGGATCGAACCCAGGATCTCATGTACAAGAGGCGCGCACACTACTCATTGCACCAACGACGGCCACAACACTAATTACTCATATCTAACGTCACACCTCTTACGTTGTCGTTCTAATCGGAATTTTTAAAATCTCTCTGGGAGGACCATAATCTTAAAATTTGATGATTGTAGGATCACGCGTTTGATAAAAACCTTGATATCTTTGGTTTAGTGCCTCTCCCATTTCTGCTGCCCGCAAATAGATTTTCAGAAAATCCAGTTTAACTGACAGTCTAGTGCATGAGGGTAATATACTAATCAGTTTTCAAAAGTATAGCTTCTCACTAATTAACCAAAATTCCAATTATACTATTCGATTCTCAGGAATAATTTCCAAATAAAATTTAAGTTTGCACTGTATTCACTGAGATCACGTTCCTTTGCCAAAACTTAATTGTCCTCAGATTATGTAACAGTATGAGGACAATTTAGTTACGTCCAACGTACATGATCTCCGGGACCATAGTGCAAACGTAAGAATTATTTGGAAAATGCCCCTGAGGACTATTTGATTTATTCGTCTAACTCCTTTCCTTGTTGCTCTCAGTGCTGTCAATTCATTTTAAAAAGCAATCGACAAGTGCAACTAAACACTTGAGTTCATTTTGCATAAGAAACCAATTTATTTTATTGCCAGTGGTTGGATCGTTTCTTATTTCCATCCACCACTGGTTTTAACATGATTCCGGGGAGTTTGTGTGTCCGTGTGAAGGGGTTTGTTGCAAAGTCCTTTGGAAATCATAGATTACGTTGAATCTTACGAATAGAGCGGTTTTATGTGGTTCATTTGTCTGGAGCTGCAACAAATACATCAAATACTTCTTGCATTATTTGTCTTCTTTAATTCTCCTTTTGTGTCTAATTCCCATTGAAATGTCGTAAAAAGGTATGAAGTTACACTCAGTGGCCTAGGAATCTGAGTCGTTAGTGTAACAACTGAAGTAACAATGGTGACATACTTACAGACACTAAATTTCAAAATATTGTTTTGTTGTACGGACTATTGGATTCATCGTAGGTCAATGACAGTCAATTAATCCAACGTATTTCATATTTCGACTAATTTCAAGGGGGTTTTTTTTCGAATTTCTTCCGTATCTAAAATATTAGAAATTATTGATAATCTTCTGATTGTTGGTCTAATAAAAAAGAATGAATGAAATCAATAATCGCAAGTTGAAAACGATATCACAGCAAAAATTTATTATAATGCCCAATCAGGGGTTTGGCCCCTAAATATGTAGGAAATTTAGGTGGGTGTAGGGGAAATATGGAAGTAGTGGAATAATCTCACATATTCCAGCAAAACACATCCAACGTTATGCAAAGGAGGTAATTGTGATTACTACACAATTATCATTCACTATTGCTAGGTGTGTGTTCTGATATTGAACTTTGAATAAATGAACCAACGTTTTGGATCCTTTGAGTCTATGCGATGTCTGGACTGGAACATAACACCTTTGCCTAGGTAAATTACAAGGCCGCCATGTAGAATAAAAGAATACCAAATGTTAAACCCTGGTATCTATATATACAAAGTTTAACATTCGGCAGATGGGGTTGAAGAGCATACAACATTAACAAATTTCCTCCAACCTTTTTGTATGATATAAAATATCACCTGTCATTGCACCCAAAAAAATGGTAGGTAGAGGTATATAACCTTAAATTGAAATGAAGCACAGATTGCTATTTATTTTATTTCGAAGATTATTTCTGGGGTTTTAAGTTGAATATGATTGGTGGCACAATACCGCCGCGGTCGGCCTCAATGTAGTCGAATCGAGATGTTAAATTTTCCATCGCGTTCTGAGAATTTGGGCTTTAAATAGGTAATAACACAGCGAATGTTGACTTCCAAGTCTTTAATCACCTCTAGCTTATTGGCGTCTACTACCGATTTCAACCAATTCCCTAGAATATAATGCACGGGTGTGAAATCGCATGATCTTGGACGCCAATTCATAAGTTTAAAATGTTAAATTATACGCTCACCAACGCTTCATTTAATAAAAAGATTATGACGGGCGCTATGTGGTATGTTGCGCCGTCTTGTTGAAACCAAAGCTACGTCTTGAGAAACGAAAAGTGAGGACCAATGATTCCATCAGTTCTTAAAGCCCTCCAAACATTTATTTTCCTGGTTGTAACGCCATCTCGAAAATGGCTTCGTGATTATCTTTTGCTTATTGACGTATCCATCAACCAAAAATGAGTTTTATCGCTGACCTGAATGTTCTTCTGAAAATCGAAATCACACCATTTTCGTTTTGGACCCACTCACAAATAGAGTCGTATATTTCAAAATAATTCTGCATAATTTACAAGTGTTTTCAGGCGTCAGTCTATTCATGATAAAAACCAAACTAAGCGCATATATCGTGACAGATATCAAAATTGAGACAGCGCTGTAAACTTGAAGTTCTATATCACAATAGAAAAGTCTTGTAAGAAAAGTCTGCACAAAAACTACGTTAGAGTGTTAAAAAAATACACACCCCACGAAATAACTATAAAGGCAACACAATTTTTTGTTTTTTTCCAAATGGTGAGAAGAATTTTCAAGTTTTTATTTCATATTATTAGTCCTTTCAAAATTAAATACTTTTCAGCAAAAGATGAAGATGAATTTCATCAAGAGATTCTAAGCGTCTTGGTATTGAGTTTATAGGGGTAGGAATATGCGCAGGATATCCTTGACATTCTTAAACTGGCTGCCATGGTGGTAAACTTGGGTAGGTAAAATAGGCCAGAGCTTCTCGATCGGATTAGGATCGTGACTAAGTACATGCCAGTTGAGTGTTGGTATTATTTATGGGCTCCAGAAACATTGCAGTATTTTTAGACTGATGTATTGCTGTGTTGTCCTTCTGGAAGATAAATTCTGGGACACACAGGAACAGTCGAATTCAATACTCGTAGTCAATTTTTGTGGAAACGAAATGTTTTTGCAGTGGTTCCTCTATAACTAAAATCTGCCCAAACTATAAGGAAGCTAAAATTTCGCCGCTGAAGTATAATTTTGGAAAAACCTTTAGAACGCCAATATTTTTCCGAGCCATCAGGTCCATCCAAATTCAATTTTTTTCAATGTAAAATATCACTACTCATCCAAAAATTTGTATTTTTCAGCGAATTTAAATCTAACGAATTCGTGTCTTTGCATGAGACCCAGTTTTGCATAATTTTTTCACATATGACAGTTTCAAGTTGCGTTTCATTATATGTTGGACACGACGCATGCCTAATCCCAAGTTCAATTCAGCAACAATTTCCTTATCGCTGAAGTTTTCTTTAAAATCAACCTTTTTGATCTCTCTTTTGGTGCTGAGACTGATTGGCGGTGTCCTTCCTGGTCGGTTTGTTATTTCATAAAATTTATAAAATTGTCAATGACACAGCGAGATCTTTTCAATCGCATCGAAATTTCCCGTTTGGACAGCACTCCATCATAATAATCGTAAATTTTTTACTTAGCTATTTGCCACCAGACATTCTATATAAATTGAGTTTTTTTTAATTGGACCTACGTTAATTTTAAAATAATAAAATAACAATCAAAGAAAACTCACTTCTATTTGAATTCCTATATATGTACTACTGTTCGAATAAGGTTTCATTTTCATGTTGCCTTTATATATATTTCGCACCAGAAATAGAAAAAACAATCTCACTTTCCATGAAACTTGTAAGAAATATCGAATGATTACCTTTTCTGACATAATACACTTAATGACTCATACATATATGCATTAAAATTCTACACCTACAACGCAGTGCATTGAGGGTTCCGAGAATAAATATTTCGCAGGGTGTATTTTGGAAAATTGATTTTGAATTGAATGGAATGGAATTGAATTGAATTGAACTGTACTGAATTACATTGAATTGAATTCCATTCAATTGAATTGAGTTCAATTGAGCTGAAATGAATTGAATTGTATTGATTTTAATTTGAGAGCATAGAATTGAATTGAACTGAGCTGAATTGAATTGTATTGAATTGATTTGAATTGAATCGGGTTGATTTGAATTGAATTGAAGTGAATTGCATCGAATTGAACTGAATTGAATTGCATTAAATTGATTTGAATTGAATTGAACTAGACTGAATTGAATTCAATTGAACTGAAATGAATTGAATTGAATTGAATCGAATTGGATTGAACTGAATTGAACTGCATTGAATTGAACTGATTTTATATTAAATTGATTTGAATTGAACTAACTTGAACCAGTTTGAATTATATTGAATTGACTTATATTGAATTGAATTGAATTGGATTGAATTGAACCGAATTGAATTAAATTGCACTGAAATGAATTGTATTGAATTGATTTTAATTGAATTGAATTGAATTGAACTGATCTGAACTGAATTGAATTGAAAGGAAGTGAACTGGATCGAATTAAATTGAATTGACTTCAATTGATTTGAATTTAATCGAATTGAGTTGAATTGAATTGAATGAAATTGAATTGAAGTGGGTTGAATTGAATTGAATTTAATTGAATTGAATTAAGTTGAGTTGAATTGTATTGAATTGAATTGAATTGGATTGAATTGGATTTAACTGAATTGAATTGAATTGAACTGAACTGAATTTAATTTAATTGAATTGGATTGAAGTGGGTTGAATTGAATTGAATTTATTTGAATTGAATTAAGTTGAGTTGAATTGTATTGAATTGAATTGAATTGAATTGGATTTAATTGAATTGGATTTAATTGAATTGAATTGAGTTGAATTGAATTGAATTGAATTGAATTTAATTGAATTTAATTGAATTTAATTGAATTAAATTGAATTTAATTGAATTGAATTAAGTTGAGTTGAATTGTATTGAATTGAATTGAATTGAATTGAATTGAATTGAATTGAATTGAATTGAGTTGAATTGAATTGAATTGAATTGAATTGAATTTGATTGAATTGAATTGAATTGAATTGGATTGGATTGGATTGAATTGGATTGAACTGAATTGAACTTAACTGAATTGAATTGAATTGAATTTAATTTAATTGGATTGGATTGAAGTGAATTTAATAGAATTGAATTAAGTTGACATGATTAAGTCATCTGAATTTAGAATGCGTTTTACTACAAACTTGATAAGCTTAACTCACATTCACGTTAAACTTATTTTAATTTTTAAATTATTAAAGTTTCATGTATGAAAATCTTTTAAAGTGTAAAAAGTTAACTGATATACTAATTTAAATTATGTAATAAATTTTCAAATTAAAACATCATTTTGAAATTTAAAACCAAAATGTAAATCGTATATATAACTTATTCAAGGTATAATTTTATAGGTATTTAGAAATAGATATGGTATTTTTTTCCATTATTATCATTTTAAATTCCTCACTTTTTGTCTAATTTTTAAATTTTTGTACGAATATTTAAAGCAAATTGAGTAACAACCGCCTTACCGATATCAAATAAGCGGTTTTCAGTGTTTTCGAATATTAGGGTACTTTCTGGAAACTAGCACATGGTTTATTCCAAAAAGCCGGTTAACCGTACCGGGATTTCGGTCGCGATTTTGACTAACAAAAACACTTGCGACAAACAGTCCGCTGTGGTTATACGATTAAACGAAGTTCAGTGTTGCATTTAGCGTTTCCCAGACGACAACCAGAAGTAAATTTTTCCGAATAGTGCACAAACTATGCAGCGCTGGTGTATGAGATTATAGAGCATGCAGCAAACTAAATTTAAAAAAGTTTGATTGATACTAATGTCAGCTAAATTATGTTTTATGCTGTTTGCATCGAACGAAAACACGCATTCCCTTTTATTTCTGTCAGTATTATGCCAACCAAAGAGGAAATTACAACCAGTTAGGCAACTCGAACTCGACGAAATGGCTTACTACCTCGTCGTCATTAAGATAACACGAAGGGGGGCATAGAGACTATTTCTATTGCTCTTTCAAAGTATAGAGAACTTATTGCTGTCTTTTTCACGCTCATGTAGAGAGTCTGAGTAAAAGAGCATAAACGAGTCTTATTCTCTTATATTTCTTATATATTTCAATATAAATGCACCATTTCGACCATATTATTACATAGAGCAATACGAAAAGCTTAAATGTTTCAAAAGGCATCAATGTTTCACATCAAAATTATGAATGGACCAAGTTATGACAAAAAGAGAGCAGTAGGTTTTTAATCATTCGTCAGTGCTTTTAAGTCATATAATTCGGTCCATGAGTTTTCTATACTAATCAATACTCTTTGGGAACGACGACCTGCTTGTTTTTTCTTCGCTGCCGCCACATCTATACCATCATATTTATTATCAGGCAGAGACTATTGTTGTACAACAACCACGCATATGTACAACAACAACCACGTTTGTGTTGTTTGCATGTGTTCACTTTGATAGATTGCCCTACCCGTGCCTATAGATGTTAACACATCAAATATATTACTCTTAGGAAACGTACTCGAATTGAATGACGCAAGCGCAAGTTGTACATACGAATATAATTCAATGTGGCCGTCGGTGGTGCAATGGTAGTGTGCCCGGCTAGTGTACATGAAACGCGGTTTCGATCCGTGCTATGACCTCCTTACATTTCGTTCAACAACAGTCACCTCGATTAGTGACGGCGACACTATCGATTACTGAGAAATGAAAAAGCTTCTCTGGAACTATATCGCGCACGGTCACTGGTTTTGTGGAGCTCTGCCCAATCCCTTTATTGGAGTTAATGGGAAACCACCTTACACAGAATTCAACTCACACAGTGGAGCTCATTGAAAAAAAATTGGTAATAAACATTGCTCGAACCGTGTTATAATATACTATAGATATTAAGATGAGTCAGACTGTTAGGATATTATATTTGCAGACGCATGGCGCCAAAGTAGACCAGTTCGTTGATATTCACCACTTCAATGTGTATAGACCCGCCTCAGTAGACTCCATCCTTTTTTGGCTAATGCTGCTTATTCTACCGGATAAGATCAGGGCTGGGGTTAATCTTCTCTGGAATAATGGATCTTGGCCTGTTACCTTAATTATGAAATTTTAGGTACTTAATAAAGTAAAACACATCATGGCTCGATAACTCATAATACAGTTGACAACAAACTGAAATTCAGTTAGGAAAAGCAAATGAAACCAAATTTTAGGATATATCAAAGATGCTTATTCATTTCCTAAAGGAATCTCTTTCCCTCCCAACCATGCTGACTCTCGTTATTCAATTCAATAATTTGAAATATCAAATAACTATTAAAAATTGTGATGCTACAAGTCAGTCTTATATTACAGAGATGGTTCATAAATCCTTACATCTAGATTAATTGTATTAGTTTAATCTTAATAATAAAACGTGGGGACGGAAAACGTCTTTGAAAACACTTCATTACAAAGATATATGCATTAACTGCAAGCTAAGATATTAATAAATATGGTAATTTATTTTGCATAATATTATCAGTTGTACAGGTATAATATCGGAGAATTCTCACTTTTAGCACAAGATGTTTCAAACATTAGAGTAATCATGTACTTATACATTCTGTTGGAAATGAAATTATCCGCATCTATTTTGATTTTCCATTTGCTTAAGAATTCAATAACTTTATCTAAGGATGCCTGGAGTCATGTGTCATTAACGCGGAGTAGAAAATGGCAGTGTCGTCAGCATAAAAGGCGTAGTCACGGCGATAGGATTTTGGAAAATCCGAATTGTATAAAACAGGTAGTATGGGCCCCAATACTGAGCCTTGAGGAACACCCGAGTTAAAGGACAGTTTTTTAATTGAAATTGGCGATTTATGTGATTTTGTATCCGTAAAAATGTACCTTGGTATGTGTTATGATGATTACCAAAATATTTCATGTCTAGCATTAAGATCCCGTGAGTTGGACCATTTTTAAAAAAGCTATTCTTTTTAATTTTTCACAGAATTTTGAGCTTTAACTAACGACAATGTATACAATACTAAATAAAAAAAAATAAATGGTTTCCCATTACATCCCATGAAGGAATCGGGGAGAGCTTCTCACAACCATTGAGCTGTGCGCTTTCTGGTTTTATACTCACTGATTGGGACCTACAGTTTTACTCCAGTTCCGAACGGTATTTTTGAGAAGCATTTTCATCGCTAAATACTCGATAGTGTCACCGTCACTATGCGAGGTGACCGCCGTCGAAAGAAATTCTAAGGTTGTCAGAGCAGAGATCGAACCCAAGATCTCAAGTACAAGAGGCGCCCACACTACTTATTGCACCACCGACGGCCACAATATTAGTATACAATACACTGTGAGACAAAATTAGATTTTTTTCAAAATGATGGGGTTCTGTCAACGGTTTCTGGTAGAAAGGTCTAAAAAAAATATAAGTGTATCGGCGTTTTGCCAGATCTGATCAGAATCTTTTTTTAGGGCGGGTCAAAGTTTCCGCCCCTCGGAACTTTCCTGCAACATATCGGCATGCAAAATTGTGTGTTTCTTACTTCTGAGGTACAAACTATGTTCAGAAGTTTTATAGAAAAGAATCAGATAAACATTTTTGTGGAATAATTTAACCCTATAACTGTCACGTATAACCATAAAAAAAATAAAAACTCGCAAAAAACTGCTCGAAAATGACGGGAGGCGTGGTCAAAATGTTCCACAAAAATGATCGCCATAAAATTTCACTATATGTGTCCTAGCACTCCAAAACACAAATCTTAGCCCAAGTGCTAGATAAAATATGAAATATAACAAAATTCATTATATTATGTCGACTATTTTTAACGGAAACAGCAAAATGACAAAATTCATTATTAACCCTTAGAAGGCAGTTAGTTTTTGCTTATTATCTACCACTTGGGCTAAGTTTGTAACTCAGAAGTAAGGAACACACAATTTTGCATGCCGATTTGTTGCAGGAATGTTCCGAGGGGCGGAAGCTTTGACCCGCCTTAAAAAAAAATTCTGATCAGATCTGGAAAAACGCCGATACATGTATATTTTTTTTAGACCATTCTACCAGAATCCGTTGACAGAACCCCATAATTTTTTTGGTGTTGCACAGTGATATTAGTATCACATTAATGGTGTTTTTAAGGCTCATGCAATGGTATATAAAACCTGTCAAAGCACCATTTTTAAGTTTTTAGTACGGAGATTCTTCTGATTTCAATGCCCGATTGGAGATATTCTAAATATTCAAAATTAGGTCTAGATTACCTCGGAAAAAGTATTAAACAATAAAAAAAGTGATTATATACAACAATGGTCTCTTTGTCCGAAGAAATAATTTGATACCCATTTTACCCTGTTCAGAACATAATGTTCCCAATGTAAAACGCGTAATAAGTAAACGAAGAAAAAGGTTGGATTTTTAGGATAAAATACGACAAAAAATGCACAAGTTTTGAACAGCATTTAAAGCCAAGTTGGCGGTGTTGTTAGAGGGGCAGTTCCATGCCGGATATGTTGCGTTGAAATCCCCAAGTATTATATTATATCTATTATCAGGTGAAAGGGCAATAATATCATTGCCGAAAGTAGGTGTAAATCTAGGGGAGTATGAAGAAGTAACTACAGTTTTCCCGTTGTTTTTTATGATTTGTGCTGAAGTATTTTCTATGGTAGATATTTTTGTCAAGTGGAGGATTTTGTGTTGTACTTAGAGTGTTCAAAAACCGAAAATCGGTCCACCGATTTTTGGACGTTCACCTACAGCCGGTTTTCTGAAAATCAACATTTTCGAACAACCGGTGGAACCGGGGTTTTATTACCACTTCCACCGGTTTATTGTTTTAAACTTATTTTGTTGCAAAAGCGTATCTTTCAAAGAAATACATTTATTTTTCGTTACATGTTTTAATTTTTTCACAGAAAAAAGAAAATAAAATAGGAAACACGATTTAAAGGTTTAAATTTTTCCTATATCTAGATATATAAAATGGAATGTGTGTTTGTTTATTTGTTTGTTAGGAGACCAAACCTCTGGACGGATCTTCCTGAAATTTTCACAGTATTTAACAGGGACTCTGGTATGATTAATAGGGTACTTTTTTTCGACCACACCCACTTTTACGCCCACTTTTTTAAAATTATGCAATTGCTCCCATATAGTTTTTAACAGATTTACTTCAAATTGTATACGCATTATACTCCAGGCGAGGTAGAAATAAACATTTCTTACGGCACGCCCCCTTTCACGCCCCTTTTCACGTCAAATTTAAGATTTAAACTTTTTGTTCTCTGTACAATTTTGTTTCTTCCAACGGATTTTTTTTATTTGGTAGTATATTGCTCTTAATACTGTTAACGCCGCCATATAACTATGAACCACGCCCACTTCACCGGCCCCTTTTTTTTATTCAGATAGTTACTTATACCACTAACAATGTTTGCTATACAAAATACTTTGTTTGTAATATGTATTTACCTAAAGTTTTATATACTTTTTATCTACATTTTTTTATTACCAAATCCCCCTTTTTCGCCCCATTTTACCTTAAATTATAATTAATCTGCCTTCAATATGGTATATATTTGGTGTCTTTAAAAAGTGTTGATGCACAAAAACATTCTGGAATAATTTTTTTATTAGTATTATTTTTTTTTAAATTATTATCAACACAATTAAATTTGAATATTAATATTGCACTACTTTTCCTTTAAGTGTAACAGGAGGTGCAATTGCCATCGTGTGTTATAATGCTTACCATATCATTAACATACTTACAATTAAAATTATGTATATGGCAATTCATTTCACTAATTAAGAACGCTTCTGATTGGCTGCCGTAAGAATAAATACTATTTCACCAAACGGGAGCTCTGTTTGCAGCCATTAAAGTTTTAACTTGGATCGCGTCTATTTGCCTAATTACAATAACGATTCTGATTGGCAGGTTAAAGAAAAATTATTATATTTTAGCAAGCGGGAGCTTTGTTTGCGTGACTTGCATTTATTTACTTTCAACGCTGCTGGTCAGGTCGTACTTAACGTGTATAGTGAAAAGTCTTAATTTTTTAAACAGTAGACAGTATTAAATAAAAAGAATTTTAATTAAAAAAGAAATAAGTGCAAAGTTTATTAAAAACAAAAAGTGTTATAGGTTGTTTTTCTGCTTTAACAATTGAATACACAGTGGTCAAAACCAAAACTTCGTAAAAAACCTATTAAAAACTTCGTGTTTTAATTACTATCAAGTTTTTTTAATTACCATAAATTTCTGATACTAGAAGTTTTAAAAGTGATAGCAAAAGTTATGAAGTGATACAATTTGCAATCCAGAAACTGTTGTTATAAATAAAATAATAAAATGCCTCAAAAAAAAAACATCACTTACGCAACGTACTAAAAAATCTAATCAAATAAAATCCCAAAGAGAAAATGAAACATCTGAAGAACACAAAATACGCCTTAGAATTGAACGATCTCGAGCCTCAACCACGAGAGCTGCAGAGACTTCAGAGCAACACGATGCACGTTTAGCAACTCGGCGCTCTCGAACTTCAACCTTAAGAGCTGCAGAGACCTCACAGCAACACTAGTCACGTCACGAGTCACGATCGCGACCATCAACAATAAGAATAGCTGAAACAATTCTTCAACGCGAAACATGCCAAACAACCGAACGATCTCGATCCTCATCATCAAGAGCTTCCGAGAACCCAGAGCAAAGTGATGCACGCCCTATACAAAATCGTTCTCGAATGGCGCAAATTCGCCGAAACCCTGCATTATATGAGCGAATTGCATTCCAAAACACACCCGAAATCAATTACACTCAAGACGAATTAGTTGCAATTGGAAGTATGAATAAAGTTTGTCAATACTGTAATGCTTATAAATATCAACACGAAGCACCAGGAATGTGCTGCTCAAATGGAAAAATTGCTTTGCCCGAACTTCTTCCACCACCAGAACCACTGCTATCATTACTTTCAGGTAAGACAAATCAAATATATTCCACTTCTTGATTATTCAAAACAATAATATTCGGCTTGACAGGAATAACACCAGATTCGCGACATTTTTTGACCAACATACGAAAATATAATTCATGTTTCCAAATGACGTCGTTTGGTGATACTAAAGTAGTTCGAGCCAACTTTATGCCAACGTTTCGAGTTCAAGGCCAAATATATCACCGAATGGCCTCAATGGTGAAGATCCTAAGTTCTTTCAAATTTAGTTCATCGGACAAGCGGACGACAACAACCAAGTGCAACAGCGTCAACATTACAATCCAGGTACAAAACAGAAAATCGTAGCCGATGTGCAAATAATGCTTCATGCCAACAACCAGTTGGTAAGAACATTAAAACGAGCAAAAGATGATCCCCGATTATTTTCAGATGACCACTTAATTGCAATTCATGCTGATAAAACGCCTGCTGGGCAACACCAAGGACGTTACAACGCCCCTACGGTTGCTGATGTAGCAACAGGTGATCCTGTTGCATCACGTGATATTATTATCCGTCGTCGTGATGAGAGAGCTACCAGAATATCTGAAACACATCGCTCATATGACGCACTTCAGTATCCTATTATTTTCCCATACGGTGAAGATGGGTATCACTTTCAAATACGCCAAATCAATCAAACAACACGTAAGTTAAAAATATTATTTTCATAATACTTTTTTGCATTAAATTTTAGCCATAAAGTTAGTTACGATTTCCCAACATTTTATTTCTTACATACTTTAGATGACCAAACGAGAAAAAAAAGTGAGTTCGATGAATTTTTACGCACATCGGTTAATGATTCGTCAAAACGTTGACAATCACATTCTGAACTGTCGCGAATTATTTCATCGTCGACATGTATGCCAAAATTGAAATGGAACGTTTGTCATACATACGGTATAATCAATCCTAATTACGAGTAGATAATTTTATTCATCTTCATGATGCAATGAATAATCAAAATGACATAAATCCCAATGAACTTGGGCAGTCTATCATACTACCAGCAACATTTACAGGCAGCCCACGTCACATGCAAGAATATTCACAAGACGCAATGACATATGTGCGATCATACGGCCGGCCAGATTTGTTTATCACATTCACATGTAACCCGAAGTGGGAGGAAATCGTATCCGAATTGTCTTCTGGTCAAACATCGGTACATCGACATGACATTACAGTACGTGTGTTTAAACAAAAATTAAAATCACTAATGGATGTCATTGTTAAGTTACGTGTTTTTGGAGAAACGCGTAGCTGGATGTATTCTGTCGAATAGCAGAAACGTGGATTGCCCCATGCTCACATTCTTATATGGTTGGTTGACAAAATTACGTCCGATAAAATAGATGACATTATTTCTGCAGAAATACCTGATCCTAACATTGATCCACGTAAATATGTCAATTTTGTTATGCTCCGAATGGACAAACTATAAACATTGTATATCCTAGAGCGTTACAATAGTTAATTTATAATAAAATTATTTATTTCTCACTATATAAACACTTTTTATTTCATTTCGTAATGATGGGGGTAGCAAACCGGGTTCAGCCTTTTATTATAAAAAAAATATATATCATTGACACGAAATTTGTACTTAATTTTGTTCTTATTTTTAATGTATTACACATTTCTATTATCATTTTTTAAAGTTTAAAAACGATCATAAACAAACTAAGGCCACCTAACTTATCTCAATGTAACCAAAGTTTAGTGATAATCATAGTAATGAATGTTAAATTTATTTGAAAATATCTGTGGTTAATTAAACTCTGCTATTTTTAGAAAAGTTATTAGCCTTAAATACAATTTTTAGTAAAATATAAATATAATGTCCAAAAGAAAACAAAAATTGTGTTAACAATATTTACATTAAGCTTAAAAACAATGAATTGACCTTTTTGGAAAAAAACAGTTTATAAACATTTTGTACAGTTTGACAATTTTAAATTTTGTACACATAAAATTTAACTATTAACCCAATTTGTATAAATTAAGTTTTGATTTTTGGTTTAAAATATATTTTATTCACAACAATTGACTTTTTTGAATGAAAAAAATTAAAATTTTAAAGTTTCGGGTCAATTCTATTGCTATTGCACTTTCTTCTTTCTTACATCTGCTTTAACATTAGATGTAATATTGTGGAAATAAATAAAGCAATATTTAACTCACTGAAGTAATTGTTTTTGTTTTGTCATAAACAGAGCGACGACGACCTGCTTATTTGAATGCTGGCATACAACTGAATACAAAACAATATTTAGTATATAGCATAGTATAGAGAACTTATTGCACTCTTTTCCGCACTCATATGGAGAGTGTGAGTAAAAGAGCATAAACGAGTCTTATTCTCTTTATAGAATATTTCAAAATAAATGCACCAGTTCGACAATGTTATTACACAAAACAATACAATACAAATGCTTCAAAAGGCATCAATGTTTCACATCAAAATTATGAATGAACCAAGTTATGACAAAAAGAGAGTAGCACGTTTTGAATCATTCGCTAGATGTCGCCAGTGCTTTTGAGTCATACAATTCGATCCATGAGTTCTGTATACAATTCAATACTCTTTGGCGACGACGACCTGCTTGTTCGTTTGCTGCCGCTACATCAATACGATCATACTTATTTCAGGCAGGGACTATTGTTGTACAACAACCACGTATGTGATGCTAACGCTGTGTGTTGTTTGCATGTGTTCACTTTGATATATTGCCCTACCCGTGCCTATAGATGTTAACACATCAAAATCTATTTAGGCACATCAATTGAACTATCTAGGCTCAAAGTGAGTGTGCAAGTGCTCTAAACAGAAACATGTATTTTATACAACCTAACTTTTCTCATAATGACAATCAGTAATGTGATCATATGGTTCTAACTACAAGTTACCCAACCTATAGCGGCCGTTTAAGTCATTGTTAACCGTTAACTGAAAATCGCAATTCGATGTTTAACTACAAATTAACTAAAGCGAACCACAGACTTGTCATTCAAGAGCATGAGTATGATCGATAACTTTTTATCAGACTGATGAATTTAAAAAAATATTCCCAAACAACTTCGATTACATTCTTAGTTGGTGTCACGAAAGGTGGTAAACTGACAATAAACATCAATGATAACTGAAGTTCATGCAGAAAAACTTCCCACGCTATTATTTCAGGAAGTAACAGTGCGATTTTGGTCACCATTCGATTATTGCCCTGGTCGAAGGTGCAGGTGTGACTGAAGATGCTGCCGGTGATGCTGTCATGTCTACGGGGTCTGGAGAACACGTCAGGCACTCGGATTCTGCGGTGGATGAGGTTGAGGGATCGCTGTTGGAAGGTGTGAAGAAATCTGTGGACTCATTATTGAACGACGATAGGGAGATCTTTGCTGTACCTGGTGCTGTTAGGGCTACTCCCACGAGGTCTAGTAGGCCCTGGAATAGGTCTACGGGGCAGACGGCCAGTGTGAACGGCGATTGTGGTGGTATGGTGTGGTGTTGGAGGTTGGTGCTAACGTTGGGCTGGCCAAGGCTGTTATCAAGTAAGCCCTTAGGTACGAGGCATTATCGATGTCGCTTGTGGAGGAAAACGAGCGGTTACGAGGGCCTCCATATGACGCCATTAGAGTTAGTAAAGGCAAATTGACTGCATCAGGTGTACCAATGATGCCTCGGTACCAGCTGTGCAGGTGCCTAAGGCTGCCGAGACGTGGCCAGTGGTGGTTAGAGGTCGTCCGTGTGAACGAAGTGCGTGAAACGGGTAGCGGTGGTGCCAATATTTGTACACTGTCGGTGGCCGATCGACAGAAAATAGCAGACAGTGACAAGTTTTCGGAGGTTGGCCTGTTTGCAGGATATTTGTGCAGAGTATTCATCCTGAGATATCGTTGGAGCAGTTCATGGGGGACTTGTACAAGATGAACCTTGCTGAGATGATGTCGCAGGCAGAATTCGCGAAAACTGTTGGTGGTGAGCGCGCCATGTCGTCCTGATGCGGAACAACTGAGCGTCGTACTGGAGTGTACCCCGACAGTGGCAGAGCAGTTGAACTCCACAGGCGAATATGTGAAGTGGTTCCGCTTCAGTTGGAGGGTGAGAGATGACTTCAGTTGGAGGGTGAGAGATGAGTGGGACATCAGCGACTATAACAACATAGACATTATGCTATACTTCCAGCGGCGAACTATCGAGACTGCGCCATTGCGGAAGTGGCGGAAGTTACGACGTGAATTGGTGTCAGTACGCGGAGTGTATTGTCGAAGAAGCATCAGCTGGAAAGTTTTAGGGTACTGGCAGTGGATGATACGGTGAACTCCCCCTGATTGCCAAGTGGCTGATCCTCCTGTGGCCGAGAGATATGAGCGGTAGAGTAGTATCTCTCGCTTGAAGAGCAAGATATCCCCCGGTGTCGATGGAATGACAGGAAAAATGCTGAGGGGCATTTGGAGTGGCATTCCCGAGTATGTGTCCATGTTGTTTGAAATGTGTTTCCTCGAGGGCTATTTCCCAGATTCTTGGAAGTGCGCAAAAGTGGTCGTTCTGCTAAACAACGCCGATAGGGTGAGAACCATACATGGGGCAAATTAAGTATATGACAAATATAATTTGTTCTTTAATTTGAATTGTCTCTATAAATGCAAATTCAAAAAAAATTTAAATACCATTGGCAATTGTGCTTATTTTCAAAGTATTTCCTTCCAACCGGACAGTTTTGGATTTCAACTATTTTATACAGTAGAGGTTTATGAATGTGAAAGTACTACGAGGCCATACCTATCGAAGTCACAAACCTCTACATATAAAATATTTAAAAAAATTCAAAATAGTTAAAAGCATTCCCATATTTCATTACAATTGGCATCCGGTTCCACAAACTGCATTTGCATTCTCAGAGCAGATGCAAATTCAAAAATGTGTTATTGCCATTGCGAACAATGGTAATTCTTTTGCATTTACATTCGATAAAGTAATGCAAATTAAAATCCAATGCAATTTAAAAAAACCCATGTATGTAAAGGGTTTTTCAACAGAGACGCTACAAAAGTAAATCTCTCTTCAGTAAGGTTTGCCATTTCATCATGGAAAGATATACGAGCCAACAACGAGTCGAAATTATTAAAACTTACTACCGAAATTTGGAGTCAGTGGCCCCAACTTTAAGAGCGCTAAGTCATTCTGGCTGAATGGCTCACTTCTGGCTGATTGGCTTCGCCAATAAGCAAAATATGCGTTATTGGTCAGACAACAATCCACACGTAATCCATGAGTCATCATTGCATCCCGAAAAAATTACGGTTTGGTGCGGTTTATGGGCCGGCGGCGTCATTGGGTCGTACTTCTTCCGTGATGATCAAGACCGGCACATTACTGTGAATGCGAATCGCTACCGTTCAATGCTAACCGAATATTTTTGGTCGCAATTGGATAATATGGACTTGGAGGACATGTGGTTCCAACAGGACGGCACCACAAGCCACACGGCGGATGCCACAATCAATTTATTGGAAACCAAGTTTGGTGAATGTGTCCCAGTCGATTGGCCGCCTCGGTCGTGCGATTTGATGCCGTTAGATTATTTCTTGTGGGGCTACGTCAGATCCACAATCCTGTGCAGATCCACAATCGTGAGCAGTTACTTGCACGCATTGAGGAAATTGCGGTGAAAGTTCGTGAAAAGATGAGTGAACTAAACGTGGCGGATGTGGTTCGCAAACGGCTGCAATTGTGTTTAGTAGAAAATGGGAACCACATTGAAAACATCCTTTAACATCAAATGTTTTTTTCTTTATGCGTTTGATTCTTCAGCCAAAAATTTCAATAAAATAAAATCTTAAACGTGTTAATTTACAAAAACACATAAAAGTGTGCTGATATTTCGCTTCCAAAAACATTAACAAACATTTTTGCATTTTGGTAAAATAGTCATAACTTTGGAACGGTAAGATCTCTGGGCTTCGTTTAGGTCATTTTGAAAAGGTAAGGGATATGGCTATCTTTCAACAGAAACATAAGTTACCTGCCATCTGGCTGAGCAAGTTGAGGTTATGTGAATTTGTTTTTCCATTTTTTTCCGAAAGCTCTGTATCTCGGCGCTTTGACTTTTTCAATTTTTTTGATTCTGAAAGGCCTCTTAAAGACCTTTCCATGAAGCCCAAAAGTTAGCATCTTTACCCTACTACCCTCCGACCACCACCCCGAAAATGTTGAACCCGCTGCCATTTCGCACACGTGCATTTTTGGGCATGGTCCTAGTGGACTTTTCTTCATGAAATGAGCCAAGTAATACGCTGGAGAAATTTGTCCGGAACGTCCTGAATCACCCTGTATATCTATTTGATTTATAGATACTCAACGATCACAGCAAGCATATGCATTCACACAACTTATTTTTCAGAATAAAAGTAGTATTAGTAAGTATAACTAATTAGTCTTTTATAACAAATTTATATTCATTATTCGGGCGGAGAAACATGATTACCACTTTTGGTTGTTGCAAAGGAACTGATTTAAGATTTCTCAGGCTGACCTCTTTTTTATTCTCGCTCATTGTTTCGAATGCTTGGCTCCCTTGATCTTCATAAACATTAGTTTTGTATCATTAACAACTGATTAATTGCAGTAACGAACTTGTTTCGTCAACTACAAATGTTTGCAAAGTCTCAAAATTTATAATTAATATAAATAAACTACAAAAAGTAGGAGATAACCCTAATGTCAATAGTTTAAATCAAATACACTTATTTGTTTTAATTGCTAACCCCTTTTCCTACAACATTCAAACTAAGTAAAATTTTTGCAGGAACGAAGAATAAGTTTTTGCAGCAACGAAATAAAAAGTTGTCAAACAAATCATGTATGAAATTTTTCGCAACATATTGTTCAAACTTAGGGGACTTTTTATTGCTGCAACTTAAAAACATTAACGAAAATCTTTCATACATGCGACGAAGCGTTTTTCTTTCAGTGTAGTCATGACAGTGAGTGTGCTTTCCTGAATGGTCTTTTATTCCAACAAATCTAACCACATTTCATTTTTTCTGACCTTGTAAGCTTGTAGTCTGAACTTCTCATACATTTCCACAAAAACTAAGAGCCCTCCTTTTTTGAATTTTTGATTTAACTGCAATTGTTTGGGATTGTTAAAAATCTCCGCTTTTCCCCCAAAAAATGTCTCTCATCGATGGAAAATTAATGGTGAGGTAAGTAATAATGCTACTTTTTCTTGCCTTCATATAGAAAACCACCAGTCTCTAATCGGTCAATATTGCCTAAGACTTTTTTTCCTGTGTACCTTTAAAAATATTACGCCAAGGTTGTGCATTACATTCATCCGTACACACGGATTACAGTGCCCTAAAAAAGTTGAAACGGCTTGAGTCAGTTTTTCTGAAAAACCCTAAATTGACTAAGGAATATGGAAAATTTAAGGCTGAATATGAATCTCTTCAGCATATAGCCAAGGTGAGTGAGTACCCTTATTCTATTCTGAAAAATGTTATATCTATCTTCAACATGGATGGTGTACGCAGCACAACAAAAAAAATATGTGTTGATTTTGATGGCTATCAGCAGACCATAACGATTGACTGAAAAGGCATCGAACAGCTTTCACAGCCGATCTGAAAAAGATGTTTCCAAAAAAGTGCATGCATATTTGATTGTTATCGGCAAGAAGAATATGCCCAGTTGAAATATCTCACCACACTAATTTCTGAATCGCATGTATTTTTTATTTTACTAGCAGTACCATAATTTCAGGAGAAGTGAAAACTTTAAACACAATCGTTGAATCTGACGCCTCTATTGACGCCATTACAAACATATTGAACAAATTGTGGACACTTGTCTAAAGAAACTATTACGAGGTGGATCTGCTCACATCAAGTTTCGACACTGCTCCCATCAAGTACCACCTGTTAATACTGTCAAATTTTGAGCAAGTTCCGTCATTCACTTTGCATTTAACAGCTGTTCAAAACATACAACCTCGTGAATTTTTTTAAAAATGGAAAAAGTGAAAAATGGAGAATCTCATTAATCATTGCGAAAAAAAACCGTCAATCAAACCAAGGAAAAGCTTGATGGATACTATGTCGGCTCTGCACCATCGATTTCGATGGTAAAATATTGGTTTACTGACTTTCGTTGTGGTCGCACAAGTACAAATGACGCTGAACGTTCTAGACGGCAAATTGAGGTCATTACACCCGAAAATGTGGCCGATCGAAGAGTAAAAGTGCGTGAGGTTATTGATGCCATAGGCATTTCAGATGGCAGTGTGGTTTCGATTTTATATGATCAGTTGGGTTTAAGAAAGCTGTCTGCAAGATGCAAGATGCTCTCAATTGACAATAAACGTAATCGTGTGACGACATCAAAGAATTGTTTGTAACTTGGATTTTCTAAATATTTTTCCACTAAAAAATTTTACCACTAAACATTTAAACAACATTGAAATATTTATTAACAAAATTATTGATTTTTATATCGCCGAAATTTATTTATTTATCAATCATTAGAAAAACAAGCCATAGTCTGCAGTGAGCTTTCCAAATTGTAAACTTAATGATTGGGAACTTAACCTTTATAATGGTTGGTTGGTTCAATATTTAGCATCAACTAGTGTCCTTAAACACCGTTTTGCATACCACATTAATCCTGACAGTCTAATGTTCAGTGTCTATATCCAACCTGTTAATCGGAGATACCTCATTAGATCCCCTAGATCCATCTCGTGTATCTCAGTAAAGCTGTATAGCACGGGACGACTTATAGTTTTTAAATGTCTATTCATTAGAGCCGGACAACTGCAGAGGATATGTTCCACCGTTTCCTTCTCTTCTGCGTCTTCGCACGCAGCCGTCTTGCGTGATTACCGATTGGCCAGTGCCCGGTCAGCACGGCAATTAGCCTTGATATGTTCCCCTGATTTTGGCTAATCAGGGAGTTAGTCCGGTGAATGTTATATTCTGGGCATGTATTTCTCGATATGCGGCACGTTTTCGATCTATCTCATCTGGCCTATGCTCGTTCAAGGTAATGCAGGAAAATACCGCTTTTGACCGACCAGACGTTCCGACTGACACCATATGGAGTTCCGTGAAAGAGGATCCTACCCTGGCTATCCAAGAACTAAATTGGCCTGTCGACCTAGCTCTACAAGTTTTTCCCTACATTCACTAACGAGTTTAGATGCAGTGTTGTTAGATTTAATATCTACAAATATTCCAATGAGCTCTGTTCTCCGTTGTAGTACAAGTTCGGCGCAGGCGTCCTTGATGACCAGTACCTCCGCTTGGAAACCGCTGCACTTGTGTAGGAGTTTCAATAATAAATTAAGGCTTGCCTCTGGGGAGAAGACACCCAATTCGGTTCCACATTTCATTTTGGATCCGTCAGTAAATACCTTGGTGTCAAATCCTGTCAGTGGTTCCCCTTTATCCCATTTTATTCTTCTCGGAAACCTGACATCGAATAGGTTATCGAACGTCAAAGAGAGGGTACAGTAATCGGTGGATATATTGAATTCTTTTGCTTTTCGTAGTCAGATTAAACTCGTGTTCTCACATTCAGGATACGCGCATGGAAAAAATTGTGTAGTAAAAAAAAAACGCCTCAGTCAAATTTAGCATGTCCTCTATTTCTGATTTCTGTGTCGTTTTTGTTATGGTGCCACGCACACAAAAGTTCAGCGGCAACCCAGATCGTAGTCACAATACTTCTCGTAGGCTATATTACGTCACTAGCTATGTATTAAGCTTTATTTTGTCAAACTCCAGTTACTGAAAAACGGTGATTTTGCCACGCCCATTTTGGTACGTCCCATAGAAAAGCTGTGCAGGCAGATGTTTGATCGGCACAATAACTGCCCTATAACAGAATACATCATAATGAAATTTAGTATCGGGTAATAGTACATCAAACGCCACTCTGGTACTACACTTCGACGATTTCCCATTCTGGTAGCAGTTATACAAAAGTTGTGCGGAGGTCTGATCTCTCGACACGGTAGCTCCTGGAAAGCACAATCTACCTAGATCAAAATTCGGTACTGGGCAGTATTTTGACAAACATCACTCTACAATTGAAAAGTAACGACTTTGCCACGAACAATGTTGGGCACTGACATTGAGAATGCAATCCATGTAATACGATTCATGGTGAAGGGTCTATTAGATTCAACCCATCCAATGTTGCCACTATTAAATGCATTACGCCAGTATTTTACAGTACTGTAGGATAGCATCATTGACATATAAAGATCTAAGTTCATCAATGCACTCTTCTCTTGATAAACCACGTCGAAAGTGGGGAAAACGTCGTGCTTTTCTAGGACGCGCGCTGCAGTTGAAAACGCGTGATGAAAAAATCCTGGTGTGGCCTCTCCCAGGCAACACCACAAACCTCAACAGAATTGCCAGCAGCCAGAGAAATTCAAAATATCAAAAGCATTCTCATATTTCAATACAATTGACATCGGATTTCATAACCAGTAATTGCATTGCCCGAGCAAATGGTAATTAATAATTTTTTAATAGTCGTTGCATACAATAGGAATTCTCTAGCATTTGCATTGAATAAAGTAATAAATAAATGGTTCCCCATTACCTCCCATGAAGGAATCTGGAAGAGCTTCCCACAATCAGTTAATTGTGCGCTTTCTAGTTTTATACTCACTGATTGGGACCTAGAGTTTTTACACCGGTTCCGAACGGTCACTCGTAAAAACATTGAGAGAAATAAAATAAAGTTGATACTCTTGGAATTAAGAATCTTCGGCTAATGACAGATTCATGTTAGATATAATGCACTCTATGTTGTTAATTTCAGGCGATATTTTGTATCTGCAAATACTTCGATAGAATTACCAATTACAATATATACATATATACAGAATGAATTGATTGTACTGCAATTGCCATATCTGCGGGATGAAAAATCGTCTGTCCCGAAGCTCTTCTCTTCGACAAGATAAGTCCCCTAAAACATAAGCAATATTTATGAAACTTGATACTAGGCGATGCTATTTTGTAAAGCGACACTCTGCTATGGAAAATTGATGATTTTTCCACACCATTCCCGTACTTCCGCACAAAAAATGGGCGGGTGAACTGTTGATCGTCCCGATATCTCCCGCAAACCACAATCTCTGTAAAAAACTTAGTGCTGGGTAATGTATTTCAAAATATTTTATAATTTTTATTATTATTAATTATTTTTTATTATTTATAATTATTTACCTCCCACAAAAAAAAATTTTTGTCGGCTTGCCAGTTGATCAATAATATATCTCGCATAAATTAAAACCGATCTTAATGAAATTTCGTACTGGGCAATATTTTGTCAAAAACTAATATGTTTATCTCCACCACATAGAGAAAATGGCTGAATATTTAGACTCTTCTGCTTCTTGGTAAAGAGAACGAGCTCGGATTTCTCTGGATTTACACCCAGCCCATTCTTCGTGGGCCACTTAGAGAGTGCCGTGATTAAGGCCTTAACTCGAAATGTGATTAGAGAAACACCCTAAGGGAGAGTTTTATCTCCACTTCTCTGGAATTTACCACCGAATGGTGTTTTGCTAGAGTGGTAGGAAGGTGACTTTCTAAGTGCGCAACTGAGAATGTACTGGGTGGAAGGAAATAGACGGTCCCGTATATTCACCCCTTGTCTCTTTTTTATAGAGAAGTTTGCCAAAGGGATAATGCAAGATATCTAGGTGACAGAAAAATTAGTTTCAAGCCAAATACTATGGATATGATCATTAAAGCCACAGTGACCCTATATTCGTTGAAAAGGACTAACGGAGCATAATGTGACCTATTCCCGAAAATAGTTTACTGGATATGTACACCTGTTGCCCGGTGACATTGCTATACCATTGGCGGTACTGGAAAATTGCACTTACGTAAGTCTGTTGGCACAGTCCAATGGTGTATATCACTGGTGCCCTTCTTACAACCTCTGCCGAGGGTTTGGGGGATATCTTCCACCAGGTAGAACTAGATATGCTTTGAAGGCAAGTGGCTGCAACCAATGCATCACCAGCCTATATGGCCAAGGTCGATTTTGCGGGATCTGCAGCGATCCACAGTAAAAGTGGACTACATAATATCTACTTCAAACTTTAGGAGAAACTTCTCCAATCACATCCCTGTCAGGCACGAGTGGGAGGGACGCATACCAGGTTATAGTTTGGGCTCCAAACAAGATGGAAAAGTAGGGCTTGGACATTATTCCAAAGAGATGGGCTCAGACCTGGCACAAAGGCTACCAGAACATTGTAGTGTCTTTCATGCAGGAGTCACGGCAATCAGAGGTGAAACGTCTTCATCGCCTGGTGAAGTAAAATCTACTGTGACAGTCATTACTTTACTTTTATTGACTATTTTACAACCTCAAGAGGTCAGGCGTCTTACACAAACAAATTAAACAAATTTCAATATAATCTTCCAACTGGCTCTATCCTTCGCCTTTTCTCGCCAGTTGGTAACACCAAGGATATGGAGGGATTCTTCTGCGTTGTCTTTCCAGCGGAGTCTCGGTCGTTCTCTTTTCCTGCTTCCATCGGGTACGCTATCAAAAACCTTTCGCGCTGGCTCATCTTTATCCATTCTGATAACATGGCCTAGCCAAAGCAATTGGCCTAATTTGATTCGCCTAGCTATGTCCACGTCAGAAGTTTAATCCTATAGCTCTTGGTTTCAGCGAAGTCGGTACTCGCCGTTTTCCCCTAGAGGACCATATATTTTACGAAGAATTTTTCTCTCGAATACACCCAGGTGTTTTTCATCCGCTTGCTATATGACCCAAGTTTCGGAGCCATATGTCAAGACAGGTAAAATGAGAGTCTGATATAGCTGTCCGTCGATAGAGGGCTTTGTTCCTAAACTGCTTGCTGAGCCCAAAATAACATCTATTTGCAAGTACAATTCTCCTATCTATCTCCAGGCTGACATTGTTGTCCTTGTTCACGGCGGATCCAAAGTAGACAAATTCATCTACCACTTCAAAATTAAATCGGTTGTCTACGTTCAAGTGCGGACCAAGTCGAGAGGTTTCTCTAGACGTTGACACCATCAATTTTGTATTGCCCTCATTAACAGCAACAGCCACATTCGCTGATTCCTTTTCGATTCTTGCAAATACTGCAGTAATATCTCGCAAATTTCGACCAATGATGTCTATGTCGTCAGCATACGCCAGCAACATATGGCTTTTCGTGTTAATGGTCTTGTTCGTATTTACTGCAGCCTTTCTCATTATTATTTCCATTAAGATGTTGCAGAGATTGCACGAAATTGTGTCGCCTTGTCTAAGACCTCGCTTGGTAGAGAATGGTTCAGTGAGGTATTTTCCCACTTTCACTGCTGATTTGGTGTTGGTCAGCGTCATTCTACAGAGGCGGATCGGTTTTGCCGGAATACTAAGTTCAGACATAGCTTCGTATAGTTTTCCCCGTATGGGGCTATCGAAAGCAGCTTTGTAATCGACAAAAACGTGGTATGTATCGATTTGGTTTTCGTGGGTCTTTTCCAGTCGTGGACTTGCCTAGTCTAAAACCACACTGATACGGTTCAATCAGGTTTTCACTAATTGGCTTTAGTCTTTCATATAAAACGATCGACAAGACCTTATACGCGATGGATAAAAGACTGATTCCTCGATAGTTGGAGCAGACACATGGATCACCCTTTTTGAATACAGGACATAATACACTGAGTTTACAATCGTCGGGCATAGTTCCCCCTGTGACAATGACAGTCAGGCTTCTATAAAATCTCTGCAACCTGTATTCCTGATTTCAGGAACTGCCCACAACGGCCGCGTGTCTCTGAATTAGATGGCCAGGGAACAGGAACATTGGAGTATGTATAACCATATACGGACACCACTACGTGATAAAAGACAAAAAAAAAAGACCCGTGTCTCCCAGTTTTGCCTAGCCATGCACTTTTTTCATGGGCCCCCAAAGATTTGGGGCTTAGGTGTCATTTTTGCAAAAAAGTGATCAATTGCGAACGGTTCGCAGGATATGAGCCTGACAAAAGGATCACTTTTTTGCAAATATGACACCTAGGCCCCAACTCTTTGGAGGCCCATAAAAAAAATGCATGACTTTGGGCAAAACTGGGAGGCACGGTTTTTTTTTTGGTCTTTTATCACGTAGTGGTGCCCGTATATGTTTATATTTCCATGACTTAAAAAATTACACACACTGTTATATTTTCCCAGCTGTTTTTATCTGAGTAAATAAATAAATAAAACAAATTCAGCGATGGGAACGGAATATGACGTCCCGTGGTATCACAACATTCCTCCTTGAACTAAGTGTGCCAATTATGGCAGACACTTCTACCTAACTATTGCAACACTTATTTTATAGTCCTTGATCTGGAAACCCTACGACCATGGGCGGAAAGGCAATGCTTACGTGATACCTTCCATCTTTTGATTAAGTCAAAGGTATGCTGTGATACAAAGGTAACATCAAGATTCAAAGGTAATATCTTTAGCAAGAAAGGTCAGTCCTCTCTACTCTCTATGCTTTTATCATTTTGTCCTTTATCGTTTTTGTTGGTATTTCCCAAATATGTGTGGCGCGCATTGACATTCGTGATTTGTCCAAGGTTCTTGTATGAAGACGGAGTAGCTTAACCCCAACTGAATGTTTGGAAATGGTTTAATTACGTTAGACTTTACGCTGAGATTCCTACCGCTAGGATTGAGTTCATCTAATAAAATTTGTCTATTACCTGATCAAGTATTCGCCGCCGGTGTTAAATAGACTGGCGTTGAAGCCTTGGTTAAGTGCAGTATTGCCCTTGTATAAAATGTGTATAACTTTCTAATGGATTGAAAATTCCAGATTTAGGAAATAGTTCACATATGTTTTCCCTAAATTAATTTAATAAGAGCCGCATTCACATAATGTCTTTTCGTTCTTTTTACAAAAATGTAACTCAAATTTGTCGCCGAAGTTGGTATGTTTCTACTCCAGCAACATATTTGTTCGAATAAATAATATACTATTAAGCAGTAGATGGCGCTGTACTGCGAATTTAATTTTCAAACTTAAAAACATCAATGAAAATTTAACCCATTTGTGTTAAAAGATAAATTGTAAAACGTAATTTTATCCGTAGATTCTTTTAATAGCAAATATGTTTAAATGCATAAACACTCTTTTTATCCTGTTGTTCTACCTTTACTTTATTAATAAATAATCAATATTCTTCGAGCTTGAGCTCAGTTTTGCTGTTGTTGTTTTTATTTTCCTCGATATCTCGCTACTCCATTGTGTAGCATCATCAGGAGATATAAACAATATTTAACATCGAGGAAAATAAAAACAACAACAGCAAATCTAACCTCAAGCTCGAAGAATATTGATTATTTATGCATTAAAATTTTTTAAAATTCAAATACAAACCTGGATGTGACATTTGAGTCATGATGCAACTAATAGAGGTTGTGTTATAAGAACAACTTAAATGATTTGCCTTTCCTTCTATTCATTACATGAAGAATCAAATTCAAATGTATTTGGTTTTTGTAATTTCTGTCTTACTTTTATTCTTGACATACCTTTGTGTTAACTTTAACACGAAAACAAAATACATTATATTGTTGCCTTGATATATTGGCCGTAATACTGGTATCACCTGTTAGGACAAACATCTCGATTCGAAGTAAACTGTTGCTTACATTGCGAACGCCAATTGAATATGTTGCTTGCATTGTGATTCCGGCTATAAGGGGTATACGTTTTTAATAAATGTTGAAATATATTTTAAGAAATGGGGAATATAAGCTATTAATATTTTTTTTCAATTGTTTATTTTTGTTAGCCATGAAAAATTGGCAGAAAATAACTGGCACCCACTTAACTACATGGGTGTTTGTCTTATGGCTACGATCTTTTATTCTTTCCTTCCAATCATTGTTATCAACATCACTATCTCTCATTTTCATGTTGCTATTGTTGTTCTCGTTGAGCCCTTATGATGAATACGTGTGGTCTTCTGAATAACTCAGCACAAGTGATGACAATAAACTTTAACATCAAGTTATAAAGTGAATGAAATGAGAAAAGTTTCCTTGACGCAATGATGAGCATACGACAGAGAAATTTCCTCTAACTTTTATATTATCGCAGAAATTATGCCGCCTGCTATACCTCCTGCATCATCTTAAGCCAGTCGATCAAATTAAATGGCCTTACATTAAAGTGCTGGAGGATTTAGAGCAATTGCCACTGTTGCTTTTGGTGATGTATTGTCTAGGAATAATGGTTGCCTCGACGCCGGTAATGATGAAAAATTATGATGAAATTAACATTAATTTTATGGAATTACTTCTGTACGAAAATGATGAACAATGTAAACGCATTTATGACAGCAAATATATCTCGGCAATAAATCTAGAAAAATGCGTCAACTGCCAGTAAATGTAACATCAGACATTTCCCGTCCCGCAATGGTGGTATTTTTAAAAGGATTTCGTAGGCGAACATCAACAAAAGGAGGATATTTGGTTAAGGTAACATTCCTAATTAGCATTAAATTCCGCCAAAGGATTTAAAATCTAAAATAAACATTGCCATTAACATGGAAACGTTAAATGTATATTCAGGGGAATGGTTAAAATGACTGTAACATAATAATGTACAACACGACACAAATAACTCAAACAAATTTCGAAAGCAGAGCAAAAAGATTTTCCACATCAATTCGTTTACGTCATTTCCAGGTAAAACAAGTTGCGATCACGTCCACAATAGCTGGCCAGGATGTAAGATTTTGTATCACCAGATTTATGGCGTGAAACATGAGCAAAATTGGTTACAAAGAAGTTTCTTATACATTTTGTTGCTTTATTGACATGTAAAGAAGGGTGGCTGAAAACCAAATGACTTATTTTCTATTTTATTTTCATAATTTACCGCCTTTCGGTAGAAATATTATAAACTTGTATTAACAGTGCTATTCTCGACCGAGTGACAAGCGTATTTGTCGTGATAGTAAATACATTTGTGACAAGAACTTCAATTTGCTATTCTGGATGTCAAATAAAAGCTCTTTTTGTTTTAGTTGATAATGATAGTTATTACCCTAGACGAATAAATACATAGATACATTTATTCTCTCAATAAATTAAACGTCATAAGTACGGTGGAAAGTAAACATTGGATGGTGGAAAACATGGGTTCAATAATATCAGATAGAGGCAATAGTAAACAACGTCCAACCATAGACGAATACATATAGAGATACATTTATTCACTCTTCTGACGTTTCATTTCACACTCTTCGTCGTAGGTTTGTGGAAATGAGAGAGATTACATTTAAAATTAACTTACACCAGGTGGAGTTACAAAACATGTTCACTTAACTTTTTCATGTCGTTGCGTCCAACAAAGTAATAGCAGCCGAATTTCGTGTTTTTGTGGCAAACTAATTGTGTTAAATACAAAACAAATGTATACCAACGATAAAAGTCATGAAAAAAGTGAAAAATATATTTAAATTTTTCAGTTCTACACCAAAACGACATGAAACTGTTAAGTGGACATATTTTGTAACTCCACCTGGTGTAAGTTCATTTTAAATTTAATTTCTCTCATTTCCACAAACCTACGACGAAGAGTGTGAAACGAAACGTCAGATGAGAGAATAAATGTATCTACATATGTATGTACTCGTCTATGGCTGTAACGTTCTCAATAGCACATGATAATAAAAATGTTGTGTAAATAAACAGCACAAAATTAGAAAAATGGAAATATCTCGCAAACGGAGTGCCCAAACGAAAAATTAGCCAATTTATAACGGTTTCCAGGGATTTTAGAAAGTTGGTTACTACGTCTTTGGTTGGTTGGTTGGACTACGACTACTACGATATCCACCATGAACTAAATGAGAATTGGGAATGAGAGATAATTTCGCTAGTACCTTTTCGATCAGCTGTGCCATAGAACCCCCCTCACATCACCGATGGCAATGTGTAAAGGCCGTTTACACATTCTTCATGTCTAATGGGTAAATTCTAGCGTGTTTTGCACATTTTTTTTGGTGTGAGCTCAAAAGATGAGTTATAGATGATGATTATAGTTCCCTACTGGCTGTTGATATTTTGATTCCTAGTGTATTTTGGCAAAACAAATTTATATTTTTTGGTCAAAATAGGGCTTAAACGTTGTGTCAAAGTTTTGGTAGAATATTTTTTTTACGGCAGCATTTTGAAATTTCGATCACGTACCTATATTGTTTCTTCCCAATTTTTCAGTTAAATTTTCCTTATACTTCATTGTGTATTTTTAATGAAGGAGTACCCTTAATACAGGGTGTCCGTCGGAAAGGTATACTACTTTGATTGTTTGTAATTTTTGATTAAATGAAAGAGAATGTATCTTATATTGATAAATGTTTTATTTAATGTCGGCAATTAGGTCTGGAATACAATATCAGATAAATGTCCGCCTCTGTTAGCCTCACAAATGCGAACCCTTTTGAGCACATTTTTCATTACATTCTCACACATTTCACGCGGTATTTCATTAATTTCATCACGAATATTTTGTTTGAGTTGCTCAAGCATTTCTGGTTTGTTTGCATAAATCTTGCTTTTCAGATATCCCCACAAAAAGAAGTCCGGAGCAGTCAAATCAGGCGACCGCGGAGGCCAATCAACATCACCATTTCTTGAAATAACTTGTTCTGGAAAGAGGTCTCGCAGTAATTCCATTGTAATCGTGGCTGTATGCGAGTGGCACCGTCTTCTTGATACCACATGTTACTCAAGCCCAAAGCATGCAGTTGTGGCGTTAAAAAGTTTTCAATCATATCACGATATCGCTCCCCATTGACAGTTACCGTTACGCCGTTTTCATTTTCAAAGAACTAAGGTCCAATGATTCCTCCTGACCAAATTGCACACTAGACTGTCACTTTTAATGGATGCAAAGGTGACTGATGAATAACTTGAGGGTTTTCCATTGCCCAGAACCGACTATTCTGTTTATTCACATATACATTCAAAAGAAAATGTGCCTCGTCACTCATTATGATTTTTTCATGAAATTCGGGGTTGTCGTGGGCGAGCTGTAACATCCTATTGGTATATGTACGTCGGCGTAAGTGGTCTTGTGGAAGAAGGTCTTGTGTCAACTGAATCTTAAATGGAAACATATGCAAATCCTTGCGCAAAATTCTTGCCAAAGTTCTTCTTTGAAGACCAAGCTCCTGAGCACGGCTTCGAATTGAGGTTGATGGATTGTTTTGAACACTTTCTTGAGCAGCAGTAGAGATGGGCATGTGAGTAAGTTTTGACTCACGCTCACGAAACTAAGACGGTCACTCACGCACGAAGATCTTTTCGCTACTCACGTTCACGCACGCTCACGTGAGCAAAATTTGGTCCTACTCACATTCGCGCGGGAATCACGCGTGATTCGTAGTTTTTTAAATATTTTGTGGAAAGGATATAAAATTGGTTAGGCAAAGGCCTTGGGAAAGGTATTAAATGTAATTTAAAACGATTTTGGACACTCAGCCTTGGCAGTAATGGTCGATATTTTAACAAAATTATAATTTTTCGAGTTTAGGGAAAGTTTCGCTTGTTATTTTATTGATATCATTAAAAACGGTCCAAATCACATTAAAATTATACTTGCATATAGACAAAGGAAGTGTTATATATTTGCAATAATACAAATAAAAATCAAACTTCAAACTTTTTTTCAACTCGAGAATATGAACACTTTATTTTGAAAAGTGTATTAATTGTATATTATTTTGAAAAGATAAATTCAGTTCAAATAATTTCGTTGTGAATGAAAATGATACCTCAGAAAATGATACCTCGGAGTGTAGTGGTGTATTTTCCAAATTCTGGAGTCGACGGCGGAGCGAAGTCCTGAAGTTTCAAATTGCTGGAGTCGGAGTCGTGCAATTTTGGGCAGACTCCACAGCCCTGCAAGAATGTGTAAGAAATATTATATTTAAAACGTAGTAGAAGAAGACAAATTTTTTCCAACTATGTATAATATGTCTACCTGCGGTATTACATCAAGCCTGGGTACGTACGCAAAATCAACATTTCGGCCTGAATTTGCAGATTCTGTACCCTACCTGGTACCTGGTCAATATGATAACCGCCCGTAAAGCACTTCCGATCTGAATGAACTTTGGTGTTAAGCTATATTACGTCAAACGTCAATCAACTGTTGAATCTCGGAAAACAAAACAGCTACTATTATTAATGTGCCATATGCCAATGCGCATCTCTTACATGGGAGATACCTTAATGGGCGTAGCAAAGTCGTTAATTTTTCAAGTATACAGTTACGGTTAACAAAATGTTGATTATTAATTATCCTATCTCATTAATTATCTTGATAACATTAGAGCCCAATGTATGTTTAATTTAATACTATTAAAATTATTTGACAAATAGTGAGCGAAGTATGAAAATTTTCCTCCCAAAAAAATCGTTCACGAAAATTCGAGTTTATTTTAGAAATTTAGCTCTCCTGACCAAGATTAATGTGTAGGATCAGAATTTGTTGGGCAACATTTTAGTTCACAATAATGATTTAAAAAAGTACACAAATAAGCAACCCGAACTCAAAAATTGTAAATTTTGTTCAAAAATCATACCAACCGGTTTTAAATAATTTAAAATTGTTTTGAACTTACATTTGGTTGAGGTCTTGCCAATGGAGCTGCATGTTTAGAACTAAATTTTGGCTCAAACCGACCAAGTTATTACCAAAATCTAAATAAAGTCAGTGCAAATGTTTACATTTTAAACTTATGATTCCACATATCTTTGTAACGCTTAGAGACACGACACACGACTCTGCAAGTTTGTTGTTTGTGCGACTTATTAAAATTTCAAAAACAAAGAACCTTTAAATCGGACTACAAGTTAAGAAGTTACATCCCATGAAAGTTTGATCACTAAGGTGTTATATTATGACACATTTTATCACAACGTACGTTGCCACAGGGTGCCTCTAAATACCAGATTCGGAAAGCTGGACTCCTCCCCTATATATACTTGATATATTCTAAAACAATCGGATCTATAGTTTAGAAGCTCTGATATAATGCATACTATTCCAACCTTTTTGATATCGGCCCACTGTGAAACGCAGAAAACTCCTTGGCTTGTATCAGAATATCTCCTTGGCTTGTATCAGAGTATCTTGTATCTTAATATACAGAAGAAATGCTACTTTGGTTAATAAAATAGTAAGAAACTCGAAAATAAATGAATTCAAATATTCGTGGCTCACGCGAAAATAATACTCACGCACACTAACTCACACAAAGATTGGACTCACGCACGCTCCCGCACGAAGATTTTTTCGCTACTCATGTTCACGCACGATCAGGTGAGCAAGAGTTGGTCCTAATCCCATTCACACGTGAATCACGCGAGATTCACGTGAATCACGCCAATCACGTGACTCGCCCCCATCTCTAGTACGTTGTGGTCAATGCTTGGGCCTATCAGCTGCAGACCCTCTTTCTTCGAAATCATTCACTACACGATAAATAGTGGATTTTGTTGGCACGTTGTTTCTCCCAAACATTTCACGTAACTTTCTCATCGTCACAGTAATCGATCATTGATTTTGATAAAATGTTTTAACGATTAAAACACGTTGGTTTATCGAACATTTTTCCATAATAAATTTGCCACGTCTCTACTTCACGACTGCCAAATATGAACTGTCAAGACTAATGTTTACCAAAATGGCGGCAAAACAAAGTAGTATACCTTCCCGGCGGACACCCTGTATAAGCTATTTAAGCTGTGATTGGTTAATTACATTGAAATTAATACATTCTAAAAAATGTGTTGATGTAAATGTTTACTCGGAATATACTGTAGTAGACTGATTCAAAATGCAAAAACATTAAAATCTTGTGCTCCACAAGGCTGACCCTATTCCAATCGATATAGTAAGTATATATTTCAAATATCACACTAATGGGACAATATTTAGAGGTCGCTAGAAATTTACGATTTTTCGGGGTTCATGTGAAACTTGTTACACAAAACCAAAAAGTTGACATTTCTAGCGACCTCTAAATATTGTCCGATTGTTCCAATTTTTGGTATGCACACTTCTTTTGATGAATGAAACTGGGGCGGCCTTGTGGAGACAAAAAAAATATCATCTCCAAATCCCATACATTCTTGAATCAGTCTAATACTGTAGTTGCTTGTTTGCTTTGTAAAACTTTCAAGACAGCATGAACTTTTCGCCTATCAAAAATTTTCATTCTGAAATAAATGTTCAAACCGTTCACATAGTGAAGTTCTCAGAATCCAGGTGGTTCTCAGAATCCAGGTACAAGTTCACGTAATGAACAGGAAGGAGAAATAAACTTCAAAAACGTTAACTACTACAACAAATACGGCCGAGAAAAATATGATCTGTTATAATTTTGAAAATTTGCATTATTTTCCCTTAAATCTCTCATCGAAATGTTCGCGGCTTAAATACAAAACTGTCAAGACTCTCTGTTGATAGTTTTAGATTCGACGACGATACAATAGCGATTTCTGAAACATGGCTTAAGATTAATAATTTTAATTCTGAGATTTTTTGCGGTAGATGTTTGATATCTCGAAGGGATCGCATGGTTGAAAGTGGGTTTGGTATTTTGATTGCCGTCCTCGTTCGATCGTTGAGTTATGAGGTTGTGCCGACTGGCATTGATGTCACTGAATTTTTAGCGGTTTCAGTCAAAGTTATTACATATTCTTATATTCCAATTTATACAATTTAGCATTTACCAAAAGCACTTACATAGTTGCAATCTCCAAAATTTCGTTCGTGATGTTAACTTGCGTCATGTATCGTAATTTCTTTTAACTGACACTAAGCATTTAACTCCCTTAAGTCCTTGTGACTGGTTTCCTAATTTTGTCAAACTTATATTTCCACTGTATCGTGTTCAGATAAATGGAATTATTAATTCAATGGATAGAACAACATTGCAACTCGTTTTCGTTAATGATTCGAACAATTTTGAGACGGTGCAACGCTTCTTTTAGTAGGATGGAAAATTGATGGAAAATTTGGCATGCATCACTAAAATAGGAAATCTTTTTCCTCGCGCGAAATATTTTTTTACTTCATAATCCTTTTAGGGCTGTCGATTGGGAATCATATTAAATTGTGAGGACCGTCACGGGCATGACAATACCGTGTTGGTTTTCTACGATTTCCTTTGGAAATTCACAGGAAAGGCTGTGCCAAGTAGATCTGTGACAGCTGAATCTGCATCGCCTCCATTGTCTTCTAAGCATTTAGCAACTGAGGAATGCCAAGGGCAGGCTCTATAGTAAGTATAAAAGGTCGGGTAGTATATTCTATCGCCAGGTGAGAATATGACGCTAAATCCCGTCAGTGATATGCTGTTTATGTGAAAAATGTTGACAAGAATTGCTTTCCGAAAAGGTTTTACGAATTTGTTAATACTGAACGAATGTCCGCTTCGATTCTTTCAAGAGTGGTAATGGATATATCAATAGCTGGTGACTCCAATTCTAACCTCTTAACAGAGTCTGTATTTAAGGACAGTATGGAATCACTGGGACCCATATCAATTAATACGGTTTCTTCCAAACACTTTACAAGAACCAATAGCACACTCTTCGACCTAATCTTCACTGGTGATAAATCTAAAGTTCTACTATATGATAAATTGTCCGCTTTATGTTTCTTAAAACACGATCTTGTTTTTGTTACTTATGATTTTTCATTGGATCGAATGGATCGAATTTCGTAATTCCAAAAATATAAACCACGATCTCATGAATCGGCATTTATCAATGACAGACTGGGATAACGTATACTATATGGCTTCAGTTATTGATCAGTTAAACTTTCTCGAGAGTAATATTGCAGAATTGTGTGATAAAACAGTACCGTTGAAGACGAGGACCGTAACGGCAGGAAATAGACCATGGTTCAATACTTCTATTAAGGATGCAATACAATGTAGAAATCTTGCGTACTCTCGGTGGAAGCGTTTCAGAACGCTTGAATTTAAAGATGAGTTCCGTTCAGCCAGAAATCAAGTTATTCTAGGAGATTTGGTGCAGCTCTCGAATCCTGTCAAAGCTGGAAAACAATAAGCGACATCTGTAATAACGCTGCATACATACACTGCTCGCTTGATTCTGATGAATTGAATACGATTTTTACAAATACTCCTATGGTGGGAGTGAATAATAATTCTGTAATCTGTGAAACTGTTCCGTATAATGATAATTTTTATTTTTTTTATCAAACCAGCACTCAGGGATGCCCACTATAAATGCAGTGCATTGTGTTGGTGAAGGAAAATTGAGGTAGTGGAGGGTGGAAAGAGGGAGTAGTGTCTGTTGACATTTGCCTTGAATCTTTGTATGTCACAATTGGTGGGAAATATACATGAAATATACATGATACACATTAGGGTGGGGCGATTAGTATGGAAGGGCGCTTCGCGTTTCTGATCCTTGGGATTGTACTGAGCAAAAAAGTCTACGGTGAAAATCGAGCTTCCAAATTTTGACTTGCAGTTTTTTCTCAGACTTTTGTCACGTTTTTTTTTTTTTGATATTTTGACCTATAACAGCCAAACCATTGAGATTTTCGATCCAATACTATCCAAGACAATAGTTAAGAACTCTCTAGTACATCGCAAAAGCATTGGAACGCTCCTTCAGGCAGTTTTGGCCTTGTGAAAGTGCAACGTTTTCGTGAAAATATTGATAAATACCATTTTCAGTTGTTCATAGCGCAAAATCATAAAAATGTTATATTTCTTATTTTTTTCCACTTTTTTTATCCAAAAATATAATGTTTTTTTTTGTTTTGTTCAATATTTATTTTGAAAATTATGACAAATTCATTTAAAGTACAAAGTAATTGTATTGGTAGAGACAAGGTATGAATCAAGAAGAAAGCAATTATTGTTTTAGACGATTTCACATCAAAAATTACAATTCAGTGTATTTTTCATTCAAAGATTGCCTTCCAAATCTTTTCGAGATTCCATACGAGGCGCTTTCTTTCGGCCTTCAGATACAGATGCCATTATACCTTCACGGTATTTGTCGATTGACCGCTTAGCAACACTAGCTAGTAGCTGGACATGACACGCTCCGTACCTTGAATATGACAAGGTATTAGTGGGTCTGGAAATGGTGGATCTTCATCATCTACTCATTCGAGGTATTGTTGTAAATGCTCATACGGAATTTTCCTGGTAAATGGCGGTTCAAATAACAATGCTTAGTCCTCTAAGTCGATCATGTGAACGTAATCCGTACAATCAAAATTGATGTTTGGTTTTAAATATTCGCGAAGCTCAGTTAAATCGCATACTTTATCGCAAATATATAATATTTTTTTGAGTGCCAATTTACGAATTTCTTTACAATCATCGAATAACATGCTCAACGAAACATGTTCACTGTGTGCGAAATAGGAATTATTCTGTATTACGGGATTTACGATGTTACGTAAGTTGTCTGGTAAATATTGCGTCCACTGGATGAACTTTCCAAGCAGAGCCCTACCGTACAGCCGAATTGTAGTATATGACGTTGAAATACATGGGAACATACACTTTCATGATGTACCTTGCCAAAATTTGTAAATTTTGTGATGGGTTTTCTGTTGCAATATACACACGGAACAATCTACTAGCTTTTGTTATCCATCTCGAATGTCATACCGGTCCAGGTTTGATGTTTGCAAGATTAATTGAGCAACTACCATTTGAAACGGCTTGGACAATTTGGTATAGATATTTAACGTCCGTGGAAAGTTGATTTTCAGCATCTGTACTCAGTGGAGAAATGTGTTCAAGTGGAATAAGTTGAAAATTTTCGATAACCTGAAACATGTTTAGATTATTGCAATAAAAAATTACAAAACTATATCGTATAGAGAAAGAAGTACATAAAGTTATGATATTTACTTGTAATGTATTGCAAATATCTATCCTTTGAGCTAACGATCCAGTGCTTTTTATCGGTCCAGTAGTGGCCGATTTTTCGACAGCGTTGTACAGATGTCGGAACGGCAATTCGTTGAAATGAAGTAAACAGATAAACCAATGTATTGGTCTATCTAGATAGATGTGCCAGTGTTTGCCACCTCACCGTCACTACAGACGGCAATTAAATTTTCAAGTTAAAGATTTTTAGATTTGAAAAATGAAATCAATTCGGCTTGTTTCGCTTTGGAGGTTTCGCCTTTGCCTTCTAAATTCACATAGCCAATTAGTGACGAATGTGGTTCACGTATTACTACTAGGTGTGGTTCTTTTCGCATTGTAGTGTGATATACTTCATTAATTTTCTCCCGAGTTAATGAATCATTTTTGCGACCATCCAACGAAAAAGCGATCAACGATTCACCATCGTGATTTGCTCGGAAAATATCGTGTCTCGATTTTTCACGCTCTCGGGTCACTTTTCTTTTATCCATAATAATGGTTTCACCTCGCTCATCCTTAAACTGTATGTCAGCGAATAAAGCTGAAGCCAAAACAGATGCTAATCGATCGGATACCCCAAAGCGATCGCACATCATTGCGATCGCATATACATTCTTCGCACAGTTGGTGTATGGATTTCCGAACCAGGAGGTTCATAGTTTTCCAATTCATGCACATCTGATGCGGTTGGTTGAAATATTGGATCAGATCATGCACCTGAATGTAAAGATGGTGCTTCGACTGGCAAATATTCAGGTATTGTAAGTCTGCGTTCGTTATGCTGATCCAACATGAATTCACGGAGTAGGTCAGGAATTTTGGCACAATTACATCGAGCTGTTTTGAGCCGGCATTTACATTTTCCCATGTAAAATATTTTCGTTGTGCTGTCAACAAATACTCTGAATTTAGTATCATTTTTTGTTTGTCTCTTACAAGCTTCACGGTAATTTTTCAATAATCTGCCAATTTCTTAATAATTTGTTCGAAATTTGTATCAATTTGTCGCAAACGTGTGGAGTGAATGTGTCGTATGAAAACATTTTATTTGCGTTTTTGCAACGAGCGGCCAAGAAAAAATAATGTTTCAAAATGTCGCTCGTGGTTTTAAGCGAAATATCGTCTAATTCAGCCTCTAAACCGAATGCTAATACGTTTTGCGAAGGCATATGTTCTAGATTTGATGATGACGCTGATGATTCTGGCTGCGTCTCCATCGCCACATTCTCTGTATTATCAGAATCCATATTTTTTATATCAGTTTATACACGAAACAATTATTTATAACACTTACATTTGCGGCAGATATTTTAAAATGCGTATTTAATTTTATGTATATTTGATGCTGTGATCGTTTACAATAAACTAACAAAATTGCGTCAAATGAACTGAAAACAATAGAAGAATAAAAAATAAGAAATAAAATAAATAGAATAAAATAAAAAATAGAATAAAAATAAGAAATAGAACATTTTTATGATTTTGTGCTATGAACAACTGAAAATGGTAATTTATCAATATTTTCACGAAAAATGTTTACTTTCACCAGGCCAAAACTGCCTGAAGGTGCGTTCCAATGCTTTTGGGATGTACGAGAGAGTTCTTAACTATTGTCTTGGCTACAATTATAGTATTGGATCGAAAATCCCAAAATATCCAAAAAAACCAAAAATATCTTTTTGGCCATGAAAGCAAAGTTTTTTCTAAGTAATATGTTAAGAGAAATTGTAGCCCGACACAATAGCTACAACTTTACTTTTGAATAAAAGTCAAAATTTTGAATAGTTTACGAAATATGAGCCCAAGAATATGTGAAAATTTTCCAAAAAAAACAAAGTCCGAGAAAAAACTTCAAGTCAAAATCTAGAAGCTCGATTTTCACCGCAGACGTATGGTCTAGTGAACTTTTTTGCTCAGTACAATCCCAAGAATCAGAAACGCGAAGCGCCCATTAAGATGTTCAAATCGCCCCACCCTAATAAACATGACTAGTTTCGCTCGAAGAATCACAAGAAAATGTAATTCACATACAAACAATTTCCTCTAAAGCAAAAATCAATAAATATGTTAGGGTCAAGTAGGTTTGAGTTTGCATGTGTCACTCGGGATGATGTATTTAACAGCTGCAGTATGATAAAGTCCAATGCTGTTGGATATGATAACATTCATCCAAAGTAATTTCACCACATATTTTACCGCATGTAACACGCTTAAGGAACACCATCATCACGACGAGTTGCTTCCCTGAAAAATGGAAACATGCAAAAATTATACCAGTTCCTAAATCAAATACAGAGTACCGACCGATTGCTATTTTATGTTTTCTGTCAAAAGTTTTGGAAAAGATTTTAAATCGCCAAATTAGTGAATTCATTCATGAAAATAATGTAATATCGGAAATGCAATCAGGTTTTCGCCCAAAACACAGCTGTGTAACCGCACTAATAGATGTATCGGAGAATATTAGGCGAGATCTTGATGATGGAAATGTAAACTTCTTAGCTCTCCTGGATCATTCAAAATCCTTCGACACAGTCAACCACCAACTGTTATGTTCTAAGCTAAGGTGTCATTTTAATTTCTCATCCACATCAACGAATCTGATAGCGACTTATCTGTCTGATCGAAGCCAAACAGTCCATGTGAATAATACTACTTCTAATCCTCTTAGGCTGACAAGAGGTGTTCCTCAAGGTTCGATTTTAGGATCACTACCCTTTTCCCTTTACATTAATGATTTGCCGCAACATTTATCCTACTGTAGAGTTCACATGTAAGCAGATGATGTATAGTTGTACCAAAGTAGTTCAGTTGAATCCATTGAGGAAAACGTTGATAAGCTAAACCATGATTTGGAAAAGATATATTGTTGGGCAACTGCTAATTACCTTTCTATTAATCCACAAAAATCAAAATGTTTATGTATTCACAAGAAAACTCTAAGACCATTAGTTGAAACTAATATTGTTATTAAAACTAAAAAAATTGAAATTGTACGAACAGCTAAAAATCTTGGTTTAGTCTTCAACAACGATCTAACTTGGATGGATCATGTCAATTCATTGGTTGCACATATATACATTAAATAGAGAACACTGTGGTCTGTACAGTATTTTACGCCGCTTAACGTGAGAATATTGCTTGCAAAGGCATATTTGATCCCAAGTTTAAGATATGGTTGTGAACTGTTCTGTAATAGTGATTATGTAAGTAGGAAAAGCTTGAAGTATTATATTACAACATAGTAAGATATGTATATGGACTTAGAAAACGTGATCATATCTCTGTGTATTCGAAAAACCTTTTTGGAGTATCTTTTGAAAGCTTGTTAAAAATAAGAGTACTGATATTTTTACCACGATTTCGTAGCCTGATTGCTGAATGGCATTTCTATATTAATGCAATTCGTCTTTGGAATGCTCTTCCTCATAACCAACAATCTAACAGCAATGCAATAAGTTTTAAGAAATTTCCTTTTAATTACTTTGCGTCCGAATAGATTTCTTTTTGTTTTTCATTTATATTATTCTTTTATATTATCATAAATTTTAATATTAATTTTTTCTTTTTTTTGTAATCTCTTATTGTTCTATTTATGTTCTAAATTAAATCATTAATTAAACATGTTTTTATATTTGGCGATCTAATTGTAACATACACATTAAATAATCCTGCACTTTAATTATAAGACTTTGTCTTGTTGTCTAGGATACATACAAACAAATAAATAAATAAAAAATAAATAATTAAAAAAAATATGGAATGTACGAGTACATATCTTTGACGTTTGGGAATAAGTTCTTAAGTCAGAAACTGTAGTTTTTCGTAATTTTAAATTGAAAATTATTTATATATGAAATTTTCTGACTTATTGCCTAAAGAGCAAATGATTACGATTGGATGGAGTTGTGCTAGATTTAAGTTATTAATACCAAACGAAAGAGAAAAAAAAATTGAGTTAAACCCAATCAAAAACCCAAAATGCATTTTTTTGACTTAAGACGTTATTCCCAAACGTCAAAGATATATGCCTATGAAATTTTCATTACTTTTTATACACGTACTTTCAGCCGTACTTTCATATCAGCTGAATTGCGGTCTTAATACCGGATTCGTGAGAAGTTATTGTTGTTAAAACCCAAAACTGATGTTAGTCTTGATGGAATTCTTGATACGGTGTTGAAATATTCTTTCGAAACTCTTGCTAGACCTCTAACTATGTTTTTCAATGTATTTTTAAAGTTGTGATATTTCCCTGATATCTGGGAAAGCTTATATCAGCTTATTATTCTGAACAAATCCGAAACTGAGCGCAATTTTAAAACTGTATGAGAAATTGGTGACTGACATTATATCTTAAAGAGTTTCGTCTGTTATTGACTTCCATGGTCTACGAAAGGGTTTTCTGCTGTAAGAAACCTACTCCAATTTACTTCACACATAGTAGGGGTTTTTATTTTAGGAATGTAAATGGATATTGTTTACTCTGAGCTGATTTTAGTAAACCCTTCGACTACTATTGCTCAAGTTAAATGCTATCAGTTTTAATGGTACAATTATTGATTTGATTTCAACCTATCTTAAAGGCTGGGAACAAACGGTCATGTTTGGTCACTTACGTGGCTTCCAGTATTCCCCAAGGTAGCCGGGCCCTGTATTGTTCATCGATGATATGCCTAGCTCCATATCCGATACTAGCTTGCTTAAGTATGTAGATGATGTTAAGATATATATGTCTTTCTCAAATGCTCTTGATTTCATACATCTTCTGAATGAATTGGAGCATTTTTATACATGGTACAGTATTACCCTAATGGATCTGAATGTGGAGAAGTGTAAACATATGGTATTTAACACGACTCGTGCTATTACTTCCCACTATACATTGGGAGGTAATACATTGTAACTGGTCGATTCATAACTAGATCTTAGGATTTTACATGATAGGAAATTGACCTTCAATAGTCACATTATAACTACTGTGAACAAGGTTTAAGGTGTTGTTTTTTTATTAAACGCTGGGCTACTACCCATATACATATTACTAAAACTCTGTTTATATTCCTTGTTAGACCCATTCTAGAATACGGTTGGGTTGTGTGGGATCCAGAATATGATTTGAATACTTGTAGTAATATGTTGGAGTTGGTGGAAAACCAATTTTAATTGTTCTGTCTTAGAAACCTACGGTGGGATCCAAACTTGAATATTCCACATGATGTGAGTACATTATATTTCAGAAAGTTACCTACACTGGTCAGTAGACCAGATAAATTCGATGACCATACATAAGATTCTCAGAGGTGATGTATGCTGTGAATACCTACTTTGCTGGGTTATGATCAATGTCCCTTTACGATCTTCAAGGAATTATAAACTTACGTGTATGTAATTTGAGCGTCAGAATAATGCTTTAGCTGAACCACTGCGTAGAATGTGTTCTGATTTTAAAGACGTCTTCCAATTTATCGACTTTTCCTCATTCCCGGATATTGTCAAGTCTTATATTTTAATCTATCTTAATGTGTAGATTGTTTTGCCATTTTCAATATAGTTGCATTTATAGTCCATAATAGTTGTTTTATGTTGTAGTCACGTGTTAATTTGAATTTTATTTGAGTACAGTGTGCAACAGCCATTTGGTCCCAGGTATGTGAATAATTTTTGTGACGTGTTTTGGTGTTCTGACCCCGGAAAAGTCTCTAAAAATACTTTCTACCCTGAAAAAAAAGGCTTCGGCGCTTGGATGAAATATATTCGTTAATATTTTACATTTCTGTAATGAAAATTTTCGTACATCCGAGAATTTGGTTGTTGCTGCATGGAAAAATGTAATACATGATTTCTTTGGTAATTTTCATTTCGTTGCCGCAACAATTAATTTTCAGTTCCTGCAACAATTATATTTAATTTGAATGTTGGAGAAAACCGGGCGAAAAATGAATGTAAAAGTAAGCGTATGCATTTTAGACTATTGTTCTTTGTTTTATATCTTGCTCTTCCCATAGTTTATTATTATTATTTATTTGTGGGTTTTCTGTTTCCCAATATTTATAACGGAACCAAACTAATTTTTATGAACGTTAAGAGAGAAACAGAATGAAGAAGGATAATGAGCGTATTTAAAACAGAGCTCAGTAAGGCAAAATGGTCAGCATGAGTGGTGACACACGTAAACATTTTAAATCAGTTCCTTCCAACAACCGACTGTAGTAGACGTGTTTCTCTGCCGGAATGTTTTAAATTTATGTGTTAGCTTAGTGATTAGGTAACTTAATAATAAACTTCCGACATCAATTTGTTGCTATTTTAAAAAGCACCGTCATTGGGAAACATACATTGTGTTAATTAATGTGTTTTGGTCGTTTTCATATATGTATGTAGATAGCGAAAATAAACCCAAAGATGGTAATAGAATGTGCAAAGACGTAGGCAGTTGTAACTGAACAGTTGTGTATGTGTGTACGCGACAGTACAGATTGTAACAAAAATATATCGAGTGTGTTTGTGTTTTACAGCCAAAGTCACGATGTCGAACGTTAATGTTCGCTTTCTTTCTATGCGACAAACAGCTGATTTGGGAGTCACTAACAAGCGAACGAAAACATATACAATTCAGTAAAAAATCGGACCCCACTTACACCCTCTCCCTCAAAATCCAAGCGAACGAAGCCAGGCACTCAATTTCGTTTCAGAATGCGAGTCACTATCTTTCGACTTGTCGTTCGCATGGTTTTACGTGTGTTTGTGTGGTTGTTGTTCAAAGCAATAACATAAACTAGACGTTCGCCATTTAATTTCGGAGCGAGAGAGGAGAGTACGAAGAACTAGTATCTGCAGGTGCCACAAAGTTGTCGTTTTTGTGCTGAAATTTAAATATATTTTAACCCATTAACGACTGACCCTAGATTGGCTTGTACGATTTTTTATAAATTTGAGTATGTTTGCCAGGGGGATCGTAGTAGTTGAAAGAAAAAAGAATTTTGTTGATATCTCCCCTAGCACCCGAGATATAGCATGGGTATTTAAATACCCGACAGGCTTTAGTGTAAACTAATTTCATTAGAACTTATTTGTTTGAAACTACCGCGCGCTATTTCTTTTTCATTCTGTGTGTGTGGTGAATAAGCACGTGTGTGGTGAATAAGCACTCTATTTCGTTCGAATCATGTGTGTGCCGCTTTATTCGCAAAACAAGGAAAAGTGTTCTTCCCCGAAATAAGCGAGAAAATGTGTACGTACAGAAAGAAGAGAAAAATGTTCATATAAGTGGTGGTCATCGCGTAGTGCACACGTAAAATAAGAGCGTTGCATGAACCAAAAAGTGAAATAAACCAAAAAATTTTAATAAACAGAAACCTGAGCAATTTATAACAATTCGTAAATTGGTAAGATTTTGTTTGTAAAATTTTGTATGCAAAATGATTCGTCGACAAAAAGTTCTGACTGCTAACGAGCTGGAAGCTATTCTCGAAAATTGGTCTGATGGAGTAGATGACTTTGGACAAAACGCAGACTCCGTTGATATTATTATAACGCCACCCGATGTTGTCGATTCTGTAAGCGATACTGAGGAACTGGACGACAACGTCCAGTTGTTAGACGATGAACCGGAACTACCTCGTGAGATTGTCGGGCAGTTCGAATTACAATGTACTTACAATGATGGAAACGAAAATATGCCATCAGACGGTAATGAAACCGTGATCGACGAAGAAGAGGGAGATGATGTAGTAATGGCCGCAATTTCTGATGGCTGCCGTCGTAAATCACAGCCGAAAACGAAGAAGACCCAGACGCGACTTCGAACTGATGAAGAAATAAAATCGAAATGGAGTAAAAAACAAAATTATGAATTTGATAAAGCTCCATTCGACGATACAGCTAATTCATACAAAGCCTTGTATGATAAGATTGGTGACATGAATCCTATGCAACTTTGGGAAATGTTCATTGATGACGAAGTGTTGGAACTGTTGGTCACATCCACCAATGAATACGCTACGATCAATAATTGTCCGTCGTTTTCTACATCAAAGAGCGAAATGAAAATCTTTTTGGGGGTGCTGTACATAACTGGTTACCACAATTTGCCGCAAACAAATTCGTATTGGTCGAATAAAGAATCGCTAGGATGTGCGCTAATAAAAGACTGTATTTCTCGAGACAGATTCAAAAAAATCAAACAATTTTTCCACGTGTGTGACAACACTGCATTGGACACACAAAATAAATTTGCAAAGGTTGCACCATTGAATGATCTATTGAATAAAAAATTCCTTCAATTCGGCATATTTGCGCATAACCTTGCAATAGACGAACAAATGATTGCCTACTACGGCCGGCATTCCTGCAAGATGTTCATCAAGGGAAAACCGATTCGCTTTGGCTACAAGTATTGGTGTTTGTCATCATCAGAAGGTTACTTGTATCAATTTATTCCCTACGCTGGTGCATCGGTACATGAAAGCCCAGGTTTCGGACTTGGAGAAAGAGTTGTTCTTTCGCTTATGTCGCATTTGGAGGACCGCGCCAAGCACACTGTCACTTTTGACAACTTTTTTACGAGTCATAAACTAATGGCTCGTTTATCAAACGAAGAAATCTTCGCTCTGGGAACTGTTCGAGATAATCGGACCAATCGTGCCCCACTGATAGACATCAAAGAGATGAAAAATAAACCTCGCGGGTCATCGGACTTTTGCTTCGACAAAAACAATTCTGTAATAGCAGTGCGTTGGAATGATAATGCAGTAAGTTACACTAAGAATTTGTAATTTCATTCGTTTGTTTCTCATTTATTCCCTCGTTTTCAGGTCGTAACTTTACTTTCAAATTTTATGAGCCACTTACCAATGTCCAACGCAAAGCGCTATGACCGCAAGCAACGAAAAATGGTCACAATTGAACAACCCAATTTGGTAAACCAATACAATCAACGCATGGGAGGTGTGGACCTTTTTGATAACGCGATGAATAATTATCGTATCCGAATTCGAGGAAAGAAGTGGTATTGGCCGTTAATAACAAACGCGTTGGATGCAGCTATGGTAAATGCGTGGAAATTACACTGCTTTTGCTGCAAGTATGAAAAGAAACGAATGATGTCTCAATTCGAATTCCGCGTTGAGGTTTACGAAACTCTAATGGTCAAGTCAAGTAACTATTATCATCCGGGTAGACTATCGGCATCCGGAGGACAACTGGCTATGCGCTCAGATCGTATTGACCATTTTATTGGCAAACTAGACAATCGTCATCGGTTTCGGCAATGTGGGGGGAAAACTGAATATGGTTGCTTGAAGTGCCAAGCGAACTTGCATCCGGCTCCTTGTTTTCTCGAGTACCACAACAATGTTGAACCAGACAAACAAAAGATTGCTAAGGCTCAATGATCTCATTTTTTTATAAGCATTGTCAAATTTCAATAAAACAATACAACTACGGTATAGATGTGTAATTTTTTCTTTTCAAACAAATAGTTTTATATATCAGGAAATTGTATATTTAGTATACACCATGGACTGTTGGGTATTTAAATACCCATTTTCAAAAAATCAGGTGCGACGGGAACGTGTGTCGACATATCACTATAGGATTTTTTTATTGCACAAAGGAAACCTTAAACCATCTGAAAAGGTTCAACACTTTCTTTTTTTTCGATTGCTCAATAATTTACAGCACTCTTTTAGAGAATTTTCAGACAAAAAAAAAACCCGATATTAACCGGTATGTAACTTGAGTTATACCAAGCAATAATTTTCTGTAGTATTTTTTTTTCGTAGGCCCATCTTTCCTCTTTCCTACAAAAAAAAAAAACCGATATCTTTCATGTGGTTAACGCTAGAATTTTTTAAGTGTCAACGTTTTCATGGGTATTTAAATACCCAGTAGGCTAAAATGGGTTAATAACAAATTTATTATAATGACATTATTTTCTCTCCATTGTGTTTCTTTCATTGAATTCTATATAAATTGTTTTTGTTTCAAGCTTTTATTTCATTTCCAGCTATGCGACAACCAAAAGACAAGTGACTGGTTTTGACATTTTCGTTCGCATAGATGACAGCGAAAATAGTTAGTGGCTTCCGATTTTTCAAATACACAATCACACAATAACATTTTTAGCCTGGGATAAGAAAGAAAGTGAGTGACTGGCTTTCGATCGCTTATGTTTTCTTTCGAGATCGTGACTTTGGCTGTTAATGATGATTCAATAAAAAAAAATCCAATGAGTGTTCGAACTCACGGGCGATGTGTTAACACCTTTTTGTTAAACGGCACCTGTTCGATTTCTATGAACACATTAGTAAATGTTACATAGGAAAATAAAAATCAGTGTTCAATCATATGATGACGTTATATTTAAATAATATTAATAGTTAAAATTATTTAAAGACCAGTGAAAAAAAAAGCGAAAATGTTATACCAAAACCAGCGCATCGCGCTTGATACAGATACAAAATTATAAATTATTTTTGAACGTATTATTGTTTTGTCAAGGTTTAAAGGCAATTATTTAAAGTTACTATTATTTAATCTATTTCTGAAAACAAATTGCAAAAAAACAGACAAATTTTTTTTACAGCTTCCGAAACATGGAATTTCATAATTTTCATTCTGAAGTTCCATTTTTATAGCCTCCTATTTTCGGAATACTGTCTTATTGCGTTCACGTAAAGTCACATATGAACAAAATGAGATATAAATCATGAAAATCTATGAACGGGTTTCGCTTTTATTCAGAATTAAGTGAAGGTACGATATCTCATTTTGACAAGAATATTGATTTTTTGGTTTAATGAATTTGGATAATCGTACTCATAGAATAACACATACATATATAGATAAACTTATTCTCTCATCTGACGTTTCATTTCTCACTCTTCATCGTATCTTTGTGGAAATGAGAGGAATTAAATTTTAAATTAACTTACACCACAGGTGGAGTTACAAAATATGTCCACTTAACTTTTTCATGTCGTTTTGGTGTAGAACTGACAAATTTAAATATATTTTGCACTTTTGACGTAGAATACGTCTTACCTTACGGTATGAGGAGTCATGTCAGGTTTTTATTGTTGTAATCTTTATTTCATTGAATTTGAGGAAACGGCTAGATGAATTTTTTTAAAATTTTTTTTGTACGTAAGTGAAGATGTTATCTTTCGTTTGATATACATTTCATATTGGTTGATATATTTCTAGTATTTTAATTTCTCAAATGAAAATTGTTTAAACACATACACTCAAACATATGTGTGGTGTTTGGTTGAGTGTTTTTGGTTGCTCAACATTGCTTAGGAACATGTATCTAGTAAAAAGTGAAACGAACAGCAAGCTAATGTTGCTTGGCAACATGTATCTAGTAAAAAGTGAAACAAACAGTAAGCTAACGTAATAAAGCTTTTTGCGAAAGCTTCAATAAAGCTGTTGTAACATTAATTTTGAACTGTAAAGCGTAAAGCTTTCACACATCGCTCGAATGCTAATGCGAAGACTCGATAAGGTAAACCTTTTTTAATATTAGGGCGGCCCTCTCAACATTCGCAGAACTTATTTCAATACAAATATTAATTAAAATACAAAAATTAAATTAAGTTTAAAAAAATTGAACACAATATTTTTTTTTTAAACGGACTTGAATCAAATGCCGTTGGTAAATATAAAACTTACAGCAGACAGTTGTCCGAGGCCATCGGCCACGGATTGTCCCTGCAGGCTGTATCAGAGACACGGCCATTAAGTTTAACGTAGAATACGCCATCCGATAAGACAGAAAACATATATAACAATAAATGATAAATAATATAAGCAAATGAATTTATTGTTATATATGTTTTCTGTCTTATCGGATGGCGTATTCTACGTTAAACTTAATGGCCGTGTCTCTGACACAGCCTGCAGGGACAATCCGTGGCCGAAAGCCTCGGACAACTGTCTGCTGTAATTTTTTTTTGTTGACTTTTGTCGTTGGTATACATTTGTATTGTATTTAACACATCTAGTTTGTCACAAAAACACGAAATTAGGTTGTTGTTCCTTTGTTGATCGCTGTATACTATTGCCACTTATCTGGTATTACTGAACCTATGTCTTCCACCATCCAATGTTTACTTTACATCGTACCTATGACGTTTAATTTATTGAGCGAATAAAAGCTTCTATGGTATGTGTTATTCTATGATCGTACTGAATGAATTTCAAAAATTTGCTAGAGGATACGTTCAAAATTCTTTGGAAAGAACGTTGATGACTTTTTGATGATTGTAAAAATTGAAAAAATAAAGAAATAGCAAACTAATAAGCCCTCATAAATGTGCGTGCACGCTGAACTGCGGTGAAAACGGAAAAAGTAAGGTTTCTTCCTGGGGTGTTAAACTAAACTGCTTCCTGAACATCCAAATTTCTTAAGAATAAATTGCCATAGACATCCATCGAGCTCGATGCATGGCACCAGGTTGTTTAAATGCCATTTAAAAATCAGGCTGAAGCTATGTATGTACCACATAATTTGCGAGTGGAATTTGGTATCAAAAATCAGTGCCATGTGTTTCGACACAACATCATCGAATACAGGTGAACTGAACTTATACTATTATAGGGACATTTAAATAATATTAAATTGCTTTATTACTTATAGGTAGATTGAATAGAACGTGCAGTCTTCTTGAGACGATGCTTGGCCAAAAGATTTTATACTTTCCCTGTAGAAATCACATCTTCGAGATCATTGATATTGATACTAACCCAGCAAGAAACGGCTACCGAAAGTCACCAACACAATAATAAAATAATGCGTGCTTCACTAACACTTCCATAGTGGAAAAAAAACTTTCGTACAAATACTTGGTATCGCTACGTGAAAATTTCCAAGCCAAAATGTTTGGTTATATACTGTTTTTTATTTGGTAATTTTCGCGTAACATACTTAAAACCTACTGAATCGTTATTATTATATTTATACACGCTCTATATAAACGTTTAGGTACTTCCCCGAAATAGTTTTTGTGTATAGAAGTCCTCGAAATCTAAGCATTTGATTCGGATTGTCTGGACGATGTTGTGAAGCAGCTCATAGGGGCTGCATTTAAGACGGTCCCTACGCAAATTAAAACTGTTCAAAAAACTGTTATTTGGTAAGTATTTTTCAATCGATTTAGTTAAATTCAAGCTCTAATAACAATCGTTCATTATAGATACGTTTTATAATTTGGGATGGAAGCGTATGAAAAGGAAATGCGTAAGTCTGTTGAGCTCGTCCATAATACATACAAACATAAGAAGAGAGGGACAACTCAATCCAAAAAGACGGAAGAAAATTGATATTGAAATACGTATTTCTGTTTTCTCCGAAATTTTTATAAATTATTTTTTTAGTTTTAAATTTAATCTGTTTGCACAATTTGTTTGTACGAGTATTACAAATATATAACAGTGTGCACGGAATAAAGAAATATAAATTTAATATATGGAAAATGTTCTATTTAAAATTCAGGTATTTTACTGGCATCAATACCGATAACCTACCGGTATGTTCTTGAAACCATTATCTAGTAACTTAGCAGTATGTTACTAGTAACTCTCCGTGTGGTACCCAGGATTAATACAAGTAGTTTATCTGCTTTGCTACTGGTAATTATCCTGTAGTTTACTACAATTTTAACTTTTATGTATTCACACACATAAGAAGAATATGGGGCAGTTTTGACCCGTCGCCTATCTTTTTTAACTGAAGCTTTATCTGGTAAACAGTTCGATAACTACTTAGTAATTACCAGATAGGTTTCTTGCAGGGAATAATTTTGAAACTGGAATAGAATATCAACTGATTTTGAATGCGGTGCACGGATCTATGCACGATATATAATATTTCACCAAAAACCAACTCCCGGTAAGTCAAGTGAAATACATTTTCTTTTAAATACTTTATAAATTCATATCTTATATTCTCATTCCAGAAATCAGACGCAAGAAAGGACTATAAAGAGTTTCTTGAGCTTGTTTCGATATTCCTCGGCGTTGATGAGAACAAAGAAATAACACTTAAACAGCCTGGTGCCATGCATCGAGCTAGATGGATGTATAAGGCGATTCATTGGTTAAAAATTTGGATTTTCAGGAAGCAGTTTAGTTTAACACCCCGGGAAGAAACCTTTCTTTTTCCCTTTTCACTTATTTGTTTGCTATTGTGGCCGTTGGTGGCGCAATGGGTAGTGTGCGCGCCTCTTGCACTTAAGATCCTGGGTTCGATCCCTGCTCTGACCACCTAAAAAAAATTCTTTCGACGGCGGTCACCTCGCATAGTGACGGCGACACTATCGAGTATTTAGCCATGAAAATGCTTCTCAAAAATACCGTTCGGAACCGGTGTAAAACTGTAGGTCCCAATCAGTTAGTATAAAAGTAGAAAGCGCACAGCTCACTGATTGTGAGAAGCTCTCCCCGATTCCTTCATGGGATGTAATGGGAAACCATTTATTTTTTTTTATTTGTTTGCTATTTCTTTATTTTTTCAATTCTTACAATCATAAAAAAGTCATCAACGTTATTTCCAAAGAATTTTGTACGTATCCGCTAGCAAATTTTTGAAATTCATTCAGTACGATTATCCAAATTCATTAAAACAAAAAATCAATATTCTTTTCAAAATGAGATATCGTTCCCGTACCTTCACTTAATTGTGAATAAAAGCGAAACCCGTTCATCGATTTTCATGATTTATATCTCATTTTGTTCATAGGTTATGTGACGTTACGTGACAGTAATAAGATGGTATGCGATGGAGTTATATTTCGAAAATAGGAGGCTATAAAAACGGAATGAAAATTATGCAATTCCTTGTTTCGGAAGCAGTAAAAAAAAGTTTATCTGTTTTTTTTCAATTTGTTTTCAGAAATAGATTACATAATAGAAACTTTACATAATTGCCTTTACACCTTGGCAAAATAATAATAGATTCAAAAGATTCTGTAATTTTGTATCTTTACCTTTCGTCATATCGCAAAACACTGCAGTTCTAACTTCAAGCGCAATGCGCTGAGTTTTGGTACAAAATTTTCGATTTTTTTTTCACAGTTCTTTTTATTTATTTATTACTATTATTTTATGTGGACGTCGGTGGTGTGCGCGGCTCTTGTACATGAGAACGTGGGTTCGATCCCTGCTCAGACCACCTTACATTTCTTTCGACGGCAGTCACCTCGCTTAGTGATGGCGACACTATCGAGTACTTAGCCATGAAAATGCGTCTCAAAATACCGTTCGGAACCGGTGTAAGACTGTAGGTCCCAATTAGTGAGTGTAAAACTAGAAAGCGCACATCTCACTGATTGTGAGAAGCTCTCCCCAATCTCTTCATGGGATGTTATGGGACACCATTTTGTTTCTTATTTTTTAGCTCCAAAGGTATATAAAAGTGGAAAGTGAAGTTAAAAAAAAAAAATTTTAATATGGATAGGTGTAATGTACATACATACATTGTTATGTTCGTACATACGCTACACAAGTTCACACACTTTTCGTTGCTCTCTTGCTATCTCATTTTTATATATGTATAACCACGTCAGTATTCTCTTTGCTCTGAGAGTTCTCCGCACCCACACAAGACATCTATTCGCTGCCGCTACATCAGTGTGTGTATTTGTATCGCAGTCTGACAATCTGTGTTTCGCAGTTGGACAAATCTGTGTTCTATATAGGGGAGGGTCACCCTTAACAGTTAGTGGTATGAAAAATAGATGTTGGCCGATTCTGATACCTACCCGATATACACACAAAATTTCATACAAATCGGTCCAGCCGTTTCGGAGGAGTTTAACGCCAAACAATGTGTGATCGCAGTCGGACAAACAGTGTTTGGATGTGTTCACTTTGTGAGTTAAGTCCCTACCCGCACCTATAGATTTTAGCACATCAAAAACCGAGAGATGAAAATACGAAAGACAAGTGTGCGGACAGTCGAAGTCGAGATAAAGATGAAACAAAGTGTTTCAAGTAAGTTTGAAGAAACCAAAACAAAAACTACAGAATTTGATTAATATAAACCTAGTTGATCAGTTGAATAAAATGCTTACAAAGCGATCGCCGGCTCAAAGTCGAGAAAAACTGGCGCTGGAATTGAATGAAACAGCCTTCAACACAACAAATTATGATTTGAAGAATACATATCGTATGGTTAAAGAAAGTTCTGAACCGAGAACTTATATTCTGTTACATTCAGTGTGATGAAAATCGCCACGTTTATGCTAAGTATCTACTCGTATCCACATATCTTCTACACATATTGTTTGAATAGGAAGCTTGTTATTAGAACCACCATATATTTTTTTTATTTGTACGGCCGGAATACGATGGCAACATTGAAATGGATGAAATTAAGTCATTACAGCATTGAAATATTTCCATAGTAACAATAAAACAAGTTCATTTCTGCACTGAAATATATTTATTTCCGCAACAACTACAGCATTGATGAACACATTTTCGTAGCGGGAAAGAAACTGTATATTAGCTCACCTTCGATGACAAAAGATGTTGGGCCGACGAACATTTTCATTCTTGTGACGAAGCTTTTCCGTTCAGTGTATGAATAATTTTTTTTATTTATTTATTTAAATTGCAGTTTTCGTCGTATTTAACTTTAATATTTTGTCGAACGAAACGTTCACATTATGGATGTTGTTGGAGTAAAAGACTGTAACACTTTCGCCACTGTTCAAAAAGAAAATGTAACAATATAGTTTTGATTTTATGATATGTTTCGTCAGAATATTTTCAATAATTTTTATAACATTTTTCTTTGTAATATTTTCAATAAAGCCAACAAAATTAAAGAAAACAATGTTTGCGTAGCGACAGCGCTTCAGGAACAGTTGGCAAAAAAAATCAGCAAATATTGTTTTTCAAAAGAAGGTTATTTGTTGGGACGAAAAAATACATAAAATTTCGAAAAATATATTTGGTTTCTTTTTGGAATAGCTAGATTCCAAACGAAGATAAAAATACCTATTTGTAGAAAATGAATGAATAAATGTAGACAAAGTCAAGGCCCTTTTTATAGAAGTACAATAAATATCTAACAAATATCGGTCAATAATATTCAAATTCAAATAGAACTACAACTATATAAAAAAAAATTTTTTTCCTCCTTTTCAACTGATGTATTTGCTTAATTTGATTTTGTTTATTGATTTCATCTATCTGAATACACATCTACCTGAATACACATATCTGTGATAAATATGTCATTGCAAAAAATCAAGGAACGTTTAATAAGCTAATAGAATAAAATTACGTATCTGCAATATTTGGGTATACTTACTTACTTACTTACTTACTTATCCGGTCACGAACAACCCCGAGGGGTCAGGGACCTTACAAAACGAAGATAACATTTCGCCAACCAGTTCGATCTTTTGCCTTATCTCTCCAGTTTTCAATACCAAGTGTACACAGGGATTCGTCAATCTGATCCTTCCAGCGGAGTCTTGGTCTTCCTATTTTTCGTCTTCCTTCGAGTTCGGTTTCGAAAACCCTTCGTGCTGGTTCGTCTTAATCCATTCTACTGACATGGCCTAGCCAACGCAATCGTGTTATTTTGATCCGCTTAAATATGTCAATGTCGGGATATAGCTCATACAGCTCTTGGTTCATGCGTAGCCGATACTCGCTGTTATGCACTATAGGGCCATAAATATTTCGGAGTATTTTTCTCTCGAAGGCTCCTACAGATGTTTCGTCTGCTTGCGATAAGACCCAGGATTCTGCGCCATATAGCAAGACAGGTTGTATGAGAGTCTGGTATAAGTGCTTGCTTAGCCCAAAATAACATCTATTCGCAAGCACAATTCTCCGCTTGATCTCAAGGCTGACGTTGTTGTTTTTGTGTTTAACGGTTATCAACGTTCACTCTTTGGTCTAATCGCTTGGAGGCGCTGCTCGTTGAAACTATAAATTTTGTCTTATCCTCATTTACCCACTTTTCCTGACTCCTTGGATTAAACACATTCTCCCTTCCTACTTTGGCATTAAAATCTCCTAGTACAATCTTAATGTAATTGCCAGGGCAACGGTCATACGTTTCCTCAAGGAGCTCATACAATATGTCTTTGGCATCATCATCTTTCTCTTCTGTCGGGGCATGCGGACAAATTAGAGAAATATAAAAATATTTCGCTTTTATGCGGATTGTGGCTATACTAAATAGATGTCGCAGTCTTTTGTCATCCGCAAACAAATTCATGTTTTTTTTCATGGCAACTGTAGTATATGTCGCAGTTTCTTTTTCGTGTGCAGCCATGTCCTGTCCATCGCATAACTTATAACTTTCGAGGACATCTGCCAATTGGATACTTGCACCGGATCTATATAGAGTTCTTACATTCCAGGTGCATATCCGTAAATCATGGTCCTTATAACGTTTGCGGGTCCTTATAACGTCATGGTCCTTATAACGTCAACAAATAGGGGTTGTTTATCTTTTCTGTTTCGTTTTTGTATTTTCACTGCCATTTTATCCGCCTTTGGCCCATATTTTTGGCTCATCCGCCTTCTAAAGAACAGAAGAATATGCCCGATAGCTTGATGAGCTTCAGTGCCATCAGTCGTCTACTAAGCCTGAGACACATCAGTGATCGCATAACCAAATCAGGCTGGTCATTTATACTAGTTGAAAATCGAATCGAACCTTGGACACATGACATTTTTGCAGTATGTGTCATGATATTCTTACTCGATGAGGAAGTGGAAATATTCGGTCAATACTTTGAGATTAATGTAATCTACTGTTTGCTAGAATAACACCTTTTAATTGTAGACACCCCACTAAAATGTAGAATGCCACTGTTTTGGAGACAAACATTCGCATGAAAGAATGTGATTGATATTTTTGTGTAACTAAACAAATTGCAATTGGAAGGACTATTCGGTGGAAGTTCGCTTAAGCCAAATCTATCACCTTTCCAGTTGCACATTCTGAAAAACTACCAATACCCAGAGGTCCACATTTAAATAGCAACTTGATATACACAAACTTCATCCAGTTCCTGGGAGTACTCTACACGCAGCGATACAACTTCGAGTCAAAACCCACATCTTTTAACTCGGGCTCAACTAAACGATTTAGTGAGAGATTTGTAACTGATTTGCATCTCATTTGAAATAATACAACATTTTCGCCCCAGATGTTATTGTTTCGTATTCCGGAGTCCGCGATATACCCAACAAAACATTTATACGACTATGGATAACATATGCTTATGTAAGGATATTCCACGATTGGTTGAGGAACTTAATCTACCATGTAATTCAAAGGACTTGCGGTTATTTGTTGACAGCAGAAAGCAGTACTTTTGCATAACGGAAATAATGATAAACTGGTTGAAATACATCAAGTATGAAGAGCATGATTGGAGGATTTGTTTCGGTTTAAAAGTATCGTAGTTGCCATGTAATGTGTAATGCAAGGTGGATGTACTAAATATTGCTGCTTTGTATGCCTCTGGGATAGCGAAGATCAGTACGAAAGGAAGAAATGACCAAAAAGGGGACTCAGTATATTGGATGTAAACTCTTGTCCAAAAAGAAGACATAATTTTTCCGCCTTGACATAAAAATCTAGGGCTCTTCAAAAATTTTGTAAAAAGCTTTCAGTACAGATGGTAATTCGTTACCTTGTTTAAGAAACATATTTAAAAGTCTTTCTCTCCAACAAATCAAAGAAGTTCTTGATGATGAACCACAAAAAAGGAAACTCATAAAGAATCAAAATTTCGAACCCTCTTTGTCATCGGATAAAATTGTAGCATGGACGTCGTTTAAACTTGAAGTTGCAAATTCTAGGATGCAATAAAAGTCCGCTTTATAAAACAACTGTTGAAAATTTGGTCAAACATTATGAAGTAATTACTAAGAAATGAAAAATGTATTTATTTCTCTAACCTACTTTTGTCCCTTTATTTATTCCCATTAATTTCTCCTACTTAAAAATTACGTTCGTAGTAGACATCTTGTTAGAAAATTATAGTTAAAATAATAAAGGTACCGCTGACGAAACTTACAACTGTATTAGTTTATATATTTGTAATATTCTTTCATTTGGCTAATGATGGGTGACTTCGTAGATGAATTTCTAAATTTTTTTTTTCCTCTCCACAAAAAAAAAATGTGCCCAAATACGCTAAGAATAAAACTACAACAGCCAGTAGGTCACAATAACTTCCCTCGTATAAAAAAATGTTGGCGTCCCCTTAATCAGTTTTTTAATACGCATCTTCTGAGACCCCCAAACCGCCTCGGTTGAAATTTCAAAATCGGTTGAAAAATAGTTTGTTGAGAGCAAGCGTCGCACTGTGCTTTGGCTCATAGACATACATGAAAAAAAATTTCAAGACTCACTGCTCACTTTGTATGGGGGGTAAAGATAATAGACAGAAAATTACGTTTTGCAAAATTTTTGTAAAAAGTAATCTTTCCCATAGGGTGTTTCAGAGCGACCCTAACCTTTGTATGTGAGGTACCGGAAAGCGTGGCACTTTTGGGTCCAAACTTTGAGTTTTTTCTTTTTGGCTTTGTACCAAAAGTCACTAATTTTCATGGTGCAGCAACTACGGTTTGTGAATTGTTCGTACATATCGTTAGCAGAAATGCAAAACCACGTAACTACAATTTAAATTTCTATTTCCAAGAGAAGAAATAATCCTCGTAAAAGGGTGAGGAATTAATTTTTCAATTCAAATTTTCAAAACTTTGCTAAAGTAAAGTCTTACATTTTTTGTATTTTTTTATAAGTTTTTTTTTCAACTCCTTTCAACAAAATGAAAATTGTAGTTACGTTCTTTTGTATTTTAGCTGACGATATATTTTATATAATTAAGTTGCTTTTGTTTCGTCTGGTTCTGTTTTAATAAATATGCCTAGTATAATATTTGAACACTGTTTTATTTTTGTTTTTGTTTTATTTTATTCGAATAATCGAATAATTTGATTGCGTTTTGTTCGGTTAATTGTCAGATTGAAATTTACGATTATCGATTAACCGATTAATCAAAAACCCGATTAAATGGGTACCCTAGTAATTACCCATCGGATATAAATGTTTTGTCGTTTAAAAGTGTCTGCGCAATATGGTTAGTCATTTCGCTGGCCCTAAATGGTATACGAGCGGGACAATTGATCCTGTGCTGAATTTCTTAGGGTCAACACTAACCCTACGGGATATGTGATGTCAATTGTCTTAAACTACTTGTCCTGAGATAGGTGCAGCGTTGAAAAAAATCAATTGGGCTGAACTGATGATAATACGGCGGGACCAAAAGGAAAACTTATTTTTAAAAAGTGACACAAAGTGTCGAATATGTGTTAATTAGTACCTCAGCTTGGACCGGTTCTGGCACACCACGGAACTAGTCTCGTGACTGGTTCTGAACCAGTTCAATTTCTCTTTGGGAAGCTGCACAGAATTGTTAAACTAAATGACAAGAGATAAAGCATATACAGATAGAAAATTAAGCGATGCCTTTTGAGCCAGATTTACGCTTCATATGTTCTTTAAATTTGATTAAAATCCATTATTTCAGAATTCTCTTTTAAAATGTAGAGGAAATTTAAACCAAATTTACCATTGTTACGCGTCTTTTGTTTCAGTTGTGCGTTAAAGTGGCAGGTTGAGGAGTTCACGCGTGACACAAATATCAATGTGATTACTTTTCTTTGTTGTGTGTTTTTTTGTAATGAGATACACATTCTACTCTTTTTGACATAAAGATGTCGTCAATAGAGTATTCAAAAACCGAAATCGAAAACCGTTCCGTCGGTTTTTTAGAAATCCACCGACCGCCGGTTTTCGGAAAATTTGCCTTTTCAAACAATGGGTGAAATCGGTTTCGTACTCTCGATTCTACCTGGTTCTCTTAAATTTATTTTCTTCCAAAATCTTATCTTTAAAATAATAGTATGAGTTTTCATTCAAACGTATAAATTGCTCGAATACGTCGTCAAATTTGTACTTTATAGTTACGAAACGACAACAAGTTTTCATACAAATTTGAAATTAGAATCTGAATTTTTCAGAAATACGAGGTCTACGAAGAAGTTAAGAGTTTGCATGAAACCCATAATGTGATTCTACGATCACTTTTTAAGGCCCGTCCTTAATGTGGCCGTCGGTGGTGCAATGGTAGTGTGCGCGGCACTTGTGCATGAGAACGCCGGTTCGATCCCCGCTCGTACCAGCTTAAATTTCTTTCGACGGCGGTCACTTCGCTTAGTGACGGCGACACAATCGAGTACTTAGCCGTGAAAAAGCTTCTCAAAATATCGTTCGGAACCGCTGTAAAACTGTAGGTCCCAATTAGTGAGTGCAAAACTAGAAAGAGCACAGCTCACTGGTTTGTGAGAAGCTCTCCTTAATCGCTTCATGGGATGTAACGGTAAACCATTGATTTATTTATTTTTTTACTTAAACGTGAGCTTTTTCAAAACTCGATGCAAAATAAATGCCTGATAAACATTTCGTCAATGTTCATTTCCACACATTTACGGTCAGTGTCATTCTGCAAAGCCATGCCAGCTTAGCAGGAATACCAAGCTCTGACATAGCTTGGTACAGTTTTCTCTGTATCGGGCATTCTTATAATCTACAAAGAGGTGGTAGGGGTCGATTTGCTTTTCGTGGGATTTGTCCAGGATTTGTCGTAATGTGAATACCTATTCGATAGCTGACTTTCCAGGCCTGTAGCCACACTGATAAGATCCGATCCGGTCTGAAACAAACGGTTTTTGTCATTCACACATTACGCTCGAGAGGACATTGTATGGGATGGATAAAAAAAGGCTGTACACATACACGGGTCGCCTTTTTTGAAAACGGGGCACAGTATGCTAAGACTCCAATCGTCGGACATACATTCGTCTAGCCAGATTTTGCATATATATGAGCTGGATGGATGCAGCTTTCCAACTCATACCCGCCAGCCTTAAGCAGCTCAGCCGGTAGTCCGTTAGCACCTGCGGCTTTGTTGTTCTTAAGCCGTAAAATAGTTGTGCTAACATCGATTTGGATAGGAGGGGACAGTTAACGCCATCGTCCTATATTCGCTCAACACCCTCATCTAAACTGAAGTCTCCTGGTACAAGTAAAGCAGAGAAGTTGTCTCTCCATATTTCCAACATACTCTGCACATCTGCACTCACATAGAAATCCGGTTAAGCCAGCCGAATTAGCCGTAACCGAATTAAGAGGTTGTCTCAACCGAATTATAGGGTGTCACAACCTTATTAGTGGTTGACACAACCCCATTAGAGGTTTGCACAACGTCATTAGAGATTGACACAACCTCATTAGAGGCTGACACAACCTCATTACAGGTTGACACAACCTCATTTGAGGTTGACACAGCCGTATTAGAGTTTGACACAACCGAATTAGAGGTTGGAATAACCTCATTGGAGGTTGACACAACCTCATTAGAGTTTGACACAACCTCATTAGAGATTGGCACAACCTCATTAGCGATTGGCACAACTGCATTAGAGTTTGTCACAGCCGAATTAGAGGTTCTTACAACCGAATTTAGATGGTGTCACCAATGAAATATTAAAATTTTTGTTGCAACCTCATTAGAAGTTGACACAACCTCATTGGAGGTTGACACAACCTCACTAGTGGTTGGCACAACCTCACAAGAAGTTGGCACGACCTCATTAGAGGTTGTCACAGCCAAATTTTAGGTTGTTACAACCAAATTTATGTAGTGTGACAAATGATTTATTAAAGTTTTTTTTATTATTAAATGTTTATTATTAAATATTTATTTTCCTGTATTTTTATAAAAAAATTAAAAAGCGAGAAAATAAAGTCATATAAATGGGGTAATCTATAGGGTAATAAATTTGTTATACATGCCTCTTCCGACCTTTTTTCAAGTCCCGGCCATTATTGGCCACCACACCATTTCTGACTTGTTTTATGGATTTAGGTCCTAAACCGTTTTGTATGCAGACGATTGCAGCATATCTCACATGACCGACCTTGGAAAACTTATGAACCGTTGATATCTGCTTGAATAATTTCTGCAAAATAAGACATTTTAATACAAAATATAATAGCCACAAAAAATCTTGCTACTCTTTAATTATTTTTAAACTAATACCGAATTGAAAATGAATTCGGTTGTACCTACAGAATTCATGAGAAATTCGGTTACAGCAACCGTATTGACGCCAAATTCGGTGGTTGCAACCGAATTAAGGCTACATGCAGTTATTGCGACCGAATTGGTACCAAATTCGATAGTTACAACCGAATTGATACCAAATTCCGTTACTACAACCGAATTAATGCCAGATTCGGTTGTTCCAACCGAATTTGGTACCAATTTCAGTTCTTGTGTCTTAATTTTAGAAAAATTTTAAAAATTTAGTTGACTGAACGAATGTAATTTAAGATTCAGTTGTCACAACCGAATCAATTATGAAGCGAGGTCGCATCAACCGAATTTCGGTTGTGGGGACTAAATTCGGTCGTAACAACCTCAATTCGGTTTCTAGTGTTTTTTTCTTTAATTATTTCTAAAAACCATTTCCTTTGTTTTGGCTTTGTACCTTTTGTAGCATTTGCGGGCCTCATTCTTCCTTCAGTAAAATCTAAAGTCTCGCGCTTTCTCCACAACCATTTTTCTTCTAAAAACAAACGGGTTTCCTCTTCTTCTTATACCGCTGTGTCACGGCTCGCGTTGCAACTGACGGCTCGCGTTGCTAGTGACTGAAACATTGCCATCACTTGCCATGCGACACTCTTCATGGTACCATGGTTTATCTTTAAGCGGCTTTTCATAACCAAGTACGGTCTCTGCAGAAGTTTTCATAGAGTGGGGAATGTACTTCCACTGCGCTTCAGGACCATGAGGCGGGTGTGCGTTTTGCGCGAGTATCTCAGTGAGCTACGCTGTATAAGCCGTGGATATCGCTGGCAATTGCAGCTTGCCGGTGTTCAGTTTTCTATATGTCTGGTGTCGTACGACTTTCACTCTATTTAAACTTCTGCGAACCTTTGCTGCAACCAGGTAGTGATCCGAATCGATATTTGCTCCTCGAATCACACGTACATTACATTAGTAAAATGCCTTCTATCAATTACCAGGTGCACAACCTGGTTCATCGTCTGTTGATCAGGGGATATCCAAGTAAAAATAATAAAAGCCGGAGGCGGTGGAAACCGGCATTTTGCTTCAATAAAACCCTTGAGACCGTTTTTCTAAAATTCCATATTTCGAAACAACCGAAAACCCGGTATCCTGCATTGGCCGGTTTTTTGAATAATCTAATCTTCAGGCGTTTAGGCCTTCACGCGCAACGAAACGGGTCAACAGTTTCATTGTTGCGTTACAATTGTGTACGAAGTAACTATGCAACACGGGATAAGTAGATGACAATGTATGTAGGTACAGGAAAGGTGACAATTGATAGCGGATAAGGACAGAGGAGCTCATGCTCATATTCTTGCATTAAATTACGAAGGCACAAAGGATGGAGTCACAACGACAAAAGTGTATGAATTCGGAAAATCGTTATCACAACAATTGTAACGATACATCTGGTTGTGTCTGTATGGTATCCAAATCATTTGAGGCGAATGTCAAACTTCATTTGATCCAGTAGGAAAATAAGCCACAGCGTAGGTGTCATCACTAGTGATGTCGATAAGCACTGTCGCAAAGTCATCTAAATTTTCAAATTAAATTTCCAAAGAATAAAGTAAATGGAGGACGGAATTGACTTTAAACCCTCCCCTTCAAATTCACCTAATATTCCTACTTGAGCATTGAGGTCGGTGTGGATGTGTGATGGCGACAATATGTATGTGTTCAGGTTGGGTTCATTTCCAGCAGCGTGATGCCATTTTTGTTGTTTTCGTACTGATACTATAAAAATCAACAAACGAAAAGTTCAAAGTTTGTAGGTGGGCGACAGAGGTTCTCGATGTCGATAACCCCGATTACGAAGCTACCTGCCTTGTTGTTGGTAAACGACAGGCATACATTAACATTAGGCGTGTTTTTTTATTCCTGCTGGTTTAACAATTCGCATTATTTATATGGGAAATTTCATTTTACCGGTTGATTCTACGTGTGGTCGTAAGTAATAATGACATGCTGATTTTCAGCCAGCATCAAGACACCACATTGGGGCATTTGCGACATCTCTGTTTGACAAAGTAATTGTGTAGTCACCTAAGCGAATTTTTTTTTACTTTAATCAATATTAACATAATTTTGCCAGCTTAAAATAAAACAGGCCTATTGGTTTTATATTTGTTTCACTCTGCATAAATATCAAACATTTCGGTAACGGGGAAAATGATAACAGAATTTCGATCAAATGACTTTCGGGACGGTGGCAACAGCAATCTAACAGTTTTCGATATTTAATCAATTTCGCTGAAACCGCTATTGTTGTTGTTGTCGGGAAGTCATTTAGCTGCCGCTGTGCACTTGATTACAAATATTACCACATTTTATTAACATTCATACATACAAACACATGCGGGACATATTTATAAAAGTTGCAAGCTGAAGCAAAAATGGAATAAAACACCGACAATCGTTGATATATTTTGTGTACTTGGGTATCGGAACCGAATGTACTCGAAAATTCTAAAGGAAATTATTCTTTGGAAATAAAGTTGTTGTTAAAATAAAATAAAGTTGTTATTAGCTGTTTACACTTAGAACTGCAAACGCTGCTTAGTGAGTAGTGAAATGATGAGTGACAAAAATCGAATTTATTACCTGACAGAAAAATTGATTTTCACATGAAACTTGGGAGTCCATGTGGTATAAACGATTACAACGTTTTACATTTCGTGGTTTTACAAATATTTATACTCGTTCTATGACGTCGATAAGGTTATCAAACGGAAGAGGAGAATAACAGCATTATTAATCAATTTGCACTTCGTTTTTTTTGTCTAAAACATAAAGTGCATAAAACGTCCATCAACAAATGTATCCGTTAAAAATGGAAAAAAAATTGCCCAAAATATAAATTTGTGGCTTCAATAGGTGACGCACGCACAGTACGAGTAATGTGATATCACTTTTAAAATGAAAGTGTCAACCCCTCAAATAATAGGAACACGCAGTTTGACAACTTGGTGATTTTTTGAACCTTCTTAATCTTAATAATATAATATTATAATTATGACTATAATTATAATGAAATTTTGAGAGTGTGTATGGTTGGTTTTACAGGGTGATTCAATACAACAGCAGATTGTGTTTTATAAGTAAAACACACCCAAATTTGTCGAAATGATGTTTTGTTTTATTTCATTATGATTTTTAGTCTATGGCTTTTATGTATGAAATAAACTTCCGTTAAATGCCCACTACGACTCTTCCAGCAACACAGAATACGCGTATCAAAAATATTTATGACTTATTGTCTCTTCTCTGTTCTTCAGCTCTGAAACCATCTCGGGCTTATTGGCGAGCCGTCCTGCTCTTGCAGGGATTATCCTGCTTTTTGCGGAATGGACCGCATTTTAGTGTCTCATCTCAACTTGAATCTAAAATAAAAATATCATTCTACGCAAAATTAAACGTTTTGTTTTATATATTTAGTTATACACTGAACGGAAAAGCATCGTCACAGGGATGAAAATGTTCATCACCCCAACAACTTTTGTCATCGAAAGTGAGCTAACGTACAGATTCATTCCCGCTATGAAAATGTGTTCATCAACTGCAAATTGTTCGTTACTGTGGTGAAAGTATGGTTGTTGTTGCAATGAATTTGCTTCATTATTGCAACGAATTAGTGTCATTGCTGCAATGAATTTGTTTCATTGTTGCAACGAATACGTATCGTTCTTGCGATGAATTTATTTCATTGTTGCAATGAATTTGTTTTATTACTACAATGATTTATTTTCATTGCTATAATGAATGTTTTGAAGTGTGTTTGAAATTAGTTATTGACAATGGTACATTACTACACTGTTAGTACAATATAAGTATCAATTGTTCGTTCGAACCGCGAAAACCTCTTACAAGGAAATTTTTAGTATGAGTAGTGGAGATTTTAGCTCTGGAAGCTCGGATAACTGGGAGCCTGCTCCTTCAGATGGAAGTGACAATACTAGTAATGTGGACCAGGAACAACATTTTCGGGCAATAACTCGGAGAAGAATAGGACGATACGCAAAACTTCCAAAGGATACAAAAATTATGTTGTTTAAACTGTACGAAGAAAGAAATACCATTGCAGAAGCTGCCGAATTGACGGCAATTAAATTTTACGGAAAGGAAAAGAGGTGAAAACCGTATAAAAGTGCTGACTTCTGAAGTATTGAATTACATTGAGAATGTTGTGGAAGGTGAACCAGGCATTACATTAAAAAATATTAAAAATAGGTTATTTGAGGAAAAAAATGTTTTAATATCGACGACTTCTGTTGATACTGCTCTGCGACAGCTAAAAATAACTCTGAAATTGGCATCATTAGAGATAGACAGAATGAATTGACCACGTACAGTGGAATTGTGACAAAGATATCCACAGCAAGTGGGCTCCACAGCAAAGAGAAAAATGCTCGCTCAAAGAAAGGTTCAAGAGGAAACATTACAGTACTATCTACACGAGGACGTAATGGAACATTTTGCGTGTTTTGGTTACACCGCTTGCTTATATAAAAGCTTGTTTTGTATGAATCACTTAGCGGAGACTTAGCGAAGACTTAGCGAAAACTTAGCGACACGAATCATTTTCGCTAAGTTTAGAATTTTTATTTTTTGCCATCTTTTACCGTATTCAACCTTTTACCTTATTTTTGAATAATATGACTTTTAGCTAAATAACCGTTTTCGTTGCAACTTAGCAAGCGATAATCGCTTGCTTGTAAACAAAACACGACTATTGATAGCTGCTATCAATAACGGAGAATTGGTGCATCACAGTGTCGTTGCTAATTCTACAGTTAACTCAGCACGTTTCAATATATTTGTAAATGAGCTGATTGAGATACTAGTCCCTCATTTACAAAATTCTTTTTTGATTATGGATAATGCTGGAATACATAAAAGTCAGCAGGACATCCGGAATATGATTCAAAGAAGTGGGAGTTTCATAAAGTATTTACCTCCCTACTCACCAATGTTGAATCCAATTGAAAAAGCTTTAGCAATATTAGGCGATACAACCATTGAACACAAGATTGTTGATGTCATCCATAGATGCGTCCAGGATCTCAATCAAAACAATTGCTCCAATTATGTAATGGATATGGTTCTTCAAGTATGTAAGTAAGTAAAATTGATCGATGTTTGATGCTTTTTTGAGAATTTAATTTTTTTCCAGACTTTTTTCTATGTTTCGCGAAAATAGGACATTCTGTTTTACCTTCATTTAAGAAGAAAAAGCTAAATATGTTTGTAACATATAATACATTAAAAGGTATTATGAAAGGTAATGTGTTTTATTTAGGGTTTCATTCAATTTGAAAATAGTTTCATTTGAATTTAAAAAAGTTTCATTTCAGCTGAAAAAAGTTTCATTTCCGTTGAAAAAAGTTTCATTTAATTCGAAAATTGTTTCATTTAATCTGTAAAAGGTTTCATTTAATCTGAAAAGGCTATATACGTCAATTTTGGAAAACTCACTTAATACAAATACAAGCAATATTTACAGATTGTAAAGTGACTCAAACAAAAATTCGAAATTCATGGCGAAACAAGATTCAAAATTGTTTCCCATTACATCCCATGAAGGGATTAGGGATAGCTCTCACAACCAGTGAGCTGTGCGCTTTCTAGTCTCTACATTCACCAAATGGGACCTACTGTTTTAAACCGATTCCGATAGATGACCCTTGTCTACTGAAATGTAAAGTGGTCAGAGCAGCGATCGAACCCATGTTCTCATGTACAAGAGCCGCGCACACTACCATTACACCACCGACGTCCTGAATTGTGAATAATATCAATACTTTTTGCATCGACTTTCTTATGAAAAGACACACTTTATTCGTATTTGATCGCAAGAACTTTTAGATAAATCCGAAACTCACTAAACAAATAACTGAGGAGGAATGCAATTTCGAATTTTTGGGTGTATTCATTACCAAAATCGCACAAATCGTTTTTGAGTTATGTTCAAATCCGTGTAACAGTTTCAAAATTGGACAATTTTTCTAAAAGATTTAAAAAAAACTTTACCATGGAACTAAATACAATGTTCGACTATTTTTTCCATAGGGGGACCATAGGAAAGGGTTTTTCAACAGAGACGCTACAAAAGTAAATCGATAGGGACAGCAAACGACGCCATATTTTTTCTCGCTCTTTTGACATTTCTCTTCAATAAGGTTTGCCATTTCATCATGGAAAGATATACGAGCCAACAACGACTCGAAATTATTAAAATTTACTACCGAAATTTGGAGTCAGTGGCCTCAACTTTAAGAGCGGAAAATCATCGGAAATCATCTTCAGCGATGAGGCTCATTTCTGGCTGAATGGCTTCGTCAATATTCAATATATGCGTTATTGGTCAGACAGCAATCCACACGTAATCCATGAGTCATCATTGTATCCCGAAAAAATTACGGTTTGGTTCGGTTTATGGGCCCGCGGCATCATTGGGCCGTAGTTCTTCCGTGATGATCAAGACCGGCACATTACTGTGGATGCGAATCGCTACCGTTCAATGATAACCGAATATTTTTGGCCCCAATTGGATAATATGGACTTGGAGGACATGTGGTTCCAACAGGACGGCACCACAAGCCACACAGCGAATGGCACAATCAATTTATTGGAAACCAAGTTTGGTGAACGTGAAATGGCCCAGTCGATTGGCCGCCTCGGTCGTGCGATTTGACGCCGTTAGATTATTTCCTGTGGGGCTACGTCAAGTCTATGGTCTATGCCAACAAGCCAACGACGATTGACGAACTTCGTACGAATATCGAACGTGAAATTGCAGCAGTATTGGCCGATTTATGCTTGAAAACCGTCGAAAATTGGGTTCAGCGTCTGGACTTCTGCAAGCGTGCCCGTGGTGGCCATGCAAAAAGAAATCGAGTTCCATACATAATGGCGTCGAACGTACTTTCACAGGAATAAAGAATTTCATTGGTATCTAAAACCGGTTTTGGTTTATTTAATAAAAAATTTTTGTGGCGCTCTTATTGAAAAACCCGTTACATCAAAAATATTTATTGGTAATTAATATCGCGTAATTACCAATAATGAATGGACCATTCTACTGGTCCATTAATTATTGGTAATTAATGGACCAGTAGAATGGATGACCAAGCATGCAATTTATCCAAAGGTGCCGTGATATAACCCCCAACGGTTATAACCATGGCGGACATAATTCCCAAGTTGCCTAATGGGGGATATGACCCTTTTGTTGGTTTTAGTAAACAGTTTAGCAATAAGAAACAATTAAAATTACATTTTTTTGACTCGACTACGCCTGCATTTGAAATTCATTAAATGCTTAGGAAACAAGTATAAAAGTTCCACGCGCTGAATTCAAAGAGTTTCTTGAATATAATGCAATTTTTTTTTGTAAATAATTTTAATCCTTTTAAATGCTTTTAAATGAAGGGGTTTAACAAAATTTTGTTATTTTCATATGTATTTAAACAAAACATTACAATGTTACAATACTAGGTCTAAATAAAAGGTTCATGTAGAACACAGAGTGGAAATATTGAACTGAAACAACGCACAGTGAGCTATTTGCGGGGTCTAGCCGGGAAAAAAATCAATATAGATTTTTGGTGTTTTAATGATTCAGACATAATAAGAATTGTGCAATTAGATTAAAAAAAATTGCCATGGGTGTTTTTAACCGTTTAATAGTCATAATTTTGTAGGTCAAAGATGAAGTTTCAAAAACTATTTTTTCCAATTCCATACGCATTAAAGACATCTTATTCAAATAATTCTCATTTTTAGTACAAAAGCTGCTCTAGAATTTTGGTTTCAACATATTTTACTTAAAGAAAGATGCTCTTTTCAATAAAAATAAGAATAATTATCATATCTTTAGAGAAGTGCCTATAAAACTGTCTCAAATTTAGGGGTTTGCTAGATGAAAATGATCAAAATAGTTGATATAAGTTGGACCATCTCATTGGTGGCATGAAGAGACATAAACTTGAAACTTCGCTAGAACACTCTCTACATTGTATTCTCTTAGATCTTGAATGATTTATAGTTCGCACGAATTCGCATCAATGTAATATTTCGAGTCAAAGGGAGGTTATTCTTCAATATAAAATTATATATATAAAATGATGGAAATACTACCAGAAGGGTTTTTTATGAAAAAGAGTGCTCAAATAACTGGACTAGAGGAAGAATTCATTAAAAGTTTTTATATTATTCCAAGTGTCTTGTCATCAGGATTTGAAATTAATCTGCTTGCGTTTCAACGATTCCTCCAAGAAACTAGAGAAAAATATTTAAAATTTTACGACTGGTACCCTATGCCAGTCAGCGTGGACAAGATATTATGCCATGCGATCGAGGTTATAAAAAATTGAATTTTCCATGGACCCATTTTACACCAAATCCATCTATTTTAAATCGTTAAATAATTTTTGCCGGCTAACTTGTATGGGGTAGCTCACTGAGCAACGTAGGCATATTCTCCCTCAAAAAATAGCATGATTTTTTTGGAATAATTTTTATTTGTTAGTTGGTTCTAACGATGGATTCAATAAGGCCTCCTGTTGCTCTTATATATAGAGTTGAAATATAATATTGATTTGAATCATCATGGGCGTTGCACCTGTACAACATCGCGCTATTTATTTTGGAAAAAAATTAATAGAATTTTGATGGTTTTTAAATCTGGATTCAGAAAATTGTTTGTTGCTCACATAGAATAGTAATTGAATGTACAAACCAAACGCGGTACACGAACAATTTTTTAAAATTATTTGGTTTTAATTGGTTATTCACGCTTGATTCAATAAGTTTATTAGGTATATACTTTAGATTAAAAATCTTATTGGACTGATTAAAGATTGGAATATTCAAAATCTTATTGGAAAATTGCGCGATTATTTGAATTTCGTTGATCTTTTAGTTTGTAAGAATCGCTGGATTACAAAAGGTTGATTGTTATTTACATAGAGTTGAAATGTAATATGGAACTGCAGCGGTGGAACCGAACAGTTTTGCATAAAATCGCGCGATTTCTTTGGAAATTTTAAATTTTTTTTAATTGGTTATAAACGGTGGATTTTAAAAGATTGTTTGCTATTTACAAAGAGTTAAAGCCTAACATTGAACTGATGTGATGAATTCAAAAAGTTGTTTGTTATTTCCAAAGCGATGAAACATAATAGTGAACCGTAGCGAAAATTTGTTCACCAAAAGTCTTGGAAAATTACTAATTTGTTCTTAATTTGTTGCAAGCGCTAACAAGTTAATATATATGTATGTATCGAATTGAAGATATTTCGTATTCTGAGTCTAAACACTTGTGATTCAAAGGGGAAAAATCCAACTTCCTCAACATGGTTTATAACTGTAAAAGATTTATACATTCAATTTTGTTGTATATTTAAGTCCTCAACACCTTACACTTGACAAACTATTAAAGAAAATAATATTTTTGAAAAATATTATCAATTGCAGTTATTTGGAGAAACATTCAAAAACTATTTTTGGGACTTATGATCGTGTTCTACCAAACAGGAAGAAGTAAAAACAACATTTCAGTTGATTACAATGTGCAACACCAATTTTTGGGGGTGAACGATTCCTGCGCCAAATGATCACTATAGGTGAGTATAGTCAAACCCCAAAAATGTAGACCGCTGTGTAGTTACACTTTTTTTTGAAGGGTGTGGCAAATATGCATTTTCTTATCCGATACTGTCGGAGAAAATTTTAAAAATCGTGTATAAATATTGAATTGAGCGAATTCTTGTGATAACATGTATGCAGTGAAATTTGAAGAGAATTATTTTCGTAGGATATTTGAATGTTCTAGTTATTAGTTTAAAAGGTTTTTTTCGTCCTTTGTTCAAAAAGTATCAAAAATGACCAGCTAAGGATTACTAATTTATTCCTCATAAAATTCCAAAATTAAATTCCAAATTCCAATCATTAAATTAAAAGACCAAAAGTCTCTATCTGTATTTTCAGATGTCATTTGTTCAAACAAGGTCAAGAAAACTGCACCAAAATGACCGGAAAAATATCCAAATAATCTACCAGGGGAATTCGCGGACGAGAATCCTTCATCTCGAATGTGCAAATGTTCGTTTAGTCCTTCCTTAAAAATTTAAATCTTGAAATCTTAAAATTTAAATCCGAAATGGTCTATTTTGAACACAAATATATTCTCAAACAAATGTGTATATACATAAGTATATAACTCAAGAAATTTCTCTTTATTGTTTATATGTGTGTTAGTGTCTTTTCAAAAATGTCACAAAATTCCACCAAAAGTAAAAAACATAAATGTCAAAAAACACTTGTTAAAATATGGAAGAGTTGATGTATTTACGAAAAATTAAAATTTTTGAGTTGTGAAACGTAATAAACAAACATCTCGTCCGAAAAGAAAATAAATTGTTGTTGTATATACATAACTGTTGGCAAAAGTGAAGAAGCACTTGATTGTCTGAAAAGTAATTTGAAATGGATAAGCGTAAATAAATTAAAGACGTGTAGGGTTTCTTTGGGCCATATCTATATTATTAAACTCAACTATTGAAAAATTAATTAAACAATGATCAATTGGATGCGTGGAACGGAATACAAGATGTACTCAACGGGCTATTAGGAAAACACTGTTTCGAGAATTACCAAATATCTATCGCAAATATGTTTAGAGCCTTTTCGACAGTAGGTATTTGTTTCTGAAAAACACTATTTGCGTCATCATTGAGACTATTTTAGTCAACAATTGGCCTCCGAATCATATGAACACGAGGAACGCTATCACCAAGTTACCTTGGCGTTTGAACTGCGGTACTACTTATTTAATTAATACTGAATATTGTAATACATTAAATGATTACAGATGCAGAGGAAAAAGGTCTACAGCAGAAATACTTGGGGAGATATGTTGGTGGAATAACCATAGGTTTCTGGTCGAGGAAATTGAAGAAGGGGACGTTAGAGAAGACCCGAATGAATCACAAAGTAATTCATTTGATTCAGATACTGATGACCAATCTGGCTAATATTTTACTTTACATACCAGTATGAAATTTTTTCATCAACACATTAATTCCTCCATATTTTACCAAGAGGTTTCTGCTATTTTGTGTTTTCACTTTTGGTGGAATAAATTGGTAGAACATTCGGATATTTTGCCGGTCATTTTGGTGAAGTTTTCTTGACTTTGTTTTAAAACAGGACAACAAGGACGTCTGAAAATAAGGATGGCGAATTTCGGTCTGTGACGACCTGTATTGAAATTTAATGCAGAATAACTTCGTAAAATATTCTGAATCCGTAGCTGCTCATTTTAGTGCACATTTTTGGTACTTATTGAACATGGGTCGAAAAGGAATCTTTAAACTTTGAAATAGATCGTTCGAATATTCTATGAAAATAATCAGGCGCCACGAAATAACCCCCAAACTCGAAAATGAAATAATCCCCAAAAAAATCAGGAAAAGCGAATTTGGGGATAATTTTCTAATTTTGGGGAGTTATTTCATTTTTAATTTGGGGATTATTTCATAATGAAATAACCCCGAAATGTAAAAAGCCCCAAATTTTCTTTTTGGGATATTTTCATTGTGGTTTTGGTTTTGGGGATTACTTTATCTTATTTGGGGTTTATTTAGTTTCCGCAAGAAATTACCCTTTTTACAATAATGAATTCCTCTAAATTCTTTAATAATAATATTATAATTAATAATAACTATTTTGGGGTTTATTACATTTACTTGGGGCTTGCTTCATTGGGGGATATTTCTTTTCTATTTTGAGGGTTATTTCATTAGGCGGTTGTACCGATATCTTTTGGGGGTTCTTTCATTTCTAATTTGGGGTTATTTTCATCTTGTTTGGGCCTTATTTCATTTTTAATTTTGGGGGTTCATTGGGGATTATTTAATTTTCGAGTTTATGGGTTATTTCATTGGGGATTATATATCACAAGATTTCAGTCAATTCAATATTTATTCTCATACTAAAAATAGTGTAGCTACACAGCGGTCTACATTTTTGGCGTTTGACTATACTCACCTAGTGTGATAATTTAGTGTAGGAATCGTGCATTTATTCTTCTGTTACTTATTCTTCTTGAGTTAGATCATCTTATAATCATGTTTATAATATTGTTACTAAAGTCAACTGCTAATTTGAATAGTTCCTACTGAATTGATAATTTTTTGTATTGTCTATAGTAAACATTTCTTTTTCAACGCCAGCGTTAGGTTCTGAGTCGAGTACATACAGGAGGATAATATGTAGTTGCAACAACATTCCTCTCCAACGCCAAACCCGTATTACATTATCATCATTACTTGTCCTAGAGGGAAAGCAATTGGTCGCCTCACCATTACTTGGAAATAGTTAATAAGTTATTACTGCTAGTGCGTTTCAGTTTGTTACCTGGAACTATTTGAATAATACTCTACTAATTATGTGCCTACGGGATAGACGTACTTTAGATCTGGTTCAAAACTAGGCATGTGATTGGTTATTTGGGGGGTAAGAACCGGTCCCAGTTCTAGAACTAACGTATGCTTTGTATGGCGGTATGTTTTTCATTTCAATAGTTCTAAAGAACTAAAGTTCAACCAGTCTTTGAACTACCCCTTAAAGGATGTGTTCAGTTTCAGTTCAAGAGTTCTTGTCCTTAAATGTTTATATTTTTCAGTCAGTTGCTTTCGTTTTCGCAGCATTCGTTGATGATTATGTTTTCAATACTTACCTTAAAATATGCCGAACAAATTATATAAAATTATTCGATAACTCGCTAAATTATCGCAAGATTCACCTTATGTTTTTATAGAAAATCGCAATATAATTCATAAAGCAAATGCCTTTGATTTGAGTGCCCACACATCCTTGTTTCTATGTAGGAGACCCCTTTCTTTCCCATTTAATCATTCTCCAATTTATTTATTTTAGTCCAGCGCTACTAACTGCAGTTTAGTCCAATTGACTCTTTTTTAACACTTTGGAACCATTTTGGAGACATACCCCCGCTTCACCTATGTCAGGACAAGGAGTTTAGCAAATTGACACAATATATCCGTAGGGGCATTACTCATTCCTTCTAGGTAATGCTGAGAGGATCAATCGCGTACCCCCTATGACAGACAATGATAAATGTACTACGTTTTTTGAGCGACAGGGGAACTAGCCACCATTACATGGAAATACATCGATGCTACTGGGGTGTTACCAAATGGAGAGAACAGATAACATTTTGAGACGGTTGTAAAAATATTTCCCATTTTTCGATTTCAAAAGTAAAGTTAAGTAAAACACACATAAAACTATAATTTCGATGAAACTTTAATTTCAAAATAATGTTTGGACCTTGCCATTATGTATGAAATACAATGTCATTTAAATTGCCACCTCTGCATTGGTTGGTTTTTGACCACTTTTTCGCACATTTAGATCGGTATCTGGGCCATAACTTGACGAATGCTGGTTTTCAAATGATCCAACGTTAAGGGATTATTTACGTAGGTACGGTCTTTGGCGTATCTCCACAAAAAAAGCCTAACGGCGTCAAATCGCATAATCTTGGCGGCCAAATGGCGTCGCCAAAACGTTAAATTACGCGTTCTGGAAACTTTTCACGCAATAACCCCAAAAAGTGGTCGTGTTGTGTGGCTCTTGACACCGTCTTGTTGAAGCCACATATCGTCCTGTTCATTATCTACAATTGCAATGCAAAAAGTGGGTTATCATATGGCCAGAGCGCTTTGAATTGACGGTGACGGTTCTTCCTGCGTCACTTACGAAAAAGAATATTGCCTAGTGACACCTCCAGACCATAATGTGTACCAAACAGTCACTTTTGTCCGGATGCAATGGCTTTTATGCAATCACTCTGGGTTCTCCGAGAACCATATGCGACAATTTCGTTTGCTGACGTAGCCACCGAATGAGAAATGAGTTTCATCACTGAAGAAAATGCTCGAAAGTGACCACGAGAAAATGCGCGAAAAGTAGCAACGTTTGAATTACCACTTTTGTACTAAGTTTTAACTATTTTAACGCGTTCTTAGCGAATCCGTAGCATATTGTCCCTTGTTCCCGACCGTGGTCTTAGTTACAATATAGTTATTTCTAAAACCCCCATACTGACACTTACTCTGCCCTTAAACCTCCACCATTAGAAAAGATATACTTATAGGTTCATTCTTAAATATTTATAAGTTTATTCAATAATTCAAAGCAAATGAGCATTATTCTTTCAAAGTATTCTATTTCAGGTTATATGCATGAGTGATGCTTCAGAACCTTTGCAAACTATCGAACTTAAATTTCTACAATTTAGGGGAAAATTCTTTAAACATAAACTTCAAGCTATTCCCTAGATTACTATGTACTAAGTGAGATCAGATTCCTCACTGCGAGGATTTACGTAAGTATGTATAGCGGGACTTAGGTCGATATATACCTTAGTACTGATTTCAAAATTAAGTATTTTAAGGAATATCGCGTATTCGTATGCATTGAAGGGAAACCGAAATGTTAATTAATACAAGTTACTTAATCAAGAAATAATTTTTGATATATAATTTACGTTAAAGTTTGAGGCAAAATTTGTGACAAGTAGAAAGTTGGAGAGTCTTAAAGGGAAACGTTACACTCACCGCTTGTAGTTACAGCGTTGAAGAGTTAAATATTGCAGATTTAATGTAAAGATGCACGTCGAGGCCTCGATGAAGTTTTTACGAGTGCTGTGGAATTTTGAAAAAGATATCAAAAATTTTGCATATAACACAAACCGAAAAATAATGAAAACTTATCTGTACGATACTTATTTCTATTTAAATTCTATCATATATTGCAGATTAAGTCATTGTCTTTAGCTGGATGCATTCAAATTAATAGTTTTCCAAGCTTTCATCTGTGATACGATTATGTGGCTATGCAGAACGAGATTATTCCGATGCAACTTGGATGCCAACAGTAAGAAAACTCGTGGCCTGTGAGTGTCTTTGGCCCTGGGAAATAACCTCGTTTTGAGAATATCCCAAGAAATTGCACCGTCTCTTTAATAAGGGTTTAGGTACCCTTTGCTGGTTCAACTTCGCGATACGGGAAAAATTAAAGGGTCCTCACCTCCGAGGCAAACACGTGGCTCACAGAAATGAGGACAATTGATGACACGATATGGAAACGCTCCTGTGGGGTATTATGTCGTTCGATATAAAAGTAGCCACGGTCCATACACAATATAGGATGGATGATATTCTAACTTTTGATATTAATTTTTTCTCACCTTATGCTCTTTAGTGGATTGCGTGGAGTTTATTCCCAGAAGGATTCTCCAAAATTAGCTTCAACGCTACCAAAGATTTCTAGAGATGTTGAATGTTTGCATAGGACTTCGACAAACTTTATCCTTATTTAAAACCCAAGTTAAACTTCACAGAAATTACCTTGATTTCAGTCTGCTAAATGTAATCAGTAAATGCAATTAATCATTTTCTCATGATTATCCTAGATTTCCAAAAACCACAAATTACCCAAGCACTTTAACTTTCACTTTAGTAAAACAAACCCCAACACACTGTTCTTAAGCTAAATCGAACGTTGCTTGCTCTTTTGAATCTAAAATCGAAAGACATTGTACGCATTTGACATTGTACGGAACATCCGTCAGGAATTAACCACGACAAAATAACTTAGCACAAATGAAATGCTGACAAAAATAGCTTTTGATCCTGTTCTAAAAATAGAAGAACTCGTTGTAAATAACACTCATATTCTCCACTGCTTCTGTTTTTCGTTATTATTCTAGCTTCAATTCAAACGGATGGAATGTAAAAGTAGATTTATCACAAAGAAAAGAACTAACACAATAAAAACTTTGTCATTCCCAGGAATCGAACCTGGACATCGACTGATCTATCTCAAGCAGGTCTTCAAGCACAGCAAGATCGCTACTTGTCGATACTTACTAGGGATGCCAAACCCCGGGATTTTAATAAGTAAATCACGGGATTTTTCGGGATTATTATTAATTTTGAAAAACATAAAACTAAACCCAATAACAAAAGTTCAGTGTGGTGTTATTTTTTGGAAGAGTCGAAAGGTGCACCTCAAGCAAAATGCAAATAGTGCAAAAAGGGTTTAAAATCAAATGGCGGCTCTACAAAAGGTTTAATAACACATCTTAGCGTAAGTTAATTTTGGCATATTTATGTCTATTATAGGGCTTACTCTCCAGCAATTACAAAATGTATTCCGTCGGGTAGAACATGTTATTTATTAACATGTTAAGAAAGTAAAATAACAAAATCGGGCCAAATGCATAGTTTCGGAGTTTTACTTTTTTTGCTTAGAATAATGAATTCTACCCCCCTTGTGGTAGTTTTTTGGAGTGTAAGCCGTACAATAGACCTGTTCCCAAAAAAAAATTAAAAATAGAATCCCGAAATCCCGGAAAATCCCGGGATCCCGAAAAATTTTTTTTAAAATCAATCCCGTTTACCATCCCAAGTACTTATATGTACTTGCTTGATATATGTAGGAAGCTAAAAATAGATGATAACAATTTACTGTAGCCTTTACACTCTCTCACGATAAACCTCACGATATTATGCTAATTACAGAACCATGTAGCTATGTACAATCTTATACAAAGTGAGCATTCGCCGAATCTATCTAGGAATCTTATAATATTACCACTTACAGTGGGCGCAAAAAATGGTGTAATCATATATTACAGTATATACTCTTATAATTGTACAAAATATCAAATCCATATCTTCGTTTGACTTTAGTTTAAATACACTAGACTGGCGATTTGAGCTGACTAGAGTTGGGTAGTTCATGAACTACCTAGTTCATTTAGGGTGACCAGACATCACCCCCATGAACATAATGCACATGTTCGATACGGCGAGTATGTTCGTTATTGTTACCACCGGGCACCTTAAATAAACGAGTTCGAGAACTAGTGAACGAGTTCGGCACAAGTCTAGAGCTGACCATATTTTTTTTACTGAAAAATTAAATTCGTTGTGTCATACTTATATGTAAATGGAAGTCAATTGTGAAGTGAAAAATTGGGCCCAAGAACAATATCATAAAATAACATTGCGAGGAAAAGCGCCAAGTTACAATATGGGGCATATCATTTAGAGTTTGTGGCAAAAAAAAAATGTCTTATTGTGACAAGAAACACGCAAGCTTGTGTATGTACAGAGTAAAAGCGTGAGAAAAGGAATTTGTCTCAAAGACTACATTGGCGACTAATGTTACCAAAGCCCTGTAGAGGAATTTTTAAGTCGTTTGTGTTACATTGCCTCACTCTATGCATTAAATGCGTTCGTTTGTTATAAAGTGCAAACAAACAATTTTGAATGAGTTAATCACTTGCTGGAATAATTAATTGTGCAAAATATTTCAACGGAGACAAAATGACATTTTTGGCTGCCAGTAGTCATAACACTAGCATAATGCCCAACGAAGAGAAATAGAAAATATGAAGAGTGAGGGGCTGTAATTACAAACATATAAATTTAACACGCACGTACATACTTACAGTGACGAGCAAAAATGTTAAATGGTTTATAAAACTGATCTTTGACAAGGTTGTTTCAGCCTAATTTCAAATATACACCTAATTTCATTTGTTCTTCTTAACTACTGGCGTATAGACTTTCTACTGATAAAACTTCAAAAAATATTGTTTAGTTTGTCATGATTAGCAAAACAACTGAAATGTAACAATTGTCCACTCTACATATTAACTCTCTTTAACTCAAATATTAACTCTCTTTAGCTGAAAACACAAAAATGAGATATTTTTTTTAGGTTATTTTTAATAATACACATTGTGTTATCAAGTGTTTTCGGAATGGAACCATCAAAAGTACACGAAATATTAGAATTATTGAAAAATAATGAATCTACCAGAAAAATTGTAAAAATAGTCCGAATTAGCCATGTAAGCGTGAATAGACTAAAAAAACATAAAATAGAAGCCTCAGCTCCTGCTCCTGGACGTCCGAGATTAATAGATGACGACACTTGTCGGCATTTGGCAAATTTAGTTACTGCAGACAATGCTGTAACTCCAGAAGAAGCTCTTAAAAAGCTGAATATTAATGCCAACGAGTGGGATAGCTCGTCGAAACTTAAAGAGATTATGCTTAAGGTCCAATTAGTCTTGGCGGTAGACGGTTGACGTTCGACTTAATATTGCGCGGTTAGTTATGACGGTTAGACGGTTGAAAGACAAAACGAAACAAAAAAAAAGACTGATCGAAGACCATTTGTACAAAATATAATTTACATGCATGAGTTTTGAGTTAAAAAGTGATTGTGTCAAATAAAAAGAAAATTGTGGTTGCCGTGTAATTGTGTATTGCCGCGCACATAATGTCGAAGTAAAAGCAATAACAATAACAGCTGATCGGTATTGACGGCTGACGGTTGATTCTGGAACCTGCAGAAGTCTACCGTCGTAAACCGTCAATTTTAGTTGTCTCTCTCTAACACATGCAAAAAGCAACCCCAACTCAAACAGCTGATCGCTTACCGTCAACCGTCAAGACTAATTGGTCATTTAAAGCAGCGGAGAAGAAAACGAAACAATTTTTATTAAAAAAAAATATATAAAACTTCGCAAGGAATTTGCTCAAACCTTCGAAAAGTGGACACCATCAGACTGGAGCCAGGTAACGTAAAAACAGTATTTTTCCATTTTGAGAAAATTTTTAGATTATATGGTCGGACGATATAAAAATAAATCGTTTTGAATCTGATGGTCGGTCGTGGTACTGGACATAAGACCCCAACGTTACCCAAACAATGAAATATGGTGGCGGTTCAATTATGCTGTGGTGTGGTATTACCAAAGATTAAGTCGGACCATTAGTGAGAATTGATGGCATTAAGAGAAAAGAGCAATACCAAGCAAATTTGCAAAACAACTTGCCAGCTGAAATCGAAAAAACGGGTCTTTCTCCTGAAAACGTCGTTTTCAGCAAGACAACGACCCTAAACATTCGGCGAAAATCGTAAAGAATGGTTAAATGAACAAAAATGTACCACCCTAAAATGGCCAGCACAGTCACCGGATATGAATCAAATCCACAATTTTTGGAGTTATATCAAATCTAAGCTGGCAAAATACACTGAACCGCCAAAAGGAGTTAACGAGTTATAGATTCGGGTAAAGGATATTTGGGAGTCTATTCCCTATGAAATTGTGGCAAATTTTTGTCATAATATGCCACATCGAATACAACAGCTTAAGAAAGCTAAAGGATTTAGGACGAACTATTAAAAATTCTGAAAAAAAACATAATTTCTATGCTATAAATTACAGGGTCAAAAATGTTACATTTGAAATTTTTTCTTAATTTAAAACTTTTGTATTAATTTGAAGGAGAATATATATAATAAGTTCTGTTAAAAAAATTCGATTTTCTTTTTCAATTAAAAATATTGAGCAATATTTCTGAATATGATATGCAATGTAACAAACTCGCTCGTCACTCTATATGCTGAAATTAGTCATTGCTCTTTTAAATCTACAACATACGGCCAAAGATGCGTACAAATTTGACAAATTGTAGAAAATTTCGTAACTTAGGTAGATATTTCTCTTCATGAAAATTACCTGACTGTATGGAATATCGGGCTAATAGAAGATTTTTCGTTTCCAATATAAAGAATTAAGGTTGTGTTTCTCCAAAATGCGATCAGAGAGCCTAGAGCCATAACCTAAGCCAGGCGTTGTTTGGGGGTACTTACGGTCAAGCTCAGGCTACCATGGTGGTCAGTAGCAGACAATATGCGTGTTTCGGTTACACCGTTTGTTTATATAATCGCTTGTGTTGTATGCAGCACTTAGCGAAGATTTAGCGAGAACTTAAAGACGCGAATCATTTTCGCTAAGTTAAACAATTTTTTTTTTAATTTTTTACCGTTTTCTATCTTTTTCATATTTTTGAATAAAATCACTTATCGCTAAATAGCCATTTTCTTTACAACTTCGAAAGTGATAATCGCTTAATTGTAACCAAAACACGACTAGCACAGTACAACACATGATTTCGGGACTCAAGTCTGATAATTGTTTGTGAAAGTAGCCCCAAAAAGAAAAACTTCTGCGTCATTCGGTTGGTCAAGTTACCTCAAATAATAATGTAATAATTAATTTGAAGTTAGTAAGTATCGTATAGGGGAATTTGCACGTTATAGGCTCTTTTGTTTGTCATAACTCCAGAACCACTAGTCCGATTTAGCTGAAACAAATTTAGAAAAATTCCTCTAATATTTTCTTATACCGTTTTCCTATGTGTGCAACACTTTCGAGGTTAAAAATGAATGTATGAAGGGAAAAAAGTTTTTTTGCCTAAAAATTTAAATTTTTTTTTAAAAATTCATAAAAAATCCAAAATGGAAAAAAGTGTCAAATCTAATTACGTCCACATAAAGTCACATAACCTATGAGCAAAATAAGGCATAGATCATGAAAATCGATGCACGCGTTTCTTATTTATTCACAATTAAGTAAATGTATGAATTTCAAAAGTTTGCTCGAGATATGCACAACATTATTTGGAGAAAACATTGACACCTTTTTTATGATTCTGAGAATTAAAAAAAAAGGAATAAACAAAAGGTTTGATTTTTATGATTGCGTAAGCAAAGCAATAAACGCTAATAAATGTGCGTGAACAATTAAAAGGCAAAAAGGAAAGTGGACTTTTTTAATTATTTGGGGTTTTCCGGTGACTATCTGTATGATTTTTTTACAGAAATTGCACCCACATTTAGGGGTGGTCATTATATTTAAAGTTTTGCACAATTTGAAACGTACAAGTGCTGAATCAGGTATATAGCCAGCCACCCTTAAAATATGCGCCCATTTATAAGTACGTGGCAGTAAACTATTGAAAAATACGTAGTATTTACAGTAGTGCATTGATCGATTTTTGTCATTTAAAATTTTTTTTTTTTTAAAATTCATAAAAAATCCAAAATGGAAAAAAGTGTCAAATCTAATTACTTTCGCATAAAGCCACGTAACCTGTGAGTAAAGTGAGGATTTTTTCAGAAAATCGATGAATAAATTTATTTCAATTCCAATAATGTTGTGAATGAATATACACAAAACTTAAAATAAAAATTCCGATTTGTATTGCAGCTATTCTTACACAGAAAATATGGAATTTATGGAATCTATGCATAAAAACAAAATTTAGAGAACATTTTCAATTATAATTATAATTATTGTCAATATCCATTCTCGTTGAAGTTGACGCTTGTGGTTCCGATGATCCTCTTTTCTTCGTAGGTTGTTGATATTCGTGGTCTGAGTTTGCGTCGTCATCCGAGGAATCCATAATATTCAAGGGCTCGTTTTTTTCCATGGGTCCACCAATTTCAGTGCCATGTTCTTCTTCGGTGCTTTCACCTTCATACTGCATAATTTTAGAACTCCACCAACAAACCTCCGCCAGCATCGCATCTAATTTTTTGCCTTTCCATTGGCATGGTCACCTGGTGGAACCTCTCTCCTTGTTCGTCTGATTCCTGAGGTGGAAATGTAATTTTAATGTCCTGGATGCATTGATTTTTTCAAAATAAAACAGCAACTTGTCCACTCGATCCTGTATGTCATCTCGCTGTACTCGGTTCTTTCCTAAAACGCCTTCTATGACATCTTTCAGTGCGTTCCATGCATGTAGGTGGTTACTATGGTTCGAAAGCACATTTGTGAATATATCGAAATGAAAAAATTTATATATGACAATATTTAAATACAGACAAAGATACTTACCTTTTTTAATTTTAGCGTCACTAAGTTTTGGAAAGATGGATTTTAAACAGTCATAGGCGTCCCCAATATCCTTGACTACCACTGCAACGAATTTCCCAGCTATTCCTAATTTTATGTGGAGCGGTGGCAACAAAATATCATCCAGTTCCTTTATCATAGGTTCATTGCGTAATTGTAATTGTTTGTTGAGCTCGGGAGTTCTTGCTTCCCAATCTTTACGTTGATATTGATTCGCTGTGTATCGTAAATTAGCCGCCCTTTTCTATAATGCCTTGTAGTATGTTCACCACCTTCAGATCGCAACAAATCTTCCATTTGTGTTCATCGTATTTGATTTCCTTCAAAATGTTGTCCAATGATTTATACGTTTCCTCCTTGTTTCTGCTGAATCCCAATGGAATGGACGGTTTTTTGTTTGTTTTGTGTAACAGCCCAGCCTTCAAGCTGGAAACTGAACCATCGATGAATTAACGCCAGTCGCCAGCGATATAATCCATTCCCAATTTTTTCACTTAACCTGGGATATCATGAGAGTAGGTGAACGTATTTGCTTCGTCAACGGAATAAAATTTTTGAAAATCAGCTTGGCGTTGTCGGTATGTTGTTGCGCTGACATTTTGCTGTATGAGTTTTCTGCTCTTCAAAAATGATGTCAACCATTCGGAGTATTGTTGTGATAGTCCCATCTTAGCCACAATGTAATCCATTTCCATTTGTGTTAGCGGTTGTGATCCATTATTTTCAATATCGAGTGTCCAATCAGCATCATTCAAATTGGTCGGATTGGTGAAAACGGTTTCGGCTTGCAGGGACACAGTATCCAGACTCGGAGGTTTAGGTGCATCGACATCAGCAGGGCGGTTAACTGGAAGTGTGGCAGTAAATGCAGCAGTGTATACTTTTATTTTCAACTGTTGTCTGTTTAATTCATTACGAGAATTTATGCATGCGTAGCACCTGGATTCATCATGTCCAGTTAGGTCTTCCACCCAAATTACTGGCTTCATAAAGGAAAGCCTTCCACCTTTTCCATGTATCCACATTATAAGGGTATTATAACAATTTGTGCACACTGTGTTCGGCTTAAAATTTGCACCACTTAAATCTGCTTCATCATAATAATGACAATACGCTGTTTTGAATTCCTCAGTAATCAATTTTTTTCGATCCAGTTGGCCTCTTTGGGACGATATGACCACAAACGTAACAAAAATTATCCAATTTTGGGCATTTGTTATTTTCCATATTAAAATATATTATATGTTTTGTTGTTATTCACTTTTAAAAACCGAAGAAAAATGCACTTGTACTCTTCGCGTTCGCCGACACTTGTTAAATGACAAAAATCTAACAATGCACAGCTATAAATACTATTTATTTGTCAACTGAGGTAAATGTAAAAGTAAAGTCAGGTACTGACACACATCCTTTTCCCCATTTAATTGAGTGTGAACGGTGCATATTTTAAGGGTGGCTATATACCTGATTCAGCACGTGTGCGTTTTAAATTTTTCGGAACGTTCCAAAACATGAGCACTCATAAATGTGGGTGCAATTTCTGTAAAAAAAATCATGCAACGACAAAACCCAAATAATTAAAAAAGTGGACTTGCCTTTTTTCCTTTTAATTGTCCACGCACATTTATTAGAGCTTATTACTTTGCTACCGCAATCATAAAAATCAAATAACCTTTTGTTTATTACTTTTTTTTTAAATATGAGAACCGTAAAAAAATCATCAACCTTTTTTCCAAAGAATTTTGTACATATCTAGCAAATTTTTGAAATTCATACCTTCACTTAATTGTGCATAAAAGCGAAACGCGTAAATCGATTTTCATGATCTATGTCTCATTTTGTTCATAGGTTATGTGACTTTACGCTAAAGTAATAGGACTTGACACTTTTTACCGTTTTGTATTTTTTATCAATTAAAAAAAAAAAAATTTAATTTTTTAGGCAAAAAATATTTTTTTTTCTTCATACATTTATTTATAACTTCGAAACTGTTGCGAAACGTTGTATGAACAGATTAAAGGAATTGTAATTCTTAATTTTCTTAAATTCTTATTCGGACTAGTGGTTCTCGAGTTATAACAAACAAAAGAACCTAAAACGTGACAAATTCCCCTATACGAGACTTACTAACTTCAAATTAATTATTAAATTATTATTTGAGGTAACTTGACCACACGAATGATGCAGAAGTTCTTCTTTTTGGGGCTACTTTCACAAACAATTATCAGAATTGAGTCCCGAATCTATCACCTGAAAAATGTTGTACTGTGTAATGATAGAATGCCTATTAAGAGTACTGTTGATGTAGTAGTGGCCAAACATGTACAAGTGTGAAGAGTATACGATCATACGCAACATATTTGTACCAACTCATAAATCAACTATGGTATAAAAAAGAAAATTTACTCATGGAGTGGAATTCCAACAAAGAAAACGAGTGAAGTGCGTCGTTTCTCTGCTCTCTCTCTTACACTCTTCGTTGAATACTTCAGAACACGAGCAGTTTTCTGATGATGTTATTGTACCTAACTATAGAAATTCCATCCCCATCAACTCGCCACCGTTGGCAGCAATTGAGCATTTCTCGCCCTCATTTCTCATAGCCCGAAAACGCTCTCCGTTGATGGATACCGCTGATCCAGGGTCATCTTAGAAGAAGAATGGTTCCATTATCTTTTTCGCACAAATTCCAGCGCAAACAGTCACGCGTTGGTTGTGGAGAGGTTGCTTTTGAATTAATGGAGGGTTTCATGGGCGTAGGACCGACAATTTTGTTTATTCACGGCACCATTCAAAGAATAATGAGCCAATCGCCCATGATATTTTTTTGCAAAAAATCATCGACGAATTTCCATAATGCAAGCGACGAGGCTTGGCTTGAGGCTTGATTGTGGCTTGTCGTTGCACTGAGAGAATTTTCCATGAAAAATCGGAATATGATTTTTGGTATAAATATGACTCTGTATATGCGCTAATATTTTTAAACTTTTTTCCTAAAGGTTTTTGATTTAAATTCATAACAGAATTAATAGTATTATTAAACATATTCGTATAAATATTATCAATCTCTATGTATAGTTGACCTGTAATCTTTTCGATTGTACTTTTTGTGATTAGTTTGGATTAAGGTCATGTAAATAAAAAAATAAAAACAATTTATTCGTTTTACTGGATAATCATCTATTCCGATATATTTCAACCAGCATCGCTGGTCATTATCAAGGATCTATTTTACAAAAAAACAGAGAACACACTTAAACATCATGGAAATTATCATAATTCAAGTTATTCTAAGTACAAAAACTCGATAGACATAAACAATTTGAACCACAACAATTAAACAATTCATTGGACAAATATTCTCAGAAAAAGATCGTAAGTCTTACATGTAAGAAGTATCACAATGAAAGCATTAAAATATATGTATGTTGAACATCACGCACAAAGGTCGCTGACAACTAACGCCGATTATTATGTTTTTCCATTGTATACCTATACATTTGAGCTAGGTTCTCAGTGTCTCTCTAAAGTTTAGTCTTTTCTCCGAAGGAACGTCGTTGATGTGCATCATCTCCAATAAAAGACGTCTGTTATAATTACTCTCTTCAGCTAGTATCTCTACGTCACGTAAGTTGGGACTATGAGAAGTTCTTGCACAGTGGGCCGCTAAGGCTGTTTTCTGTTCTAAATTATTTCTGTCAAGTGTTTTTTTTGTTTGTCAGACTTAAGTGACGATAATCGTGTCTTCAGCTTATTCTGTGTTGTCCCGAAATACACATTTTGTCCCCATTACACTTGATTTTATACTCTACGTTGTGTTTGCCCTTTTTGTCCACTTTTGTCTTTGTTCTGCTGAAAAGTTGTGATATAATGTTGCCAGATTTAGATGCTGGTTCATATGTTTCCTTGTCGTAAATATTTTACAGTTTTAATCGTTTCGATGGTCCGGGAATATACGTCATTGTCTTGTATAATTTGGGTTGTTCATTTCCCTTGGCTTTATTGTCCTTGTTCATAACACATTCGAATAAATTCTCTATTAAATTGTTTGGGAACCATTCTACCCAAAATATTCCATATCCTCCTTTTATTTTCGTCAAGGAACTGAACATCACTAATATTCAATACTCTTGATATGAAGTTCGTCGCTGCGTTGATAATTGTACGTCTGGGGTGTTTTGAGTCGAAGTTTATCAGACGGCCCGAAGCCGTGGGCTTCTGGCACCAATTTAATTTTATGGCATTTCCCTATCTTATCACCACTGAATTCAAATATGGTAGCTTCTTGTCACTTTCGACTTCCATCGTGAATTGTATTCGTCTATGAAAATCGTTGAGTAATTAATGCCAAGGTTGTAGCATGCAACGGCTCAGGAATCTGAAACAAATGACATAAAAACCGGATCTTTGATTTTTCTCGAGTGCTCTGATGGCGGCAGCACGCGTTGTTTCCAGCTCTGTGTTCTTGCCATCTTGCACTCAGAATTTACAGCCGAAAGAAAATTATACTTATATTGCGTGCAATAAGTAATATTTGGAAGAACATATGAGGACAGGGGGAAAAAGAAGAAGAAAGAAATTCGCTCATTCAGGATTCAGCTGGTTTGAGCCTAAGGTGTATTCGACCCAAACAACTTGCCCACCCATCCTGTTTACCTGTCATCCGTTGATTTATCCATGATAAACCCATCTTAAAACCCCTTGATATAACTACCCCTGGATCCGGTTAGACATCAAACATAAGCCAGTGATTTAGCAAATCATAGTAAAACGCACGTTTATTATTTCATTCAATTTAACAATATTTTTCCTATTATTTCCAGAAATTCCAATATTGCTCTAATATATAATCCTATGCAAAATATGAATATGATCATTTAAACCTACATATATTTATCTATAGAGAGAGATACTTATAACATAAAAAACAAAAGATCAATGCAACCTTTAATCTATGGCTCACACAGAAACTAATAAAATAACTAGTTGTAATAATCGAAGCGGAAAAGGAAGAATAAAAAAAAAATAGTTGTAATTAATGTATATGAGGTGAATTCATTTGCAGAAACTAAAGTTATAGGATCAGCTGTTGGGATCACTGACCTCATATTACTGAAAGTATTTACTTATGCAATGAGAGGCTAAGTATGTAGAACATAACAGTCTATTTACTTATGATATTCGTGATGAGAATGTTAGGCTACAGTAATGAATATTAACAACTGCAATTCCATAGGAACTTAAAATCAGCAGAAGCTGTTACACACTAAATAACATTGAATAACCAAATTATCGAGCAACAGGTCATTAATAACAGTGGAAATATTGCGATAGTGCTCTTCAAACTGTATTTTTTCCAGCTTCTGTAATGAATGTATATTTGTTTGTATGTATGTTGTTCTCTCTTTAAATGTTACTTAATAACATTAGATTCGGGATTAATACGTCAACACGGATTGGTGAAATTAATAAGAGGAAATTAAGTTAAAAGCAGGAAATAGACAAAATTATGGGCACCATTTAATCCGGATCCAATTTAATATTGCATTAATTGGTACCGATAGAAAAATTACGCAAATATTTTTTCAAATTTACATACTCTCAGTAAGTAACGGGATAATTTTGAACTGAGAGTATATTCATGAAATTATATACTATGTACAGGGTGGCCCAAAAAAGACTGAAGGATTAAAAATAGTTATATCTTTTTTGTTTTTAATAATTTTTTTTTGTCTTTTGCAGGTTATTTACTGGTTTTTGGAGATAAATCATGGCTACATATGATGTGCAGAAACGCGTCAAAATCATTGAATTTTTTTATTCTTCTGGAAGGTCAATTATTACAACTCAACGAAATTATCGTCGTCATATTAATGTCCGAACAGCACCCAGTGACAACATGATTAGAAACTTAGTCTCCCGTTTTGAGGAACATGGAAGAGTGTCAGATCTTCCAGGAAGAGGAAGAGGTCGATCTGTGCGCAATGAAGCAGTTGTTGGAGGATGTACGGCAGAGTGTAAACGAAGATCCATCTGTCTCTACTCGTCGTCGTTCTACTCAATTGGGAATCTCCAGAACATCCCTGCAAAGAATTTTGAAGCGGGATCTTACAATGTTTCCGTATAAAATTCAAATGGTACAGCAACTGCTTCCCCAAGATCATCAGGCACGCCTGCAATATGCTATTCGTTTTAGTCAAATAGCCAGAGAAAATGATAACTTTTTAAACAATCTTATAATGAGCGATGAAGCTCATTTCCACTTAAATGGCTATGTAAACAAACAAAATTCTAGATTTTGGGGCACTCACAATCCTAGGGCATTAGATCAGCGTGAATTACACCCCGCCAGATGTACTGTTTGGTGCGGTGTTATGGCTGATAAAATTATCGGTCCATATTTTTTCGAAGATGTGGAGGGTCAACCAGAAACGGTTAACGGGGCTCTGTATAGGACTATGATAGAAAATTTTTTGCGTCCACATGTTGAGAATAATCAAAACATATGGTTCCAGCAAGATGGAGCAACTGCGCATACAGCAAGAGCGACAATGGAACTTCATCATAACATTTTTGGTGAACGAATAATTTTCAGAAATTGTGATTTTGCTTGGCCTCCACGTTCACCAGATTTGACTGCTCCAGACTTTTTTTTGTGGGGCTATTTGAAAGGAGTTGTGTATATCAATAAACCCCAAAGAATTCAAGAGCTTAAGCAGAACATTCAAGCAGAAATAAGGAACTTGGAACCAGAAACTCTACGGGCAGTAATGGAAAATGCGGTTAAAAGAGCCAATTTTTGTTTGCAAGAAAATGGACACCATTTGAGAGATGTTATATTTCACACTTAGATGTAAAAAATTTCCATGAATTAAATATTTAAAAACGTAAAAAAAAAATTAATAAAAAATAAAAACAAAAAAAATACAGTTATTTTTAATCCTTCAGTCTTTTTTGGGCCACCCTGTATATATATTTGTATGGAAAAAATAAAGCAAACCAAACCGTTGTTGCTGGTCCCACGATGAAAGACCTTTCATGATGTGTAGAGGAGGGGCAAAAGGGGTTATGATGATGTCAAGGCGATGATTATGTTTTCGTTTTGAAATAACTATGTAGAGGTTGATGATTTAGTCTTTAGTTTGGTTTTTTTCCTGATTAATTTGATTATCAATTATTATCACTATTACAATTTTAACTAACTTTAACTAACATTTTTATACCACGAACTTCGCTCAATCTTTTCCGCTCCGGTGAACAAAATACTATTATAATTTAGGCATTATCAAGTTTAAGAGAAGGATTTTAATTAGACTTTGAAATAACATTTCTTTCCATGATATTAACAAAATAAAAGGGTTTTTTCTAGAACCGAGATATCGCCATTTCGTGATATGGATTCCGCTTAGGATCCTTTTCTTCCACAGAATAAAATTACACCAATTTTATCAATAAAAAAACACAAGAGAAAGTGTGAAGCAAACGACGGCAAATGCAATATCTGGGTTTAATTCACTGCGACCAGAGCGTTTGAATCCACGGCTCTTGGAAGACTGCCAGCCAACTGCACGGCAGGAATTCGGTGACTCTTGCATCAATGTCACTTAGCAGAAACCAGTGGCTGAATTAGATGAATGTATTGGTAATCAGTGGGTGCCAGAGCTAGGGACGTAAATAAATCATTAAATGCAGCCAAAGTAAAAGTAATGCTAGAATTCCTTACCATTGCTAGCTGGCACCGAAGAATAGGGAAAGTAATTTCTGAATCTTGTAACTCGAGAGAAAGAAAAAAATCCCAGCTTACAATGGTCAATGCCGGCTATTAAACTTTAATCTTGCATTTGGTTTAACCAACAACCGAAAATAGTCAATCTGTAAGGTTTACACATATTATGGTGAAACAAATAGATTGATAGTAAAGTTAATACTCACTTTTGTGAAACTAAATTCCAGAAAGGAATATGTATTTGAAATATTTAGCCTCACAGGAAAAGTACGGGATATAAAAAAGAATAAGTACTTTAAATCACTAAGGCACTTTCCTTATCGAGATCACTTTCACAAATAACTAATTTTCCTACGGCTGACGCGTTGAAAATTTCCAATGGCCAAGATGTCGTTCTGGACGTTTTCGCCTCGGTAGAAAAGAAAACAGAAACTGCATTATAGACACGCCCCCAAATTATCCCGTATCATAACGAGAAGAGAATAAAAAAAACAGACAGATACCACTCAGAAGAAAAGCAGACAAAAGAAAAAAAATGGGATATTGATGCGGACAGGGTTCGAACTCTGGACCTTACGGATACTACGCGCGTGCACTTCCTCCGGGCTATCGCCAACATTCTGTAGCTAAATAGCTAAACAACTGCAGGATACAGCACCAAGTACCACACACTGGCACCGCAATATGCGTGTTCCACTTCACCCATTGCTGACTGTCTGGGATATCCGAGAACGTCAGGGATGGTAAATGCAAACAAAGTCATGTTTTAGATTTCGCGTCTTCAGCCTGCGTTAATCGTTAAATTCTCTTTTGAACACCCTTCGTAAATCACGATCATTTAGACTCTGCGGTCCACCCATGGGTTCTTTATCATCTACTCGGCTGTTCTGCTCCTTACTTATATTCGTAATAATTAATTTTTCAAACAAATATGTCTGATTTTCATGTTGCTGATATTTATTAATCAAAGTCTCCGCGAATTCTTGTATCTACGCATTTTATTTAATATTTTTCGATTTATTTCTATTCATATTATACAAATAATCAAAAAGTAATATACGCAAATGATGTTCTCCCTTCAGAAGTAGAAAGAGTGTGAAACAACATGGTAGTAATACGAAAGAGAGTAAAGAGAAACATCAAAAATCCTCTCAAATTCTCGTCCCGTGCGTGCTTGTTTACCCCTTTTGCTTCTTACCACCTCTTGCCAACCGAACTCGAAAGTCTCTAAATCTAAAGGGTGTCAAACTTCACAACCGCGTGGTCCAAGATTCGTACCGCAAGTCTTCGTTCAAGGCACATACAGTGATGAGCACAATCTACAAGCGCCACTACAAGGTATTGTCGACTTCATCTTTCCTCACTATTGCAAATAAATCATCCACATATTTTGTCATTATCCTCGGTTTCGCAATTAATTTGTCCAGTGCTGTGTCCAGTAATTCCTCCATTATTATATCTGCTATCGCAGGAGAAGCAGGAGAGCCCATTGACATTCCCTTCTTTTGCTCATATGGTTTTTCATCGTGTATCCTTTATACACAATTTCAAGATCGCCATAAATAGTTCCCGAGGTATTTCCGTGAATCTCTCCAATATCGTCCACTTTTCCCTTATCGTCTTCAAAGCTAAGTTAATGGGAATGCTAGGAAACAAAGAAATAACGTTAAATGAAATTAACACCTTGTCATGGGCAATGTTGAGGTTTTGGATTCTACTTCTGCAGTCTATAGCGTCCTTGACGTTGTATTTGGAATATTGTGTCAAATTTTTCAAAATCCCCACTAAATATTTACAAAGTGGACGAGCAAATTGTCCTCAAGGGCATACCCTCTTTATGTAACTTGGGCAAGCCATAAATCCTCGGTGATATAGTCACTCTATTCATCAACCTGTTTTCAGACCCGTATCTATTAACTCTCTGTTAAATAGTTTTTCAACCAATCGGTTATTCTTGGCCTGTAAGGCAGATGTGGGGTCTCTTCTCATACGGCCATATGTACATATATCTATATATATTTGTACTGTCCTGCTCCTCTCCATATGTGTTCTATAGAGGCATGATTCACTCATGATGATCAGTTCAGCATCAGCATTCTCCATGAGGACATGTATCTTGTGCCGCATTTCACTCGAAAGTTGTGAATATTCGTGCATCAGTTTGTGTTTTGTCTGTATCATGTGAAAATTGTATAAGTGTCGTTGTAGTAAATTTTTCAAGTTTGGAACAATTTTGTTGTTTACTTTGAAAATTGCATATATGTTCCTTGTCGCATTTTGCAAGAATGTTGGTATTATTCCCGCCTGTTTACATTTTATCAGTAAAGAGATTGTAGTTCTCACATGTGCATTTTTCTTCTTGTGTTTTGAGTAGTTTTTAATGATATTATACGTGTTTCTGTTGCCGGTGTGCCTTCCGTTTTGTATGTAATATTTATGTATAGTGGATCTGTAATTTGTTCGATTGTACTTTAGTGATTAGTTCGGCTTAAAGTCATGTAAATAAACACAATTTATTCGTTTTACTGGATAATCATCTATTCCGATATATTTAACATAACAGCCTTAGTGGACCACTGTGCAAGAACTTCTCATAGTCCCAACTTACGTGACGTAGATATACTAGCTGAAGAAAGTAATTATAACAGACGTCTTTTATTGGAGATGATGCACATCAACGACGTTCCTTCGGAGAAAAGACTAAACTTTAAGAGAGACATTGAGAAACTAGCTCAAATGTATAGGTATACAATGGAAAAACATAATAATCGGCGTTAGTTGTCAGCGACCTTTGTGCGTGATGTTCAACATACATATATTTTAATGCTTTCATTGTGATACTTCTTACATGTAAGACTTACGATCTTTTTCTGAGAATATTTGTCCAATGAATTGTTTAATTGTTGTTGTTCAAATTGTTTGTGTCTATCGACTTTTTTGTAATTAGAATAACTTGAATTAAGATAATTTCCATGATGTTTAATAGCCTGTTCAGCGAACTTTTTTGTTTAAGCAGACGTGCGATTGCTACCCAGGCGATCAAGTTTATATTTGAGTTTTTGTTCCATTTTCGTCCGGGAGTGAAAGCTCATTTTACTAGCTGCCCTTATGTCAAAGTACATTGTTGCCAATGTGTTATTCTTGTTGATTTTAAAAGCTCTTTCTATTGGAAAATACCCAAAATTTAGCAAACTGCAGGCAACACTGCTCTATCAGCTGTTCAATTGGAAGCAGCTGATTGCAGACAAAATAAAATAAACAAACAGCAAATTGCAAGAAGAAAAGTGGGAACAATTAAAGTGAGTGAAGTGAAATAATTAAAGTGTTTTTAAACTGATTGCATCCGTGGGATTTGGGGCGACATGTAGCGACTTTTTTGTTAGAAATATCCATATTAAACAACAATTTTAATTAATTTTCTTGTAAATGCGTAAAGAACACATTTGTAAACAAACTACACGATTGACATTTTCTGATTGTCTAATCTGACGTTTTGTTTCGTTGGTGTTTGATTTCGCTGAACCAAATTTTTTAAGCAAAACGAAAGCTCTTTTCGTTTCACTCAAAACAAAGCGTACAAAAACCAAAAGTTATCTTCGTTAGTCATTTGGCGTACGAATGATCAAAAATTAAATTACAAAAACAGGCTATAAGTGTGTTCTTTGTTTTTTTTTTGTAAAATAGATCCTTGATAATGACCAGCGAAGCTAGTTGAAATATATCGGAATGTATGATTATCCAGTAAAACGAATAAATTGTATATATTTGCATGACCTTAAGCCGAACTAATCACTAAAGTGCAATATTATCAATCTATGCTTTTACGTTTATTGACTATTTTACAACCTCATGATGTCTTACACATATTATTTAAACAAACAAATTTTAACATATTTCTTCAACATGTTCTATCCTTCCCCATTTCTCGCCAGTTGGTAACACCAAGGATACGTAGGTATACTTCTGCCTGGTCTTTCCGGCGGAGGCTTGGTCATCCTCTTTTCCTGTTTCCATCGGGTATGTTATCGAAAACCTTTCGCTCTGGTTCATCTTCATCCATTATGATATCATGGCCTAGCCAACGCAATTAGTCTAATTTGATTCGCCTAGTTGTGTCCACGACAGAATATAGATTATGTAGCTCTTGGTTCCAGTGACGATATAGCTAGTCTGATATAGCTAGCTTTTGTCCGTTCTGAGAGGGCTTTGTTCCTAAACTACTTTCTGAGCCCAAAATAGCATCTATTTGCAAGCGCAATTCTCCTATTTATCTCCAGGCTGACGTTGTTGTCCTTGTCCACGGCGGATCCAAGGTAGACAGGCATCTACCATTTGAAAATTAAATTGTCAACGTTCAAGTGCGGACCAAGTCGAGAGGTTTCACTAGTCGATGACAGCAAGACCCACCTTTGTTGATTCTTTTTCGATTCTTGAAAATACACCAGTAACCTCTCCCAAATTTCGGCCAATGATGTCTATGTCGTCAGCATACGCCAGCAACATATGGATTTTCGTGTTAATGGTCTTGTTCGTATTTACTGCAGATTTTCTCATTATTATCTCCATTAAGATGTTGAAGAGATTGCACGAAAGTGTGTCGCCTTGGCTCAGTCCTCGCTTGGTACAGAATCTATTAATTATCAATCTATAGGTAAACATAAATTTCTCGCAGTGCAACTCACTCACATAACCAGAGAATTTATGACTTTTTGCCTGGTGGTGATATGAACGGTGGCTGTTGCAAAGAGTTGCTTTAATAATACCAGATAGAGGCAATGGTTCAAACCACGGTGTTAAAATTATTGTGTTAAATACAACACAAATATATATTAACAATAAAAGACAAAAAACGGAAAAAATAAGTTTAAATTTCACGGTTCTCAACCAAAACGACGTGACAAATTTATGTCAACAGTTATTGTAACTCCACCTGGTGTGAGCCGACCAGCTCTTCTTAGACCGGGCTCACCATGAAGAGTGTGAAAGGAAACGTCAGGTTAGACTTTTTCCCAATAAGCGCCATTGTCAACACAATCCCTCACTTTGAGGCCTCAAGAGGTTCCGGAAATGTAACGCTCCACGTTTCTTTTAGATTAAATGCACACACATTCATTTCAAGGAAATGCTTTTTCCGTGTCAGTTTCCACGAAATGGCAAATCGAAATCCAAAATTCAAAATGTTATCTAAATGTTCACAAAAAAATAATGAAAGCTGAACTTTTATAATATATGCTGGAATTGGAAAACGTGGCACTATACAAATATTGCCTTCAATTCATTTTTTTGAGTGTAGAAAACTTACACTTAATTGTGCTGCTCAATCTAGGCCTATTCCTCAGGAAGTAAGGGGGGTTTTTTCAAATACTTTGTTGTTTGTTTCTCATCAGATACTTTTTTTTAGACATAGACGTAGTGTTTTCAGGTCGCTCTCGTCACTCGATATTTAGCACGATACGCACGGTGCGTTTTCACAATTTAGAATACGTTTTTAATGTAATTCTGCACAATAACAGCGCGATGTGGTGGCGTGTACTGGACTGGACTGACGCTTTAGGTGCGGGCTGCCATAACCCAATCTGAAAACAAATGAAAAAGTTGCAGGGGTTCCAGATACGGAAGGTTTAAATGGCCCACCCTGTGTAGAAGTATACTGGACGAAAACAAAAACAGTTTAATAACATAATAATTTTTGAAACGTCTTGGAATACACAATAAAATGCGATTTATAAATTTCATACAACAAACGCTAACTTGGTAACACTTTTATCGGGGTTATTCTCAACTACTACACCCAGCGAAATAATTATAAAGGCAATATATTTTTTCTCGGTACTCGCAATGCCCTGCGTTTTTGGTGTAGAATTGTAATGTATGTATATATTAGTCATTAGGTATATAATGTTAGAGAATGTAATCATTCGATCTCTTGTACAAGTTAAATGAGAAGTGACGTTGATTTTTCTATTTCTGGTGCGAAATATATATAAAGGCAATTTGGAAAAGAAACCTTATACGAACAGCAGTAACTAGAATTTCAAACAGAAGTGAGATTTCTTTGTTTGTTATTTTATTAATTTAAAATTAGCGTAGTCAAATTAAAAAAATCAATTTATATTGAATGCCTGGTGGAAAGTATCTAAGAAAAGGGAAAAATTTAAGATTATCATGATGAAGGACTGAAGGAAATTTCGAGGCGATTGAAAAGATCTAGCTGCGTCATTGAGAATTTTATAAAATAGGGTGGTCAAGATCGAAACACAAAACGACCAGGAAGGACACCACTGATCAGTGGCAGCGCTAAAAGAGAGATCAAAAGGGTTGCTGTTAGAGAAAACTTCGGCGATAAGGAAATTATTGCTGAATTGAGCTTAGGAGTAGGGTTGCAACGTGTTCAGCAAGTAATGATTCGCGACTTGAAACTGTAATATGGGAAAATGTATGCAAAACTTTGTCTCATGTCAAGACACGAATCAGCCAGATTTAACTTCGCTGAAAAATACAGATTTATGGATAAGGAATGAAAAAAAAGGAAAAAATATTAAATTTGGATGGACTTAATGGCTCGGACAAATATTGGCATTCTAAAGATTTTTCCACAATTTTTTGTCAGCGGCGAAATTTTGGCTGTGTCTCCCTTATGGTTTGGGCAGGTATTAGGTATAGAGGAACCACTCCAATGTGTTTCATATCTACAAAAATTGACTCCGAGTATTATACTACAACTGTTGGATGTCGTCTTAGTTAATTCTGGAGAGGAAATTTGTGTCCGAGATCTTATCTTCCAGCAAGACAACGCAGCAGTACATCGGTAAAGTTAGTAAAATTACCTACCCAAATTTACCAACATGGGCGCCAGTTTAAGACTGTCAAGGATCAAAAAGTAGCAATTCAAGAAAAGTGGAAGATAACTGATCCTGCTCATATTCATTCGCTGATAAACTCAATGCCAAGACGCTTCGAAGAAGTTACCTGCGATAATGGAGATCATCCGTCTTACGAAACTTTTTAAAATATTTAAAAAACCCTTTTGCCTTTATAAATATTTCGCACTAGTAATTAGTTTATTTTTGTTGATTCATCTTGAAGAAGTCATAGTCAGTATTCTTTATGAAAAGTATTGAATTTTGAAAGGACTAATCCAATATTAAATAAAAACTTGATAATTTCTCTCAACATTTGGAAAAAGCAAAAAATAGTGTTGCCTTTATATTCATTTCGTGGGATGTAAAATTATGCATGTTACCGCGGAAGTTGTCATTTTGTATGAGTTACAGTGCATAAATTAATGGCCAGTTTTTAAGTGGGTAATTATCTATCGGATTACTTAATCGTAATTGAAAAATAATTAGAAGTTAACTTTGCATTTTGTTTTTCAGTGCCAAGTTAAAGTAAGCTGTCACATTGTAAACGATTATGGCAACCCTTGTATTATTATTGGGGTAAACATTTGTTTTGGGCTAAATACCAAAACAACAAAGAGGAACAAATAAATGGAATTATATGAAATGAGAAACAAATGCATAAAATCCAAGTCATTTTAACAAAAATGTGTAAAGAACTATGTTGGCGCAACAATTTAACGATCTAGTCTCAAAGTATGTGTACAAATACTCAAATCAGAAACATGTATTTTATACAATTTTACATATCTCATATTGACAATCAGTAATGTGATTGTCAAAATCATATGGTTCTGACTACAAGTTAACCAATCAACTTTGGTTGGTTAAATCATAGTTAACCATTGACTGAAAAACAAAAATCGAGGTTTAACCACAATTTAACTAAGAAACATAGATCACCACTGACTGAAAAGCTGGCCATAAGACAAATACGCTTTTACTTTGAAATTGTGATTTTTTTGTGGTGGCGTCTATATTAGTTGAGTAAGTATTATACGGCGTTTATATAGATGGATATTGAGAGTATGACAACTTTCAAATTTTGTACAAAAGCTTCCTTTCATCTCGATATTTCGATAATCTACTCAGCCGCATTAGTTATTTGGCAAATAAATGCAAGCAGCTTCTGACGTAGAGAAAACATACGCAATTTTCTATATAACAGTGGCAAATTAATCGGCCTTTCTTTTTATTTTATTTTCTGCAACGGAAATGTTACACGCTAATATTTTACCGGTGTCACCGCTTATAAATATTTACATGAATTCTGAAAGTAGAATCAAAATCCAAAGCATTTATCGAATCATGTATTTATTAATAGTTATTTAAAAACAAACTATGACTCCGAATATACGTTACTTTAAGTGATGACATTACAATATGGCATTTTGTTGTTCCCCCATTTGTACTCCATCGAAGCAATAAAATGCATGCGGATCCCACTTAGTTGCATCTGCAGCAGTTTCACCTCGCACAGAATTGAATCCATTCCTGGGGCAATTGAAAACCCATTTCGAAATTAATGTTTGTTTGTAGCAACGAAATATATGTAGTGAAGAGAAAAACTGTGAGGTTACAATTGACCATTATGCAACCAACACTCATAAAAATGTACTCGCACAAAGCGAATACAAATAACAGGGGGAGTCTGATGAACTTCAATCAAAAGAATACATTATTACTATTTTGATTACAGAATGAACAAAATTAATAATAGATAGTGCACTCACACTTTGGCTGTAAAATGATAGTGGACCGCGAACCACGAATTGGATGTGAACGTTTATATATATTAACTATTAACAGAAGTATGGCGTTCCATTTGAAGTATTATTAAGGTGGCTTTGTTTGTGTGGAGGATGAAATCGATGTCGATGTTATCGACTAAAATTAAATATGATTTAACTAAAATTAAAGTTTATTTAATTTTAGGAATATTTTTAAAATATTTAAGTTTGAAAGGGCCACGACTTCGTGAGATGAACAATTTAAAATTAGCCCCAAAACTCATGGGCTTCTGAAAAAATGCTATACATTAATGATGTTAAAATAAATCAGTCATACATTAAGGTCTGGTTAGTTCCTCATCAAACGGTTTCAAAAAATTGCAATACAACCCATTCTAAAGCTAATTGGTGACTATATTAGCACTCAACAAATAAAGTTTGCATTTAATAGCAAGCAATGTTTGCTACCTAAGGCTGATCAATAAGTCCGTCACTTTTCGAACTTCCCTCGTAGTTATATGAAATTCAACACTTCTCCCATCATGTACCACCTGTTACTGTGGTCATGTTTTACTTTGCGTTTAACAGCTGTTCAAAACATACAACCTCGTGCATTTTTTTAAAAATTGAAAAAACCGAATTTCGAGTGCCCATTAAACCTTATTTTTGGTGAAATAAAATCGTCAATCAAACCAAGGAAAAGCTTGATAAATACTATGGGGACTCTGCGCCATCGATTTCAATGGTAAAAAAGTGGTTTACAGACTTTCGTTGTGGTCGCCCAAGTACAAATGAAGCTGAATTGAGGTCAATACACCGGAAAACGTCGAAAAAATCCACGATATGGTGTTGGCCGATCGAAGAGTAAAAGTGCGTGAGATTGTTGATGCCATAGGCATGTCATATGGCAGTGTGGTTTCGATTTTAAATGATAAGTTGGGTTTAAGAAAGCTGTCTGCAAGATGGGTGCCGAGTTTGCTCTCAATTGACCATAAACGTAATCGTGTGACAACTTCAAAGGATTGTTTAGATTTGTTTAACCGCAATGCGAAGGATTTTTTGCGTTTTGTAACTGTGGATGAAACATGGATCCATTACAACACTCCGGAGACCAAGCATTAGTCTTAAGAATGGGTTTCTCCGGCTGAACCAGCTCCGAAGAAGGCCAAGTTAAGTTTGTCGGCGAATAAGGTGATGACAACAGTTTTTTGGGATGCACGTGGGATAATCCACATCGATTACCTAAAAAAAGGGAAAATCAATATACGGGAAATATTGTGCCAACTTATTGAACCGATTTAACGAGGATTTAAAAAATAACGACCCCATATGGCCAAGAAAAAAGTTATTATTTTTCACGATAATGCGCGGGTGCCACGTATGTAGTCTCAATGGCAAAATTCCATGAATTGGGTTACGAATTTGTACCTCATCCACCATATTGTCCGGATTTAGCCCCAGTGACTATTTCCTATTTCCAAACCAAAAGAAATGGCTCGGTGGAAAGACATTTAGCTCCAACGATCAAATTATTGATCAATCAAATGACTATTCTATGGACCTCGAAATATAATATTTTTTGGAAGGGATACAAAAATTGGAGAAACGTTGGACTAAGTGTATTGACCTAAATGGAGATTATGTTGAAAAATTAGTTTTTTTTGCAAAAAAAAACTGGGTTTCATTCTAAACTATGTTTGCCGAAATATCAAATATGTTTGCTCACCTTTTGTCATCATATTATTCACCTGTGTTTACTTTAATATGTACCAACCATCGTGAAATACGCCTTCCAGCGTATACAAGTTCGTTTCGAGCAAAATCTGCCATAGACTAAAGCCATAACGGACCAGGACCAGACATGATCGGACCTTATCAGTGTGGCTTTAGGCCTTGGAAACCAACTATCGACCAGGTAGTTACATTACAACAAATCCTGAAGAAACCCCACGAAACACTAATCGACACCTACCAACTCTTTGTAGATTATACGGCTGCCTTCGATAGCCCGATACGGGAAAAACTGTAGCGAGCTATTCCGCACCTTGGAATTTCCGCTAAGCTGACAGGCCTTTGTAGAATGTCAGAGACCGATATGAAATCCTCACTAAAAATTGGTTAAGATCTCACCGAACCATTTAGTATGATGCTAGGACTTTGGAAGGGCGACACCATCCCAGTGTGCCGTATGAATCTCTTACGAATTCGAGAAGGATCCTTTTCTTCATACATTTTGCCCGAACCGGAAATCCGTTACACACTCATAACGAATTCGTTTCCGTATGAAATTCGTCTCGAAAACGTGAATCGGTTTTTGTACTTTTTCGGATCCGTCTCGAACTTCGTATTCGAGTCCTTTCCGGGTTCGTTTTTTTTGTAAATAAAACGGCTTCGCGACGGATCCACTTTTATAAATTTCTGCGGATTCGTAATCGATTCCTTGTGATATTTAAAAGATGATAGTTAAGAGACAAATAGGTAATGAACTATATTTTCTACCTCTAAACCACTGAAGTTTTTCACATATAAGTACATTTATATATTATTTTTTGCAAATTAAAAAAATTTGTTGTAGTTAAATTCAAATCGTTTTAGTATTTTTTTAAGTTTTTGAATTTTATCAACTCAGATATGAATCTACGACATTAATAGTCTTGTAACGACGGCAAGTGCGAATGGGGGTCGATAATTTCTCATTTCCGTTATTCTAAAGTAATGAATTCAAACTCTCTTTATTACTGTCAATAAATAACCATCATTCTTTTGAATTATATGTGTTCATGTACACATTGGCTCTCTTGGTTGCTTCCGTTGCTGCCGTCTCTCCCTTTCAAATAGCCCTTACGGCTGAATTATTGCTCGCTATCGGTTTGACCGCATACACCAGCGAGTGAGTTTGGTACTGGAGTCAGTAGTAAAATTCAACGCATAAAGGACAGACGGGAAAGCAACTCCATGACCATACAATTTGTTTTCTAATCTTAAATAAAATATGGGACATGGGACTGTCCGTGGAGGTGGAAAGTATCTGATTGCCATTCACTTGGAAGTGGCCAGAAATGATTCCTTCATTGGGCAGTCCAAGCAGCTCGCTACTTCCACGCAGTATGTCCTGGACAATGGCTTTTCGGAAACCTCCGTTAGCTAGCTAGAGTGAGAAGGCGAAACAAATGAGCATCAAATCAGGTTTAGTAGGTGACTGATGTCACTGAAGCTCATCAAACAATCGGGCATATTCTTTTGTCCTTAGAAGGCGGATGAGCCAAACATACGGGCCAACGGCGGATAGAAACTAAAAGAAGAAAATCCAGGTTCAACATATCGCATACTGGTCAGCGTATGATCCATAATGGGCGGCTGCAATCAAATATCCTGGCAGTAGGTAAAATGAAAAAACACGGTGGGCTGGGTTTGCCTCCCGCCACCGTTCATAATGGCAGTGAAAATACGTAAACGAACAGGAAAACATAAACAACCCCTATTTGTTGACGACCCCCCCGCAAACGTTATAAGGACCACGATTTACGGATATGCACTTGGAATGTAAGAACTCTATATAGATCCGGTGCAAGTATCCAACTGGCAGATGTCCTCGAAAGTTATAAGGCTGACATTACCGCTATCCAGGAAATGCGATGGACAGGACATGGCTGCACAAGAAAAAGAAACTGCGATATATACTACAGTTGGCATGAAAAAAACATGAATTTGGTTGCGGACTTGTAGTTGGCAAAAGACTGCGACATCTAGTCTCTAGGTTCAATCCTGTGAGTGAACGTATATCCACAATCCGCATAAAAGCGAAATATTTTTATATTTCCCTAATTTGTGTGCATGCCCCGACAGAAGAGAAAGATGATGATGCCGAAGACATATTCTATGAGGTCCTAGAAGAAACGTATGACCGCTGCCCTGTCCATGACATTAAGATTGTACTAGGAGATTTTAATGCCAAAGTAGGAAGGGAGAATGTGTTTCATCCAACTATTGGCAATTTCAGTCTACATGCTGACAGCTCCGGAAACGGTATGAGACTGATTGACTTTGCCGCGGCAAAAAAATGGCCATTAGTGGTACGAGATTCCAGTATAAAGACAACCACGAGGCTACTTGGGTATCCACTGATCAAAGAATGAAGAACCAAATTGATCACGTGGTAATTGATGGAAGGCACTCATCCAGTGTAATGGACGTACGAGTGATCAGAGGAGCTAACATTGATTCTGATCACTACCTGGTAGCAGCAAAAGTTCGCACAAGATTGAGTAGACCGAAAGTTGTACGAAACCAGACGCAGAGGAAGCTGGACATCGGAAAGCTGCAATTACCAGAGGTATCCACAGCCTACTCAAGGAAGCTCTCGCAACTTTTGGCACAGAACCCACCCCCTTCAAATGGCGAACCTGATGCGCAGTGGAAACCCATTTCCGACTCTATAAAAACTGCCGCAACAACCGTACTTGGTTTCGAAAAACCCTTTTATCCATAGCATATAAGGTTCTATCAAGTATAATGTGCGAAAGACTAAAACCAATTATCGCTGACCTGATTGGACCATACCAGTGTGGCTTTAGGCCTGGAAAATCGACAACTGACCAGATTTTCACCCTACGCCAAATCCTGGAGAAGACACACGAAAAACAAATCGACACCTATCATCTATTTATCGATTATAAAGCGGCCTTCGATAGTCCAATACGGGAGAAACTCTATGAAGCAATGTCTGAGCTTGGTATTCCTGCAAAACTCATACGCCTTTGCAGGATGACCTTGACGAACACCAAATCCGCAGTGAAAGTTGGTAAGAATCTTACCGAACCTTTCGAAACTAAGCGAGTCCTCAGGCAAGGCGACACCCTATCGTGCGATCTCTTTAACATCTTAATGGAGATCATTATGAGAAAAGCTGCAGTCGACATGAATAAAACCATCAGCAGCAAAAGTCACATGCTGCTCGCGTATGCTGATGATATAGATATCATTGGGCGCACAATTAGAGATGTTACTACGGTTTTTTCGAGAATTGAGAAGGAGTCAGCAAAAGTAGGTCTGACGGTAAATGAGGACAAGACGAAATTAATGGTTTCAACGAACAGGGCCTCCACGCGATTAGACCAAAGCGTGAACGTTGATAACAGTTATAACTTCGAGGTAGTGGACGAATTTATATAAAAAAAAATAAATGGTTTCCCATTACATCCCATGAAGGGACTGGGGAAAACTTCTCACAATCACTGAGCTGTGCGCTTTCCAGTTTTCACTCACTGATTGGGACCTACAGTTTTACACCGATTCCGAACGGTAATTTGAGAAGCTTTTTCATGGCTAGATACTCGATAGTGTCGCCGTCACTAAGCGAGGTGACCGCCGCCGAAAGAAATTTTAAGGTGGTCAGAGCCGGGTTCGAACCCAGGATCTCATGTACAAGAGCCGCGCACACTAACCATTGCACCACCGACGGCCACGAATTTATATACCTCGGAAAAACAACAACGTCAGCCATGAGATCAAGCGGAGAATTGTGCTTGCGAATAGATGTTATTTTGGGCTAAGCAAGCACTTTAGAGATAAAGCCCTCTCTCGAGTAACAAAAGTCCAGCTGTACCAGACTCTCATTCAACCTGTCGTGCTTTATGGCGCAGAATCCTGGGTCCTATCGCAAGCAGACGAAACATCTGTAGGAGTCTTCGAGAGAAAAATACTCCGAAAAATTTATGGCCCTATGTGCACAACGGCGAGTATCGGCGACGCATGAATCATGAGCTGTATGAGCTTTATCCTGACATTGACATAGTTAAGCGGATAACGCGATTCCGCTGGCTAGGCCATGTCAGTAGAATGGATGAAGATGAACCAGCGCGAAGGGTTTTCGAAACCGAACTCGAAGGAAGACCAAGACTCCCCTGGAGGGATCAGGTTGACGAATCCCTGCGTACACTTGGTATTGCCAACTGGAGAAATAAAGCAAAAGATCGAACTGGTTGGCGAAATATGTTGTCTTCGTTTTGTAAGGTCCCTGACCCTCCGGGGTTGTCCGAGACCGGCATTGAGTGCAGCCGTGTATCGAAGCGGTTGCAACAACAACATCACCAGTTCGCTGTCGTTGATTTGCACTGGGTTTGAGTCCCATCGCCTGTCCCTTCACTACGGCAAGACGGACAAGCAGTCCATCACAACAACAACACAGGCAGTGGTTGGCTGTCTTCTTTTCGTTTGGTGCTGCTTGGGACAGACGGACAATTGTTTATAGAGTGCGAGGGTAGCGGCATAAGCGTAAGTACGAGGGGTTCCACGGAAGTCTCAGTTGCTGTGGGCAGCAACATTTGGTTCTTCGCCCGTGAAACAAGAAGCCAGTTATTCCGGAGCAGATTTAAGGTATGTACAGTGTACTTTAGTGAATATGTGCGTGTGTACTTTACTGAATCTGACCCATTAACGCGGTATCTACACACAAAGAAAAATATTGGTAAAATTGCCTATAAATGTTGTATAATATCAACAATTGGCATAGGCAACATGGCATTTGCTATGTTTTGTAGGTAATAATACCAAAAATTATAGGCGGTTTTTATACTCGAAAAACTACCTACAACTTTTGGTAAAATGACTATCACAGATTGTAAATTTACATATTTCCAATGCGTAAACTTTCGAATAATTTTTGGTGAATTTACAAATAATTATTTGCTTAATTGCCATTTTCTACATCTGAAAACCCATATTTGTTTGGATTGATTAACAATCATCTAAAGAAAATGTTTCTTACAAAAAAAACTATATTTTATTTAACATTTATTTATTTTATTGACCGTGAAAGTAAAGTAAATGAGTGAAATGTCATTAGGAGTGTCAAAAATACAGTCACAATCTAGAACGACTCGTTGCCGCCGCCAAACGCCCAACCGTCATCTCGTATAGGACTTACATCTTATGTTCGCATCAAAGATATCAACATGTAAGTATTTTGATGATCCTGTTTTGTTTTTGTATTACCGCTGTTCATATTTTATGAGGTCTGTCTGTATGATTATTTCCGCATCTTTCACAATCTGGAACGACTTATTACCAACACTAAACCAGCCAATTCGATGATTATTTCCGTATCATACCCTAATATTGTCACTGCCCATCGCGTATAAATTTACTCAGAACGATGAATTTAAAGGAATTTCAAAGTTGTAATTTCCTTTTAAGGCTAAGAGATCATATTTTCTCCGGTTAGTGAAAAAAATTTAAATGCCGCGGGTGGGATTCGAACTCACATTCGCTGGACGATCGTTACGATGTTTGTGAAGCATCTTCTTCAGCAGCGTCAGAAATTACAACTTTGAATATGACGAGGATCTAAAAACAACTAAATTTGAAACATATGGTAGGGTCAAACCAAAAACAGCACGAGACAACTACAATTAGAATAGTTCGTTCTATAAATAGAATTTTCAAAACTTCTGCATCAGTGCGTGTAAGTAGGAAAGCAATGTGTGTAAGTAGCGACAACAATCGCTCTGCACACAATCAATATATGTCTTCGGTTAGTGACTTATGTAAATACACACCGCAGTGGCTTAACGGGCTAGACGCTGCTGAAGATGATGCTTCACAAACATCGAAACGATCGTCCAGCGAATGTGAGTTCGAATCCCACCCGCGGAATTTACATTTTTTTCACCAACCGGAGAAAATATGATATCTTAGCCTTAAAAGGAAATTACAACTTTGAATTTGACGAGGATCTAAAAACAACTAAAATTAAAGGAATTTCGTTTAATTGATAGCTGTGCAGTAATCGGCATTAGCGTAGTTCTTAGCACTTTAATATTCTTCGATCACATTCATTTCACTGCTGGCGCCACTGTTGTGAGATCGCAATTATCTGAAAGAAAATATATAAATTAATTCATTTTGTATATTGTATAAAATTTGTATCGTCTTACCTTCTTCAGAATTAAAATTATTTGACAACATTGACTGACAAATTTAGTTTTGGAATGGAAAGCACTATTTATAGTATAGATTTACAAATCCAATAGGTACAATTGAGGTGTATAAAATACACCAACCGACATAGGCAATCTAAATAAAGTAAATAAATGGTTGCCCATTACATCCCATGAAGGGACTGGGGAGAACTTCTCACAATCACTGAGCTATGCGCTTTCCAGTTTTCACTCACTGAATGGGACCTACAGTTTTACACCGATTCCGAACGGTAATTTGAGAAGCTTTTTCATGGCTAGATACTCGATAGTGTCGCCGTCACTATGCGAGGTGACCGCTGCCGAAAGAAATTTTAAGGTGGTCAGAGCCGGGTTCGAACCCAGGATCTCATCTACAAGAGCCGCGCACACTAACCATTGCACCACCGACGGCCACAATCCACATAGGCAATCTATTGTCTTTTATTGAATTTCATAGAAAAATAAATTACCTATGTCTGTAAAGACAATAAAACTGATATTATTTTTTTGTGTGTATCCCTCGGTCCCTAAGATGTAAAACGAAAAATATCGAAATTTGTTTTTGTGTTCGGCCATTGAAGTGCCAGGAAAAAACAAACTGTTTTGATAATCCGCTACTCGTTGGTTCTAAGCATAGTTGTTGTTGCTAAAAAATCAAAAATCATAATTTTGCTACCGTCATCGTGAGTCTGTGTCTCCTATATTTTTGTGTACGCACAGTTGGTAATTTTTTGTTTTCGATTTTTGTTTTTTTATTACGGTACCATATTATCCGAATCTGTCTCTTACCTGGCGTTTACACGGGACAGTTTTACTCCGGCAGTAGAAATACATTCACACATTTTTACTACCACACTTACACTTCTCTCACTTGCCACTGTCTCTGATTTTTCAACGGCAGTAATTTCGGAAAGAGACTTGACATAAGCGGCCAGATCATGGCTGAACTAGTAAAGGTTGGCGCAATAGAACAACTGATTTTGCTTTTGTTGTTGTACTTTTTTGTTTACTGTGTTTGCTCATATCGATCTGTTTTGAATTTGACGGTTAGAGTCATGAAACAAAAACTAAATGCCTGTTGTTGGTTCACACAATTATAACAAATCCTACTGCGTCAACCTCTACTAGGACAGCCATCGGTCATATCGGTGACGTTTCGTAGTAATTTGAGAAAAAAGCAAAACATCGCAAACGACTTTACAAATTGGGAAATATTTTTGTATTTAAAAATGTTGCTAATTTTTATTGACAAAGATTTTTAAGACAAAGATAGTACATTTAAACAAAGATAGTACATCAGTTCCATTGTAATTTGGAGAAGTAAGACATAACACAATGGCAAAAGAGCGAAGAAACAAAAAATCAGAGCACGAAATTTAACGAAACGACACAGTCGGCGGTTGTTTAAAACTGTACTGTCATTCTAACTGGCTGGACGCGTACGTCACACAAACAATTTTTCTCTTTGTGACAACTAATACATATCTTGTCTCAAACTGTCTCGTGTAAACACACCGTTAGTCGAAGAGGCTTGTAATTTTTCGGCACAGTGGATCAGAAAAATTTTTGTTTGCGAAAATTTAATATTTCTGAAGTCAGCGAATCTGACCCATTTGAATTGGTGCCTTTGTTATTGCTTCGGTCAAGAAAGGTTTTGTGGAAATTATTTTCCATTTTTATTTTGAAAATTTTGTCCGTTTGCAAAAGGACGAATAAATTTTGTGCATTTTTCTGTGCAGTGTCAGAAAAATTAATTTTCGATACAAAATTTTTGGAAAATCTTCCCAATTTGGCAAAGAAACTGTAAGAGAATATACATATTTTGCAAATTTTTCTGCACAGTGGCTCATAGAAATTATATTTCGGGAAAACACGTTGGAACCTTTGTGAGTTTTTCTGTACAGTGGGTCAGGACAATTATTTTGCAATTCAAAATCTTGTCCCTTTGACAAAAAAAAAATAATTTTGTGAATTTTTCTGAACAGTTGGTCAGGAAAATTATTCTGCGATACACAATTTTTTTATCATTGAACATTTGGCAAAAAATAAATTTTGTGAATTTTTCTGAACAATTTGTCAGGAAAATTATTTTGCGATACAGAATTTTTTGAAAATCTTGTCCCTACAAAAAAAAACTAAATTTTGCGAATTTTCCTGCGCAGTGGGTCAGAAAAATTATTTTTCGATACAAAATTTTTTGGAACTCATGGCCCTTTGATGGAAAATAAATTTTGTGAATTTTTCTGAACAATAAATCAGAAAAATTATTTTTCGGGACAAAATTTTTGGTCACTTTCTTATTGTGGAAAATAAAATTTTGTGAATTTATCTGCACAGTGAGTCAGATAAGTTACTTCCGAGACAACAGTTTTTCAAAATTTCATGTTGGGACAAACTACCTTCACTGGTGCAATTAAGCAAACACTGTCTCAATCTGGATATTGGTCCAATTGTGGAAAATTTGGAGATCTTTGACCAAAAATTCTTTCAATTAAAAAAAAAAATTAAGAGAAGACAGAAATAAATTATTTATTATTTATTTTTATTTATTTGATATTTATTATAATTAAAATTACAATAAATCTTAGGAACTAAAGCACTAGCGACATAGGCTATCGGCTTCAGAAATAAATAATTTTTTGGTTTCCTCGTGTATCGCAAATTGTTATTTGTTTTTTTTTGTGGACACAAATTTGAGCTGTTGTTTTCACTGTTTTGCCTCAAACTTATTACTTGTTACTGTAAATTGATACTGTGTACAGTGGGTCACTGGAAAAAAACTTGAGACAAATATTTTTTGAAAAATTTTTCTAATCTGACCCTCAGTCTCAACGCAAACCCGAATATGATTAGGAGTGGCGAAAATTTATTGGGCTTACGTGCAAGTTTTTTTATTTTCTATCGCAAAATAAAGTCTTTCTCACTGCATTTCGATTCATACAATGAGTCTTGAAGGGGTTTTAGTCCAGTGCGATGAGTTCATCTGGTGTACGAAGCAATTAAAAGAAGTTGATTTAAGCATGTACAATCATCTTGCCCTAGAAGCAGAAAAGCATGAAATTGAAAGTGCATGGACAAAATGTAAGGACATTTACAAGAAATGTATGAAAGAAAATATGGAGGCGATCCGAAACAGAAAAAGGGAAGCGCATGATTGCTTTATCAGTTGCATAAAAGTAATAGATGAATTTATGGAAAAGTTGAAAATTTCTCAGGCACCTACTCCTGCACCTCAGAGACTGAGCTCATATATTTCGGTCCCACCATGCGACACAGAAGTTTTTCACGCGATTACTTGAGCTGGCCCAGTTTCAGAGACCTGTTTACGGTCATTTACTTAGCTAATAAAGAACTCAGCCCCGTGGAAAAATTATACCACCTGTTCAAAGAAACTAGTGGTGAGGCTACAGAAATAAACCGCCATATCCCATTAGCGCCAGAAGGGTTCGATATAGCGTGGTCGAACTTAAAAAGTCAATATGAGAATAAGCGGATTCTCGTTAACAATCAGTTGAAAACTTTATTTAACCTGACCCCATGTACGCAAGAATCTGCCGATGGACTTAAAAGGCTTCAAAGAGAGCTCAAAAATTGCATTTCGGTCTTGGAATTATACAAGATTAATACAAAATCATGGGATCCAATTTTTGTTGTCTAGTGTTCCTCAAAACTCCCTAGGCTGACACTTTCTCTATGGGAACAATCGATTTCGAAGAAAACGGAAATCCCGAAATGGGAAGATTTGAATAAATTTTTGACCGAAAGGTTTCATGCGTTGGAATGTGTCTCTGACGTAATTAGTTAGAGCTAGCTCATCTCAAACCCCTCGCCCAAATTATGATGCCTCGAGAGAATTCAAAGTCCACCACACAAAAGTAAATAGTCTGAAATGTACTTTGTGTAAGATAACTCACAATTTAAGATCTTGCCCCACATTTTTGAACACGGATTTCTAAAACAGACTTTCGGCGGTAAAGAAAAATAGTCATTGTCTAAACTCTCTGGCCCACAGTCATTTGGCGGCTAACTGTCCTAGCAAAAATACTTGCTCAAAGTACAATTCGGAGCATCACACTCTTTCGCACAAGAGTAAAGAAGCTCAGCAAAGTGGCGTTAGAACAGAAGATAACCGGAATGTGTTCCAAAATCAGAATATACAGTCCACCGATTCTCCTTCAACATCTGAAAATGTCACGACATTTCATTCTTCTGTCTGACATAAAACGATGCTTGCTACAGCATGGGTAAAAATTGTATTTCCCATAAAATTAGGGTGTTAATTGACCCATGCTCAGATGAAACTTTTATATCTTGGAGAAAACAGCGGTTACTGCGATTACCCACAAAATCGATTTCAGCAGATATCACCGGTCTTGGCGGTGAATATCTAACAAATTGCTCGAAAATAGCAGCGTTTGCTCTCTGTTCGACAAGAGAGTCAAACTTTTCTCTGCACGTGGACGCTTTGGTAGTTACAGATGTAACTGGAAAAGTCCCAACTCATTCATCTGAAAACTTGCATATGAGTCAACTTCCAAAATTGGATTTTCCTGACCCTTACTTCTTCAGAAGTGGCCCAGTGGATATTCTCCTAGGGGGAAATATGTATCCACTAATTCTACTCAGTGGAGAGGAACATGGCATTTTAGGCTCGCTTGTGGCCCAGGAGACAGTCTTCGGATGGATTGTTTCTGGCCCAACGACCAAAAAGAACTCGAAATCTTTGGTTCGTGTCTCTCAAAACACAAAACAAAAAATCTCTGAAGAAGATAAAATTAGCGAAAAAATCTTTAAATCGACAACAATTCGTACAGTTTAAGGGATATATACCCTTTAAACCTGATCGGCAAATAGGGTCGGCGATTGGCCAAAACAGATATATTGCTCTTAGTCAATTCCTCAGAAATAAGAAATTTTTATCTGCCTTATAATGACGCATTTAAGCATGAAAGCGCCACAAAGAAGTTGAGGATTGTTTTTAATGCCTCTTTCCCATCATATAATGGCAAAAGTCTGCCTTTCGCAAACGCTGAGGACCATAAATTTCCCATTGGTGCACAGATTCTAAGAGAAAGCATGTACCTTGAAGATGCTTTAGTAGGTGCACATTCTGTTCCAGAAAGTATTGACGCAAGGGATCAATTAAGGTCGATTTTTCTCTGCCGGTTTCGAGCAGAGCAAATGGACCACGAACGGTAAAGACATCATAGAACATTTACCCAAGAATAATCTCCCAAATTGCGAGCTTTTGAAATTTGATGAAAAAATTACCGCCAATTCGTTTTTCTGTCCCAATTAAAGATTCCACAAATTTCGCAATTTCTATGGTCTGACTCAACAATTGCGTTAGCTTGGCTTAAAAGGCTTTCTCATTATTGGACTACTTTTGTAGCAATAGGGTTGCTAAAATTCACGAAAAAGTTGGTCACTGTTAGAACCACGTACTAACTGATAATCTTGCTGATCTAGCAACCCAGGGGCTGACTCCTTTGGAATTGGTGGTCAAGGCACTTCGGTGGCATGGGTCACCCTGGCTCATACATAAAGTAGAATTCTGACCCGAGGCAGCTGAGATTTCGGACACAAGTCTAGATTCAAAATCGCTAAGGATTCTTATAGCTGGATCAGCGGAGACAGAAGATATTCTGGAGCGTTTGTCCTGTCTATCTAAAGCCATTCACGTATATCTCTGGGTTTTCAAAATGACTCACTCATTCTTAAACAAGTTAGGATATTTTGAAAGTGTTACACTATCAACTTAGGTATCGATACGAAATCGGCGGATACTTCTTTCCCTGAGAATCCAATGGTCAACCAAATATAACTGCCTTACCCAGAAGAAGCAGCTAGCGCCAAAAAGTTCGATTCCGACTCTAACTCTATTTTTAGATAGAAATCAGTTAATTCGAGCTAATGGTCGTTTGGGGTCCATTCTTTTCCTATCATATAGTGAACGACATCCAGTAATTCCATCTTACCAAAGTTGCTTTGCCAAGCTGTACATCAGCCATATTCACCAGCTAACCCTTTATAGAGGAATTAAACTAAAGCTATCGTGCGTCTGGAATGCTTTATCTTAAAGGCCCTAAATTATTTCAGGGACAAATGATGGCATCTCTTCCGCTTGTAAGAAAAACTTTAACTCGTGATTGGCGATTAGGAGGGATCATGAAAATCTATCCCGCCAAGGATACTCGCGTGAGATTAGTAGATTTAAATACACAGTTGGACACAATTACACGTCCGATTCATAAACTTGTCCTTTTGACACGATCTACCAAACCAATTTCAACATTCGGACCCTTGCAACATATTTTCCCTTGCTAACATACCTCCACAGCTTCACGTATCACGATATCTAATTGCATTAAACCTTTTTACGTTCTCGCAGGCAAGGACTACTTGGAGAAAAATCATTGTTCCATCTGCATGACACTTCAGTCGTGCTGCAGATTATTGCTGTTGAACCAGGATAGTACAACTATACAAAGCGGGGCAAAATTATCTGTGTCTGACGAATCCCTGCGTACACTTGGTATGGCCAACTGGAGAAATAATGCAAAAGATCGCACTGGTTGGCGAAATTTGCTATCTTCGTTGTGTAAGGTCCGTGACCCCTCGGGGTTGTCCGAGACCGGATAAGTAAGTAAGTAAGTATAGTCGTTTAAACACGTGATGATATTTTTCCTTGTCATTTTTCGTTTCACTTGTCAAAATCATATGTATTTTGTTTTTATATATTTTTGTATTCTTGGTATATGTTTCTGTAGAATTTGACAAATGAAACGAATGAACGAAAATAAAATGTATATTGGTGTTGGCTCTGGCTACAAACGTGTTGCCGTATCGCATTTTTTCACCCATTACAGCAAATGTTGCCACATTTGGTAGTATTAAGTGCGGATCGTTTTATTTGGAAAGTCGTAAGTGGCGATAGCTTACTGGAATATAAAAAACAGCCTTTAGGTGGGATCACACGATTTGTACATTTGTACAAAAAATGACAAATTTAGATTTGTACACATTTGTGCATTTGGGTATCGATGTGCAACTGGTTTAAAGTAAAATAAACGAAAATGATGGTAACGCAAAGGCAAAAGAAACTCGCTGCAGTTACATATATACATTTACTATTATTTAAAGTGTCAAAAATAATGTTACTCGTAGACATTAAGTAAAATCAACTGAATCAATTAGGTTGTTCACGCAGGGCTGCTTATCATCTTATGTGCTGAAAAGATGAAAAATAAGCTCTGGGCTACGTGAACACCTTTCCATGTTGGTTATCTGCTTATCTGCTTATTTTTTTCAATCATCTGTTCGATAAATGAAATCAAAACGATCAATGTACAATTGAAATTGTTTGTAAAATGCCTAAGCAGAGCATTAAACAACAAATTATGGACTTCAGAGTCAATATGAGTACTTTGGAAATTGAATTCATTAAAGGTAAGTAGTCAGAAATGTATACGATGCAAATATTTATGGCTTTTGCCAAAGGCACAGGTTGCTCAAAGTTGCTTATTTTATGTCAATGTATTTTGTTGTTGGCGAGATAAGCACATGAGCTGATAAGATGATAAGCAGTCCTTCGTGAACACCCTAATTGTTTTGCTTTTACTTGTCAAAACACCTGCTGAGTCGCGAGAGGAGACAGTGTTGCCAATATGTAGAATTTTTCATACTTGTTATGGTTTCAATTTCTTTGCCATTTTGATTGAAATTTTGCTCCTCACCGATTTACAACAAAGTTTCACTATCGACAGAATTTTTTAATCGATTAAAAATGACCGACAATTTTTTGGGCGGTCGGTCCAACTTTTTGATATATAGGCCTTCAGAGCTTGAGTATATAATCGGCTATATCTCAAGTAATTATGGTCCGATCTGGGTCAAGTGAGTATCATTAGAAAGCTCATACAAATATGTGAATATGTAAATTTTTTCATTTTTATTAACCCATTGGCGGAAAATTAACAAAAAGAATTTTTCAAATTTTTGTTTCAATTTTCTCAAAAAATGGACGTCGTAAAGTTAGTTTTTTTCTTGATTTAATGAGCATACAACACTTTAAGCTTTTTTTTTAAGGTATAGTACTCCTTATTAACCTTTCAAAGACCGTAGATATTCACGTTCAAAAAGCCTAAAATGCCCAGAGAGAAAGTTTGATAGCAAAATTCGGGCCGGAAGGGGTTTTACGGTTTGTTTACAAAGTAAATTAATAACAAGGGAGTCTGAAGTCGGAGATCCCCTATTTTCAATGACCAATGTTATTCTGTTACTGATCACTGTGACATGCTACATGTTTTTCAGTTTTATAACTTTGATAGATCTTGACCCAGATCTCTGGTGCTTAAAGGGTTACTGCAGAGTATTACACCTTAAAAAAATCTTGAAGTGTTGTAACTTTACGTCGTCCATTTTTTGAGAAATATAGGTTGTTATTAAAAAAGTGAGGTTAAAAAATTATTTTTCTGATTTTTCCGCCAATGGGTTAATACAAATGAATAAATGTATATAATCTTATTTATAGAATTTTGTATGAGCTTTCTAATGATACTCACTTGACCAAGATCGGACCATACATACCTGAGATATAGCCGATTATATACTCAAGCTTTGAAGGCCTATATATCAAAAAGTTGGACCGACCGCCAAGAAAATTGTCGGTAATTTTTAATCGTTTAAAAAATTCTATGAATTCGGTGAGGAGCAACTAAAGTGTAGTTATGCCAAATTATTAATCAAAATGGCAAAGAAATTGAAACCATAACAAGTACGAAAAAATCAACATATTGGCAACACTTACAGTTGTCAACAATATTTGTCTATTTGGCACTTGCATTTGTCTTCAAGTGGCAAATCAGAAATTTGGCCATTTTCATAAATTTGATTTGGCATTTGCGTTTACACGATTTGGCATTTATGGTTGTTTTTGATTTGTCACAAGAAGCCAAATATTTGGCATTTCTGATAAATGACAAATGAAATTTAGAGATCACACGATTTGTCTATGAATATGACAAATTTTTAGCCAAATGTACACATCGTGTGATCCCAGCTTTAGTATTATGAATGTTATAGTTGCTTGTGCGGTTCTACATAACATTTGCCGTTTTCGAAACGAGGAGTTAGAAGATGACGAAAACGATGATTAGTTACAAGAACAAATAGATAATTCTAATAAGGAAAATGCAAGCGAAGACGTTTGTTGTAGCACACGAAGTGCTTTAATTTATAATTATTTTTTCATGCTTTAAAAAATACTACTAGGAGTTTTTTGTAATTACTAAAACAGCGACAAAAATTTACAATAAAACAGTCTAGAATCACTAAAGTATTTTACCATTAAAAGTCGTGATATCCGATAAAGTCATTACAGTAGAAATGTATACTAACTTATTACTGCTACTATTTACCATAGATAAAGGAAATAATAGATATAGCGCGCCCACTGTCAACTTTGTTCACTAGGTGCTGTCCTGTACTAGTGTCACTTTCACTGAAGTTTCCCATAATTCTCATTGACGTTTATTCAAAATTGTGTGAAATTTGTCTTAAAGAAATGTAAACAAGGGAAATGTGACAAAATTTTAAAGATTTATTATCTAAAAATCAATTTCAAAGCCATGAGGCCGGTGTTGGTGCATCTATAAGAGAAACCCCGTAACACCGCCCAAAGATGAACATGGCGGAACGCCTTTTTAATCTAAAAACTTCCCCGCGCAAAACTGTATCAACTTCTATGGTCGCAGATGCCAAAATCGGTAGTGTCTGAGGACTCTCAACAAGGAATGGTAGCTGAACCGGAGGAAGAACGAATTTATTAGGACTTAGTCGGTGGTGTCATGGCTTTGCAATTTGATTGACATGAGATATTCTACCTTAAGTAACGTGTTGTATGGTTGTTTCGAAGTGATATTTTTATTGAAAATAATTTTTTCTTTTGATATGAAATTTTAGAATTTTAATGTCCTATATTTTTGACTTTTTGTTTGGGAACAAAAAATATCCCATTTATTGCTTTCAACGACATCTAGAAAATTACCCATTACAATAAAATTTTCCCAACACTTGTGCTTCATCTATTTGTTTACTTTATCTGTGTGAAACCAAGTATTCTTTTATATTTTTATTTAGTATCCAAAATCCAAAAATATTTAAAATATATTTAAAAAGGAATTAAATAAAAAGAAAACCAAAATTGCTCAACACCACCAACTACTATATTTGTAAATATATTTAACCAGTCCAAAGTTCGCTTTCTCCACTCCAAATTTTTTATTTCTATTTCCTGTTTTAGAAGCTCAATCTTCCAACTTAACTCCTGTGTTTGTAATAGATAACGCTCTCAGGATCTTATTTCCTCATTTTGAGAAAATTTCATTTGTTTCTTTATCAATTCTTCTTTTAACGTTTTTGCTTTAACATTTTCGGAATCCATTAACGTTGAGTTTTGCGGATCTAACTGATTCCAATGGTTCTGAATAATGCCCGGACACAGTAGGTTGCTAAAAAATATATAGTTTTTACATTTGTATAGGAATTTAACGTTTTTGAAACAAACCTCCTCTACTGTTTTGTAATCGGGTTCTTCCACTTCAGTGCTTTCCTCATCCTCTACTAGTGAATGACAAACTGAACACCCTGGTATATCCAAACATGTAGCTTTTACTTTAACACAATGAGAAAAGGAAACGAACAATGGAAGATAACTGCCAACATAGGCTTACAAAATTTGATGGACTTGCCTTTATCCGAATCAACATCATTACTTAATCCAGTGCCTCACTTTCCCATAATTGCTGTCATTCGTTCATTAAAGCTGCTAACTTGGCATCAGTCAGATACGTTTGATTCCATTCTGCCGCCATCGCTGTCTTAGCTTCATTTCAGATTCTCATACTTGTCCTTCAGATTCTGTTCTGTATCTTTGACATTGACGGCCAAACTCTTGAGCGATGTTACCCACATTTAATTCTTTTGAGATCACGTGATAGAGTTTGTGCACCCAGAAAACTAATTGTTTGAAAAGAGGTTGTAGCAACCGAACTGAGGTTGCCACAACCGAATTTAGTCCCCACAACCGATTCGGATGTGACAACTGAATCTTAAACTATATTCGTTCTGTCAACTAAATTTTCTAAAATTTCGGTTGGAGCAACCGAATTTGGAATTAATTCGGATCCAACGACCGATATTGGTACTAAATTCGGTTGGAATAACCGAACGTGGCACCAATTTAGTTGCAACAACCGAATTTGCCATCAATTCGGTTGTAACTATCGAACTTGGTATCAATTCGGTCGCAATAACCGAATTTAGCCTTAAGTCAGTTGTAACGACCTAATTTGGCATCAATTCGGTTGCTGTAATCGAATTTGTAATGAATTCTGTAGGTACAACCGAATTAATTTTCAATTCGGTTACCACAATATAATTCTATGCATTTCAAACCTGACGTTTAAAATTATATATAGAAATATTATATCAATATCAAGATTTTTTTGTAGTTATTAACAAAGGTGAGTGCAAATATTGTAATTGTAGTTTGTCTTAAAGCGTTTTTTTTTTTGCAGAAAATTTCCAATAAAATATGAACGGTTTTGAAATTGTTCAAGGTCGGGCGTTTGGGATGTGCTGCAATGGTCTGTATATAAAACGGTTTAGGTAAACCAACAGATACTACACGTCGGAATTGGTGCGATGGTTCGTGATGTCCGGGACTTCCAAAAAAGTCAGAAGTGGCAGGTATGTCAAATATATTAGCATAAAGATTAACCTATATAAATGACTTGTTTTTCTCCTTTTGTAAGCTTTTTATAAGACTTCTTAAAAATAAATCATCAGTTAATAATTAAAACAAATTTCAAAATTCATTTGTAAAAATTCGGTTGCAACAACCTCTAATTCGGCTGTGACAACCTCTAATGAGGTTGCGACAACCTCCAATGAGGTTGTGTCAACCTCTAATGAGGTTCTGGCAACCACCGATGAAGTTGTGCCAACCTCTAATGAGGTTGCGACAACCTCCGAAGAGGTTGTGTCAATCTCCAGAAATCTCATGAATATCGTATAAATGTATAACCATATGTTACTGCATTATTTACTGAATTCTTTTCTGTTCACATTCCTTGGAATTCTTTTAGTGTATTTATTTTACACCAATATTTGCCTCCTTTGAAAAAATAAATTCCATTACCACAACAGTATAACCACAATCAGGGCGATAACGTTTTCGTCAATTCAAAATACGTTGCCGATAAACACAATCACTTGGCGTCAAAATTTGTCACCCTTGATTACTTGTAATTTTTGGCCACTAACACACATACACACACCAATCTCAGCAATTATTTTTCGTAACGAAGGCATCTGAAAATTGTTTTGCCCAACGTTTAATAAAGTTCAAAACGCCATAAGCCTTGATTACCATCGTAATTATGTGGGAGTTGAAATTCAATTTGCTATCCAAGAGAACACCAAGGTAAACAACTGAATCCACCGATTCAAGAACATTTCCACCTAAAATGTATTTTGCCGAAAAGAATGACACACAGAGAACAGCATATTCTTACATTTCGCAAAATTCTGCTCCATCAAATTGGCTTCGCACCACGTCTGGAACGTAGACAAATCCCTCTGAAATAGTGTATTTTGAAAAGAATCCTTGTAAGAAAAATAGATCTTCACGTCATTAGAGTACATTAACAATTTAGAGTGCATTATGGAGTTTAGAGTGCATTATTATTTTCTACAGGCCGGAAGGATAAAAACTGCATCGATTTTTAATATTTACCCTATAGAATGTGAATTTACAATTCCTGTTCACATTTCTTTAAGAAATTTGGAATAATTTAATTTTAATTGTCAGCAACAAGGAAAAACGTTTTTCAACACATAATAATTTTTTTGTCGTCTACGCCAGAAGCGACGTCAAACGCCAGCTATTTTTATTCCCGACAATCCCGACAAAGGTATTACATTGAGTTGAATCTAAAATATCAAAATTATTATACACACATACATATGTATAAGTATCCTAAGTAAATCACTTTATTTTATACATTTAGGGGTATTTTAAGTAAACCCAAGTATTTTTATTAAATTTTTTAATTAAAACCACAAAATTCAGAATTTTTAGCCATTGTGTCCGCTCATCGGTCACAACCAGTTGGTCATTTAGGTATACAATCTATATACATGCATACACACATGTACTATGTATAGTTGGTTGACCACAATATTGTTGGTACCTGTGGGCACGACTGGCACAGCTAGTTAAAGTTTATAACCTTGCGTACATGAATGGAAACTCTTATAAAAATATGACAAACCACAAAGATACATTACTTGAACATGAATTCCATGAATGTCCACAATTTGTGCAAAAATAAACCAATGCACACTGGTCCCAAATAGTTTTCTTTTGGCATAAAGTCAAAAAAAAATTAACGAATTTTTGAGAAGTGTATACATATTGTTACGAATTTCCTTATTCGTCCTTTTTGCGTTGTTTTACTCCCAATAATAAAACAAGGTTCGTTTTCAATTACGATAATTACAACGGTATCACTTCCTTTTATTTTACTTCTATAGTACAACAGTTTACTTTTTTTATAACACTTTAACAAGTCTTATATTTCACTATCAATTCGCGTTGCTCACTTTACGGGGTTTAATCACAAACTGAACTCTCCACTCCAAAGACCTCCGCTATTTATACCAACTCAAATGAAGGTATATCTAGCTAATTCAAGAACCTTCTAGAATCTGGATGTTGTTGTTGTTGCTTGTAGAACAATCTCGAATGGTGGAGAGTTATCTTTACTGAGGTGAATTCATGCTACTGGTTTATCGAGCTGGTACGTTGTTACAATGAATACTTTCAGGCGCAGCACTAACCGCCTGTTATTTACATACTGTTAGTAGAGTCATTAACAGTAAGCAAAAGCTTTTACTTATTCGTAGCAGTGCCCCCCACTTAAGCCTGTTCGTCCCGAGCAGGCGCAACCCTCCGTTTTCCATACAGAGCTAGTCTTTCCAAATGCACGACTTTCATTTTAGCTCTTGGACTTTGGCTTTTCTGGATTCTATAAACCACGTCATTTATTCGTTTGACAACCATGTAAGGGCCTTCCCAGTGAGTCTGAAGTTTTGGAGATAAACCCTTCTTGCGCTGTGGGTTGAACAGTAAAACTAGCTGGCCTTCATGAAATCCTTCTGAATTTGCCGCTCGGTCGTATCTGGCTTTCATTTTGTTACTGACCATCTTTAATTTGTTGCGCACAAATTCATGGAGATTGTTAATATCCCCTGTATCATGGTAATTGACATCACTGTTCGCAGGGTCAGACGCTGGTATAGTACCGAACTCCAAATCTCCAGGCAGCTTCAGCTCATTTCCGAAAATTACTTTAGCGGGTGTTCGCGAAGTGGAGTCATGGGTGGCCGTCCTATATGCCAAAAGGAACTTCAGTATGTGTTCATCCCAATCTCTTTGATCTGCGCTGACTACTTTTCTTAGGTATTCTTCAAGAGTTCGGTTGAATCTTTCAACCATTCCGTCAGACTGAGGATGCAATGGTGTTGTTCTTGTTTTCCGAATACCGTATGACTCACACATTTCTTTGAAGATGGTCGATTCAAAATTCCTACCCTGGTCCGAATGGAGCTCCGAGGGGACACCAAAACGGCATATCCAGTTATCCACAAACACTTTAATTATAGTCTTCGCTTCCTGATTTGGAACAGGGTATACTTCGGGCCATTTACTGAAGTAATCCATAACCACTAAGACGTACTGGTTTCCAAAGCTACTGACTGGAAATGGACCAGCCACATCCATAGCTATACGCTCAAAGGGTGCACCTGAGTTGTATTGCTGCATGTGGCCATGACTTCTTCGCGTTGGTCCCTTAGCTGGACTGCATTGGGTGCAATTTGCTATCCAATCGGCTACCGCTTGTTGACAGCCAATCCAGTAGAACCGTTGCTTTAGCTTTTCAATGGTCTTGGTTATTCCTAGATGTCCTCCGCTCGGGCCATTATGGAATTCTGTCATTATCTCTTTTTCCTTGGAGGAAGGTACCACTATTAATTTTTGACTATTTTACCATCCTCACTTTCCCATAACCGGTATAGGCAACCATCCAATAATTTTAGGCTGTTCCACTGGGCCCAGTATGATTTCATCAGGGGGCTCTCTGAGGCGATGTCATTGCGTGTTGGTCTTTCACCTTTTTCTTTTGCAGAAATGATTTTTGCCATTATAGGGTCGCTTCTTTGTGCTGTTGACCAGTCTTCGTTGGATTCTAGTCGAAGCAGACGTACGTCAATGATGTTTTCTTTCACCTCTGCTTTTGAGCAGTGTTTGCATTCCAGCTTGCATGGACGACGTGACAGGGCATCAGCATTACCGTGTTTTCCTCCTTTTCTATGGTCAATGCTGAAGTCATAGCTCAGCAGTCTTTCAATCCAACGAGCAAGTTGGCCTTCGGGGTTCTTAAATTGCGTCAACGGCGTCAAATCGCACGACCGAGGCGGCCAATCGACTGGGCCATTTCGTGAGATAACACGTTCACCGAACTTGGTTTCCAATAAATTAATTGTGGCATTCGCTGTGTGGCTTGTGGCGCCGTCCTGTTGGAACCACATGTTCTCCAAGTCCATATTATCCAATTGGGGCCAAAAATATCCGGTTATCATTGAACGGTAGCGATTCGCATTCACAGTAATGTGCAGGTCTTGATCATCACGGAAGAAGTACGGCCCAATGACGCCGCCGGCCCATAAACCGCACCAAACCGTAATTTTTTCGGGATGCAATGATGACTCATGGATTACGTGTGGATTGCTGTTTATACATGGAAAAATAGCCAGAAATGAGCCTCATCGCTGAAGATGAATTTCCGATGAAAATCCGAATCGTAGCGCTCTTAAAGTTGAGGCCAGTTCGCTAGTAAATTTTAATAATTTCGACTCGTTGTTGGCTCGTATATCTTTCCATGATGAAATGGCAAACCTTACTGAAGATAAATGTCAAAAGAGCGGGGAAAAATATGGCGTCGTTTGCTGTCCCTATCGATTTACTTTTGTAGCGTGTCTGTTGAAAAACCCTTTATATCCCAGCTAAAGAAAAATGCTTGAGGCTAAACAGAATTGTAGACCCATTGAAATTGCTATCAACAAAAGAACAGTTCAGGTGTCGATGCAAAATTTATTAAATCATACGGCGGAGCGCCTAATTATAATGCAACAGGAAGTTTTTAACAATTATCGAGATATCACAGAAGTGAAAGTAATTGCTGGCTATGGATTTGACGGTTCGACTGGGAAAAGCATGTACAAGCATAAATTCGACACTTGGATCAGATTTTGTGGATCAATCGTTATTCGTCACATCGTTGATACCACTTAAATTAACTGATAATTTGGGCAGAGTTCTCTGGTTTAACCGTACACCACAGTCTATACGATTTTGAGAATTGAGTATGCTAAAGAAAGTGAAGATCACATTTGGAGTGAAAAGAGAAATTTGGACCTGATGCCTTTTGTTTACATCGGTCTTAACAGCAGCAATATACCTATACAATTTCACATACTGATGGCATTAATAGATGGAAAAATATTAAATGCTGGAACGGGTACTAATTCCTCCCAGTGTTGTCCAATATGGAATCTGAAGTCCAATATTTTTAAGCCAAAACTTGCAACAGTGTTAAATGGAGTATGTCCCCTTCATGCCTGTATTCGCTGGCATTGAATTTGTTTTAAAAATATCATACAGGATTGGAATTTACAAATGGCATACCAGAGAGAAAAACGATAAATATAAAGTGCAGGTACGATAAAATGAAATTCAACGCAGACTGTGCGATCAACTTGGACTTCACGTTGACAAACTAAGACAAAGCGGAACTGGAAATACTAACGATGATAAAATACGGACAGGAGAGCATTTCCGAACATCGATATATTTGCCTCAATATTAGACTTTGATGTGGATATCTTAAAATATTTTCATACCAACTTAATAACTATTTCATGCTAATATGAGGTTAACGTTGAAAAGTTTCAAAACTTTTTTGAACGGGCCGCTGCTTTATACATGGAAAAATACCCATGGTATCCCATGTCAGTAACTGCCCATAAAATATTAGCTCACAGTTCCCAGATAATTGTTGCTTCACCACTCCCTGTTGGTTGTTTAGGAGATAATGCGTCGGAGGAACGGAACAAATTTTATATGCACGATGGGCGGTCACATGCCAGACAAAATCGCGGCAATAACATAAAAGATGTTTTCCACAGAGCTATGAATTCATTGGATCCATTGTTGTCTAGTCTTTGCATTGCTAACACATAATCACAAAACAAAACGAATGCACTTCCGAAAGAAGTAATTGATCTTTTGGAGCTGCCGACTTTGGCTTCAACAGGGTGTTCGCCAGGATGGTATACTACTTTGTTTTGCCGCCATTTTGGAATACATTAGTCTTGGCAGTTCATATTTGGCAGTCGTGAAGTAGAGACGTGGCAAATTTATTATGGAAAAATATTCGATAAACCAACGTGTTTTAATCGGTAAAACATTTTATCAAAATCAATCATCGATTACTGTGACGATGAGAAAGTTACGTGAAATTAAGTTATTTCAAGAAATGGTGACGTTGATTGGCCTCCACAGTCGCCTGATTTGAATGCTCCGGCCTTCTTTTTGCGGGGATATCTGAAAAGCAAGGTTTATGCAAACAAACCAGAAATGCTTGAACAAAATATTCGTGATTAAATTAATGAAATACTGCGTGAAATATATGAGAACGTAATGAAAAATTTGCTCAAAAGGGCTCGCATTTGTGAGGATAACAGGGGCGGACATTAATCTGATATTGAATTCCATACATAATGGCCGACATTTAATAAAACATTTATCAATGTAAGATCCATTCTCTTCCATTTAATCAAAAATTAGAAACAAACAAAGTAGTATAACTTCCCGACGGTCACGCTGTACATGAGATAATAATTTATATTGGGAAGATGATGATAGTGGTTCTGACACTCCCGTATTTGAAAACGCAAACCTGTACTCTTTTGAATTGGAAGTATAAGATGATTTGTAAATTCAAATTATTTAAAAAATTGGTGCATTTTATTTGAGGACATTTTTAAAGTAAACATTACACATACATATTGTTACGAATAAGTAAAAGCTTTTGGTTACTGTTAATGACTCTACTAACAGTATGTAAACAACAGGCGGTTAGTGCTGCGCCTGAAAGTATGCATTGTAACAGCGTACCAGCTCGCTAAACCAGTAGCATGAATTCACCTCAGTAAAGATAATTCTCCTGTGTAGGAGAATGTTCTACAAAGATAAACAACAACAACAACATCTATTTTCTAGAAGGTTCTTGAATTCGCTAGATATATGTACCTTCATTTGTGTATGGTGAGTTGGTATAAATAGCGGTGGTCTTTGGAATGGAGAGTTCAGTTTGTGATTACCCCGTAAAGTAAGCAACGCGAATTGATAGTAAAATACAAGACTTGTTAACGTGTTATAAATAAAGTAAACTGTTGTACTGTATAAATAAATAAAAGGAAGTGATACCGTTGTAATTATCGTAATTAAAAACGAACCTTGTTGGGAATATTATTGGGAATAAAACAACGCAAAAAGGACGAATAAGGAAATTCGTAACAATATGTGGCAAAACACATGAACTGTCCAGGTCTTAAATAAAAGTTGACCGATTTTGATAAAATGTTGTTGATTTGTATACATTAATGTCAGTGGTCTGAAAACGAAGGTTTAGAATTTTTGACGGTGTGTAGAGTTGCCAGACTTCAAAGTTTATGAGTTTTGACATTTACTTCTGCTTGTATTCGTTAATATTATTAGGTAAAAGTTGCGAATGCATTTTTGCACTTTTTCTAGCATTTCAATAGAATTGTTTATATTAGGAAATTCAAATATGCTGACCCTTAAAATCGAGAATAAAATATAAAATTGCCCATAATTTACTCTTAAAAAATTTTAAATTGCCTTATTTACTTATCTTATCCCTATCATGAATACTTTTTTCCTTGAAATGTTTTCCCTTTCCCTCATATCCCAATCGTGAATGATTCCCTCGAAGCATTTCCCTGTTCGAAAAACTTCCCCTTATCGTGAATAAAATTTTTAGGGGAATTTTTTCACTTTTTCACTTTGATTTGTTCACTTTCTTTTTTGTTGCTTTGAGGTATGGACAGACCAGAAGCGGTACGTGCGGTTAAAAGCTGCCAGTAACTTGCAGAAGCAACGGGGAACGGGAGGCGGTCCAAACCAAACTAAGTACATGTCAGGGGCCGAACAATGTATTTACGAGCTAGTAGGCATGAAAGAATCCGTAGAGGGAGTGGAAAACTCGAGTGTTTTCGGTTTACCTGCGTCGTTTGATGGCAAAGACAAGGAAAATGAACCACCTACACACTCCATGGCCTTCGACGATCTCGTTGCTCAAGTTATAACAGAGCCTACCGCCTGTTACAAACAAATAACAACACCACCACCACAGGAACGTGTCGTCTGCGAGGAACCTACGTGTTCCAGTGGGGAAACACCAGGCTCTTTAAAACAAAAGAATGTTGAGCCGCAAAATAAACTTGGTACAGCCGACCTTATAGCTAAAGAGTTGCAAAATCAAGAGAAGTTATGTTCCAAAATTTCTGATATAGGTAAGTGTGTTCAGAATCACAACAGGGAAATGGAGACCATTGTGAAAAGAATGTATCGCGCGTTGGATAAAAACAATGATTTAAAGTCTCGTAAGTTAAAGGAATTGGAGAGTCATCATGCAGTTTGTGAAAAATTACGGCAAGAGGAAGTAAAAAGCAAAATTGAAAAAAATCAAAGATTCATTGAAATTGAGGAGATCAAGCTTAAAATTATCCAGAAAAAGAATTTAAGCAAATAGAAATATATAAAACAATAAGTATCACCTTATATAACCACAGATCTCTTTTAATGAATTAAAAAAAAAAAACATTTAGAGTTTTAAGAAAACCCATGAATTTTCACTGTGCATATTTTTGATCAGTTTTAAAAACGTGTTAAACAACTAATATTAATGAATAAAATATAAATTTAACTAAATTTATAACGAGTTAGATATGTTGGTACGAATGCGTTGAGCTGCAGCCAGATGTCTGGTGGTTTCGGTTGAATGTTCGCTTTCAATAGCAGGCGGCTCATTTTGTTCCAATTCAGGTATAATAGCACTATTGTGTTCGCACTTATAAGCTATGCAAATGTTATGCAAAGCTGCACAAACATTTATTATTTTAATGGCCTTCTTTGGTTCATAGTGGATCTCTCTACCACCAAGCAAGCACCTCCACCTGTTTTTTAGTACTCCATTTGCCCTTTGTATGATATTTCTACACTTGGAGTGGATATCATTAAACTTCTGTTCCGTAGACCCAGATGGGGGACTTCTATAAGGTGTTAGCAGCCAAGGCTCTAAGGGGTATCCGCCATCACCTAACCAAATATTCATATAAAATACATATAGTACATGTGTATACTGAATATAAATGCCCGTGTACTCAACCAACAACCATAACCGGGATCCTCTTCGTAAATAATCTTGCTCCAATGCACTTCTTAAACAACTCGTATTCCACACGAAGGAATCGTGGCATGCTCCTGGGAGTTTGGCATTAACATATCGTATCCTCATTTTATTATCGCATACCTTTCAAACAATTCTGTTAAAAAAAAAAATTTGCAGACAAAATACCGATACTTACAAGTGTGACATTTAAGCTAAATTTTCCTTTTCGGTTGTAGTACAAGTGCTTGTTAGGTTTTGGAGTTATAATATTGATATTTGTTCAATCAATGCAACCCACAACACCTGGTATTCCAAATTTAGAATAGAATTCCGGAAACTTCCGGCAGTACCTCACTGAATGTTGACTGTGCCATTCCGACTTCATAGTCTCATCCAACACCCTTCGGATATCCGCCCTCTGCAAAGAATCGTAAACAACCACTAAGTTTTAGGATTGGTGGAATCGCAAATGATTTCTTCGCAGGTGGCAGAGAGTCATTTTGCACATTAAGAACGTATGAAAACGCCGCCTTATTTAATCTGTAATGTTGAAGAAATCTGAAACGAAAATTGATTTTTAATCATTTTTTCCATTAGAACACTTACAGTGGATCAGGCAATTCCAGAGGGTTAGATCTTCATCTTCATCTTCATCTAAAAGAAGTATAATTCCCATTCTAAACATTGTATTTCTATATTTTTAAACGTTGCTTTAAAAAATAAACACTTTTTCTTCTTCTTGTTTCATTAATTTACACTCACTGAGCATTGATAGTTTACTTCATTTTTAACTGCTTAATTTCGAATTTCGAAGGGAACAAAAATTTCGGGCGAAATTGCCGGTAGCAAATTCTACCTGCAGTGAAATGGAAATTTCAAGGGAACAAACACTTCACTTCGTATTTGCGATAGGGGTGAATATGTGCAAAAATTAGAGTGGTGCATTTTGAACTTCTTGAATAATCTACTTTTGAACCAAAATACCTCCCTCTCTTAAAATATAATTTCATTAAGTAATTATAATAGTATAGCACTGATATTAATAATAATATTTTAAAAGTAATAGTTTTTGTCTTAGAGGGCTTTACAAAATCAAAAATTATTTATATTTCATTTTCAAAATGGTAATGAAAAATTTCAGTCGGTGAAGTATTGTGAGAACAGAAGCAAAAATGCCACGCGAAAAAAAATACTGGAGAATGGTGTGCATTAATCCGTATAGCAGAATATGCCACAGATCAGGATTGCGTCAAATATCAGGAGGCCTTCGAAAGGCGTTTCCTAATTTCCCAGAAGATGCAAATGCAAATGCTGTTGGAAATGCAGTCGTGATATGGAAACTGCAAGCATTGTACCCAGTTCATATGAAGATGACTTTGATAAGTCTGCTCTATCTGTTCGTAACAAGGAAGAGATACACGACTTGACATGAAGTGGGCAAGTACAGATGATGCGAAAATGATGATAAGTGCGATGCCGATACAGATTCTATTAGTGGGCAACCCAATTATCATTCCAATTGTGTAAATAGTTATCACAAAGCAGGAGTTGAAGTTTTAGAACAACTAAAAGAGAAATTTAAACATGCCGGCACTTACAATGAAAAGGCAATGATCCTCACACTTGCTCCGAAATCTTGGGGTCGTGCAAATGTGGCGCCCGAATTTGATGCTACTGAGCGGCAAGCAAGATATGCAAAGACATTTGCTACAGAAAATGGAATTTTAACATACCCGATAAAGAAGCTGGTAAAAATGATTGCTGCAGAAGCAGAAAGAATTGGCAAGTAATTTTTCGAACAAGATGATATAAGCCCAATAATGCCCGGAACAATAGATTATGTTTCTGTGAAACAAGGGCATGGAAGGCGAGTACATTTTCAAAAAAGATTGTTTCTGGGAAATCTTGGCGAAGTATTTGGGCAACTTAAAGTCCAACATGCTGAATTTAAAATAGGATTTTCCAAGTTTGCTCAGCTTAGGCCAAAGCATTGTGTTTTTGCTGGAAGCAGCGGCACACACAATGTTTGCACGGAAATATAAAACTGTTGACAAATATGGATACAAAATTACAAACTTACAAAGATTGCTTACAATAAGCGTGTTTTGGTTACACCGCACCGCACTTACACCGCACTTAGCGAGAACTTAGCGATGAGAATCATTTTAGCTAAGTTTAAAAGAAATTATTTTTTCACATCTTTAGCATAAAATTACTTATCGCTAAATTGCCGTTTTCTTTGCAACTTAGCAAGCGACAAACGCTTGCTTGTAACCAAAACTCGACTAATAAATTTTATGTGGTGACATTAAAAATATTTGCTATCCAGGAGAGTGGAGATTATGTCCAAATACAAATAGACTAAGCGACTATTTAATTAATATCTTAATATATAAAATATAATAAACATTATGCACAAATATCTTGGATGCATTATTTACATTTTCATTATACGTTTGTGCGCTACTTGTGTATAGATCATTTATTAATTTATTCCCATTTCCCAGTATCGCCGCACATACATATGTTGACGCCTAATAAATACGGGTGCCCTGATCTTACAGCAGTAAAGATAGCGGGATCCATAGAACACCAATTTCGAATTCACTCTTCCGCGCCACATTAGCGTTATAGGTGGAATTAGGTGGGAAGTGACATTGTCACCTTATTATTGTGCGTCTTAATAGTATCAGCTGGCATTTGATTACGGCAGTGATCAAACAATCTCAGATATTGCAACTTCTCTTCAAAATGACACGATTAAGGGATGTTTCAATCAATCACCTTTGAAAACAATAGATTAATCGAAATCCACCACTGTAGGCACCGTAGGGTTGTTGCCCAAAACGATTTAATTCGGGAAGCATTATGCTCGACACCCCTAAACCCATAATTGACCGCTTCTTGTGGAAGCTGACAGAATACACGCGACCAAATCTGGCGTTTATTGAAGCGTAATAAATAATGTTTTGAAAAATTTTTAATAATTTTTGAATGTCGTGGAAATATAATAAAGAGAATGCTGTTTATATTTTTCGTAGGAAAAACGACAACTTGGTAACACTTTCATCGGAGTTATTCTCAACTTGTAAAATTGTACATGTTAACATGCAAGTTATCATTTTGTTTGAGTTAACGTGTAAAGTTATGAAAAAAACGTCCCTATTATATACATTGCCTTTAGTTAAAGTACAAAATTCTTTGAAAACCTAAAAAATGTACCTTTCTAAAAATGGTTCAGCTCACGGGATCTTAATGCTAGACACGAAATATTTTGGAATCATCATCAATCAAACCAAGGTACATTTAAGCATTATACAATCAAGAAAAAATTACAAAAAAACGAAAAGTGAAAAGCGAAAAAAATTTAAATTGTATTCATTCATTGATTCTCTTCAGATATAATTTGTCTTCTTCCTTAAGAGTTTTTTTTTAGAAAAAGTTTGAAATTAAATATTTTTTATTTTTTTTCGTGTTCGTTTTTTTTTTGTGGAAAGTAAAAATTAAATGGTCTAACTTCTTGCTCACGGCACTTAAACTACTGTACCTATTATAACCCTCTTTTATAGTCCAGATAGTTTTCTTGAAACCAAGAATATATTGGACTAGGTTGAATGCTTGAATTTTAAAATATTAAATGTTTAAAAATTAAAAAAAAAATTGTCGCAAAATGACTCAAGAAATTTTAATTGGTATGAAGGTAAACAATGAGAATTAGTTGGTTGTTATCAACCATTTAATTCCTACAGAGAAAACTCGAGATATTCCCAAATACTTATTCATAATCAGATAAATTACAATTCTAAATTTTGTTTGGCGCATATTAATACTATGCCCGAATCTTGTTTTTCTTTATATCTGGCACAGTCTGAACTACTTTAAGTTCATGAGTTTATGGAGTTAGTTAATGGCGGATAAATGTAGTATCTAAAAATAAACCCATATTCCTCGTGCTACATCCCACTGCCACTCACTTGAAGTAATCATGCACTTAGGGAAATGTTTACTGGAACTGTCTTAAAACCAAAACATTCAGCCATGAAACACATTAAGCTTGTAAACATCTCGTCATTTCTCAACTACAGTTGCACTTACTCAGGTGCCATTTCCTTTTAGATCTTTGTCAGCCACAAGACGTTGAAGTGGCAACCGTCATACATGTGCACCTTGACAAAGGAGCGCTCTAAATGCAGCGGTTGGGGGTTTTAATGCACTCTGTTTTCTAAAATAAAAGTCAACAGATCTATACATACATACATACATTTTATATAACAACCAACATCTTTCTAGGATGAAATGAAAAGTCACAAGAAATCGTCAGTGTATGAGTGTATTCTAGTGCATATGTGACTCAAAATTGGACGTGAAACATCTTGATTTTCAACTAAATATTTAGAGGGATAGTGTGTATCTTACATAATGTAAAGTGTACACTCAGCTCCACTTTAATAGCAACACCTGAACCATTCCTTTTTCAGATACAATATTTGCCATTCGAAACTTATGTATGGAAGAGTTTATTGATGAAAAAACTTGGAATTTTCCATCAGCTAATTAAATCATTAGTGGAATAATGGTGAATACATACTGCTTTAATTAAAAATAGTATTTACATTTTATCGAGAAAATTCGTTGACAGGGGCCGACAAGAGTAACAACATAGCCTACAAGGAAATGGGCCTATCTGCTGGGAAAATATCAAAAGAACAAAAAACCATTGGAAGAATCCGAAATATCATATTAGGGTTTTTGTCGAATGACTCTAAATTCGACAAAAATATGGGCCATCTTGCGCGGACAGACAACTTATGATAGAATATGCTTCAAATCAGGGAAAAACGGGTGTTAATTAAAGATCCGCATCTTGGTCAGGACAATTCGTTCCACTGCTTATATTTTTCAGAGCGGTATGCATTTTATAATTTTTTTTAAGCAAAGGGTTTAACATAGGTTTCATTGCATTGGCACCATCACCATTCTGCCAGCATGATTACGAAATATCATTTTCAGTTTTGCTGAATAAAAGTTAACATTTGTGAGGTATCAAATAATTTCAGATAATTTTCAACTTTTTTTAAATGCATTTTAGCTAAGGGTGTTACCGAAGCAGGGGTGTTTTTAAAAGTATATTCGGAAGGAAAATAACGAGGTTGTTACAAAAAAACTAAAAACTAAACATTTTAAATTTTAGATTCCAAATATGGGATAGCCACAAAATTCTGTTTTCCAAAATTCTGTCTTACAAAAATTCTGTTTTTTTTCCAAAAAAAATCTGTCTGACTGAAATTCTGTTTTACAAAATTCTGTTTTACAAAATTCTGTTTTTAATAAAATTCTGTCTATTAAAATTCTGGTTTTTGAAATATGTTATTCCCCTTTCATTATGAGAAAAAAAAATAAAATGCCTTTAAATTATTTATTAAGAATTAAAGCCAGTTTATTATGAATAAGAAATGTTACATATGTGTATGGTTAGATATTTATTCGTTGGAAACAAATTATGAAATATGTAATAAATAATTAAACAGATTAATAGATTTTCAAAATCGATCGAAAAAATTCATATCATTGAAAAACATACTAATTTAAAAGAAAAAAAATAACAAACATTAAATAAAAACACAAATTAGTTAAAAATCAATTAAATTAAGACAAAGTTAAAAATAATAAGAAATCATAGCAATTCAATTCAACTGATAACAATATTTAATTAATTATAAACTAAGTTTTTTGCTATTCTTTTTAAATATTGTAGTTTTCTTAAACGATTAAATTTTTTAACAATACGTGAAATATTTTTTTTTTACATTTCTTTTATTTTTTTTTAATTTTTCTCCATTCTCAATCTTTGAGACAATATTTTGAGAATAGATTAATTCTCCTTTTAAATGTTCTACAATTTTGTAGAGTCCGCTTTTTTTTCGTCCAACTACAACACTCAAACGTCGGTGCCATGACTCGACATTGTTTGTAGTTTTCGGGTATTTTTCAGAATACTCGCAATCAAATATCGTCCAAAATTCAGGTGGGTATTTACGAGCGTTATAGACATAATTGGCCTCGAACCAGGTGGCCAATTTAATAATATCTTCGTCTTCAAATGTTCTTCGGAGCTTCGAATAATATTTGGCTACCTTTTCTGGACGAACATACGCAAGCGCTTTTAAACATCTTACTTGCAGTGAGAAATTTTCGTCATTTCCGTACTTAGTAACCAATCTGAAATGATAATGTTGTGCACATTACAAGTTCATTACTATAAATTATAAAAGTTATTAAAAATTCTTACCATTCTTTTTGAATACGGCGCCACAATATCTGGGAAAAATGGAAAAAGCACCCTCGTATCTGCGAATCTGGAAAGCATTTTCTAGCTGCTGACACGAGGCCAACTTCGAAGTCAGATATTATACGATTAGGCTTAAAAAAAACTCCATATTCCAAATCAATTTGAATTACGCGTTTAAAAAATGCTTCATAGAGTACTGCAGATTTTTTGGACATTAGGCAGAATAGGAGTGGGACGACCTCTCGTTCAATCCTTCCATGAACGGAAAAGAGTTGGCGCATTATTGTGGTCACAACATCAAAAGTGCCGTCAACGAGCCAACAATCGGTTTTTTGTAGAAGTTGAATTGATGATTTTGTGCCGAATATAACCATATATTCATCTCCCACTTTCTCTTCTGCCAATATAAATAATTCGTTATCCAAAACGTATAGATTTAGAGGGTAATCTATTTCATCTATTGTTTGCGGCTCTCTGAAAACTCCCATTTCATTCCGAGTGTATCCTATTTTTCGCTTTTGCGCGTACTTCGGGGGAAGGTAACGAACAGCAAATCCGCAGTGAAAGATGGTAAGGATCTTACCGAACCTTCGAAACTAAGCGAGGCCTCAGGCACGGCGACACCCCATCATGCTATCTCTTTAACATCTAAATGGAGATCATTGTGAGAAAAGCTGCTGTCAACATGAATAAAACCATCAGGCAAAAGTCACATGCTGCTCGCGTATGCTGATGATATGGATATCATTGGACGCACAGTGAGAGAAGTGACTGCGGTTTTTTCGAGAATTGAGAAGGAGTCAGCAAAAGTGGGTCTGCCAGTAAATAAGGACAAGACAAGATTAATGGTTTCAACGAGCAGGGGTTCCACGAGATTAGACCAAAGCGTGAACATTGAAAACCGTTATAATTTCCAGGTAGTGAACCAATTTATATACATTGGATCTGCCGTAAACAAAAACAACAACGTCAGACTTGAGATCAAGCGGATAATTGTGCTTGCGAATATATGTTATTTTGGGATAAGCAATCACTTTAGACATAAAGCCCTCTTTAAACTAACAGAAGACCTGCTGTACCAGACTCTCATACAACTTGTCTTTATTTATGGCGCAGAATCCTGGGTCTTAGCACAAGCAGACGAAACATCTCTAGGTGTCTTTGAGAGAAAAATACTCCGAAAAATTTATGGCCTTATTGTGCTCACGGCGAGTATCTCCGACGCAAGAACCATGAGCTGTATGAGCTAAATACTTAAGCGGATGAAAGTAACGCGATTGCCCTGGCCAGGTAAAGTCAGTAGAATGGATGAAGACGAAGTAGCACGAAGGGTTTTCGAAACAGAACTTGAAGGAAGACGAAAAATAGGAAGATCAAGACTCCTGCTGGAAGAATCAGGTTGACGAATCCCTGCGCGCAATTGGTGTTGCCAAGTGGAGAAATAAAGCAGAAGATCGAACTTTTTGGCGAAATATGTTATCTTTGTTTTGTAAGGTCCGTGACCCCCCGGGGTTGTCCGAGATCGGATAAGTAAGTAAGTAATTAATACATTCATTTTAAGGAATACTCAATATATTAATGATATCGAAAAAGCGATTCTACTTTTTGCATAATTAAGCTCTTAATTGAAAATAAAATTCAATTTATTATCACTGGTTGCGAGAAACTCTCCCCAGTCCCTTCATGGGTGTTATGGGAAAATATTTATTTATTTATTTATGTTTTGAAATTTAAAATTTTTGCTTCGAAAATAAAGCATACTGTATTAACAGAGTGTTTTAATTTTTTACAGTTTGCTTGTGGTATGTGATATTGAAATGGCTGTTTTTGTGTTTCATTGCTTAAGACCAAAGGTGTTTGCTCAAAAATTTTTAAATAACTTTAACTCCAATATTTGAAGCTAACTTTACACTTGGTATGAAAAAAGTTAATATTTTCCACATCTTTTTCAATGTATTTCAAAAAATCCTTTAGATGAACCAAACATTTTGGTATGTGGCGAAAGGTTTGGCGAGCATTACGATTTTGTACCACGCACTAAAAAATAAAAATAAAAAATCCGCTGTATTTTCCGCGTGCCTTCGGGAAACTTGTGCACGCGACCATATTTAGCATACATACATATATAAAAAACATACAATGCGTCGATGTCAATCAAAAAAAAAATTTTAATTTTTTCAACCCCCAATTTAAAAACAATATGACTTTGGCCGATATCGATATGATTTTTTTTTTAAAATCGAAATTAATAAAATCGAAAAAAAAACTTATAAACTCCAGTGGACTATTTTTAACAGTGTATAATTTTTCTTTTTTTTTGAATTTTAAATCATGATGGGCTCGAACGATGAGTTTAGGAGAGTGAACAAAGAAATGTTAAACTTCCAATTTCTATAGGGTTTTGCAAAAATACTAGGTATATTACTATAGGTCGCTCCAGGCCGATTATAAAATAGAAGTTGGTTAACTATAGCATTGAAGCCAAACTAAATGATTTTTTCATTTTGCTTCAAAGTTCGTAAGTAACAAACTTTGAATATTATTATTAATTTTCACCAAAAAAATTGTTATGAGAAATTTTTGTAAAAATCGGACAAATTTCCTTTAAATCGTCAACAACAACGATTCGTTCAATATAATATGTCGGTCTAAATAAAACCGTTTCCCATTACATACCATGAAGGGATTGGGGAGAGCTTCTCACAACCAGTGAGTTGTGCGCTTTCTAATTTTGAACTCACTGATTGGGACCTACAGTGTTTTACCGGTTCCGAACGGTATTTTAAGAAGCTTTTTCACGGCTAATGAAATTTAAGTTGGTCAGAGCAGGAATCGAACCCACTTTCTCATGCACAAGAGCTGCGTACACCTGACATTGCACCACCGACTGCCACAACGTCGTTATAAGTTCATATTAATTTAATTTAATGTTACTATTTATTGTTACTATACTCTACTACTTGGTTTCCTTACCGTTTTGTTATATTTATTATGGTCAAAATTTGCTGTGGACCTCTTTAAGTGGACTTTGGAATTAACAACATTCAAGTAACACATACAAAAATGTCGATCCCGTGAACAAATTTTGTATACAGTAATCCATTTGGTTGAATTTTTATTTTAAATGATTGAACCCGATTTGAAGAAGATTTAAGAGATGCAGATATCTTTTTAAATCAATTTTGAATATTCGGGTTCTCGAATGGACGCGTCCGTCAAATTTGTCCATTTTCAAAAGCGGAGCGACGTTGGACAAAATATTCTCTAATACCAAATGTTATAAGCATCTGTTGTATTTTTTTTTACCGATTTGTGCAGTCTACCATCCACTGACTCTACCTTTCAAACCAAAAACTAATGAAATCAAATGGACGTGGTATCACAAATCCCTCATCGATTCTTTTCATGATCATACATTTTTTTGCAGGACAAAGGAGATATCGGCAGAGGATCAAGGCTCTATTTCCGCCTTTACTTCAATACATCCTAAGCAATTTGAAATTTCGTGTTGTAGTTAAAATCCAAACAACAAAAGATTTTTGTATTTTTTTTTGTATTTTGGTATATTAAATATTTGAAAACATAACTAAAAACATAACATAATATTTGAAAACATAAGAAAAAGACCGAAGAACTAAAGAGCCAATCATCTATTGCAGTACGCACCACATCCATAGGGAAATTGCCCACTGCGCGGATACGTGCACACTTAAGAGATTCCAAATTTGGGTGACGTGTAGTGCATAACATGCCCTCAAAAACGTTTTGTAACCACTTCTTGCCTTCTGGGCTGGGGTAGAGTCCTATTGAAAGGTACACGGCTCGTTTTGGAGCAGTGTGCTATTTAATGGCTTCATAGCTGTTTCCAAAATGTCAGGTTTGTACACCACTGCCGAAGTTTTAACACCGTTTTTGTAAAAATATAGCTTGGATACTCCGTCATAGGCGACTCCGCAACATACCATATCAGATGCAGGATGGTGACCTCTTTGAACTCTAGGAACCAGTGCTAATGTTTGCCGAGATGACTGAGCATAGACTCTATCAATTTATTCATTGAACGACTCGTCTACAGTAAACCTTTTCTCATCAGTAAATAGACTTCTTGCGCCCGTTACTGGTTTACTGCTTTAGTGATACCCCCCACCCCAGGTGTCTTTTGTAAGCTGCAATTCCCAAGAGATATTTATTGATGCAAGAAATGGACAACTTCGATATATTGATCTCCCACGACAAAATATTGTTTTCTTTCGGAGTGGATTTCGACGAATTCGGTTTCGGCTTTGACGGCCGTGGAAGTTCGTTCACTACAAGGATACTGCTACTCCACCAGTATCACCAAACAGTATCACAGAGCGGTAAACAAAAATTTACAACGTTCACTAAATATCGATAGTTTCCATTCCACATTATTTTAGGCCAATTACGACTTTACAGCTTTCAACATTTCCCCGTTCCATTATTATAGTAAACGCCAACAACTTTTTACGCGAAATAAATTATACTGTCAGTTGTCAAGATGGAGCGAGTATGTGAATTTCCTTCAGTGGAGCGATAAGAATTGTACCAGTATTTATGAAAGTATAAGTATAAAATTAAGGTTAGTTTTGTCATTAATATCCACGAAAACTGGTTCTAGTGTTTATTTCATTTCAGTTCATCAATAGTTCATTACTAAATATTATTATTATTTAAGCGCTTGAATTGAACATTGTCTAATGGCCAGTTTCACAGTTGAAAATCCTTCATTTAAATGTACTTTAAACGCCCAATGCTTGTCATTTAATATGAAAATTTTCTGTGAGCTTTTAAATTGAGTTTTAAAATGATGAACGTGAAACTCGCCCTTAGTGTGTGTTTATAGAGACTAAACTTAAACGATTGAAACAAAAACAAAATGCCTACAACAACAACGTCTACTGCTACCACTTGGTTATTTTACTATGGACGCTGCTGACATCTTTTATATTCTAAATATTTGAAATTTTTAAAATTTCCAATAAATAAGTTTGTTATGAAATCATACCTAGAGTAGCCACTTCTCTCAGTAAATTTAAATTTATGAACGTTGCATGTTGAAAAGTATTGATTTAATAGTAGCAGATAGAGACTCAATAGCAGAAGAGTTCAAAACAACCAACAACAAATCACCAACGGCATTTCGTTTTGTATGTTAAATTTTTTGTGTTAAATACAACAAAAATGTATACTAACAATGAAAAAATATCAGAAATATCAGAAAGGTCCACTCCACATGGTGTAAGTCCTGGTATCGCATCGGCCTCACCTCGAAGAGTGTGAAATGAAACGCCAGATGAGATGGATAATATTTCTAGCTATATGGTTACGCTTTGGCCCAAAACTATGGAATAGTATTCAAAATATCATTAAGGGAACAAACAAAAATCTCAAGTGTGATAAGTTTCACATAAGTTTTACTTTTTGTCACAGATTTATGTCAAAGGATTGAAATATTTATGTAGGATGAATTTAAAAACTATGCTCAAGATGGATGCAAGAAAAGGCGTTTGAGCTTCCTATTTGGGATAACTAATAGATGCTCAGGAAATGGATAATGCTTGCCGGTTTCAAAATTTCTCAGCCTTGGACACTTCGTAAAAACCTGTATTATGTTTCGTATACAATAGTTGATCAATTTTTTAAGAAAACACGTATTATATTTTAACCACATAATATTTTGGAAGACCAACGTCTTCTGGTCGGCGTATATACAAAATTATTTATTTTGAAAATGGGTACTTATAGCAAAAATATAGGTATAAATTATTATTTTATTGATTACAAAAGGTGTTAATTTTATTGCGTTCAAAACAGGGTTAACTGTATTACATTTTTGCAACCTACATTCGTAAAAATATATGAATTTAAATTTTTAAAAAAGTGTTAAATCAAATACACGTGATTTGAAGTGTTACCAACATATTGTCCGCTGACGTCAACGTTGAGATCCTGTAACTATGAAACTACAGTACATTTTTCGAAAATATTTTAAATGTTATCTAGGGCCATTATCACAATATCTGGTTAGAAATAACTAAAAGCTATACTTGTAATTTTTAAAATCCATACAAACTGACAGCTGAAACTGTTAGCTTTAACTGTATGATAACTGCTGATGGTGATAATGGGGGTCAAACTGTTTTCTATAGATTTATGTATTTTTGCTCAGGAAATTCCAATATTGACCTCAACCATTTTTTACCATGCACGTGACACTGTTCGGCACCGACATCTGACGCTATCACTGGCATTATTTTTTATCTTCGTCTAACCAGTATGAGAGCTATCGATACCTACTATAGAACTGTATATTTGCAATATATTACTTTGTCCAATTCTAAGTTAACATTTTCAATTTCTTCAAGTTACGATGCTAGACGACACGGCAATGACTGTAATACTCCTATTTACTTCTCTATCCACCCAAAAGAAAAATGCTCATGGAAAATGTCGATTTAATTTGGAAACACGAACTTAAAATGAATCAGTTAAAATATGAAATTGGAGCAACTGTTGAGTCAAAAGCCATAAATTCATACCACGATGCGGCGTAATGTCTCTGTTGTTATTAAATGTTGGCAAATTTTCATATTAATGCCAAATTCTACATTCATTTATCCTTTATCTGATTGTTTTTCTTTTCCACAATAGACTTTATGCTGCAATATACTATAGATACTATATGCACAAAATATATGGGTATTTACATACCATTCTTAACGCATTGATAATCAATTCATTGGAATATATCCAAATGATGAAATTCGATAAAATGCAAGTTAAGAGCTTAGTTCAACGGATGGTATGACCTTGTTGAAAATGGTTCAGTCCTTTAAAGGGGCACTCAAGTAATAAAAATTAAGTTTTTACCGAGTGTGTACTATCTTTCTCTGCGCCTGTGGCAATCTTTTTGTTTTAGGACAACTTTAGTTTCCTGAAGGAAAATAAGTACCCGAGTTTAGATCAGCAGGGTTCCTGGGTTTGATAGCGAATGGCGTCTTTAAATGGTACAACGGCCGATTTGTTACGGCCGAACAAGGATTTGTGCAGAGTTTTAATTTTCTAATTCTGCTTTTCTCAACTTAAACCTAAAGCAGAATAACCTGTAACTCTGCAAGATTCGGACAGCTGCTCTGTCTTGGTTTGATTTTCTGGTACTAAAAACATTTAAGACGAAGAATAAAAATGCATCACAACTTAAAAATTGCCTAGACTTTGTATTCAGTACAATCAACATTTCATACTTCAACTGCAGATTTAATTTGTAAATTCTTAAACTCCCTGTGTTGTTTATTTTTCATTCCAATGTCAATATCAGCCATCGGCCTCTTTTGGGCGAAAATGTGAAATTTATTAAACAAATACTCAGGTATGTCATGGTATTCAATCGCTTCCAATAGAGTTCGACTTAACATAATGATGATGTCAAATAATTAATTACTCTGTTTCGGCCATTAAATTAGTTCTAAGTAAATATATAATTTAGTTAAAATTGACAATTATACGAAAAATATTCAATCGGAATGCCAAATTGTATGCGATGTCGAATCTATTTATTTCCATCACATGACAGAATGATTCCGATTCCGATGTCGTTTGTATAACACTCTTTATTGTTTTGCAAAGCAGCGCACTTCATCATGCGGAACAGGACTTATTCGAAAATTCGGGGTTAGATTTGTTGCCTTATTGCTCGTGGAGTGCACGTTCCAAATATAAATCAATATTATTACTTGTTTTGGTCTGGTTCGTTTGTTGTTTTGCTTTTCATTTATTGTTATTGTCGATACCTTTTTATAGCGTCGGAGTGAAAAATTACTTACCATACGGGGCCTTATTTCAGGCAGTTTCGAAAAAGTGATACCTACTCTAAGGAGTGTATACCAGGGTGCGTCGGCCCACATCAATGATCCCCAATGTGCACAAAAGGTGATGCGGGTCCGTTTCGAACCCGTTGCGGGTCCGTAAAATCATAAAAAGAATAAATAAATTGTTTCCCACTACTTCCCATGAAGGGACAGGGGAGAACATCTCACAATCACTGAGCTGTGCGGTTTCCAGTTTTCACTCACTGATTGGGACCTACAGTTTTACACCGATTCCGAACGGAATTTTGAGAAGCTTTTTCATGGCTATATACTCGATAGTGTCGCCGTCACTATGCGAGGTGACCGCCTGCGAAAGAAATTTTAAGGTAGTCAGAGCAGGGTTCGAACCCTGGATCTCATTTACAAGAGCCGCGCACACTAACCATTGCACCACCGATGGCCACAATCATAAAAAAACCGAAATGTGAGTTCTAAGACCCGATTCGAACCCTTTACGAGGTCGTAAAAAATATAAAAAACCGCATCAGTGAAATTGCGATTTGGCGGACCTGCCTCAAACCCATTACGAGTCCGTAAAGCCATAGAAAAGGGAATCAGTGAACTATTTAATGTCGCACATTCATAAAACAGTAAAACCTAATGAAAATATTAAAAACCTTCTGTGGAAAATATAATTAATACCTATTTTAATTTTAAATATCCGAACGAATCCGTTTCGAATCCGCAAAAATTGGTAATAGAGGATCCGTCTCGAATTCAGTTTATTTATTCGATTCGAATATGAAGTCCGTTACGAGTTCGAGACGGATCCGAAAAAGTAGTAAAAATGATTCACGTTTTCGAGATGGATTTCATACGAAAACGAATTCGTTACGAGTCCGTACCGGTTATCCGTTTCATGTGGGACAATGGGGTCCGCACAAAGTGAACATGAAAAGATGTGAAAATATTAGTGTTCTTGCACTGAAAGGAATTACTGATAGTCTTCTTTTGACCTTCACTGCCCAATATATTTATAAGTATTTTATACTTGTTATAAAGTACAAATATTTAAGAATATAATGAAATATTTCGTTTAATGCTGTAGGCTTCGATTTTCTCACTACCTGATTGTATTCAAATAATTCAAACAAAATGAAATATTTTAATCGTAATTTGTATCCCAAATAGTTATTAAAAAATTACTGTATACAAGTTAACTTTAGCACATATTTATTGAAAAATAGAAAAATAAAAGGGGACTGCTGTAAAAAACCAAAAATATTGGTTATGTTCTGAAGTTATGTACAGAGTTAAAATAAAACATGTCAGTGTACCCACTTTGGTGTGAATATTTTACTGTGATGGGTTACTTTCTAGTATCGTTGCAAGAAATGAAAGGGAATTTTTTGTTACCAAAAAAGAGTAAAGAAATATACTGAAACAAATTTAAGGAATAAACGGCTGAAATGACGTTTTATAATGGCTACACGTTTATAAAACTTTTCCATGTCCTCAGTCATGGCCTTATGAGGGATTTTGCTTTATTTTTTTCGGCACTAGCCAATTGGCCACAAATGCTAGCGAATGCCCTACGATATGGAGTTGTGACAAAGATCCTGGAAGTAGTAGTAGCCGACACTTCCAGTTCATCGTAGATAATTCATGCTTCTTGCGCAATTGGGTAAACGACAATAATGTTTTTTTGTTCACATACTCAAACACAACTCAAAAAAGCATTCAATTCGTTGGGATAAATGCAAACAACACACTGTGCAGGCAATTATGTGTATAAACTGCCATAAATTTTGAAATTTTGAAAAATTAGTTACAGTTTACCATTATACTGACATGTTAAAATGTTATATCTGATGGCCATCGAATTCAAAACCATGTCGCCATCGTATATGTCTTCATAAATTGGTTCATCCTCCGGTTCAGCAACCATTCCTGTTTAAGAGTTTTTAGACACTCTAATGGGTTTGGCATCTGCTACCACAGAAATTTCTATAGGGATTGGGCGGTGGAAGTTTTTTGATAAAAAAAAGGTGGGTTTTACTCTTCTTGATATCTCCAACACAGTCTCCATGGCTTTGAAATAGTTCTTTATAACGGGGTTTTCAACAGAGACGCTTCAAAAGTAAATCGATAGGGACAGCAAACGACGCCATATTTTTTCCCGCTCTTTTGACATTTCTCTTCAGTAAGGTTTGCCATTTCATCATGGAAAGATATACGACCCAACAACGAGTCGAAATTATTAAAATTTACTACCGAGATTTGGAGTCAGTGGCCTCAACTTTAAGAGCGCTACGTCCAATTTATGGCCGACATAATCGTCCTACCAGATCAACAATTGAGCGTCTAGTGGAAAAATTTGAATCCACAGGCACAGTACAAAATGTTCGCGTGCCAGTGAGATAAAGAAGTGCCCGTAGTGTCGAGAATATTGCTGCCGCTGAGGCTTCAGTTCAAGAAAGCCCAAATGTGTCTCTCACACGTCGTTCTCAAGCGTTGGGCTTCTCTGTGACGTCGTTGTGGCGAATTTTGCGAAAAGATCTTGGCCTACATCCTTACAAGATCAAATTGACGTAAGAACTGAAGCCCCTTGACCACCATAAGCGTCGTATGTTCGTGATTTGGGCTGAGCAACAACTTGAAAATGATTCGGATTTTCATCGGAAAATCATCTTCAGCGATGAGGCTCATTTCTGGCTGAATGGCTTCGTCAATAAGCAAAATATGTGTTATTGGTCAGACAGCAATCCACACGTAATCCATGAATCATCATTGCATCCCGAAAAAATTACGGTTTGGTGCGGTTTTTGGGCCGGCGGCGTTATTGGGCAATACTTCTTCCGTGATGATCAAGACCGGCGCATTACTGTGAATGCGAATCGCTACCGTTCAATGATAACCGAATATTTTTGGCCCCAATTGGATAATATGGACTTGGTGGACATGTGGTTCCAACAGAACGGCGCCACAAGCCACACACCGAATGCCACAATCAATTTATTGGAAACCAAGTTTGGTAAACGTGTTATCTCACGAAATGGCCCAGTCGATTGGCCGCCTCGGTCGTGCGATTTGACGCCGTTAGATTATTTCTTGTGGAGCTACGTCAAGTCTATGGCCAACAAGCCAGCAATGATTGATGAACTTCATACGAATATCGAACGTGAAATTGCATCAGTATCGGCGGATTTATGCTTGAAAACCGTCGAAAATTGGATTCAGCGTCTGGACTTCTGCAAGCGTGCCCGTGGTGGTCATGCGAAAGAAATCGAGTTCCATACATAATGGCATCGAACGTACTTTCACAGGAATAAAGTATTTCACTGGTATCTAAAACCGGTTTTGTTTTATTTAAAAAAACTTTTGTAGCGCTCTTATTGAAAAAAAGTTTTTAATTAATATTATTTAAAGATTGTCACATTTTCCCTTGATTAAATTATTTTCACAAAAATTTTCCACAATTTTGAATAAACGTGAATGGGAATTATATGAAACTTCAGTGATAGCGACAGTAGTACGGAATAGCGCCTATTGAATAAGGTTGAGGATGGTCGCCCTGTATATATTATTTCCTTTATCTATGGTGACTAGAGTATTCAAAAATTCAAGAAATCGGTGTTTCGGATGCTTCTCAAAATTGTGTTTTTGAAAATCCGGATTTTTTAAAGGTAGAAACCGGGTTTCACCAGTTTCGGGTTTTAAATTCAAATCTTAAAATCCTTCTCCACTTAGCGTGGTTAACATGAAAAATCAGCTGATTTTGGACTCAAATCATGTTAGATACCTTAAGTGGAAACGAAGCTTAAGGAATTGGTTTTTTTTGTATTTAAAAAAGTAAAAAAGAAACTTTTGAAAATAAAAATGGGCAGTAATTAAAAACAGAGCCTAAACGAGACCCTAAATTTTTTTTAAAAAAAAGCAGCAACCTAAAAAAAAGGTACAAATTCCTTAAATGGGGTAAACTGGCAACACAGGTTCGCACCCTGGTCTTACAAGTTGGGAGGGTAAAGACCATTTCGTAACTACATTAATGTGTTTTTGTGCTGCTTTGCCATTGAAGTTCAATCTTCCCGTGCGACATGCACTTGTTTGTAGCTATTTTAAAGCTGTATATTTCAGATTAACCAAAAATTTTTTATTTGTTGGAAAGAATTTTCACGAGGGTTTTAGCATTTTTGTAATGTTTTCAAATTTATTTTTTATTTGGAATGCAATACAAAACTATGGCAAACAATTTGCTATTATTTAAATCCGTAAAACGGCGTATTGAGTATTCAGAAAAGCCGTCAAATGGAAATACAGCAGATTATTTTAGGGATCGTCTTCTGAGCTCCGAAAAAAGCTTTTAGTCTAAAGCTTTGAACGCCTCAACTTTGTTTTGGAACCTAGTCCATTTATGGAGCTTGGAGATGTTGCATTTGAGATTTGGCAATTGTCTACGCAAAGAAATGAGATCTCGAAAATTGTAACCTACTCACGCACAAAGGTTGGGTAGTAGTATTTGTGAAGTTCGGCGCTCTAGTCCTCCTCTTCAGGCGGTGACGATGTTTTCGTCCCAGCCACAGGCCAACATTTTCGAATGCCATGACTCTGCCCGAAACAATCTACAGTTGTGTGGTAACATTTATACAAGGTATACACGCACCTTATCCGAACAAACTCAGAAATATACTTTGGCATATGTGTAGAAGCCTAATTACCTTCAATAACCTGGAATGCGTCCCTTTGAATCCTCCTTGTCTGGAACAATTCTGTCAAAATTAGAAGTCGATGTCATGCAACCCACTTCTATTGTGCCGTTGATATATGGGCTGGTAATCTATCGTAATTAATGTCTTAGGCAGATTGCAGACATTGAAGCTATTTACCCTTCCGGTATATCTAGTGATAACAGGTGAGTCATAACCATCAAATTCTCGGTTGGGATTGTCGGAAGTGTAACCCTGATGCACACCATAACTGGGTGTTTCCAGTACCGGTCACAAAGCTATAATTCCGTAGTATAAACGTTTGAATCACGACCTGTATAATCTGTCTCCAGACATCGACGTAGTTTTGCTAATCAAAGTAACGTGTTTGCACTAGCTAGCCCTAGCTAATAGAATTAATCAGAATGAACCAATGCAAAAGGTATTTGAAGATGTACTCGAAGGAAATCGAAAAAAAGGACGACCATGTCTTCTTGGCGTTAGCAACGGGAACAGAAAGTCTATAGATCCAGCCGGTTGGATAAACATGTCTTCATATGGTGAGGTCGTTTGAGGAATTTTTTCAAACGAAAATATCATAGAAAGAAAATCGCGAATTCTTTTTTCTTTAAAATCGAAAAATGAGATAGAAATGCTAGCAATTTTTGAATATTTTCTATACACCCAAGTATCCGATGTTTTATCTTAGTATCTGCAAATAATCCCCGACTGTTTATCTACAATCGGGTTTTTACAGAACCTAGAAATGATTACTGATTAGAAGATATTGAATTTTGGCCGATAGAAATCGATTCTGAACCACTGTGCGAAGGTCTAGGACCTAACTTAACAAAGGTGACACTATCGAGTAAGTAGGTCTGAACAGGCTTCTTAAAAATCCGTTCCGAAACGGTATAAAAGTGTAAGTCTCAACAAGTGAGTGTAAAACAAGAAAGCGCACAACTCACTAATTTCGAGATGATCTCTTTTGTTCCTTCATGGGCTGTCAAACCGCCTACGTGAAGGTGAAATCAGTGGAAATTGCTTACACGAAGCAGTTAGTTATGTTGAGAGCAATTTAGTGTTTGTGGACATTACTTTGACAGATTTTTGGATATATAGTAGAAGGGCCCTTCACTAACGTGATTTCTAGCACAATTAAGTATTTTGTCGAAGCTTCATGTGCTCCCGTGCTTCTTGTCCACTGGCTTGATTATATGCTTAGAAATCGTGTCACTAATTCGATGCTGGAATCCTTTGAGTTGGGGTTTGAAATGCTGTGGCCTTTATGGATGATATATTCGTTTCAGTGGCGGGTAAATCGTAGTTTCCCATAAAAATCGGGTGAAAATTGCGTGGGATATACTATCAATATGGGCCGGCCACTTTGACCTTGGGGATAAACCCCATGAAGACAGAGCTATTTCTTTTCACTTGTAGGCGAAATATATATGTGTTTAGTAGACCAGTATAGAGCAATCGTTGTCTTCCGAAGCTGTTGTCTTCGAAATTCAATACACAAATGAAGAAGACTCTGTTCAAAATCAATCTACCGGTTGTAAATGACGGCTGTTCGCCCACTTAATACCTATAGATGCACTGCCAGGTGGATCGCCCCAGAGCAGAGATGTAGCTGCTTAGTACGGTCTGACGCTAAGATTTGAAGACAACCGCCACGTGACGTCGTAAGGTAAAAATTTGCTCACATGAGCGTTAGGCTGTTCCAAAATTTGCAAAACGTCAAAAAACACACTCGGATTTCGATTTTTGGCACTTTTCTGAGCTTAGAACCTATTTTTTCCAATACTTTGGATTTAAAAAAAACTGTCGGCGGAGCCAATTTCGATTTCATGTATGTTTCGTGGAGTTTTGAATTTAGACTTTCACTTAAAAAATCATAACTTTTAAGAGGCTCATTAATTTTCAATTCCGTAAAAAAACTTTTACTCAAAATTAACGTTGAAATAATCTTTAAGTATGGCTTTGACAAAGGCTTAATAGAAATCGAGAAAATGGACCTCAAAGTCAAAAAAGTGAATAAAACATGCTGAAATTCCAACTTTCAAGAGCACGAGTTAGCACATACGACTCTGCCGAACGAGAATTATGTCGCATTAAAGATATACATTTTAAAGATGAGGGAAAGATACAAAATGCCATTGTATCGACATCATACCAGAAATTGTTTTTTAAACTTTTCTTTTTTCAACATTTATATTGTTTTTTGATTATTATTAACCTTATTATTTGATAAATAAATATCAACTTCTGAATGCTGAATTTTTTAGTATTTTTTAAAATTCGATTTTTGTTTGGAAAATCATAGAAAACTCTATGTAGCGAATTTTTGGGTAGTGTAAAGGGCTAAAATGTTAAAAGTGGATAGTACTATTCAGGAAAAATATCAACTAGTTCAGTTGCGCCAGTATGTGCTAACTCGTGCTCTTGAAAGTCAGAATTTCAGAATGTTTTATTTACTTTTGTGACTTTGAGGTCCATTTTCTCGATTTCTGTTAAGCCCTTGTCAAAGCTATACTTAGAGATTATTTGAACGTTAGTTTTGAGTAAAAGTTTTTTTACGGAATTGAAAAATATTGACCCTCTTAAAAGTTATGATTTTTTAAGTGAAAGTCTAAATTCAAAACTCCACGAAATCCAAAAAATTGGAAAAAATAGGTTCTAAGCTCAGAAAAGTCCCAAAAATCGAAATCCGAGTGTTTTTTTTTGAATTCGGGAAAATGTGAAACAGCCTTCTTACTTTCGTGATCGTCTCCTGATTAAGCCCTGAAGAACAAGCCTGCATGTGGAATAATATTTTCCCTGTACGACGATTGGCTCCTTTATTCACATTTCGAGTTAAAGTCGTGTGACCCAAAGACGAGGTTGTGCGTAGGCCAAATAAGCCGATAAAACGTTGTCTATTTCGACGAAGACCACAAGAGAGTATTCCTTTAGATAAATGGATTTCTCTAATTCAGTAGATTTGTCCTTATTGTAATCGTGCTGGCGTGTAGACAGCTGAAAAGTGGCTATGGCCGTGCGCAGATGTGAGCCAACCATCCTATCTAAAGCATTTAGACGTCAACATTAGAAACTGATTGGTCTAAAGTCTTTCGGACTAATATGTGATTATTTCCCTGCTTTCAGAATGAATACCACCTTGGATTTTCTCCATCTACCTGAGATATAGGAAGGTTGATGCAGCTTGTTTCAGAAGCCAGGGAGTCAAAATGTGTAGTACAATCTGCAATTCCACTATTGCTATGTCGCCAGGGCCAAGGGAATTTTATGGGTTGGAACTTCCTATTGCGCACTGTAGTGTTTCTTTAAAAACAGTATTTCTTACTGTGTGCCAGATGGCGTGGTAGTTTGTTATGAACGACCTTTTGTGTTCATAACTCGTTGACGCCCAACCCCCGTTTTGTTATATCGGATATCAAAGAGATATGGTGGTAGTGGATATTCTCAGAATGCCCATGAACAAATGTTTCGTAAACCTCGTCCTTGAAGATCATAACGGTTTCTTATATTCAAACTTTCATGCATTACATTCAAACTTTCATGCAAACATGCAAAACTTTCTCAGGATTTGCAGACCCTTGTTCCACCACAGGGTTTCATATTACTTTTTGGGGAAGTGGTGGGGGGGGGGACTGGTTTCCTTAATACCATTCAAACTTTGGTCCAGTTTGTCCCACGAACGTTTCTTGGATCCGACAAGGTGATGTTACCGAAGCTCAGCGATGTTCAACGACAGTGAAAAGCGTATCTAACGATGGTCGGAAAACGAATGCTCAATCGATAACTTCCTGTATATCGATACCTGTATCGATACCTTCCTGATAAATACTATGGGGACTCAGCACCATCGATTTCAATGGTAAAAAAGTGGTTTACTGCCTTTCGTTGTGGTCGCAGAAGTACAAATGACGCTGAACGATCTCGACGGCCAATTGAGGTCAATACACCCGAAAATATCAAAAAAAATCACCGATCAAAAAATGGCCGATAGAAGAGTAAAAGTGCGTGAGATTGGTGATGCCATAGGCATTTTATATGACAGTGTGGTGTCGATTTTAAATGATTAGTTGGGATTAAGAAAGCTGTTTGCAAGATGAGTGTCGCGTTTGCTCTCAATTGACCATAAACGCACGGGTGAACACGTGTGTAGTCTCAATGGCAAAATCCCATGAATTTGGCTACGAATTGGTACCTCATCCGCCATGTTCTCCGGATTTAGCCCCCTCAAGAAATGGCTCGGTGGAAAGAGATTTAGCTCCAACGGTGAAATTATTGATCAAACAAATGCCTATTTTATGGACCTCGAAAAATCCTATTTGTTGGAAGGAATACAAAAATTGGAGAAACGTTGGACAACGTGTATTGAACTGAAAGGAGATTATGTTGAAAAATAAATTTATTTTTTGCAAAAAAAACTGTATTTCATTCAAAAAGTCACGGACCTATGAGAACAATTTTTATTTTGACGTTTGATGTGCAAGTTTTCGAGGCCCGTGCGGGTTTACATGATTACCACTAATGTGAATAAAAGAGGGATTAATGCTGCGCCTGAGAGTATAACCTTACAAAAAATTATGAATACGATGCAGATTCGTTAAGATTTCAAATCGGCAGTTTTGATAACGAATGATCAACGAAATTGAGGTGGTACTAGACTTTTCGAGAAATAGATGGCGGAACTTGAAGACTCCGGTTACGAATGGAAATTGTCAGATAACACTAACATATTGGAGATTGTGTGCGATTAAATGAACGTCGGCAGTAACGATATCAACATTAAGTAATAGTAAAAAGAATGAAATGTAAACTTTTTTGTAAAGTGTTAACTTTGCACTGCATAAGGAAAATAATAGGAACTAAAACTGTTATAATCATCATAATTTAACAGCGCAATAAAATCTACGGTTAAATAAATTAATTAAAAGTTTGTACTTATGCTTAATGACTAAATTAACAATGAATGTTAAAATGATAATAATATGAATTCTTTATTTATATGGCTTAGTTAACATTGAATGTAAATAACAAGTCGATTAACATTGCGCCTAACAGTATGCCTTGAATATTAGAGAATTATCTAACACTGGTAGAGAACATGGTGGCAAGTAGTAAAATACGTATAAATAGCTAATCTGCTTTGGCTTGGAGTTAGCCTGTGATTAAAAGTTTAAAGATACAGTTTGTGGGCGATAGTGATTTCAAGTAAGCACTTATCGTAAGTGTGGAAGTAAAATATAGAAAACTGCTGTAAAGGCACTTTTTCGTTTCATCCACTTTTAATTTTAAAATAAAAACACGTATTTTTTAAGATACCTAGGCTGTTTTTATTGGATTATAAAGAAGATATGTTCCGATTAAATATGGAATAAAATATCCGTCAAATGGACCCCATGGCTCTGATGACGGGTCATTACTCGTTTCATGAAATGGTCCATGACTTTTTCCTAGGTGGTTATAGATGATAGATGACGCTTTGGATCCCCGATTTGAGCACAGAAATTGTTTCTGGCTAATTCGCATAAACCGTAGATTTCACAAATCCCCAAAGAACATCAGAATTTTTTGAGATAATTTGTTCTAGAAACCGCTGCTGCAATAAATCGATTGTTTCATGCTCGGTGTGGCAGGTGGAGCCGTCTTGCTGAAACCACATGTCGTCCAGATCCAGCCATCCAGTTGAGTTGAGGACTCTGTTATTATGTACCTGCAACGAATGCCGGTTAAAATCATTGCAGTTTCTGATCCCCAAATTTGACAATTTTGTGTATTTACGAAGCTATTGTTTAAAAATAACATTGTTTTATTAACGGGAAATAAAACAGCGCTAAAAAGTACGATTAAATAATTCGTAACATTATACTTATACAAAAATTTTGTAGTGAATGATCAGACATACTTTCGTACATTTTCATATACAATGATTGTGGTAGGATCACATAGGGTGCACCGATAAATCTTTTTCATAAAGAGTGACTTGTAAGATCTAAAAGCAAAGAGTAGAACAGTCTCAGTCTCGCGCAGCATTACATCTATGCACCGAAACGTGCGCCTAACGTCTTGATATTAATAGGGCGAAATATTCCTTCTGACTGTGCACTACAGCAGTCTTTCATTATTGGCAGGCATAGTAGTGGCCGTCGGTGGTACAATGGTTAGTGTGCGCGGCTCTTGTACATGAGATCCTGGGTTCGAACCCGGCTCTGACCACCTTAAAATTTCTTTCGGCGGCGGTCACCTCGCATAGTGACGGCGACACTATCGAGAATCTAGCCATGAAAAAGCTTCTCAAATTACCGTTCGGAATCGGTGTAAAACTGTAGGTCCCAATTAGTGAGTGAAAACTGGAAAGCGCACAGCTCAGTGATTGTGAGAAGTTCTCCCCAGTCCCTTCATGGGATGTAATGGGAAACCATTTTTTATTTTTTAGTAGTGGGCCTTGCAGTTCTACTTTCCGCCACTGTTTTGCAGTACAAAATGAAAACCTATGTGCTAAGGCCATTTCATACATTTCAAAACATATCCTGTTCACAGTGCTGGATATAGAAGTGTATGTGCTTACGCTTGTATGTTATTTCCGTAGCACTTTCTATAATTCATGTAAAGGCAAAGTAAAATGAACACTAGTAGAGGAATTATCAACACCAACGAGAAGCCCAACCGCCCAAGCAACACGGCCATTAATTCCCAAAATGTAATAAATTTCTTAGAAGATTTCATTTGAAACTTTGGGATATAAACGATTTGAACGAATTACTTTCACTCTCGACTTGTGGGGAATTACACAATGACCTTAAATATGTACATATTTATAGACGACTACTATTACAAATTTTATGTAAACTTAAACGATATCCTCGAAGAGTTGACGATACCAAATGAGTCCTTCGGGCATTTGTTACATCAAATGAAGTATTTGTGGACGCGCATGACGTGTGTTATGCTCAAATACCATTCCATCAATTGGAGGTATAAAAGGATCGGTTCTGAAGGCACCATGCATTCGCTATATCCATTCGTCTGTTGACACTATGAAATCTCATCAGATTTGACAGAAATATTGTCTCAAACACAAGTTGACAATGTTAAATTAATTCTAATTTTCAAGTAATGATTTTAGATATTTCTGTTTAATTTTTAAGCCAAACAATATCTATTGTTACATGCTTTACAGATATCCTTGGGTCGCATTCTCTTATTTCATGTCACTATCAAGATAATAACAGCTACAAGATTGTCATGATAACAGATTTAACCAAATGTTACCATTTAAAAGCCATATTATTTACCTTCAACCCCCCCATGTGGCATGGCTGTGAAGGTGCCGCTTGGTATCCTTAGGTCAGCTAATGTTTCCTTGTACGAACGTATCCCTTGTTGGAAAAGCGTAGGTGTAAACTACAGTGTGATTAGTGAGTGGTAAATCACCCAGGGGTATTGTATCATAAATCACATTCACACGCAGTCACACAAACATTCTCAAAATTGTTTTATATGTGAATTCTGGTGTAATTGTTCCTGCTCATGCCGGAATGTGTTGCACGACGAGTACAAATGGTTTCCACTTCAATTTTATCTACTTCTTTATTTTGTTTGCCATTCGGACCACACATGAGATTTTCGTACAAGTGAGATATTCATACAGGAGAAGCACATATGTTAAACACAAGTTTAAAACTACAATAGAGATGGTCGTGAATCACGAGATTGCCGTGAATCTCGTGTGTACGTGAATCAAGTCAAAATTAATGTTAGAATTACACAGAATCGAGGTTTCAGTGAGACCGTCAGCATAAACCCGGTAATACCGGTTTTCCCAGAAAAAATCAATACTTCGTTTTTTTTTCCACAAGAAGAAGGTTATTTTATAGAGAAAATCCTCTTCAACTTGTGTTTTGCACCATATAGGTTTATATTTAAGAAAATATGTTTTATATGTGCAAAATAAACTTTATTTTAAACAATTCATTGAATGAAACAAAAGTGGATAAATTATCTATTTAATTCGGCAAAAACAACAAAGAATATCTTATTATTCTGCTAACTTTAGTATGTGTTAGTGTTGCAGTTGCAGCTGGAATTTTTGACCACCTCGGTATGGCCTAATTTTCAACTCTCCTGCATCAAATTTAATCATCTGTATAAAATAAATAAATGGTTTCCCATTACATCCCATGAAGGGACAGGGGAGAACTTCTCACAATCACTGAGCTGTGCGCTTTCCAGTTTTCACTCACTGATTGGGACCTACAATTTTACACCGATTCCGAACGGTATTTTGAGAAGCTTTTTCATGGCTATATACTCGATAGTGTCGCCGTCACTATGCGAGGTGACCGCCGCTGAAAGAAATTTTGAGGTAGTTAGAGCAGGGTTCGAACCCAGGATCTCATGTACAAGAGCCGCGCACACTAACCATTGCACCACCGACGGCCATCTTTATATATGTAAATATTTCCGAAATAGATATAACTAATCTCTTTCCATCATAGTATTTTGCGCTTCGACGAAATTCGGAAATAAATCTTAAAATATAAATCATAAATCTTTAAGCAGCGCTAACACGAGATTGCTAATTTGCTAAAATACAAAAGAATACAAATACAAAAAAGTACATTCACAGAATAGATATGAGTTTGACAATTGAAAGGAAAAATTACATGGAACAAATTAAATAACCTGTCCAATCGACTTTACCTGTTGGATAATTCTACCATGATGGAATATGTATAACATTTACCACACGTTATTATGCAATTCTTATTTTTACAATATTTTCAATCGAAAATAAAAATGAATCCTTCATATTGAGAGATATACTTAGTTTCCATCAAATAAAACAATTTATAGCGTAGTACGTAGCTGAACCTGAGTTTCATTTTGATGTGCAAACATCAACAGGCGTGGGCAGGGACTAAATTCACAAAGTGAATACATCCAAACACATTTTGTCCGACTGCGATCACACAGTTTTTAAGACTGCGATCACACAGATTGTCCGATTGCGATCACAGATTGTTTGGCGTTAAACTCCTCCGAAACGGCTGGACCGATTTGTATGAAGGTAGGTCTCATAATCGGCCAACATCTATTTTTCATATCCCTAATTGATAAGGGTGACCCACCCCTATATAGAACACAGATTTGTCAGACTGAGAAAAAAACACACTGATGTAGCGGCAGCGTATAGTTGCCTTGTGTGGGTGCGGAGCACTCTCAGAGCAAAGAGAATAATGACGTGGTTATACGTATATAAAAATGAGATAGCAACAGAGCAACGAAAATTGTGTGAAATTGTGTAGCGTATGTACGAATATAACAATGTATATATGTTCATGTGTCTGTTGGTTTGCATCCTCTTTGATTTTTGTGGGAATAAAACAAAAAGTATTAAGCAAGAAAATAATGACACATGTGCTTGCACTGGTCTTTAAATAATTCTAAGTATTAATATTATCATATAAGCTTGGCAACTCTACTCTCGTTTAGTTCGTTTTTTAGTTGTGCTCCGTGAATTTACTTTATTTTCGTATTTTAAAAGTTTAAATAGTGCTTGTTGTGTTAATAGTGCGAAGATAAGTTAAATTACATTGCTTGATATAATTGTGTGTTCAGTGCAGTGCTTGTTTATACTGTTTTTGTATTATTGTGTGCAATTGGAAATTCTGTTGATCGTGTAAAACACAAACAACAACAATAATATTTGTTTGTCATTGTTGAGAACGTCTAACGTTGTAGTTGTTTGATTTTTGTTTTTCTTTCATTCTCTTTGTTTCGTTATTTGTGTGCAGAGTTGCCATCTGGTTTTGGGAATTAATATCAAAGGGATAATAAGTTCATACGTTTTTGGGAATTTTGTCGATTTTGGAATTCTGTTTTTAGTATTTGTTTCTTATTTATTTATTTATTTTTATTTATTTTTTACTCTGAATTAATTATAATGATGACATGCATGAACAAAGACTGTAAGGTTAGATCGGATACCGATACTCTTATTTCGTGTTGGTTGTGTGATGGCTTGATACATGTCAAATGTGTTGGCCTTTATGCAAGAGTGGCGGACAATCTTAGTGATGACAAGGGTCTGCGCTGGTGTTGCGTGGATTGTAGAAAATTGGATGTGGAGTTCTACAAATTTTTCAGGAGCATGAAGTCCGAGTTTTCTGAGATGGAAAAGGAGCTTTCGGCTTTATCTGGTCGATTTTCCAAGTTTATTGGGATGTTTAATAAATATCCGGGATTGGAAAAGAGAGCGGGTTCACCGAAAGCTTCCTCGCCGAAAAGGAAGAAGACGGCTAAGAAGGCCCCTCCATTGTTGGTAATTCCTTCCTCGCCGAATTTAATGGACGTTAATTCTCCAGTTACAGTTTCAAGTCCAATGAAATCTTCTGCCCCTCCTACTTTTGCTGAAGTCATTTCTGTAGTTACTATAGCTTCCACGGACAGCGATAAGTCGTCTCCTCCGGGTGGTAATCCCGCCCCAGTGCCAGGACCGGGACCAAGAACGTTGACTGTCGTACCGGCAAGGAAGACAGTTTTTGTGTCTAGACTTTCCCCCGACACGACCGAAGAGGATATACGACTTTACATATCGTCTAAATTAGTCGGGAATAATTCTAACGATTCCATACAGTGCTTCAAGCTGAAGTCACAATTTTCGGAACGTAGGTCGTCTTTCAAAATTATTGCACCGGATGATCTATTTGTCAAACTGGTGGATTCGGAATTTTGGCCTCACAGAACATTCGTAAGGGAATTTGAGTATCGGGATAATGGTAGGCGTGATAATTTTGCTAGATTACCGTCTGGAGATAAGCCAGCTCCAAAAAACTAATTGGGAGTTTGAATTTGGCGTATCAGAATGTTCGCGGTTTGAATACTAAATTGTCCAGATTATTTGTTGATAGCTTTGGTTTTGAGTTTGATGTCATTGCATTTTCTGAGACATGGCTTAAACCTAATGTTTTTAATTCTGAGTTGTTCTGCGATAAGTACGTAGTTTATAGAAAAGATCGTGTTGGTAAAATTGGAGGTGGTGTTTTAATCTCAATTGAGAATTCTTTATCTTCTGAGTTGGTTACAGTTGATGACATTGGCGATCTTGAGTTTCTTGTGGTGTCCATTAATTTAGGCGATTTGAAATTGTTTGTCACGTGTTCCTATATTCCGCCATCATCATGCTTTGAGGTATATCAAGTGCATATTGACGCTATTGCAAAAGTTATTGCGTTAGCCAGTAGAAAGGACCGTATTTTAGTATTGGGTGACTTTAACTTGCCGTCTGTGACATGGGTGTCTTTACCCGATACTAATTCTCTGACTCCATTGACACCATATGATTGGTCATCTGATTTTGTTACGCATATTTCCGAACTTGGGTTGATTCAATTGAACGACATTCCCAATTCTATGAATCGAGTCCTTGATCTAGTTTTAGTGGATGATTCTAACAACTTTGATATTTCTCGAATTGATCCGTTAATTTCTCCTGAGGATAGTTACCATCCAACGCTGGGAATTAATTATACATATGATACCATGCAGGTTGGTTGCAATTACTCTTCGTCCTATGTTGGCCTATGCTTTTCGCGTGCGAACTTTATACTTTTGAATAATCTTATCTTTGATACCGACTGGCATAGTATATGTCAGTGTGATAATTCTTTTGAATTTGAAATCGCCCTGGATGATTTCTATAATATTATTAATGGCTATATTTATAAGTCTGTACCCAAGAGGCCAATAAGGGGTAATACTGGTCCCCCATGGTCCTCAAGGGCTCTAAATAGTCTCAAGAATGTAAGGAATAGATGTTCGAACAAGTATAAAAAATCTGGACTGCTAGCAGACTATGCTAAGTATATTGTTGCTAGGAGTAGATACAACTCTAAATCTCGTGAGAGTTACAGATTATATTTGGATAGGTTGAAGGCTAATTTTAAACGGAACCCCAAATCATTCTTTAGATTTGTTAACTTGAAGCGTAATTCGTCTTCCACACCTTGTAGGATCAAAATGAACGGTATTGAATATTCAGATGAAGAGTCTATTGCTAATTGTTTCGCCGATTTTTTCGCATCTATTTATTCCACCCGAGCCTATGATGTTTCCAAATCATACCCGTACACTGTCCGCTCTACCATTCCGTTTGATGCACCTGTCGTAAATTCTTCGTGGTTGCTAGATAACTTAATCAGCTTGAAAGCCTCGAATAAAGCTGGTCCTGATGGTATCCCGGACTCTATGTTGAAATACTGCTCGAATTCTCTCAGCTTACCGTTGACTCTCTTATTTAACGCTTCGTTGAAGTTCGGCCATTTTCCTGCAAAGTGGAAGAGCTCTTATATAATCCCTCTCCACAAATCTGGTAGTTTAGTAAATGTTGCAAATTATAGGGGAATTGCAAAATTGAGTGCCATTCCTAAACTTTTTGAGAAGTTAGTCACAGAGGTAATTTCTCATCAGGTTTCCTCTATTTTAGATCCATGTCAACATGGCTTTCGGAAGGGTCGTTCCACCGTGACTAATTTGCTTCAGTTTTCCTCTTCTATTATTGACGGCTTTATTAATGGAGATCAAACTGATGTGATTTTTACCGATTTTAGTAAGGCTTTTGATAAAGTTAACCACAATTTGTTATTATATAAATTAGGGGCAATGGGTTTTAATTGCAACATGCTGAATTGGATTAGTTCTTATTTAATGAACAGAGAACAGATGGTATCATTTGGTCGATCATTCTCAAGATCTATTTTTGTGTCATCTGGGGTGCCTCAGGGCAGTCATCTTGGGCCGGTTCTATTTTTGTTATTCATTAACGACTTACCCGCCTCCATAATGCACTCTAAATTGTTAATGTACGCTGATGACGTGAAGATCTATTTTTCTTACAAGGATCCTTGTCAATATGCTTTACTTCAGAGGGATTTGTCTACTTTCCAGACGTGGTGCGAGACCAATTTGATGGAGCTTAATTTTACGAAATGTAAGCATATGCTGTTCTCTAGGTCATCATTATTTTCGGCAAAATACATTTTAGGTGGCAATGTTCTTGAATCGGTGGATTCATTTGTTGATCTTGGTGTTCTCTTGGACAGAAAATTGAATTTCAACTCCCACATAATTACGATGGTGAACAAGGCTTATGGCGTTCTGAACTTTATTAAACGTTGGGCAAAGGAATTTTCAGATCCCTACGTTACGAAAAATCTTTTTACTTCACTAGTCCGCCCTATTCTCGAATATGGATCAGTTGTTTGGGACCCCCAGTACAATTTGTATGTTAATATGATTGAATCGGTCCAGAAACAGTTTCTCATTTTTTGTCTGAGAAATCTTCAATGGAACCCGAACCATAATCTTCCTTCGTATAGCAGTAGACTAGCATTGATCAGATTGCCGACTCTTAGTAGTAGACGTACCATGATAAACTCTATTACAGTTTTGAAGATAATTGATGGATGTATATGTTCTGAATTTCTGTTATCTAAGATTTTCATAAATGTCCCATTGAGACCCACGAGGTACTATAAACTCGTAAACATCGAGTTTCAGCGTTCGAATTATGCGTCCTTTGATCCAGTTAGGAGAATGTGTCGTGACTTTAATGAGCTATATCAGTTTATTGATTTCACAGGTAGTTGGGAAACGACAAAGTCTAGCATAATTTGTCATTTGAACCGATTGCATTAGTGCTGTATATTCGTTAACGTACATATGTAAATTTAATTTACTTTATCCTTACTATCTGGTCTGATTTATGATTTGGTTTTCGTTTTGCTCGTAATTATTATATATTGAAGTATCTTATGTTAATATCTCGTGATGTGCTTTTATACTTATTTATGTTAGTGTAATACCAACTGGTGAAGAATTTCTGTAGTTGGTTGTAACGTGTGAACTTATAATCCTTGCTCTCCCGTTATAGACCGGTCTATAATGTGTACGCTGTCCTCACGTTATGGGGACGTGGCCCTCTCGGTCGGTAGGGGCGGGTAAGAGTGGCGGCGATGGGTTCGCTCGATTAAAAAAAAAAAAAAAAAAAAAAAAAAAAAAAAAAAAAAAAAAAAAAAAAAAAAAATGTAACGTCATCATCTGATTGAACGCTGTTTTTTATTTTCCAATGTAACATTTACTAATGAATTCATAGAAATCGAACAGGTACCGTGTAACAAAAAGGTGTTAACACATCGCCCGTGAATTCGAACACACATTGGATTTTTTTTGTCACATTTTAAAAAAATATTTTTGTAGCATGTAATAAAATCAGACACTGTTCGCCAAACAATTGATTAGTTTTTATATTGAAATGTGGATTTTTCGAAGTTACAGATCGGAAACCACCGATAATGTATCCAATAACCATCGAAAACGCAATGTTGTATTTGCAAATCATGTTCGAAAAGGTACTTACGAACAGGTTTTGAAACAAAACGAGAATTTTGAGATGATTTGCTAGCATGAACAATTAATGTAAATGTTTTGCGAAAGTCAGCAGTAAATTTAGTGTTTCGTCTAATGCAAATGCCGTATTAGGTTTATGTTGTCAGTAATGGTAGTCATACTATTTGCTTTTCAATATCAAGTGGCGATTTATAGAATTAGTTAAATCGAGCACTAAATATTACCTATTTTCGCAATTTATTTTAAATATTTTCTCATATTTTTTCACAGAATATGGAGTTATCTGCCAACTCTATTTTTGGTCAATCCGTTCCCTTTATCTTCTAAGTGCATGAATAAATAAACTTAATTTTGTACAATATTTTGCAGTGTTTTAAAATTTTAGAACGCGTATGAAAAGTATGAAAATATTGATGAAGTTTTTTCGTGTTCTTATTTTTCCTGCTTAATTTGCCTACAAATCTATCTGAGCCTATTTTTGTTTATCTGCTAGCTACGTCTATAACACAGTGAGACAAATGATAGGGGTCAGTGATTGGCGGGGGCTCTGCTTACCATGGAAAATTGTATCGGTCAAAAAAAAAAAATAATAAGTGTCCAGGCATTTCGCTGGGTCAGGTCTAGGAATCGAGATTTATCGATTTGAAGTTCGTAAGAATCGTATAGGGGAAATTGTAATTTTGTGTGCATTTTGACCACCTAAATGTCTGAATATCGCAGAGTGAAGTTCAGTAAAGTTGTCACCCTCAACGCCGGCTACAATATAGTAATTAAAGGAAAGCGGTATTTTTGATTTTCCTTGAGTGGGACCCTGGAAAATGAGTTTCCCATCATAAATTATCTAACAAAACTCATCATAAAAGTGTTTGTTTTTTTTAGAATACGAGAAAAGCATTTAAAGCCTGATGTCAGTGTGGGACTTTCACCTCCTAATCGCCAGTAATTTTATAGTCACGTGGCTGTCTTGAGCGTTCTGCTCAAACTACATATAAATTTCAGTGTGTAGCTCATACTTTATTAGTCACGTTGGTGTTTCAGTGTTGTGTAGTGCTGTGCTGACCGGTTACTAGGCATTGGCCGCCGTCTTTTGTTGTCTTGAATGTCTTATTGAAAGTGCCCGACCCCATTGGTTTCTTTGCTGTCTTTTCTTTCTTGCGTGATTACAAGCTTTGTTGTTCGGAGTTTGTGTCGGATGAGGATCTGTCTTCATCTGGAAAAAATCAAATGTTTTTAATTAGTCAATTAACTTCATTATCGGGATCTTACCGCCTTTGTGACCACCAACAAATTTCAGCCACCAGCGATTTGCCATTATGTCGCATTTCTATGTGCATGGCCTCTTGATGGAAGCGCTCTACATGTTCGTCCGACTCTGAGACTAGCTGCTTGGTGAAGTATTCGAGGAGGTGATGCAAGAAGTGCCCAAATTTCTGGAAGTATTGCAATATCTTGGCCAAAAGAGTGGGGTAGTTGTGTCCTCGCTTAGTTCCCAAAAAATATCGTGTGGTTTTCTTAACTGCCCTCCACGCAAGGTAATCATAACCGAATTAAAATTTCTCTGATTTCACGATCTTCCATATATCGGACCCATTCAGAACACCATTCTTCATTCAGTTTTGCTTCGTTGATTCGTGGGAAAATAGTTTTGAAACAGTTGAGAATTTTCGGTTGATTCACAATGGCCTTGATGACATTTTTGACCATTCGTAGTTTGAGATGGAGAGTGAGCACGTTCATATTTACGCAGTTGTTTCCATTCTTTGTTAGATCTCGAACACAACAGTCATGCTGCTCTTACTGCTTGCTTTTAAATGGGGTATTCCAGTCACACATGTGTTTCGTATAGCCTCCTTGGAGCACTCTTAGCATCGCCACGACTAGCAAACTTTATCCATAATTATTTTCATGGAATCGTATGTTCCATAGAGAAATTGTGTATAGAGACGTCATTGCTCTCATCTGACATTTCATTTCACACTGTTCGTAGTGCGGTCTGTGCGACAGAGAGTTATTTGACGTAAATTGACTTAAACCAGGTGGAATTACAAAAGTTGTTGACTTAAATGTCTGTTTGATGAAAATCTGTGAAATCTAAACCTATTTTGGACTTGTTTGTTATATTTTATTGTTGGTATATGGTTGTGGTGTATTCACATACAAATTTTAACGCACAAATCGAAATGCCGTTGCTGATTTATTGTTGGATGGTTTGAGCCACTGCCTCTATCTGGTATTACTAAAGCAATATTTCCAACATGCAATCGCCCATATGCAACACCCTAAATGTCATCAAAATACTGAGAGAGATGGCGTCTCTATACATCATTACTCTATGGTATGTTCACTTTTGATCACTATCTATGTTGTAGCCAATGGAAATGCTTGGTTTTGTATTATGTTTATATAGCAAAAGAACTTTCAAGCTTGATATTGAACAATCGATGGACATTAGCCAATCATCTGCTACGTAATTAATGTCCATTGCCTCCATCAGTCCCTTGATATCATGGCAATAAACAAATGTGTTCTCTTCGTTGAGTGCGAAGTAACGTTTGAATAACAATTGCCGTCTGCGATATGCGGTTACTTTAACATTGGGCTCCAAATTGTTGCCTTCATTCAAAAGCTGGACAAGTTTTCTGTTTCACGTTGCGACAAGTTTAATTCTCCAACAATCTTGTCCATTCTTACCTGTGAAATTGGAATTATTGTGTTCGATGTGCCGGCTTCTGGTTGTGGTTGTGATTCATTGTTACAAAAGACAAATAGCTTCTTCTGTCAGGGCTTGGTGAAATTGGGGTTTTATTGTTTTAGGGTTTTTAGTGGTATAGTTGTAAATATTGGTTTCTTTGTTTCAAACAATTGGCGTTTACGACCAAACAATAATAAGTCGACTATATTTTGTTTGAACATGCATAACAGTTGTCGGAATTGTGCTCTCCTGGACCAGCCCAAATCATTGGTACAGCAAGAGAAACTGAGCTATGTTTCCTTGGATCCACATGGTACGAGTAATAAAATTGTAGCACGTTTTACAAATTTTGTCTGGGGCCCACGAAACGCCATGAATGATGCCCAATGATGTTTAAGTCGTCAGTTTTATTCGTATTCACAGCAGCTTTTTTCACGATGATCTCAATTAAAATCGTGCAGAGATCTAAATGGTTCGGTGATATCTTTACCAATCTTTACTGAGGATTTCGTGTCGTATGATTACTGTAACCAATAAATAATGCTCATACCTATAAGTGAGAGTAAAGTGCGAGATCTAGAGAAAAGTAACTAAGGTTAATATATCGTCGTCACCTGAAATACCCAAGGGTGTTACCCTCAACAAATCAAAATTGTTTTTTTGATTGATTATAATACACCAAGTGTTGTAGGATATACATGTACACTTGTATCCAGCGATACTTCAATAACAGCTGTGAGTATATAAAAGGCACTGTCCTCTTTCTAATGCAAATGTTATTAACTGAAGCATGAGCTATTAAATAATAATAGTTTTGAGTGCTTCGTTCTGTGTCTCTCTAGATGGCGTCTTATGTGTGTGTAAGTTACAAATTCAAACATAAGTTTTATTTACTTTGAAGTATTTAATCATCTTTAAGTAATGTTCGTACATTATGCTAATGAGTTTATTGACATAATAAAGTGCAGTTCAGTCGATTATATGAAGTGGAAGATCCAACAAGTGTTGAAAGCTTTTCGTGTATTACAACAATAGCTTTTTTTCTACTTGTTGTTTTGGCTATTGTGATTTTGGGTTGTTAGCTGTTGTTAGTCCGTTTGGTTTGGTGAAGTCAAACTGTTTTTCTCTGCTGCGTGTGGAGTTGTTGTATCTACTGTTTCAACATAACATATGTATACAACAAAGATGCCCAGTAGTGGCTGATATCAGCAAATTATACTCACACCTATACTTACGCTCTTTTGTTTGATCGTCAATCCACCAATAGGAAATCAGCATGTTGAGTGGGAGAGACAAACTACACTTGCAGAACTTCTGTGTCTTATTTTAAATTTTAATCGTCATCGAGACTGCTGTCAGTGAACACATAAATTGAAATTATTGCGATATATTAATGATGTCAGCCGAAAAGTATTTTATGTTACAAAATGATTTTGATGACATGCAATGTCTTATTTGTCATAGGACATTTAAAAAAACTAAGAAATATAATTTAAAAAAATATTTTGAAGATGTTCACAAAGACATGAATTATTTGCAGGGGGAAGAAAAAGAAAAACAATTTAAAATTTATGAGAACATTTTTATTGAAAAGTTGAAGGAATGGGCAAATCAATCTAAAGAAAATGATGAAGATATGGTGGAGGAGAATTTAAAAATTAATAAGTTTAGATATAGTAAAAAAGGGAAGGCCATTTTCAGACGGGCCATTTGTCAAAAATATAATGAGTAAAGTTTGTGGAAAATTTCATTATAAAACTAATTTTATTGAAAAATTACCTTTGTCCCGCAATAGTATAACCCGGCGTTCTCTTTATGTGGGTGCTATTGTGGAACCGGCATTAAGGGAAAAATTAAAAAATTGCGAATTTTTTTCATTCTGTATTGATGAGAGCACCGATATTAATGACCTTTGTCAACTTGTAATCTGCATTCGATGCGTTGATTCAGATTACAATGTTTTCGAGTCAATATATTCTGTTGAAACATTTTATGGCAATGTAACCGGCAAATTATTGTTCGATGTCGTCAACGAAAAACTTCTTTCCGTTGTTGATTCTAACAAATTAGCCGGAGTTTGTACGGATGGTGCGAATACTATGACAGGCAAAATTGATGGATTTTTATGCCAGATGAAAAAAAATTAAATTGAGGTTTATACCTTGCATTGTATACTCGTAATACACCAGGCTGCTCTTGCTTCTCAATTTATATCCAAGCATCCAAGGATAAGGGGCGGCCTTAACTCACTGACTCATAGAAAATTTGTGACATTTCTAAAAAATTCAAATGCTTCTCACCACGATCTATTAATGCTTAATGAGGTACGTTGGTTAAGCCGAGGTAACAGTACTAATAGATTGTTTGAGCTTTGAAATGAAGTATTTGAATTTTTAGAAGCTGAAAATATCGAAATAACCGCAAAAGAATATTTAAAAGATTATCAATTTATTTTACACATGGCGTTTTTAACAGACATTTGAAACATGTTGAATGAGCTGAATTTGAAGCTGCAGGGAAAAGATAATAATATTTCTGATACGTTTAAAATTCTTTCAGATTTTAAAACTCAGCTATTTTTACTTGGAGCTCAAATTGATTCTGAAGACCTTTCCGGACTTTCCGAAAACTTCTGTTATTTACGACAAGGAGAAAATCTTGAAAAAGTTTGAACTTTTTAATAACTTTAATGACAGGTTTAAGGATTTCGAAAATATTCAGCATTTACTGGATATTTTTCACAACCCTTTTAAATGCGATATATTAAAGTACGAATTTCCAATCCAAACAGAACTTATTATACTTCGAAGTGTATTAGATTTCCCGGATAATTTGATCAAGATAGAATTCTGGAAAAATCTGGATGGTACAATATATCCTGAAATAAAGAAGATTTCATTGAAGTGTTTATCTTTATTTCCCTCAGCGTATCTTTGCGAACAAATATTTTCAGATTTGAATTATATTTGCTCAAAAAAACGCAATAAGCTGAATTCTTCTAGTTTGAGAAATATACTTTTATTGCCTAACTGCAATAAGAGTATCAACATAAAAGATTTCATTACATTTTAATTGCAAGTTGAGGGAAAATTTATAAGCACTTCGAAAAATCTTTTTATTACGAAATATATCATACTATCCAGATGTCCGCATATATAAATTATATATGTATGTATTATAGATATATATATATTTATCAAGACATTCATCAAGAGTATTACTAAAATAAATACATTCATCAAGAGTATTACTAAAATATGTACATTCATTTATTTTACATTTCCCTTTTGTTAAACAAAGAAACAGAAAAAAATTACAAGACCCGCCACACATGTGCTTTCGTCGCAATCTTGTTGACGACTAAATAAAATAAATAGCAAATTGTTTTCTTCCAGTGTTATTTCGTCACTCTCATCATACCTTGGGCATCTATGGTATACAACCTTTCTCTGCTACCACTACCACCAGAAGACGATTCTTTACTCACTTGTTGTATCTTTCGTGTCCAAATAACTGTGTTGCCAAATGCTTAAACAAATATCCGGTTGTTGATTTTCTAGATTCTTCATCAGCCACGTAAAACCCACCAACCGTTCCTCGTCCACTCTCTTGGTATAAACTAACTCCATATCTACGGTTGATTTTAAATACCTCACTCGCTTTTTCACACCCTGCCAGAGTACAATAGTTGGAGATTCCTAATATCGAGTTAGCTCAGATATAGTATAACATATATCAGGCCTGCTACACAACATTAAATGCATGACTCTTCCAATGAGCACTCTATATAGTACATTTAACTTTTCATCATTTTGGAGACTTTTAAACTGTACCGCTTAAAACGTTACAATCTTCCATGTGCATAAAACGTAGTACTTATTTAATGAACTTATTTTTCGATATCAAGGAATTGTTCAAAACTGTCAACATCTAACATTTCAAACGTTTTCGTAACTTGCATTCTAACATCATTATACTGCGCGTCATTTTCACCAACAAGCAATAAATCATCGACGTGCAGAACAAGATACACCACGCACCCACCGCGTAATCGAAAGTAGACCCAGTAGTCATGCTGCGATCTTGTAAACCCCATTCTCATGGCAGCATCAACGGGGACTGCTTCAGTCGGTACAGGGCTTTCTTCAGCTTGCACACGATGCCATTTTTATCTTTCAAACCTTCAGGGACCACCTTATACATCGTTTCGTTTAACTTGCCATTGATAGATATGGCTTTATCGTTCATTTGACAAATTTGTAGCTTTTATAAATTGCCACGGACAGAGCAATATGTACTGTTGCTTGTCTTGCAACATGGGTGCGAATGTTGGTTCATAATCAATGCCGTATTTTTGTTGACAGACATTGGCCACAAGCCTCGCTTTGGACCTGGAGGGTTGTCTAGTCGTATGGGTCTTCAATTTAAAAACCCATCGACAAGTGATGACCTTCATATTTTCGTCCCTCTTAACTAACACAAAAGTACTATTTTTCTTTTAAGACAGTAGGTCCTTTTCAGCCGCATCTTTCCACTGGAGACGGTCTGCCCCCAATTCGATTTCACTAAAGCAAGCAGGTTCAGCTGAAAAATTTATTTTGAGCAGATTTATCTGATCAAAATATGTGCTGTATATTAATTTGCCTGGGATTCTGCGCTCACGCAGCTTTGTCTTTGGCTTGCAAAAATTAAGAGCTACCGGGGCTCATCAATATTCATGTCCTACTCCTCGCAGCCACGCCATTCGGATCATCTCTGCTATCCTGCACAGCACCTCCACCAAAAAGTCATTGTCTCCACTCACAGCATCACCAAAAGAGTGATCACCATCTCCACTTTCAGCTGTCGTAGTTTTATTACCGTCATCAAAACCTTCAGAGGGTTCCATTGCTAAAATAGAGTCATTTGCGTCTTCACCCCCTTCTGAAACTGGAATTGTCGCCAAAGTTTACTTTAGATTCTGCTTTCGCTGGGAAATTTGACCCATAAAATTTTACGTTACTGAATTCCGCAGCCGATATCCAATAAACACCACCTCATTGCTTTTTGCATCAAATTTGGATATCTTTTCTTTCGGCAAAAGTTCAATCGCACGATAACCAAAAATACTCAATTTACCAACTCCAGGCTCCATGTCGTACCACATTTCTGCTGGGGTTTTATTTTGCACTCTACTCGTTGGACGTCTGTTCAGTACATACTTTGCTGTTTGCTGTTTGCACTACTTGGTCCCTCATTTTTTTTCCTCAGGCAGGATTCGATCAACATTGTCCTCGCATTTTCAACATCGGGCCGCATACATCCGTGAGAATTCTTTCGCAAATTCTTGAAGTTTGTTGCTTATGGCCTTTGTAAGGCAATTCCGATTTTATGCCTTTCGCACAGTTATCACATACAACTTTCTCCTCCCCAACTTCAAAGCACTCACTATTTTGTTAGATTGAAGCTTTTTAAGATACGCATCATTTATGTGCCCAAACCGCCTTTGCCACAAATCATTTACTCCACAGATGTTTTCTTGCTCCTTTTCGGTGAATTCACCAAGTTCGCAGCAGCAACATTAGTACCATTTCGTTTGATAAAGGCTTTCTGATCACGCATGAAATACACTTCGATATCTTTTTCTTGCAACGCTTTTATAGAGAACAAATTTACTCGCAGTTTCTTGGTATACAGCACCTCGTTTACCTCAATTTTTATTGTTTTTTGTTTCCTAAATCCTTCAAAACAGCCTCTGTGTGTCGCCCTAATTGCACCGCCTTCATCTGCCGTGCTAATGGCAAGCGGTTAAGCAAGTGTTTCAACCTTAGTTAATGCTTCCAGATTATTTGTGGCATCCTCCATGCTGCCTGAATTCAAAAGACATACATCGCAGTCGCCTTTATGCTCCATCATAAATGCCACAGCCGAGCATTAGTTGTTTCTGTTGTTACCACATATCGCAAAACACTGCAGATCTAACTTCAAGCGCGATGCGCTGAGTTTTGGTACAACATTTTCGATTTTTTTTCACAGTTCTTATTTTTTAGCTCCAAAGATATATAAAAGCGGAAAGCGAAGTTAAAAAAAATAAAAATTTTAAAATACGGACAGGTCTAATGTACATTGGTGTATTTGTTTATAGTTTTAGGAAACTAACATTTGTAGAATCCATATATATATAAAATGGAATGTGTGTTTGTTTATTTGTTTGTTTGTTTGTACCTTATAGGAGACCAAAAATCTGGCCCGCTTTTCCTGAAATTTTCACAGCATTTAACAGGGACTCTGGCATGATTAATAGGGTACTTTTTTTTTCGACCACGCCCACTTTTACGCCCAATTTTTTAAAATTATGTAATTGCTCCCATATAGTTTTTAACAAATTTACTTCAAATTTTATACACATTATACTCCAGGCGAGGTAGAAATAAACATTTCTTACGCCACGCCCCCTTTCACGCTCCTTTTCACGCAAATTTAAGTGTTAAACTTTTTGTTCTCTGTACACAGAAAAAAGCGAATGCTCAAATCAATTACGATATTTGTCAATTCAATTATTTTTATACTTGGATTTCCGTCAATGACGATTTTTGTAAATTCAATTACTCGAATTGTAAGATCGTAATTGCAAAGTTTTCAATTAAAGCAAATATTTATTTGAGCACAGATTTAATCAAAATTTCTTAATATTGTTGATTAAATTAGTAATTGAGTTAAGCATGACTTTAATCAATTTTTTATGGAAAATTTCAATTACGCGTGTAATCAAGTTGAGTGAGTGCTTAATCAAAATTACATAATGTTTTGATTACGCGCGTAATCAAGTTGAGTGAGCGTTTAATCGAAATTATATAATGTTTTGATTACTAGCGTACTCAACTTGAGTATTCTGGTAATCAAAAGTCGGTGTTCGCTTTCAATCGAAATCGGTAATTTTTAATGATTAACATTAACACCCAAAATAAGAAAAACCAACATCTCATATTTTTTGAACATTTTATTTTTATAATTAATTTCAGTTTGATTAAATAATAATTAAGAAAATCATTTACAGGGATTCAAAAATAAAAATCAAAAAAATTCAATTATACTTTTTACTTATGAAGTATGTTTTATTTTTATAATTAATTTCCGTATGTCTTTTTTTCGTTTGAACATTTATTTGTAAATTCTCAAAGATGTGTTTTGATTTCGCAATAATTTTGTAGCACATGTTTTGTTGCTGTCATTGTGTTGACGAGTGCCGATTGCAATAACAAAACACCGTTTGTAACGGATTTTTGGTGATGCGCATCTTCCACTTGTTCTCCCTGACAACAACAAAAATTCGCCTTAAAAATCGAAAAAAAAACCTCAAATAACATATAAAGAATGTTGTAATTTCAAGTACACAAGTACTTGATTCCAGTGAAATTTTAATTGATCTTCTTCGCTTTATAAAATGTAAAATTGTTGAACCAAGTATTCAAATGATTGAGTCAAATAATGAAATAATTGAATTTTATCTCTGTTTTCAAGCAAATCAGTAATTGAAATTAATTCGGAAATATTTTTTTCTGTGTACATATGTGTTCCTTCCAACGGATTTTTTTTTATTTGGTACTATATTGCTCTTAATTCTGTTAACGTCGCCATATAACTATGAACCACGCCCACTTCACCGGCCTCTTTTTTTTATTCAGATAGTTACTTATACCACTAACAATGTTTGCTATACAAAATACTTTGTTTGTAATATGTATTTACCTAAAGTTTTATATACTTTTTATCTACATTATTTTATTACCAAATCCCCCTTTTTCGCCCCATTTTACCTTAAACTATAATTAATCTGCTTTCAATATGGTATATATTTGGTGTCTTTAAAAAGTGTTGATGCACAACAACATTCTGAAATAATTGTTTTATTATTATTATTTTTTTTTAATTATTATCAACACAATTAAATTTGAATATTAATATTGCACTACTTTTCCTTCAAGTGTAACATGAGGTGCAATTGGCAACGCGTGTTATAACGCTTACTATATCATTTACATACTTACAATTAAAATTATGTATATGGCAATTCATTTCACTAATTAAGAACGCTTCTGAAATAGAATAAATACTATTTCACCAAACGGGAGCTATGTTTGCAGCCATTAAAGTTTTAACTTTGATCGCGTCTATTTGACTAATTACAATAACGATTCTGATTGGTCGGTTAAAGAAAAATGATTATATTTTAGCAAGCGGGAGCTTTGTTTGCATGACTCGCATTTATTTACTTTCAACGCTGCTGGTCAGATCGTACTTAACGTGTATAGTGAAAAGTGTTAATTTTTTAATTGAGTTGAGACAGTGCTAAACAGTAGACAGTATTAAATAATAAAAAATTTTAATTAAAAAAGAAATAAGTGCAAAGTTTATTAAAAACAAAAAGCGTTATACGTTGTTTTTTTGCTTTAACAATTGAATATACAGTGGTCAAAACCAAAACTTCGTAAAAAACTTATTAAAAACTTCATATTTTAATTACCATCAAGTTTTTTTTAATTACCATAAATTTCTGATATTAGAAGTTTTAAAAGTGATAGCAAAAGTTTTGAAGTGATACAATTTGCAATCCAGAAACTATTGTTATACATAAATAAAATAATAAAATGCCTCAAAAAAACATCACTTACGCAACGTACTAGCGTTTAGCAACTCAGCGCTCTCTAACTTCAACCTTAAGAGCTGCAGAGACTTTAGAGCAACACGATGCACGCTTAGAAATTCTGCGTCTACGAAGCTCATCATCAATGGCTTCCGAGACGTCTCTTCAACGTGAAATTCGCTTACGAAGCGCCCGATCGCGACCATCAACATCAGGAATAGCTGAAACAATTCTTCAACGCGAAACACGCCAAACAACCGAACGATCTCGATACTCATCATCAAGAGCTTCCGAGAACCCAGAGCAAAGTGATGCACGCCTGCATTATATGAGCGAATTGCATTCCAATACACACCCGAAATCAATTACACTCAAGATGAATTACACAGTACAACACATGATTTCGGGACTCAATTCTGATAATTGTTTGTGAAAGTAGCCCCAAAAAGAAGAACTTCTGCGTCATTCGGTTGGTCAAGTTACCTCAAATAATAATGTAATAATTAATTTGAAGTTAGTAAGTATCGTATAGGGGAATTTGTCACGTTTTAGGCTCTTTTGTTTGTCATAACTCCAGAACCACTAGTCCGATTTATCTGAAACAAATTTAGAAAAATTAAGAATTACAATTCCGTTTTCCTATGTGTGCAATACTTTCGAAGCTAAAAATGAATGTATGAAGGGAAAAAAGTTTTTTTGCCTAAAAATTTAAATTTTTTTTTTTAAAAATTCATAAAAAATCCAAAATGGAAAAAAGTGTATAATCTAATTACTTTCGCGTAAAGTCACATAACCTATGAATAAAATGAGACATAGATCGTAAAAATCGATTTACACGTTTTGCTTTGATGCACAATTAAGTGAAGGTATGAATTTCAAAAATTTGCCAGATATGTACAAAATTCTTTGGAAAAAAGGTTGACACTTTTTTATGATTCTGAGAATAAAAAAAAAAGGAATAAACAAAAGGTTATTTGATTTTTATGATTGCGTAAGCAAAGCAATAAACGCTAATAAATGTGCGTGAACAATTAAAAGGCAAAAAGGAAAGTGGACTTTTTTAATTATTTGGAGTTTTCCGGTGACTATCTGTATGATTTTTTTACAGAAATTGCACCCACATTTAGGGGTGGTCATTATATGGAAAGTTTTGCACAATTTGAAACGTACAAGTGCTGAATCAGGTATATAGCCAGCCACCCTTAAAATATGCGCCCATTTATAAGTACGTGGCAGTAAACTATTGAAAAATACGTAGTATTTACAGTAGTGCATTGATCGATTTTTGTCATTTAAAAATTTTTTTTTTTTTAAAATTCATAAAAAATCCAAAATGGAAAAAAGTGTCAAATCTAATTACTTTCGCATAAAGCCACGTAACCTGTGAGTAAAGTGAGACATTTTTTGAGAAAATCGATGAATAAATTTATTTCAATTCCAATAATGTTATGAATGAATATACACAAAACTTAAAATAAAAATTCAGATTTGTATTGCAGCTATTCTTACACAGAAAACATGGAATTTATGGAATTTATGCATAAAAACAAAATTTGGATCATTTTTAATTATAATTATTGTCAATATCCATTCTCGTTGAAGTTGACGCTTGTGGTTCCGATGATCTTCTTTTCTTCGTAGGTTGTTGATTGCGTCGTCATCCGAGGAATCCATAATATTCAAGTGCTCGTTTTTTTCCATGGGTCCACCAATTTCAGTGCCATGTTCTTCTTCGGTGCTTTCATTTTCATACTGCATAATTTTAGAACTCCACCAACAAACCTCCGCCAGCATCGCATCAAATTTTTTGCCTTTGAATCGCTCTTCCATTGGCATGGGCACCTAGTGGAACCTCTCTCCTTGTTCGTCTGATTCCTGAGGTACTTGTGCCAAAAAGGTATCAATGTGGAAATGCAGGAAATGTAATTTTAATGTCATGGATGCATTGATTTTTTCAAAATAATACAGCAACTTGTCCACTCGTTTCTGTATGTCATCTCGCTGTACTCGGTTCTTTCCTAAAACGCCTTCGATGACATATTTCAGTGCGTTCCATGCATATAGGTGGTTACTATGGTTCGAAAGCACATTTGTGAATATATCGAAATGAAAAAATTTATATATGACAATATTTAAATACAGACAAATTTACTTACCTTTTTTAATTTTAGCGTCACTGAGTTTTGGAAAGATGGATTTTAAACAGTCATAGGCGTCCCTAATATCCTTGACTACCACTGCAACGAATTTCCCAGCTATTCCTAATTTTATGTGGAGCGGTGGAAACAAAATATCATCCAGTTCCTTTATCATAGGTTCATTGCGTAATTGTAATTGTTTGTTGAGCTCGGGAGTTCTTGCTTCCCAATCTTTACGTTGATATTGATTCCCTGTGTATCGTGAATTCCAATTACAAAGGAAGCAGAAGTATTTTGGATAGCCGCCCTTTTCTATAATGCCTTGTAGTATGTTCACCACCTTCAGATTGCAACAAATCTTCCATTTGTGTTCATCGTATTTGATGTCCTTCAAAATGTTGTCCAATGATTTATACGTTTCCTCCTTGTTTGTGCTGAATCCAATGGAATGGACGGTTTTTTGTTTGTTTTGTGTAACAGCACAGCCTTCAAACAGGAAACTGAACCATCGATGAATAAACGCCAGTCGCCTTTGTCGTTCTTTGGACATTTTTCTTCCTGAAGCAGATCTTTCTTTAGCATGTACCAAAGTTTGACTCGGCAGAAACTTCCAAAAATGTGCAGGCTCATCTGCATTATAAATTTGTGAGTCGCATAAGCCTTCTGTAGATTGTAATTCTTTTAACTTCAGAATGAATTAAGGTACTAAATGAGCTTGGCATGATAGTTGTTTGCCACAAACTTTTTATGAACAGGAATTATGACAGGAATTAGCCCGTTCTTGTTCCTTTCCCATCTCCATTGCTCGGCATTTTGTTCATTCCTATACCAGTGCTATACCTGGTGATAGGTTCGGAACGAATGTTGTCGTGCTGCTGTTTCTGTTCATGGTAGCGAAACAATATTAAATTTACTTCTATGTGCTGATGTTCTGAAGCAGGAATATCCCTTGTTGTTCAAACATATACTTTCCTTACTTTTCACATTACTCTAACTGTATAATTTAAGAAGGAAACGGTATCCAGCTTTAGCAATGATTTCCATATCAGCTTTTGGATTTTCGAATACCTGGATAACCTCGTTTAAATCTTTAAGTTTTTTGCTGATTAAATAATGCTGGCGTTGTACCACAGCCACTGAAGGCAGGCAAGAATATAATATAATCTCCGGATATTTTATCTGTGATACTTTTCGTTGAATATATTTGTTATGAAAGTTTTCCTTGTCCTGGTTTACGAAGATATCTATATGGTTGAAAACGTGGATAGAATTGTTAAAAGAACTATTACGTCAACTTTTACGAAGTCAAATGCTGATGAAATGCTTATTGCAAAGTATCCTTTAATTGTGAAAGATTCGTATTCTTCAGCTGTCTCTCTCTGTCTTGCAAATATAAATGGCAAGAGTTTGCATTAAAAATGTTGACATTCGCATGCAAATAATTCACAATTTTCTGGAAAGTGGCAAGATGTAAATTCCAGTTGTCCTTTCTTTCTGCCTCTGTGAATTGTTTTACAAGTGGAACTATTAGGAAATGATACACCCGTATTTTCGCTGTTCAAATTTAACCAGTTGATTCTCAAATTGCTTAGAAAGTTCACCTCACATAGTGACGGTGACACTATCGGGTATTTAGCCATCAAAAAAGCTCCTCAAAACGACGTTTGAAATCGGTGTAAAAACTGTAGGCCTCAATCAGTGAGGCCACAGGTCAGTGGTTGTGGGAAGCTCCTCCCAATTCCTTCATGAGATTTAGTGGGACCCATTTACTTTTTTTGTCCCGCTTTTCGATGTCTCATCCTGCTGTGGCTTGCAATTTTATTTAATTGACGTTCAACGTTTAATTAATGTTGAACGTACTCGTAGTATTTGTCAAGCAAAGTATTAAATTTTCTAACATTTCGTTTGCATGTAATTTCAATACTAAAATTGCTCCAAATTTCAATCAATTTGTCTGCCACTTGGGGAGTAACTGTTTTATATGAAAACATTTTACTTTCCATTTTTGCACGTTCGGCCAAGAAAAAATAACAATTTAAAATATCCTGTTTAGTTGGAAGATTGAGACCACTCAAATCAGAAGACACACCAAAGTCAGCAACATTGTGAGAAGGCATATGGTTCAATCTACATTCACTTTCGGTACTTGTTGATGGTGGCGCGGATTGCGATGTTGGCGGCACTGGATCCATGGTTGAACTGATATCGTTTTATGCACCTTTGAAAATATTTGTGGTTTCTTTAGTTTTAAAACAACTGTTTGTTGGAGGTTTATTTCATTTTTTGGTTTAAATTGAACGAAATCGATATAGGTCGTGAATAAGTACCCCTTTAAATTATAGCGCTACATTATGGGCTATTAAAAATTTGGGACTGAGACACTCAAATATTCGTCAAGTTTCACATTAATTTCGTCAATTTTCCCCAACAAAAGGCAATGAATTCCCAAAAAAAAGTTGGCGAAAGCGCCCTCTGGCGGTACTCAAATATAAAAATAAATGTCCGAAATGGATTCGCCGACCCAAAAAACCCCCAAATATATATTAACTAGAGGGAATAAAATTTTCTTTTGCCTTTTTAGTCCAATATCTAACTCGATTATTGAATATTAAAAAAAAAAACTTATTTCGAAAAATTCGGGGGCTCGAACTTCATTTTAGAACTATAGTTTCTTCGGCAAACTTTCTTCAACTGAGCCATAGAACAAGAATTGCCATGAATCTTTTTACATTTTATCGGCCCCCCTACAATTCGACCCGCCCTAATAATTATGTAGTTAATAATTAAAAAATATTCTGAAATTTCGACTCGCGAATAATTCTTTGTGAATTAAATGTAATAAATGAAATGAAAATTCGGCTCCCAAGTTTAATATACAACTCGGGAGTTTAAAAGATTTAAATTATCAAAGAATTGAAAATTAAACTCCCTTACCGATTTAAATTTTTAGATTAAAATGAAAACTAGTGGCTCCCCTTACTCTGTCGTCAAGTCCTGTGTGTTAATATATTTATATGAATAATTATATTGTGTAAAAGTAACAAATACATTATTAATCAAATCAGCCACTTCTGATGATCTACGGATACAGCCTACGAAACGTGAACAGGAAAGATGAAATAAATTCGTTTTATTTTTATAGACCCTAAAACTGACCAAACAGCTCATCAACAATGAATAAAATGGAAAGATTTACGATTATAAAAAACTTAAGGAAACTGCCTATTAATTTCCCTTACAATTTTTTTTTTAAATTTAATTTAACCCATTCTGCAAAATTTGTTGACCACTTTATATTTTGTACCTTCAGATCTTGTATTTTATCCACATGCAAAATACCACAGACGTAATCATCTGGAAACAAACCCACACACAAATAAATACGAGCATCTACCACAATGTCCCACTTGAATTCTATCATCCTTCTCTTCAACGAGCATTCACCAATGTCTGGTCCGTAAACAGTTCTATTTTTGCTCTATTGTTTATCAGAATTTTCAATAAAACATGACCAAAAACAAAACCAATAATAAAAGTCCAATAAAACATGATAGCCCAGATACAAAATTGTTTGCTTGCGTTTTGGGAAAATTGGATTTTTGTTAATTTTATTTTTTATTTTTCAACAGTCATGGTCCCATTAATCTTGTAAAGTGTTTGTTGAAAACGAAAAATATGAATAAAAAACAACGAAAAGATGGATGATAATGTTGACCGAATACAATATTGAAAGCAGAGGTAAACAAGCCAATGGACTATGAAATCCACGATACGTACATAGACATAACTCAATATTGTGTAGAGTACTTGCGACTTATTCGACTTCTACGTTGATGATTAAATGAAAATGGCGGAGAAGTTTTTGCCATTGATAAACAACGGAGACAAAGCCTAAATGTGTGTCCTAAAGTAATAGTGTTTTAAAGGTAGAAAATACGAAAATAGCTCGAACTTAAGAAAAAATTTTTTCATTCAATATTTTGAATGAATATCCTCAAATTTAATATCCTCAATGAACTTGGAAGATAAATGAAATATATAGAGTGGTTTATCACTTACCAATAGAAAGTTATAGGGGGTAAGGAATTGAAAGTTTGTATAATTATCGCGTTATTGATGTCTTAACAAGAATGTGGTACGAGCACTCCAACAGGTGAAACAATTAACGTGTCTTTTCCCAGGAAACAAGCAGTTTTTTGCCGACGTCATTTGAAAACCTATTCTCAATGTGCCAGAATATTGTGTGCGCTGAGTGCCCTCTTATTCAGCTTCGTCATGTTAACATTTCTTCAATGAAGTTTATATTATTCCATCTTTCAGTTGTTATATTATTTACTAATTGTTCAATTTAAGATCAATAACTAAATCGGGTTTCCAATTTCAGTGATATCATTTCTAAGTGACGTTTCGGCCATTCGCCGATCTCCCATTTTTTTCCATTGTGTTCCGTAATATTTACAGTTTCATCGTGGAGAGATATATGCAATAACAACGTTTACAAATTATTAAATTTATTTTAACAAAATAATCGTTTTTCAATTGCAACGTTTCTTGTGATTTTGCCATTTTATGGTCGTAATTATCGTCCACCTGTGCTCGCTATTCGTCGAATTCTTGAGCGTACATTTTCTTTACCTAATGTTCAAGTGTCAATAAGACAAAGAACCGCTCGAAGTAATGAAAATATTGCTGCCGTTCAGTCAAGTGTTGCTGAAGACCGAAATTTTTCGATTCCAAGACGTTGTCAACAATTGGGACAGTCTCAAACCACAACCTGGCGGATTTTGAGAAAGGATTTGAGCTTGCATCCATATTCTAGAATTGTTATCACTCAAGAACTGTAGCCATTGGACTACCATAAACGTCATAAATTTGCTGATTTTGTCTTGGAACAACTTGAAAACGATATCAATTTTTTTAAGAAAATCATCTTCTCCGGTGATGCTCACTTTCATCTGAGTGGTGCAGTAAATAAACAAAACTGTCGACTCTGGTGCGAAATTATGGTCTATGTGGTTTTTGTTCAGGTGGAATCATCGGTCCGTACTTCTTTCGAAATGAAGATGGTAACACCGTTACTGTCAATGGAGAGCGGTATAGATCGATGATAACCAACCTTTTATGACCGAAATTGAAGAAGTTGATCTTGACAACATCTGGTTCCAAAAAGACGGGGATTAGTGCCACACAGCACGTGCAACAACCGAATTATTGCAAGAAAAGTTTGGAGATTCGATTATTTCAAGAAATTGTTCCAAGAAGTTGTAATTTAACACCGTTAGACTATTTATGGTGGGTTATCTTTAGCAATAAAGCAGACTCTCTTCAAGCTTTACAAACCAATATTAAACGAGCTATTCATGACATCATCCGACTTGTGCTCGAAAATTGGGTTCATCGAATTCGATCCTGCAAAAGAGGAGGTAAAGGCCATTTGAAAGACGTTTTATTCAGAACTAAATTGTAGGGATTGTAGTTCACATTAAATAAATAATATTTGAGTTTCCTTAACAATTAGTGTGCTTTTTTAAGAAATCATATCACTCAAATTGATAAACCCATTATTAAAATGTGATTTTTCTATGAAAAAGTAAATTTTAATAGAAAACATTAAAAACGAAATATGTGAAATTGCACACAGAGAAGAGATTCGTTATCACAACTATATTTACAATTTGGCGGTGCCTTGGACTATCACAGTATTCAGTTGTGATTACCATTAATTGTGTTCTTTATCATCAAATGTTGTGCATGTCAATTGATTTGTAATTCAGTTTTGGTTGCAAGACCTGAAATATTTGGTAGAAGCCACAGCAACAAGAAATAAATGCGATTTGTCAATCGAGTTTTAGTTGTAGCAATCAAATTATCCTGTAGTGGTGATTATTCTATTAGTTGTATCAACGAAAAATGTAAAAGCTAATTCGGTTGTACCAAATAATGTGTTGGTTTGCTCAACTAATTACTTGAATTTGATGGCTGTCACAACCATTCGGTGAAAGCAAAAAACCAAAAAAAAAAATTGTTTATTAAAATTGTGTATTATATTATAATTTTTTTTAACAAGGGTTCGTATTTCGTGCCCATTTTTGATCGAAAATATGAAAAAATTTCTATACCTCGACAACGGAGCGACCAATCGAAAAAATATCAGATTTTTACGGATTTTTAAGGGTTTCTCATAAAGTGTTCCAATTCCCTTGAAATTATTTTTTTCCAAAAAATCCCCAAAATAAGAACATTGATAAAATAAAAAATGGCTATATCTCGGAAACGATGCGTCTAATCGCAAAAATAATAAATTTATTTACCTTCATAGGAAGATGTAACCAATGGCTGTATTTACGACGGCATCACTTTTTTGTATATATTAGTCGTGTTTTGGTTACAAGCAAGCGATTCTCGCTTGCTAAGTTGCAAAGAAGACGGCAATTTAGCGAAAAGTCATTTTATTAAAAAAATACGAATAAGGGTTGAAAACGGTAAAATATCTCCAAAATAAATTGTTTAAACTTAGCGAAAATGATTCTCGTCGCTAAGTTCTCGCTAAGTGCTTCATACAAAACAAGCGAATATATAAGCAAGCGGTGTAACCAAAACACGCTTATTATGTATATTATTTTGCAAACGTAGCGTTCAATCGAAATGTAACTAGTTTTTTCGGCTTTTCATAAAGTGGTCCAATTTGCATGGTCTTGTTTTTTTTAAATTTTTTTTAAAATAATTAAATCGCTAAAATAGCGATTTTAGGGATTTGATTTTTAAATAAGTGATGTCGTATTAAAGACATCCATTGGTTAAAGTCTCTTATATAGGTAACAAAGTTATTATTTTTGTGATTGGACGCACGGCACCGGTTCCGAGTTATAGCCATTTTTATTTCAGCGAATTTCATGTTTTGAAAATTTTTTGAACAAAATGTTTTCCATAAGATTGGACTACTTTATGAAAAATCATTAGAAACTCGTAACAAATAGTTTTGTTTTCGATTGGACGATCGATTTCCGAGATATTGGCATAGGGGCGTTTTAGCGATTATTGATTCCAGAAATTTTAGTTTAAGAGATTTTCGTTCAAGTTTATATTATTCGATCTTTTCGTTTTAATGTTCTTCAATCACTATTAAAACTACCTTTTCTGTGACAGAGTACATTTTAATAGAAAATATTAAAAAGAAATATGTATGTGAAATTGATTATTATTGTGGATGGTCGAGAATATAGCTATTTCAATGTCGACAAGTGCATATCATCAGCTTCCTTCTTCACAAGTATTTAGGTATGTCATCACACATTATAGGGGTAAACAAAACTCATCTTAGAGAGAATTGTATCAACACTGCTACTTGTGCGAATTTTGATGCAGTATTGAAGACATCCATATATGAAAGCCTAGCAGGTAAACAAATTATTATTTTTGCGATTAAACGCACCGTTTCCGAGATATACCCATTTTTTATTATAGCGATTTTCTTATTTTGGCGATTTTTTGAGAAAAAAATTTTATCTAGCGAATTGGAAACCCGTAAAAATTTGTTATTTTTGAGTTTGGACGTTTCGTTTTCGAGATATATACATTTTTTTCTACATTTTTCATATTTTCGATCAAAAATGGGGATGGGATACCCTGGGTATCATATGTATGTTTATGTTAATTTGTCATCCAGAGTAATAGTTCCTCCAGCCAAGTGTACACAATTGTTTGGATGCGTTTGTGAAGGCGTCAATAGTGGTGACAGATTCAACGATTGTGCTTAAAAGTCTAATTCCACCTCAATTTATGATAATATATATTATTCGCTGTCTGATATCCTTTACACTTTATCATTTTTTCATAACTTTGTTTATCACTTTCTGTTTAAAATAATAGTTTTTCTGTAAAGTCCTCGTGTAACATTCAAATATATTAGTTTCTCATTAACAACAAAGCCTGTTGTGAAAAATCGAATACATAACTTTGTAACAAGTGTTTTTGCAACAGAAACCAAATTATGGTTACAGTGACTAATATTTGAACACTAATTCTATTATTGTACCTTTTATTAATTGTATCTTCCATTACAGATGAATGAGGGTCTTGAAATACTCAAATTGGTTAAAACAACTTAATTTCTGTAGTAGCAACTTGTATTTATTAAGACCGATTTTTAATCTATCAATAATATCAACAAATAATTCTGATGTTTGACAATTATGAATTCTAATCAAAATATTGACTTTAGCATGGAATTTCCAATGCTTGAATTGATTTCCAACTAATCTTTTCCCTGTGTATAATGATTATGGTGAATATTTTTATTCTGTTGTTCGACTTTTTCTTTATCAATAAATAATCAATATTCTTCGAGCTTGAGGTCTGATTTGCTGTTGTATTTATTTTCCTCGATATTTCGCTACTCCTTTGTGTAGCATCATCAGGATATTTGAACAATATTTAACAATTAAAACAAAATAACAATTGTGAAAAAATTATGTCAATTCAAAAATGTTCAAACAAAATTTTCCCGCCTTTTTTCAAAAAAGAGAAAGAAAAAGAGAAATTCCTAAAAAGTAATAAGTATATTTTAATTGTTAATGCTGATAAACGAAATGCAACAGTAGCTATAAAGAAATGTGACTATGACTCGAGAATAGGAAACATTGTTGGAAATACATCAGAATACAAGCTAGTGAGTAAAGATCCTACGAGTACACTAGAAAGGAAGAATAATAAATTCGTCGATAAACTTCAAAAAGTAGGAATTATTAATCAAATACAAAAGAATAAACTTAAAACAACAGTATCCACAGCACCGAGATTATATGGAGTTCCAAAAATACACAAAGAAGATTTTCCATTAAGACCAATTTGCTCTTTTGTTAACTCTCCATCATATGAACTGTGTAAATATATTACAAACATCCTTAAAAATATAACGGAAAATTCGAAATATAATGTAAAAGATGCAATACAATTTAAGGACAGAATAAAGAACCAGAAGATAAATAGTAACGAAATTTTAGTTTCGTTTGATGTAGTATCTCTATTCCCGAGTTTACCCGTAGAATTAGCTATCAGTATCATAGAGGAAAAATGGAACACATTAAAGCAACATACAGACATTAATAAATCTTTATTTTTAGATATATTAAAATTTTGTATAGTGGATAACCGATATTTCCAACATGATGGGAGAATATATTTGCAACAAAAGGGACTCCCAATGGGTTCACCAGCTTCTCCAATAGTTGCTGACATCGTTATGGAAAATTTGCTGGACTCTTGTATCGAAAAATTGGATATAAAACCAAAAATTTTGACAAAATATGTAGACGATTTATTTTGTGTCGTTTCAGAGGGCGAAATAAATACAATTTTGGATGTTTTTAACAATTTCCACTCCAGTATTAAATTTACAATGGAAAAAGAGTCAAATTCAAAACTTCCGTATTTGGACACATTGGTGGTCAGGAGAGGGGAAAATTTATCAATTAATTGGTATCAGAAACCAACGTCTTCAGGAAGAATAATCAACTTCCACTCGAAACATCAAAAACGTGTGATTATAAATACGGCGTTTTGACTATAAGTGATGTAGAATTCCACAAGGTCAATAAGGAAAGGATAAGAAACATTCTTAAGGACAACAACTTCCCGAACCATCTTACCAACAGACTGATAAGGCAATTTGAGGATAAAGGACAACTGAACAGGGCTACTACAGATGAGCCGAAAATCTACAAGTCAATAACATACATACCTGGAATAACAGATAGGTTGGCGAAGTCAAAAATATTTGACGACAAGAATTATACATTAGCATACAAAACATATAACACAATAGGCAGAATATTTAGTAAAACAAAGGATAGTTTTGACAAATTTGATATGTGTAATATATAGTATATAAAATACCATGTAAGGGAAATGACAATGAGGTTTGCAACAAAGTATATGTAGGGACTACAAAAAATAAACTAAAGACACGAATTGCAGGACACAAATCAGATCAGAAATACAGGCACATTTCTACACAGAAAACAGCATTAACATCCCATTGTGCTAGTTTAAATCATTACCCAAACTTTCAGGATACAGCGGTTTTAAATAAAGAAAACAATTATAAACGTCGTTATATGTTAGAAATGCTACAAATAATTACTACACCCACATTGAAAACAATTAACTATAAAACAGATACAGATAATGTAGCCCAAATTTACAGACATTTAATTAGTAAAAAGTAGAACCATTTAAGCACAAATTGTTTATCAATCTAATATTTTTCTTTGGGTTAATTTATATGAACTTTTTACGAACATTATTTTTGTTTGTGTAACTTCAGAAAATTTTTGAAAAAAGGCGGGAAAATTTTGTTTGAACATTTTTGAATTGACATAATTTTTTCACAATTGTTATTTTGTTTTAATTGTTAAATATTGTTCAAATATCCTGATGATGCTACACAAAGGAGTAGCGAAATATCGAGGAAAATAAATACAACAGCAAATCAGACCTCAAGCTCGAAGAATATTGATTATTTATTGATTATGGTGAATGTTTGGGAATATATCTATTACTACCGAACAATTAGTAAAGAACATAATAACTGAAATATCGAATAATACAACGGATATAATACGCAGACGGTACACTGTAAAGCCAATCTCATGGCAATCGATGTTTCTTTTTTGCAACAACAACATCTATGCAATGGCTTTCCATGAAAGCATGAATGTTGTTAATATTGATGGTTATGGCGAAGTATTTGTTGTGGATGTTTTCGCACAAGGAGGAGTGTTGGGACAAGTTGAGTTTTGATTATCCCTATTACGTGTGATGATATACCTAAATACTTGTGGAGAAGCTAGCTGTTGATATTGAATTAGCTACATTCCCAACTATCCACCATAATAATCAATTTCACATGTTTCTTTTTTAATATTTTCTATTAATATGTATTTTTTCATAGAAAAAGTACTATTTAATAGTTATTGATCTTGAGCCGAACAGTAAGCATAGTACATTTCTTAAATTACAAAAATGTTACCACTTTTGGCAATCTATTTAAAATTTGATTTTTATTTATTCGGCCTCTTTTTCCTCGTATTTTTTATTTTATTATTCAATCTCAAGACCATAATCTGTATATCTTAAGGGAGATATAGTTTTCAAAATAAGTTTTGCAAAATTCATGTTCATGATTCCTGACACATCGTATAGCTATTTCAGATGTAGCCACAATTCTTCATCAGTGGTTGCTTGGATTGATTGTATAAAAAATTAATCAAACTAAATTCAAACGAAAACTTTTTTTAATTGAGAATTTTCCAATATGCAAGTGATGGAAAGATATCACAAGCAAAACACACAGGAAAATATGTGGAAAAAATTCTTTCCATCTCCAAAGAACCATCGGTTACATTAGACATGGATTTTGTGGGCACCTAAAAAAACAACACAATTCATACTGTCAATTAAATTGCCTGAAGGTTTGTCATACTTTACGTTCCAATTCTTCAGGCATGTTTTTTGTATATCCGACCTTATTTCTCATACGTTTTTATTTTATTATTCAAGATCTTAAAAAGAGACAAATTTTTAAAAATTTTTCGTTTTAAAAATGTTCCTTTAGCATTTTTAATATCAAACTAGTGTCAAGATAAACTCCAAGGATAAAGAACTGTGACATATGTGATGAAATAAATCATGAATATTGATTTTATAATTGGCAAAAGCTGCGCCATCTATTCTCTACGTTCGACCAGGTGGATGAAAATGAAAATATTGACTTGCCGGGTACTCCTTTAAAGGGAAATACTTCTCCATTTCGTTAGTTTGTGTCAATGCCTCGGCGGAAAATAACCACTATAAATGCAAGTACCTAGACGAAGTCTATGATCACTGCTAGTTCCCTATGATTTCCCATGATAGTTCTGGGTGATTTCAATGCTAAAGTTGGCAGGGCATGGCATTGAAACCAACCGAGATAAACCAAGATAAACTATGGTACAAGCAGCTCTCTATTTCCGAGGTTGCGCCAAATATCTCCTGGTAGAGCCATCAGACCCCAAATATCCCCAGGTAATGTCAAACTGAAGAGGCTATTAGCGGATTCACCTGAATATCATGAATATACCGATGCCGGAATCAGCACTGCCTGACATGTTGCTAAAACTCAACTTGGTTGCTTGTTGCCATGCCAAGCACTAGGACCGCATGCGACAATATACTGAATTGCAATCATTACAGAAACTCCACAAATTTTAATAACAAATACCACCCGTTGCAAAGACATTTCACTTTTAACAACGGTGTTATGACTGGTACCTGAAATGTAAGTACTCGCTTTGAAAAATCGAGACCCAAACAGGTTAAACGAGTTATGGAGTCCTAAAATTTGAACATCCTATATGTTTATCCTCTTTACATCTCAGGAAGTGATTGGGGAGAGCTTTACTTTTGAGAGAATTTCGTTGCCTTAATAGTAATAACACCCAATTTCCATCTGGTCTGGTCATCTGAATTTATGCCCTACGGAAATGACATACAACGATAGCGTCAACAATGAGTCAGCTATAATATCATACAATCCCATAAGTGATCGCATTGCCAATGCAAGGTTCAATTCAAAATTTCCCACGATATCTGTGGTACCGGCGTATATGTAGCCTTAACCAATGAGAACAGTGTTATGGCCGATTTCAATAACCAATTGGATTTTGTGGTAAGCTCACCAACTGATAGGGAGCTTACGGCAAAATATAGTTGACTATTTAAAAAAACAAACATTTTTGGGAGATTTCAATGCCAAACAGGGTAATGACAGCAATATCATATAGGAAGTTATAGAAAGACATGTGCTACGATCTCAGAAAGAGACGCGCTGAAAAACGGCCCCAGCAACATATTTCAGGAACCATGTACAACCCTGTTTTTTTTCATGAATTGAAGATCTGCTGCTTTTTTGTTTCTTTTTCATCTGTCAGGTTTTCAGCAGTTTTTAACTAACAAAGTCATATTTGTGTCACAAAACCATATAATATAACTTCTTATGTTTCAAATATATAATATTGAATAGCAAACACAATGTGTTTGGATACAAGTATTCTATATTTGCGATAAGCAACACACACGTTAAATTTGCATCCAATCAACAAAAACAGACAGATTTTTCAGAGTGTATCAATTATTAGAGTCTCATAGATGACTGAAATCTCCAGCACTTATTATCGGTGGATCGAAACACCCCCATGAAAATATCCACTAGCATTCACGGAAATAACCCGATGATGAATGATGATGAAACATGCAATCAAACGGGACCAAATACTTGTCAGCAAAATGTTTTGGGCTTCCCACTGGACATCAAATCAATGTATTGTGCTGATGTTATTAGCGATCATCAGAGGTTGTCCACATTGTCAACCATACCAAATTGTATGATCGAACTCTACGAGCTAACTTTGCACATTCTTCGAAACTGCAAATGATCACAACATTGGCAAACAGAATAAAATATTGTAAGCTACAATTATGCTTGAAGACGAAAAGACTACTGTGTCTAAATTTTTCACAAGAATTGGGTTCAAGCAGAATGGTACATGCTCAGATGAGATACCTAATATATTTCAAGAAAAGGAATATTTAACGTCTGAGGCCGAATCTGAGGTAGAAGTAGAAGAACTCGTCGTGGAAGCAAATATTTGGGTGGTTTGTCATGATAGAAACCCCAACACTGTTATGCTACCGTGCAAGCATCTGAAAGTATGCGGCGAATGCAATCCTAAGTTGCAAATGTCCTTATTGTAGATTGGATGTTATTGATTGCATGCAAGTTTTCGCCTAATTAATAATTTATTCAATAAATAATGCTGTACATAAACAATTTTTTTTCGCTTTACATAAATACTTTGGGGCCATTTTTCGTTTCATGAAATTCGGGTCATTTTCATCTAAGAGCAGACTATCTGCAATCGCCTTGCAGAGTAGGGTACATGGTCCATTTCTATTACGGAACAAGTCGAAAAATCTGAAAATACAGGTAACCTCCGTGAAGTGTACTATCCAATAGAACAGCTGAGGGGCAACAAAATTGTAAGTTCTGCATCTCTAAAAGCTAATGTTGGCACGGAGATAACATCTAGTGTAATACGACGATCTCACAAAAGAAGAAATTACGAATATTATACAGCAGTGGTTGTACGACTGATATATGGTTGTACTGCTTGTATCTTGAAGAAGATGACAATAAAGAAGGTTTAACGCCTAATATAATTTCTAATGAAGACTTCTGTTAATATCCAATAATATACAGGTACATTATTTACTCTTCGTATGATATCTACCAAACTAATACAATTTTTTGGACTCTTAAAACGGGTTTGGAATATTTCTACAGAGTATAAATTCATTGTAGAATTTCCAATGTTTCAGAATTAGTGATTCCGAGGTTTTGTAAATCATTCATTTCAGATCTCCGATTCTGGAATCCTGTGATTTTTCAGTACGTTGGATATTCGGAACTCAATTGGAATTTCTGAATTTTTGTACTTTTCGTTATTAATGTCTGCATATTGATGGCCTGTATTCATAAAACGAATTTGAGCGAACGAACGAATCGCCCAAAACTAAAACAAAAATTAATAGGATTTCATGGAATAAATTGGGTAATTCTTTTAGAAATATGTTAAGGGAACAAGTGAACCACGAATATACTATTAAATGATTAACTCATCTGGCCTATAGTATTCCTACTATTTTCGCTTTAATTTTGGATGATTCGATCCTTGAAATTTTTTTTATGAAAACGGGCTATAACATTTAAAATTTAATTTTCTAAACAAATTTATCAACTTACATAAATTCAAATATAATTAACCTAAAGCGAACCTTACATTTACAGATCAACGTGACTTATCTGCCGGTGTACGGTTTTGATTTTTCATATTTTTAGAACTGAATTTACAAGAAGGTAAGTAGATTTTCGAATATTTTTTTAACTCAACTTGCACCACTCTCATCACATTGACAAGCAGAGATGAACTAATGTTGGACCGACTTTTTCTTAGTGCAACGGGAAGTACAAAAGTCGAACAAACTTGTTGTCCGTCATGCCGGTCTGCTGGTCAAAAATTCATGGTCACATAGTCGAGGAAGGTTTATGGATAATATATGTTAGGTAACGATAAATTTAAATGAGTTTGCTCCATCGGCAGTAACCGATCTCAAAGAGTGCACGATAAATGTGCACCGTTGTAAGTAAAAAATTACTACTGGATTTGGGTATCAAAAAATCGTTCTATAGTTCAAAATTGTAGAAAAAACCATTAGCCAGTAACCAATCAATAAGCTCATTAGAACTTCCCTCGTAGTTATATGAAATGCAACACTGCTTCCATCAAGTACTACCTGTTAATATGCTACTGTAAAATGTTGATCAAGTTCCGTCGTATACTTTGCGTTTAACAGCTGTTTAAAACACACAACCTCGTGCATTTTGTAAAAATGGAAAAAGTTGAATTTCGAGTCCTCATTAAAGACTATTTTTTGCTAAAAAAAAACCGTCAATCAAACCAGGGAAGAGCTTTAGAAATACTATGGAGACTCTGCACCATCGATTTCTATCGTAAAAAAGTGGTTTACTGACTTTAATGACGCTGAACGTTCTGGACGGCCAATTGAGGTCAATACACCCGAAAATGCCGAGAAAGTCCACCATATAGTATTGGCCGATCGAAAAGTAACAGTGCGTGAGATTGTTGACGCCATACGCGTTTCATATGGCAGTGTGGTTTCGATTTTAAATGATCAGTGGGGTTTAAGAAAGCTGTCTGCAAGATGGGTGCCGCGTTTGCTCTCAATTGACCATAAACCTAGTGGTGGGACAACTTCAAAGGATTATTTGTATTTGTTTAACCGCAATTCGAAGGAGTTATTGCTGCGTTTTGTAACTGTCGATGAATCATGGATCCATTACAGCACTCCGGAGACCAAGCAGCAGTCTAAACAATGGGTAATAAGGTGTTTGCAACAGTTTTGATGCACGCGGGATAATTCACATGCCAACTTATTGGACCGATTTAACAAGGATTAAAAAACACCCCATATGGCCAAGAAAAAAGTTATTATACCCTCACCCATAGGGATGGGGGTATATATAATTTAATACGTAAAATAATGTAACACCTAGAAGGAGCCATACTATACCCTTAGTATCTTTGGACGAAATTCGTTTTAGGACTGTTTAAGACGTTTGAGCCATGTCCGTCTGTCTGTGTGTCTGGCTGGCTGGCTGGCTGGCTGGTAAACACGATAACTGCCGTAAATCTTTACAGATCACAATGAAATTTTGTCAGTGATTATTATTTACCAATATTGAGTTTGGGATTGAAAATGGGCGTTGTGACCACGCCCCTTCTGCTACCTCCCATACAAATCGACACATTTAGCACTAAATCATATTTCTTTCAAATCTTTCTTATGGTAGATGTGATTAGCTTCAACTCACGCACCGGGCAATAATCTGTAAATGCCTACTTAACTGGAGGAAATGGGTGAGATTGTCACGCCCATTGTGGTACCTCCCATACAAAACAGGGTGTTCGTGCGGGTTGTAAATCCGATAAATCGCGTGAAACACTTCTGATCTTAATGAAATTAGGTATAGTAAGGCTTCAAGTTATCAAACGGCAATCACCGATTAAAACAAGGGTGATTTTGCCACGCCCATTGTGGTACCTCCCATACAAAAGTTGTTTGGCAGCCTGGGTTTTCGGCACGAGAAGTCCCGTAAAACTGAACCAATTTTTATGAAAATTTGGTACCTCCCATATAAAAGTTGTGCGGATGACCCGTAGATCGACACAATAACTCTGATAAACTACAACCGATCTTAATAAAATTCGGTATTAGGCAATATTTTGCTAAAAGCAACTGTGTAAGTAATAACTGAATATTGTGCCACGCCCAGTTTCGTACCACTCATACAAAAGTTGGGCGTATTTCCGTATTACCGACTCGATATCTCCAATAAATCAAAACCGATCTTAATAAAATTTGGTACTTTTGGCAACAACTTGCCATGCCCATTTTTGTACCTCGCATATAAATATTGGGAGGGAAACTAACTAATTTGGGTATTCAATAATATTTATTTTCGCTTTTGAGTATGGGCGTTTTTCTTATTTAACGGAACTCCCACGCAATGCATGACTTTTGGTGAGAGTGTGGTTATGTCGGTTCACCCGACTGAGACTTATGTACTGGTTTTTCATCAAGATAATGCACGTGTGCACTCGTGTTTAGTCTCAATGGCAAAATTCCATGAATTGGGCTACGAATTGTTACCTCCTCCGCCATATTCTCCGGATTTAGCCCCCAGTACCTATTTCATATTTCCAAACCTAAAGAAATGGCTCGGTGGAAAGAGATTTAGCTCCAACGATGAAATTATTCATCAAGCAAATGCCTATTTTACGGACCTCGAAAAATCCTATTTGTTGGAAGGGATACAAAAATTGGAGAAACGTTGGACTAAGTGTATTGAGCTAAAAGGAGATTGTGCTGAAAAATTAATTTTTTTTGCAAAGAAAACTGTGTTTCATTCAAAAAGCCACGGCCTCCTATTTCGCATTTTGGAATATTTTAATTTAATTTGGTTACATTTTCAAAATTGTAAGAATGTTGAAATGTAGCATGTGTCATGTTGGTGCATGCATGTGTATCAAAACGGTTTGAAGAAATACATTTTAAAGTAAAAAAAATTCCTTGTTGTTGTTTTCTTTTCATTTAGTTCATTTATTTCATTATCATAAATTAACATAGAAAAACGTAAGCCCTTGCGCCACTTGGACATTCTATGGACGAGCTGGCAATAATATAGCAAAATGAAATAATAAAGTCCATATATCATTCATTTAAGTTACAGAAGTTTATAGTTAAATATATAAAAAATACATGTTTTCACTAAAGGAGCAATTCCACATTATCAAGTAAATACTTTTTTACAGATTGTTTAAATATTGCAATACTTAAGGTATTCTCTAAGCTTTGTGGAAGGCAATTATATGCGGAACATCCTGAATACTCAATTTGCTGCTTTTTTGTTAACAATCCACATCTATTTATATATACATGCAGACTTTAACAATTTCGTGTATTGGAAGCATTTTAATTTCGTCGAAATTCTTTAACATAATACCCTATATTATTCAAACACTTAAGCATGTACAATAGTAACTGGAATTTATACCTTCAATAAATTGGTAAAATTGTTTTTTATACATCCTTATATAGAGAACATGCATGGTTTTCTTTTTGGCAACGCCGTTTTTGGCAGCTCAGCTCTTTCCGTGTAACATGTACCTGTCAACAATGTTCAGTTTGGCCTATAATTTAACCATGAATCGACTTACAAACGAACAACGCTTGCAGATTAGTGCACTTCTTCCATTTTATGGTCAGTTTGGGCGACCTTCTGAGACGGCTAAATGGAATTATGTATGATCGTGCGATTTAACGCCGTAGATTATTTTGTGTGGGGCTATGTTAAGGCTCATATCTATAGGGGCACGCCAGCAACGGTTGGCGCACTGGAAGCCAATATTAAAGAATTGATTCGTGAGATACCAGCCGATATGTTGGAGACAGTATGCCAAAATTTAAACCATTCGACATTCACATGAAATCGTCTTTAAACATTGAATTATATAGACCGTTTTATTAACTTAAATAAAGATTTCATAGAATTCTAGAAATGGTATGTGTTTTTTTAAATTTATTTATTGTAATATCCTGCACAACAAGACTAAAAATCTTATAATTATAGTGCAGGAATAGAATATGTTACATATTAATAAAAGACATTGTTCTATAATATATTTACGCTTTAAATTATTAGATTGTATTAAAATTAATGAGTTAAAATTAAAATTGTAACAAAATTATTGTCATTATCATTGAAATTTAAATTTTAGTTGGATATTTAGATATATATTTTCAACTTTAGCCTTATATAATTGATAGGGATAAATGGCAAAGAAAAATACTAGCTAATAATGCTTGGTGTTAAAATAATTTTTTAAAATAATTAAACAATTACTAATATGGAGCATAAAACAAAAATTACAATAAATTAAATGAGATTAAAGTAATAAAGTTTAGAAAATAAAATAATCTCTACATATATAAAAATTACGTGTATGTTCGTGATCGCTAAACTCAAAAACTACTGAACCGATTTTGACCAAATTGAATATGCATGCTCTATGGGCCGTGAGTAGTGTTTCTGTGTAGTTTGAAGTTCGTCCGACAGATAGCGCAATATTTAGTTTTTTTTTGTGTTTTGAGATATTAATCATTGTTTACCATTTGATGTTATAAATACTTTTGAAGGCAGGACGAAGTCTGCCGGGTCAGCTATATAATATAAAACAGGATTATGAGGTCATAGCTTATTTCTCAGTGAATTAATTTAACTAAAATAATCAAAAATTGCCTTTTTAAATGTTTCCGTATTGCTTATGACCTGTATGTTCGAAGGTAGTTTGTTCCAAATATAAATACTATTAATATAAAAGTGTCACTCCGACATCAGACATCTTCGGCGTTGTGGTATTAAATCATTTGTTCTGTTTGAACGTGTAAACCTAAGTCTGTTGAAAAGATACGATGGCTCGTGGGTGTAAATTATTTTATCAAGTACAATTAGCGTACGAATTTTTAATAAATCGGAGAAATTAACATTGAATAGCTTTTTTACAAAAGGCGATATGTAGTCATATTTTCCTAACCCATAAACATACCTAATGACAGCATTGAAGGTTCTGTTAAGTTTAGCTATACTTTCCCCGTCTGTACTGGCAAAAAGGTCACAGCCATATATATTCACATAAAGGTTTAAAATATTGCGCATTCCATAGCGACCTAAGCATACCATAAGTTCTCCCATTAACAGATAGTATATGGTCAGACCACGTAAGCGTAGTATTAAATTTAATTCTGAGGTTCTTAGTGTTATCAACAACTTCTATTCTTTGACTGTTTATGCAAATATTATATTCCAATCTAAACTTCATTAGCCTTGGTAACAGTCGAGATAATCTTCCATTAGCTGAGACACAATGGCTACGATTTTCCAAATATGACGAAATTAGACTAGTTGATGAAAAGGAAAGATTGAACATTGTTTTTAGTTTTTTAGATAGAACTTTATGATTCACAGAATAAAAAGCTTTAGAATGGTCCAAAAGAATTAATAGGGATATATTACCAGCATCTACATTTTTACGCATATCCTCTGGAACATCAATAAGTGCTGTTATACAACTACGTTTTCCACGAAATCCTGATTGTCTATCTGTGAGAAGATTTGATAATCTTATATAGTCTGTAAGTTGTTTATGCAGTAGCTTCTCAAAAACTTTCGATAAAAACGGTAATATGGCTATAGGACGGAAATCGTTATCAGATTTCGTAATAGGCAAAATCTTTGAATTTTTCCATCTTTCCGGAAAAGTACTCTTTTTATAATTGTATTAAAAATAAATGTAATTTGGCTGATAATCAGAGGAAGAATTAATTTCAGAAATTTGGGGTGAATATTATCGAGACCCATGGCGTTCGATTAGACTGCGAAACAGCTAAAAATTACTTCATTTTGATGAACGCAACTGAAAGAAAAAGAATTATCACGTTGATCCGTTACCGACAGATGGTTATACAAATTTACGTCGACGTTAACAGCTGTTGATTCAGTAAATTTTTCATTAAGCTCAACGATGTCAACATCGTTTTCCGTTTCAGGGCGGGACTTACCAAGAACAATTTCATTCAAAGTTTTCCAGGATATCTTAGAGTTAATTGCCGAAGAAAATACTCTATAATAGTGGTCAGTTTTCGCCTTCTTTATCAATTTATTAACACGTCTTCGTACACTACAGTATTCCATACGAAGTATTTCTGTTTTGTAAAGTTTCCAGCGTCTAAAAATTAAATCTGAATCAATAATTGCATTTTTTATGTCGGAGTTGAACCATCTATTCGTCAGTTTCTTGTTGGAAACTGGTTTTATAGGACAGACTTAGAAAAAGCGTTTTCAACATTTGTTTCCAGAAAAGTCAATTGATCAATTGATCAACAAAGAAAATATCAAGCAAAGTGTTAATAGTTGTTGAATAATGCGTTGTTGTAGTAGTGTTGGTGGGGTACAATCCAATAGAATGCATATTATCTAAAACCGTATTTTCTGAGAGGATGTTTGAATTAAAATCCCCGCAAACAATTATGTCTTCATAGCCTATAGCCACATTCTCTAAAACACTATGGAAGTTCGCAGTACTTATTCTCCGATTGGGCTGATAAACACAACCCAAGAGTAACTTATTACCACGCGATTGAATTTCAGTAAATAAATATTCTATAACATCTTGACAGTTAGATTTACATAACGTCTTAGAGCATATATTTCCCCTTATGTAGACAGAAACTCCACCCCCAAGTGTTTCTCTGCCGCATCGTAACAGTTTATATTTTTGCAAGCCCACAATATCATCAGCAACAGACTTATTAAGCCACGTTTCGGTAATACATATGACATCTACACCGGAATTGTCAAATATATATCGGAATTCATCGATCTTGTTCCGTAAGCTCTGTGCATTGATATGACAAACATTTAGCCCAGATCTTTGCCTACAAAGGACACGGGTCATATCAACGATCTTCGGAACTGAAAGTACTACCAAGTTGATGAGTCATTTTGGCGTAGAATACGTCTTACCTTACTGTATAGGGAGTCATGTCAGATTGTTATTGTTGTAATCTTTATTTCATTGATTATGAGAGATAACTTTTTTTAAATATTTTTTTGTAGGTAAATGAAGATGTTATCTTTCGTTTGATATACATTTCATATTGGTTGATATCTTCCTAATATTTAAATTTCTCAAATGAAAATTGTTTAAACACATACACTCAAACATATGTGTGGTGTTTGGTTGATGGTTTGAGTTTGTAGCGTGAACACAACTATGCTGCTGTTTCAGTGTGGACACAAACCTTCGGCTGTTGTTTTGATTGATGAAATATTGAAATTTCGTATATTTACTTATGTATTTAAGTGAAATAAAATGTTAAATGTGAATTTGAATTTAACATGGATATATAGTTATAAAAAATATATGAAAAAATTAATTCATACATTTTTATGTTAAATGAAAGTGCTGCCAAGTAAGCAAAATAACAATGCTGCTTGATGCTGTTTGACAGGATATGAGAGTTGACGTTTAGTAAATTAAAATAAAAACTACTAATCCAAATGGCACCTACACGAAATACAAGAAAGCAACGAGTGGTTGTTATGCAGAGAAATAAATACTCAGGTAAGTTTTGTGTTCCCTTGTTTATATATATTTTTATTAAAAATGTTAATTAATTTTAATTTTTTTATTAAAAATGTTAAGAAATTTGTTGTGCTCTTTCTATCTTATCGGATGGCGTATTCTACGTTAAACTTAATGGCCGTGTCTCTGACATAGCCTGCAGGAACAGTCCGTGGCCGAAGGCCTCGGACAACTAACTGTCTGCTGTTTTTTTTAATAGGCAAGACGAAAACGATAAAAAAATAATACTTAGTTCATAACCAATACGGAATTTGAAGGCATATTTATATACTGAGTTTAAAGGCATACAAAAATACAAAATATTGGGCGCATAAATTGAAAAAGAGATTAAACAAGCATATTTTGATAAATTTGATAACAGAAAACATTTATACAAACTATGACAACATATAGTGGAGTACAAGGAATAGATAATTAAAAGTATGCTACACGAAAACACTTACAACAAATCAGAATTATTGTAAACATATTTAATCTTGGATGAAAATATTATCTTCATCACGAAAAAGGCTTTTCAAGTCCTCCAAACTATCAACACGCATTGGTACATCATCTTCAGTCATTTTCAAGTATACTAAGCCGCCATTTGTGAAAGTAATAAATATGTCCTTAGACTTTTTAACTTTTAACGTAGACAATAATATCTTGTGATTTGACGATGTAAGGTTTTCATTTACATAAAAGGAGCATTGGAGCCGTAGCAAATATGATTCAGCAATAAGTTAGTCTTAATCGCTTGACGAAAAGAGTAAGAGTTTTTAAAATAAAGTTTTTATCATATGGTGAGTACAATTTAACTATAGTTACGGCATCTGGGGAAAACCCCTTAACCCTGTTGTTCTGGTTTTGCAGGCGGTAAATGGATTTAACCATTTTCAACCATTATTTGAAGAGTGCTACAAATGTCGTTGAACACACTAAGAAGATCTTCCTCTTCATGGTAGGGTATTCCATTAATACGAAGATCAGAGGCAATAAGAGAGTTCTCCTGTCTCTGCAATTGGGATTTCAGTGTTTGCACTTCGCCTTTTAGACTTTTTACCGCATCCACGACAGTTTCCAACTTTATGACTATTTCGTTAATACTCTGCATATCTCTCAAAAGATCATTTAATTTGGCATCAAACATTTTCCCTTATCTTGCGTTATCAAATCAAATCCGAAAGCTCTTAAAAAGTCACTCTTTACAATGGGAATGTAGCTGAAATAGCTATGTTAATTATTAAAGTTTAGTTTTTTCATCAATGCTCTATTTGAGCCCTTAAAATTGCATCATGATTATACGAATAGAATATTAATATACATTATAGGTTTCCCATATAGATTCAAGTTTGCTATAGGGGTTTTTTTTCGTAATTTATATTGCATAAAGTAACGACAACTCTTTTCGTGAAGTTATGATGGCGGGAGAGAACGAAACAAACCATAGATTAACATGTACCAGGCCACATGTTTGAGCAAGTGGATGATTTGGGAAATAATGGAATGGATAAATGCAAAAAAGTACGCTACGGACCCAGTAGCAAAGTACCTATAATCAGGAAAAGGATATGTATCGTAGATGTTATGTAGGTGCTGTGCAATCAAAATCTTGATGCGCTTCAGATAATCCTCCCGTTATTGAAGCAACAAGTTTATTTGTAGACTGCTAAAAGTCTTTCTGTATATCAAGAGAGGGAATTAGGAGAACGTGGATCACATCACCGTTATTCGCCCAGTAGTTTAATGGCAGGTCATCGAGATTTCAGCGTCTTTAATAGTTGATATGTTTCTTCTTGATTTATGTACTCTGGTGAGTCTTCATCTGAGGCTCTTCCACACCTTCTGGCACTATATCTACGTCGAGAGGAGCTTCTTCTCTTGCTTTCTTCATATTTGGCATCATCATCACACTTGCATGGCAATACATGAAAATTTCTGTATGTTTGCTGAAAACTTTTCAGTTATTTCGTTTGAAAAATTACTTACCTTTTCTCTACCCATAATAATTTTCAAAATATCGTGGAAATAAAAGAAATGGAATGACGTAAAGTTTATATTTTTCATAAAACAGACTCACATTCACATTTAGACGAATTTATCTGCACATAGTGTTTTCTAGCCTTCAGGTAACTATTAATCAGTTATAATTCTTTGCCCCTTATTCCATAAAATGACAACTTATCTATCAAAATGTTATTAAGTCTGTTCGCGTACTGGATAATTTGTACAAATTTGTACAAATTATTACTATTTCTTACTTGATAGTGTTCGTTTACACCAAAAAGCCAGTAACGAGAGAGCAAGAGAGAGATTATTTTGACAGTTCGATGATAGAGAACTTGCAAGTTTTTACTGGAGAAATTTTTGCCAGTAAGAATTTGCAAGTAATAACATATGTTTTAAAACATATGTGTTATGTAAACAAACAAAATTAGGACGTAGATAGTATATGAAATAATAAATTTATCATTGGAATTTTAATTTTTAAGAGAAAATGTGATTTTTGAATATTTTGTTATAAATCTTTAAGTATTTCTGTTGAAACAGAAAACAGTTTTGGTGATTTGTAATGTTTTGTTCGAATTGCGTTTGTTGGTTCTTCCAATGTTTACATTGCATATCAGCTGTTTACATACAAAATTCTTATTTCTTGCAAGTTTTTACTGGATGTCGTTCGCGTACTTTTTGTTATATTTTTTACTCAGAGCGAAAAATCATTCTTACTCTCCGAAAACTAGTTACTTGATAATTTATACTGGAAAAGTACTCGAGCACAGCTATTATCTACCAGATCAAACGCTTTAGAAAAGTCGTAAAAATCTCCACCGTCATATATTGAATTGCCTACATTAACCACTGCTTCTGAGTACTACTACCCATTTTAAGCCCAAATCGCAGATTATATAATTGATTGCTTTGCTCCAAAAATTTAATTAACTGTTTATGCAATATTCTCTCAAATATTTTGTCGGTAACAGAGCTTTCGGCCGAAACTTTTCTACAGTATGTGCGCTAGCTTCCTTTGGAATAGGAGATATTGTACAAATTTTCAACTCTTCTGGATATTTTGCAGTATAGATAGAATTTTCTCAAGGCTTTACCAGTTATACCATTATGACCAGGACTTTTGTTTCAATTTAAACTTGATATTATTTCCTCCACTTCCGCTACACTTGCGCGACAGAACTAGAATGATTGTGGACATTGCCGTAAAGTATTAAGGTTTTTTATATCATAACTATTTCGCTTTTCAAATATCGAGGCATTTGTAAGAAGTATTCATTATTTGCGTCACATGCTCCCTTACCATTTAAAATCCACAGGCCCTGAACGTTCTTCAATGCCAAGTTTTTCTAGGGTTTCCTTGACTAGACTCAATATTTGATTAAAAGTACTCTTACTTACAAATTGTATTAGCCAATTTTATAATTTGACTTATTCCTTTTATCGTTTCTCAATTTCCGGTTTCTTATCCTTTTCTTGTTCCTTAATAGTTTTTCCTTTAAGTTTTTAAGAGCATTTAAATTGTCATTAACCGATGGGGCTATCAGATCCCCAACAAGCTTTCTCTCCTTTTTGGTAATTGTAGCACTCCTAATTAAATCTACAAAAGTTGTAACTCCCCCCTCGATGGATCATTAGATATATTTACCAGGTTCAAGTGTTGTTGTCACACTGAATGGAATCGACATAGAGTTCGTGAAGTTCCAGTGCTAGGACGAGTAATCATGTTGAGAAAATTTCTAGAATTATAGTGACATGAAACATTTAAGAGATCTGATACGTCCGTGTCGTTCATACAATTTACATTTGAGTCTCAAACTGTAATTCTTGGGAAGCGAGATATAAAAACACAGAAAAACACTCAAATCACATTTTTGAGATCGATAAAAAGTGGCAAGTTTCAATGGTCTTTCATTAACTTTAAAGTTTTCTATAGAAACTATTATCGAGTCTACAATGTGCTTGCTTTCACATTTCAAATTCAAGAATATACTGAAGATTACCTCTAACATACAGCGATGTTTCACCATACCAATGAAGCCTACAGAAGTGAATGGAATTATAACCAGAAATCTTGTATATATGGCTTAGGCGTGAATAAAACCATGTCCCATGATGGCTATAATATCAGGTAAAATTTCACACTTTGAAATGTTAGTTTTAAATCGGTTAAATTTGTCTACGAAAGAAATGATTCTTACATTTACAGAAACAATATGGAAATAACACAATTCGAAAGTTTTTAAATAATTGAAGCCCGTGGTGGGAGAAGGTGTTAACTCATTTTTTTTCAAAAACAATATTTTCCTTCTTTTAATGTTACCAGGGGCTTCAGTTTTCAAAAGCATTAAAATTGGAAAAGTAATTATTATTTGAGATCATAAAAAGAACAATAAAGATAGAAAAATAAAACAATATAAAATACGTATTTGCAGCAATTATACAGGTGATAAAGTCATCCAATCTTTGTACTTCAAATGCTTCTTGATCCTTGGATGACATTTTTTTGTTGTGGCTTCTAAAAGGATATTGTCTGCATCTTCTTCTTTCTTTATTAATCTTAGCCTAGTTATTTCACTCTTTTTGGCGTAGACTCTGCCACCTTATGGGTAAATGGATTGGTATCCAATAGACTGCAGTGACCTGGTATATTTAAACACCTCCACAGATTCTTTGCTTAAGAAGTTATGAACATACACCGATATAGTACCAACACTTTCTTTCAAGTTAGGCTTAGGCTCTTTTGCTAGCTACATATGTGTTAAATTCAACTACTCAACTTTGTTTAATATTCTTCTTCAATATTCTCTTCCTTCAAATTTACACCAATTTTATTTGAAATGCCAATTACAATGTCAATTTCATTTGATTCCTTATTAAAGTCAGGACCAATTATGATGTAATAATTTTTTACACGTTGGTCAGTTAGTATTTTTTCGGATTCTGTAATGTTTTTATTTCCAGTTTTAATTGTCGATTTTCTTTTTCAATACTTCTAATTTTCTTTTTGTTTTCTGTTACTGCTTTTAAAATATTTTCAAAATTTGTTGACATAAAGTTCTTCATTTCTTGCAGCTCTGTCAGCAGATCAAGGTTATTAAGCCTTATTTATATAAGTTGCAATTCCTTTCCAACTGTTTTATCAACGCAAAAACACGAATGAAAGACATATGCGTCATTGTTATTTTTGAACAGATGTTCATATTTTGTCTAACTGTGTACACAATACATTAAAGGCTTTGGCCCACTCCGTCACACTTAATGTTAAATATATTCTTTTTCTTCTTTCGCCTCAATTCTATATTGACCACAAATGATTTTGATCTTTTTTACACTTCTGCGACTTGTGGCCGGCATTTTCGATAAATTTTCAAATGGGAACAGGTTTAGTGTAACGCCCCCTCCCCGATTTTTTTCATTTTTTGTGGGCGTGGCAGGGGGCGTGAGAAGAAGACGAATTTCGAAAAATGTTGCGTGGCAAACGGTTTTTACCGGGTTATACGGTTTTCGGTTTTTTGTAGTATTTAATAACCGCTTATTTTGTTGATCTGGCAACTACTTTTTTCGTTTATAACCTCGGTTTTAGTGAATGTGGCATCTATAGCCGCTTTTTTTTGTTGATCTGGCATCTACTTTTGTCATTTATAAACTCTTTGTTAGTGAATGTGGCATCTTTTTGTGTTTTCAATTCGGGGCATGACCGTTTTTGTGAGAAAGTTAAATAATTGTTTGAACCGAACAAGTGTATTTAAAAAAAAAAGCGAAATAGTTTGCAAAATGAATATCATTTCCAGTGCAAACATTTTGACATTGTGAGATGCATGGGCCTGTAGCAAAGGCTGCTATAGAACAATTAATGGAGTGGGGTGTAATCCCTCCAGAAGGAGTTTTAAAGTGTCCCAATGGCCATTTTTGTTCATTAGTGGTAGCAGCAACTTTGGTTGGTTGGGCATGGAGGTAAGTTAGAAAGTGAATTTAGTATAGTATAAATAATGAAAATAATTTTTTCAGATGCCGCCTAAAATATAAAGAAGCCCATAAAAAAGTAGGCAAGTGCGATTTTAAACGTTCCCCCCGAAAAGGAACGGTTTTTGAAAAATCGCAATTGTCATTGTGGCAAATTTTACAATTTGTGTTTATGTGGCTCAAGAATGTCTCTCTTGACCTCCTAATGAGCGAGAGCAAGATCTTGGGTAAGGGTACTGGAGTTGACTGGAACAACTTCTGCAGGGAAGTGATTTTCTTTAGTTCGTTCCAGCATAATATACAAATTGGCGGACCTGGCATTGTCGTCGAAATAGACGAATCAAAAATTGGACGACGGAAATATAATCGCAGACATGCCGTGGAAGGCAAATGGGTGTTTGGTGGTGTCGAAAGGGTTTCGAATAAATGTTTTGTAGTTCCAGTGGAGGACCGAAGCATAGAAACCCTTTTGCCCCTCATCAAGAAGCACATTCGGCCAAGCTCTATAATTATTTCCGGTTTTTGGAAGGTATGTTTTTATTATAATTATGTATCTAGGTGAGATTTATTAAAACAAACTAATTTTCAGGCTTATGACTGACTGTCGGAGGAAGGCTATACCCACTTTAAGTTAACCATAGTTTAAACTTTGTGGACCCGGTATCGCACCAACATACCAACACCATCGAAGGACTATGGCGTCACCGCAAAGTTTCACTCCCAGTCTATAACCGGCGAAGATGTTTTTCTATGGCTATATTCAAAAACCGTGTGGCCGTCGGTGGTGCAATGGTTAGTGTGCGCGGCTTTTGTACACGAGATCCTGGGTTCGAACCCGGCTCTGACCACCTTCAAATTTTCTTTCGGCGGGGGCCACCTCGCATAGTGACGGCGACACTATCGAGTATCTAGCCATGAAAAAGCTTCTCAAAATACCGTTCGGAATCGGTGTAAAACTGTAGGTCCCAATCAGTGAGTGAAAACTGGAAAGTGCACAGCTCAGTGATTGTGAGAAGTTCTCCCCAGTCCCTTTATGGGATGTAATGGGAAACTATTTATTTTTTTTATTTTTTATATTCAAAAACATATATTTTTGAAGTGGTGTAAGGCCAATGAAAAATGTCCCTTCACGGAATTTTTATATTTTGCGGGCCAATTATATAATGCTGCTGGTGAAGAAAATTAAGCCTTGCGGCAAAAATACAGGGCAATGGCATCTTAAGAGCTAATAGAGGTAGTTGATGAGGTGGAAGAAGAAGAGTAATGTAGTTTATAATTGTTTTTTGTTTTGTTTTGCACTTTTTTAAATAAATTGAAATATATGTTTATGTTAACCAAAATAAAAAAAAATTTGTATTTGAAAGGGGGAAGTTACCGTCGCAGATACAACAAGATACAGCAACAACAAAAATATCAACAACAAAACCAAGCAAATATTGTTACCGGTTTTTTCTTGGTTTTGTTGTTGTGTTGTTCTAAATAACACATTTTTAGCTCCTGTTCGTAAGGGGTTATCTTGTTCGGACCGGACCCGAAAATCCGGATGTAGGCCCTATTTCCGATCCCAAGTTCCGAGTCGAATATCTCAAGAACCGGAGACTTGCGCGGAAATGTTTTGCATTTTTGGAGTCAGCTCATCGAGATCTATCAACAGTTGAAAGCGCAAGAAAATCCGAGAGAGGGGCCCTACACTAGACTTAAGCCAAATAATTAACCTTCACAAACAGCGATTGCAATTTTGACGTCTTTTCACTAGGGTTGTCAACTCCTTGCTCTTGTAAATTGCAGCAACCGAAATTTTGAGAACTTAGAATGGGGTTTATAGAAGAGGTAATTGCTGATATAGCGGATCAGAAACACCATGGAAAAATTGTATAGGGTACCTGCATTCGGGACGGCAACTCAACAGTATATACTTTTGAAATGACAGTGTATGGAAAAACTAACGAATGTATTTCTGTTTGGTGCTACTTATTGATATTGTTGCTTGTTACTTATGACGTTCCACATAAATGTGTTTCAAAGTCAAAGTCGAAAAAATTAGAAGTATTTAGCGCATTGGTCTTCGATAAGGTGGAAACATAATCTTATTGACATTTATTGCAACATTAAAAATGTGTTCCCCTAATTATTTCGTGCACTTCATTATAACGATTTTAATATTAAGTGTGTTTCTTTACCCCGCTAAAGTTAATTATAGCTTAATATCCGCGGGACAGATAAGCGATATTAAGTGGCATTTCAATTTCCAACTTAAATTCCGACTTGAGAAATGACAATGTTACCACATGTTCAATTTCAAGAAATGGCAACAAAAAGTTATCTAGATAAATTATGTTATCAATTCTTGCGAATGAAAATGTTATCAAGGAGAGACTCAAAGGCAGAAATTTGCCAAATAGCTTACACATATTAGCTTCATTAAAGTTATTTTATTTAATGGAAGACTGTGTATACTTTTATATCTCTAAATTTGAAGGATAGACTTATATTTGCGATTGAAAACAAAATTGAAAATAACAACAACGCGCGGTAAATGGTGTAAATATTAAACATGGTAGAATTATATATCAGGTATAGTCGTTTAAACAGGTGATGACATTTTTTCCATGTCATTTCTCATTTCACTTGTCAAAATCATATGAATTTTGTTTTTATACTTTTTTGTATTGTTGTATTGTTGGTATATATTTGTGTAGAGTTTACCAACTGAAATGAATGATCGAAAATAAAATGTCTGTTGTTGCTGCTTACACTGGCTACAAACGTGTTGCCGTATCGCATTTTATTCACCCATTACAGAAAATGTTTCCACATTTCGTAGTATTAAGTGTGGATCGTTTTATTTGGAAAGTCCTAAGTGGCTATAGCTTAACGGGATAAAAACAGCCTTATTGTCGGATTCCGGCCTAAATTGCAGAAAGTCTATAGTTTTCACAATGCGCGATATCGGGAATTACCTCTTCTCTATAAGCCATTAATTCTAAGTTGTCAAAAATATATAGGTGGTGTTAAAGTGCTAAAACTGCAAACAAAAAAATCTGCGTCTTCCACTTGGGAATTTAAAGAAAACTGGCATTCTTAAAATAGTTTTTGTGCACACCATACTTATGCTGCATTTCATCATCCTTACAATTTTGGAAATGCAACCGAATTATTTCAAAATTAAAAATCTCATTGTTGTTTCAAGTGCATTTCGGGAGTTAATTGTTTTCCCTGAGATTTTTTTTTGTGTATTCTACGTGATCCAGAAAGCGTTTTTTTTGCTAACCAAATGCTGTAGCTTCAACTTTTTTCGGCAGAAAACATGAGCTTTTAGCCTAAAAGGAATTAAATTTTTCTAAAAATAACTCGGATCCAAGACAACAACAATTGAGGTATTTTCTAAGTTATTGCTTTGACAGTTTTTTTCAAAACCTTTAAGTCAATAATTTTGTTGAATATTGTTAAATTTTTATATAATAATTTAACAATTATAGGGAAGAAATGTAAAAATGTTATGTAAATGTTACTTTTGTTGGCTAATATATTTAGCCATAATCCCAAGAGTACTAAGCACTAGAAATTTGTAGAAAAATGTCACTTACATTTGCTTCAAATTGGGCACTTATAAGGAACAACTTGGAAAAAATAATAAAATGTTGCACTTCTAGACACATTTGGTGACCCTAAGTGTAATTTTAATTGATTAAAGAATTTTGGAGAGTAGGCAAGAAATGTCTGGGCTACAATTCTTTCGAAGAGAGTCAACCCAATTTTTGTACCGGGAACCGGCAAATGGCAAAAAATATGTAATATTTCAAGTATTCTTTGACATTTCGTCATTCAATGGAGTCGTGGTATGTTTTTTTCTGAAAGGCATATTATAAAGAATTATGTAATGAGGAAAAAGCCACAATATCGTCGAAGACTATAATGCAATATTTCAAAGTGCTGGGGATTTATTCAAATATAATCGCAAACAGAAATCTAGTCCTCAGCTGATATATTCTTTGGTCTGTACATACAACTATATTTACAGCCAACTAAAATTTGGCGGTTCCTTGGACTATCACATTATTCAGTTGTGATTACCAGTACATAATTGTATTCAGTATCAACAAATGTTGTGCATTTCAATTCGTTTTCCAGATACAGACAGTTTTTCTAAAATTTTCATATGTATTTTCGACCAAAAATGGGGATGGGTTACCCTGGGTATCATATGTATGTTTAAGTTATTTTGTGGCATCCAGAGTAATAGTTCCTCCAGCCAAGTGTACACAATTGTTTGCATGTTTTGTGAAGGCGTCAATAGTGGCGTCATATTCAACGATTATGTTTAGAAGTCTCACTTCACCTCAATTTATAATAATAATCACCCCTACCCTGTAAGTCGTCTCCCAAGACGTCGTCGTCTCAAAGTCGTGGTCTCCTGTTAACGACGGCTTTGACACATCAATGTAAAATCGGTACCATATGTATAAGACGTCGTGGCCAGTGACTCCTGTGTATCGATAATTTACTACCAAAAAGTTTAATCCCTAACGTGTAAAGAAAATGTTCTTCAATTTGTTTGCTAGCATGTATTTTTTTCTTGATCTAAGTTCAAGTTCTAGCGATGAAGAACAGAGAAAATGCCTTCGTATACAAAGAAAATGTATATGGCAAAGGTCAGATATATTTAACTTTCGCGGGGAATAAGCATTTGTAATGTAAATTATATTTTATTATTCAATAAAAAAAAGTAAGTTTTATGATTTTTATAGTCCCAAGGCTTGGAGTTTTCTCCAGTTCTTTCATTAAATTTTCGTACTGTGTTGCATTTGTAATTTTAAATATTTTTCCATTTTATTTTTATATTTCACTTTTCACCAACTTACAAATCAATCAAAACACAACTGTTTGCATCAAGGCGTAGCAAGTCGTATAGAAAAAGCGTAACGACCAAAAATAAGTAGAGGCGACTCAACCTGGTTGTAAAAACTCCATTTCGAGTACCAAGTACTCGTCGTCTGCTGTCGACACGACTTCAGAGGTGCCAAAATTAACACGCGACACAAGACGTCGACGTTAGCTGTCGCCGACGACTTACGGGGTAGGGATGAATATGTATTCTTCTCTGGCTGATAACTATACACTTTATTGTTTTCCACAACTTTGTTTATCACTTTCTGTTTAAACTATTAGTTTTTCTGTAAAGTCCTCGTGTAAAATTCCAATATACGTAGTTTCTCTTTGAAACAAAGCCTCTTGTGAAAAATTGAATACATAACTTTGTAACAAGTGTGTTTGCAACAGAAACTAAATTATGGTTACAGCAACTAATATTTAAACACGAATTCTAATATTGCACTTTTTATTAGTTGCATCTTCAATTTCAGATGAATGAAGTTTTAAAATACTCAAATTGGTTATTACATCTAAAATTCGGTAGTGGCAGCTTGTATTTTCTAAGACCTATTTTTAATCTAACAATAACATCGACAAATAATTCTGATGTTTGACAATTACTAATTCTGATTATAATATAGACTTTATCATGGAATTTCCAATGCTTGAATTGATTTCCAACTAATCTTTTCCCTGTGTGTAACAAGAAATTCTAATGATCCATGTCGTTCAAAATGTTTTGGTTTGGTTGAGACCTTAAACATAAACCATCTATTTAACGCGTAGTGTTATTTGTGCATTCGTAATGCATTCCATCAAAGCTTTATGAAAATCAAACAAAACAAATATTTAGTATTTTGACATTAAATTTAGATTTTTTTATGGCTGTTATGTATTTTTGTTTTTTAATAAATGAATTACATATATTACGTTAATAAAGTATATTTTTTTCAGTACTCGATTTAACGAACTTCTCGATTTAACGAACTTCTCGATTTAACGACCAGGCCTGAAAGTAAATTGTGTGTTATATCGTGCGTCGCCTGTATGATTTAGTCTGAATATAAAATGGGGTTTAAATCAAAATTCAAACATTTTCCGTAGAGACAAAAATGGGTTTGTTAAGTTAAAAACTGTACGCAGAGTCCCAAAATGGGTCATATTAATTTTTTTGATGGAAGAGAACAACAAATGACGACCCGTTTTTACAGCGGATAGAAATGTGCCTTGGTTATTGTTTTGAAATAAAGAAATGCAAGTCTGAAAATTTTCGAGTTGTGACACTTTTGTAGATAGGGTGCGATGTTTAGATGAGGAAAATAAATAGAAGCATCGCTTGTGTAGGAATATTAACTTATTTTTCAATATCTGTGGTAAAAATTGTCGACCTCTTACAACTCTAGGTATTAGTTTTTTTACTAATTGTCACTATTGAAAAGCATTTGTTTAAATTATCCATTTTACTTATAGAGTGATATGTTTCAACAGAGTCGTGAGCGTTACAGTTGCGCAAAATTCTCGTCAAAAGTCATTGGGCGAATTGGTGATTTTATACAATTTGAATTTATACCAGAATTAAGAGCCGTTGTATTCGTTCCTATCAAAAACCCATTTGTAGCAGATATTATTGTTTTGAAAGTTATAAGCATCAATTAAATTAAATTTTAAGTCAGTTTTTCCAAATCGCCTAGCGCTCGTTATCCCTCGCATTCTTTTCTGTATTAAATTTCCATCTAGGATGTCGACCAGTTGTTGTAACGCACCCCCTGATTTTAATTGTGGTGCAACAAACAAAATCGGATATTGGAAAATGCAAAAGTCGACATTTCAACAAAACAAACATCGATTTCGAATTTTTACTACAAAAAGTACATTAGTCGAATATCGATTTAGACAACCCTAGGTGACCATAATAAATCACAAACCAATGCTGGCTACTGAATATGTTCTTAGTTCAAAACAAAAAATCATTATCAACCCACAAATAGTAATTATACAAATCGTGTTTAACTCGTACCAAAGTTCTAACGAATTTGTTTCATCTCGGAAACTTGAATGTTTCACTTACCCATATTATACCCACGACTGGTTATCCTGCAGTTCGAGCTAATAAACAGTTATTGCTTTTAGTTTGCATTGAATTTCAAATTTTTCACATTGAGTTCCCTCTCACCAGCCATAGCAATAATGACGCTTAAAATGTGTCTTGATATTATTACGACGCGTGTTTGAAGCGCTGCTATCATCAGCAATAATGTTTTTTGAATCATGTCGCACTGTTGCCACATGGATAGCAAGAGGAATTAATTATTTGGCACAACTTGTCATTATCTGCATATTTCTAACATCAAATACTTTATGACAAACAAATTCAGTTCATTAAAGTGTAAGGAAACATATCCCACGCTTTCATGTTGTGCGGTATTATGAAATTCATTTATGATAATATTTTCAGACGTTTCACTACATTAAAAGCATTATGTAATTTAATCACCCTTTCATTGTTTTCAACACGCGCTACATTATTTGTATTATATACTACTCCACTCCATTTGAAATCGCTGTCGCTTTTCCCTCCGACACACCATTGGATCCTATGATAGATGGACCACATCCTTTGCTGCGGTCCAGTGAATGACTAGTTTGCTTGTGACTCATGCATATTTTAAAGTCTGCTATTGTTTACTGATTAATACTGTCAAACGGCATTGGAACACTGCAGTGTCTGAAGTCAGTGGGCTGTGTGTCACCAATACCATGAAGTTGTAGTCGATCCCTAACACAAAGATTGCGGCGTCACTGTGAAATACTTAGCAATCCCTTCCAACTATTGGCGAGAGCATAATGATGATATTGTAAACTATACAGCTATCGGAAAATGACAATGTAGACTATGAACAAATTCACAGAATCAACCTAACATCCTGCCACCCCACGACCATTGAAATAGAGTCTTGTAGTTCATAAACGAGATAACTGAATACAGTGGGGAGCATAAATGAGTACATGTTCATACATTTCTTTCGATTCAAAGCATATGAGAATCGCAATAATAAAGCAAATATTTTTAGAACAAAGTTCCTTATAGCACGATGCGGAATGGGGGCTAAATTAAAAAAAAAATAAACAATCTTGTTTAACAACTTTATTACATCCCAGTATTACCAACTGTATTGGGTACTTTTGCTTTGGTTTGTGTCTAGACTAACAGATGGTGTGAAATGTCTTGTTTAATGGGAAGTTTTCTAGGTGGAGCGCCTGTAACCAATATCTATCTATCTATCTATTAAGTATATAAAAATTTGTTTGTGTTTAGACACAGAAACGCCTGGACCGATCTTTTTGTAATTTTCACGGAATGTAGCTGTGTGGTCGGCGGTGAAAATAGGTTACTTGAAGTTTTTGGTATATGAAGTGGCCGTGACCCCGCCCATTTAACCCTATTTTTGAAACCGCAATATATGGACGACTGTTTCATCAATCGCCTTGAAAATTTGTGTGGATGCATTTGTCAGAAAAATTTGTGATCCAACAAGAAATGAGCGGGATCGGATTAGTGGGCCTGCAAACAACTTGAAATTTTGTACGACTCTATCTCAAGAACTATCCGAGGAATGAATATGAGATTTGGTATGTAAGTTGTTCGTAAAGTTGGAATTACAGCGAGGGTGAAACTGGGCGGTGCCACACCCCCTCGTCGAAAATCGCTCTGGCGGCTTTTCGAATAGACCGATTGGTATGAAAATTTTACAATGAGGTACTGATGACTTGCTGACAGTCCTTGGCTATATTAGGAAGTGATTCGACAAAGGGAAGTTCAAAGCTTCTAACTAAAAAAAAAATATTTGAATCAAATCGGCCATATATCTTTTGAGATACATTGAAATTTGTTCACAACTGCGTGGTGTACGAACAATTGTTTGATACAGTGTAGGAATGTGAGGTTCGGTACATATACTACTGATATGATGCAAATTACTTTTTGGGGAAAACCAATGAAAATACGGCTATTAAAAAGGTCAGCCTATGAAGCTAAGAAAGCGATCACAGGTACGAATGAATACGAATATCATTGAGGTCAGTTTCGAGAACATTCCACATATCTTTATCCCATTATTGCATTTTAAAACAGAAATTCCGAATAATCTTCTAGAAGCAACTATAATCACTGGAAATTATATTTTAATATTTAATTTTTTCCTTCTCTTTGTGGTCCGACGGGAAACCAACAAATTGAAGAGGGGGTAGAACACGCGATTTTAAGCACAAAATGTGAATTGCCAATATTTGGGAAAAATTATAGTTTAGGAGTTAACAGTTTTTCTTGTTTTTAATTTATTTTACTTTACTAACTATTAGTAATGGTTACCATCCCCTTTGTTTTTAATAACTTCAAATATTCGGGTTTTTATTGAGAGATAAAGATAATTTATGTATGTAATCCAACGAAATTTGATTCCAAGCATCCTGAATGGCCTGAATTAGTGAATACTTGGCATCAAATTGTCTACCTCCTTCATAGACCTTACGAGATAACCAACCCCAGACATTTTCGATAATGTTTAGATCTGGCGAATAGGGTGGCCAGTCAAGAATATTAACATTTTGGCTTGCAATAAACTCCTTTACTACTCTGGCGTTGTGTATAGGGGCATTATCGTGTTGCAATATCCAAGATATGGGACCAACTAGTTCACTGAACTTCGGAATAGCCGATTCCAATAACGTTTTATAGCTTTCACCAGTCATTTTTGCACTTTGAAATTCAAGTTCGATGGTGCCGTAGTACGTAATAGCACCCCACACCATAACGTTACCCTCTCGGCTGTGATGTGGATTCAAAAAGCGTTTTTCTTTGCCCAGATCATGGAAATAATAGTTGTAGCCATCAGGCCCATCTCAATTAAACTTCTTCTCATCCGTAAATACTACGGTTCTCCAGTCATTTACTTGACCTCTTGGCTGCACGTCCCATGCCATGTATCCTCTTGCGAATTGAAGACGCTGTTCCGTACGAGGCTTTTTTTTTATTTAAGGTATTTATGATTTGTTCAGGTATTTAAGATACTCACAGCTCTTAATTACTCTGCGTACTGATGACTTGGTTGCTTCCACTCCAGCTTGAGCTCTTATTTTTGACAAGGATAAGGCAGAATTAGAAGCAATTCTGATGATTTTTCTTTTCTCGTACGTAGATAAACACAATCAAACCCTTCCTTTAAAATTTTGTCCATACCCCTCGGGGTCCTTGATGTAATTGTCGACAACTGTTGGGCTCCGTCCAATTTTTTTAGCTATTGTGCGGTTAGAATATCCTTCAGAACGGTAAACGTCGATTTTAGTTTTAGTTTTAGATTTAAAATTTTTTGTTTTGCCTTTTTTAAATAGTTTTGCAATTGAATAACTACTCTGTTTTTTCCTGTACTAACTATTCTTGGATCGCAAATAATCATTTTCATGCACACCCACAGTTCGAACTTGGTGAGAATATCTCTGATTCCTTCAGATATAGACTTGGCTTTTCCACCAAGTACCCCTAGACTGATTTCTTTACTTTAATATTTTAAAACTAGTACCTGAACTTCTTTACCATTATTTTTTTTGCCATCAAAGTGGAGACACCAATTTTCTTTTTTTAATGGATTTTTTTAATAACTCTTCTTTTTGTTCCGCTGATTTCATAACTGCCTGGTTGCGAAGGTGTGTAAATTTTAAAACCAGATTGAGCCAATTCCTTACAAATATTTGTAGCCTTTCTTGTACTATTTTGCTAAAGCATTAAATCTTCCAATTAATATCTTTTGACTAGGCATTTTGTTCAATTTGTTTAATTGAGCCACTTTATTTGGAATCATTCGAGACATTGATAAACTGTTTTGGAATGTGGTTAATTGCTTTGTCCACATTTTGGCATTTATTGAACCACTTATACACTTTTCTTAACAGACAATTGAAACACACTGTAAATCGTAGATAAAGGAAATAATAGATATAGCGCACCCATTGTCAACTTTGTTCACTAGGTGCTGTCCTGTACTAGTGTCACTTTCACTGAAGTTTCCCATAATTCTCATTGACGTTTGTTCAAAATTGTGGGAAATTTTTCTTAAAGTAATTTAAACAAGGAAAATATAACAAAATTCAAATGATTTTATATAACAGCATTGGTTTCTTAGATAAAAAACAATTTCAAAGCCATGAAAACCCGTAACACCGCCCAAAGATGAACATGCTGGAACACCTTTTTAATCTAAAAACTTCCCCCCGCTAAAACTGTATCAACTTCTGTGGTCGCAGATGCCAAACCCGGTAGAGTGACTGAGGACCAGCAACAAGGAATGGTAGCTGAACCGGAAGAAAAACCAATTTATTAGGACTTAGTCGGTGGTGTCATGGCTTTGCAATTCGATTGCCATGAGATATTCTACGTTAAGCAACGTGTTGTATTGTTGTTTCGAAGTGATATTTTTATTGAAAATATTTTTTTAGAATTTTAATGTCATATTTTTTAACTTGTTTTTTGGGAACAGAAAATATCCCATTTATTGCTTTCAACGTCATCTAGAAAATTACCCATTACACTAAAACTTTCCCAACACATGTGCTTCATCTATTTGTTTACTTTATCTATGCTATAAATCACGAAACCAAAGTATAGGAAATAATGTTGGCTATTCTCGAAAACGTATCGAAGAAGTGGTCAATAAAAACGGTAAATTTTGTACGACAAACAAAAACGAATTTTTTACAATCAAACACATTTATTTTGGTTTTCCATTTTATTTAAATCAATTCCAACGACATCTCATTGCATACAAATACCAATTTTCAGACTTCATCGCTGATGGTGCGTGAACTTTTTTGACGCTAGCGAAAAAGTAGAAACGTATTCCTGCATAGTTTTTAACGGTATATTCGATTACACTGTGTGTAATTTTTTAAGTCTTGGAAATATAGCCATATACAGACACCACTACCTGATGTGATCATTTTGCCTGGCTCATATCATGCAAGTTTTGATTTACTCTCTGACGGAAAGTTGTAGCTCTTGTTAAAAAGAAAAAAATTGTGAACATATAAAATCAAAAAAAAACTTCATCTACATGGTCAAAATCGGGAAAAACTTTAAAAAATTCGATTTTTTTAACTTTTTCCCCTGTTCAGGTCCATAGGTAGCAAATCGTTCAAAATAGTTATGTGCATTTGAAAATCGTCAAAATCGTGAAAAGTCATCCGACATAACAACTTTTTAAGTTTTTAAAGTTTTATACCTTATTTTAAAGGTATTTGAATTTTCTTTCTAAAAATTATTTCTTCTTTTTTAATTTATTTTTTTGTTATTTTTAAAATCTGGATTTTTTTACTTAATTTCTGTTTTCCACCATCTTCGAACAAATCAAAAACTCTGAAAAAAATATTTTCTGAAAGGTCAATATAGCCTTAATATTCCCTGTAAATTTCAGAATGGAAGTCATCCATTTTTTTAATACATTACTAGAAGTTAAATACTAAAAAATTTTAAATGTATATACATTTATATAGAAGATTCAGCTGTAAGTGATGTAGTATGAACTTTAATTTGTCTCTCATGGTACGGAATAAACGCATGGTAGCCTAAAGTACCTAGAATCATTTTGCATTCTTTAACTTTTTTTTTCGTGCTCAGTATATTTTTTATACCCTCCACTGTAAGTGATAGAGGGTATATATCAGTTTGTCATTTTGATTGTAACATATAGAAATAAGGGGTCGCACATAAAGTAAATATATTCTTGATCCTTATAACAACCGGAGTCGATATAGCCATGTCCGCCTATCCGTCTGTTGAAAACATTCTCACGACTTCAATCGGCGATAACGCGATTTGGTTTTTGGCCAGAATATTCCACGTTTTCCTGAGCCGTTTGGTATTGAAAATCAGCGAAATAGGTCCATTGGAAAAAATTTTACGATTGGAAACGTGAAAAAACTCATAAAATTTTCATATTAATTTTTGTAGTTTTATACTAAACTACTCCTTTTGCCGTGTGGTGAATTTCCATGTTGTAAATCTTTGTTGTTCTTTATAATAGGTAAGTACTTTAGAATGTTTAGATGTACTTTCATGTGTTCATACATTTATATGAATTTTGTCACACTTCATCTAAGCTCGCTGTGGCCTGATGGGTAAAGGGTTGCGCGTTGGAGTCTTAGGGTTGTTGGTTCAACTCTCGTCCCGGCTTGTTTTTTTTAACAGTTCTTCAAAAAATGCTTTTTGATTTTTAAAAAATGCTTTGCAGCTTGTTTTTTTTTTTTTTAACAGTTCTTCAACAAATTCTTTTTTATTTTTTAAAAATGCTTTTTTATTTTACTTGTGAGCAAGTAACTTATTTCTATTTTTTTTTGAAAAAGTACATTTTCTTAAAAAAGTACATTTCTTAAGTACATTTCAAAGTACATTAAGTACATTTCAAAGTACATTTCTTAAGTACATTTCATTAAGTACATTTCTTAAGTACATTTCTTAAGTACATTTCTTAAGTACATTTCTTTCTTAAGTACATTTCTTAAGTACATTTCTTCTTAAGTAAATTTCTTAAGTACATTTGTTCTTAAGTACTTAATAAATGTTCATTTCTTAAGTACAGTTCTTAAGTACATTTCAAAGTACATTAAGTACATTTCAAAGTACATTTCAAAGTACATTTCAAAGTACATTTCAAAGTACATTTCAAAGTACATTTTCTTAAGTACATTTTCAATGTGAGCATTTGAGCATTGTGAGCAATGCATTTGTGAGCATTGTGAGCATTTGTGAGCATCCTGCATTTGTGAGCATTTGTGAACAAGTAATTGCATTTGTGAACAAGAAACTTATTTTTATTTTTTTTAAAAAAGTACATTTTCTTAAAAAAGGTCCTTTTTAAAATTTATTATTTTTCTGGTTAACACTAAGGTGGAGGGTATCAAAGATTCGGCACAGCCGAATTTAACACTTTTACTTGTTTTTTGTTATTTTTGTTTGTTATTTAACTTCTAGTAATGTATTAAAAAAATACACTTGTGAACTTTCACACCGCGTACTGAATTATTATTTTGTAAACTAGAGTCATTTAAACTTGAACAAACCTATAAATTCTTAGATGTTAAATAAAACAAAATAAAAGCTGTTATTTAAATGCTGCTAAAAGTCTAAATGCTTTAAGTCTATTTTATTTCATTACTTAAAAATAAATAAAATTGAATATTTACTTTTTCGTGAAAAAATAGAACTCATTCGAGTTCCATTCTCAAATTTACAGGAAAAATTAAATTTATATTGGGCTTAAAGAAAATATTGGCACGTTGCGGGATGGGGGCTAAGTGGAAAATTTTTAAACAACTTTTTTTTAACTACTTTATTACAACCCATTATTATCAACTATATTGGGTACTTTTGGTTTGGTTTAAAGGGATGTTTTCTAGGTGGAGCCTGTGTATTACATATTGTAGTTTTGAACCCAATAAAAACTAAACTTAGAAAAGCCAAAGTGCAAGACTGGCAAATCCATGAACACAACCCTCAGTATGGAATTACATTTGGCAGCACTCTTACACTCGTACTTTTGGTTTGTGTCCAGAATGGGAAATTTTCTAGGTGGAGCCGTTTATTACATATTATAGTTTGAACCGAATAAAAAGTAAATTTAGAAAAGCCAAAGTGAAAGAAGTTTAAAAAAATAACATCTTAAAGAAGTACCTTTGCTTAAAAAATTAATTTTCTTACAAAAAGTACCTTTTCTTAAAAAAATTAATTTTTTAAATAAGTACCTTCTCTTCAAAAGTACATTATCTTACAGCAAATTGCCTTGTCTTAAAAAACTAAATTTTCTTTAAAGAATACCTTTTTTGGAATGCAAAATAAATTTTCTTGAGATAAGTACCTACTCTTAAAATTATATCTGTTCTTTCGTAAAAAAAGCTTTTCTTCAAAAAAAAATACCTTCTCTTACAAAAAATAGCTTTTCTTACAAACATTCCCTTTCTTAAAAGTACCATTTCTTAAAAATAAAGTACCACCTTTCCGTTTGTTTTCTTGAGATATGTAGCCTTCCTGAAAATAAGTAAATTTTCTTAAAAAAATAACCTTATCCTAAAAAGAGTACCACTTCTTTAAAGAGTACCTGTTCTTAAAAACGTATTTTTTGTAAAAAAAAATCATACTCTTAGGCATTTTCTTAGCTTAGTGACGGCGACACTATCGAGTACTTAGCCATGAAAAACCTTCTCAAAATACCGTTCTGAACCGGTGTAAAACTGTAGGACCCAATCAGTGAGTGTAAAACTAGAACGCGCACAGCTCACTGGTTTGTAAGCAGCTCGCCCTCATCCTTTCACGGGATGTAACGGGAAACCATTTTTTTTATTTTAATAAAAGAAGTACCTCTCATCAAAGAAAGGACCTTTTCCGGAAAATATAATACATATTCTAACAAACGGGGCTTAAAAATATACTTTTTTGTTTAAAAAACACATTTAATAAATAAAAAGTTTCTTAACAAAAGTTTATCATTTTACAATAGCCGCCTTAGGTGTGTTGGAAGTAACTAGTACATAATATCTAGAGAAAGGAACTTCGTTCCAACCGCGTGTCCCTTGACACCTCATTTAATTTTTTTCTCAGATTTTTCGACTTGTTCGAAGATGGTGGAAAACGGAAATTAAGTAAAAAACAAAATTTTAAAAATAAAAAAAAAATAAATTAAAAAAATTACAGCAGACAATTGTCCGAGGCCTTCGGCCACGGACTGTCCCTGCAGGCTGCGTCAGAGACACGGCCATTAAGTTTAACGTAGAATACGCCATCCGATAAGACAGAAAACATATATAACAATAAATTCATTTGCTTATATTATTTATCATTTATTGTTATATATGTTTTCTGTCTTATCGGATGGCGTATTCTACGTTAAACTTAATGGCCGTGTCTCTGACACAGCCTGCAGGGACAGTCCGTGGCCGAAGGCCTCGGACAACTGTCTGCTGTAATTTTTATATTTACCAACGGCATTTGATTCAAGTCCGTTTAAAAAAAAAATATTATGTTCAATTTTTTTAAACTTAATTTAATTTTTGTATTTTAATTAATATTTTTATTGAAATAAGTTCTGCGAATGTTGAGAGGGCCGCCCTAATATTAAAAAAGGTTTACCTTATCGAGTCTTCGCATTAGCATTCGAGCGTTGTGTGAAAGCTTTACGCTTTACAATTCAAAATTAATGTTACAACAGCTTTATTGAAGCTTTCGCAAAAAAGCTTTATTACGTTAGCTTACTGTTTGTTCCACTTTTTACTAGATACATGTTGCCAAGCAACATTAGCTTGCTGTTCGTTTCACTTTTTACTAGATACATGTTCCTAAGCAATGTTGAGCAACCAAAAACACTCAACCAAACACCACACATATGTTTGAGTGTATGTATTTAAACAATTTTCATTTGAGAAATTAAAATACTAGAAATATATCAACCAATATGAAATGTATATCAAACGAAAGATAACTAACATCTTCATTTACCTACAAAAAAAATTTAAAAAAAATTCATCTAGCCGTTTCCTCAAATTCAATGAAATAAAGATTACAACAATAAAAACCTGACATGACTCCTCATACCGTAAGGTAAGATGTATTCTACGTCAAAAAAAGAAATAATTTTTAAAAAGAAGGTTCAAGTACCTTTAAAATCAGGAATAAAACTTTAAAATCCATTCACTACTTTTAGAAAAACATCAGTTTAAAAGTTACCATGTCGGATGACTTTTCACGATTTTGAAGATTTTCAAATACTCATAACCTTTTCAAAGAAAAATTTTTTAATTTGCATCTTTAAACACGGGTAAAATATTTTTTAATGCTTAATGCGTGTGGCAAATTTAAAGTAAATCGGAAGAGGTGTTGTAAAAAAGGTGTTCGGTCTGACATGGAATGACTCATATAAGTATAGATACATTTATTTATTTTTTTTTTTTTTTTTTATCAAACCAACACTCAGGGGATGCCCCCCTATAAATGCAGTGCATTGTGTTGGCGAAGGAAAATTGAGGTAGTAGAGGGTGGAAAGAGGGAGTAGTGTCTGTTGATATTTGCCTTGAATGTTTGTATGTCACAATTGGTGGGAAATACACTAGCCGGAAGTTTATTCCACATACGGACTGTACGGCTGAAGAACGAATTTTCTCTATAGTGTGTAGTGCGGTCAATCGGCCACTCGATTTTTTGAATTCTCTTATCTGACGTTTCATTTCACACTCTTCGTCGTAGGTTTGTGGAAATGAGAGAAATTAAATTTAAAAGAAACTTACACCAGGTGGAGTTACAAAATATGTTCACTTAACATTTTCATGTCGTTTTGGTGTAGAACTAAAAATTTTTTTGGAATTTTTTGTTGAATTTTATCGTTGGTATACATTTGTATTGTATTTAACTCAACTTCTTTGTCACAAAAATACGAAATTTGGTTGTTGTTCCTTTGTTGGACGCTTATTTACTATTGCCTCTATCTGGTATTATTGAACCCATGTCTTCCACCATCCAATGTTTACTTTCCACCGTACCTATGACGTTTAATTTATTGAGAGAATAATTGTATCTATACCTATATTCGTCTATGCCTAATATTATAACAATCTCATGGAATGGTTGAGTGGAGGCAAACGTAGTACGAAGTATTGTAAGCCGGTAAATGAAACCAGTTGCTATGCATACGTAAATTACACATGTCGTCTAAATCGACATGCTGAGAGGAACAAAAGTTATAAAGCAACTGTAACAGCCACACTACCAGTGCTTGCACCTGAAAATTTTGTATCACCAAGGCCGCCAACTCCCGATCGTAGTACAGAATGTACAGGAATGACTAGAGCAAGTGGTGTTACTTATGAAGATCCATTTGATACCGATTATGAGCCCCAACAGGGAAGAGATGGGCCACAACTAATAACACAAATGGAAATGGATTTCATTGTGGCCACATTGGGAATATCGCAGCGACTTGCAATATTTTTGACAGCTTTTTTAAAGCAAAGAAAATTTACTCATGCTAATGTTAACTCTACGGCGTACCGCAAACGGAATGCTGAACTTCAGAGCCTCTACACGCTCAATGATGACAATTCGTTCGCTTACTGCAACGATATAAATGCTTTGGTGGTGAAAATGGGAATGAACTCGCTGGTGAGTGGAGATTATTTATTGATGGTTCTGTTTCAAGTTTGAAAGCAGTGTTGTTGAATGTGTCGAACCGAAAACATTCCATTCCGCTAGCAATGGGTATTAACATGAAAGAAAGCTATGAAACATTGAAAGATATAATGAAAAAACTCCAATACTAAGAAAATAAATGGAAGATTTGCATCGGTATGGGCGGCTTTCCAAAATTCTTTTGTTTTCTTTGTAATTGGGATTCGCGCTCACCTCTGAATCAATACAAATGTAATTCGTGGAGACCAAGAGGAAGTGTGAAGGAACAAATGAAACTACATAAACTGAAGAATGCACCTTTAATTGACAATACTCAAGTCATCTTGCTGCCACCGCTCCACATAAAATTGGGAATTGTGGCCGCTGTAAATTGTCCAAACGCATTCGAAATCTTGAAAAGCGTTTTCTCAAAGCGTAGCGATAACAAAATTAAAAAAGGTATTGTAGTAAATTTAAAACGAATTTTTGTTCACTTCATTGTACTATTCACACTATGTTAATGTTTGCTTTTTGTCTTTATTTTTTGTCTTGATTTAACAGGCGAACTTGAAGGCCCTGACATTAGAAATCTATTCAAGAGCAACTTTGAATCATCGCTGATAGTCATTCAATGGCACAGATTTACCTTCAGCGTGTATGCACCAGAATCTTGGGAGGGGAGCGATACGCGGAACGAGAAGCAAAAAAATGGGTGAAAGAAATACTGTATTACTTTGAGAAAATCTGCACATCGATGACATTAAAGCTGCATTTTCTTCATTTTCATTATGACGATTTTATCAAACAACTCCCTACCGAATCCGATGAGCAAGGAGAACGGTTTCACCAAACCACAATGCCCATGGAAAAACGGTACAAAGGAAAAAAACTGGACGCATTGCTTGCAGAGGTAATATCAATTTTATTGATGCATTGTTTTGCATTCCTTTTTTGATTTCTTTTCTAATGCATTTCAGGTATGTTGGTGGAGTCACAAGATCACCCTGTATGATGCTAATGAAGTATTTGAAGAAGGAAACGCTTATGATGGAGGGCAGTCTGGAAGCAACGTGCCTGTGGACACCATAAGCTCTGAATCAAGGTCACATTCGGACGATTCCAGGCCCATCAACATTATAAACATAATACGAATAATTTTTTGGTTATTTTTGTAATATATAGCATAGTATCTCAATATTGAAGTAAATGGTGTTAAGAATCATTCCTAGGAAGTCCATATGTTCCCGAAAGTTGTTTATTGAGATCTTCGGTACATTTTTGCAGTTGATTGTTTCCTTCAGTTTTGATCGGTTTGCTACCTATGGACCTGAACAGGTCGAAAAAGGAAAAAAATCGAATTTTTTAAAGTTTTTTGCGATTTTGGCCTTGAAGTCGAAGTTGTTTTGATTCTATATGTTCACAATTATGACAAGGCTACAACTTTCGCTCAGAGAGTAAATCAAAATTCCGAATGGTTTGCAAGATATGAACCTGACAAAATTATCACTTTTTACAAAAATTACACCGAGGCCCCAAATCTTTGGGGGCCCATAAAAAAAGTGCATGACTTTGGGCAAAGCTGGGAAACACGGGTCTTTTTTTTTGGTCTTTTATCACGTAGTGGTGTCCGTATATGGTCATATTTTTTAGTGTTGCACTGTGGTATAGTATGCCATTTTTGATATTTGCAAAAACATTTAAAATGTTATAGCCCTAATGCATATACTTACTGATAAAAACCATAAACTGGTTCCAAACTTAAATTAAAAATTATGCTTTTAACCAGATTCTCTTACCGAAGTGAAGTTGGCCCACCATGGCTGGCCCACTTTTCCGTAGAACTTCGAAATAGACCAAATCGATTGGACTAGTTCTAACGACAATTCTGGTTACGTTATTCGGGATGTTATGTGTAATGTAAAATTCAGGACATTGATATGTGAAGGGATCCTTAAAAAGGATGAAATTTAACATTTTTAATGTACGTTTCAGAAAAAGTTCACAAAGGTTAAAAAAGATAAAAAAATTTAATTTCTTTCTATGTGTTTACTATTACTAGAAAATTTAGAAATAAAAACTCAAGGACTATGATAGAAGACAAGATCCTTAAAATTGCTAAAAACGAATTGCCGTATATGAAAACTATCAGAAAATTAAAAAAAGTTCGGAAAATTTTCACACTTTAATATTCAGATATGTTCTTGCAAATACTAAGTAGAAATTTTATAAAAAAAATTCAAGGACATTGAAACAGGTCTCGGTCCTTAAAATCGAAGAAAACCAATATCCGCCATGTTTATGAAAATTTCTCACAAAATTAAAAAAAGTTTGGGAAATTTTCACACTTTATATTCACAGGTATTATTGTAAATACTAAGTAGAAATTTCATAAAAAATTTCAAGAACATTGAAACAGGTATATATCCGTCATATATATGAAAACTCTTAGGAAATTAAAGAAAGTTTGGAAAATGTTTACTCTTTAATATTCACAGATATTATTGGAGATATTGGTTTTCTTCGATGTTAAGGACCGAGTCCTATTTCAATGTCCTTGAAATTTTTTCTAAAATTTCTACTTAGTATTTACAATAATATCTGTGAATATTAAGGTGTGAACATTTGCCAAACTTTTTTTTAATTTTCTGCCAGTTTTCAGATATATGACGGATATTGGGTTTCTTCGAGTTCAAGGACCTAGACCTGTTTAAATGCCTTTGAAATTTTTTATAAAATTTCTACTTAGTATTTGTAACAACATATCTTAATGTGTGAAAATTTTCCAAACTTTTTTAAATTTTCAACAGTTTTCATATATATTGCGGATATTGGTTTTCTCCGATTTTAAGGACCAAGTCCTGTTTCAATGTCCTTGACATTTTTTATAAAAATTTTCCTTAGTATTTGCAAAAGTATGTGTGAAAATTATCCAAATTTTTTCAAATTTTTTGAGAGTTTTCATATATATGGCGGTAATTGGATTTCGTGGATTTTAAGGAGCTAGTCTTTTTTTAATGTCCTTGACATTTTTTCTAAAAAAGTGTTATCATTAGCACTAGAAACGTGCATGGAAATAAAAGTGGCAACCTGTTCGATAAAAAATATCATAAAATATAATGGATAATGGCATATATAGGGCGGGATAATTGCATTTAAAGGACCTTAGAACCTTGCGATATCTCCAATGAAATTAATGCAATGAAATTTATGTGCTTGGTTTGATTTAAATACAAAAAAAATTGAAGGTGGGCTAACTTCACACTACGCTAGTGATTCTCATAAGATTCGCTCAATTATATATGAATTTGCCTCATATTCTTTTGAAGATAATATTAGTCGTCACCGAAATATTTTCTGATTGCGCATATTATACTGAACCTTGTACACATTGTGTTACAATGTGTTCTGCTCCGGTATTCTGTATCGTTTTAACGATAAAAATCGTTTATTTGTCAACATTCATAGAATTTCACTACAAAATTTCCGAATTTGGTCAATTTAACTACCAGTGTGTGACATTAAAAAGTTACAGAATTGCAGTGCTGGTCCACATTATGGCATTTGTTTATTATTGTGATGCCGACATATGCGATTTATAAGCAAAATATTTGGAAAATAGTATTAAAAAAGTTATATACAACTACTTTTTTAAATCCATATTATCTATTAGTAGGGATTTTAAAATGTTGCCACAAAAATTGTACTTATACAAAATGAAGAGATTTAAACGATTTATATTTGTAATTTATATTTGTATACAGCCTGCTATAGTTTGGTGTCTGCTTTGGCTTCGCTGTACATCGGTTTATTGAGAGTTAGCGATGCACCATCGCATTCCGGGTGCAAGATTAAACATAATTGTCGATATTTTCAACAAGATGTGTTTGAAATTCAACATTTAAACATTATTTATATTGAAATGAAAGGACTTGTGATGTAAATGAAGGAAATATAGAACAATAATTATATAAACCCCTTTTTACACAACCAATGACTATTCGGGTGCTCACAAGAGTGTCCTAACGGTTGTAGTGTCGTATGTGCTACAGTTCTGCAATAGTTATACAACTATAGTAGATTTTTTCCATACAAAAGTGTTGTGCGATAGTACAACTTTTGCAGATATGTTTTTGCAGTGTGCTAAGCGATCAGCGGATACCATTTGTTTTCCATTTTTGCAAGGCGTATTGAAAAAGGTGGTTGCACCAATACAGCTGATCGAGTTTGGTTACATTCGCCTCACAATTAAAATAATCAAAAACTGAAAACAGGTTCACCGATGGGATAGAATAAATAATTTTAAGCTGAAAATGTTAGATACAACAGATTGGGTAAAATTCTATATTAGGAGTTATGGGCCTCCAAAGTTCGGATATACGGGGGGCTACTAAGGGGTTTTTCAACAGAGACGCTACAAAAGTAAATCGATAGGGACAGCAAACGACGTCATATTTTTTCCCGCTCTTTTGACATTTATCTTCAGTAAGGTTTGCCATTTCATCATGGAAAGATATACGAGCCAACAACGAGTCGAAATTATTAAAATTTACTATCGAAATTTGGAGTCAGTGGCCTCAACTTTAAGAGCGCTACGTCCAATTTATGGTCGTTATAATCGTCCTACCAGATCAACAATTAAGCGTCTAGTGGAAAAATTTGAATCCACAGGCACAGTACAAAATGTTCCCGTGCCAGTGAGACAAAGAAGTGCCCGTAGTGTCGAGAATATTGCTGCCGCTGAGGCTTCAGTTCAAGAAAGCCCAAATGTGTCTCTCACACGTCGTTGTCAAGCGTTGGGCATCTCTGTGACGTCGTTGTGGCGAAGTTTGCGAAATGATCTTGGCCTACGTCCTTTGTCGCAAGAACTGAAGCCGCTTGACCACCATAAGCGTCGTATGTTCGTGAATTGGGCTGAGCAACAACTTGAAAATGATTCGGATTTTCATCGGAAAATCATCCTCAGCGATGAGGCTTATTTCTGGCTGAATGGCTTCGTCAATAAGCAAAATATGCGTTATTGGTCAGACAGCGCTCCACACGTAATCCGTGAGTCATCATTGCATCCCGGAAAAATTATGGTTTGGTGCGGTTTATGGGCCGGCGGCGTCATTGGGCCGTACTTCTTCCGTGATGATCAAGACCGGCACATTACTGTGAATGCGAATCGCTACCGTTCAATGATAACCGAATAGTTTTGGCCCCAATTTTATTATTTTGTATTTGTTGCGGTTGACAAGTTATTAATCAGCTGTTTACTGAAATGTAATGCATGTAGTTATTTTACAGAAATGGTTTTCGAAAATTAGTAGCTACTATTGCACACTAGATGGTGCTTATATGCAGCTGTTAAGTATGAATGACAATCTCAAAGACGAAGAAGACTTATAGTTTGACAAGTTAAGTTTTTAGTTTTCCTTATTTTGCTTTGTTTTAGTAAATTTTTTATTAAAAGTGGAAAAAATCTTTTTAAAAGTTATTACAATTAATATTTTTTTGTATTTATTTTATTTATTTGTTTTCATTTGCCTACGATAACATAATGTACGACAATTAGTGAAAATTAGTCGCTACTATTGCACACTAGATGGTGTTGAGTATATTGTATGCAGCGTATGATTACACCTATACACTCATACATAGCTCACACCGATTTGATAACGCTTTACGATTAGTTAACGATTAAATCGCACATCTTACTCTAAATTTGTGATTGTATTGTGAGAAAGATTTTTACCCGAAGCGTATATATGTTTACACATCAAAAATCGTGCGACAAAAACCCCCCGTTGTCCGGAGTTTGGAGGCCCATAACTCCTAAAATAAGGATTTACCGCAACTTTTGTATTTAACATTTTGGGCTGAAAATCGTGTATTCTACCCCATCCCCATACGACAACAAGACAAAGTCGATCTGTTCCTTATTATTACTATTAAATGCAAATATTTTTGAAATATTTTTGAAGAAGCATTATGATAGCTGATTTCAGTATTTTCATGACGTTGTACCTAACAACTGTCAAATTCATGTGTATTTTGTTTTTGTACATGCTTGTTTACTTTTATTGTTGATATACACACATGCAGAGTTTGACACAACGTCGGTTCGAAATAAAAACAAAATGTCTGCTGTTTTTGCCTACAATTACAATAATGCCTAAAACTTCCATTTGATATAAATATACTTTGATCTAGTGCCACCACCTTCTTCAATACGCCTTGGATTGTAGTATATGCATTTACGACAGGGTGTTCACATTTGTGCTATTGGAGGTCTTATATTTCCTTACAACCTGCAACCTTAGTACAACTTGTGAATTCCCTATATACATATGTCAACAAAATTTGTAATCTTATACTAGGCCTTACACACCTTTCCCTAGTAATTGTATGTGAAATAGTGTTGACCATATAATTGTAAATGCACTTTTTACCGTGCGTGTACTTTTTATGATACGTGCACGAACATTTGAAAATGTGTCTGTTCGTTGACATGGCCTAATTTTTTTTATAACGCCATAAGAATTTTTTGAAAAAGTTTGTTTTAGCACTTTTTAAGACAATTGAGCCAAGCCCGTTTGTCGGTCTTTCTGGTTTAGTACAACACAAATTTGGTACAAAATTGTCTTTCTTCTATAATGTTGTTGAGATATATGGATCGGGACACGTTAAATGCACCCACACAAAGATAGTTTGCCTCCGATTTTAATTAAATTTGTGTGAATTGTGTGATCACATTGTACAGTAGTGGACTTAAGTGGATACATTAACTCAAGATTTTACGAAATTTGTTATTGTTATTATATAAATTTGAATGATTTGTTTTAAATCATAAATCTTAAACTTTTTCATCAATAAACACCTAAATACAGTACTCTATATGATTAAGAAATTAATAAAAAAAATATTGCAAATTGTGACCGCTTTTATCCAGTATTGGCCATATTTGAAAATTTCGGCAAGTTTTTCCTTAAGTATTTTGTCCGTCGGTGGGGCAATGGTAGTGTGCGCCGCCCTTGTGCATGAGAACGTGGGTTCGATCGCTGCTCTGACCACCTAAAATTTCTTTCGACGGTGGTCACCTCGCTTAGTGACGGCGACACTATCAAGTACTTAGCCATAAGCTTCTCAAAATAGTGTTCGGAATAGGTGTACAATTTTAGGTCCCAATCAGTGAGTATAGAAACTAGAACGCGCACAGCTCACTGGTATGTAAGAAACTCTCCCTAATCCCTTCATGGGATGTAACGGGAACCATTTAATTTTTTATTTTGTCCAAAGTCCTTTGTTCTTTAAAACACATTCTGTGAAATTAGGTATGCTTTCCATGAGAGTTTTAAACGTTTGAGGTTGAATAATAGCCGATTCTGCTGAAAATCTTGACCAAAGATCATTTAAGTTAGTCGGTGCTTGTTCGTATTAGGAGAGTCTTCTTTTGACAACATCCCACAAATTTTCGATTGAATTCAAATCGGGGATTTGAACTGGCCACTTCATTGTATGGGATTCTTGTTGAGCAAGCCATTTTTGAACAATTTTGACAGTGTGTTTTGGATCGCCGTATTGCCAACTAAGTAATACTAAGATAGTACTCCTAATTCGTAATAACTGATATTTTCACTAGAGGACCAATACCCTACCAAGTGAAACCTCCCCACACATTACACTCCCATCGCCGTCTTGCTTGACATTGTGTCGCTGAATAGTTTCACCGGACTTTATCCAACAGTACTGTATTACATCAAATTGGAAACGATTAATTTTTTTTATCTGAACACGTCACTCGTTTCCAGTTATCTGATGTTTAACGCATTAAAGTTTTGCAAAAATTAATACAGCCTTTAGTCTCTTGTTCACATTCTTTTATCCACTTTAGTCCACTACTGTATGTGCATGATATTCGTAAACATCGTCCTCCAAGTGCAGCCAGTTATGATTAGAGGTTGGCATTTATATTTTGGGTTTTGGCAATACTAGTGTTGCCAGATGCAAACTGGAACTTCCATTGGAAAGTTTAAAATTTGTTAGCATGTTAGAATGTTTTCAATTACGAGCATAATTTTTTCTATTTACAGTATGTTGAAAATTTTCGCCCGATGATTTTTTACGATTTTCGGCATGATTGTCGGGACAAGAGTGTCTCAATTAACTTCTTCGACTTTTGGTGATGAACCACCATCAAAAACCACTGTAAATCGCTGGTACCAAGAGTTCAGTCTAGGACGCAGTTCGCCCCAGGATGAATTTCGTGAATGTCGTCCAACTGCGATCGTTTTGCCGGAAACCATCGATTCTATGCGTGAACTGTTAAAGCAAGACCCACATGTGACATAACGTGAGATTGAGGCATCCTTGCGCATTAGTATGGCCAGCATCAATGAGATATTGCATGTTCATTTGGCCGTGAAAAAAAATTATTCTCGTTGGATTAAATATAACGAATGCTCAAAAAAGGCTCGTGTTAATTGGAGCAAAGAAATGTTGATTTTCAACTGATGATACAACCGCGGTAACTCAAATGGATCTAAGCATAGAAGCCGGAAACCAAACCGTATGGGTCTTTCAATACGAGCTAAAACCAACAAAAGTTATTCGTGGAACAAGCACATCGAATAAATGATCGCGTTTTTTTGGTATAACCGGCCGTGTGGCCACAGTGCATTCAGTGAAAAGTAGGACGGTCAATTCTTAGTGGTAAACCACCATCTGTTTGCCAACAGTGTTGGAAGAAATAACGAAAAACAACAAGAGATGACGGATCATTTAACACCAGGACAATGCGAGCTCTCACACATCAACTGAAACAATGAGCTACTTCAGCACTCAAAATGCTGAATTGATTGCTGATCCGCCGTACAACCCTGATTAAGGCACTCAATGACAACGCTTTTTGACACCCGAAGCAGCTGTTGAAGCATTAAAAAACCATGTTTTGCTGCTGTCTCAATCGGAGTGGAAAAAGTGCTTCGAAAATTGGTTTGAGCGCATGCAAATGTATATTGATCTTCACGGAGAATATTTTGACACACAATAAAACCATTTCCAATGATATCTCATTGTTTTTTTATAGCAACCCTTTATAGAGGGCGGTAAACCATTTTACAACAAATTTAACGAGGTTGTCATGTTAACCTAACTGCACCTCACAATATAATAGTCGGATTTTAATCATTGTTGTGATTAATTGTTTGATTATTATCAAAGGACTTTTTATAGTTTTTATTTGCGTATAGTGATCACCTCCAAAATTTAACTGTGATCGTAAAGATCTACGACAGATATCGTGTTGAACAACTAATCAGAGTGACAGACATGACATGGCTCAATTGTCTTAAAACGAATTTCACCCCAGTAGTAAAGCAAGAACTTGGTCAATGGCCTATTACACAATGCGGCGCCCGGGTACCAGTGAGGTATAGCGACAATGCAATCAGATAACTCCAACTGCAAACTATCCGCGTGTAGTAGGTGTTTACAAGAAATCAATTTTTTGATTTTCCATTAGGTCACCCGCCTAAATTGTGTCAATTGGATTGAAAATGTGATTAAAAAAGTTTCAGCTCAATCTGTTAAAGTTAAAAATTGGGGTAAACAGCGATTTTTTACACAAAGTCATGGTTTTTCGTTCTTAAAATCGAAACCACTCGTTGCAGGAATCTAATTCTAACATTATTTGATAGAAAATTGTATTCCTACCAATTTTAGTCTTAATAATATTTTTGACAAAACTGTTGCTTTTTGCCGTATATAGAATTTATCAGATCAGATTGCAGTCTAAGAACATTACAATAACACTATCCAACAAAATTTAGGTTTTTGCTTTGGGGTGAACGATTTCTCCGCCAAATGATCACACTAGGTGAGTATACTCAAACCCCAAAAATTTAGACCACTGTGTAGCTACACTTTTTTTTTTGGGGGTTTGAATTTTTTTATCCGATACTATTCGAGTATAAATATTGAGTTGAGCGAATTCGTGTGATAAAATGTCTGCAGTGAAATTTGACAGGGATTATTTTCGGAGAATATTCAAATGCTCTATTTTAAATCGTCCTTTGTTCAAAAAGTACCAAAAATTTACACTAAAATAACCAGCTGAAAATTAAAATTTGTACTGAAAAGTTTGGAAATCTTTAATGTTTTCAGTCAACTTGAAACGACAAGATTGTGAAATCCAAATCAACTTTCATTCAACTAAAACACGAACGAAAACTTTCGTTTGAGAGAGAAACAGGCTATAAGTTTGTCGTGAAAGTTCCCATTATAGATCAGATTTTAGCGATTAACGCGACTAGCCATTCAAATTGAGTCGAATAAAGGGGGGCGTGGTATTAAATATAATCAATTGACGATTTGATCTGATGCGAGAAGCTACACTTATGAAATTTTGCTGTAAAGAAATTTGTTACAATTCTAGATGGTGGCGACAGATCTGGCGGTGACATTCAATCAAAGTTATTAGCATTCTGATCAAATGCGTGACTTTTTCCGACATTCGAATTTGGGAGCGGCGGAATCTGGGACTGGATGTTAAGTAGAATTACACGCAAGAGGCTATAGTTCTGAAATTTGGCCCGGCGCTTGAGGTTTGTTTGAATTCTGATCGTGATACTATAGAATAAACAGATTTTTGACGAAACGGCAGTACCTACTTAAATATACATGTGGAGTAGACATCAACTCCGAAAGGATTTTTGAAAATTTGAATTGGGACGGAAGAAATGGCGTGACACGAATCACTCGGTTGGTCAGAATGTTAATTAGCTTTCTAACCAACCGAATGATCCTAGTCAAAGTTCCTATTATAGAAAAGCTATAAGGGATTTTTCTACATTCGAATGGTGGCTGTAGAAATGGGAGCGTGACAGAAAAGAACTTGTGGAAGGTGGGATCACGAAGTAGGCTTTAGCTCCGAAGGGATTATGGACACCTGACCTAAAAATTATAATATTTGACATTAAAATAGATTAATCAGTGTTATGACTAAACACGAAAACCGAGACTTATAACGTTTGGACTGTTCATTCCCTCTTAATCGCAGACCTAAGCGTTGAAGAAATGTTTCGGAAATGTACAAATTTGGACGGTAGAATTGAAGCTTGGGCATTAAATCTTGTTATCGGGAGTTCTGTTCAAACGCTAGAAGCTACAATCATGGAACTTAAAGCAGTACACTGCTTGGAAGAGCTTTTTCAAAACACAACATGGGTAATACGGCATTTACACCGACCAAGATTAGCGTATTTCGAAGGTTCACCCGCGCTAACCCAGAACATTACTCATACAATTTTAATTTGTAGAAACTGAAGTTTAATTTTTAACCTCATTTTAAACTGGTGTACATTTTGATGCAACACTGTTATTTACAAAAAAATTGCAACCATAATAAAAACATACACAAAAAATCAACCCTTTGACAGATGGAAGCCGATCGAAAACTTTCCGACGCGTCTCCGCCACTAAAACTTTTTTGAACCTCACACCGCCGCCAATATAAATGGTTCTTATTGGTTTGAACTGTGAGCAGATTTTATCGACTGGCCCGATTTGACTCACTGATCCCCTTTTAAAGGTTCAGTTATTTCAAAAGCATCCCAAATTTGAACGAAACTGGCAAAACGAATAGCCGCCAACTTAATTTTTATGTTGTGCTGCCGTCCCGATAATTTTGTCTCGGCGCGGAATTTGTCTAAGTATGGAGTTGCTAACTGAAATGTCAATTAAATCTCGAATTGGGCGGTGTAGACGGCAAAGATTAGAGAACAAGGTTATCGCTAACCTGGCCGCGATAAACGGCGGTGTAAATGCGCTATAAGGTTGAAATGGACGTGTATCTAAATAAACGATAGAAACTAGGGTAATCTCAGCCCAGAAAACCTTTTTCAATATTCGAATTTTTGTATGCAGAAATGAATTAGGAACGCAAGAATCAAGGTGTTGCATTGAGTCGGATTTATCATTCTACGCAAACTTGAATGAGTGCTCTGAACGAGCGTTCACAGCTAGAACCATGAAATGTAGGAAAACGTTCCAATTATGCAATAGACTTAATCCATGGAAAAAAATAAATGGATTTCCATTACATCCCATGAGGGGATTGGGGAGAGCCTCTCACAACCAATGAGCTGTCCGGTTTCTAGTTTTTTGCTCACTGATACAGTTTTACATCGGTTCCGAAGGGTATTTTGAGAAGCTTTTTTCATGGCTAAGTACTCGATAGTGAGGTGGCCGTCGTCGAAAGAAATGTATGGTGGTCTGAGCGGTGATCGAAACCACGTACTCATGTACAAGAGCAGCGCATACAATAAGTGAGTGTAAAAATCTAGAAAGCGCACATCTCACTGATTTTGAGAAGCTCTCCCCAATCCCTTCATCGGATGTTATGGGACAACATTTTTTAAACGGTGGCACATAAAATCATGCTATTTGTTTGTTTTATAAATTTAAAATGTCAGTTATGATTATAAGTAATGGATGGATTTCTGAAAATGGAATAGGGATGTAAAGTTATAACTTTCTTACTTGCTTATCCGGTCTCGAACAATCTGGGAAGGTTACGGACGTTAGAAAACGAAGATAATATATTTCGCCAACCAATTCGAACTTTTGCGTTATCTCTCCAGTTGGCAGTACCAAGTGTACGCAATGATTCGTTGACCTGGTCCCTCGTCTTCCTTCGAGTTCGGTTTCGAAACCCCTTTGGGCTGGTTCGTCTTCATCCATTCTACTGACAGGGCATAGCCGGCGCAATCGCGTTATTTTCATCTGCTTAACTATGTCAATGTCGGGATATGGCTCATGGTTAATGCGTCGCAGATACTCGCCGTTGAGCACAGTAGGGCCATACATTTTTCGGAGTATGTTTCTCTCGAAGACTCCTAGAGATATTTCGTCTACTTGCGATAGGACCCAGATTCTGCGCCATGAATCCATACAGTTTGCATGAGATTCTAGTATAGCTGGACTTTTGTTACACGAGAGAGGGGTTTATCTCTAAAGTTCTTGCTTAGCCTTAAATAACATCTATTCGCAAGCACAATTTTCCACTTGAGCTCAAGGCTGACGTTGTTGTTTTTGTTTATGGCAGATCCGAGGTATATAAATTCGTCTACCACCTCGAAATTATAACGGTTATCAATGTTCAGGCTTTGGAGCGTGGAGGCCCTGCTAGTTGAAACCATTAATTTTGTCTCGTCCTCAGTTACCGTCAGACCCACTTTTCCTGACTCCTTATCAATTCTCGAAAACTCCGCAGTAACTTCTCTAATTGTGCGTCCAATGATATCTATATCATCAGCATACACGAGCAGCATGTGACTTTTGCTGCTGATGGGTTTATTCATATTGACAGTAGCCTTTCTGAGAATGATCTCTATTAAGATGTTAAAGAGATCGCACGATAGGGTGTCACCTTGTCTGAGGCCTCGCTTAGTTTCGAAAGGTTCGGTAAAATCCTTACGAACTTTCACTGCGGATTTGGTGTTCGTCAAGGTCATCCAGCAAAGGTGTATGAGTTTTGCAGGAATACCAAGCCCAGACATTGCTTCGTAGGGTTCCTCCGTATAGGGTTATCGAGGCCGCCTTATAATCGACAAATAGCCGATATTTGTCGATTTGTTTTTCGTGGGTCTTCTCCAGGATTTGGCGTAGCTTGAAAATCTGGTCAATTGTCCATTATCCAGGCCTAAAGACGCACTGGTATGATCCAATCTGGTCAGCGATAATTGGCTTTAGTCTTTTGCACGTTGTACTTGGTAGACCCTTATGTGCTATGTATAAACGGCTTATTCCACGGTAGTTGGAACAGAGACTAGGGTCACCTTTTATAAATATGGGGTACATTTCCTCCACGTCTATTGAGGAGGAACATATTTGTTACATCTGGCGTTCCCCAAGGAAGTCATTTAGGACCCATTGTGTTTGTTTTATATTATTATGATTTACTTTCAGCTCTTTCGTTCTCGAAGAGTTTAATGTACGCTGATGACGTTAAACTGTGACTGTCATTTAAAAACTTGGATGACACCAATCGATTACAGTCTGACCTTTCTAGCTTGGTCAAATGGTGTACTATGAATGGTATGTCCTTGAACTTGAAAAAATGTAAAAAACTGACTTTCTCTCGAACATCTATAATGCCTTGTGACTATACTGTTGGATCTTACATTTTGGAAGGAGTAAACTCTTTCGTGGACTTGGGTGTAGTATTAGATCAGAGACTTCGATTTCATCTCCACATTGATAGTATTATTAATAAAGCCGTATCTATTTTGGGATGCATCAAAAGGTGGTCTAAAGTAGTTTGCTGACCCATTATAACGAAAAGTCTCTTTGTTGGTCTAATTAGGCCCTCCCTTGAGTATTCATGCGTAGTTTGGAGCCCATACTATAACGTATATATAGATAGAATTGGGTCAATACAGAAAAAAATTTCTCTTATTTGCTTTGCGTAGTTTAGTCTGGAATGAACCGGAAAATTGACCACCTTATGAAAACCGTTTAAAACTTATTGCCTTCCTACACTTGAACGAATCAGATATATGTTAAGATCTATGTTTATTATAAAATTGATAAACGGTCAAGTTGATTCAAAGTTTTTGCTCAGTAAAATTCGTTTTAATACCATCTCGCGTTACTAGAAATTTTCGTCCTTTAAAATTTTCTGTCTCAAGATCTAATTACGATTATTATAACCCGGTCCGCACTCTGTTTCTTCTTTATAATGATCTTTAATTTATTTACCGTTTTTTGAACCATTAGACAGGGTGATAAAGTATATTATTTATGAATTTACACATGCTATGGTTGCCACTTCATATCATTCGAATCGTTAAATCAATGTAACGCTTGTAATGTCGTTAGGATTGAATAAAGTCGTTGCATTTTATTACCTCAATTCTTTTGCCTGCTAGGATCATTTCTCCGACAATTCTTGAATTCTATATGCTGATATAAATATATATTTTCCTGGTTGCTGAGAATTTCTTCTACTGGTGATATCGCGTCTAATTATTGCTGATCCTTATTCCTGTTTCCCTGTTGACTTGATATCACGGCGTCTTCTAATTACAGTTCTTTGGTTTCCTGATATTTATTCTGCTTCGTAACTCTGGTGTTTTAATGTATGTTCCTGGTTCCTGGACTGATGATGTCGCGTCTAATTATTGATGTTGCTTATTCCTGTTTCCCGTATTTCTACTGATCCTGTCCCATTAAATTATTTGCTGTTGTTTATTCATTTCGTTGTTTGCTGGTTTTCTATATAATGTCAACTCGATATCATTGCATCTTTTTATTTCGTCTATTTAGTATTTTGTTCCTGGTTGTATTGGTGATCTGATGTCTTAACTTATGCTCCTGGTGCCTGTCTTCACATTTATTCCTGATTATATTCAGATTGGTTTTAATGCTTCGTAACTCTGGTGTTTTAACTATTATTTAAACTGCCAACTCAACATCACATCCCATATGACGTATTTGCTGTTAATCAATGTATCTCGAATGCTGGTTCCTGTTTTCTTCCGCTTGTCTTTGTGTTTTTTCCTGATCTCGAATTCTTCTTCTTCATCTTGTTCCCGGTTCCTGCTTCCTGATTTTGTTGTTTCCTGTTTCCTTATTTTAAGTCATTATTGTATTAATTTTGTTCTGTTTTGAATTTCGATATGCTGCTTCATATGTATTTGCTGTTTCTTGTTTCCTTATTTTAAATTTTTATTATATAAATTTTGATATTTTTAATTTACAATACATTTTTTATTTATAAGATATTTATTGTATTTATAAGATATTTTTATTTGTAAATTTTAGTTTAAGATGAATTTTGAAAAAATTATTTCACCTTCAGCTGGACTTATTTGTAGCGGAGTAAATAAACATACAAACATTACACTGAGACTCCAATCGTTGGGCATGCATTCATCTAACCAAATTTTGTAATTGAGCTGATGCATGCAAAGTTATGACACATCAAGTTTATAAAGCGCCGCGTAAAGAGCGTGTCGCAGAGTAATTTGCTTTCTCATATAATGAGGGTTTAATGATAAAATTTGGAGGTTATATGGACTGAGTGAAGAGGAACTCAACTAAGATGCGATTTGTTTGAATTCGTGACTACAAAATGTATTAGTCTACATTTCAACCAGACTTATATGAGTTGTAAATCCTTGTAAGCTAGTAGATAAGGATTTCGGGTTGTGAACAAATTTGAAACAGTCGCGGGTAGAATCCGAACTCACATTTGTTGGACCATTGTTTCGGCGTTTGTGAAGCATCATCTAGTCCGTTAATCCACCAGACTGCCTATTCAAACTTATCACTAACCAAAGATTTTCAAGTTTCGTGTAGAGTGCTATTTGTCACTTGATTTGCGACAGGTTGATATTCTTTTGGTTGGATGATTTCAAAATATCAGCGAATAAATTTTCAAACTGAAGTCATGTTGATTGGAAAATTTTAAAGGAAAATTGATGGTCATTGCCTGAGATGATTTTTCGAAAAAGAAAACGGTACGGCTGTTTTTACTATTTTTTTCGGTTTTGAAGGAAATTTGTGTTACTTTGCCAAAGAACAAATTTCTGTTAGAATAGGAAAAATAGTAAATAAATTACGAAGTGGAACAGAGTTCATATCATACACACAATAACCACTGTTTTAAAAACAATTAAATCAGTTAAATTTCCATCCAATTTACCTACTCGAACTTATGTCATTGCGATTATAAAATAAGGTTTTTGTCTTCTATCAATTTATTCAGAATAAAATTAAACGTGTCCCCAATGTTCACTCGGTCTTTAAAATAGCCCTATGGAAAGTCAAGAATCTGCATTAAATACTTTACAAATTGAATTACTTAAGTATATTTACATACTACCAATGATTTATTTTTGAAGTTTTTATGTTTTTTAATGTTTGGCTGATGTATATGTTTCAAAGAACCGACGAATTTGCGTATTTACTATTATAGAAATATCCTTCTGCTGTCATATCTTTGCAGGAGGATGCGGCGCTAATGTGTTGTGTCGTTGTGTGCCCTGAGTACAATGACATTATGCTAATTACCAGCTGTAAATCCACACTCAAATGCCGGCATTTAAAGGAGTGTTAATGACGCCACCATCTCCTGTCAACCCAGCACCACCACAGCAGAAACGGCAGGGAAATTAATTAATAACGAGTGAACGAAACATGAATCCTCACAGCCACAGAAAGAAAGGCAGCACCCGTTAGCATCGTCATAGTCAATGTCAATGGCGTGTCAGGCTTGTCGTCATTAATTGACAGGCGGTTGTGCTTTACAGCCATTGTACATTCCGCAAGAATTACCATATTGTGAAACAACGGTCACTTACACTTTATACGCAATTCGAACATCCAAAGACAACACTGGATGCTGAAACTGTAAAGGCGTTTTTGAGATTTAATTAATCTAACATCTTCTGATAATCGGTTTGGCGAATGTTACACTATTGGAGAAATTGTTGGCTATGATGCCAAAACTGCGGGCAGCGAATCGCATAGTGTAAACTATAGAGTAATATGAAAAGAGTGTGCTTGAACACTGCGGTTCCACCAAATTCTCGTCGGGAGTCACTGTGCTAATTGGAGTTTGGATACAGTTTACATTTATACCAACGTTTGGTCGTAAAACAAATACATATAGTTCAAATAGTTCATATCAAAACGCATTTAGAGAATAACAAGTTACAAGTGCCAATAAAACCAAATTTAATTACAATTTTCTCAACTCTCCTATCGGTCATTCTCCTTCACATTTTATCCTGAATGAAATTTCAAATTAGGCGATCATTGAGCTGCGTCAGTGAACATTAGCAGAACAATACGCATAAAACAGATGATGTGGTTGCAATGTATCGTAGTGCACCAAAGAAAACAAGAATTATTTTCATCATCATTTTCAATTTCCACTATTCTTTTTTTATTTCCCCTATTCTTTTTATAGACTTGTATACTAATATTATAAAGAGGAAGTGTTTGTGAGTCTGTTTGTTTGTATATATGGAGGTAATCTCCTAAACTACTCATCCGATTTTAAAAATTCTTTCACCAGTATAATGCTACGTTATCACTGAGTGCTATAGGTTTTTTTGATGTGTTAACATCTATACGCGCGCCTCTAGGGCAGTAAACTATAAATTTAATACATACTCAAGTGTTAGGTTTGTATGAGTAAATCATCGTTTGTTTGTTCGTTGCTTGGCAGTCGGTATTGAAAGTGATTATTGGGCCATATTCATATAATTTTCCCACGCGATTTTCTCCGGAAATTCATAGCCGATTTTATTAATTTTTGGATTAAAAAGCTAGTGCGGGTTTCGACGAAGAGTTTAGGCCAAAAATTAAGGCGATCCGATATCGGCGAGCCGAGATTGAAGTGTTTTAATTTGGAGTATTAATTTGGAGTAATATTAAAAAAGTATTTTATGTTGATCTTCGGTTATATCGTACGAATATAACAATGTATGTATGTATGTACAAGTGTCTGTTGCTTTGCATTCTTTGACTTTTGTGGGAATAAAACAAAAAGTATTGAGCAAGAAAATAATGACACATGTGCTTGCACTGGGTCTTTAAATAATTTTAAGTATTAATATTATTTAACTGTAACGTCATCATATGATTGAACGCTGTTTTTTATTTTCCAATATAACATTTACGAATGTGTTCATAGAAATCGAACAGGTACCGTGTAGCAAAAAGGTGTTAACACATCGCATTATGAACAATTACCTCAAACTATGTTAAAAAAACATTGAGAGAAAATAAAGTGCTTTCGAATTTTCTTTAAATCGATAAATAACAAAATAGACTAATTTTCCGAGAGGAAGAATATCCGAGAGGAAGCTAATATGTTTTAAGTTACAACGGACCCGCCATTGTACTCTTCATATTTTACTGCATCCAATATAAATTTGATCGAATCATAACTTTCCTTCATGTTGGAATTATCGTAATAAAGGAGTATAGCTTTGCGACTTTTCTTGGTTGAATCTATAAAGATACGCCAGTCCTCGGAGTTATATTCGATATTCATTTCCGCCATTTAGCCTTCAATATCGTTGCAATTAGTAAACGTGTTGGATTCGTTAACCGAAAAGAATTTCAGAAAAATGTATGAACCAGGTTGTCTGACTGCGATCACACAGAGTGTCCTACTGCGATCACACATTGTTTGCCGTTAAAATCCTCCGAAACGCCTGGACCGATTTATATGAAGTTTTGTGTGCATATCGGGCAGGTCTCAGAATGGGTCAATATCTATTTTTCATACTCCTAAATGATAAGGGTGACCCACCGCTATATAGAACACAGACAGTGAAATATAGATTGTCAGACTGCGAAAAAACACACACTGATGTAGCGGCAGCAAATAGTTGTCTTGTGTGGGTGCTGAGCACTCTCAGAGCATAGATAATAATATATAAAAATGAGATAGCAAGAGAGCAACGAAAATTGTGTAAACTTTTGTAGCGTATGTACGAACACAACAATGTATGTATGGACATACATATGTCTGTTGCTTTGCATTCTCTTTGCTTTTAGTGGGAATAAAACAAAAAGTATTAAGCAAGAAAATAATGACACTTGTCTTTAAATATTTTTAAGTGTTATTAAGTATTAAAATTAGGTCTGTCTGTTTACTTTCCCAGGAAGAATTACTCAGTAACTATTTTTGTGAGAGTAAGACAGATTATACTCTCAAGTAGAAAATATCCCAAAAAGTAAACAGACAACATCCAGTAAAAACTTTCAAGAAACGAAAACAGCTGATTTGTAAACAGCTGATGTAAATAATTAAAGATCCAAAAAGTGTTTGATCCCTAAGATACAAATAATTGTCGTTGTTGTTTTCTTTAAATAAGCAATTAAAAAATGAGCAACCAAAAAAAGCTAAATGTAAAATGTTCACCAGGAACATTCCAAAGAGTTTCGGGTGGTAAGTATTGAAACTTAGAAATATATATAAAATGTAAACCATTGTAAATTAATAGCTAAAGGGTACCGGTAAACTTTTGCTGAGGAAGTTGCGGGAATGTAAACCTTCGACGAAATAATATTTTTGCCGATCGAAGATGATGCCATAAATGCAGATGAACAATTAAGTCCAACAACGGAGGCGGAAGGCAAACAAACGCCTTGGCTGGATTCCTCAACTAAACTGTTGATAGCCAAAGTGAAGGAATTGCGTCCAATAGTAGGCAAAAGCGCAAGCCTTAAAAACAAAATGCAAATGTGGACTAAAATTACCGGCGGGCTTTAACAACCTCTTCATCGTCTTCACTCTCCGCTGAGGAATCCTCCAGCAACATCATTGCTGTAGTACGCAAGGATTTTCTTATGCCACGATCTCCACCTGCACCTTCATGGCAGATGAGATATATTAAAAAATTACACAAACTTATATGAATTTCACTATAAATACCTTAAATGCTTCCACAATTATCCGGTGCTGATGCCGATAATCTCAGTATAACTTCTAAGTATCACTTACCCCACGATCGCACTGTTTTTTATTACCATTCTGCAATATATTTAGGTATTTCACAAGATCTCGTACTTGTCGTCCTGTCGTAACTTCTCACAACAGTTGTACGAATTTTGTTGTTGGCTTCCATATAAAACTAACTTACGACAAGTACAACATCGAAGGTATGTTTACTGATTGTCGTACTTTACTAGTGCTGTTCTTCTTGTACCGAGTTTGTTATTACCGAATACATTTGATAAGTAACATCACTACCATAAGAGCTGTTGTTGATATTTATTACTTATTTTGTGATATTATTATTGTGATATTATTATGTTACGTTATTGATGTTATTATTCTATCCTTTTCGTTTATTTTCGTCATTTTAGTTTCAAAAAATGTTTTTCTTCAATCAGTTGTTTATGCAATCAGCTGGATACGTACGACATACAACAAAAAATGCAATAATGGTTGTTCACAACTGTCGTACTTAGGCACAACAATCCAGTACAACATTACGCCATTACAAGAGCTTGTGAAACCACTAATTATATTGTATATACATTGTATTGATTGACTTTTATTCACATTAAAATGCACAAAAAACACTTTTCAGACCTATTACTTACAACTTCAATTGTTAAATTTCAATTTGATTTTCCTTTTATTTGTTTATTTGCATAAAACATCTGTTTTCGGACAGCTGCTTTAATAAAACATAAGTTTTCTTACTGAAAAATCTTACTGAAAAATCTCCAGTAAACACTTGTAAGTTCTCTATCATTGAACTGTCAGAAAAATCTACCTCTGGGTCTCTTTTACTGGCTTTTGGAGTAAACAGACAATATCCAGTAATAATTTGTACAAATTATCGAGTAAACAGACAGTCCTATCCATAGAATAACACATACCATAGAAGGTTTTATTCGCTCAATAAATTAAACGTCATAGGTACGATGGAAAGTAAACATTGGATGGTAGAAATATGGGTTCAATAATACCAGATAGTGGCAATAGTATACAGCGATCAACATAAGAACAACAACCGAAACTAACTGGTTGTGTTAAATACAATACAAACGTATACCAACGATAAAAGTCAATAAAAAAGTGCAAAATATATTTAAATTTTTCAGTTCTACACCAAAACGACAGGAAAAAGTTAGGTGAACATATTTTGTAACTCCACCTGGTGTAAGGTAATTTTAAATTTAATTGCTCTCATTTCCACAAACCTACGATGAGAGTGTGAAATGAAACGTCAGATGAGAGAATAAGTTTATCTAGGTATGTATTAGTCTATGGTCCTATCATTTGAAAGAAACGTCATGATATGATTGAACGCCTTTTTTATTATTGTGTTACCTTTCAAATAGTATAATTGTGTGAACTTGTGTAGCGTATGTACGAACATAACAATGTATGTATGTACATGTGTCTGTTGCTTTGCATTCTCTTTGATTTTGTGGTAATGAAACAAAAAGTATTAAGTATCAAAGTATACACATGTGCTTGCACTAGTCTTTAAATAATTTTAAGTATTAATATTACTTAAATGTAACGTCATCATATGATTGAACGCTGTTTTTTATTTTCCAATGTAACATTTACTAATGTGTTCTTGGAAATCGAGCAGGTACCGTGTAACAAAACGGTGTTAACACATCGCCCGTGAGTTCGAACATTGATTGGATTTTTTTAAACAGATTCAGCTTCCGGGCCAATGAATTTAAATAGTCCTGCGACATTAATATTGGGCTTGGCGCAGCTTCATTTTCTGAGTAAGCACTGCCAATGGCTTCTGTTCCAACGCATGTAATGACATAAAGATGGACTAGGACCTCCAGGATGTATCTTAGGTGGCGAAAATTCATCAGAATATGGTACTTGGAGCAACGCTGATGGTACTGATTTATGGACGAACCACTTACGCTTGTACCTATTCAAATGTAATATGTCGGTATTTTGGCATACGTAGCAAGTGGTGTTGTCATGTTCACCTGGGTCTAGCCAGAGCATGGGAATACCAAACTGCATTGATTTTCGTTTACCTACAGCGAAAACCAAAAAATATTACTATCGTGGTATAAACTAAAATTAAAAATTAAATCACCTTTAGACGACAGCATTAAACTGTTTTAACATGTGCGACAGCGATGTTTTGGCGTCCACAGATCATCAGGAAAAACGCCCAGTTACACATACGTCTTATAGATGTCTTCGACTTTGCTGTTGATAATCGTAACTCTTTGTTCAGAAATAGTATACTTGCCGCAGACAGCAAATCCAATCATATTTTTTCAAACAATTAGACATTTTCTGCAACATCTACTTAGATGTTTCAAAGCTTCTTGGTTTTCTGTTTATGTATGTTGGATTTCTATTGCTCTTTCGCCTTCTGTCACTTGGTGTTGCACTTGATGTCACTTTATTTGTTTTTTTAATTCTAAATTATCATTTAATATTTCGAGTTCTTCACAACGAATCAATCCATTCACTAAGACTGTTCCGTTATATAAGTACTACGAGACGGGGAAATATATTAAAAGGGCAGTTTCGAAAACATAAAGGGTTCCTACTACAAGTAAAGTTACGCCAAATGTGAACAAATTTGAGAAAAAACAAACTTTTTTTGGGTGGTAATTGAGTCAGTCGTCGGCTGGCTGATTTAGAAATTTGTTTTGATTTTGGTTCTCCATAGTTTTTTGTTGCACGCCGACGAATCTTATCAGACAAAGGGCAGCTGAGAAGATATGACACGCCTTATTAACGCAGTGTAAATAATAACAACATGACAAATTTAGTTAAATTACACTATTTTCTCTTAGTTTTATTTATAGATATTAATGTACATCTTCTTTTGTTCGGTGGCTTATAGTCAAATTTTACATAGAATATTTTTTAAAAACACACCAACTCCATAAAATTTAGTTTAGTGGGACATTTTAGCGCCAACTCGGAATAAGTACGAAATTAACCCTTAAATGGATTTTGAGTTTTGATATACCAGTTGAGTTTTGAGCTTTAGTAGTACATTTTAACCCGATTTAGGGTTTTTTGCCCTTTTCCACAAAAAGAACAAAAATGGCGCATATTGAGGCAGCGAGGGTTAATGTAGTCAACAAAAATTTCTTATACGGGTGATTCTGGAAGTTCCGGACAAATTTCTCCAGCGAATTCCTTGGCTCATTTCACGAAGAAAATGTCACTAGGACCATGTCCGAAAATGCAAGGGTGCGAAATGGCTGCGTGTTCAAAATTTTCGGATTGACGGTCGCAGGATAGTAGGGTAAAGTTGCTAACTTCTGAGCCAGTGGTCGGATGGAAAAAAAATTCATATAACCTCAATTTGCTCAGCCAGATGGCAGGTAACTTATGTTTTTTTTCTGTTGAAAGATAGCCATACCTCTTACATTTCCAAAATGACCAGAAGCCCAGAGGTCTTACCGTTCCAAAGTTATGACCATTTTACTGAAATTGAGGTTATGTGATTTTTTTTCCATTTTTTCCGAAAGCTCTGTAACTCGGCGATTTGACCTTTATTGATTCTAAAAGGCCTCTTAAAGACCTTTCCAACAAGCCCAAAAACAAAAAAATCCGACCACTGGCTCAGAAGTTAGCAACTTTAACCTACTACCCTCCGACCACCAATCCGAAAATTTTGAACCCGCAGCCATTTCGCACCCTTGCATTTTCGGACATGGTCCTAGTGGACTTTTCTTCATGAAATGAGCCAAGGAATACGCTGGCGAAATTTGTCCGGAACTTCCTGAATCACCCTGTATATAAAAAATGTAGGTTATACCTAAAATGTATGGATAACATAGTTTCCTATGCCGATTCATCATACAAATTTGCAAAAGGGGGGGAATTTAGCCACCCTTAAAAAAACTCAGACGTGAACTTTCAAAACGTAGTATATTTTTTTTACCCCCTCTACCAGAATCGGTTTGTCAGAACCTTGTTATTTTTTTGTATCGCACTGTAATTTCCCAATGTTTTCCCGTGCCGCTAGACTTCAGAAACGGAATGACGAAATTCCTAAATCAGATAAATGCGCAATATTGAAATCAATAGTTTTCTTCTCGTTTTTGTAGATGTTACAATTTTTTTTCAATTGTTCAATCTGCGAATTTTTGTTTGCTTTGCTTTTCATAGTCCTTTTGACGCAACGCTAACGGAAATTGATTGTTATGGGCGACAACGTATCTAACTATATCATAAGAAATATACAATTTAAAGTTTACATTGGAACAAGAAAAGCATAGCGGCAAACACCTCACCATGAAGCTTTAGAATAGAAGCTGGTCTTCCAAAAAAAAGAAGATTTGTTATTGTGAACGGAATCACCTTACCCACACCTTTAAATTAGAAGCCGGTTGATAGGCCTTTGCAAAAGAAGGGAAGAAGAACATGTTTTTTTACACCCTGCATTCGTTAGACCTTCTAATAGAACAAATGAAATTTGTGTGACTGGTAACGAAAAACACTTTCACCTTTTTAAAAAAAATTGTTGCCTGTAAAGTCGGTTTTACGGGCGAAGATTTTACGTAACAACGTCTTTTTGTCGGTAGAATATTTATTGATATGAATATAATTAAATTGCACAATAGGAACAAGGAATTGAATGAAAATAAGAATTGCACAAATTTTAACTATAGAAATATATTTTGTTTACTAAAACATTGTACATGTAAACTTAAACTTAACTAACTCCTATTTGAGTGATTTTGTTGAGGATAGGACGATGATACGAGAAATATGAAATGAAAGGAAGTGTTTCTGCTGTAATGTGTCTTGCGAAAGTCAAGTCGATAGTTGTTCCTTTTAACGTAGTTGACTTAGAAACGTTTGATACGCAATCAAGATTATACGTATTTTTCATGAAATTAAGAAACGAGTTGTCAGGCTTTACGTTTTTGTTAAAATCACCACACAGAAGAATCGGTATACTAGAATCAACTTGCACGAACGGTGGCACGTACTGGCTGTTTTGAATGTACGGCGCGAGTCCTTGCCATAGTAACATTCCAATATCCTGCATACTAGCTCCTGGATGAATATATACAGCACCGAGTATAAACTTGAAGCTAGTATTAGCGGCGAAGCAAGTAACTTTAGTCATGGACATGTCACCCTTGGTTTTAATGACACGAGTTACGTCTGTAATCGCAACTTGGACCACTTCCGCCGTAGATGTCGATGATAATTTACGATAGATCGCCACTCCACCAGCCGCGTTGGTATCTGAGTTAGGTCGATTATTTTCCCTGGATACGCACTCATAACCCTTGATTGGAGTTGATTCACAAGTGTCGCGCATCCACGTTTCAGTCAATACTAAATAGTCGGATCGTGGTATCACTGTATCTGTTTCAATGTCCGCGGCATGGGCACTTAAACTTTGACAGTTGATGTTCGTTACAATAAGTTGTCCAGCGTCGGTTGCGTCGTCACAGAATTTTACGGCTTGTTTGGTAATTGTGTCTAGAGTGTGTCCACGAAGTCGTAAGTATTCATTGCGAATATCTCGAGTAGTCTGTGAGTCGTTTCCATCTCGGCCATGTTTGAAAACCAATGGAGAGTCCTTTTCTGTTATGATGTACAATCCGTCGATACTTGTGACGCGGCTCATGGCTACATATACCAATTGCTGTGGTTGTTTTGAGGAGTACTTGTAAACAATTGTAGTAAACGTCCCACCCTGGGCCTTGTGGATCGTAATTGCACAAGCAGGCACGCAAGGAAATTGTTTTCGCTTGCACTTCACTGTTTTTGTCAACGAAATGTTTACCACTTTCTTGTGCACTGGCACCCAATCGACGGATAAGGTGTTTGGTTTGCTGTGCACATGTGGTCGACATTTGATTTTTGCTTTGGTACCCGTATTTTTGTCTTCAAACTGGAACCATAGAGTGGCGATTTCATCTTCAGCTGGCGGCAAACTTGTGCTGGTCGATGGTCCTCCTGGAGCAGAACGGTCATCTGCATTGGCTGGCTGACGTTCGATGTATAGCAAAACTCCAATAGCCCCATTTACCAATCCATCGGCGACGTCTATGTTAGATGTAATCATGTACGGATATCCTACTGCTAATGGCAACATGTATGGCAATCCGTCGGTTTCTGCAACCGACATCTTGTGAAGTTTCCCTTGCTCCCGGCTCTTTTCAGAATTGCTGGAATACCCAAGCATAATATCAGTGGCGATACAGTTGTGTGCGTTTTGAATTGCGTTTCGATTGTGTGAATCTACTTCATGGTTGCTGTAATACAATCTGACAGCGTCGGGTACGTTCTCTTTGCACCAGACTTCAGATTTGTGCCTGGACTCAATAAGTGCGATATTATTGACACTTAGTTTGAGTCCATCTCCAATTTTGGTGAGAATCGTCGAAAACAGCTCGTCAGTTTGTCGGACAACACGGACTAATGATGCTTTGCCAGAGTACAGGTCCTCCGAGTTGGTTGTGTGGTACTGTGTAACACGGACTAGCGCGCACAGGTGGCAGCTGTCTGAAATCGCCGCATAAGATCATGTGAATGCCTCCGAATGGTTGATCGTAAATACCGGTAATGTGCTGTAGTCGATAATTGATTTTTCCAAGTATAGCTGCACTCAACATGCTGATTTCATCAATGAAAACAACTTTCACGCCGACAAACATGTTTCTGTAGGCTTGCAAGTTCTCAGCAGAAAGAAGTTTTGTCACTCGAGAATTTGTGAGACGAAACGCTGAGTGAACTGTCGTTCCGCCAATAGGGACAGCTGCTTTGCCTGTGCTTGCACAAGCAACGTATGCGTTGTTCAGTGAGTTGTGTTCCTGTGTGTAACGATTGTATGTCTCCATCAGGCACTTAACTGAATAAGTTTTCCCACAGCCGGCCGGTCCTGTGAAGAAAACTTGTAGTGTGTCGACGACCTCATCTCCACAGCCATGTAAACGATGTATGACCTCATGAATCAGCTCACGTTGTTCAAGGTTCGTCGTTCGTATCAGCTCACAAAATTGCTGTTTTGGCATCACGTTGCTACGTTTTTTTACGACCGATAATAAGCCTTGTCGCGGGACGATTTGATTGACATCATCGTTGTTCTCGGAACCTTCTCCTCCTAACACCTGCTCGACAAACACTCTCCTTTCCTCAATTTCTGGTGGTTCTCTGCTGTCTGAATTTTGTAGAATAATCATAGCTTCAAGCTCTTGCATCACACTGTCGATGTTGAGATTGTTTTCGAACAGCTGGCGGCGTTCCATGATGGTATCCTTGTTATCATTGAACAGTTGTAGAAATTTATTGCTATCAACAATGTCAGCTATTTCATTGCGGAAAGGGAAGAACAGCAATACCATTTCACGTTGATAATTAACAGTTTCATCTACTTCGTAGCGTCTGTATCGTATTATTCGTCCAATTTTTCGTCTGCGGTGTTCATTTGATGTCGTCCTTCCCACAGTTGTCCTTTCCTCGGTCACCGGTTCTTCAATTTCGTCTTCTTGCACATCTACGTCATCTTCATTGTCGATGAAATCATGATAATCAGCGTAATACGAAGCAAACTCGGCCAAATATGAAGATTCCAGAGAGGGAGGTCGCTCTTCATATCGCTGAATGATGTTCTTGGTAAATACATCTGTACTGTCTGCTTCGATGTTTTCGCGATCCATTTGTTTCCTACGTTTGCGACAGCGTTGTCTTTCCGATGGCCAAACTGTTGGTATGTACATAATTTGACGGCTCGTTTCGCTCATCGGTTGCCGTAGTAAATACCATGCTGCTTCTTGAGCTGACATTTCAACTGCATTAAGAAGTTTGACACTCAATGCTTTCAATTGGCCCGTGTAGTTCCGGTCAGGATGCTCTTCCATCATCTTAGTCAGCTCACGATTCAAGTTACCCATTCCACGAGCTGATTTGTTCACATATTCCACGACATACTGTGCGCAGCTGTATTCATCCAAGATAAACTGGATATCGATGTTGGATTTGATTTCACCAGCGAGGTAAGGGTTGAATGTTTTCGTCATAAGTTGGTCGAAGTTGCGTTTGAACAACATAGATGGCCTGCGCAAAGTTGAACGCACTACGTCAAGATATGCATCGAATGTCAAACTATGCTCCCTAAGAAAGTCGTCCATGCTAGCGTATGTACGTTCGCTGAGACAGTTGCGTAGCTCCTTGGCCTTTTTTTGGAATGCTATGCGGCGTCCATCAGTTTGAGGCATTGGGATCAATACACGGGTAGTGAGCATTGGCCAGTACGGGATCCCAAATCTACAAGTCGTTTCGCCTCGCTTCGTGCAGGTGAAAGTGTGCTTGTGGATTTGATTGGCGTAGATGGTATCGTTGGGCACATCTTCTTTGGCGACGGAACTCAGCTTCTCCACGAGCTCGATGGTCTTCGGCATATTTTCTGACACAGTGTCATGTGGATCATCGTGTAACCACAGTAAAATGTGAGCGTGCGGACTTCCTCTATGTTGAAACTCAATGCGAAGGAAATAATCCTCCACGTAGTACTGGCCAAACGAATTGTATGACTGTTTTGATTTCAGCATTTTCATAAATGTACCAACGAGTTTGTGGAAATATATGCAACATGTAATTGGATCGTCACTCACCAAGTTGCACCGCTCTGATGTGTTGAGATCTTCGGCGACTTTGCCAGGATATTTGTTGCTCAACTTGAGCAGTAAATTCAGCAATACTAACCAGCGTACCTCGTTTGCACTAAGAGTGAGAAAGATGGTCGGTTTACCAAGTTGACGGAGCATAGCGAAGAGATCTCGTTTACGAGAGGCCCAGTACTGGACAGAGTTTGGCACCGACTTCATAAAGGCGAGATTCTGCACAACGAATTCTTTGAGAAACTCCGGATCCTCTAACATGCGTCGAGTTACGCTCTCTGTGATCGAAACACTTCGGAATGTGCTGTAAATCCCATCGACCATTCGCAGACGTAGAATCTTCATTGCATCGTATAAGACTTTTTGAGGCGTGGCTCCACGCCTGCCACTCCGTCGTATTTCACTGGTCGCCATCATGTACGGTGTCACTGAAATGTTCATGTTGAAACGGCGGGGCTCTCCGAAGTATATCGCAGGAAATGATAGTTCTTCTGCATGACGGTCATAAATGATGTTAAGAGGCGTTACCCGATGTCCTGGTGCGATGTCAAGACAATCCTCTTCATTCCACAGTAGTGTGTGCTGTCTCGCAGCAAGAACTTCAGACTCGGGCGTATATTCGGCGGAGATTGCTTCGATCCGATTAGCAGGATCATCTTGAAGGCCTTCATCTGATGGCAATGCAGGCTGCAGTCTTGACAAATCTATTTTGATATCGTACAAACGATATAGACTTGAATTTTGAAGTACATCTAACCATTCTTTGACCGTACGCTTAGACATGTACCCGCTGATGTAATTTGTTTTGTGTGCAAGATTCCTTTTGATGTTAACGTTGATAACATCGTCCTCTTCTAGATGGCGAGGCAAGCATTTTACCATGTCTTGTACGTTGACTGGGACGTTTATCACTTGTCCAATAATTCCATAAGAGAAATCATGACGCAGTCGACGCACTTGCATAAATGGAAGGCGCGGTGAGACCAAACGTTCACTGATAGGATCCAGAGGCGGTAGACCTGGAGGTATGTCAGGATATGAGCAGCCGTTGACCTTTGCGAGAGTAGGAAGCTTACGCTTATTCAGTGATTGTCTACAGGTGTTGCAAGACTTTGTATAATCCTCCTTGCGTAGCTGCCGATTTTCCTTAACGTACCAATCCGAGATTACCTTCAGTTGTAGTGCAGTGATGGTTTTAAGGTCATTCTTGAACCACAATCTGTCACAAACCGAGCAAGCATGGCCAAAATCGTTGTCCAGGAAAGTAGATTGAAATCTCCGTATTGACGATGACCATTTGGTATACCAGGTGGATTGTTCCAGTTGTATTGCTGTTTGGCTTGAAGAAGTATTCGGTTGTACATCAGTCCGAGAAGATGCTGCTCTACGTTGTCGGAATGCACGTTGCCGTTGAGCGTTAGTTAGGGGAACGCTCGTTCTCTCCGCCACGACAGGAACGCTTGTTCTCTCCACCACAGAACAAGACGTTGAAGCAGGTGACTCTGACGTACCGCTGGTGAGGGCTATGTTAGCAGATTTACGTAGCTTGAACCTGCGTTGCCTCTCCGCAGCCACTTTTGCAAAGGCTCTTACTTGTTCAGGAGTTCTGGTCAATGCTTTTCGTAGTCTGTACTCACGTTGTCGCTCAGCATTCGTTCTGGCGGTAGAGGTGGTGTGTGGAACAACGAAAGGTACTGCAGACGTTGACGGCACGATATCCTCCGTCTCCATTGATGTACTGGAAGTTGAAGGCGCCGTTTCCATTGTTTTGAGAGTGGTGATTCCTGTTGAACATTTGAAATTGAATGGATGAATTTTTAATTTTAAAGAATCAATTTGAAAATCAAAACACTTATTCAGATGGAAGGTTCAAATTTTTGCTAAATAAATTTGAAATTAATTAAAATTTGTAATTGTAAATGATGAAGTTGAAAATTAAAACATTTATTTAAATTAGATGTTAAAATTCTTGCTCAACCCAGTTTAAATCAAGTTTTCTTATATCTGCCACTTTTTCTTAATATTTGTAATTTTAAAGAATCAATTCGAAAATCAAAACATTTATTCAGATCGAAGGTTCAAATTTTTGCTAAATAAATTTGAAATTAATTAAAATTTGTAAAATAAAAAAAAAACCAATGAGTGTTAGAACTCACGGGCGATGTTTTAACATTTATTGAAACTTATGGTTTAGGAAAATAGAAGTAATTTCAACACCATCTAGGTACCTGTGCGATTTCTATGAACACATTATCAAATGTGACATTATAAACAATAAACATATCCTTTATTATAAAATATAAACATTTCTTTTATTATAAAAAATAAACATTTCTTTTATTAAAAACAAAAGAAAATAATTTACTAACCAAAAAGTATTTCAATTCATCATATTCGCATATCGTTTTTAAAGCCGACCGCAGCTCTCTGTTTCGTTTTGGCTACCTAATTCATATGAAAATTTCTACACACAAACATACACTACACATATCATAAAGCCAAAAAACAAAAAACAAAAAATAATACCTTATCCAATGCAGACTGATCTAAATCAATATTCATACACACGCACATATATACGCACATACATACTTGCTCAGTCGTCATATATATGATGTGCCAAAAAACAAAAACACTCACACCACCGACCAACAGCCACTAGAAGCCAGCAAAGCAAATCGTTTCTGGCACACAAGTAAACACACACATCCGCACACACAGAATTATTTTCGTCACTATCAACATTTATCAATAGTATGACATAACCTATAAACTCAGTTTCTCAACTTTTGTGTCAATCTAACAATTAATCAATCAATCATAGTTTACGATAATGAAATATCAGTGTACAATTATTTACCTTTATTGTTGTAGTTGTTGTAAATGACGAATCTAAGCACTCCACATTTTCACTACAGACACAGCAGACGATACTTTAACCACACGTGTGAACTTGTATTATGACGCTTTCTTGTTTTTCCAACGCCAAGAACGTTCGAGAAAGACAAAGACAGAGACAAGCATGCGCCGATTCAATGCGCGGCAGACCGATCATAGTTGAGTGGGAGAGAGACGCAAGGCATTCGGCGGGCCTCTCTCTCGTTCGGTGACTCATCGTAACGTTACCGGGCGTTACACTTTTTCATAAGTGACTCCCAGCCGCAACCTAATTTAAGACGTTGTCACGTCAAAAGGAACGGAAGAGAATGTGCTTGCGTCCTATTTAGAAGCTCTTAATCATGCACCTACCTACAACGAGGTAGTTGATAATGATATAAAAAATCATAAAACAATGCAATCGCAAGGCTATCTGACCGGCCTTATAATGTAATGCATGTCATTGATCAAATATTATCCGTTAAGCAGGTTTTGGTTGAGGAATTAATTGACAAATAAGGACTTCCGTATGTGCTATATGTGGAAGTCCTTGCAAATTTCAACGCTGGGTCATTTATTTTGCATTTCGCATTCTGATTCCAATCCTCAATTTTTACACGGTTCCAACAAAAATTGGATATATTTGATTTTATTCTTTGCAACAATTTGTTTTATCCACCTACATAGTATATATTCGTATATAAGTGGGTAAGCGAGAATAACTAAGGGCCATTTTGTGACGTGGTAAAAAGTGAAATGGAACACAATTTCGTGTTTCTCCTGTGCTATGGAGTTTTATTGTTTATTTACTCATTATTTTCTTTGCTCCCTCCCGTTCGACGATTTAAAACTTTACAATCAAATTTAGAACGTTAAATATATTTCAGAGAAATTCACCTGCCATTAGCGACTTGGGCCTGGAAGAAAGCGAGGGGGAATTAACATATAAATGAACAATATACATGCGTAAATGCGCCTGCGGGAAGATCATCCATCGGAACGCCTTCTAATGGGCCTGCATTTGCAGTGTATATTCCTCGCCGCCGTATTCCATCATTATTTAAAGATAACACACAGAAAGTGTGGAGAACAAGACCTTTCACTTCGCCTCTTAAAGAAGGGCTGTTGAAAGACCTCGAAAGGAAGGTCGAATAAGAAAAAACATTCGTGTTTACTAAATAAAATTGTTTTTTTACATTTCCGATTTATGTTTTAAATAAATATAGATATATCTCTAGATTAAAATACCAAGAGCGTGCAACAACTGTTTTTGTTGAACCAAAATTCTTTGATAAACATTGGAATAGTTAGAGTTATCAAAGAGTTCGACTTTTCAATGGCAAAACAGGCATCCAACAGAATTTGAGAGACATTATCATGAAACAGACAGACATCATTTAAAATATCTCACATGCAACTACAGTGGTTCACACAGAAAATCAAGTAAGTTATTTTAAAAATGTTGACACCTTTTAGACAAAGACTACTTCGGAAATCTTCAAAATTTAAATAAGAAGGGTAATGCAACCAAACAGAACTACTCTAGCTTAAATACATAAGAACTTGACACGAAATTTTCAGGAAAACCTTAACACTATGCTCATAGGGAACGTCGCACAGACTCAAATTTAGTTATTTATGCAAAATTTACTATTTCGTTGAGTATCCTTTTTACTTTCCGTCAGCTTTTAGACTATTTAGGACGGATTCACTAGTATTTATCAAATCATCAGGACGTATATTTATTCATTCTTCCTGTAACGCACCTTTAATGTGCCGGAACATAATCCCCAAATCAACTTTGTGGGTTATGTCCATATCATCGAGGACATACACCCAAAATTTCAAAGGGGGACATAACCGGACGTAACCCCAAAACAAAAATCGGTCATAAGAGCCAATTTTAGTTCGGGGCTAAAGTCCGCTTATTATCGCGGACATAAACCACAAAAATACATTCTGAATGTTACTGCTAATGAATGCATTTTACAAAAATATAAATATGCAAGTGTTCATTTGACCGGGTTGGCCTCCATATAACAAAAATCCAAAAATCGAGGGCAAATATTAAAGATTACCTCGAGACAATTTGAAAAAAAAAATTTCCATTTTGAGCACGTGAAATACAGCCAAAATCGTTTTTATCGTAGTTTTTTTTTTTGTTTGTAAGTCGATCGTAATATGCAAGACATCGTTGTATAAGTCTCGATGAGTACTACGTTAGTCCTATAGATGTCGCTGACGTACGAGATCATTGAACGCTTCATTTAATGTAGATTCTAACACGTAAAATTTAAAAATATTTTTTTCCTGGCCCCTTAAAACCCAAGATAATTTTGTTACAGAAGTACCTATTCAGTTTTATTCAAATTCAAAAAAGTTACGTGGGACAAGATATATTTATAGCTAAATACAAATATTTGTTCAAGTTGTTTGCATTATTCCCGCAAATTATTGCATTCTTTTTAGCGCCATCGTACAAATTTTTTAATATTTCCTTAGATAATTCATTCTTAATTTGGTTATGAATTTAGAAATGAAATACAAAAAAAGAGTAAAAATAATTATAACAAATCTTGGCGCGACTCAAGTTTGTGTACCCTTAACGACTTTCTAGGTTTGTAAAAATATGGCTCAGACGCTTTTTATCAGTGACTGCAAGCGCTGATTCACTTACAAATCGTTCAAAACGTTCAATGGAACGTACACTTTGACTATAAAATGTACCGGAATTCTTAAAGTAGCATTTTGCTGACTCCTTGAAATATATAGGCCAGAGAATTTTAGATGAGGTGGCCAACCATCTTGCTGTGGACACTGGACCAGGCTTTTCGTTGGCTAGTTGCTCATCGCATGTGCTATGAGTAACGGTTGCAACGAGACGGTAAGAAACATTGATCGCTTCTCATATTCCAGCCGTAAATGTTACTAGGCATTGAACCCATAAGCAATTGGCTCAACAACTTGTGAGATCTGAAAATTTTACATTACATTTAGTCAAAAATTATGTCACACTTCAATATAATTGTTATTGCATAATTTTGTATGGCCATCTCATCCGACAGGCATCTCTTACAGTGGTAACTAGATCAAAAATGAATTATCCCAGGCAAATATTTAAAACAATTTCGGTAGCGCCTAAATGTATGGAATAACTTGCGCTAAAAAGAATGAAATAATTTTGGAACGAAACTCTTTATCGCACGTTGCGGGATGGAGGCTAAATGGAAAAAAAATGTAACAACTTTTGTTTAAACACTATTATGCTACAACCCAGTATTATGAACTAGATTGTCTACTTTTGCTTTGGTTTGTGTCTAGACTAACTAGATGTCTCACATATGTTGGGAAATTTCTTGGTTAATGGGCAGTTTTCTAGATGGAACCTGTAACCAAAATTTAGTATATATTGTAGTTTTGAACCCAAAAAAAGTAAATTTAGAAAAGCCAAAGTGGAGGAAGTTTACAAAAAGAAACAAAGAACCTTTTCTTAAAAAATATTCCTTAGTTAAAAGAAGTACCGTTGCTTAAAAAAGTTAATTTTCGTACAAAAAGTACCGTTTCTTAGAAAAGTAAATTTTCTTACAACAAATTGGCTTTTCTTAAAAAACTACATTTTCTTTAAAGAGCACCTTTTTGTGAAACAAAATAACTTTTCTAGACTCACGCACTCTAACGAAAGGAACACAGCCACTGACACACGATCACGCACGAAGATTTTGTCGGTAATCACGTTCACGCACGCTCACGCAGAATTTGATCCTACTCACATTCACGCGTGAATCACGCGTGATTCACGACAATCACGCAAACTTTACTCACAAAAATAAAACAGGGTTTTGACATGAACCACTTCAAACCAATATTAAAAACTATACAAAACAGTGTTCGTAAAAAGTAAGTTCTTAAATACGTTAATTGGGATCATATTCAGCAATTATACACTACTACACTTAAATGTAAAAGCCTTAGTTAATTAAGTGTCGTTTTTAATAAATTTAGCAAATAAACTAAGCCCTTTTATAGAGGAACAACATTTTATCACCTTTATCTTAAAGAAGTTTGCCTCTTACTTCCATTAGTATTCTTCCAGACGGACAATGGGAACAATTGCAAAATAAAGTAATAATAATGTCAGAAATAATAAATTATTGGTTAGATTATTTTAGAATGTACTAGGTATTTATAGGAGAATATTGTATCTAATGCTCCCTGTTTCAATGCACAGTTTGCTACAGAGTTTGAAACTTGTAACCAGATTTTTGTTTTGAGATTCAAATAAGCAGCACAAACAAAAAACACTCTGACGGCTACAATGATAGTTGAAATCAAAAGTTTAACATGCCAATTTTTCCGCTGACATTGTTAAGTCTTTTGGCAATAACTTGGTAATGTTGAGTCAAAATGCTACATTGACTAAACTTCAAACAGTAGTAGGTTGAACAAATTGTTAAAGTCTTTCAAATCGGTCGGTAACGACAAAAGGAAAAAAAGGAATGTGTTAGAAAGGGTGCAACATCAAAGATGAAATATTAAACCTAAATGAGTTTGTGGTTTATTTGAAAACCGAGCACTCCACAGCACTGCATGGAAAAATTACGAAAAAAATTAAAAAAAATATATTTTCTTAGTTCTGTGCAAATTCGATTTGAAGTATATAACAACGTAATACCACAATTTTGTATTATAGCCTAGTATATGTTTAGTATAATTGAAATTAATATTACTTGAGAAATAGGGACAAGTGTGGGATTTTTACTCCCAAAAAGTGTATTATGAAAATTTAAGTTTTTTTTTCTTAAAATTCAGCTTTGCTGATCAAGATTATGCATCCGATTAAAAGTTTTTTCTGCCTTGTAGTTAACCTCATTTCCGTCTAGAATTTGGTGTAAAAAATTATGAAAATCAACAAGTGAGACTTTTCCCAAACTCAAAAATTTTAAATTTTATTCAAAAATCATTAATTTTCTGCCAAGGCTGGCTGTAGTGTGAATGCACAAAAAATTTTAAATTACATTTAACACCTTTGGCAAGGCCCTTGCTTAAAAAGAATACAAAATTTTATGTCTTTCTTACAAAAAACTTGAGAAACTATAGAAAGAATGATGGTACCTTTCCTAACAAATTTCATTTTTTTTTCAGTTTGAAAATATTTTAAATTTGAGAAGATGTCGTTACCAACCGGTTTTAAATAATTTAAAAAGGGGTTTAACTTACGTTTGGTTGCAGTCTTGCCAATGTAGCTGGTTTTTAGAACTACATTTTGGCTCAAAATTACCAAGTTATTACCAAAAAACTAGAGAAAGTCAGTGCGAATGTTTACATTTTAAACTTATAATTCCAAAAATCTTTGTAACGGTTAGAGAGACGACACACGACTCCAAATGTTTTTGGTTTGTGCGGCTCAGTAGAATCTCAAAACAAAGATCATTTAAATCAGACCACAAGTTAGGAATTTACATGCCATGAAAGTTGTGTCTGCCCGTAGAGAACGTACGTTGAAACAAGGTGCAACTAAATACCAGATTCTGAAAGCCTGACTTCTCCCCTACAAATCCTTAGTGCCTTAGTTAGTTAGAAGTTCTGATACTATTACCACTTTTTTTTTTGCAAACGGTCCCACGGTAAAATTTATAAAAACTCCTTCGCTTGTAGCAGAGTTCCTTGAAATACAGAAGATGATTAATGACGCTTTATTAGAGGGAAATGTTATTAGAACTCTTGCAAAAATACTTTGTGTAACAAAATAAATAAATAAATGGTTTCCCGCTACATCCCATGAAGGGATTAGGGGGAGCTTCTCACAGCCAGTGAGCTGTGCGCGTTCTAGTTTTAAACTCACTGATTGGGACCTACAGTTTTACACCGGTTCCGAACGGTATTTTGAAAAGCTTTTTCATGGCTAAGTACTCGATAGTGTCGCCGTCAGTATGCGAGGTGACCGCCGTCGAAATAAATTTAAGGTGGTCAGAATAGGGATCGACCCCACGTCCTCATGCACAAGAGCTGTGCACACTACCATTGCGCCACCGGCGGTTTGTGTAACAAACTAGTAAGAAAATCGAATTTAAATGATATCAACCTTTCGGAAATATGCGTGACTCCCTCGAAAATAGTGCTCAGGCACACTCACTCACGCAAAGATTGGACTAACGCACGAAGATTTATTCACTACTCACGTTCACGTACGCAATTTGTCCCGCTCACGTTCACGCGTGAATCACGACAATCGCGTGACTCGTGCCCATCTCTAGTAAGTACCTACTCTTAAAAATTTACCTATTCTTGAAAAGAGGACCAATTCTAAAAAATTCCATTTCATATAAAAAACATTTTCTTTCTCGGGCTCGGAAAGGATTTTTTTTTTAAATTGTCTCGAGTGGATCTCTGATATTTGCACTCTACTTTGGCGAATTATTTTCGTGTTGGGGGTTTGGCTGGTATCAGAATACAACAGCTTCGGGAAAATTGGATATCTTTAACTCAAAGCAGCCTAGATGAATTACTATTAACACAGCGACAAATTTCTTCAATAGAATATTGACCATCGGCGGCAAGGAGATTCACACGGAGAATAAATCTAGAATAATGCAAATTCTCCTGAAAAATCATTTCCCATCCGGGCCTATAAACCTATAAAAGAGTTATTAAATCTAAATAGGTCTAAAGGTAAAATATATGGCAACAGGACAAGATCGAGAGGACGAGGACCCTCCAAAAATTTAGAAATCGCTGACATATATTCCTGGACATTCCGATATGCTAAAACACTCCGATATTTAGACATTGGGTCATACGAGTTGGCATTAAATGGCACAACTCAAATTGGATTTAAGACAATGCAATGGCAGACCACTGTGCCACTACGTTAGGCCTATACCTCTAAGTTTGATGACGTTGACCTATTAGAGGAGGAGAACAAGTACTCCCGATGATTTGCAGTCCAAATGCTGTACATAATTGACGTTCCGTAACAGAAGAGACTCAATTACAAGAACGTTATTGACCGATGCGCTCAAATATATCGACAAACAGTAAACAAACACAGGAAGAACGACTTTAGTAGAAGAAGCTAGCAGACTAAGTGGAGCTACTTTCTTCTTTTTTTGTGATTTATAATACAAAGTATTATTCATGTTCTATGCCAACATTTTATGACCGTCATTTCTGTTTGGTTGACATTTGTCAGTTTGTATATGACAGTTGTGCAGAGCAGTCGATAACAATTTATTATGGAGTATCTAACGCACCAAATAATGTCAACCATTCATTCAGCCGAACTAATTACTAAAACTAGAAATTGGCCATAACCCCCATTGAATACTATGTCCATTCAGCATCGTGTGCAAAACCCCCAATATTATTTTGTGACCATTTCCGCCATGATGGATGGGCATAACCACCAAAATCGATTTGGGGCTTATGCCTGTTGGAGGTTATGTTACTGAAACCACCTTTAAGTTGGTTTTATAGGTGCACAATCTATTTCGCATTCGGCGCCAAAGTTCAGGTCAGGAAAATTTTACAAGAGCCAGGTTTTGGATTTCAGTGATGTCTGTTTTGGGTTATTGTCCACGATCACTTTCTTTAACTTGAGGCATTTCATGTCAAACCGTACGATTTGTGAGAAAAAAGTATCACAATAGATCGGATTTAATTGAAATCGTCAAAAAACTTTCTTCATTTAAAGTTACTTTAAACGTGTGTTAGAAAAAATCTTAAAATGTTAGTTATCGAGACATTTTGATTTGAAATGTCCACAATTGGGGAAATTTTGGTAAATACATATGTGTATTTTCAATCACTTGTATTTCTGGATTGGATGGACGGATTGTGGAGCAAGATATATCATTTTAAAGGTCATTGATACTACATTAAGATCAGCGAATAAAATGTTGACGAGCACTCTGCTTTGAAGTCCACATCTTTATTTTTGTATTTTCTTTTAAATGATTTCATTTCGTTATTTTTTTCCAGAATAGTGTCAAAATCTTCTCGGAAGTCTTCTCTTACTTACTTACATATCCGGTTTCGAACAACCCCGGAGGGTCAGGGATGTTACAAAACGAGGATAGCATATTTCGCCAACCAGTTCGGTCTTCCGTCTTATCTCTCCGGTTGGCAATACCAAGTGTTCGCAGGTATTCGTCAACCTGATCCCTCCAGCGGAGTTTTCGCTTTCCTCGAGTTTGGTTTCAAAAACCCTTCGTGCTGGTTCGCCCTTCATCCATTCCACTCACATGGCCTAGCCAGCGCTATCGTGTTATTTTGATCCGCTTAACTATGTCAGTGTATGGAAATAGCTCATAGAGCTCCTGGTTCATGCGTCGTCGACACTCGCAGTTGTGCAATATAGGGCCATACATTTTCCGGAGCATTCACGCCTCGACGACTCCTACATATGTTCCGTGTGCGTGCAATAAGACCCAGGATTCTGCGCCATGAAGCAAAACAGGTTGTATGAGAGTCTGGTACAACTGGAATTTTGTTACTCGAGAGAGGGATTTATCTTTAAAGTTCTTGCTTAGCCAAAAATAACACCTATTCGCAAGCACAATTCCAACTTGAGCCCAAGCCCGACGATGTCGTTCTCGTTTACGGCAGATCCGAGGTATATAAATTCATCCACCACCTCGAAATTATAACAGTTATCAGCGTTCACCCTTTGGTCTAATCATGTGGAGGTACTGCTCGTTGAAACTATGAATTTTGTCCTGTCCTCATCTACTGTCAGCCCCACTTTAGCTGACTCCTTCTCAACTCTCGAAAACCACGTAGTAACTTCTGTGACATGTGGTGCTGATGGCTCTACACATGTTGACTGATGCCCTTCTCATGTTGATCTCCATTAAGATGCTTAAGAGATTGCAGAAGGGCTGTCACCCTGCCTGAGGCCTCGCTTAGTTTCGAAAGGTTCGGTAAAAGCCTTACCAACTTTCACTGCCGATTTGGTGTTCGCCAATGTCATCCTGCAAAGGCGAATGCCAAGCTCAGACATTGCTTCGTAGGGGTTCTCCCGTATCGGGCTATCGATGGGCGCCTTATAATCCAAATGGATGATAGGTGTCGTTTTGTCTTCCGTGAGTCTTCTGGTCAGTTGTCGATTTTCCAGGCCCAAATCCACACTGGTATGGCCCAATCAGGTCATAATGTCGTCTGCACATTATACTCGACAGAACCTTATACGTTATGGATTAAAAGCTTATTCCCGGTCATCTTTTTCAAATATGGGACATAGTACACTGAGACTCCAATCTCCGCATTCACCTAACCAACTTTTGCTAATGAGCTGATGAATTTACCTTATCAGTTCAGTGTCGCCAGCATTAAATATCCATCGTTAAATATCCATTAAATACCCAGCATTAAATATCCATTAAAAATCCATCGGCTCCTGCGGCTTTGTTGTTCTTAAGCCGGGCAATAGCTTTTCTGACCTCGTTTTGGTTAAGAGTGGGGAAATCGACGTCGTCATCCAAATTGTGATCGATTGTCTCGTTATTGGATATCTAAGGTACCAATAGCCCGGAGAAATTATCTATTCATATTCCCAACATGCTCTGCATATCTGCGATGAGATTTCCATCCCTGTCCTTACAGGCCTCGTTCCACCTTATGCATATCTCAACTTTCTCAATCCAGCGCTTTCACCACTGGCAGTTCCCACTGGCGGCTCAGTCACAGCAGAGTTGTTTTCATCATTTGCAATGCTACACTCTTCATCGTACCATGGTTTATTGCGAAGAGGTTTTCCAAAACCAATTACGGTTGTTACGGGAGTTTTCATAGATATGGAAATGGGTTGCCACTGCGCTTGGTTCTGTGCCAAAAGTTGCGAGAGCTTCCACTAGTAGACTGTGGCTATCTCAGGTAATTGTAGCTTTCCGATGTCCAGTTTTCCCTGCGTCTGTTATCGTACAGTTCTCGCTCTACTCAACCTCGTGCTAACCTTTGCCGCCGCCAGGTAGTGATTAGAATCGATGTTAGCTCCTCTGATCACTCGTACGTCCATTACACTGGATGAGTGCCTTCTATCAATTACCACGTGGTCAATTTGGTCCTCCGTCCTTTCCACATGGGATACCCAATTAGCGTTGTGGATGTCCTTACGGTGGAACCTTGTCCCATGGCAACTGCAGTATATGTCGCAGTTTCCTCTCCTTGTGGATATTCGCACCGGATCTATACAGAGTCCCCACATTTCAAGTGCATATCCGTAAATCGTGGTCCCTATAACGTTTGCGGGGGTCATCAACAAATAGAGGTCGTTCCGTGTTCTCCGTCCCGTCCCTGTATACTCACTGCCATTATGAACGTTTGGGACGAGGTAAACCCAGTCCACCGGATTTCCGCACTTTACCCACTGGAAGGAAATATGTCGAACCTGGATTTTCCTCCCCTGGTCCGAATCCGCCGTTCGCCCATGTGTCTGGCTCATCCGCCTTCTAAGGACGAAAGAATATGCCCTACAGGTTGATGAGCTTCAGTCACCTACTAAACCTGAGACATATCAGTGATCGCACCACTAATCCGGCTACCCAGTTGCTTCGCCTTCTCACTCTAGCTAGCTAACGGCGGTTTCCGATAAGGCCATTACCCAGGACATGCTGTGTAGAAGTAGCGAGCTGCTTGGACTGCCCAATGAAGGAAACATTTCTCGCCACTCCCAAGTGAATGGTATCAGAAACTTTCCACCTCCACGGACAGTCCTATGTCCTTTATGTACTGTAAAAGTTTGCTCAGGGAATTCCGATAGGTTATATGTTTTTAAAATTATGTAATATAACATTCAGAGGAATATTGTGATCCACAATGGGTAACAAAATATAACAATTTTAGAATTAGTATCCCTATTTCAAATTATTGTACATTATTTTAACGGTCTTTTAGTGTACGTATACTTTAAATTATTTCATTATTTTTTTTAAATACTAATAAAATCAGTATTACAAATAAATGTTACCGTGCTCCAAAATAAAAAAAAGTGATATGATAGTGCCCGTGTGCGTATTCTAAGCGACCTATGATATATTTTATTCAAGCTACTCGGTCATACAAATTATTTTTCTGTAGCTCGCTTCTGACCGGTTTTACCAAAATAGTTCTTTAACAATTGTGGCAAGTTGTGGTATAGACTAATGTCACATACTATAAATATGTCATCTCTCGTGCTAAGCCTCTTTTTTACTGCCGCACGTTTCTTTGTTTGATATTTCTTCATCTCCGTTGTATCGCTTAATTATGTCATGGACTGTCGACTTCCTTTTGTTTGGATATTAGTAATTTCGCGTTCGGTCTTTCCTTCCTAATATTTGGTTCTCAAATGTAACGGTAAACTAAATGCAATTTTTCCTATAAGTACCTGCATTGCCCGTCTATCGGGCCAGTATATTACGTAGGATTTTTTGCAATCTGCTTTTGAAGTACCGTTACATAAAAATTCGGTGACGTAATATTTATACAATTTCGATGTGTATTAAGCAACTTAATAAATGAATACAAAATATTTGGAAAAATTGGAAGTCAACGTATTTCAAATCATTGGTATAATTTTTATAATAACTAGTCCAGCTTGCGCTGTGAGCCACTGTATCTAGTTTATGATGCACTAAATGTCAAAATCTAATATTGATGTTACAATATTTATTCATACACAGCTTTCTGAATATGCATATGTGGGTACATTCTATATATGGGAATTTCCACAGAGAAGTCAACTTTTTGTCAGGTAACGTCAGCCTCGTTAATTGGGCTAGGCAGTTCGAATGTTTTCTCTTCTTTCAGTAAATACAAATCGTAAGTAGCTCTATCTTGAGCAAAAGAATAGAAAAAAATCAAACTGCGTGGACCTAAAACATAAGTAATTAACGAGGCTGACGTTACGTAACATGAAGTTGACTTCTCTGTGGAAATGCCCATATCTGTGTACTGCTACAATAAATTGTAAATAGTTTAATCTCCTACGTATGTCGAACAAGGGATGTTTTTGGTAGCAAATTGGTACCAATTGGGGCATATTCCAAAGTCCTTATCCACGAGGCCGTCAAATATGGTCAAAAGAGGATTACGCTAAAATTTATATTTCTTCTGCCCTCCGATCATTTGGAAGAAAAGATTGGTATAAATGTACTCTATTGGAGTCCTACATACACATCTGATAGGTGGTATGGTGGTATGCCCCAAGTACCACCTATCAGATGTGTATGTGGGACTCCAATAGAGTCCATTTATACCAATCTTTTTTTCCAAATGATTGGAGGGAAGAAGGAATATACATTTTAGCGTTATCCTTTTTTGACCATATTTGACGGCCTTGTGGAGAAGGACACTCGAATATATCCATCAGGGCACATGCCAAATATTAATACTGGACTCAGATATATTTTGTTGTTAGTGCTTGCTTTATCTAAGTGATGAAGGGACACAACACTGCTGGCTCTTCGCCCACAATAGTCACATTTGTGTTAGTAAATACTAATAATAATAATCAAATGCAAATCGCATTTTATTAAAAATATTTTTTTTGTTCAGATTTAATTATTTTGTGAACAGATTGTTGCTAAAATTGTGAATGTTGAATATTTTGAAATATTAGTTACGTTCCACATACATATAACATACATGTTCCACAAAATTTTATGGATGGAATACTGTGGATAACTTCATACACATTAAAATAGACCTAACGCTCGAACATTTTAATTTTAAATAGAAGGTAGTTTTTATTTAAAATTAAAACAATTTGTTTCTAATTTTCGACCTTTATTTTAATTATTCTTGACTAATTATCCAAGCTTAAGGTCACTTCTGATTTTATAAAACTTTTTGTTTTTCTCTTTTCTCTCTCGATATTTCGATTTCCTTTGGAAATCTATTATTAATATTAAACACTATCCTGAGGAAGATTTCCAAGAATAATTAAAATTAAAACGTAATTAATTAACTACAGTTGTGAACTTTAGAGATTTCAACACGAAAAAGTATATGAAATGGCCCAAACAAATGTATTGTAAGTTCTATATGTGAAATTTAATTTAAAGCAAAAAAAACCGAAAAACCGGGTTTTGCCAAAATTAAAAACCGAAAACCGGTTTCATGAAATATTGATTTTTCGAACAAACCGAAATCCGGTTTCTTGGAAAATTGATTTTTCGAACAAACCGAAAACCGGGTTCTCTAGTCACAATCCAACAAGCACATGGGAGAAGTTGATCTCTCTGATATTCTTATAGAGCTCTATAAAATTAATCATCGCTCTGCTAAATGGTACATGCGAATATTTTACTGGTGTTTGGGAACGGGGGTAACAAATTCCTGGGTTTTGTATCGGAAGCACCTCAAAATGGTCGAGCCGAAGGCAAAACATATGGCATTAATTAAATTTCAAATGGCAATAGCAAACGAGTTGCTAAACGCTGCACCATCCTCCTCGAGCTCTGTTCAAAGGAAAAGAGGACGACTCAGCTCAAATATTTTGGAACAAGAGGAAACAGCTTCAGCTCCATCATATGAGTCTTATTTTGAATCCAGTTCCCAGCGCCGTAAAGTTAATTACGATCCGCCAAATTCGAAGAGATATCGTGAAAGTGGCCATTGGGTGGTATGGGGAGAAAAAGGTCGATGCAGCCTTTTCAAGATGTGTGATATGTGTATTCGCCTATGTTCCAATACAAGTAGGCCTTTTTTATCGTATCATACGTAAGGTATAAATAATTAACGAGTCATATGTTTGTTTTTATAAAATTGATTTTCAATGCAATGAAATACTATCTCAAAGGCCCAAACTTTCTTATAAGCAACGTCCTATATCTGGCTACCCGATAACTCCAGAAGTCTAAAATATTTAAAAATACTTAATTTAGATCCAATAACCATTGTTATTATGAAAAAAAGTCTGACTCTTGGTTCAGGAGCGGGGCCGAAAGGGTTAACATTCAAAAAGTGAATACCATGCGGCGAAATTTTTAAGCTTTTTTCTGCTACAGGTCTACCACTTATATTTCTGGCCTAGAACGTTTTTATCATTGCTGGGCGCAATCTGGCAACACCAGTGTTGGGATTTTTTTAATTTGCATTGGATTTTAATTTACATTACTTTATCCAATTGTGGCCGTCGGTGGTGCAATGGTTAATGTGCGCGCCTCTTGTACATGAGATCCTGGGTTCGAACCCTGCTCAGACCACTTTAAATTTCTTTCGGCGGCGGTCACTTCGCATAGTGACGGCGACACTATCGAGTAATTAAATTTCTTTCGGCGGCGGTCACCTCGCATAGTGACGGCGACACTATCGAGTATTTAGCCATGAACAAACTCTCATAATACCATTCGGAACCGGTGTAAAACTGTAGGTCCCCATCAGTTGGTATAAAACTAAACAGTGCACAGTTCACTGATTATGAGAAGCTCTCCCAAATTCTTTCATGGGATGTAATGGGAAACCATTTATTTATTTTTTTATTACTTTATCTAATGCGAATGCTAAGGATTTCCCATTGTATGCAATGAATATTAACAAATTATTAATTTCCGTTTGCTCGGGCAATGACATCCCAATAAGCAAAAAGTCGGACTCGGCTCCGATTCGGATCCTGTTTGAGTATGTCTGATTTCGCTTTTGCTGGTCCGGGTCCGACATGCCAAATTTCGCTGACCCAATTAGGATCCGGTTTGAGTCCTACACTTTGGGTTTCGCTTTTGCTAAACCGATTCTGATACGGTTTGATTTTTTGGATTTCGGTTTTGCTGATCCGATTCGTATCCGGTTCAGATCCGCTTTCGCTTATTCGATTGAAATTAGCAAAAATATTTAATTGACTGTTTTCAATTTATTTAAACCAATTATATTTTATATTTCATATTATTTTTAACGGACATTAAATTATATTAGCGACTAAATGGTACAAAATATAGTCCTTTCGTCAATTTCATTTTGAAAACTTTTTTAATATCTAATATGTTGTGCTTATTGTGGTACTCTTCGAAGTCGATACAATTACTGTTGAATACGAAATTATGACTACTCTGAATTGGAGTAGAAATGGTTTCGACTATTTTCAATGGATAGCCATGCACATATAGTCCTTGATATATTTTATTATTATAGAAGTAATAGTTATTTGGGTGCTTCAATGAAAAATATTTTGTTGTTTGTTTATTTGTAGTTATTTTAATGTATGTATAATATTAAATCAGCGAGAATAATGTTTTTTGTACCTTTATTAACAAAATGTTTGAAATTGGTTTCCTCTACAATCCTTTTTTATTTTTGACTCGTAAACTGCCTCCGTTTCTTCAATTTGCGCTTGAGCTCTTGCAAAAAGTTTTCATATTTAAAAGCACTGAATTTATTTAGCGATCCGAAATCTCTGTAACCCATTACCAAGTGTGTTGAGCAATGCACGTTATGTATAAATGGTATCTTCTCAACAAAATCTAATGAGAGCGCCCTCATTCATTAATGTATTCCTTTTAATTTTGTAGTAACATATTTATTCCGATTCTAAGAGACAGAAAGTGATTATATCGTTCAATATCTAATAATTTTTTTACTACAATAGGTCCAGTGTACAACAAAAACATCCTCAACTCGGTGGCATTCCATCTGTCTACTTCATAAATTGATCTCGACTTTCGAGCAAACTCATATGGCACATCAGTTCGAGTTTTCATCAAGCGAGTGTCTAAGTACCGTAATTTTTTTGATGTAATGGAGTACGGTTTCTTTCTTTCCTTTGATCACGCCTTTAGCAGCATTCTCATGATTCCGAGTAAAACCGCATGCATAAAACCTGCTGAATTTACTTGCATTGAGATAATGGTAGTATAATGTAGCAGGTAGCCGCATTAGAAATGTTTAAGTTGTGAAAATCTGATGTTACACACACAAATTAGCTGGACTAATGAGATTACCTTCTCTTATTCTACCATGATTGACATTTACCAAGGCGAAATAGGGCTGCCATCATTTCCATTTCAAACCATGATTGAACTAGTCCATGTGGTGTTAACAGCTGATTGGGGGTTTATTGCCGTGGCACTTGGAAACTGTAAAATTCATATATACTTTGTTGTTTACTTTTGTTGCGGGTATACATTTATGGTGAATTTGACAGACGCAAAGTACGCAACAAAAACAAAATGACTGTTATTGTTGTCCTCAATTACAACAACTACTACCAATACCAATATTCTTGTGCCATAAGCCGAGCAGCCTAAATGAATGTCCAATATATTTTTTTCTGCACTTGCAGGTATGTATTTTGAAAGGCTTTTACATACTTTAGCTCCCATTTGCCATGTATGTTATCTCGTTAACTAAGGGAGTTGCGGAAAATTGCAACAATCGAAAGTGGTGGACATATTTCTCCGCCTGAATAATTTAAATAAATTTTTTAAAACAGACTAATTTACTTACTTTTATTGACTATATTTAGCAATATGTCAAAAACGACTTTTTGCGAAAAAGAACTTTTTTATTGTTGAATATGAATCTTTGGGGACTCAGAAACAATATTTATTCCACGAGTTTTTTAATTTTGGGTTTTCTGAGAAAGTACCGTTATTTTTATGTTACTCACGATAATCGTTTATTTGGCACTTAAAACCTTAAAATTTCATTTGACAATGTTCTGCAATTTTGTCTAAAAATATTAGATGATAATTTTTGTTGAATGTGTCAACTTTGAAAAATTGCAAATAACGGTCCATTTTTATAATTTTTTAACAAACATGTAAATCGCGCCATCTTGCGGCAACATTTTGCAACATTTTTTGAAATATAAAACAAGATTAGCTCAGAACGCGTCCACAGAGGTATCAGTGATAAAAATCGGGAGTAAAGTACGAAAAATATAGACTAAAGTGTTTAAAAGTAGACGGATTTTTTTTACAAATTAGTTGTATTTCAAAATATAACACAGTTTAACCATTTTCGTGGGCTTAAAAATTAAAAAATTAAATTAAAAAAAAAAAAAAAAACTGGAATTTTTTAATTTTTTACAATAAACTGAGTTAGTAGCCTTTCATTTAAGATGAATATTTAATTTTTCTTGAAGTTTTTTCAATTTTTTTTCCAAACGAAACATTGTACTGCGAAGCGCCTTGGTAGAATTTAAGATTTTAAGGTTCTAAACGAGAAATAGAAAATTTTGGCCAAAAATCTTTAGCCGTTTTTGTGGCATTTTAAATGAAAAAGTCGTAAATCTACCTTTACCACTTATTATTATAATAATTTTGTTTCTCTCAGTGTACGAATGAAATATTCATCTTAAATGAAAGGCTACTAACCCAGTTTATTGTAAAAAATTCCAGTTTTTCGGATATTAATAAAATTACAGGAAAAAATTCGTAATCAGTTGAAAAATCAATGACAACAAGAACACCCTATAATTCACCCTAATGAGCATTTCAGATAGACGAATGTATCCCCAAATCAGAACATATAATTTGGTACATATATCTTTAAATTGGAAAAACCACTTTTTTTGACATATTGCTAAATATAGTTAGCAATATAGTTATATGTACCAAATTATATGTACTGATTTGGGGATACATTCGGCTATCTGAAATGCTCATTAGGGTGGCCCTCAGTTACATGATATGTGAATTATAGGGTGTTCTTGTTGTCATTGATTTTTCAACTGATTACGAATTTTTTCCTGTAATTTTATTAATATCCGAAAAACTGGAATTTTTTAATTTTTTACAATAAACTGGGTTAGTAGCCTTTCATTTAAGATGAATATTTCATTCGTACACTGAGAGAAAAAAAATTATTATAATAATAAGTGGTAAAGGTAGATTTACGACTTTTTCATTTAAAATGGCACAAAAACGGCTAAAGATTTTTGGCCGAAATTTTCTTTTTCTCGTTTAGAACCTTAAAATCTTAAATTCTACCAAGGCGCTTCGCAGTACAATGTTTCGTTTGGAAAAAAAATTGAAAAAACTTCAAGAAAAATGGAAAAAATCCAAAATTTTTAGCTTTTTTACCTTCCTCAACTCATAACGTCCAAACTAAGCTTTTCAACATATTCTTCCAACTGGCTCTATCCTTTGCTCTTCTCTCGCCAGTTGGTAACACCAAGGATACGGAGGGATTCTTCTGCCTGGTCTTTCCAGCGGAGTCTTGGTCGTCCTCTTTTCCTGCTTCCATTGGGTACGTTATCAAAAATCTTTCGCGCTGGCTCATCTTCATCCATTCTGATAACATGGCCTAGCCAACGCAATTGGCACACTTTGATTCGTCTAGCAATGTCCACGTCTGAATAGAGATTATATAGCTCTGCGTTCCAGCGGCGTCGGTACTCGCCGTTTTCCCTAACAGGACCATATATTTTATGGAGAATTTTTCTCTCGAAAACTCCTAGGTGTTTTTCATCCGCTTGCGAAATGACCCAATTTTCGGAGCCATATGTCAAGACAGGTAAAATGAGAGTCTGATATAGCTGGACTTTTGTCCGTCGAGAGAGGGCTTTGTTCCTAAACTGCTTGCTGAGCTCAAAATAACATCTATTTGCAAGCACAATTCTCCTATCTATCTCCAGGCTGACGTTGTTGTCCTTGTTCACGGCGGATCCAAGGTAGACAAATTCATCTACCACTTCAAAATTAAATCGGTTGCCAACGTTCAAGTGCGGACCAAGTCGAGAGGTTTCTCTAGTCATTGGCACCATCAATTTTGTCTTGCCCTCATTAACAGCAACAACCACCTTCGCTAATTCCTTTTCGATTCTTGAAAATACTGCAGTAACCTCTCGTAAATTTCGCCCAATGTTGTCTATGTCGTCAGCATACGCCAGCAACATATGGCTTTTCGTATTAATGGTCTTGTTCGTATTTACTGCAGCCTTTCTCATTATTATCTCCATTAAGATGTTGAAGAGATTGCACGAAAGTGTGTCGCCTTGTCTAAGTCCTCGCTTGGTACATAATGGTTCAGTGAGATCTTTCCCCACTTTCACTGCTGATTTGGTGTTGGTCAGCGTCATTCTACAGAGGCGGATCCATTTTGCCGGAATACCAAGTCCGGACATAGCTTCGTACAGTTTTCCCCGTATGGAGCTATCGAAAGCAGCTTTGTAATCGACAAAAAGGTGGTACGTATCGATTTGCTTTTCGTGGGTCTTTTCCAGGATTTGGCGTAGCGTGAATATTTGATCAGTTGTGGACTTGCCTGGTCTAAAACCACACTGATAAGGTCCAATCAGGTTTTCAATAATTGGCTTTAGTCTTTCACATAATACGCTCGACAAGACCTTATACGCGATGGATAAAAGACTGATACCGCGATAGTTGGAACAGTCACACGGATCACCCTTAGTTATACTTATTAATAATCTCTTATCGTGAAAACTAAATTGTGTGAATTTATGTGTTTACTGTGATCGTTTGTGTAACGTGCGAATCTATAAATCAATTAGATAAATAAACAGAATGCAAGGAGCAACACGACAGTAAAGACAGTGACGAATCGATAGCAGAAAAACTACCCGGAATTATGTAACTGAACTTTTGTGTGAGTATGAAATGTTCGTGTTTTGTGTTTTAATCATAATTCGGTCGCGCCTGTTTCGTTGAGTTGGTATTTGGATTCAGAAAAAAACGAAAGACATACATACATCCATTTGTGCGGGCAGTAGAAGTCAATGGAAACGAAGATGTCAAAGAAACAAAGTGTTTCAAGTACGACGAACATAAAAAATACAAATTCAACATACAGTCAAATGAATCCAATAGAAATTTTAACAAATTTGTTTAAAATAAATAAAAGAGCAGTTGAGGAAAATGCTAACAGACTGATCACTGGCTAATGACGGGGAGATTTGGCGCTACAATTAAATATGAAAACCCTCAACACAACAACAATTGCATGATTTAACAAAACAATGATGTTAAAGGAGTAGAGCTTAGGGGAGTAGAGCTTATGTTCATGGTAAGTACAAATATATATATGTACATATCTTAAATATAAATCTTAACAATAAATTCCTCGTATATGTTTTTAATTGCAGGACCTGAATATGACGGCCACAATAACATACAGCCCCTCGACTACCACAATCTTCTCCAGACGGGTGTTTCAACATGGAATGAATATAATCTATTTAGCAAATAGATTTTCGAAAACAACGATTCAAAAAATTGTTATCACAACACCTGCAATGTAATACTAACAGTATATGTACAATTGTCAATAAATAATTTCAAACACACTTCAAAACATTCACTGCAGCAATGAAACAAGATCATTGTAGTAATGAAACATATTCATTACAACAATGACTCAAATTCGTTGCACCAATGAAACAAATTCATAGTAGCAATAGTAGCAAATTCCGTGCAAGAACGATACCTATTCATTACAACAATGAAACAAATTCATTGCACCAACGAAACAAATTCGTTGCAATAATGAAGCAAATTCATTGCAGCCGCAACCATTCTTTCACCAGAGTAACGAACAATTTGCAGTTGATGAACACATTTTCATAGCGGGAATGAAATGTTACGTTAGCTCACTTTCGATGGCAAAACTTGTTGGAGTGACGAACATTTTCATCCTTGTGACGATGCTTTTCCGTTCAGTGTATGGTCTCGCGTTGCACTGCGGTAACGCGCGTTTTAAAGAACTTTAGTAGAAGTATGATGGCCACACCAGTATTTTTTCGTCACGCGTTTTCGGCGGTTTCAACGCGTCCTAGAAAAGCACGACGTTTTCACCACTTTCGACGTGGTTTATCAAGAGAAGAGTGCATTGATGAACTTAGATCTTAATATGTCGATGATGCTATCCTCCAGTACTGTAAGATACTGGCGTAATGTATTTAATAGGGGCAACATTGGATGGGTTGAATCTAATAGACCCTTCACCATGAATTGTATTACATGCATTGCATCTCAATGTCAGTGACTAACATTGTTCGTGGCAAAGTCGTTACTTTTCAATTGTAGAGTGATGTTTGTAAAAGTACTGCCCAGTACCGAATTTTGATCTAGTGTTATAACCAACAGTTCCCATAAGCTCCCATTCGCATAACCAGCAATGACTCATATACTAAATATGACACCAAAAGTAAGTGTAAACCTTTATATGGAATATGAATACTCTGTGAAATACATTTATAAGAGATATGACTACTACTGAAATATGAATAAGCTGCCGATTCTCTTAAACATAAACAATATTGTAAAGCACCAAAAATTAACTTAATAAAGATTAGATTTCAATCAACTATAGAAACGACAGCACGGTGTATATTCCAAAGCTGATATTTGGGGAATAGTTATTGAGTCTCCGTGACGGGTTTTAAATCGAAGTGAAAGTTAGATGTGAGTCTTTCGGAACTCCAGTCAATCGGAACGTTCAATTAAATTTAGCCTGATTACGTTTCAAATTCTAGATTGATTATGATTTTCAGGAGCTATCGCGTCGAGAGAACAGACCTCCGCACAACTTATGTATAACAGGTACCAGAAAGGGAAATCGTCTAGGTGTAGTACCAGAGTGATGTTTGATGTAATATTACCCGATACTAAATTTCATTATGATGTATTCTGTTATACGGCAGTTATTGTGCCGATCAAACATCTGCCTGCACAGCTTTTCTATGGGACGTACCAAAATGGGCGTGGCAAAATCACCGTTTTTCAGTAACTGGCGTTTGACAAAATAAAGCTTAATACATAGCTAGTGACGCTTACGAGAGGTATTGTTACTACGATCTGGGTTGCCGCTGAACTTTTGGGTGTCCTTTATATCCTTTCAAACAACAGCCACATGCTAAAAATAGCGTGATTCTTTTGACATTTACATTTCCGAATATATCGTAGATAGAAACACAACAGAATTGATTTACAAAAATTGTGCGATTTTTCCAAAGCAAATTTTCGTCCGTAAATAATTTTAATTTTGCGATTTTGTTATATAAGTACTCGAAAGATAAAACAAATAATTCTTTGGAAAAAATCGGTCAACTGATCAAATTTTACTACACAATTTTTACCGTGCGCGGATCCTGAACGTGAGAACACGAGTTTAGTCAGACTACGAAAAGCAAGAGAACTCAAAATATCCACCAATTACTGCACCCCTCATTGAAGTTCTATAACCTATTCGATGTCAGGTTTCCCAGAAGAATAGATTGAGATAAAGGGGAACCACTGACAGGTTTTGGCACCAAAGTATTTACGGACGGATCCAAAATGCAATGTAAAATCGGCTAGGGAGTCTTCTGCGAAGAGGCAAGCCTCAATTTATCATTCAAACTCCCACACAAGTGCAGCGGTTTCCAAGCGGAGGTACTGGCCATCAAGGAAGCCTGCGCCAAACTTACACTACAACGGAGAATGGAGCTCATTGGAATATTTGTAGATATTAAATCTTACAACACTGCATCTAAACTCGTTAGTGAATGTAGGGAAAAACTAGTCGAGCTAGGTCGACAGGCCAATTTGGTTGTTGCTTGGATACCAGGCCACAAGGGTCGCCGCGGGAACGAAAGGGCAGATGAACTCGCCAGGGTGGATCCGCTTTCACCGAACTCCATATGGTGTCAGTCGCAACGTCTGGTCGGTCAAAAGCGGTATTTTCCTGCATTACCTTGAACGAGCATAGGCCAGATGAGATAGAATGGAAACGTGCCGCATATCCAGAAACCCTTGGCCAGAATATAACATTCACCGGAAGAACTCCCTTATTAGCCAAAATCCGGGCAAAGCCCAATCGGTAATCACGCAAGACGGCTGAATCTTCCATATAATAACCACTGCCGTGTTTGCGAAGAGGCAGAAGAGGAGGAGACGGTGGAACATCTCCTCTACAGTTGTCCGGCTCTAATGAATAGACACCTTAAGAGTGTAGGTCGTCCCTTCTTACACAGCCTTACTGAGATACACGAGATGGATCTAGGGGATCTAATGAGGTATCTCCGATTAACAGGTTGGATATAGACAATGAACATTAGGCTGTCCGGAGTGATGTGGTATGCAAGACGGTGTCTCAAGACACTAGTTGATGCTAAATATTATCTTTAGCAACCACGTGAACAAACCAACCACTGTAAAGGTTAAGTTTCCAATCAGTAAGTCTACAATTTGGAAAGTTCACCGCAGACTATGACTTGTTATTTTAATGATTCATAAATAAATAAATTTCGGCGGTAGAAAAAATCAACAATTTTGTTAATAAATATATCAATGTTTTGTGGTACAATTTTTTAGTGGTAAAATATTTAGAAAATCCAAGTTACAAACAATTGTTTGAAGTTGTCACACGATTACATTATTGGTCAATTGAGAGCAAATGCGGCACCCATCTTGCAGACAGCTTTCTTAAACCCAACCGAGCATTTAAAATCGAAACCACTCTGCACATGAAATGCCTATGGCATCAACAATCTCACGCACTTTTACTCTTCTATCAGCCAACAGCATATCGTGGATTTTTCGGGTGTATTGACCTCAATTGGCCGTCCAGAACGTTCAGCGTCGTTTGTACTTGTGCGACCACATCGAAAGTCAGTAAACCACTATTTTACTATCGAAAACGATGGTGCAGAGCCGCCATAGTATCTATCAAGCTCTTCTATGGTTTGATTTTCACTTTTTTTCATTTTTACAAAAATGAACGAGATTGTATGTTTTGAACAGCTGTTAAACGCAAAGTAAATGATGGAACTTGTTCAAAATTTGACAGTAGTCTATTAACAGGTGGTACTTGATGGGAGCAGCGTTGGAACTTGATGTGAGCAGATCCGCCTCGTAATAGTTTATTTAAACAAGTGTCCACAATTTGTTTAATATGTTTGTGATGGGGTCAATAGTGGCGTCAGATTCAACGATTGTGTTTAAAGTTCTCACTTCTCCAGAAATTATGGTACTGCTAGTGAAATAAAAAATACATGCGATAACAATAAAATATATGTACATGCACTTTTTTGGAACATCTGGTGGAACATATTTTTCAGATCGGCTGTGAAAGCTGTTCGATGCCTTTTCCATCACGTTACTGGGGTCGGTCAATCGTTTTGCAGTGCATCGTCTGCTGATGGCCTACAAGGGTAGATATTCGGTTTTTACCATCAAAATTAACACATATTTTTTTCTTGTGCTGCCCACACCATGTTGAAGATAGATATAACGTTTTTCGGAATAGAATAAGGGAACTCACTCAACTTGGCCATATGCTGAAGACTTTCATATTCAGCAATAAATTTACCATATTCCTTAGTCAATTTAGGTTTTTTCAGAAAAACTAACTCCAGCCGTTTCAACTTTTTTAGGGCACTGCAATCCGTGTGTGCGGATGAATGTAATGCATAACTTTGGCGTAACCTTTTTAAATGTACACAGGAAAAAAGTCTAGGCAATATTTCCCGATTAGAGATTGGTGGTGGTTATATTAATTCAAGAAAAAGTAGTTTTATTACTTACCTGACCATTTATTTTTCATCGAAAATAGACATTTTTGGGAAAAGCGGGAATTTTAGATTTTTAATAAATAAGTTAACATGTAAAAACTCTGTGCCGAAAAGGAAAAACGACTTATGTGCATTTCCAACTTTTTTAGGTGAGCAACTTTAGGGGGTGTTTTCCATGAGATTATCTGAAATTTAATTAGATATGTAAACAATATATGGTGCATGACTTCCTGATTCAAAGTCAAATTAAACAAAAACTAGATCTGGAGGTAATTGAGACCCCAGTGGTAATCGTAGTGCCCTTAATCAATATTTTCCTAAGTGCACTTAAGACGTTTTTCCTTTTTGACACAGAACTTAACATGCAGAATTGTATAAACCAAATAAGAGTACTGTCATTCAGTTAAAAGTTACAAAAGAAAACATTTTTTGACGATTTAATGTACCTTTATTTAATTCGCCCGCATATTTTATTTTGATTAACAAATAGTTTTTTGCATTATCAATTTTAGTATTTTTAAAGAAACTGCTAATTCTAAAGACTTAATATTTCTGAGACGCTTATCTATGTTCGAACCAAAATATCAAGTTACTTTGTTCACAAAACACCATACTTCTGTTTTATTCTTAAATTGAAATTCGCAGATATTTTACCTTCGAATTTTAAAATTTGTGTTTTTTTTAGTTTTCTTCGAAAAACGTCAATGCCAAGCAAGTACAGTGAAAACAAAAATTCAAAAAAGTAGGGCTCTGCACTATAGAAGAAAAACGGAAATACGTAATGAATTTTAATTTTATGACCGATTTTTGTTAGTTTATGCGGAAGTATACGAGAAGTTTATACTACAAGCTTACAAGGTCAGCAACATATTTCTTGGTGAAAAATAGTTGATTTTTTGGAGTAACGGACCTTTCAGGAATGCATACTCACTGGCACGACTAGTTTCGAACTCCGTGACAATTTCATCGCCAGATGTCTAACTACTGCGCCTGAATTGATATCACCGACAGATCATCAATCCTATATATACAAACTCGCATAATACATTTTAAATATTCGAATTAGTATCGGTCGAGAATCCCTAAGTATCAATCCATACTGAAAAGCTCAATTATTCCCACCAGCCACCAGATTCAAATAGGAGAAAAATCGGTAATTAACCCCTATCTAATTAGTCCACAACGCCAGTTGCTGATGAACAATTTTACAAATTTCGCAACGATCGTCAGGCATTGTGACTTAAAATCATTATTGGGACGGTTCCGAGGTTGATAATATTACTAACTTACTTACTTATTTATCCGGTCTCAATCAAGCCCAAGGGATCAGGGATCTTACAAAACGAAGATAACATATTTCGTCAACCAGTTCGATTTTTTGCCTTATCTCTGCAGTTGGCAATACCAAGTGTACGCAGGGATTCGTCATCCTATTTTTATTCCTCCTTCGTGTTCGGTTTCGAAAACCTTTCGTACTGGTTCGTCTTCATCCATTCTACTGACGTGGCCTAGCCAGCGCAATCGCGTTATTTTGATCCGCTTAACTATGTCAATGTCAGGATAAACCTCATACAGCTCATGGTTCATGCGTCGCCGATACTCGCCGTTGTGCACTATAGGACAATAAATTTTTCGGAGTATTTTTCTCTCGAAGACTCCTACAGATGTTTCGTCTGCTTGCGGTAGGACCCAGGATTCTGCGCCATAAAGCAAGACAGGTTGTACGAGAGTCTGGTGTACTTGGACTTTTGTTACTCGAGAGAGGGCTTTATCTCTAAAGTGATTACTTAGGCAAAAATATCATATATTCGCAAGCAAAATTCTCCGCTTGATATCAAGGCTGACCTTGTTGTTTTTGTTTACGGCAGATTCGATGTATATAAATTCGTCCATCACCTCGAAATTATAACGGTTATCAACGTTCACGATCTAACAAGTCGTCAAAAATAAATGCAAAAACACTACTGAAAAGCACCCTCTCAAATAATGAAATAACGTTGCCGATACCAATCAAAATTTACGAGTATATTTCCCTACCAAAGCTGCACAAAAAATAAAGATCAAGCGCATACCTTCGAATCAAGTTAAAGAGCTGCAAAGTGTTGATGAAATCAATATTCCGGAAGATTTAAAATTCCTGGAAGGATAACTATTCGTTTTATATGTAAAAGAGTTTGGCAGAGAAAAAAAAATTATTGGATACGCAGTCTAGTTTAAAGCTTTTGACAGAAGCACAATGTTGGTTGCTGGACGGAACGTTCCATGTTGTGAACCACGTGCACGTTCCACGCTGCACTTATGACAATGCTTCAGGCAATTGTAAAGCGACATGGGTCTGAGCGGTATGAGGAGAAGGAAAATGAGATAAACGGTCTCTTTTGGCGTAAGGAACGCGGAGAAAGCGCGAGAGTAAGCAAATTGAGACATACAGAGGGAAGAACGAAGCTCGAAAATTCTACCATACAGTCAAAAGCAGAACTAATGGACATGGTTCAGGGCCCCCCTTATGTAAGGACAAGTACGGAAATCTCATCGCAGATGTGCAGAGCATATTGGGAATATGTAGAGATCATTTCTCTGCGCTACTGGTTCCTGAGATATCGATTACACGATCGATTACAATTTGGACGACGACGTTGATTGCCCCCCGCTTAAGAACAACAAAGCCACATGAGCCGATGGACTAGGCGGATCAGTTTAATGCTGGCGGCTATGAGCTGATAATATGCATACGATTGGAGTCTCAGTGCACTATGCCCCAGATCCTACCAAGTTGCCTTTAGTCTCCTGCGTGATAAAACGCAAAACCGTAAAAGCCTAATCGGAAGTTTTCTTCAGTTTTACCAAAGAAGGATTGGGGAAAATCCATGATTAACACCGCAAAAGACTATTTCCTATATGATGAGTGCAATGGATTTAAGTTCCACTTTGACCAATTAATTGGTGCAAGATTCAGAAGGAGAGTTTCAGAACTAGGTATAGCAACGAAGAAGAATTAGCTTGCAAGTCCGGATGATAAAGGACCTAGATTTCGTGTCGGGTGCTGAAATGCCTGCATATTATGCAGTTTTATGCCACAACTTTGCAGATAAAGTTGGCAAAAAAAATACTTCGTTGGATAAATTCCAATTCAGTTCAAGGACCGGATTTTAGTCGGTCTGTGACATGCTAGAAAAAAACATCCCATGCACACAACATTTTGACGAGGCGTGGCATTGGCGCCTTAAAGTTGTTGTGATCGAGTATCTGGGTATAGAGCTGATTGTTGCTAAAACGGCAATTGGAGAAGTTAAATCGGGGAACGTTGAATTTGAATTTGAATAAAAAAATTTAAAGGATAAAACAGAGTATTTAACAGCCGTAGCAATTAATCTTGCCTTTAAGATATCAATTGAAATTATAAGGACAACAAGTTTAAATTATTTGTATTGCTATGGTTTCAATTCCGGATTTTATAATTCGGGATTTTGGCATTTCGGTGTTTAAAAAATTTGGTAGTAGTTTGATGTGGATTTTTGGAAAGTTGGCGTCATTGGCTATTTTTTTCGAGAATGCTGGTGGAAACGTCATTTCAGTCAACGGCAAGCGCTATAGAGCCATGATTATAGACTTTTATGGGTTGAAATGGAAGATATGAACTTCGATAGGCTTTGGTTTCAGCAGGATGGCGCACCATGTCACAGAGCCCATCATACAACCGATCTTTTGTGCACTAAATTAATCATGATATCAACCGCCTCGGAGATGCGATTTGACCCCTTTAGACTTTTTCTTGTGGGGTGCCTTTAATGACAGTTGCTTTGCGAATAATCCACGAATGATATACATCATTAAGGCTAATATCGTACAAGCCATTTGTGAAATGGACCCAAAAACAGTCAACAAAGTTTTGGAAAATTGGATTGACAGGTTGGGCGACTGTGAAAGCGGCTGAAATAGTGTTCCCTAAGTATAGAGACTATTTGTTTTTTCCAATAAAACCATAAAAAAATAAATGGTTTCCCAGTACATCCCATGAAGGAATTGGGGAGAGCTTCTCACAACCAGTGAACTGTGCGCTTTCTAGTTTTATATTTTCTGATTGGGACCTACAGTTTTACACCGGTTCCGAACAGTATTTTTGAGGAGCTTTTGCATGGCTAAATACTCGAATTTAAGGGGGTCAGAGCAGGGATCGAACCAAAGATCTCATGTACGAGAGTCGCGCACACTAACCATTGCACCACCGACGGTCACAAAAAACCATAATAATTAAATTAACTTCCAAATTAAGGTTCGTTCATTTTGATTAATCTTAGAAAGATACTTGTATTTGGACCACACATTATAAATTTTTACCCTTATCTGTTTTCTTAAATCGCTCATCGTCATTATCATTGCGGATACGTATTTTTTTATTTTCATTCACAGCATCCTGAATTTCCGTTAACACTAAATCTACATTATATTATATAAACCACACAAAAGGATTTTCACGGAATATTAGTCTATCCCGTCATATTTAACATTAGATTTGTATAGTGCTTTGCCTTACACTCCATTACATCGGATTTCAGCTTCTTCTCTTATCACTGTTTTGCATGTACTGTATTCAGCCTTCGTTACGCGAGATTTTCAACAATGTATCAAGTACAAGTAATCTTTCTCAATTAACCTTATACGTTGGTTAATGCTTGTTGTTGATTTAGTTTTCGTCTATCTATTTCCGTAAACACTTTGTATTTTATTTTTGAAATTTCGAGGAGATTTGATATTTTTCGCTTCCTTACTTATTGACTTGCTTACTTTACCTTCATACAACATTTTCGCTGTGTAGTGTTCATTTTTACCTTACACATGTATTTCACTGGAACAAAGTTAGTTAATTTTACTTTCAAAAAAACATTTGATTATAGATCTGTCCAGGGCCGGATTTATACTTCGTGGGGTCCTAGGCAATATAGATTTATCGGGGACCAATATAATATCGTTGGTTAAACCCATTAGAAAATCAAATACTTCACTAATCGATAGTAGTGCTTACAACATTCAGTCACTCAAGTGATTCTTCAATTTTTGTTTAGTGCTTTGACTGATTTTTCATTCATACGGTAATGCCTTGTTCACGCTGCCACGAAATTGACAATTTCGGATTCTGGCATCATTTGAGCAATTTCCCTGAAAAATTACAACTGACAACAATAACCAAACTTTTGCTAGAAAATGAGTGAAAACAGTAAAATAAATGAATGGTGCATGAACTTTAACATGAAGCTCTGATTAAACGGTTTATAGATTTTTCCGGTTTATAGATTAAAATTCCAATTTGATGAATGAGGCGCGGCCCACAATTGTTTTATTTGTATACCCTCACCCATAGGATGGTGGTATATATCATTTAATACGGGAAAAATTTAACGCATACAAGGAGCCATATTAGACCCTTGGTATCTTTGGACGAAATTCGTTTAGGGACTTTTTAAGACGATGGAGCCGATTAACTGCCGTAAATATTTATCGATCACAGTCAGTGACTATTGTTTGTCCATGGTTAGTTTGGGATTGAAAATGGTCGTTTTGGCCACGCCCCTTTCGGGAACCTCCATTACAAATCGACGCATTTAGTACGAAATCATGTTTCTTCTAAAACGATTTTCTGGTAGATGTGATTAGCTTCAACTCAAGCAGTGGTTAATAATCTGTAAATATCTACTTAACTGCAGAAAATTGGCGAGGTTGCCACGCCCATTCTGGTACCTCCTTTATAAAAGCTTGGAGGTGTCCGGGTTGTCAATGTGATAAGTCGCGAGGGACAATTCCGATCTTAATGAAATTAGGTTATAGTCTTCATGTCATCAAACGCGTATCATCAAGTAAGACAAGGGTGATTTTGCCACGCCCATGTTGGTGCCTCCCATGTATAAGTTGTTCGGCCGGCTGGTTGGTCATCCAGATAACTCCCGCAAAACCGAACCAATCTTTATGAAATTTGTACTAGACAAAATTTAGTCTAATGCCACCCTTCTGTGGAAAATGAGTTATTTTGCCACGCCCATTCTTGTACCTCCCATACAAAAGCTTGGTGATCCTCCGGGTTGTCAATGGGATAAGTCACGTGAAACACTTCCGATGTGAATGATAGGCTTCATATCATTTAATGCGAGTCACCGATTAAGACAAGGGTGATTTTGCCACTCCCTACCAAGATAGGTTGTGCGGCCGGCTGGTTGTTCGGCAAGATAACTCCCGCAGATCCAAACCAATGTCTATGAAGTTTGGTACTAGACAAAATTTAGTCAAATGCACACAAAAGTTGGGCGGATGACCGGTAGATCGACACGATACCTCTTGGGCGGCTTTCCGGCTGGACGACTTGATATCTTCCGTATACCACAACGGATCTTAACAAAATTTGGTACTGATACTGTGTAAAACAGATGAACAACTCCACCATGCCCATTTTTGTAACTCCGATATCAATATTGGGCGGGCAATTGGCTGGTAGACACGATAACTACAAATAATCACTTAGGATCGTAATTAAGTTGGGTATTGAATACTATTTAGCGCAATGCACCCTGATATTGAATATTAGCACATTTACACAATATTCAATAGAACTCGGTGAGGGTATGTTTAAGTCGGTTCACCCGACTAAAATTTCTGTATTGGTTTGGTTCTTTGTTGTCTGTCAAGTTGTTGGTTTCAGTAATTTTCAACAAACAACAACATACCACATATATTTTAACCTATTAATCATTGTGTCTCAAACATATAGTATTTTTGAATAGCGAACACTATGTGTTTGGATAAAAGTATACTATATTTACGACAAACTACAAACACATTATATTTGCATCCAAACAACAAAAAAGACAGATTTTTCAGCGTGTACGAAAAGTAAAACGATAATTTTTTTAACCAAAAGAGGGCCCTTTAACTTTCGGGGCCCTAGACAATTGCCTTTCGAAAAATCCGGCCCTAGGCCTTTCCATAGAATAATTTATACATAGATTTATCAACTCGCTCCTCGGTTTATTGACCAAGGGGAAGCGAACTTTTGGAAGTTGAAAGCTTTAACGTCAAGAGAAGAATTCTGTCGCTGAGGTTTGATAAGCAATTGTTATTGTGAATGTGCAAAATATGTAAATATATGAACATATCGTGAATGCACAAACCTTAATATGGACGATTTTGTTCTGCGTTCGCACAATTTGTTGTTTCGGTTCCTCATGGAAGAAGCACAAAGTAAGACGTCAGGTGAGACGGATAACAAATCTATGTATAAATTAATGTGTGGGTCTGTCTGCGTACTAAAAGTTTGTACAAACTCTTCATAGAGTAAAAATATCAAGAGAGAAAATTTCTTTCATCTGACGTTTCATTTTACACTCCTCGTGGTGAGGTCGCGGTAATAGAGATATGTTTCACGAAAATGTTACAATTCTTTGATGACTGTTATTGTTAGTATACACTTGTGTTGTATTTAACACAACAATTTTGACACAAAAACACGAAATACTGTTGTTGTTTTCTTGTTGGTTGTTTTGAACTAATCCCTCTATCTGGTTTTATTGAAGCAATACTTTACAACATTCAACGTTCATATCACACCAAGCCTAATGACATCAATTAGCTGAAAGGGATGTTCTCTGTTGGTAAATGTTTACTCTATGAAATTGTTACTGGATTTTGTCTGTTTATCAGCCACGAGTGAGCAAGAGGGCACATGCCTGAGCGCAGGGAGGTTCAGCCTGTCTGCTGTTTCTCGAGCAGAGACGAGTAGGCCAGATTCAATAACGGCTTTGATTTCGTCCTCATCAACCTCATAGGCCTACCGGTCCTGTGGCCAATTTTGATCGTGAAATTTCCGGAAAGAAAATTGTTGAACAAGATTTGTCATATGCGTTCTGTTAAATCATCCAAAAGATACATGTCACAAATATCCCGGTGTGGTTCCGCGATCATTTTGATCATGAAAATTCACAGCACGATTTCAATGATAACTGACCACTGAAAATAATGGAACATATGTAAATTTAAGCTTGAAAATAGAGCTGTGTAACTGTATAACAAAGAATTTAGTCAGCTGATCAAAAGCATTTCAAAACTACAAACACAATATCTATGTATATGAGAAAACCAAAGTTACATTCTTGCCAACCAACACAAAATTGCCAGAGTCAAACAAATTCCAAATAGTTAGAAGCATTCCGAAATTTCAATACAATATTCATCCGGCTCCACAACCTGAAATTCCATTGCTTGAGCAAATAGAAATTCAAAATTTTGTAATTGTCATTGCGAATTGCCATCTGCATTAGGTAAAGTAATGCATATTAATATCCAATGCAAATTAAAAAATCCCACCACTGCCCGAGACTAGGTGGGAGATCGCACCAGAAATATAAAAAGTATAAATATTTCGCCGAATTCCCATTCAGATTTTAAATGTTATTGCGGAAATACTAATGATACGTTAATATTATGATTTGCCTGAAAGGAGAGAGAAGCAATTCAAGAAAGAGAGATAGTTTATGAGTGGCTGTGGGGATGTGCCTACGTTTGTTAATTTCACGAACGTCCAAGCAGGGGAATGAACAAGTCCTTACTTAGAGAATGCATTCCAGAAGGCCTTCTAATGAATCCGCCTATCCATGTTGCGCGTCTTACCCAGTAAGGTTTTCCAGAAGGCCTTGCCTTGTCGTTCTTCTCAACATTCATTTTATGGTGTGCCGAAAGGCAAGGGAAACCGCTTGATCATAGAAGGCAGTGTCGAAGTTGTTATAGTTTGTTAGGCATTGCCATTCCATACATGACAAGCAAAAGTAACAGACCTAAGACAATTTAAACGGCTGCGAAACACATTGCAATGAAGTTAACTCTTTTGAGATGAAGCGAAGGGTCAGTTGTGTTTTCGCTTGTAATTGATAAGACGTTACATTTTCTATTAAAATAGTGTCAGTAAGGAAATGACAAGTCGAAGTTCAATAAAAGGGCGTATTAAAATTTAAAGACGATAATGTGCTAAATAAATTAAATGGCAATAATGAATATTTAAACAATATCAGGAACAAAACAACAAAAGAAATGTGAATAACAATGTAGTATAATTTTTGTATTATTAACCTATTAAAACTTTATAATTTGTAAGTTTCCTTAGTCAATTTTGAAGCAGGAATCCACGTCGAAAGTTGTAAAAATAATCGCAAGAAAATGTGTACGAGGTTATTCCATTTTTTGACTGAGATGCATTTTCCGATTCCCTGAAACACCAGAAGATAATGCTCCCACGTCAGCACGTTCTGACTACCGTTACACGAAAGCCTGTAACACTTTCCAATGTATGTTGACTTTATTTTAGACCAGAACATTTTATCTTACTTCTTTTCTAGTGTTTTTACTCGGCTATACTGGTCAATTGTTGTTAAATGAAAAACTAGTTCCCAGATTGCACAAGGACACACTAAATATTGTACTGCCCAGAAATATATTACTGTTTTTCAGAAATGTCCCATAGTTTTTATATTGCTCCAAATGCTCCTTGCTGAAATCTATATATGTGACCCTGCTTAAAAAACCCACGTAGCGTGTCAAATTTAAAGAATTCACTTTATTTGGAGTTGTGTGTTAAAAAGCTTAAATTTTCATATGAAACCGCTCGCAAGTCAAAAACATCGGTAATGTAAAAATGCAATTATATGAAACAGTAAACTATGAAAATGCAACACAGACGGGGAACTTTAATTGTATTTTACCCAGAAACTTGTTTTGACACACTAGGTGGGGCTTAGTACACTGGGTCACATATACGGCTTTGACGCCTCATGGCTTTTAATTTTTAGTTCTAAAATGCGTACAAATTTAGGATAACTGGCAATGAATATTTCATTAAAGCAGCTGGGAAGAATCTGTGGGAACTTCGCCAAAAAATCTATATATATTAATTTGTGGCCAAGAGGTCTCTTATATTGTGGCCATTTTAATAATATAGATTTTGTATCTTTGGAGTCAGTCATAGTTTCCAAACGATGTTTTGCTGTAATAGGCCAGTGGTGTTAAAGATCAGGCCAAGAACAGTTATCGTTTTTTAAAATAGCTAACTTTTCAGAAACATCAACTGTTTGGTTCAGTTCTTTTCCACCCTCTGGTTCGTAAAAGTAGATTCTTTTCTTGTTAAAATGCCACTATTGCGTAAGCTTTTAACTGTATTGTAATATTTTGAATAAATTTTACCCAAAACTTTACCTCTATCTCGTAAGAAATAAAGATCCTGCAATTATACAAAAGCATTGACATTATAAGAATAATATTTATACCTTTGCTTCTGTTGCAAAACATTTGATGATTTCATCTGATATAAAAAAAAAATATGAGCTCCATCCGTCGAATGCATTTCAGCCACAATTTGCAACTTCTTAAAGGCAATGAAATGCAAAATACTTCCATCTGCCCATCATCGATCGACATTTTTCTTTAAATTTGTAATTACTTCAACTAACGCGAAGAACTGTGTTCAATTTGACAGCTGAAGTGATCAAATACGTTGCGCTGCGTTTTATAAACGACCCTTTAAATAACGTATCTGTCACCGAACAGCTATAAAGTTTTATAAACTACCAAAATGACAAAAGTAACGCGAAGTGACTGATCCACGACTTATAAAGAACCACCCTTAGTATTATGATCGAAAGCATCTAGAAGGAAGAAATGAACAGAAAAATAATTTTATAATTAGAGTAGACTCAGAGTAGACTCAGCTTACAAGAATTGTTTCGAAAATATATAATAGGAGACGGTAGCATTGGACATTTGGAGTTCAACCGGATTAATGAGATTTCGCACCAAATCTTAGAAGCTAGAGTTATGGAAGTTGGGGCGAGCAAGCGGCGTGAAAGTAAATTTGATTGTTCATAGTTCTAAAGAAACGGTAGGAGCTGGAGTGGTTAACGCTGCGACATATTCCTAGTTGTATTAATCAACATTTTGAGCACCAACCTAAATCTAGAATCATGGAATTTGCTTGGAGGTTCTGCCAGTTATATAAATTCGAATAATGGAAAACTCACAACATTTCGAGTTTATGAGGGTTGCCGTAAAGAGTGTTTCGCAGATTGATATTTATTCTGATTTAAGGCGAAGAGCTATAATGTTGAAACTTGGAGGCTTTGTTGTACACTTTCTGAAGAAGACGTCAAGTAAGGAGCCATTTTTTATATGTTTCCAAAAGACGTGTTATTAAAAAATGCCTAAGTAGTAAATGATTAAAAGCAATGTTGACGAAGGAACGATTTTTCAAATTCGAAACATCATTATATATTTGTGAAAAGTTAAAATTTTCCGTTGATTATTGTAGAAGTGAGAATTTTGTGGAGTTTGTTGGGGTTACTTTTGAAAACTTTAAAATAGGTCGAAAACCATTGAAATTAAAGTCATATTACCGTTCGCAGAAGAGCGGTGTTTCTAGCTTTTTGTCAATAATTGAAGAACCTATTAAAAATCTTGCTACTAATCCTCTTGTTGTATTAGGGGACTCAAATATAGATACAATTAGAGGCATACATTTTCAGGAATTAAAGGATTTATTCTCTGAATATGATTGTCTAAGTTGCCAAGAATTGATAACAAGACCTGCAAGTAATGCTTGCATTGACCATGTTTTTAGTAACGTTCCTACTCGCATAGTAGTTGATGCAGTTGAATGTGCTTTAACTGATCACAATGTAATATCATGTGAAATCAGAAGTAATTTTCAATTCTCTACAGAATATACTGTAAAAAGCAAATTTGTTTGCGATTACAATAAACTTAGGGAATGTCTTCAGACGAACATTGACGTAAATATTAAAAGTGATTCATCAGATTGTGTTAAAGATCTTATTACTTTAGTTAGTGATGCAGTCACAAGTTCAACCACGGAGACTAAATATTAGGTACTTTTGAGATTTAAACTTACTTCCTGGATCAACAAAAACTTACAAAACTTGATTTTGCACAAGGAGAAATTGCTTAAACAGCGTCGGAAAAAAAGGAATAGAAGATCAGAGGCCTTACTAAAGGCACTTAGTAATATTATTAAGAAAGCTAAAAAAGAATCGCGAATAAATTACTATGTTTACAGGTATTTAACTAGTTTCCTCAAATGGACAAAAAATTATAAGCAATCAGGAGAAGGCTAAAGCGCTTAATGAATATTTGTCCGACAGCGATCACACATTGTTTGCCGTTAAACTCTTCCGAAACGGCTGGACCGATTTGTATGAAATTTTGTGTGCATATCGGGTAGGTCTCAGAATCCGCCAACATCCATTTTTCATACCCCTAAATGATAAGTGTGACCCACCCCAATATGGAACACAGATTTGTCCGACTGCGAAACACAGTCAGTCAGACTGCGAAAAAAAACACACGCTGATGTAGCGGCAGCAAATAGTTGTATTGTGTGGGTGTGAAGCACTCTCAGAGCAAAGTGAATAAAGACGTGGTTATACGTATATAAAAATGAGATAGAAAGAGAGCAAGAAAATTGTGAACTTGTGTAGCGTCCCTGCAAGCAATTCGGTAGTCGACTACGAAAATAACGTACTTATAGTTAACTTTTATGACCTAACTATAAACTAACTACAATGTAATGCAGAAGTGACCAAAAACAAACCGAGCATATTCTGTGCAATGAGTTTGTTTTTTGGAATATTTTGTGTTTTCTGTTTAAAGGAAATTTAACTGTTAACAGTTAATAATTGTCTGTTTCTTTTGTTTTGCAATTTGCAATTTTGTTTTACATATTTGTCATTTTTGTGTGGATTGTAGAGTGAAAAGTTGTGCTTAGTCTTGTGCGTGCAGTTAAGTGTGTTTAATGTGTGCAATTTAATTAAAATAATAAAAATAAAAAGTTAGATATTAAAAAAGCTACCCTCAAATATTGTGACTGTATTTAAATTCAAATTATTCAATCCAAATACATCACAATGAGAAGTGTAAGCAAAAGACATTTAAGACGGCTAATTGAAAAGGAAAAAGAATTGTATTCAAATAGACTGATTTCACATAATTTAGCTGAATCGGAAGCCGCCTGCTCCTCTGCTGATGTGCAGTTTTCAAATGAAAGTGATATTGAAAATATTAGTATTAGCAATACTTTCGAAGAACAATGTGCAACAAAAAAAACATTAAAAGAAAAAATCGGTGATTGTTACTTTAAAAATAGGCCAAATCGCGAGTGTTTCGAAGAGTTATTGCATATTTTAGTTGAGGAAAATTTAGATGTGCCTTTAAGTGCAAACTCGTTTGTTGGAAAACGGGAGCGTTTGAGCTTAACAATTATTTTTCCTGGTTTCTATTGTCATTTTGGTGTAAAAAAGCAACTATCAAGAATTTCAAGCATCATAAACGGTTGCCACGGAATAGTGATCGATATAAATATTGATGGACTACCGTTATTTAAAAGCTCGAGAACTCAATTGTGGCCAATTTTAGCGAAAATTGTTAATTTTCCTAAAATTTCTATTTTCCCCATTGGTGTTTACGTTGGAAAGAGTAAACCCGGTAACATTGCTAGTTTCCTAGGCGATATGGTCGCCGAACTAAAAGATTTACTTGAACACGGAATATTGATTGACAATACGGTGACTGCAATTAAAATTAGAGCACTTATTTGTGATGCCCCAGCAAAAGCTTTTGCTTGCGGTATTGTTGGTCACACTTCTTCGCATGGTTATACTAAATGTACCCAAATCAGCAAGAAAATACAGAATGTGCTGACATATTCCTCAACGTCGGGCGAACTCATTACTGATGGCGATTTTGCAACAAGAAAGTACTTGAAGTATCATCAGAAGGAGTTTCATTCTAAGCAATCTCCATTTGAAGAGCTTGGCCTCGGAATGATAACTGAAGTACCCCTTGATCCCATGCACCTTATAGATCTGGGAGTGATGAAGAAAATACTTGTTCGAATGAACACAGACAAAACGAACTTCAAAATCAGTAAGGAAGTAAAACTAGAAATTTCCTCCCACCTCAAATCCTTAAGAAAGTACATACCTAGAGAATTCTGTCGCTATCCGAGAGAATTGAATGAAATCTGCAACTGGAAAGCCACCGAGTTTCGGCAGTTTCTGTTCATGTCGATTTTTATTATGAGTTCCTCTTACTTCACTGTGCTTGCCGTTTGTTATCCTGTCCGAGAACGTGTGAAAGGAATGTTGAAAATGCTCAGGTACTTTTAGAACTATTTGTGGAAAATTTTCCTGTCATTTTTGGAGAAAACAGCAATGAAAACACAATGTTCATGGTCTTCTGCACATAAGTGACTGTGTGAAAAAGCTTGGGCCGCTTACCAATTTTTCTTCGTACCCACTTGAAGGTTACCTTCAAAAGTTAAAAAAGTACGTAAAAAAGCCAACGCAGCAAAAGCAACAAATTCATATTCGCATACAATATGAGAAGATGGTGACAGACCAGCGAAAATTAGAATTTAAAAAAAAGAATGGGGCTATTGTTAGTGTGAGAACTTTAGAATATTTTTTCTGCTGTTTCCCCTAACAACCTTTGCGCTATTCGACCTTTCGTACCCATACAGATAACAGGCTTCTCAACAATAGGATCAGAATCAATATTAGGACGCCGATTCAGAAGTATCGAGAGTTTTTTTCAGGAGCCATTCGATTCAGCTAAAGTTTTGGGTACATGTGTAGTTGATCAGAATAGCATGGGCGATGAAGAGACATTTGCTATAGAAGATATTGAATTGAAGTTTGCAGGATTTCCAAGTGGTAATCAATTTATTTTAGTGCCACTCTTGCATGCTTGTAAATAATTGAAATTTAAAGCAGTCACAAACAGTACTTGGGGTGTTTATAGCGATGCGAACCACCGACAATGTTTTGGGATGCTCGTATCGCATGAAATAATGCTCATAATAACACAAAAAATTTTATAATAATTAATAATAATAATACAATTTATATAAATAATAAAATTAGAATCAATAATAATAACCGAAAATATAGATGCCACTTCCACATATTAAGCGGTGCACTGTAGATTTACAACCAATTCCTCCATGTAAGTAATTACTAAAAATTAACATAAATTTATTAAATAAATAATGACTTTACAGATAACATGGCAACAAGTTCCTGCGAAAGTTGTTCCACTCTCAAAGAACTTTTTGACGAAAGATTTAAAGAAATGAACAGTAAGAAACTGCAATTGTGCAAAAATTACAAAAGCATAAATTAATTAATATGGATTTAATTTTCAGATACTATAAAAAAGCTACAAGCTAACTATTTTTTAAATTTTCTTTTCACATGAAATTGACAATAATTTCATCCTACAATTCACTATGCCTATACATTACCCTATGCAATTGCAGAAATTATTGTCAAACAAAATGATACCATAATGAAGGCCTTTGCTGAGCAGAAAGTGTTGACACACAGGGTTCTTCACCAAGAAGTCACTAACAACAATGTACGCACTGTTTTCCCCATACAAAATATTGGTGAATTGAATGAGCTCAACAACACGATTAGTAAGGACAATCGTGAACTTGACGTAATTTTTCAAAATCGTATTCGATCAAATTAATACCTCGCTAATATTCATTAGTATATTTATAATATTTTTTCAACTAATTTAAACGATTTAATGCTTTGTACAGATTAATATGATGAAGTCATTATTAAAAGGACGGCTGTCAAAAACGTTAACAGAAGTTATTTCAATGAGTGTATGCATGGACGTAAATATGGGTGGAGTCCATGGAAAGAAGAGGCTGAAAGACTTCAAAGCATTCTTCCAAGCTTTAACAGGTAACCCATATACTGAAAAAATTCATATATGTGACCTGGTCTACGAAAAGGGAGCTTGCGTGCGAACACTAGTTTTCTGTGAAAAAGCTGTTAAAAGTAAGCAACTCGTTTCGTCAGTTTCTCATTATCTCGTTAATTGTTCTCCGCGCCGGACGTCCAGTAAGTGTTGTTGTTGGTCCAGTAAGTGTTGTTGTTGGTCGGAATATTATTATAGTTCATCGTGTAAGTTGCTAGTGTGGAACATTTAAAAAAGTAACACTGAAGAAGTCGTATTTTTACTCTTCTTTCTCTACATTTTTAGTACACTTCTACGCAAGTTAGGATTTTCTGCTTTTCACCACGTGAAAAAGCATCTCATCTTCCATCCGAATCAACCAAAAAGTGAAAATTGATTTTTTGACACCTAAGCCCCCTTTCCGTAGACCAGGTCACATATATTTCCTGTAACATACCACAATTTTATATTAAACAGATGCATGTCGGTGCCTTAGATCTAATGAAGTGGAAAAAGACATTAGAAATCCTCTTAAAATAATAAAAAAAACGACACATCCATGCAGAATGTATTAAAAATAAAAACAACAAATCATAATATTTGTATGCTTATATTGTAAATCTTAAAGCATGAGATAGGTTTTTTCTTTTTTGTTTGAAGTTTTTTTTGGAGTTTTTAAGTTTGTAATTTGAAATGATTTAAATTTGAAATATAAATAGATTTAATATAAGTTTCTTGTAGTTTCACTAAACTTCTGTTTCTAATTTTTACATGTGACTTGATATCAAAGTTATTCGGTTACAAATAATTTTGTTAGTATCGAGTTTCAACTAAAATGTAATTACTTTATAGCTAGCTATAATTAGATAACTTTTAGCTAACTTCAAAGCAATTAACTTTAAGTTAGTTGAAAAGTCATGCAGTGTCGGACAATTGACTACTGCCTAGGACATCGCAATGTTAAAATAGTCAGTTGGCTTCACTAAAAGTAATCCAATCATCAACCACATCTAGTTGCGAAATAGTCAGATTAAAGTGCGTTACAAGTTAGTTGAGTTGCCGGCAGGGGTATGTACGAACATAACAATGTATGTATTTATGTACATGTGTCTGTTGCTTTGCATTGTCTTTGTTTTTTGTGGGTATAAAATAAAATGCATTAAGCAGGAAAATAATGATAGTTGTCTTTAAATATTTTTAAGTGTTATTAAGTATTAATATTATTTAAATGAAACGTCATCATTTGATTGAACGGCTTTTTAAATTCTTTATATTAACTTCACCTGCCTGTATGTATGTATGCATGCCGAAAAAACTTTGGATTGATTTTTAATCCTTTTCCCGTAATCCAATCGAGCTGAAATTTAGCAGACAAACTAATGGCGACGACAAAACTGAAATTTCGAAACATTTGCACCAGATCTTAGAATATGTAAACCTAACCAACATACCCAATTTTGTTCCAATACCGTTAACAGGAGCAGAAATAATGGATTTTTAATTTGTGATTTGTATGGGAGGTACCACGCCCATTAGTCCAATCCCGCGGTCATATATAAAGAATTTATAGTCAAAAATTGTTTTTTTTACGGGTTGATTTTTTATAAGGTAAGTCAAATAAAGTGTGGGTCAAATATAAAATAAAAAATGAGATAACAAGAGAGCGACAAGAATTTTGTGAACTTGAATAGCGTATGTGCGAACATAACAATGTATGTATGTATGTTCATGTGCAAGTTGCTTTCCATTCTCTTTGTTGTTTGTGGGAATAAAACAAAAAGTTTTAAGCAAGAAAATAATGACACATGTGCTTGCACTGGTCTTTAAATAATTTTAAATATTAATATTATTTAAATGTATCGTCGTCATATGATTGAACGCTGTTTTTTATTTTCCAATGTAACATTTACTAATGTGTTCATAGAAATCGAACAGATGCCGTGTAACAAAAAGGTGTTAACACATCGGCCGTGAGTTCGAACACTCATTGGATATTTTAGGACAGTGACACAAAAACATACAAAATTTGTTCTTTCCACTTTAACGGATGAAGAATTACAACCAATATTAGGTAGCTTAAAAATAAATAAGTCGGCGGGATATGACAAAATCTCTCCTAATATTATTTCGAAGTTTAAAGATATTTTACAACCCGTGCATTTAAGGATATTTAATAAAATTATAGAAACGTCAAACTATCCAGACAGCCGGAAGATCGGCAAATTCATTCCAATTCCGAAATCGCCAACTGCGTCTGCTGTTGAGTGTTTTCAGCCAATTGCGTTACTATCAGTTATTGATAAAATTTTTGAAAAACTTATTCATGGAAAATTGTTGCAGTATTTTGAAGAAAATAACTTCATACATGAACACCAGTTTGGTTTTCGAAAAGGACGTGGAACTGAGGAAGCTGTCTTGAATGTGGTAAATTTTATTTGTGATGGTTTGGATAAAGGCTTTACTGGTGTAAGTGGACTTTTTTTTGGATTTGTCCAAGGCGTTTGATATTGTAGACCATGGTATTCTCTTGCAGAAACTGTCACTTTATGGTATACAAGGAAATGAATTACTGTTTTTCAAAACTTATTTAGCAAATAGGAAACAATTTGTGCAGATTGGAGAGGCTAAAAGTGAACTTGAGCTAATTGAACATGGACTGCCTCAGGGAAGTTGCCTTGGGCCTCTGTTCTTCAAAATATTCATAAATGATATTTTCAATTTAAATCTTGATGGTCGTATGTACATGTTTGCGGATGATATATGTTTCTTCTATCCTTATAAATCTGAACTAGTATTGAAGACAATCATGGAAAGGGATGTAGCTCTAATACTGGAATATTTCAGAATCAACAAGTTGATTATTAATGCGGGCAAATCACAATTTATTCGGTTCAGACCTCGCCCTATTATTGGTGATAGTATGAGCATAAACATTAATGGCAACATCGTAAGCGAAGTAGATAGTGTCAAGTACTTAGGTATTACATTACAGAGTAACCTTTCATGGGACAAACATATCAATATTATTAAGTCCAAAATATCTCCAGGAATTCTGTATAAGACGAAAAATTTATTTGACACGAAAACTAAGTTACTTATATACAGTAGCCTAATTCAAAGTCACTTAAACTATTTGACTATCATATATGCATATAGTAATACTTGTGTACTGAAAAGTCTTCAGTGTATGCAAAATAGGGCTTTGAAAATCGTTTTTAATCTACCTAAAACATTCTCCACATTGCCACTTTATGAGTATATTTGTAAACCAGTGCTACCTATACATGCATTGTATGAGTATCAACTGTTAATGTATATGTTTAAAAGTTTGAATCATTTAGGATACCACGCTATCAATTTTACTCAAAACCAAAATAACTTTAACTCAAGAAATCAAAGTAATTTAAGAACAAAATTGTGCAGATTTGAATCTACCAAACAGCGTATAGAATTCATGGGAAGTAGAGAGTACAATAAATTGCCCATTGCATTGAAAAATATATGTATTGTTTCACAATTCAAATCGCGCTTAAAGGAATATATATCGCAGCACTATGAAACGCTTCTGACCAATTCTCTATAAATTTATAATAAATAATCTGTAATTAGTATTTATTTTTTATTCTCTTTTTATCAGTTTAATATATTGTATATGAATTAAATTTGCCAACATGCCCCTAAAATTCCTTCTGGCGCTGGGGCCACTTAAAATAAGTTACATATAAACATACATATGTATATATATATATATATATTTGTATATAATATTCATCAATAAAAAAAGAATTTAAATATGACTTTATGAGCGAAGACATGTCAAGGTGAAGACATGTCGATGGGAATTTCTATGACTTTCAAAGAAACTTGACAACAATGGCGAGAGTTTATTACTCGCAGACACAAATTTAATGTAATAAAACTGTAATACAGTCAAACCTCGATATAACGTCCCTCATTATAACGATTTCCTCGATTTAACGAATTTTTTAAATCCCCTACAACGCTCCATAAGATCTAATACAAAATCAACCTCTCTATTACGAATACATTTTTCAAAAACCTCGTTATAACGAATTTTCATTCATTGAAGACTAATGAAATAGAAAAAATTATTTACCTCTATTTAACGAATTTTGTCAACTTACAACCTTTACATAACGATTTCCATCAATTAACCCAAATAATATGAAACAGATACACACAAAATTACTATGTTTGCAACAACAACGTCTCCAGCAAACCAACATTCGCAGTCGCCAGCAGCATGCATTAGACTAACGGCTGAAATATTCGAAGAAAAATGTATTGTTGCCAAGAGCTTGTATGTTTGTTGCAGCAGTTGTTGTTGCACTCTAGCTGGCTAATCACTTTAAATTTTTCCATAGACAATCATTGTTGTTTGGTGCTTAGTTTTTATAAACATAACCCATTGAATTGACTACTTATGTGCCTTCTTTTTATTGCATTTCATTTTGATTATTTTATAAATGTAAACTATTTTTGAATTAAATAATAGTATTTTTGAATTTTAATAATACAAAATACAGTGTTTTCCAGATGATGATTAATATACAACATATTTTATTACCTCGTTATAACGAATAGAAATGCAACTTCACCTCGATATAAAGAACCTCATTGTAACGAATTATTCGTTATAACGTTTTTTTTCTAATCCCCTTGAGATTCGTTCTATCAAGGTTGAACTGTAATTACTTTCATATAGCGGGCATTTTCTAGTACATACATATGCATATCAATCAAAATAATTCTTGAGAACAGCAGCTAAAACATTTCGTTGATTGTTGGTAAATCTCACATGAAATATTATATAAAGGGACTGATGTCGAACAAATTTTACATAAGTTGTTTTGTAAATAATTATATTCCACCAATGTTTCCTTAAATCGCGCGATTTTTTTCCGCATAATTTTTAATGCCTGTTTACTTCAATAGGATTTCGCTTCTTAACAAATAAACAATCGCGTGATTTCTTTTTCGAAAAATGTAACTAATATTTTGTTTAAAGCTTTAATGCAATTGGGTGATATGTATGTCGCTTGAAGGTTATACTGCTCTAAGTACTCCTCTTGATTGTTCCTGTGTTATATGAAAAGTCCAAATATAGTTGCTTTACCATACAAACGATTGATTATGTATCATGAACGTCATTTATAATTTTAAAATTTAAGTCTTCGATTGGCGGCATTGTTGTGCCATTGTGTTAGATAAACTGCAAATCTCTAAATTTTTTTTTCTTTTAAACATTTTTGGAAGTTAACAAAACACCCCAAAATTTGAAACGAAACCCCAAAATAAAATGAACACTCTGCTTTTCATTTAAACATTTGTCACATTTAGGGCATAATTTGCACCAAAAGCATTTCACATGCACTCATCAAAAAATGTGACAACCCTATCAATGGCTGTTAAACACTAGAAAAATTATGGTATAAGTTAATGCTCGAAATAGCTGGCAATGTATTCAACATATATGCGTAAATAGGGACATGGGTGGATGTGATGTATCATCCAGTAACTTTTAAGCAATTTCTAAAATTGTGTATACTGCAGTGTATACAAGGGTAGTCCAAGGGTTAATGGGGAAAAACTATTTGCGTTCCCTGCTGAGCAAAGTATTAAACTCCAGCAGTCACAGCCAAACAAAGAAAGAATGAAGATGAGGAAATAATGCAGCAAAACAGAAGTTGTTATGTATTTACAATAGTTTCAAAAAATGGGCCATTTCCGTAACCTCTCACCGGAATTTCAATGAAACAAAACGTCTGCTTGTTGTATCTTCTGTTGTCTATGATATTCTTTTTGTTGGAATATTTTTAATTACAGATATACACATGACAATATATGTGCATATTAACTTAAAATTTCTACAGCACTACACGATGCTATAGCACAGTTTCACAAAATAACTACATATTTATATATGATTTCCTTGGCCAATACCAGGTAAATCAATTATTCGACTTTTTTCAAAAAACAATATTCGAACAATTCGAAAGTCTGCAGAAAAACTATTGTTGCTTTTTTAAACTTGCAAAAGGCCGGATACTTGAATTTTGACTAAAAGGAATATTATTTGCAATTTTAATTTTATTTTGTATCAGAAAATAACAGAAAACAATAACAATTCACTTGTAACTACTCACCCAATCGGCCACCCATTCGGGATGTGGACCTTACATAAAACTATGGCAACATAGTCGATGTTTTATCTTTTTTCTCCGACCTTATGCTGAGATTCATACACCTTCGCCTTGCTCCGGTAATGTCTTCGATAGCCTTTCAAGTTGTACAATTGTTAACCATTCTACTGGCATCTCCTTGCCTGCGTGATAATCATTCTTTAAATTAGATTATCTCTGTCGATGTACCGATCATACTTCCGTGCTTCGCCCTGTGAAACGATACGTCGAAATTCACCGCTGCCTATCATTTCTTTACATATATCGTCGGGAGTATTTTTCTCTCCAATTCTTCCAGTGTTGATTGATCTGTTTGCGCCACGATCCAAGATTCTGCACCATAACTTAAGACAGTTGTAAAAAAGTCTGATATAGCTGGATAATTTTTTTCTCAAGAGACGAGACTTTATCTGTGAAGTGCTTAAATAATTAAATGGTTTCCCATTACATCCCATGAAGTGTCAGGGGAGAACTTCTCACAATCACTGAGCTGTGCGCTTTCCAGTTTTCACTCTGAAGTGCTTGATTGACCCAAATAACAACTATTCGCAAACAGAATTCTCCATTTCGTATCAAGCGTGATGTTTTTGTTACCGGCAGATCCACCACCTCGAAGTTATAAAGTTTATCAATGTTCACGCTTTGCTCTATGAGGTAATGTATGAGAAGTTCATACTACAGGCTTAGAAGGTCCGAAACATTTTTCTATGTGAAAGATGGTTGGTTTGTGTTGGAATAACATACCATTCAGGAAAGCACACTCACTGCCATGACTAGTTTCGAATGCCGTGACAAGTTCCCGATTAGATGCCCTACTACTTTGGGTTGAAACCATTAACTTTGTCTTGTCCTTACTTAATGCCAACCCCACTGGTAGTATTCGTGAGGTTTTCCGGGATTTTGTGATGTGAGTATATGATCAGTTGAATATTTTTCATGCCTAAAGCCACACTGATAAAGTCCGATCTGATATCCAACTGTTGACAATGTCTTGCATATTAGCTGGAGTATGCATCTTGCCAGCTCATTGTCGCCATCCCTATATAGTTATGCAGTTAGCCCGTCGGCAGCTGCGGATTAGTTGTATTTTAAAACGGGAAATCGCTGGAGAGTGCCCGTCTAGATTAGGAGGGGCATAACTGATACCGTCAAATTCTTTTTACGCAACTCCACCATTTGACCCTAAGTTCAAAAACAACAATAAAAAAATATTGGTACGTATTTTAAAATTTTAGCTGACGATACATTTCCACTGGCGATCTATCAAATAGACTCAACATTTTTCTGTAGATGATTGCATTTTCGAAATCGAAACATGAACCAAATTTAGAAAAGGATATTATATTATCAATTAATAAACAAACGAAATAAAAAGGAAAGGGTTATTCTTAAATATTTGTTTTTGCGGATGAACTTCAAAAATTACCACTGTCAATCAATCAAATAGACTCAAAGACCTAAAATTAATATAATTTACTAAGTGATGATTTATCCGACCTTTCGTATTGTATTCAATTGTTTTCGTTTCTAATTAATAATTGTGTTTATCTTCCTGACGATGCTACCCAAAGGGTAGCGAAATATCGAAGAATAAAAATCATCCAAAAACTTAAGCCTAGTTCTCGATGTCGAAAGAATGCATTAAACTCACATTATGCGAACGACAAGTCGAAAGAAAATTTCAAAAACGTAAAGCTTTTCATACAAAACAAGGTTTCTCTTTTTCGAATGAGTTGGCAACACTGAGACGGAAATGTCAAATTTTGTCACTTGCTGTTTTGTTATCGAGTGGCGAATGAGTTCTATAATAAAACTACCATTACCGCTTACTTACCGTTTTCCAAATGCCTGTACTTGCTGCTGTGAGGGCAGCTCTAAAATATTGTACATGCACAAAATGGATGGGAATCATCAGATCCATTATTTTCGTTTAAATGATTGTGTTTGTTGTATTTTGTTGACCTCGACCTCAAATAATTTGGATTATATTTTTCAATTTGTGTGCTTACTTTTTTTTACATTTTTCTTGTTTGTTTTGCTTTGCTTTCGGCAGCAGGGTTGTATTCGCGCCTATACAATTAAGTAGTATTTTTTAGGGAAATTGCAATAAAAATTAAAAATGTAGATGTGACAATTCTTAAACCCGTAAATAAATAACACATACAAATTGACAAATGTAAAGCGGCATTTACACCAAACAAGATTAACGCATTTTCTGGATTATCGAGGTTTTGTTTCTTATGGAGTTTGACAGTTATAATCCCCAAAAAGCGATAATCTTGGCTGGTGTAACTGCAGTTTAAGTCTGTAAGAACGAAAATTTAAGAGATAGAGAAACCCAAATTGAATCGAATTCGAGTGACTGTATTTCGTTCGCTTATGGTTTCATTCGACATCGAGAAACAGGCTATTAGTGTTAACTCATATTTTTATACTGTTCTAAGCGTAACTAATAATGTGCGTATTCACTTTTATTTGATATCACTTCATATATTTAGTAAAGGGACTTTAAAAGATCCAATAATAGTTCCCTCCAGACACTATTAATGGCATCTACTTGCCTGCCAGGTTGATCGAGTTTACCATCCATCCCCACACTTTTTTGATTATGTTGTGGTCAGGAGAGTACGGAGGCCACTCCATTAAGGTGTTATTTTGGTACTTAATCTATTCCCCTACCACTCCACTCCAGCAGTATGTTTTGTGGCATTATAATGTTCAAATGTCCAAGGTATGACCCAAAAATGCGTGAGAAGTGCGGCCATAAAGCGGTGGTTTTTTCTTTAATTTTTTTCTCATCTCTAGCCTTACGGTAGCTACTCTTGCACTTACTGTCAAATTAAATTGAATTTTTGCTGCAGAGCACATTGAGTTTGAGGCATCGTTGATAATTCTTCGGTCTTCCGAAGTCATAAGGGCATTCGAAGCGATCTTCCTTACATTCTTGCCACAGGTTGATGCTTTTCCTAGGAAATGACAGACCACAGCCTGACTTCTAGAGATATTTTCTGCTATCTGCCTTGTTAAGTAATCGAAAATTACGAGAGACAACAAAATGCACCTTTAAACTTTCTGCAATTACAGCGTTTGAGTATATTCTGGTGATCGCTCAAGATGCAAATTTGTTCGGCATAGGCAAAACATTTTTATTTGAGTAAAATTGTTTCTTTGGACAAGACACGCTTTCTAGATGTTATTTGTGGATAAAATATAATAAGACATATAAACATCATAACGTAAACAAATCGATAACTTGAATGGCTCTAGTTTTTTTGGTGTTCAAGTTAACGCGACTCTACTGTAGTTCATAACTGTAAAACTTCTGCTACCAATTCTTATCTCTATCTCTGCTCTAGAAAAGCAACAAAGGTTGTGGCGGTCACTCAATGCCTAAAAGAGATAACCAAAGTGTAATAGAACAAATATGTTGAGTCTATTTGGCTGATCGGCAGTGTACATTAGACCGTACCACCTTAGAGGTAAAAAAATAAGAGTACGCCGTACACCTTCGAATATGGAGTATTATTGCAAGGCAGTTTCGGAAGTGTTTTTTTTTGCGGAACGTAGCGGTGGCCACTTTAAATTTTTCTTTATATCTTCTGCATTTACAGTGTTGACTGTTTCTGCGTCAACAGTTATTGACCTCAACTACCCTCTTCTAGTACTTGCCCATCATATCTCAGTTGCTACTACACTAATGTACCTCTGTAATATCGAAACAATCGGTACAATAATATCTACATGGTAGTAACAGCATGAGTTTTTGTTTGTGTTCTATTCGCTTCAGTTGTCAAACTTTACACGAATACATACCAACAACACAATACTGCAAAAGAGTACAAAAACAAAATACATGTGAGTTTGACAGCTGAAGCAAAATATCATATGAAAAAAATGAAATCAGCTGTTCAAACGACTTTACCATGTATATATTATTGTACCATGAATCGGAACAACACTAATGGCTACGAAAAATAGCAACTCAGTTCATGCCAAGTTTTTGTTTACCTTTGTGCCTCTACATAAAGTTTCTATTCATTAGCGTTTTAAAATCGGAAAAGTTCAGTGCAAGGAGCCAAATGAAAAGAAAAGTTAAAGTTGTGTTTAAAAGTAAAAGAATAGTACAGTTTTGCAAATAAAGTTGTACATTACTGAATAACACCCAACCAATTTTGTGTTGCTTTTTTTGGCCTCAACACTTTGTGTGTCTTTTGATACGGCATTACGACCAACCCCCACCACCAACTTCACAGTTTCCACCAGCAAGGAGACACGGCTTTCCGGCCATTACCAAATCACTGGACGACGAATTTACGAGCATATCCCAGCAATGAGAAGACTGGGTACGGCACTCCAGCCAACCCTATACCCCCATATTTTACGATCAGTGCATTAAACATCAATAAATTACAGACAAAGTGCGATGATATTAATCATTTCTTGTATCTGCGGCATAACACTGATCCAAATATAAAGTTAAGTGCTTTTAAACAAGAAGTTTTCATAAGTATTAGCTTTTTGTAGTGGCGCGCATGCATTCCTATTATATCGGTATCAGCTGTTCGTAAACGTTTGGATAAGCTTCTCGACGATTACTATAAAATGATTAAAAGTCAATTGAAATACAATGTAAATGAGTGGAGTAGATTGTTCTTGATTTCGCGTTGTAAGTGTGACATTGAAAAAATAATTCCATGCAATTGCACCGCGTCTGATAAAATCCCAGACGATGCGAAAGATTTTGCCATCGATCAGTGGGGTCCACGATTGATGACTTTAGATGATGTTGTTGATAGAATGTCGATGAAAAGTGGCGGTATACAAATGATCTCAATTGTTGCATCATCGAATGCGGTGTCTACCGAGTTCGACACTGTTGGGTATCAACCAGACAGCGATGAAAAGCAAGAATTTTAAGAAAATGTTGATGACAGACGTTACAAATAAAATTTACGGTGGCGGACATTTCATTGCGTAATTTTAGTTCGGCTTTGAATCGCAGCGACACCTCAATTCGCTACGCTGCCTTGCCTGCGGCTATGTTGATAAAAGATTTAAAATTGTCGATTACCACCAAAGCCAAAGAATAATTAAAATTTCACTGCATAATTAAAATTTATCCGGATGTCGGTTAGTGGCTTATCAGAATGATAAATGCAAACAGCTGACTACCATTAACATACCATTGTTTCCATGTTGTTATGATGTAAGTAATTGATTTTCTAAAATTGACTTGCGCTTTTCCACTAGATCAACAAGTAAGTGTTCCTAGGGAACTGCGAAATTCTTCCTACGGTGTCTTTTTGAAAAATAAACAAAATTATTTGAATAATTACACTTTGCACAAACACAAAAACATGGCCGTCGGTGGTGCAATGGTAGTGTGCGCGGCTCATGTGCATGAGGACCTAGGTTCGATCCCTAATCTGACCACCTAAAAAATTTCTTTCGACGGCGGTCACCTCGCTTAGCGACGGCGACACTATCGAGTATTTAAAAAGCGTCTCAGAATACCGTTCGGAACCGGTATAAAACTGTAGGTCCCAATCAGAGAGTATAAAAGCTGAAATGCGCACAGCTCACTGGTTGTGAGAGCTCTCTTTAATCCCTTCATGGGATGTAACGGGGAACCATTTATTTATTTTACAAACACAAAATAAAGTAATCATTTTTTTACTTTATAAGGAGCAAAACGAGTCGATTGGATCAGTTTCTGTTGGTCTATACAAGCAGTCAATGACGGAACACGATTGCGCAGAGTTCTATCCAAGGCGAATGATGGACGGTCTGGAGGCAAGAATTGCACGATCATCAGATTCTATACAGGAATGAACATGAGTTCTGAATATGCCAGCCTCCCATGTGTGCAGACTTTGCTGGACTCCTGAACATAGCGCTATAGCAAGGAACGTGGCAGTTGACTCTCTTAACAGAAGAGGTTATGGAAGTGCTAGTCAGGGATTCGTATGCCACTGTATAGTCTGATTGAGAAGCGGGCTCGACGTTGTGATTAGACTGCTAAATTTCCATCGAATTATGGTTGGTGCTGGATTGGAATAGCACCAAACTAAAGAAAGTCCGATCTGCATGTTACCATTGAGATCATGGGACACTCTGATCTGCCAGCCCTGAATAGTAACTGGTGTAATAGGAGGATTGATTGGTCTCGATTATATTAGAATGAAAAGTCAAATTATACTTTCGAACACCGTCTCTGTCTCTGCCCATGCTGCTGATAACTACCCAGCCCACTTGTCCTATGGATATATTTTTATTTTAGTAAACACATATTGATAGCATAATTGATAACGACGACTCAGTTTGGGTTAAGACATGTCAAATGTGGTGATTACTTGAAAATTTCTAACTTATATTCTCCCGCAAAGTTTTGTAGCAGTTACAAGTAGACAAAATTCTGCATCACTCCTTGTCAAAGCCGATTGTAGATGTTACGTTCGTTTTCTGCGGTGTCCTGGCAATGTTCAATAAATGTACACATGTTTACTTAAAGCCCAGTACAGAACTGAATCAGAATTTCAAGGTGAGGAATTTTCATTTATCACTAAACGGAAAAGTAAATTTGTAGATATGTGTATGGAGTAGTGAGTTTGTTGCATCCAAGTTATCACTTTTGTCGACTATTTTGGTGGCATTGTCAACGAAGCGTCTACACTTTGTACTTTGCCGTTTATGGGTAGAGAAATTAGTGACTGATGCAAAACTGTGCTTCTTCCTGAATTTTATATTGTTTCATTTTGTTTGATTGAAGACACACTTGGCTGCATGCAAATATAAAGTATTTCTATAAAAAAAAAATATAGAAAAGTGAATTGAAAAAGTAAATAAACACGTAATTTGAAAAAAATATAAAAAATAGAGCCAAAGCAAACATACACAACTCGTAGCTTGTTTTACTTTTATGTAATTTTCTTTTTCTTTAGTAACGTATCTAATTTTAACAAAATAAATGCAATTTAATTTAGTAAAAAGTTCCAAAAGTGTTGACTACAATTATTAAAATGTACTACTGAATCTCTGGTTCCAATGTCACCATATGATTTCATATGGACTAAATGGTCAATAATTCTAAGGGCACTAAATGTAATAAAAAGTTCCAAAAATGTGGACAAGAATTACTAAAATGTACTACTGAATATCTGGTTCCAATGTCTCCATGTGGTTCCATAAGAACCACCTAGTTAATAGTTCTAAGGTCATTAGTGCACTCTCAATGACAAACAAATGTCTAAAGCAGAAAGCATTGGCTGGGGTATAATTGGTCAGTAGTACTGGTGACAAAGTCAATAGTGAATCATCAGTACAGTTTAACTATCGACATTTTCTTCAGGGATGTAACAATTTTCAAACCATTATGTATCACTCATTTTTTAATTCACAGCACACGTACTAGCCTTGGTACAAATACAGGGTGAAGCACAGAAATTTGCTTATTTGGGAATGAAATAAACAAATTATGAACCTTAGAAAAATTTATTTTATATTTTAATTATATTGAACAGTAAGGGAGTTTTTAAATTATATGGTTTTAAATAGTGTATGTATCTGGCAAATGTCGACCTTCGCTATCCACACACTGCTGCATACGTTTTCTGAAGTTTTCATGAACTCTAACAAGCATGTCGATTGGTATGCTGCCTATTTCAGCCTCAATATTGTTAATTAGGTCTTGCAAGGTGTTGGGACGGTTGATAAACACCTTCGACTTCAGGTAACCCCAAAGGAAAAAATGGCATGGGGCTAAGTCTGGTGAGCGTGCCGGCCAGTTCACATCACCCTTCGAAGAGATAAGCCGTCCAGGAAACATTTGACTCAAGAAATGCATGGTAACCCCCGCTGTGTGCGCAGTGGCACCATCCTGTAGGAACCATATATCCTCTAATTGCATTGCCTCAAGAACCGGCTGAAAAAAATCCTGTATCATAGACAAGTACAGTTCGGAGTTCACAGTTACGGCAAGACGGTTTTCCTGGAAAAAGTAAAGGCCAATGATGCCTACTCGTGATATGGCGCACCACACAGTGACGCGGTCCGAATGCGAGGTCTCTGGTGAAGATCTCTGGGGTTTGTTTCACTTCAGTACCGCATAATTTGTTTTTTTGTACACACCGGCTGTTACACACACGCTGCACTGCAATGATCGAGTGCGCATTTGAAAAATACGCTTCAACACAAAATGACCTCTCCTCATGTGTCCAATGCATGATGGCAATTGAAAGGCAGACGAATACAAATCTCCCGTCAGCCACTCTTCACTCTCTTCGACCAACAGTGCCGCCATAGCCAGCAGTGCAAAAAAGCAAATTACCGCGCTCCACACTGTATAATGGTGCAGTACGACAACAAATACAACAATCCAAAAACCACAGGTATTTTGGTTTTGCTCAGTGTCTGTATTGTATCAAGTCAGCTGATTGAAAACTACTGAAAATGCAAACAAAATTGGAAGAAGTGTCATTTAGAAATTATTGTTTTTTATTTGATACGTTTCTGTTTGATTTTTACAGAGAAAATATTTAAAAGCAGTTGCAGGCGAACGGGCTATGCAGGCAAATGAATGTAAACAAACATTGGCAGAAGAGAAAATTTCACTCGTACTCGCTCTAGTAAAATGTTCAAATCAGCTGGGCTAGTGCGTGTACCATTTGTTTGTATCACGGAAAGCCGCCTGAAAATTTCCGAACCTGAAGTTCAGGTTGGGTTTTTACACAGAGTTTATGTGCTAACCTGAAACTCACTCCGTACTACGCTTTTGTTGGAATAAATTCAAATTCAACAGTTTGTCAAATTTTTTTGTTTAGTAATTTTCGAATACCGAAAGTTAACTATACGCTTAAATCTTAAAGAGGTAATGACTTAAATGTAAAAAAGGTTTCATTAAAAATGTACATATATTTATACATCGCTCATTTGCGTCAAGACCGTCATAACTCAAAAAACATAGTTTCGAGTAAAACGACTTTGAAATTCAAATTGTATGCCAAATGCTAGTTTAAAAATACTCTCAGGTAGGACTTAATAACAATTTGGATATGCGTATCAACATATCTGACATATCATATCAACATATCATAACTAAACAAGGATAATATTTTGTATTATTCAGTTCAAAAAAGATAAATTTTGGGTTTTTTTGATGTTACACTGAGTTTATCATAATATTTTAATGATCATAGCTCTAATATTCTGTAACAGATCTGCACAGACTTGCGCAAACTCAAACTAATGCCGATTTAGCGAAAATCTCCCGTTGCTTGTTCATCATTTCTAAAAATCTAACTGCGTACAATAGTTGAGTTAGATTTATTTGATTTTGTTTTCGTTTCTATTTTCGTTATTGAGTAAATTATTTCAGAGATAAAAAAGTTCGAAAATTATTTTGGTCAAAAATGTTGATGGTAAACGAATAATATATGTGAGCCGCTCCACGAAAAGGGACGCCGAAAAGAAAGTTATTGAAAAAAACGGGTTTAAAAAAAAGCGCTTTGTTTTTCCGTGTATTGCGCATGGTTATGCAACTCTTCCTTCAACCTGATCATCTGGCGATGTATTTCGACTCTCTGGTACTTTGTACGATGTTCACTATGCAGTGTTGCCTCTATGAAAAATATTTCTAACAGTTAAAAACCTGTTTTTGCTAATTTTGTTTTCAAAATTACTAGAGCTGTTTTATTCCTTATCAAATTATCAATGTTTTGGATTTAAGCCGATAGAATTGAATCTATTATTTATTATTATTTAATTTATCTATTATTTAATTCATTTCAGGTTAAAATAAATCTTAATCGACGTAAGAAAATGTGTCAGGAAGACGAATTTAAGAGTGTTGAAGAACAATACGATTGTTTGGAAGAATGTTTACCTATAGGCAGTGATGAGTCGGATGCATTTTCATCGCCAGAAGTTTCAGAAGAGCTGCAGTTATCTCTGCAAGATATTGAGGAAGAGCAAGCTTTATCGCAGTTTTTAGAAAAACCTTGCTGTACGAATGAACCTTGCTGTCCGGAAGAACGAATTCTTTTTGCAAGAAATAACTTTTTGGAATCACAGAAAGATGAACAAGATTTAGTTATTCTAGTTATTAGAAAAAGTTATTCTAGTTATTAGAAAAAGTGCGATGATGTGGCTCCGAAGCCACAAAAACCAATGAAGAAGAAGGCAGCGAAATCCGAAGAATTTACATCAAGAAAACAAGGCAGTCACCAAAAAAATAAGAACAAAACAAACTGACTGAAAAAAAAACTGAGACTCCAAAAAATCGGTAGCAAAAGTGGAAAAACTCCCTAAGAAGACAGCTGCAGTTGAAAAAGCCCAAGCTGATGTGAAAACCAGAAACAAAGACGGAGATAAACAATCTATAAAGAAACGTGCTACAATGGTGCATAAATCGGAGATGAAAATAACAAAAAAAACTGGAAGAACTTCCTAAAAAAAATCAGACAAAAGTGAAAAGCAGCAAAATACAGAAGAACCACCAAAAAAAGCGTGTTAGGAGTAAAAAAGAGTAAAATTTTGATATTTTTGTAATTTTGTAACTTTGATATTGAACTTTTTTTAAATTTCAAATATTATATATATTATATGTTTATATCACATTTTTCAATTGTTTCATTAATTATGTTCATCTTTACAGGTGATTTGTAAAAAAACTAAAAGACATAGAAACTTGCGGTTTGCGGTATTTGAAAGAGCGTTTTTCCTCTAAGAATTACTCAAAAAGTAAAAAAAAAATTTTTCGGCGCAGAGGTCCTTTTCGTGGAGCAGGTGACATATCCTTAAACATGCACAAATTTTTAATTAGTGATCCAGATGTCTTAAAACCTGCACTTCATCCAATGGCTCAACTATCGGAGGAGACGCAAGGAGACGGAGGAGACGCAAGACTTTAAAATTTAATTCCAATGAATTCATATTTCGCAGACATTTGCTAAGCGTGGATCCAGTTTGTATCGAGCACGAGCAAGATCTACGAAAGAAAAACGCCCCATCAGCGGTAGAACTTCTTTTCTTCCTAATAAATCTAATAATGAAAATGATAAAGAAAGCGACACTAATGATTGTGGTTATCGATATGCAGATGATCATGACAGCGACGATTACAGGGCGACGATGATTTTATTGGAAATATATAAAACTAATGACATTCAGTGTTTTTTTTATTTTAATAATAACCTCCTTCTTTTCGTCCAGTATACAAATGAAAAGTGTATACGTTACAGTCGATAATTTTCCACTATAAGTCGAGCAGTGGATAGTAGAGTTGTCGGGTTTCAAAAAAAGTAAAATAAGTGAAAATGTTAACTTGTCAACATATTTTAGTTTCAAAATTTTCTGCGTTCCCTGAGACAGACTCAAATTTTACTGTACTCAAGTATTGTCTCGCCGTTTGAAATTCAAAGGTGACATGATGGGTAGCACATGCAACTAACAATCGCGAGATTTCGGTTCGAATCCTAGTTAAGTCGCATATCTTTTTAATTTGATGCTTAATTTTTAACTATAGTTTAATGATTTTATTTTTAATATTGCTGGTAAATGAGTTATGTTAAAAAATAGAGTAATTAGTACGAGAAATAATTAAAAAAAAATATTTTAATCTTGTGGCTTCAAAATGTATCCTGCAAAAATGTATCCTCTAGGCCAGAAGCTCTGCCACAACTAAAAAAAAAAAATGGTTTCCCATTACATCCCATGAAGGGACCGGGGAGAACTTCTCACAATCACTGAGCTGTGCGCTTTCCAGTTTTCACTCACTGATTGGGACCTACAGTTTTACACCGATTCCGAAAGGTATTTTGAGAAGCTTTATCATGGCTATATAGTCGATAGTGTTGCCGTCACTAAGCGAGGTGACCGTCGTCGAAAGAAATTTTAAGGTGGTTGGAGCAGGGATCCAAACCAGGATCTCCTGTACAAGAGGCGCGCACACTACCCATTGCACCACCGACGATCTGCCACAACTAAAGTGACAAATACATTCAGGTAAATGTTCTATATTTATATTTTCAACTGCTACAGTTGACAGTCGACAAAAGTGCTGTCAAATTAATTTTGCTTAAAGGCGATGAGTTCTTTTCGCTCAGTATACACTTCTAGTATATACTGGACGAAAAGAACGAGGGCAATATTATACTATTATGATAGTAAAACTGCAACAAAACAAAAATAATGTATGACTATGATATGATGCAGTGCAGCGTTCACAATGTTCTCATTACATCCCATGACATTGGAGATGTTAAACTATATAGTCGCATCATAATAAGGTATTGAAGAGCTGATTACGAGAACTGGAAACTTTTTTTATACGAGGGTACTTATAGTCCCCGTTGTCCGGTTTCTTACCGGAAATTGGTCAAATGGAGTCAATGCTTTTATCCCATTAGCAAGCTGGAGCACATTTTGAATTGTAACAGAGTGCCTATAGATACTATATTCTGAATCATCCTCAACAACTGCGTAATACATTCCAAAACGATCCGACGAATAGTTTAGCTGTTATGCTATCGCTACCATTGTTTTAAACCGCCCCACAGTGCGCCACAAAATAACCACTAGAAGCACCAAAGACTTTTGTGGTCAATCAGGGGGTTTCTGTGGCACAGCTGATCGAAAAGGTACTAGGGAAATGATGTAGAATAAGAGACCAAAGAAGACAGGATTTAATTTTAAATAGTGTTTATTGATACTAATGACAGCTAAATTATGTTTTATGTTGTTTTCATTGAGCGAAAATACGCATTCTCTTTGATTTCTGTCCGTTTCATGTCCAACGAAAGTGTAAAATTGGTAAAATACAGCAGGAAACAAAACTCTATGAAATGGCCTACTGCCTCGTCGTCATGAAGAGGCATCGAAGAGGGTAATGGAAACTCTTAAGTATTACTCTATGGGTCAATGTGGTAGGTAGCACTGCCGATGATCTGAAGGACCAGTTAGTGTGAAATTAAACTGGTTTCTAACAGCTCAATCTCACGACAGGGAGGACGGAGTAACACTTCGCCTTACTGTGCCCACGCCGCCACCTGGTGTGGATTGCTCAAAATGTACTGATATTCTAGTGGAAACCAAATTAACACTTACATGGAAACATGAATATAGCAAACTTTGATGAAAACGACATGAATACGGAGGTCGGGATAATACGCCGAGTTCTCAAAATTCCGAAACATATTATAAGTGTATAAGGGACTCGGAATACCGATCTCAGTATTACAATATAGCTGTGGATTCCAAAGTTTCCGATTCCCCAACTGGTGATAATCATATAGTAATGACCTATAGAGCTGTCATTGTTCTCATCTAACATTTCCTTTCACACTATTCGTGGTGCGGTCGGTGCGATAGGGAGTTATTTGACGTAAATTGACTTACACCAGGTGGAATTACAAAAATTGTTGACTTACATTTTTCATGTCGTTTTGATGAAAAACTGTGAAATTTAAACGTATTTTTTGATACTTTTTGATATATTTTATTGTTAGTATATATATCCATATTTGTGATGTATTTACATACCGTTGCTGATTTGGTGTTGAATGGTTTGAGCCATTGCCTCTATCTGGTATTATTGAAGAAATACTTTCCAACATCCAACCGCCCATCTGCAACACACCACATGTTATCCATTTACTGAGAGAGTTGGCGTCTCTATACGTCATTATTCTATGGTGATAATAATGTAACTGTTCCGTATACTCCATACCCCATCGAGATTTACGAGGTAAGCAGAACCCTTGCTGAAGTGAGGGGGATGGGTTGTTAGGATCTTACAATTGACATTAACGCATTGCATCGGCACTCTGAACACCGTGGTGGTGAGTAGGAAGGAAATTATACCTCTAACGAATATATTGTTCGTCATAAATTTCCCAACCCCTTCAACCATACTCAGGACAATCGATAATCAAAATAAAGGACAAAAAAAGGGTTTGCCGGTACATCCCAAGAAAGTATTAGGAAGAGCTTGTCACAAACCACTGAGCTGTCCTAAAGTTTTACCCCGGTTCCGAACGGTATTTTTGAGAAGCTTTTTCATGGCTAGGTACTCGCTAGCATCGTCATCACTAAGCGACGAAACCGCCGTTGAAAGAAATTGAAGGTAGATCCCACGTTCTCATGCACAAGAACCGTGCACACTACTATTGCACCACCGACAGCCACAAAGAACTGCCCACTATTTCAATTTCAATTCAATTTTATTCCAACTTTTTCATACAAACAATATCCATATAAGATATAATTATCTAAATTCTTATTTCTTCTACATTAACAAATTTTTTGAAGACTAACCTAATCGTATGTTGGCCCTTAGCCATGAGCCCGGCGAAGCCGGTTCTCCCAAAATATGTTCCATTCCACATTAACAAGGATGCCATAAAAAGGAATTAATAAAAAAGACAATATTCCGTCAGGGATAACTTAATACTAACCTACAACTAACTATACAAAATATTCACATTGGCCCTAGGGCCATTAAAAGTCCCAAGATAGCAGAACGTAAAGTCCATGCCGAACATCCGACGGCAGTTGGCATCAATGGTCCCGAAATGGGCCATTGCGCTCTGCAACGTCACCCCTCCGGGCGCTGTTGCAGCGAAATTTGTGCCGTGCGCAGCATTCGGCGTAGGGCGAGAGGAACCGAAATCTGCCACTATCGCGAGAGAAACTGATTCCAGGAACGACAGAGTGTCGCTTCCTGGCTTCAGCCTTCTCGCGAAGTAATTTCAAACGCAACGGACATTCCCTGCTGCTAGCCGTGTGCCCGTCAGTTGAACAATTCACACACTTGACTACGTGATTCGGCCGAAGAACTGGCGCACCAGTGACCGGATCAGGATCGTAAGTCATCCCGTCAGTTTTGGCGGGGGTGGTGCATTTGCAGCAGCGGTGGGGCATGCCGCAGTTTAGCGCTATGTACATTGCAATTTCTACATTGGGAAATCCCTGTCCTGATATTCTTACGGATTAGGACCTTGCAATGCAAGATGAACTTTACAGCATTTACAGCATTAAATGCCATACCCCATGATCATAATTGTAAAATTTTCGTGTTGTAGTGCATCTTTAATTTTCGATGCTACAGCACGAACGTTAGAACTATATAAATACAGATCTGGAATAGTTTTATTCTTATTTCTATTTCTACGTTTATTCTCCCCGTTGTTGGCGCCTTTTGTCGTCATGGGGCCATCCTTCTTTGTCTTGGCAGTTATGTTCGCCGTCCTCCGTGCCGGCATTGCACGGGACCCAACTTCCTTCTTATACTGCTCGTGGGCTTCTTGCTCGAGCAGTATTTCTCTAAAGCTTGGTGCTTCCTCATCCATGGATTCCTCGTTGTCCGTGGCCTGTTGTCCTAGAGATTTCTCCAGGTATTTTACTTGATATGACAGATCATCAATCTTCTTCATGGCTTCCTCGTAACCGGAGTAAATCCGGCATCTTGGGGATCAGCCATCCGTCACCAGAAAAAAAATTTTCGATTCGTCGACGGCAATTGGAAAAATTTTTTTTTCTTCGCAATTTTATCCAAGTTTTTAAAAGTCCTGAAAAAGACTTAAAAACTTAAAAAATTTTATCCAAGTTCTTAAAAGTCTTGAAAAAGACTTAAAAACTTTTTCCAAAGTTTGAAACTTTTCCGCACTTATTTTTTTTCCACTTAACACTTCACTTGTTGAGATCACAATTGCTTCTCAACTGCCCACTAGTAAATGGACGATATTTTACACGCAAGAGAGTCAGAAGGGTACTCTCTTTGTCGTCATCGTTGATCAGGTCTCAGTCTACATAAAGATTGCAGGACACCCACAGGAATGCCGGGTACAACTCTCCCGAGATTAAGGGATACGAATTGCCACTAGCGACAATATTTTTATGAATTATACACGTTTAAGCTCGTTAATCCGAATGGTGTGTAATCCGAATTATCCAGTAATCCGAATTGAAAATATTTGGTATTGCATATCCTATAGTCCGCATTGATTGCAGCTCGCTAAACCGAATTTGATTTTTTTTTTGTTCTTGTGTTTTTTGTTATCGTTGTTACTATGCCCACAATATTTTTTTTTAACAAAATCACGCGTGGAATGTGAAAACTAACGGGACATCATTGGGATGTCTATTTTGATGAATGTGTTTTGTGTCTGTTTACAGCAGATTTAGTTATTGGGTAGCATTGTTCGCGAAAACATCAAAATCAATATGGCAAAAAAACGTGCACATAAAACACTTTCGCTAGGTGATAAGCTTAAGATTATAGAAGCGCTTAATCGCGGTCAATCTGGAAAGATTTTAGCAGAGAAGTTTGGTGTAGGAGCTTCAACTATCTGTGACATTAAAAAAAATTCCGATAATATTAAAAGGTAACATGTGTAACATTTGTATCCTACCAAAATTACTGATTTTATTGTTTTATTAGATTTGCTGATAATTCTGATGGCAAACTTTTAAAACAACGCAAGACACTAAAACGTGGTGAATACGAAGACTTTGAGCAAAAATTGTATGCTTGGTTTGAAGAAGGCATCCAACAATTTCAAGCTAAATTTTGCGAGAAAAAGCAAAATCGCTTTACCAAAAAATGTACCAAAACCAATCATTTAAAGCTAGTGACGGATGGTTTCGGAAATTTAAAAAGCGCTTTTCGGTGCGGCGTTATCTGCTAGACCAGATCTTGTACCTGACTTTCAGCAAAAACTCTTTGATATTGTCGAGGCTGAAAATCTTTGCGATGACCAGATTTACAACGCGGATGAGTCTGGACTTTTCTGGAGAATGTTTCCTGACAAAACATTAGTGCATTCTAAAGAAAAATCTGCCCCAGGTACAAAAATGAGCAAAGAGAGAATCACTTTCCTGTATTGTGCTAACAAATCTGGAAGCCACAAGGTAAACATTGCTGTTGTGGGGAAATCAAAAAACCCACGTTCGTTTAAAAAGCAAAAAATTATTGAATACTACTCCTCAAAAAATGCGTGGATGACAACACACATTTTTACCCAATGGTACCAAATAAAAAATAATTTCCCGAAGAAAGCCTTCTTGATACTGGACAATGCAAAATGTCATGGGGAGCCACTTATATCTGAATGTGGGCAATATAAGACAATGTGTTTACCTCCTAATTGCACCAGTATTATCCAGCCTATGGATCAGAACGCGATAAGACTGACTGAATTATATTACAAGAAAGATCTCTTGTGTGAATTGGTGAATTCTGAAGCAAACAACACACATGGCTTTTTGAAACAATTCAGTATGAAGGACGCTTGTGAGTTGCTAAAGCGATCGTGGGACAGGGTGCCCAATTCTACTTTAAAGTCCTGTTGGAAACGAATTCATTCTCAGAGATGGACCTCAGAAGATAACATCCCATTATCATTATTGCAACAAGAACTAGTAGCGACTGACTCTGCAGATAGTCTTGAAAAAATGAAGAAGTACGCACAATACAAAATTTATTCCTCTGTAGTAATGACGTGCAAATTTCTGAAGATGAAATAATTGACTGGATTAATGACTCTTCCATTACTTTGAGCAGTAATTCACAATCAGATACAGAAAACGTAGAAGAAGAGCCTCCTTTGCTTAAGCACATTAAAAATAGTGAAGCTGTACAGGCCTTAAACACATCAATAGATTGGGCAAAGGAACGTGGCATAGAAACAAATCATATATTGATGCTCAAAGAATTGCGAAATAAAGCTTTAGAAGGATGCGCATTAAAACAGAAGCAAACATACATAACTAACTTTCTAAAATAAAAAATATATAATTTTTATTTTGTTGATTTTTTCCCATTTTCGAATGAAGTGTTTTTTTATAAAATTGTTGATTTTTTTTCTTTTTCGATTGAAATAAAACTTTTTTTACATTATAACAAGTGTTTTATTTGTTTGAAAACCAACTGTAAATTATAACAGCCTATCCAATAATCCGAATATTTCGATAATCCGAATCGGGGTATGCAATCATTAATTCGGATTAACGAGCTTACACTTATATAAGAGCACCAGATATGCATTTGTATTCGAAAGTCGAAGATGCTGTTTAAAATTGGTTCCACATCGCCGACGATTTCGGGTGAACCCTATATCTCTCTTATTTCATTCGCTTCAGTGCTACTTAATTGATATTTAGTGTATCAGTTGCACATGGAAGTGAACATCGACCGGTGAAGAATCCTAAAGATAATTATTATTTGAAACTATGTATGTATGTATGTACATATTATGTGGATGTACGTTTTTCTTCACCATACAGCAGCAAACAACAGCAATCTCGGGTATTGTAAATGTTGTAGATGAAATTATTTTCGTAAAAGTGACGAAACTGAAGCCGTGTAAACTCTGCTAAATAGAACTGGAGGCAACGCCAACATCAACTTCGGAAGTATCATCATCATGTTAGGAATTTCATTATGGAGAAGGATTAACATTTGGATGCAAACAAAAGTCGTGTTGCTATTTTGAATGTTTGTACTTATGTATATGGCATCGAGCATTTAAACACAATAACATGAAATATGGATTCAATTCCAACTTTTGTAACGCGACAGACGTAACAATGGTTGTGACAAACCTAACGTACAAATACAAATACAACTGTTCTATGTATATGTTTGTTTACTTTTGTTTTACTTTTGTCGTTCTTTTTACTTCCGTTTACTAGATCTGTACATTAATAATATGTTAATCCCTGCCTCCATTTGTTGTACATACCTCACTAAGTATGAAGACAGGAGTTTCTACTATGATGTCCCTGTATTGTGTTATGAACGTCTTGGGTTCTTACACTACACCATTTCCAATTTAAATTGAAAAATATAAAAATACTTAAAATATATAATTGAAACTGAAAATTATATTTGACAATTAAAATATATCGACAAAAAATTGAAATATCGACTGAATTGACAATTGGAATTTTCAAAACATCCATTGAAATTTAAAATATGCAGTACATCAATTGAAATTAAAAATATATCAATAAAACATTTAAAGACATCAATTAAAATTTAAAATACATCAACTGAAATTTAAAACTCATCAGATGAAATTCACAAATAATTAACCGATTGTGCATATTAGGTATTTAACTTACAATTGATGAAATATTAAAGTTTAATTGTAGTCTTCTTAAATTATTTTAAATTCATCAGGGATGAGTTTTTATTTATTCGGCCGTTTCATTGGTACTTTTCAATTTTATTAGTCAAGCTTGAGGCCATTCTATATCTCTATTAATAGAAATATAGTTTTCAAAAAGGAGTTTTGCAAATGTATTCCTATGATTCCTGGCAAACAGCAGATCTTCATCAGCGGTTGTTTGGAATCTTCATCAGCGGGTGTTTGGAAAACTATATTTCTGTTAATAGACAATTAAATGATGAATTTGAATAACATTTGAAAATTTCAATAAATAATTGTTATTGCATGTAGAAAATTGTGTTGTCTTTTAGGCAACAACAAAAACATGTCAAAAAACATGTCATGCAAATTGTTTTCTTGTGTGTTTTGCTTGCGATATTTTTCCAACACTTGCATACTACTTGGAAATTCTCAATTGAAGTGAATTTTCATTTGCATTTAGTTTGATGCATTTTTCTGTGGCTAGTTCTGAAATAGCTATACGGTTTGCCAGGCATCATAGGAATACATTTGCAAAACTCCTTTTTGAAAACTATATTTCTGTTAATAGAGATATAGAATGGCCTCAAGCTTGACTAATAAAATTAAAAAAATATTTTCAATTTCAAGAGAAGTTCTTAAATTTCAATTGATGTATTTTAAATTTGAAATTAAATTTTGAAATTTCAGTTAATTTTAATTGAATTGATTGACTGATTTCAATCGGAAATGGTGTAGCTACAAAATTTATAAGAATAGTGGTGGCTGAAGATTGAACTTTGAATGATTTATGATTGCCAATTTTGCTGTTTGACAGAATTGGAAAACTAATGGTTTGATAAAATTTGTTAAAAGGAAACACCAAATCGTAAAGATTTTTGAATTCATCGATAAATTTAGAAGCACTTTGGAAATATCCCAGCAAACAAATCACTAATACCGAGATATTATCAATCGTACTGGCAATAATAATTTTCGTCTTTCTGATGATACCGTTTTCGGGAGCCAATATTTATCGCCGGCAAACACTTCCAAGCAACACGAATGAAATACTTCTAGACGACAAATGCGCAATATTGCTTAATAATCACTGTGTCAGCAATTCAGAGATATGTTCATGAAATGCTCATACAGAATATATGAACAAAATTCCCTGGTATAGAAAATTCCATATTTGGATTAAAAGTTTAATAGTGCAGTCACAGAACTAATTGTTTAAAAAGAGGTTGTATCAACCGTTCGTTGGACTGTTGCTACCGAATTGCAATTACCACAAACGAATTAAAGGTGTCATAACTAGAGATTGGGGTCTATCGCATGTTATCGGCGGTGGAGGCTGACCCAATCGTTGGTCGGTAGCATGATACGGTTGTAAGGTTCAACAACATATAAAGACAAGGACGGAAATCTCATCGCAGATGTGCGGAGAATGTTTGGAATATGGAGAGATCATTTATACGCTCTACTGGTACCTGAGATATCCAATAACAAGGAGACAATAGATCACAATTTGGACGACGACGTTGCTTGCACCAAGACGACCAAGACGAGGTCAGAACAGCTATTGCTCGGTTTAAAATCAACAAAGCCGCAGGAGCCGATGGCGGCGATGAGCTGATAGGGTGTATGCATGAGCCCATTAGCTGGTCGTCCGTGGTGCAATGGTAGCGTGCGCGGCTCTTGTGCATGAGAATGTGGGTTCTTTCCCTGCTCTGGCCATCTTAAATTTCTTTTGACGGCGGTCACTTCGCTTAGTGACGGCGAAACTATCGATAACTTAGCCATGAAAAGTCTTCTCAAAATACCGTTCGAAACCTGTGTAAAACAGTACACGCTGAAAAATGTGTATTTTTTGGCGTTTGAATGCAAATATAACGTGTTTGTAGCTTGTCGCAAATATACTAAACTTGTGCCCAAACTCGTTGTGTTTGCTATTCAATATAACATGTTTGAGACAAAATGATTAATAGGCAATAATATATGTTTTGGAAACCCAAATGTGGCTTTTTTGTTGAAAATCGCTAAAAACAAATACGAGGCAGACAATAAAGAAACAAAAATGCAGCAGATCTTCAATTCATGAAAACAGTACTTGCAAACATGTACATTAGGGTGTCCCATCAATAAAATTGATTGGAAGGCTTATAGGGTAAAGTATTTTTGAGATCGCGCATCTCGAATTTCCCCCAAAAATGGGGCATTCCGAGCGTTTTTGGAATTTTACTTAAAACTCGGTCAATAACCACGATTTTCTTAGTTTGCAAGTCAACATTTTTGAAGCTAAACGTCCAAACTTTTATTGTGTCTTGTTTTGACGTTTGAATGCAAATATAACGTGTTTGTAGCTTGTCGCAAATATACTAAACTTGTGCCCAAACACGTTGTGTTGCGTTGTGTGGCAATAAGGTACCACGTATTAAATTCTATTAAATTCCTATGAAAATATATAAATATAAATAAATAAAAAAAAATTTTTGAAGTTGCAGAAACTGTTCCAGAGTTATGCCACTTTAAAACTCTACCCATTATATGAACCTAATAATATTATAAACTGTTTGTCTTTTTCATCGGATTTACTCTAAACATTGTATTATTGAAAAAATCTACATGCGATAAGAAACAAGAGAGAATTACTCGCAGCAGAAAATGGCCCCGGCAACATATTGCAGGAACCGTATATATGATTGCTTGCAAGCAAATCCGATCAAAAATTTGCAAACAGCTTATAGTATTATTAGTTTCATACAATGGGTAAAGAGATTTAAAATGGCATAACTCTGGAACAGTAACTGCAAATTCAAAATTTTTTCTGCAAAATTGCTTGGCATTTAAGTTTTAAAGTTCATCATTAGTGTTTTAAATTTTCATAAAATCTTAAAGCGAATCCGATGCAAAAAATGGCAAACAGTTTATAATATTTTTAGGTTTATTCAATGGGAAAAAAACTTGAAAATAGTATAACTCTGGAACAGTAACAGCAAATTAAAACTTTTTTCTACAAAATTGCTTGGAATTTATCCGTCTTTTCCGCTACATCATTAGTTTTTTAAATTTGCATAGAAATTTTAAAAGTTATAAAGCGTTACTAACCAAATTTATCCAAATTTTACGAAAAATTTAATACCTTGTACCTTATTGAGCATAATCATTGCCAAAACTGTTGGTTACTGCATATACAATAAAAGTTTGAACGCTTTGCTTTAAAAATGTTGACTTATAAACTAAGAAAATCGTGGCTTTTGACCGAGTTTTAAGTAAAATTCAAAAATCGTCCGGAATACATGATTTTTGGGGGAAATTCGACTTGTGCGACCTCTAAACCTCTTCCGAAAAATCTGAAAAAAATCTCAAAAATACTTTACTCTGTAAGCTTTCCAATCAAGCTTGAGTAACCATGAAAATCGGAAAAGAAAAATTTTTTGGGACACCCTAATGTACATGTTTCCTGCAATATGTTGCTGGGGCCGATATTTTTCTGCGTGCAGGTCCCAATCTGTGAGTGTACAACTAGAACACGCACTGCTCAATGGATGTGAGAAGCTCTCCCAAATCCCTTCATGGGATGTAACGGGAATTTTTGTTTTATCAGCTCATTAGCAAAATTTGGTTAGATGAATGCATTCCCGACGATTGGAGTCTCAGTGTTCTATGCCCCATATTTGAAAAAGGCGACCCGAGTCGCTGTGCCAAATACTATGGAATACACCTTTTATCCATAGCATATAAGGTGCTGTCAAGCATAATGTGCGAAAGACTAAAACCAATTGTCGCTGACCTGATTGGACCATACCAGTGTGGGTTTAGGCCTAGGAAATCGAAAACTGATCAGATCTTCACGCTACACGAATTATTGCAGAACACCCACAAAAAACAAATCGGCACATACCATATATTTAAGGATTAGAAGGCGGCCTTCGATAGCCCGGTACGGAAGAAACTCTACGAAGCAAAGCCTGAGCTGGGTATTCCTGCAAAAATCATGCAGGATAACCTTGACGAAATCCGCATTGAAAGTTGGTAAGGATCTCACCGAACCTTTTGATACTGAACATCTTCGTGGAGATCATTATGAGTAAAGCTGCAGTCAAAACGAATAAAACCATCAACAGCAAAAGTCACATGCTGCTCGCGTATGCTGATGATGTTGGTACCATTGGAGCACAATGAGAGAAGTTACTGCGGTGTTTTCGAGAATTGAGAAGGAGTCAGCAAAAGTGGGTCTAACGGTAAATGAGGACAAGACCAAATTAATTGTTTGAATCAGCACGGCCTCAACTCGTTTAGACCACAGCGTAAACGTTGATAACCATTATAATGTCGAGGTGGTGGACGAATTTATATACCTAGGATCTCCCGTAAACAAAAACAACAACGGCAGCCTTGAGATAAAGCGAGGAATTGTGTCTGCCTATAGATGTTATTTGGCGATAAACAAGCACTTTAGAGATAAAGCCCTCTCTCGAGTCACAAAAATTCAGCTATACCAGACTTTCATACAAACCTGTCTTGCTTTATGGCGCAGAATTCTGGATCTTAGCACAAGCAGACGAAACATCTCTAGGAGTCTTCGAGAGAAATATATTCCGAAAAATGTATGGCCCTATAGTGCACAACGGCGAGTAATGGCGTCGGATGAACCATGTGCTGTATCAGCTATATCCCGACAAAGACATTGTTAAGTCCATGTCGCTAGAATGTATAAAGAGGAACCAGCACGAAGGGTTTTCGAAACCGAACTCGAAGGAAGGCGACAAATAAGAAGACCAAGACCCCGCTGGAGGGATAAGGTTGACGAATCCCTGCGTACACTTTGTAGTTCCGACTGGGGATATAAGGCAAAAGTGCAAACTGCTTGACGAAATATGTTATCTTCGTTTTGTAAGCTCCCTGACCCCCCGTGGTTCATCGAGACCGGATAAGTATCAGAACGCTGAAGCTAGTACACTTGGAAATCCCTTTCAGAAAAATTTTGCAAGCAATTTTTTCAGGTAATTCCGTTGAAAAATAGGTAGAATTTATAAGTGTTCGGTTTTATAATAACTGCGAAACTATTGATCAAATTAAAATGTGGTGTATGCGTAAGTTTAAAATAATGTAAACATACATTTTCTGAAGTTTGGTCCAACAAAAAAGGAAGAGTCATTTTTGAGTTATGATAAATTATATGGAGAAATATTGATGACAACCTCATTGATGAAAATGTACGGCAGATTGATGAACAATTTACAGCTAAATGGTGAAAAATTTACCCCACCTTGATGAAAAACTTACATCAACTTGATGCAACAATTTCGTTGGATCAACATAAACTGTTGATGAAATGTGGATGAAAGACTGACGAAATGTTCTTCATCAATTCAATGAAATCTGTTGTAGTTTGGAAAATGGGGAAATGTTTCATCAAATTGATGAAGGAAATCTTAAATTTGATGAAGTTGAAGTATATGATATGGCCGTGTTAGCTTATTAGTGCAACTGGAACGATTTGCAGAGAAAGAAATGGAATGAAACGCTCTTCCATTTGACATAAATCGTTCTATCTTTCTGCTGATTTACACTATCAGTTTAGGAGCTTGCAAACCCATCTGTCTGCAAAGTGGCAAACAAAATATAACAGTTAGAATATAAAAATGGAATACACAACCAGGTAAATTAAATATTTGTAAATAGTGAAAAATTAAAAGCTTTCCTTGCCGTTTTCGTTAATTTTGCACGTTTAATTCAAAAGGTAACCCTGAAATCTGACAGATCTGCCATTATTTTGTCTGTAAATCGTTCTCCTCAAATTTACACTATTCCATCCACTCTCTCCAAGTTGCAATTTTGACACATCCAATGATTTCTCTAACAATCTAACACGGCCTTTACTAGGGATGTGCGATTAAACAAACTATATAATTAATCAAATTCAAAAGTTGTCAATTATACCATTAACTATAATTCCTACATAATTAAAAAAAATATAATTAATTCCAATTATTCAAATTAAGTAAATGCAAAAATGAGTAATAAGTGATTAATGACAATCTTGACTATTCAAAAAGTTGTTAGTTAATTAGGTTTCATTGAAGGTTGAATTTTCTATACTCGTTTTGTATTGTGTTTGTGACTTCCACATTTACGTAAGCCGGCTAATAAATACATGGTTTCCAAATATTTTATTTAATGTATTTATTTAATGTATTTTCGCAAACTAGAAAATTTCGTTTTCCAAACATTTGGTGAATATATTTATCAAAACACTTTATAATACACTAGCTGACCCGGCAGACGTTGTACTGCATAATATTTCAAGCGATTTGTATGGAAGGTACCACGCCCCTTTGTCCAATTGGACCGAATAGTAAATCTAAAACACCCAGGGCGCCACCCAAACGCATACAAAAAAATTTATTCAAATCGGTCCAGAAGTTTAGGACTGGCTCATTCCCAAACCCACGTGCAGTAGAATTATATATATAAAGAAGATTTGTTAAAAAAAACTGCAATGCTTTTGTAAGGTTTGTAGCCTAAGACAGAAACAACAGATACATTTTTTGTTTAGTTTTCAAATATGTTTTCGTGTTTGAATTCATTATTATCTGTAAACCCGCTGACGTATTCAAAACGGAATCCATTTAATACTGAAGATGATTTTGTTCGCCGTGAAAGCTTGATTCAACTGCAATGACTGCATTGGTATGTAATTTTCTAAGTTCATAAAAAAAAGTGTACATAAATCTGTAACAGGTTGCCTGTAGAAGAAAGAGACGAATATTACCTAATTTGATAACGTCTACAGTCGACACTGATGCAGAGGAATCTGACGCATTGTATATCGAGGATATTGAAGATATGGATTGCATTCCTAACGCTGCAATAGCCGATTCTGAGGCAGAAATGGAGCAGTTCAAAGTTGAAGTTAACGAGGGAAGTGAATATATTGAAAACGAGGAATTAACCAATTCCGAAACGTTGGCTGACGTTACGTCACTACTAAAGACTGGATAAAATGGCTAGATCAACTATTGTACACAAATCTGGAGGGCCTGTGATTCCTCTATATTGTATCCGCTACAAGCTTAAGTAAACTTCTCCACTCCACTCCACAAACAAACTCGACTACAAGGAAAAGTAAACAACGTAAGAGATGTTATCAGAGTGAGCGCGTTGTTAAAGATTTATTTTCAGAGTATACAAATTCTGGAAGAAATGTAACAATGGACAACTTTTTTACAACACTGCCTTTAGCCAAAGAACTAACTAATTGAAAGATATCAGTCAAATCAAGTTAATTTAGATTTTCTAAAAATGTGACATTGTGCTTTTATGTCCCACCCACGAATACCATTTGACAACAATGCCATGCCAGCAAATGCCATTCAAGAAAAAGATACAAGAGGCCGGATAAAACGGAAGGGAAAATGTTTTATGTGCTATGTAAATAAACAGAAAAGTAACACACGACAAGTTTCCATAAAATATACGAACCCTATTTTCGTAGTGCATAGCATGAGACAAGCAAAATGTGAGAAATGGTTCTTGGCCCATCTTCTTCGTCAGCGGCAAAAAATAAAAAATATTGAAACAAAATGAAATGTTATAAAAAGTTTGAAATGAATTGATATTGAAAATGTACAGAACCCTCTCTATTCTATATTAGTTCTAGTTTTAGACACATAAATATTGGAACAGTTGTAAAGGGTCACCCGGGTGGGAATTCGTAATTGGTGAAAAAAAACGACAAAATATAAAAATAAGATCATACAAATTCGAAATTATATTTTTGCTAGTTTGTCCGAAACTACTTTTAATTTTAAAGTTGTAATTTTTCTTTAGGCTAAGAGATCATGTTTTCTCCGGTTAGTGAAAAAAATGCAAATGCCACGGCTGGGATTCGAACTCACATTCGCTGGACGATCGTTTCGATGTATGTGAAGCACCATCGCCAGCAGCGTCTAGCCCGTTAAGCCACTGCGGTGTGTATTCACACATTTCACTAACCGAAGACATTTATTGTGCAGGGTGATTGTTTGTCGCTACTTGCACATTGCTTTCCTACTTACACACACTGATGCCGAAGTTTTGAAAGCTACCCTGCAGGCAAAGTAACTAGTTTGTAGACAGAAATATACTAGTTGCTTCGAGCACTATACTAGTTGCACATCTGTCCATTCGTAATAGGACGAACTATCGATTTTTACATGGGGATGTCATAGGCGTGGTGCTAGTTGCTTTATATATAGTTATATACCAGTTAAAATACTAGTAGCTTTCAATAGATATATATTTTATTAAACTAGTTGGAGACTAGTTTTTTCAGTACTGTGTTACTAGTTGTATACTACTTATACTAGTTGTTTACACTAGTACCTATTCTAGAGGGAGCACGGGAGGGAGAGCGGTGATTGCTTCTAAAGCAGCGCAGTCGATCGTTTTTTATTTTGTCTATCCTTCGATTTTGTTACAGTTCTTGCAAGAACTAGTAATAGTGGTCTTCATGAAAGCTCGAAAGAACCTCATAAACTCGAAAACATCGTAAACTTGCACAGCAAACGTCAAAATAAACAAATTTCCCATACATAGCGACTTGCACAAAAGTGGCAAGTTTTCGAGGCAAATTTTCTGAGCAAACCTGGAAAAAGAAACGTGAAAACTTTTGACATTTCAATGTCAATATTTTTGTATTGAAAAAAGGAGGGTTTTTGATTTATGTGAAAAAATATAAAATAATGGAATAGGTAAAGCATATACATACTTTTAATTTTACTTTATTTATTTACTTTATCAGCCTTTTTCGACAATTGCTGCACAGATACACTCAGCAACTTTATGTGGTGCCCCATGAAACGCTTCGGGGCAAACTTACGCTGAGCAAAAGTTCCAGGTTTTCTTATTTGCATGAATACCACTAATATGACTGTCCCAAAATGTTACTAGTTGGTAATTTGCCTGTGGGGTATATTTATAAAACGAACTATTCTAATTGTAGTTGTCCCGTTCTGTTTTGGTTTGGCCTTACCATATGATTCAAATTTAGTTGTTTCGTTGTTTAGTTATTTAGTTCATTTCGTTTAGTGAGTCAAAACGGTATTTAGTTCCCATAAAAATTGCTAAAGTTATTAGAAAATTAAAATCGAAAAATCCACCCGGGTTGGTATAAGTAAGGCGAATGTTAAACTGAAAAGGCGGTCAAAAAATTGGGGTGATCTTATCGGGGGCATCTTATCTATTAAAAATCTACGATCTTTGGGTTTCTTTAAAATAATGTCTGCTATAGTTGGAGATAAGAAAATGCTGTAAGAGAATTCATCTTCCATTATAGTTCCCCAATAAAATGGCTTGTCGATGTGTCGTATATCCATACTCGTCAAAAGAACGGGCTTCTCAGCCTCTTGTACCGCTCACTCGCACCACGCGTTGTAACTTACTGTTTCGTTGCCATACGTGCAGCGTCTTTTTCATCAGTTGCACGGTGACATCATCGTCGTACCATCTTATCCTTCTGCGGCTTTTGATAGCCAAGTTCAGTCCTTGCAGCGGTTTCCAAAGAATGGGAGATGTGCTTCCACTGCGCATCTGAGTCCTCGGGAGGGGGGGTATTCTACCCTAGCAGGAGAGGGGGTTTTTGTTGATAGGACATTGATACCTCCAGCTTTCTATACTTGACTTTCTTTACTTAAAAAAGTAGATTTGAAAAAGCCAGCCATAAAAACGTATTCCAACTTTGACTTTTCCATTAATTTAAATTTTGTACGATCAATATTTCTTTAATGCACTCTCTTCAAAGAGCACTTACAGACTGGAAATTGAAGCGGTGGGTCTGCTACGTCTTCTCTTTAAATTTTTTTTGAACAATTTGTAAAATAACGGTACTTTTACTACGTTTGCAATATTTTACAATCGTTTACGTTTACAATCTAATGATGTTATGTCACTGCTTTTTTTGACTGTGTGACACAAATTAAAGTGTCTTAATGCCTACGGACATTATGCCACTTTTGGAGAGACATAAAGTCTATAGACAGTATGTCAGTAGACATGACATGCCACCGAATATGCAACAGATGGAATGAACAAACCGATGGACACAATACAAATTTCAGGAGAAAAGGTGATGAAGTTTGAAGACATCCTAAAGAAGAATTATTTGACATCTACAAATGAGAAAAATTCAACGGACATGTACACTGAAGAATCAATAATTAACAATCTATAACTTCACACTGTGAACGGCCAAGGGAAGAGAAGAAGCACAGATGTTATTTATTTATCTTCTGTAAGTACACAACACGTATAGGACGACAAATCAGATACTACACCACAAAATAGATTCCAACTATTAGGAGACTTAATTATATGAGAATATCAGGATGTTAGTATAGTTGAGAAACATTAGGATACGAATAAAAAGGCAGTTTGCCCTTCCAGAGTTTGAAGTTATGTAAATACTCCACATGCATATAATTCAAGAACTCAAAACAAAAAATTATACATTTTAAATTGCTAATGAAAGATCACATTATACCTATAAGAGCCATCAGTTCGTTCTGAAATGATAGCTATTTTAAAAAACGGAAATATTGATTCTAAGTGATACACACCAAAAGATTTAAAAATGGGATCATTAGTTATACGTGGTTTACACCATAGGACAGAGTTAGACGATAGCAAGCGTGTTTTGGTTACACCGCTTGCTTATGTAGTCGCTTGTTTTGTATGAAGCACTTAGCAACACGAAACATTTTCGCTACGTTTATAGTTTTTTGGCATCCTTCACCATATTCAATGCTTTTCCCTATTTTTGAATAATACATAGATGAAACGTTTTCGTTAATGTTTTTACCATAGAGTAATGACGTAAAGAGAAGCCAACTCTCTCATTAAATTGATGACAATTGGTGTGTTGCATATGGGCGGTTGGGGAAAAAATAAAAAAAATTGTGTAAATACACCACAAATATATACTAACTAATACTACTAAAATACTAAAATTTAACGAAAAAGTTCAAAACACGTTTAATATTCACAGTTTTTATCAAAACGACATGACAAATTTAGGTCAACAATTTTTGTAATTCCACCTGGTGTATGCCAATTTATGTCAAATAACTATCCATCCCACCGGTTGTCTTGGTTGTCACTGTAACGAAAAACTGCATATATGATTTCTTTGACAAGTTTTCATGTCGCTTCTGCAACAACTGATATTACGTTCCTGCAACAATTTTATTTAATTTGAATTTTGTAGATAAAATAGTTAACATTTTAAAACGTATGTTCATGAGATTTAAATTATTGATATTTGGTTTATCTCTTACTTTTTCTAGTTTATTTTCATTATTTATTTATTTTGGAGGTTTGCCAACATTTATAATTGACGAAATTAGTTCGTTACTGCAATGATTTTAATTTTTATGAAGCTAAAGACAGAAAAGCATTCGAAAAAATGAGCGAGAGTAAAAATAGGCCAGCAGGATAATATGGTGAGCATGCGTGGTGGGTCACGAACACATCTCAAATCAGTTCGTGTGCAAGAATCGAAAGTGGTAGACGTAGTACTCAGCAGAAATAATTTAAATATAACTCCAATTGTTCATACAAACTGATTAGTTATACTTACTAATAATACATTTATTTTGAAAAATAAATTGTATAAATTCATGTATTTGCTGTGATCGTGTGTGTAACATGAGTATCTGTGAGTTTTTGTAATTTAACCGTAACTCGGTCGCGCATGTGTCATTGTATTGGTCTTTGGATTCAGGATATCATACATTTGTGTGGGAATCGAAGCCAATAAAACCAGACAAGTAAATGACACAAAGTGTTTCAAGAAAGACTTCTTTTATTATAATGAATCTAATTGAAATTTTAACAAATTTGGATAAAATAAATAATCGTGAGCAGTTGAAGAAAATACTTACTGATCGATTACTGGCTTAAGGTCGGGGAGATTTGGCGCTGAAATTGAATGACAGATCCCTAAACACAACAGCACGTGCTTGATTTAAGAAACAAAAGGTATAGTTCTATGTTAGAGGAAGTTTTGAACGTACATAGATTAACTGATGTGCTGAAACCCATTAGAGAGTAGAGGTTATGTTCATGGTAAGTAAAGATATAGATATGTACATTAGGGTGGGCCAATTTGTTTGCCGACCAATAGTATAGCAGAAACGTAATCTACGGCAAATTTCAAGGAAATGATCCCAAGAAACCATGGTTCTAAAATCGAAATCGAGGCCGCGATTTTGCACTTGGAGATTTGTATATTAGCCTAAAAGCTCGACCCAAAAGCCATTCTTTTGAAACTTTTCGATTTCGATGAAATTGAACACATATATTTTACTCATTGCTGCCGTTACTATGACGTTTACTTTAGGTCGAAACTCTTTACGGTTCATGTTTTATAACTATATGAAGTTGGTCATCTGCATCATTTTTGTGAAGAGATATCCGTTTTAATGTTAGAATAACATTAAATGTGATCAGTTCTCTTTATTGCTCAAGAGTAGGTTAAAACCTATCAGGCGATACCTTGATCGTTACATTCTGATATCGCATTCAACAGTTATTCTAACATTATCAATAATATACAAATTTTCAAGTGAAAAATCGCCGATTCGATTTTGTTTTTAGAACCATGGTTTCTTGGGAAAATTTTCTTAGAATTTGCCATAGATTACGTTTCTGCTATACTGTTTGTCAAGTTTTTTGGGCACATACAAATTGACTCACCCTAATGTACATATCTTCTACACTTCTTATCGAAATATAAATCGTAATAAACAATTCCTCATATTTGTTTTTAATTGCAGGCTCTGAATACGACGACCACAATAACACTCAATTCCTCTACTACCACAACCTTTCTCCAGACGAGTGTTTCAACATGGAATGGATGTAATATATTTATCAAACTAAGTAAATTTTCGAAACTAAAATAAACGAAGTTGTTATCAAAATAGACGAAAACAACAGAGAATGTAATACTAAAAGCCTATTTATGTAGAATTGACAATATCGTAAATAATTTCAAAAAGTTCAAAACATTCATTGCAGAAGTAAAAAAATACGTTTCAGAAATGCAACAAAATCATTGCAGTAATGAATCAATTTCATTGAAACAATGACTCTAATTCGTTGCAATATTGAAACAAGCAAAACAAAAATTCATTGCAGCTATGAAACAAGTTCGTTGCAACAATAAAACAAATTCATTGTAAGAATGAAACTTATTCATTGCAACAGTGAAACAAATTCATTGCAGCAATGAAACAAATCATTGTAGCAACGAAACAAATTCGTTGCAATAATGAAACAAATTCATTGCAGCAACAACTGTACTTTCATCACAATGATGAACAATTCGCAGTTGATGAACGGATTTTCGTAGCGGGAATGAAACTGTACGTTAGCTCACTTTCGATTCCAAAAGTTGTTGGGGTGATGAACATTTACATCCCTGTGACGAAGGTTTTGCGTTCAGTGCCGTTTTATTAACCGTTTTATTTGGAACTTACCAAGCGATGATCGCTTGCTTGTAGCCAAACTATGACTATTATAGCAGACAGAGAGATCATATCCCAATAGTAACGTTATGTCCGGGGAATTTTGTTTTAGGAATTTAAGTGCAATTCATATTACTCTAAATCAGGGGAACAGCCCAAATTGAATTTGAAAGTACCTCAATGTTGTCGTTGCCAACAATGGGGCGATATGTTTCTGAAAAAATTAATATAGTGTGTGGGTTCAGAGCTGTACTTCAGTTTGCATCTATCATGTGTTCTAGTCCGACAGTGACAAACTCATACGCGTATGATTCTCTTTACGTTTAGGAAACTGATGTCAGAGTATCCAACGACTGCCTAGAATAGTAATTCATAATCTTTAAATGCATCGCTTTGTTGAAATACACTTATTTTTATTTGAGCGATATTGTTGTTTTCGCGATGTTTGTAAAAACAGAAAATTTTGCATAGAAATCACACATTTTAATTCAAAACCTGTATTAGCCAGCAAAAATTTTGATTTGCAGGTCCGTTCCTAGATCTGGACATATGAGCGTCTTAGCTTTTTTTTGGATTTGAGCGATAGTTATCGATTTTGATGCCATATTAAAGACACCGATTGGCTAAAGCCGCTACCTGAGGTAAAATATTTGTTTGCGAGCTACATACATTAGGACGGGTTGAATTGTAGGGGGCCCAAAGAAATTTACAAAGGCTCATCGCGATTCTTGTTCTATGGGTGCGTTGAAGCAAGTTTGCCGAAGAAACCATAGTTCTAAAATGAATTTCGAGCCTCTGGATTTTTGAAATAAGTTTTTTTTAGACATTTTTGGCATTTTTTCGAGTACCGCCAGAGTTCGCTTTCGCCCACTTTTGGGATTTTATCGCCTTTTTGGGGAAAATTTACGAAATTCTTGGGAAACTTACGAATTTTTGAGTTTCTCATAATGCAGTCCCAAATTTTAAATAGCCCATTATGATCAGCCCTATAATTTATGGGGGGAGGTACTTATTCACGACCTATGTCGATTTAATTCAATTTAAGACAAAGAATGAAAAACACATATTTTTGTCCATATTTTACTTTATTTTTTTAGAAATGTATGCATAGAACTGAAGAACCCACCCCGATTAAGCAAGACACATATCCCTTTTCGTTTTCATTCATACATATTGTTATTGTATTTTCTTTTAAATTCGCGGAATGCCTCTTTTTTAAATGTCAATACAACCATGTTTTGCGAAAATGTATTCACTGGCTCTTTATTACTTCGGAATTTCCGAAATGATAGTTTTTGGTTTGTGTATTGTTCGTTTTCATACACACATGTCGTTATACCTACTTCCTACACACCCTACTATAGTACGTTAATTTTTTTTCGAACTATGATATAAAGTCCATTCGAACCAGCCTCGTGCGCATTGCAAAGACGACGCTGAAACGGATCGTGCAAAAACTTACATCGGCGAATTAACATTCAAAAAACCTACAAACCGAGCCCCCAAACAAACATTTTTTTTAAAACTAAAGAAAACAGAAATATTGTGAAAGGTGCATAGAACAATATCAGTTCAACCATGGATCCAGTGCCGCCAACATCGCAATCCTCGCCACCATCAACAAGTACCGAGAGTGAAAGTAGATTGAACCATATGCCTTCTCACAATGTTGCTGCCTTTGGTGTGTCTTCTGATTTGAGTGGTCTCAATCTGCCAAATAAACAGGATATTTTACGATGTTATTTTTTCTTGGCCGAACGTTCTAAAATGGAAAGTACAATGTTTTCATATATAAAATTTACTCCCCACGTGACAGACAAATTGATTAAAATTTGGAGCAAATTTCATATTGAAATTACATGCAAACGAAATGTTGTTAGAAAACTGAATACTCTGCTTGACAAATACTACGTTGAAGGTAAATGCAGACCAAAAGGCTACACTCTCACAGCGTTCCTACAATCCTCAAAAAACTACGTTATATTGGAAAATGTAAATGTGACTTGAAATCAGCTCTATGCTCATGTGGATTGAAACCAGAACAGCTCAAAGAGTTCATGATGGATCCATATAATGACAGAAGATCTACGATACCGGAATACGAGACAGAAATTGAAGAGCAAGTATCTACATCTATAATAATGGACACATTTGAAGAGAACCAGAAGAAGATAAGGATATTGGTTATGAGCATTCAATAGGTAAACAAGATTCATCTCAAACGAGACGACGAACATGTACTCCCAGATACGATGCTTTGAACTTTGCTATGATGTTTAACAGATTTGGTGTGTCTGATAAGAGTAGCATCAGCATTGGCAACATATGTATCTTATGGAAGACATTAGTGTTAACGATAGTCATGGCAATCTTGTCATTATGGATAAGAGTAAAGTTCGTAGAGAAAAAACTAAAAGTAGACAAAAGGTGCTTCTTAATCGATTTGATGATTCCATTTTAGTTGCATTTTCATTCGACGCACTGTGGGGCCTTTGTCCAGAACCTGTGGCGAAAATCAAAAATTTGATAAAGGATTTTGGTAAAATGAATAAGAACAATGGATAGAGAACTTACTATTTATGAAGAATTCAAAAGCCGTTTCAAAATCGGATAAACAGTGCGACTTATATGGCAGCTCGAAGTTGTTTATTTTCTTCAGTGTACAAGAAAAAACACAAAGTGAAGGAAATTCCAAGTTTTACAATTGAGTTACAGCCAAACTATAGAATCAATCATTATGTTTTATGTGTTGATGGAAAGGTACGTTAGATTTAAATCATATACAATTTTGTTTTTGTTTTCCAAGGCTTAGTTAGCAAAATATCACGGTTATAAGAAAACACTATTTATGGATCGTTTTCCAACTTTCGTAGAATAGAACTATAAAGGTTTCGATTAGTTTCGGAAGTTATTACTTTAGGGTGATTAACTACTCATTACTCTACGACATTCAATTAAAGTTGGCTGCATGTCATTGCCCATTTACATGTTATTACAACAAAAGTGCGGCAACTTTGTAATAATGAACAGTCTAGGCGCACAGAAACAAAATACAGCCAAAATTGGCAAATGTTTTGTTGTGTTTTTATAAGTTTTTGAAGTAAAACTTCTATACGGAGGGGTAAACATTTTTTAATGCAACGGAACCGGAAGTTTGTAATGTAGCGGAAGCTGTTACGAAGTTCCCCAAAAGTATGCAACGTAAATCATGACAAGGGAGGTGAAGAGTAGAGTTTGACGATTAAAACAAAAACTGGCGGTTTACCGTACGAAATTGTGTTCGTTCTATACAAATCGTACATTATCACCACAAACATCGATGTATCAGATGGATTGGCAAACGGTGCAGTTGGTAAACTAGTACATATCGAACAAAACCAACAAAATGAAACTACAAGAGTATGGTTAACTTTTGACAATTCAGGAAAAATTGGTAAAAAACTTAGACGAAAAGCTGCCGGATACGTTGCCACACATAGTATTGATAAGCATGCCGTCCCAATAGAACGCAGAACATCTGCCATTGCCATGAATAATAATAAAACAATTATTGCAAAACGAAATCATTTTCCTTTAGTATCAGGATGTGCCATGACAATTCACAAATCTCAAGGTGGAACCTTCAATGAAGTGGTTTATGAATACCAAAGAACTCATTCTCTGCCACTACTATATGTTGCTCTATCAAGAGTAACCAGCATTGAAGGATTGTACATAGTGCCAAAAGATAATGATAATAGATTTTATCATGGTCGAAAAAATGATACATCGGTCATATCTTTACAAGATGAATTTCGCCGATTATCGTTGAATACATTGTCAACATTAGGAAGAACGATTCTTGATTTCATGCATGACAGGAAAAAGTTGTCCATGGTTACTTTCAATTGCCAAAGTCTCAGAAAACACGTGGCGGACTTGAGCGATCCCGTAATTGGTTCAAGCAATATTTTGTTTCTATCAGAAACTTGGTCAAATGACGATGATAATGTTGACATCCCGAATTTTGATTGTATTGCAAAATTTAAACGTAAAAATGTTAGATCAGCAGGAGTGGCAATTTATCAGAAATCAAATGATACTTCAAACATTGTAACTTCGAACATGGACATTTTATTAAGACATATTACTGAACTCGATATTGGCCAGTCATCAATTGGTGATATATCTGCTGCTCACTGTGATTTGGACGATGGAACAAACATCATAATGGTAGTTGTTTACATTTCGCCCAATAACACAGTCAATAACATTATAAAGTTTATATATAAAAGACTTATGATTTACGGTCGAGTAGGCTCTGAAGAATTAGGAGAAAATTATCATACGTTGCCACTCATTTTAGCAGGAGATTTCAATGTTAATTTCGCATCCGAAGATGGACAACTCTTCATAAACTTTCTTCGAGATAAATTAGAACTTGAAATCAATAATAACCGAAATGAGCCTACCACACGACATGGAACAACAATCGATGCAGTTTTCTCTAGATTTCTTTCTAATTTTCATTCGAAAACATATGTATCATATTTTTCATACCATAAGCCTATTGTCTCAGTCTTACAATCAACCACAGTAACTACTCATGTATCCGATAATGAAAATAATATAAATAATGATTAAAAATAATAAAACAAATAATAAATAAAAATTCAACTCAAATATGTTTATTTATCAATGGAAACGGAATTTAAATTTAAACATTTGTAGAAAATTATTATATGTCTGTATACATTATACATATAGACATATACAAACATATATATAAACATGTAGATGGAGCTAAAGAAGTTTTACTTCAGTTGTGTGGTCTTAAAGCACACTCTCTTTTTTTTTATGCCGTTATTTTTCAATGTATCTGTGAAAATAAATTGCGCATAAAAACAACAAAAGGAAAAACAAACACAGTAAAGTAGTAGTTTGACATTTGAGAAGAAGAAGTCAGCTGTGCTTATACTGTCACCTCTATATATATATGTATAACCAATGTGCGCGTTTCGTTCTTAGTGTAGAGATGCTTCTTTGCGTTTTTGACAAATGTCTGTCTTTAGTCTTTAATTTCTTTTTATCTTTTTTGCCCCGAAGAGTACAGACGCGTTATTTGAGAAGAAAAATCAGGAATATTCCAAGTTAAAAATAAATTGAAAGCTAAAACTAAACCTAAAAACAAAGGTGGTTCCTTTTTATTAAATTTGTACTGCTTCAAATCAGAGGCATACCCACACCACGTACGGCCACAGCGGCACATCACAAATCGCACGGCATTCCGGCGTTCCAGCAGTTCCACCAGCTCCCAGTCAGCAAAAAGGGCTGAACCCACGTACTATTCAGTTAAACGAAGTCAATTTTTATCTGAGTAAAGGTAATTATAATAAAAATTATGCAGTTGTAGCATAAAATAGTGTATTTGGAGTTATTATTTACAGCTTTTTTGGTTCAGTGAAAAAATAAGATATATAATGTCTTTACAAAATTCTGTAATATTTGATTTGTTCCGTAACTCCGACAACAGAAGTGAATTTGAATTGGCTATTTTGAGAGAATTACACATTTTAACGGAAAATGCTGAAGCAAACCCCGATTTGAAAACAAAACTTCACAACATTTATTTTTTTATTAGAAAAAAAAATGGCAAACCTCCAATCGCACAAAAGACACGTTCTTGAAAAATAACTCAAAGTGGCTAATTGAATTTACTTGCTTTAAAAACTTACAAGAAAATTCCCACAAAGCATGTGATGGAATCAAGGGAAGACCTACAAAACCCCTAGAAGATTGTTCGCCCTACACAAGAAAACGGAAGTTTCATAATGCGACGCAAGCTATATCTACGGAGCATCTATCGGAAGCGTTATCCATGAAGTATGCGAAAAACCTAGAGAAGGCAAGGTCGGACATAACAAAAGCAGTATCGATCGCAAGCCCTAATCGCCTTCATAGGATTAAAAAGAGTATTCCAACACCACCTTAAAAGTACCTTACCTTACCTTAAAAGTATACCATTGAAGAGGCTTTAGCATTGTTTATGGACTTGGGCTTATCTAAAGAAAAATATACAATTTTGCGGGGGTCTTTAAAGCGTCACAATGTGGACATTCGTCCTGGCTACAAAAAAGTTGGATTTGCTAAGAAAGAAGCAGCACCCCTTAATGTAAAAATAAGTGAGGTATTAGCGGAGGTATCAATTCAAGACTTGATGGATAATACCGCAAGACGTCTTATTCAAAGCTTGCCTGAAGTAGAGGCAGAATTATTTCCTGAATGACTGACATTGATGAATAAGTGGGGATGTGATGGACCATCAGGTCAAAGTATTTACAAGCAAACCATAGCTACAGATGATGCCACTATTACCGATGCAAATATGTTAATGGCTTCCGTAGTTCCTCTACGGTTGAGAAGTGACACAGCAGAATATTGGAAAAATGATCGGCCATCATATGTCCACTATGCCGTCCGATATTTTTTAAATATGTAAAGGAGTCCTCAGAAATAATAAAATCTAGAGTCAATAATATAAGTAATCAAATTGATAAATTGATTCCTTCAGTAGTGGAAATCAAGAATGGGAAAACTGTAACTGTTGAATATGAGTTTTTTCTCACAATAATTGACGGTAAAGTATTGAATGAAATTACAAATACCACGTCAACATTGAAATGTGCAATATGTAAAAAATCGCAGAAAGACTTTCAAAACATAGACAATTTAACAAGTAGCGAGTACAATTACGAATATGGAATTTCTCCATTGCACGCCAGAATTAGGTGTATGGAGTTCATTTTGAAGCTGGCGTATACTATTTCCCGAGAAGGAGAAACTTTTGACAAAGATACATAACCCAAAGAGGAAGAAAACATTCGAAAAAAACTAATACAAAATGAATTTTCCAACCGGCTTGGACTCAAAATAGATTGCCCAAAATATGGATATGGAAATAGTAATGACGGAAACACTTCCAGAAGATTTTTTGAGAATGATGAAGTAACAGCAAAGATTACCGGTGTGGATACAGACATTATCAGAAGGTTTGGCGTTATTCTCAACGTAATCAACTGTAAAGAAAAGGTGTACGGCGAAAAATTTGAAGAAACTTCCCATCGATTACGTCAAATGTATCCAAATAAAAAACTTACTCCCACGGTACGTAAGATTGTAGCTCATGGGAGACATTTAATTGAATATCAGATCTTGCCAATCGGAGACTTATCGGAAGAAGCCCAAGAGTGTAGAAATAAGGATTATAAAAAATTTAGATACGCGAATACATGCAAAATTTCTCACATAAGACAGAACGAGGAACTCTTTAACATGTTGGCGGCGTCTTCCTATCCACTAATTTCAACTTTGAGGCACGTGAAATCAGGAAGGGATTTGGAGGAAAATAATTATAGTACCGAGATGAAAAGTTTATTGGATTTCAATTCAATTGATACTGAGTATTTTCAAGAAAATTTGTAAATATAAATACATATTTTAGCAAAATAAATATAGAGTTAAATTTATTTATATTTCCGAACACGCGAATACATTTCATGTCAGATTAAAAATAAATCAAAAATGCATAATTTGGTAACAAAAAAGGTAATTTAAGTTACGTAAGATTATCATGTTCTTGAAAAGAATGGAAAGCAATATTAGACGTCTGATTTTAAAGCTTTAGGTAACACATTTAACAGCTTATGATATCTTCTTTACAACACTTTTTGGATTTTGTAAATATCTTATCCAGTTCAGAAGTTATGATTTTTGCAATGAAAAAAGTCAAAAGGCCCCAGTGTGCGACGGCAGAAAAAATGATTCTTTGACGACGGAAAAAATCAATAACAAATTTCATTCAAGGATGGTGAAAGAACCTCATCTAGTTGTTTTAATGGAACCACATTCCCAACTATTAGGCTACATAAAAGTGGAAAATGAATAATAAGTAAATAAATCTGGATTCATTGACTAGCGTAAGCTGTGATGGTGAGCGAGCAAATACTGGCATTAGAAATGGAATTTTGCGACGATTCGAAATGCAGTTAAACAGACCACTGGATTGGGTTGTCTATCTTCTCCACTTTAACGAGCTTCCGCTTCGACATTTGTTTGAAACTTTGGAAAAAAATCCACCACTGGACCACGATCCACAACCGGAACCTTGAGCAAACAAATTGAAACTTGTGAAAATCTTCCATTATGTAATTCTTATAAATTATTTATTACTATTTTTAACTCTATTTCTTTTCTATTTTCAGGCGGTAAACGGGATTGAGATGATCACACTGGAAAATATATCTGAGTTAAGTACTGTTGAATTAACTACCGACGCAATGTAATTGTACAAAATGGCACTTGCAATTTCTTCTGGTGAGGTTACGGTGGATTTGTCCAACATTAAACCAGGGCCAATTGCACTTTCTCGCTGGCTCACCAAGGCCAGCAGATTATTGCGGTTATATCTTCTGCCAACTATAGTAGTACTAGTAATTCTTTATTTAATTTTAAAAATTACATTAAATTTTGAAAAAATTTCTAAGCAATATATGTGCATTTAAATAAAAGAATATGGTTTTGACTTTGGCCTGTGGTCGTCATTCCATTTTTGAATGGAATACATTAATCAATTGAATTCGTTACTCAATACATATTTTTATATAATCAGATAACACCTTCCAATTTACAACATAACCGTTTAAAATATTTATAATTTCCTCATAGGTGAGCATTGCTTTTCCAAATATAGTCTGTCTAAACTGTTTTAAGGCTACACAGCGTCCTGGAAAATGTAGAAGATTTTCGTTTTCATACATATTAGAGATTTTCGTTTTCATACATATTAGAGATAGTAAACACCCTTGTTTGACACCTAAGGATGTTGAAAATTCTTCCGATAGATCCTTGCCGTTCGATACTGCGACTACTGTTTTTCATATATCTTCTCAATAAATCGTACGAACTTTGTCGATATGCCGATATTATGCAATTTATAAATAACTGATTTGCGGGAAACTCTATCAAATACGGCCTTAAAGTCCACGAATAAAGCATAAGTTTTTCTGTTCCTTTACAACTTTAAATGAACTACAGACGATAAGTTATAAATACTATCTTCTGTAGAATGATTTTTCCTGAAACCTGCTTGGAATTCATTCAGCTTGCTTTTATCTTCTACCCATTTCGATAATCTGTATGTTAATATGCCCATCATTATTTTCACTGCAGTGTTCATGAACGTAATTCCACGATAATCGCTCGGCATAGAATTGTATCCATTTTCCCAAATTGGATATATAAAACTTTTTAGAATTGTGTCCTCAATTCCACAATTATTATATAAGGTGTTATATGTTTTCACTATTTCATTTAGAAGTTCATTTGGGGCAAATTTTGTAAAATTCGTAACGTATGCCATCTTCACCGGGTCCTTTATTAACTTTTACTTCCTTTAAAACCTCTTGGACTTCTGATATGGTGATTGGTTTATCAAGGTAATCAATCGTCCACATAATACAAGTGGGCATAGTGAATGTCAGCAGACGTTTGTGGTGTTTTAACCCACCATAATAAATATGGTGAAAATAATTCCCAAACTCATTTGACGGCACTAGAAAATTTGCGGAATTATTTTCATTCTTTATTTCCGTCACAATATTCCACCAGTCTTTCATATTTGCTACCATATCAGTCTCATTTTGTAGGCTTAAATTGTATTGATTTCTTGCAACAAAACATGTTTCTTTGTAACGGCTAACCGCATTTATGTATTCTAGTCTACTAGCAGCACTACCTTTCGTTTTAAAATTATAAATATGTTTAAATGTGGATTTGCGGGCATTAAAACACCGGACATTTTTGTCCAAATTTTATACTAGATTTATAGCGGTTTGGGTTCGTCTTTTAATCACATGGGCAACATTTTCGAGTTTCAATGGATTTGGTTGCTTTATCGTTTTGCTAGTATATTTTTTAATTTTGGTTGATATAGCGATAATTTATTATTCAATCAATGTAGCTTCGGTAGTAGATTTTTGTTGCTGCATCTCTTTGGCTTTTTCATGAATTTCATTGATAGAGCAATATGTAAATGATCGGACTAGGATTGACATTGAACTTCAAATCTGTCTATATACGAGAGCGTAGCATCCGATATGGCACATATATCATTTACTGACGCACCAACACCGCTTACAAACGTAAACTCTCCACCATCTTTACCTCTTGTATTTACAAACGTATTCTTTTACAAACTATATAATGAAAGTGTATACGCCATTGTACTTCAATATTAAATATTACAACTCTGTCGTGCACGGTAGTGTATTATTTTATAAATTCATACGTTAGACACAATATTTTGATTCGCATTTAAGAGAAATTGTAATTGTATTATGCTCACTCATAAAACCTTTTACTGGCAATGTTGTTGGATGATGAAAAAAAAAATAGGAGACTTAGCTCTTAAAAAAATTTTACACAATCGTAACCATGTGGAACAACTGAGAGTTTACAAGAAACCTACAATAAACGTCAATTGCTCGGATTATACGAATATAATTGACATGAGTGATAATTTAATCATATTCGAACCACCATTTACTGTAAGCATTCCTTAGGAATATCTACAACAATATCTAGAAGACAATGATACGCCGCTGCCTGAGCCAAAAATTCCCTTACACATACAAGGAATGGAAATACATGTTAAATTGCTCGCTAGCGTGTCCAACCGAGTTGTGGAAACGAATCGAGAAGGAGTTATGGCGGTGACATTAGAAAGCCGTGAAAAATTTCCTAGACTTACAAGCAAGAAAGACTTACCAAAATAACTCCGTCTCTCTATTATTTTCTTAGCTTAAAGTCATGTTTATTTTCATTTTCTTACTGAATTCAATTGATTTTTTTTCATTTACATTGCTTTTATCCCTTAATGCTTTTATCCCTTAAGTTGAATTATTAAAGAAATACAATAAAGTAAAATTCTTTGTCTTAAAATGAATGAAATAGATATAGGATGTGAATAAGTACCCCTCAAATTATAGCGCTGAACATTATGGGCTATTTAAAATTTGGAACTGCATTATGAGAAACTCAAATATTCGTCAAGTTTCACAACAATTTACTCAATTTTCCCGAAAAAAGGCGATAAAATCCAAAAAATGGGCGAAGGCGCCCTCTGGCGGTACTCAAAAGTAAAAATAAATGTCAAAAATGGATTCGTCGACCCAAAAAACCCCTAAATACATATTTAACTGGAGGATATATAAGTTCATTTTTCCTTTTTAGTCCAATATCTAACTCGATTATTGAATGTCGAAAAATCCGGGCCTCGAAATTCATTTTAGAACTATGGTTCCTCGGCAAACTTTCTTCGAATGACACATAGAACAAGAATCGCGGTGAGACTTTCTAAATTTTTTCGGCCCCTACAATTCGACCCGCACTAATGTACATCCATATGTGTATGTAAGTATGGAGCCCTTTGATACGTATTGCTAACAACCGGCAGTGTCTTCTTTTCTACACAGAAGAATAAGGGTAGTATTCTAAAAGTCCCGAAAGTGAACTCAAAAGCCAACGCGAACGCCAAAATCAAAATATTGTAGTTTATACATCACTTCGCGCTTGCGTTCGCTTACGAAAGCTGTCACTGGCATTTGTGGTTCATAGAGTTGCCAACTGTAATAAACGATTATAGATTAGAAAAAGTTATCTTGAGTGAAATGCGCAGAATGAAAAAGATTAAAAAAATTAGCTCTATTTCAATAGATCAACAGATTTTAAGATTGCTATTATTTATAATATTCCAAATACCAACAATATTCACATAAAATGTATACAAAACCTATGTTATTTTGAGTTGCAATGTCGAATAAATTTTTGCATCTATATTAAATTAGTTGTCTTTTCAAAAACACGTGCCATTTGGCGGTATGTATTGGTTATTTTGTTTATTATTGTCAACATCAACTGATATCTATAATTTTTTAAATATAATTATAATAGTTTTGCAACGCATTATTTATTCGAAGTTTCCATTTCTAATTTTATTATTCTAAATAAGAATTTCAGTGAGAAAACACTATAATTTAGAATTATTTTAAAAAAAATTGAACTATGTCCTTCAATTGCATTTCAGCCAAAATTGGCAACTACTAAGAAGCAATGAAAAGCAAAATACTTCCATCTGCCCATCCACGATCGAAATTTTTCTTTAAATTTGCAATTTCTTCAACTAACGCGAGGAACTGTGGCGTGTTCAATTTGACAGCTGAAGTGATCAAAAATGTTGCACTGGGTTTTATAAACTACCCATTAAATAACGTAACTCAACGCAGGTAGCCACCGAACAGCTGTACAGTTTTATAAACTACCAAAATGACAAAAGTAACGAGTAGTGACTGATTCACGACTTATAGAATACCACCCTAAGTCAGCTCGATTACAAATCCGGAACGGACCAATTGTTTTTAAGGCGCGCTACGCTACGCTTAATCAAGTAAGCGTCCATTCATCAGTGCCTAAAAAAGTGAGTAGTATTTATAGGTATTCATTGATAGAATTTTGTCATTCAACATGTGTCTACGAACGCGAAAAGTACAAGAGATTTTTGTCCGGTTTTTTAAAAGTGAATAACGACAAAAAAGTTAAAGTTTACGCTAATCTCTGCTGCAGCAACAGTTTCGAGTGCGTTGTGTTTTGAATTAGTAAAAGTGGCAACTTATTCAAACGAAGAATTAGCAGACATTCATTACATGTATGGATTCTGCGATGGTAATGCAAGAGCTGCTGCGCGTGAATATGCATTACGTTTTCCTAATCGACGACCACCAAACCGAACAACATTCAGTGAGACGCACCGCCGATTTCGTGAAGGTACGTTGTTTACACAAATGGAGCGTCCCGGAAATGAGCAACACGACGTTGCAGTTGAAGAGTTAATTTTGGATGCGATAGACGAGAACCCAACGACAAGCACAAGACGAATCGCGGTCCAAGTTGGTGTGGCACAAGCAAAAGTATGGCGCGTCCTTCACAAAGAAAAAAACATCCATTCCATTTCACACCAGTTCAAGAACTCTTGGCGGCCGATTTTCCACCACGCGTCAACTTTTGCCGTGAGATGTTGCAACGTGATGTACACGCATTTATGTTTTTATAATCGATTGTGTAGACCGACGAAGCGCAATTCACTAGAGACGGCATAACTAATTTCCATAATTTGCACGAATGGGCCCATGACAATCCCCACAACAAGAAAGAAACAGCATTTCAACACCGATTTGCCATCAACGTTTGGGCTGGCATCATCGACAACACCTTGATTGGGCTAAAAGTACTTCCGCCCAGGTTAAATTCGCAAAATTATTTAGCTTTTTTGCAAGAAGTCATGCCAGAAATCCTAGAGGAAGTACCTCTTGCGGTACGAAATCATGTTTTCTACCAGCAAGATGGTGCTCCAGCTCATTACGGGGTTATTGTGCGGGATTGGCTTAACACCAATTTCCCTCGACGTTGGATTGGACGAGCTGGACCAATCGCCTGGCCGCCACGATCTTCAAATCTCACACCACTTGACTTCATTGTCTTTTTTTTTCCTTATGTGTTTAATTCTTCTGCCGAAAATTTCAATAAAATAAAATCTTGAACTTGTTAATTTACAAAAACACATAAAAGTGTGCTGATATTTCGCTTCCAAAAACAAAAACAAACATTTTTGCATTTCAGTAAAATGGTCATAACTTTGGACCTGTAAGACCTCTGGGCTTCATTTAGGTCATTTTGGAAAGGTAAGAGTTATGGCTATCGTTCAAAACATAAGTTACCTCCCATCTGGCTGAGCAAATTGAGGTTATGTGAATTTTTCTGAAAGCTCTGTATCTCGGTGATTTCTACTTTTTTCTACTTTTTTTATTGATTCGGAAAGGCCTCTTAAAGAACTTTCCAACAAGCCCAAAAACAAAACAATCCGAACTCAGAATTTAGCAACTTTACCCTACTACCCTCCGACCGCCAATCCGAAAATTTTGAACCCGCTCCCATTTCGCACCCTTGCATTTTCGGACATGGTCCTAGTGGATTTTTCTTCATGAAATGAGCCAAGGAATACGCTGGAGAAATTTGACCGAGACTTCCCGAATCACCCTGTATAAGCGGGTTGTTCAATGTTTAAATAATAAAAAGATTTATTCAACAAATATCAAATTTTTCAAAAAATTTCATTTGATTCGCAGGTTTGACTTTCTGTTTCTTTTTTTATACATAGTTGTTTGAATATTTATGTAAAATGCATCAAAATTGGGGTGACAAAAGTTGCATGATAAAGATTTCAAAATGATGTCGTGAAAAAAATCGTGACACGTCGTTTAATCCCCATATTTTCCAAACAATTTTTTCCCCGAAAATGTACTGGGAATCGAAATTTCAATGGCCGGTAGTGGACTATAAGTACCCTAGTATAAAAAAGTTTGACGTCCCCTAAATAACCTCTTTATAATGCCTTGTTTGAGACCCCCACATTTGAAATTCCAGAAACAACGTTTTTCAGTACACTTAGTATAAATGGGTATATTTTCAGATTATTCTAGCCCTAAAAAACACATTTTACGCTCCCCTCCGAATACAGACTAAATTTTGCAAACCAACTTGACAGGAACACCCGCTTTATCAAAATTGGTTGTGTCAGAGGGTTTATATGGCGCAGCTGATCGAAAAGCCACTGGGGAAATGATGAAGAATGAGAGACCATGGAAGTCATTCAGATTAGAGACCATGAAGCAAACTAAGTTTAAAAGTTTTTGGTTGATACTAATGACAGCTAAATAATATTTTATGTTGTTTGCATCGAACGAAAATACGCAATCCCTTTTGGAACGAAGTTCCTTATCGGACGTTTTGAATGGGGGCTAGGCCGAAAATTGCGACATACATTTTCTCTTTGCTAAGAGAAATATGTACATTGTATTATTCTTCTCTTTCAACACCATCTGTTTGCTTTACAGGCCTAAAGCGGCATGGCCACACATCAAACTGGCTCATCAAACTGTCATAATTTTTATTGTATTAGTGAAAAAAAACTCACACGGATAGGTTGATGTGAGTTTGACGAAAATCTAAACAGTTTAGATATTTCATCAAACTCACTGCCGCTGCTGCAGAGATTTGAAGCCGGTTTGATGTGTGTGCGCGTAATTACTTCAAATTTTATTTCTGTTTAGTTTTCGCAGTGACAACATTATTTTTTGTTGGTGACGCGGTGTTATGAAAATTGGATAAAAAATATTTCTGAAAAAAAAACACTTGAAAATTCCAAAAAAATTATTTTCAACAATCAATAAATAATTTGACAAATAATGAAATTTTTTCCGACCAACAAATCATAGGATTTTTCGTTTTCACACCAAGTTTGAAATGAAATTTGATGGTATGAATTTGATGTGTAGCTGTGCTAAGTCAAACAAAATGTTACCAATGCATACATAAATTTGATCAAACAGTTTGATGTGTGGCCACGGCGCTTAATACTCTGTGAGGCACGCACAAACAACCAAATGAGCTCGGTCGCTCTGCTTCTATGTTTGAGCACATGCCCAGCGCGAAATTGTGTCAATACTCCGTTTAGTGTTCCACTTGTTTGGATATGCTGTGTTTTTTCATACTAAGTGATCGATTATTTCATATATTTCATATAACAATTTCCCGCTGGGTGTAGGTGTTAGAACTTAAATGCCTCGTAGTGGTTTTGTGGCATGATGATCTACTCACTAGAATCTAGTGTCTCTGCGTAAGTGTTTTGTTTTTGTTTTTTTGCTAACCTCAAGCAAAGTAACTGTAAACCATTTTTGGATTTATACTTTGCAATAATTTTAAGTCAGTTCTATTCAAATCATATTCATGAAAGAACTGCTTTACTGCTTATACCTAGTAATATTTTTGTCAGCAGTTTTGTATAAAATAACATAAAATGATTTATGAAAGTGAAATAGTGCAAGTTGAGGATAGTGATGATGGAGTCAGGTAAGTACGAATGTTTATACTGCAGGCATTATAGGTACAAAGTTTTTCGAAATACAACATGTACAATAGGCTGTACTGAAATGTGTTTGGAATTTCAAGTGTGGTTGGGTCTCGAACGACGCGTATTGAGAACTGATTATGGAAACATTAAATTTTTTTATACGAAGATAATTATAGTTATTAAGTACATTCTAGAAAAAAATATATTTTTTTCAAAAATTTTTTACAGCATTTTGATAACGACACAGGTTTTACAATTCTATCATAAAAATTTAATTTTAAATATGTATATTAGAGCGACTCATTTTGTATGGGGCCAAAAAAAGTGTTTGTTGTCCACCCCCTAAAATATACCTTGGCTTGTTTTCTGATGATTCTCAAAATATTGCGCGCCTAGGATTAAGATCCGGTGAGCTGGACCGTTTTTAAAAAAGGTATTCCATACAAAATTTGCCAAATAAACCTTTCATAAACCTAAAATAAGTTTTATGAATATGGCTCTCACTCTCCAACGCTTTTGATTTATGCAATTGTGCCTCTTATTTAATACATAATATATAGCGACAGGAACTTCGTTCCAACCGGGTGTCCCACTGACACCTCTCTGCTTTTTTTATTTCTGTCTGTTTTACAAACTGTCTGTCTGTTTACATACACACAGACATCAATTTTTATATACAGACATACGTATATGGATACAGAAATGATTACGTTTGTTAAGTTTCTGTAGGTTAATTGACCAAAATGTGTATTTTTATCTCTTAAATTTCTCTTGTATAAATATTCATTCGTTGGCCATTTTCTATGACAACCTCCGCTCTCAGGTTCATATTTAAAGTGTTTGTCTTCTTCTGTGTATCTGTGTGTGTACGCAAATTGCAAAAGTTTTGAGTGTCTGCAAATAAATGGTTAATTAATGTGAGCAATATTGCTTATTAATACATAACTGCTGACAATTTAAAACACTTGTGTTGCCAGCTTGCAACGAACCAATAGACCGGACCATCAACACCACCAACAACATCATCGCCATCGACAGGAAAAATCTATCTAGTTCGGGTTCATATTAATGGAGCAGAGATAAAAAAATGTGCCATCCTTAGCAATTTGTTAACCTTGCCAATACCTAAATATGTTACGAGCGAAGAAAATAACAGCCTGTGCACAATATACTACATCGTTGGTCACTATATACGAAATATTATCATTTTCCTCCTGATGGCCTTCAAGGATATTCCAAATAAAGGAAATCATAATCAGAAATTAAGTGTATTTAATATAAAGTGGTGGATGAAGCGAAAGAGACCGGAATGACCTTTGAGAAGCCATTAGCGGAAAATACCTACTTGGGACATGTTGGTGTTTAAAACATTGAGGAAGACAGTGTAAATATTGTACTATAATAACATTTTGTTAATAATTAATGGCAAAAGGATCAATGATAACTCAAATGTTCATCAATTTTGTTATCTTGGTCCAAACGGAAATTATATTTTCCGAATTTCTCTCTCTATCACTCAGCCAAATATGTTAATATTCCTTCACAAGAGTAATATTGGCGTCGGATGTTAAATCATCCGGTTGTATACTCTAAGCTGAAACTTTTATACTAAACAGAAACACAGACTAGCAAACAATTGCAAAGGTCCTCTCATAAAACTTTTGAATGATTTAATAATAATAATTTGCGTACAATATTCGTCTAACAAACTTCTCACACTTCTTATGAATATAACCCTAAAATAGTGGTTTAAATATTTTATTTCATTCGAAATTTGGCATCTGGATGATAAATCAAGATTGACGTCATTTGGGGGTTTGAATGTGGCACTTACGTTTATGGAACCCACCAAATTTTTCAAAATTGATTTGATTGATTACATTTGTTTTTTTTTTTGCATATATTTAAAAAAAATATCCACATATATCTTACTTTGTCTTACCTTCGACCAATTTCTTTCATGCCAATAAAATAGGCAATCTCAATCTTACCCAACATAAGGTATCATCGGTACTTTACCGGTAAAAACTATCCACTATTTTGAATTCTCAGTAAAAAATATACAAAAAAATTTTGTATATTAACAATCTGTAGTTACCTATGTACGTTAGATACATATCGCAGGTACATATGGTGTGGTAGGTATCTTTGGTAGGTACCAATGGCTAAGCTTAGGCTACCATATAATAGATCAGGAGGCGGCGACGTGCTTTATAGGTCGATAATATACCGACCTCAGCCACGAGCGGAGAATACGAGGGCTAACGATAAAAGTATACAAATTTCTGAAAAAGCTTCTGAAACATGGCGCAAGGATACCGTCATTTGTTAAACATGTTCCCACCAGGGACACACAAAATAAAATCCAGAATAAAATAGAATATGTCCACAGTCGGCGGCTGTCTGGTCAGCTAATGTTCTCCGTATTATGGGCGGCTGTATACCACAGTAGTGATTCTACTCAAAACTAACCGCTCCAATTCGGGATGCCACGTATATCGTGCATACGGATAGTTTACACACGAGGGTATCTGACTGCATTTTAGCTCAATCGGCCACGTTCTTGGTGTACTGTTGGGAGCTATGGTATGGTCGAGCCTACACCCCAGGGAACGAGAATGAATTCTATAAGTAATAGAATAAGTACAAACAACAACGCAACGAGCTATAACGACAACATTCTAACGGCCTACTATGCAACAAACAACAGCAAAATCTATCAGACTAGTAAAGGGGCTGAAATTACCGCTCTCAATTCATGAAACATAAGCGTCGCGCGACCGTCGAAATGGTTTAGGGTCTTTAGAGGTTGGGAAAAATACGCTTGTGGCTTCGCCTCAATGAAGTCAGGCAAACACTTACGATAACCCGATAATCCACCAGAGTCTAAACGACACAAGGCAACCAGAAGCCGCGGACCGAAGGCATTCAGTGAATTGGAAAAGGCTGTCGACGAATGTAAAAAAATAAGAGATATGCCCAGTTGACAACAAATTCATTGTTAAGGTAGACAAAATATTGTCTCGTGCCAAACTATATGCCGTTGGCAAGAACGACATCCCGTCCCATCTCAGAGATCCAGCGTATATATGCGCCATACGCCTGGTACCGCGACCTGCCATCTGCGAATTGGATGGTTAGAAAGCTTGAGGGACTTCGGCAATATGCCATTCTTGTCATTAACATCGAATCACGTTCGTTTCTCAGAAAATCTAAAGGCGTTGTTTCTTATGGCTTCAGTAAGATTAGTCTTAAGGTGTATAAACGAGCCCATGAAGCCAAACCTGACACTATACCCACCGAAGTTACTCCGGGAAGACAGGAATCTGAATGAGACTAACCCTATAATATCTGTGGGGGTAGTAACTTTACTGTCCGAAACCATGTCCGTTGGCGATTCCGCATGTAGCCTTCTGAAGTCACTGTGTGTGAAGGTCAAAAATACAGTACTAGAGGGATGTAGTAACGAATGCTAAACAAAATACAAATATGATTGCCCCCGTGAGTTATGGTGAATGGGACTTCATTGACCACATCAAAATTCAAACTGGAAGATACCGACGACGCCAACAACACGGTAGTGGAGCGGGACGTAAGTGCACAAGTCGAAGTTACCACAAGTAAACCTTTACTAGACTAAAGATTCTACAGCTCTCCTGCTCCATATACAAGAATATGGAACGATGTCTGGGCAAACAAGCGTCTATTTATTAAAAAAAATGGAATGCGCATTTTGCGCCTCATCTTCTGCGAATGAATATTATAATTAGATCATATTAATCATACGTACATGTGTATCACGGACTGAATTAAAGTATAAAGCGCTAACTATAATGTGCATGTGTTGGCTTAAGCTACTGTCAAATCTAAACGAAAAGCCTGTCAAATGCTTAACCAACTCAGAAAAGACTTTTAGGTGACTATAATGTACTTATATGAAGTTGAAACTAATAAGCCACAGTTGCACATAAATGTAAATGCAGAAATTTTATTTTTTCTCACGTTTCGTAAATATATGAAATTTGTTCACAAAAATTTATTGAATGACCATAATATATGGGAGAATCCAGCTAAAAAAAATTCACTTTTGGAAGTGACATGACAAAACCGAAAAAAATATATGTGAAAGCTACTTCTTTTATGAACATTTTCCCGTTTTCCAAATGTCTATAGAGCAAAAAATGAGAAAGTTATAGGCCTTTCTGTAGGACAACCTCAGTAATATCTATATGAAAAAATTTCTAAAAATTCTAAACAAGTTAATATTTCTGACTCAAATTAATGAATATAGTTGTTTCCATCTATTACCAGCTTTATACGAAGCAATTTTTTATGAAATTCGTGTGAAATTAGTGTATAATGTGTAAACCAATATCACAATAGAATGCTAACTTCGTAAAGTCAATATTATTGAACATCGGGGATATACATCATAGATTGTTCTGTATAACCGTTCAGATTGCACAATTCATGTATCGTCTATATGCCGCATTCAAATTTGATCAAAAATTTCATAAAAAATGCCCTCGTGTAAAGCTGGTATATGTATGTATGTACTTCCATATTCTTTGACATGTATTCCAAAAACTGGGAATCCGCAAATAAACAAATTAAGAAAGAATAGAAAAAAAATAACATTTACGAAATGAGAACGTTCAATGTTGTTGTTTAAATACTGTGTTTTACATCGCGTAAGCATAATGATCTCTTTAAAAAAAGAAGTTTGCTGGAATCCATTTGGAGCATGCACTTCAATTGTTAATCAATTGAGAAAAATATCCAAAAAAAATAAAAAGAAATTTGAGTCTGTTCCTGAAAATGCTGTTGTGTGCTTAAAGTGTAGGCTTGTGATTGGGAAAATGGATTCGGTCAAATCTGAAGATGCAATTGATTGCTGCTTCGAACCAGAAAGCCCACATGGAAGTAAATTAAAGTTAAATACCGCTCTTGTTTCCCTTGACGAACCCGAAATTGATGACAAAAGGTAAATAAATTTTACATTTTATTCTTCTATATTATGGGATATTTATGTTTAATAGACTTTACAAGTCACGGTATGTTACGGAAAAAGTAGAAACAGCACAACACAGCATCAAGAGGAAGTTTGAAGAGCTTTCAAAATTAAAAATATCCACCAAGCAGGACGTTAAAGTTAAGGCTTATGACGAACTTATGACCACGCTCGAACAAAAAGGTTAAAGCCTGAAGACACTTCGCGGTAATATTATAAAATGACAATTTTGAAAAGTTTATAGTAAATCATTGTTGAGGTTTCATTATATTCCATTATAGGGATGATACGTACCGTATTTTAACACTATGTACTACCTTCATCAATTAAAAGTTGTGAAATTCAAAAAAAATTTGGCTGCTCCAAAACATTATTAGCTAAATGCAAGACGCAAAAAAAATGAAAAGGGAATTTTGTCTGCACCTGAGACTCAAACGAGAGAGAGAGATTTTCCCAGGAAGATATTGCATTTATAAAGAACTTTTATATGAGCGAAGAAAATTCTAGAGAATTGCCAGGAATGAAGGACAGTTGCGCAATTAAAACCAGTGATGGCGAAAAAGTAATGGTTCAAAAAAGGCTCGTTTACTGTAATTTACGGGAATTGTACCAATTATTTACACTTCAACATCCCGATTGCAAGGTTGGATTTTCAAAATTCGCTGAGCTGCGCCCAGTACAATGTGTTTTAGCATGAGCTTCCGGAACTCATACCGTTTGTGTGTGCGCAATTCATCAAAACACTAAGCTTATGATTGAAGGTAACAAAAATGCTTTGCAACATTAGGGTTGGTTTAAAAGTTTAAATTTCATTGTTTCATCAATTGCAAATCAAAAATTGTAGGTGGTAATTTGAAAGAAGTTACGAAATCGTGGAATGCTCCTATTGATGGTAAACATGTGTTGAAGTTGCTACTTGGACAGCTTATATGCTCCATTCCAAATGAAAAGTTTTAATGCGACCAATGTTCTTCTTGCCCAAGCAAAAGCTGTCTGAAAGAGAAATTAGAAGAAGCTTTTGCTAACGATTTCAACATTGACGTTTTACTTTTAAATAGACAAGAATTATTGGTAAAAAAAACTTCAAACGCAACAGTATCGAAAGTTTATAAATACTAATACCTTGATTTTGTTTTTGCTATTATAATGGGTTAGATTTTTGAAAATGCCAAATATTTACAATAAAATAAATTGCAAAAAATTATTTATTTATCTTTATTTGTTTGTTTGGAAATCCCTAATTTATGCAGTACGTGTCAAAGAACGTAGAAGTATATACATACATATGTACATAGATGGAAACAAAAATGTCCATTAATTTGAGTCAGAAATATTAACTTGTTTAGAATTTTTAGAAATTTTTTCATATAGATATTACTGAGGTTGTCCTACAGAAAGGCCTATAACTTTCTCATTTTTTCCTCTATAGACATGTGGAAAACGGGAAAATGTTCATAAAAGAAGTAGCTTTCACATATATTGTTTTCGGATTTTTCGAAAAAAACGAGAAAAAACGTAATTTTTTAAAGAATTTGCGAAATCTATTTTTGCTTACACTTTTTTTCCAATACCAATTCTGTTCTGAATATGCCTGAGAAATTTTAAGTTAAGTCGTTTTCGACTTATTATCAAAAGAAAAATATGTGAAAAACGTGGTTTTTGGTCAATAAACGCCACAAAAAAAATTCCAAAAAACTTAAAATTGTGTGGAAAATTTTCTCTTATGACCAAAATTTCATCGAAATCAGAGACATGTCAATTCCAAAAGTGACTTTTTTTTAGCTGGATTCCCCCATATATAAATCATACCTTAGCTATGAATGTGTACGATAATTTTGTTAATTTTTGCAATTATTTTGAATGCAAAACTGCACCCGATTTTCTTTTTGTGTAATTTATTGAGAAAAGTACTAAAAATGAATGCAAATTACTAAACAATAACAACTTCAGATTTTGTGCTTGTTTTGTGAAAATTAGATAAGAAGCTGAAATATTTAAAGTTATTTAAATTGATTAAATTTGCATTGGAAGGTATGTGCACATTGACACAAACAGCTGAATTTCATTTCAAATTTGTTCTTTATGTATACCATATACAAAGAGCTGTTTACGTACGGAATGTGCATTCAGTTTGGCTCTTTGCTTAAGCAAGTAACATTTGACGAAACTTTTTATTAATTACATTATAGTTTGCCACGTACTAAACATGGTTTTTCACAGTTGCTTAAGCTGGCTTAAGCCAACAAATGCACATTATAGTTAGCCCTTAATTTGGAATCACTTAAATAACGAATTAGATTTTTCAAACTGTTAACAAAATAGTTATCCTTTAAACTAGATATAGGAGAATTAACAAATTCATTATGAATAAAGTCTAGACTAGTACTATTTATGTACCAAACTAAGAAAAGTTATTTATTCATATTTGTTAAAAAAAATTGTTTTTTTTTATTTAACTAAATAAATAAGTATCCTTTAAGGCTGTCAGAGATAATGTTTTCTCCGGTTAGTGAAATAAATGTAAATGCCGCGGATGGGATTCGAACTCACATTCGCTGCACGATCGTTTCGACGTATATGAAGCATCATCTTCAGCAGCGTCTAGCCCGGCTTAACGGGCGGTGTGTATTTACGCAAGTCACTAACCGAAGACATTTATTGATTGTGTGCAGAGCGATTGTTGTCGTTACTTACACATTCCTTTCCTACTTACACGCACTGATGCAGAAGTTTTTTGAAAGTTCTATTTATAAAACAACTAAAAATATATAAATAGTTTCCCATTACATCCCATGAAGGAATAGGGGAGAGCTTCTCACAGCCAGTGAACTGTGGTCTGTATTTTACAGTGAACTGTGGTCTGTATTTACAATTGTTGATTCGACGAGAAATGAATGGGCAGGACTTTAGATCAAAATAAGTTTATTAATAAAATAGTTTTTCTTAGTTTGCTACATAAGTAGTAAGTTATAGATTTTATTCGTAATGAATTTCGTAATTCTCCTATATTCCGGTTAAATGATATTTCCGTTCAAAGTTTGAAAATTCCTTCCCTGTTTAAGTGATTCGCAGGTATTGGCGCGTATTTGGCATTTTGACATTATACTGCTTAATAATTTGAATAATAAAGAATGATTTGCAGAATAAGTACGTAGCCAAAAATACATGTTATATACGCAATTCCAAGTTTTTGGGCTTTTTTTTCGCAATTTTTGCAGCATAACTTTAAGGGAGTCCAAATTTTTCAGACAAAATATTTCACAAAATTGTAGCCATGGTAAAACTGAACAACTTTTGTGAACATATTAATTCAATCGGTATGTGTCTAGTTACCCTAACTAGCTCATAAAGACAGTTTGGTCTTAAAAATGGGCATTTGTATTTATAAGTTATCATCATTCAACAACGACGTGTCCGATTTCGTCCGAATAAATTGGGAAAAATTTAGAATTATTAGTGCACTAGTATTAGTACACTATATTTAAATTAGTACACTATTTCTCAATGTAATCAACAGTTTCGCAGTTATTCAAAAAAGAATGGTGGAAAAAATTTTTTTTAATTGTATTTTGTTATTTGACCTTTGTTTTACCAATAAATAGTCCAAATTTTCTTCGAATTTGAGATCAATATTGCTTTTTTATTTTCGATATTTCACTACGCCTTTGGCTAGCATCATCAGGAAACGAAAATTAGCAGATTAAATTAATTGAAAATTTGTATTAACTTGTTAATTTTTATTTCCTGATGCTGCTATTTGTTGGATTATTTGTTTAAATTTTTTTTTTGCTTAAAAAATTCAGATTTTTTATTATTAAAAAAACAAGAAGCGGCAAAGAGTGTAAAGTTTTATTTGTTTGTCTTAAAATACCATGACAGACATATGAACAAAATGACACATGCATCATATAAAGCGATGGACGCGTGTTGCTCTTATTCACAGGTATCTCATTTTGTCAAGAATTGTGACTTTTTGTGTTGGGTTGTATAGGATGAGACGTTGGTAAATTTTTCGACTACAACTGTGTGATTAATTAAGATTATGGGGCCTTCGGATGGCCATACTCATCTGCAATTGGTTCGTTACGTCTACCAGAAACTCATTTGTTGGGGTATATAATTACTCGTTTATTCCCACATAACGGTGAGAATGACCATGATCATTTTGGTGACTTCGTAGTTCCGCGCAATTGTTCTAGAATTGTGTCCAATAACAAAATTTTGGTGCTCTTAGGCGCAATAATAGATGGATACGTGATTGAATTTTAACTTATATTTATATTTTTATTTGAATTACCTCTGCAAATGCAACAAATTTGAATACTATTGACAATTGTACCTTTTTTTAAATGTAATTGGGCTATATGTATTGGTATATGGTGTTTATTCTTCTAATCTTGATCGAATCCAAGAACCTATTCCTAGAAAATTGTTTACAACTAAATTTATTGGTAGCCAAATAAATAAAAATTAAGTAGAAGAAATGGAATTAAGTTCGGCAGAGTCGAGTTGTCACCTGGGATGCAATTAATTACCAGGATAATATATAAGTAGAACATGTTCTTAGCTTCGTAATGAGTTGCATTTTTGCTGAAAATAGGGTGTGGCTGTGCCTTTTTTGCATGGAAAGCAAATTTCTTCCGCTGCTAACATTAAGCAACCAAATGTCATCCACATATCTCATATAATGCCTGTAATGTCCGAAATACAAGTGTTCCTAATCTGATGAAATAACTTATTGAGCAGCTAAGGTGTAGATTGTCGATTCCCAAAATGTCCATTACATTGAAGGTTAACGACTAGTGGTTCTTCGCTCTCATACTAGAAAAAATTTTCTCTTACAAATTTATTAAAGAAGGATGAGCAGAAACCAAAACGGTGGGTTAAAATGATTGCACAATGTATCTCAAGCCCCAAAAATTTATATATGGGCATTTCCACAGAAGAGTCCGTTAATTGCTTATATTTTAATACCAGATAGTTAGATTGTTTTTTCATCTGTTCTAAATATAGAGCTTCTTACATTCTGTATTTAGTAAAAGAATAGAAAAAATGGAACTTCATGGTCCTAAAATATAAACAATTTACGATGGTGACGTGATGCGACATAGGGTGGCACTTTCTGTGGAAATGCCCATATATTGTTGGTGGATATCTAAAGCGACGAACTTAGGATATGGTCTCTATCCAAGAACACGAGTAGCAGATGTTACACTTCAGTTGCCTCATACCCTTTCCAATCGTGTTCTTTCGCCACAAAAGACAATTTTTGTAAAAATCCAAAAACCATATCGTTCTAACCCATGGAGAAAATCAAAAAAAAATCTATTCAATATTTAAGTTTTATTACAAAAAAAATCAAACAGTGTGGGGTTTCTTAAACCTTAAAAGCTGTATGCAGTTCTTTGTCTCATCATAGAGTAAGTTAGTTAATATTTTAATAAGTAGTTATTGAGATTTCTAGATTCCATAGAATTTAAATAAAAATTTATATAAGTATGAAAGATTTCGGGGGTTAACTTATTTTAGCTAGCAAGTTGACTAAAATTAATGTGCACCAAAAAAGAAAGGACATTTGCATCTATACTAAAATTTCCATTTAAAAAAAAAAACATGTGTGGATGTCGATTTCAACAATGCATCGGATACACGCGATAGTTTTAATTTTTAAATCAATGAGACGTTTTAACCATAATATGTAAATGCACAAGGAGAGTTTTGTTAATTTTTTTTTGTATATTTCAATTTTGATTACACCAATAGAGTTGGGTAGTTCACGAACTGTATAGTTAGTTTGGGGTGACCAGACATCACTCTCATTAACTGAATGCACATGTTCGATATGTCGAATATATTCGTTAGTGATATGTCCGGGCATCTTAAATGCACGAGTTGGAGAATTAGTGAACGAGATCGACACTAGTCTACAAACCAATAGTATTTTGTGTCAAATCCATAGATTAATCACCTTATTCCTAAAAAGTTGTGAGAGGTTTGAGAGATTTTTTTTGTATGATAAATTGTCCCTCAAACCTCTTGTAACTTTTTAAGAATAAATTTTAATATTGAATCAAAACAGCAAAAACAAATTTGTATAAATTAAAAATACGGAACAGAATAGAGACAAAAGGACTCTTGCACTTTAATTTAACTTGTAATCAACTTAAATTCCGTGATTTGTGTCCCTTTTAACTCTGTTTTGTCCTGTTTTTGTATTCAATTAACATCAAAAGGTCTTTAAACGTCTATGTCTGTTTCGCACTGTTAATGTAAATGTTAGCAATTCCCCAAACAGACATAGAAAAGTAAAAACAAATATTCCACTTACTTGCGTAGGACGTCACACAGTGGTTCAGAATCGATTTCTATCGGCCTAAATGCAATCCATTTTGATCTACTACAAACTTTTTAAGATTGTAAAAATTCGATTGTAGGCAAAGCGTCAAGGATTATTTGGACATTTTAAAATTAAAAATCAGATACTCGGGTATGTTTTAGAAAATATTCTCTTTTTCGATTTAAAAAAATACGAAATCTGGTCTTTATTTTTCTGTTTTTTAGACATATTTTGACGTGATTGTATATAAGTGTACGAACACAATCGGAGCGATGACGTAGGCGTTGCAAATTTTTACATGTATTCTTGTGAAAGTAGAACAAGAGCTGGCGTTTGATGTCGTTTCTGACGTAGATGACGAAATTAGAATTATTTTTATTTTTCGGCGTCAAGAAGGCACGTTGTTGCTGGCGCAATTCAAAAATTAGTATGTGTTGAATAACGATTTTCTATTTTTCTGACAATTTTAATTTAATTATTTAAATTTTTTTTTAAAGAAACATGAATAGGGGTTTTGAATTCATATTTTATAGTGTAAAAATGTACAGTCGATGCGGTTTTTGTTATTCCGGCCAGTAGAAAATAATAATTTAGTAGAAAAAATAATTTTTTTTCGATTTATTGGCTTGTATCTCATACAGTTTGTAAGATAGTGCACTCGAATTTCTTCCAGTAAAACGGAAGTTTCTTGACCTTAACACGATGGCTCAGTTTTGGTTATAGCTAATAAATTTTGGTTTTGCCAAGAATTTCAAATACTTTTAGGCCAATTTTGGCCTGCACCAAATTGAACCCTTAGAAGATTAATGAAAAATTTCACAACTTGTTGTCCCAAGACGTGAATAACTATTTTTTTGCTGACTACCTTTAAAAAAGGAACTAGTTTACTGGAAAACTACTTTGGCATTTTAACGTAGAATACGTTATACGGTAAGGTAGGGGTGTTGATCTGGAGCACAAAATTTTGAGAAAATGTTTGTCAACTTTCACCCACTTTTACTTAAATATTAAAACATATTTTAGCAATTTTTATATGTTACTCAGTTTTGATAATATGTTTTGTTTCGAATTACATTAAAAATATTATATGTCTATATATAAAAGTTTTATGTAGTTAAGGAAATAAATATTTTAGAGCATGATATTTTAGACTTTTTTTGTACATGCCGCTGTTGTTGTTGGTTTGTAAATGCCGCTGTTGTTTTTGTTGTTGTTGTGAAATCAAATGATTTTGGCTTTGCTGTGCTTTGTTTATTTATCGAGCAGCGTGTAAATGTGTGTGTGTGTACATTTCGTTTTGTTGGATCGGTCGGTTACTAGTTCGTTTGGAGGGGAACATAAAATGAAGGGAGGGGAGCGTGGACACTTGTGTGTGCTTGAAAGTTTACAGATCTTTGCTGTCGTTTGTTTACTTCTGCGAGCAGCGTGTAAATGCCTGTGTATGTACATTAATACAAAGGATTGGCGATGTATACGCTAACGTATTCTACGTCTGACCTATGCGCCCGTGTTATCTAACACAGGCTTGTTATTTTTTTTATACTAATCGGAGTTCAGTTGCGGGAGTTATGTCCCAAATATCCCTTACAACCCACTATTAAATTCATAAAAGATCAAATATTGGCATTATTATAATATATTTATCACTGCTGTGTACTCGAAGTTGCAGTCAGAATCTTGGAGTCGGTGTCTGGGATATTTGCCTGGAGTCGGAATTGAAGTTGTAAAAATGTGGACGAATCCAAATCCGTGTTTAGTGCCGAGACTGATATGTATTTTCAATGGCCGTCATATGTCGCAACATGTGAGTAACGTTGAAACTCAATTTATTTATATTACACTTGCAAGAAAGATATTTTAATCGATATTTCCTTCCGGTTAATTTCAGATATTTTTCATTGAATGAATCGTAACTTGAAAAAGTTAACATAAAGACAGCCAACATTTAAAATTCTCGCACGGGAATGTCCGCGCTGAAAAATTTGTCTTTTTTGTTGTTTGGATGCAAAATTTAACGTGTTTTTGCCTTTTCGCAAATATAATATAGTTGTATCCAAACACATTGTTTTTACTATTCAATGTAACACGTTTAAGACACATTGTGTCTTTGTTTCTTGAAAACTGGTGAAAACAAAAACATTGCAGACAATAAAGAAACAAAAAGCAGCAGATCTTCCACTGGCGAAAACAATGCTTGCAAACATATACATGGTTCCTGCAATGTGTTGCTGGGCCGATATTTTTCAGTGTGTATATATTGTAGGAAATAGGAACTATTCTTTGACAAAAATACAATTTCCTTAACGTGATGTTTAAAGGTATATCCCCATCTCGTCTGGATTAGAATTGCTTTTATTAGTGATTAACGATGAGGACGTGGAAATAGACTCTTATCTCAATATTTTCTTTATTATGTTTTGGGATCTAAGCGATAGTTTTACCATGAAATTGGTATGACCGTATCTAGGTGAGTGTTACGTTTCCCGGTTTTAACTTTAAATCATTTTTGATTACGTTCATGTTTGAACTAAAGAAGTATTGCCAGTTATCACTCTACGAGGGTTTATATATATTTCAGCTCCAGCAATAAAAACAATCATTTATCATTGGAAATGGTTTTATTGGTCTTCTAAATATTCTCCGTGAAGATTATGAATACACTTTTGCATGCGCTCGAACCAATTTCCGCAGCACATTCTCACCACTCTTGAAACAAAACATGGGTTTTGAACGGTTCAAGAGCTGCTTCGAAGCGTTGACCACGCAGTAAAAATAATTTATTAGGATCAAAATCAGGGCTGTACGGTGGATGACCAATCAATTCGACATGTTGAGTGCTCAAATAGCCCGTTGTCTCAGCTGATGTGTGAGAGCTCCACCTTCTCTTGTTGTTTTTCCTTATTTCTGCGAACACTGTTGGCAAATCGATGGTGGTATACCACTCAGATTTAACAGTCCTACGTTCCACTAAAAGTACTGTCGCCACATGACGGGTTACACCAAAAAAACGCGATCATCACTTCATCCACGTCATCATTTCTTCCACGAAGAGCTTTTGTTGGATTTAGCTCGCCTTGAACGACCCATACGGTCGATTGCTATTTTGTTTCGGACTCCTATTTTTTGTGTTTTTTTCAACATTTCTTTGCTGCAATCGACACTAGCCTTTTTTTGAGCATTCGTCAAATTATGTGGGATCCAACTAGAACAAATCATTTTCACGGCCCAATGAAAACGCAATATCTTCTTGATGCTTGTCATATTAATGCCCAAGGATGTTTCAATCTCACGGTATTCGACATGTCGGTCTTGCTTTATAAGTTCACGCACAGCATCGATGGTTTCCAGAAAACGAAAGAAGTTGGACGACCTTCACGAAATCCATTGCGAACGGCGTCGGAGACTGAACTGTTGGTACCAGCGATTTACAGCGGTTGTTGATGGTGCTTCCCACCAAACGTCGAAACAAGTTGATTGAGACACTCTTGCCTCAAGAATCAACGCCGAAAATTATAAAAAATCGTCGCTCGCAAATTTTTACGGGTTAATTCCATTTTTTGACCGAGATGAGGTTTTCGACACACTGTATATACTCGTAAGTGAAAACGGTCAATGTATGCTTATGCTAAAAAAAGATGAAAGCATGAAAGGTTATGTTGAAACTCAATCTTAAAATTTGTTATTTTGCACATAAATTATGTCTGATTAAATCGAAAACTATTTCTTAGCTCTACAAATACTTTAAACCTAATTATTTTACTTTTATCTTTACCTTATCCAATAATTGATTTTATTTACCAATAATACAACATTATGGGCGTTTTCGGAAATGCATTACTGCAGAGCATCTGATGCGCATCACGTTCGAAAATGCAACACTTTGCAACACTGCAAGAGTCGCATGTTCTAAAAGTAATCAACACAGCGTATGATGCGCAAACAAGTCGCAAAATGCGCAGTAGCAAAATGGCTGATGCAACGAATGAGTAAGTACGGAATTTGATATTAATTTATGTTTTTTTTTATAAAACTTACTATTTCATATTAAACCACAAATTAAATTTCACAAATTAATTTATTTCACAAATTAATTAATTTCACAAATTAAATTTATTAAAAAATTTTCCATTGAAATATTTTCGTGTTCGGAATTGCAAATCAAAATAAGCAACAATCAAGCATCTGCATCAGCTGATTGGCATCAGCAGTGCAAACGCATCACAGTTGCGCATCAGATGCTCTGCAGTGATGCATTTCCGAAAACGCCCTATCTTCTTATTTGTTCTGGAAATATTTCCAAATATTAGGTTTAATTAAGAAAGTTGAAGGTAACACTGTAGGGGATATGCATGGGCTGTCTAATAACAAAGGTAGCATAGATGGGCGTTTTAGAAATAAGCAGACACTTAACATCACGAATTGGAAAAGATCATCACCTTCCGTATTATATTTCCTTTAAAGTGATTCCATTTCTATTATCTATCTAGTTTAAAGAGCTACCTGAGATAATTTTTTATGGCAACGAAGGTTAATTGATTTTCGATGGTAAGGAACAGCCCAAACAAAAGCTGGCCGCTGCCGTAGGAAATTAATCCAAAGTGTCGGTTCGTCACAAATAAAGGCGATGGCAATGTCAATGTCAAAATATCGTTAAAAATCTCACATCTAAATTATATTTGTAAATATATAACGGAATAAAAATAAAAATCGCACTTCGATTTTTTTTCAATTCGATAATATAGGCACATTATTTTGAAAAGTGAATGATTGATAATTGTGTAGGAGATTCAGTAGAAATATTTATAGTAGACCGAAACGTTTATGACTCTATCTATCCAATTATGACGACATAAACTGTTATTGTCTGATTTCAATGATGAAAGTTAAAAATAATAAATATTTCTGATTTTTATAATATTTCTCCCTCCGTAGATAGCAATTATTTTCGAGATTTGTTATACGGCTCAGAAGTAAAAATCATTTCTGAGTTTTACTATGTTTTGTTTTCAAATAACAATTATTGAGTAATTTTTATTTCATCACAAATAGAAAAAGTCTGAAAATGATTTGTATTTTTTCTGAAAAAATTTAAGACTTTTATTTCTTCTAGGCTAAAATAAAAGTAGTTTGCATTTATCGGCTATACCGTTATTCCAAAAATAACCATTGCTCAACGAAGCAAGCTCACGTGCGAATTACTTGATTATGAGTTGGAGCTAGTGTATTCAAAACCATAACCGATTACCCGAATTCCGGCCGGTTAACCATACGTCGTTTTTTTTTTTTAAATTGATACTTTCGAAGAATCAGTTTCACCGGTTATTTAAAGTCGATTAATTAAAATTATAAACCTAAATAGTTATTCATAGCTCGCTGTGGTTACTGACCCCATCAGACAGACACAAAAGATTTTGCCAACGAATTATTTCGCCAATAATTTGCTGAAATAAGTTGTCCAAGGCAATAGAAGTAATATCTGTCAACTCCGATTTAGATGTAAGCTCCAGAATTAATGGCAACACAGGTAGTACGATATATTTGCAGAAATGCGTAATTCGATAAACAGTACACAATTCAAAAAGAACGAAAGGGTTTTCCAATAAGGCCTTGACATTTTTTTTCTAAATAAAACGCAGACCATTTGAGATATTTCCAAAATTTTATGATCGACTTGAAATACAATCAAAGCATTTATGATTGGAACTCGACCTCGTTCATATGGCCACTGCGGGTACGACGGCAAAGGTCGATTCTTTGGACCCAATTTTCGATGACTCGGTCACACATTTCGGCCGCTATTTCGCGTTCAATGTTTACCAATGATTTGACGAAGCCACAAAGAAAAAAGTCTAGAGGCGTTAAATCGCACGAACGAGGCGGCCAATTGACTGGTCAATTTCTTGAGATAACACGCTCACCAAACTTACTCTTCAATAGATCGATTGTAACGTTTGCTGTGTGGCTTGTGGCACCGTCCTGTTGAAACCGCATGTCGTCCAAGTCCATGGTTTCCAATTCGGGCCAAAAATAATCGGTAATCATGGCGCGATAACGATCGCCATTAATAGTAACGTGACAATCGTTATTGTCGACGAATAAATATGGCCCAATGACGCCACCGGCATACAAACCGCACCAAACAGTTATTTTTTGTGGATGAAGTGGTGATTCATGAAGCATTTCTGGATTTTCACGAAACTAACAACGCATATATTGCTTATTGACGAACCCATTGAGCCAAAACTGAGCTTCGTTTCTGAAGATGATTTTGCGATGAAATTCATCATCTTGGCGCATCTTCTTCACAGCCCAATCGGAGAACGTACGTCGCGTCAAATGGTCCATCGGCTTCAATTCTTGAGTCAGCTTGATCTTGTATGGGTGTAAACTAAGATTTTTACCCAAAATTGGCCATAGACTGGTCTTGGCGATTCCCAGTTCTTGAGAACGCTGTGGAATCGACTGATTTGGATCGATATTTTCGTCGCTTCGACTAACCCGTTGTCTCACTGGCACGGTAGCATCACACGATGAATACTCGAAAGTAGACTCAATTTTTGCACTATGCACTGTCTATTAGGTCGAGAATAGCGACCGAAAATTGGAGTTAACGCTCTTAAAAGTGCAGTCACCGACTCCGAATATCGCATATACATTTTTATAATTTGCATACGTTGTTCGATCGCGTACTTTACCATGAAGAAAATGTTGAGTTTACTGAAAAAAAGGAAAGTAACAGTTATTTCATCAGTGAAATAGCACGTTCACAAATTAAATTGAAAGTTGTCAAGTACCTATGGAAAACCCAATACATACAATTAATGTTTAGACCAAGATGTACCTATTATAGGTGGAAGCGTTAGATCAGCAGATATCCATTTTTGCTTGTCGTTGTGGTCCGACCATGTCAAATGTTATTTATACCAATTTCCAAGATATATCTAGTACAGATGCAAGCGTTAAATTAGAAGATTAAATTTGCATGCATGAAGTGGACTTAGGTATGACCATACAAACAGACGCCCCCCGTCTGGCCATAATTGACATAAGAGACAAATAATAGGTCAGTCGTAGTTTACCAATTATAATATATAGAACACTCTAGTTGTTGTAATAGAACCAGCCTCTTTACCCTTCCCTACCTTGATCTTAGTGGCTGATGTTTTTTTTTTTTACTAAGATCCCATAATCTCAGAATATTACCACATGACTACCTTACCATAGTAAGAAAACTAATAGAATGATTTAGGGCCATAATTACAACTTGCCAATAGCTAAAGTTAGGATGTAATCGGACAGATTATTAGATTTTCGTTATTATAAGCAAACTTTCGGCTAAAAGTGACTGGTAAGTGTCTAAGCTTGAAATATCTTATAATATAAACAAAATGGAAATATATAGTGACAGTGGATCTGATATTCAGCCTTGGAAAGAAAAACCCAACCACAAATCATCAAAACGCAAGTAAGTTTATCACCAAATAGAATATCGGGAGGTGATAGTTGAAACGAATTTTCCAAACACCTGTTTTCTGTTTTTGTGATTTTCTAACAGAGTTGCCATCTGAGCGAATTTAGTTGCAACCTAATAAAAATTTACATTGCATAGTAGTTGCATTGCGTAGTAAAGCGTAGTTCTGAACTCTAATTCAAAGTACCTTTTAACTTGATAGTAACCCTTAAGTTTGCCTTAATTTCAAGCGAAATTTTAAACTTTTCTGGGTGTACTTAGAGAACAACTTGAAATTGGGTTGATAAATATGAATAAAAATTATTTTGGTGACTTCAATTTACCTGAAGTTGAAGCTTACACTTGGCTTTTATTTCATACAAAGGATGGATAACAACATAAAAATTGGATGAACTTATTGTCGATAATGAAATTCCGCAATCGGTTGAGAGTGAGGGCTTGATTTAGAGTTACAAATCATACTGTATATAAAATTTAAGCGAGTATAGGCTGGCGAATCGAACGCAGCTATTATTGTTTTCACATTTTAAATAATTTTTGTTTGCAATGTTCATTTGTAGGTTATTTGTTTATGATGGACTCCTATGAAATCACGAAAGCTTACATGGAATAGGAAACGAAACATACAAACATGGATAAAGAATATTCGCAAAACCAAGCGCGAAAGAGGTGAATCATACATCAATACTTCGGGGAAACTCGTTGCAGAAAAGAAGCTCGAACATGTTGATTGTGAGTGTATGTGGAAATGTTTTGGCAAAATAAGCAAAGATGACAGAGAATCTCTAAAGAAGTCATATTACTCTTTGGATGAAAATGGAAAAAACATTTTATTATACAAAATACTAATTGCAATTTATGTAAATCAGGCGATGTTAACGTGTCTAGGAAAACAAACTCTTTCACATATTCTTTCCAAGTCAACAATGAAGTTGTAAGAGTGTGTAAACAATACTTCCTTAAAACTCTTTTCATAAGTCAAAAAACTGTATACAATATACACTTAAAAAAAGATAAAACGGCAGGCATACCTAAGGACGATGAACGTGGTAAAAAACAACAGAGATCGCATTGACAAAAATGACAAGGACATCGTTAGAAAACATATAGAATCATTTTCTAAAGCTGAGTCCCACTATTGTCGAGCTAAGACAAATAAAGAGTATCTATGCAGTAATCTTAACTTAGCAATGATGTATGACCTATACGTTGAGAAATGTGAAGAGCAAATTATTGATCCTCTAAAGCAATCAATGTGCAGATGGATTTTTAATACCGAATATAATATTGAGGTTTGGGCTTCTAAATCGGATAGATGCGATTTGTGCGAGGAATATAATATGGCTGTGAAGGAAGGCATATTATCAGAGAAATTGAATGAATAATATGACCGCCATGTGGTTGAAAAATCATTTATGAGAAAAGAAAGAAATTCAGACAGAGAAAGTAAGACTTTGACTATATGCTTTGATCTCCAAAATATTATATCATTACTAAAAGGAAATGTAAGTTGTTTTTACTATAAACGTAAATTAAACGTTTACAACCTAACTGCCCATGTTTCAGACGGAAATGTTAAAAATGGTTACTGTGCTGTTTGGCATGAGGGATTGTGTGGTCGAACAGGAAACGATATAGCCAGTGCTTTAGTAAAACTTCTCTCTAAAATATGTTTGGACTACTCAAATGTAAAAGATTTAATTTTATGGAGTGACAGTTGCGTACCGCAAAATAGAAATTCTTTAATTTCCTTTGCCATTGCATCGTTTCTTGAAAACAACACATTTGTTCGGACTATAACTTTAAAACATTCTACCCCTGGCCATTCATGCATTCAGGAAGTAGACAATATTTATTCAAACATCGAAAAATACTTAAATTGACTGAAGTTTGGTCAGCGGTGTCTTTGTTACGAGTTTTATTGGTAGCCAACAGAAAACATCCTTACCATATCATAGAGATGAGCCCCAGCGACTTTTTTGATTTTCAATCGCCAGCAAAAACATTAAAGTACAGTAATGTACCATTTACCAAAGTTTCTCAGCTTACTTTCAAGAAAAGTTGCATATTCGATACAGGTTATAAGCTCAGCCATGATTCCAAAGAATGGACAAATGTTTCAATACTAAAAAAACAAGTCACACGCCACTCTTTGACTCCGACTTTTCCGGCTACAAACAAAGCAAAATGTATGACAAAACTAACAAAAGACAAAGAAAATGATTTAAAAAGTATGTATAATTGGATGCCTTCCATAGACGTCGATTTTTATAACACACTTTTTAATTAGATGAACTCATTTGAAAGAGTAAATTTTAATTTTTATGTGTCAGAATGTTCTATGTGCAGGTTCACATTAAAGAGTATTTATTTTTTATGTTATATAAACTTTTTTTCACATGTGCTTTGCAATATTGCAATAAATGTGTATATTGCAATAAATAAATTAATAATTTTTATGCATTTATATTTATTTATTACAATTTTGTAATCGTAAATAAAAAGTTTGTATACATAAATAATTATTGCAAAAGTGTTAGGTTTGAGTTCCAAAAGGTTCTATCTGAAAGTAGAAAAGTTAATATTTCTTGTGTTTTTTTTTAACTTTTGATGAAACAAATTTTATATTCTAATAAAGAAATGAATTAGTTTGGGATTTCTTGTGTTCTATTTTTCATATTTATTATATAAATAGTATAGAAATAACTCCGAACTTTAAAAATGCTCTGCTGAACATTTTTGAAAAAGCCAGATAGAACCCTCTGGAACTCACGTCACGATATGTTAGATCGTTAGCGGCATTCATGCAAACGTGAAAGCCGAGAACTTTTGCTCAGCGCAAGTTTTCCTCGCACCGTTGCATGAGGCACTAGGTAAAGTTGCTCAGCGTAGTTGTGCTCAAAACCATATCAGCTGACCAAGATGGATACATAAGGTGGTAGCAGTAGCAATTTCATGTATTATGTATGTGTACTTTTTCTACTGTTATAGTGCTATCACCTTATTTATCCATCCTAGTCAGATGACAACGAAATGTCAAAATTTTACACGTTCTCTATCCCACGTTTGCGCAGCAAATTTGCCTCGAAAACTTTCCACTTTGGAGCAAGTCGCTTTGTATGGGAAATTTGTTTGTTTTGACGTTTGCTGTGCAAGTTTACGATGTTTTCGAGTTTACGAGGTTCTTTCGAGCTTTCATGAAGACCACTATTGTCTTTTCATTTAACATTTGTTGAATTATGTTGTGAGAAGACTTCTTCCTTAACAGCATAAGGTGTTGTTCATCCTAATGTATCTACATATGAATGTATGTACATATGTTAAAGAATGACTCAGCAATCTAAATTCTTTCTTAATATATAAGTATTAGTACTGCGGTTTTATGCAGAAAGATACTTAACATTAAAGACAATATGTTCGTTAACAGAGGCTATTTGTGATGTTACATCCGATACAAAAGCAAAATACTTATGTTAAGTTAACATCCTGAATTAATTTAGTAATTTTTTGTGATTCTGAGAATCAAAATAGGAGGCTGGATTAGATATCTAGTTATATATTTCTAGTTTTAAAACTGCAAGCTCCAAAACAAAATGCATAGTTTATATGGACTTAATCACGGCGGAATTGAAGAGAGAAAAGAATACATAGTTGTAAAATAAGAGCCGACTGGGATTTGCACTAGAATACGTTACAAAATCAAATATGAGGATAATTTGTCTGTCCTATGAACTTAAATTACATATAATTTGAGAGGTTATGTAATAAAAATCAATCTATTAGGTTTCAAATTTTCATACTGTGGAAAAAAATCATATAATCTAAATTTTTGTACGGTTTCTCGATAAAACCATCTAGCCTAGGGTTTCAAATTCTTCTAATTTTATTCCATAATAAAGGCTTTCTGAAATTTTTGTTTCTTGTTTTTCAATTTAAAATATGCCATTTTTTCTTATTTCAACCAAAATTTAGATTATATTTATATGCCAATTGAAAATTAAGCAAAATATTAGAACAATTTATTTCACTCACCTAATTCAGGATAATTACTGCAGAACTCCGAGGCCTCGTGGATCGGTGTAAACTCCTTCTGGTAATGATGTACGCTACTTTTCAAAAATTAATTAAATTTTGCTTATAATAGGAAATATTTATTATATTATATATTCTCCCTTTCTGACTTTTCTTAAGATAATGAAAAAATTCCATAAATGTAAAACAAGGAACGAGTTGTGCGTCACAGTCTTTTATAAGACTTTTGTAGTTTATTTTGCTCATATCAATTTTTTGATGTGTAAACATCTATACGCTGGGGGTAAAAATCTTTTTCACAATACAATCACAAATTTAGAGTAAGATGTGCGATGTAATCGTTAACCAATCGTAAAGCGTTATCAAATCGGTGTGAGCTATGTATGAGTGTATTAGTGTAATCATACGCTGCATACAATATACTCAACACCATCTAGTGTGCGATAGTAGCGACTAATTTTCACTAATTGTCGTACATTATGTTATCGTAGGCAAATGAAAAAAAAATAAATAAATGGTTTCCCATTACATCCCATGAAGGGATCGGGGAGAACTTCTCACAATCACTGAGCTGTGCGCTTTCCAGTTCTCACTCACAGATTGGGACCTACAGTTTTACACCGATTCCGAACGGTATTTTGAGAAGCTTTTTCATGGCTATATACTCGATAGTGTCGCCGTCACTATGCGAGGTGACCGCCGCCGAAAGAAATTTTAGGTGGTCAGAGCAGGGTTCGAACCCAGGATCTCATGTACAAGAGCCGCGCACACTAACCATTGCACCACCGACGGCCACAGGCCAGGGGGGCAAATGAAAACAAATAAATAAAATGAATACAAAAACATTTAAGTTTAATAACTTTTAAAAAGATTTTTTGCACTTTTAATAAAAAATTTACTAAAACAAAGCAAAATAAGGAAAACTAAAAACTAAACTTGTCAAATATAAGGAAAACTAAAAACTAAAAGTTTTCTTCATCTTTGAGATTGTCATTCATACTTAACAGCTGCATATAAACACCATCTAGTGTGCAATATTGGCTACTAATTTTCGAAAACCATTGCTGTAAAATAACATTACATTTTAGTAAACAGCTGATTAATAACTTGTCAACCGCAACAAATACAAAATAATAAAATATTTTACAAAACACCAAAAAAATTATAACTCAGAACATAAATTAATTCTAATAAAATTTCTATTAGATTCCAATATAAATTAAGATTATAACATATCTTCATTACGTACTGTTGCCTTACACTGAAGCTGGTGCTCGACAATTGGGTAACAATCTCCATCTTATGCCAATTATTATGGGTGGAGATTTTAATACAAATTGTGCAAACCCACAGTCGCAAGCTTTATCAAAATTTTTATTTGACGTTTTCCACTTGCATTTGAGCAATTCTCCACAAACCCTCACAACTAACAATTCCACTACTATAGATTCAGTTTTCCATAGATTTTTAAATACAATCGAGTCAAAAATTTATATATCTTATTTTAGTTACCATAAGCCAATATTAACTATTTGTACTTAAGGCATTTACCATAGATGGGCACTTTGCAGTAATACTTCAATTTCAGTAAAAATAATTCATTAACTAGTAAATTTTTGCTGATTACTAAAATTTTTTTCAGCAATTTTTATAAATTGCCTACATGATTACGATGAGGTGCATTGAATTTTCAGTTTACACATCTCCCCTGTGATCGGACTCACATTAATTTTTTTTTTTATAATTAGACGATTATATATTTACTTTTTCAATTCACTTTTCCTTATTTTTTTTGTATAAAAACTTCACTTTTCCGAATTCACAGTTCCACGGTGCTCTGTTGAAGTGCCTCGTGCGCGAACTATATTTGTTGAATTTGGCTTACATCGAAAAACTTTTACAGCCGACTGATGTTTTTGATTTGATGCACCGAATTTAATTTATTCCACATTTCTTGGCCGAGATGAATTTAGCAATTCCTGTAAAATATGGATATACATATGGTATGACGAGAAATTCTGAGAATTAGTACCGTTAAAACCATCAAACTTTACGATACTGATGTCAGATTTAAGATATCAACACCTAAAACTTAAGTGGAAACCCTCGTACTCTTGCAAGATATAATCATTTTATTGTATGTATCCGTTGTGGGCTATACCCACTTGTGCAGTAAATACAAAGACTTAGGTGTGTTTTATCTTAACTATATCCGCTCTCATACTGGCTCGTCCTTCTTATCCTCTATTGACCATGGCCAATACCTATCCTTTTAATGTTTCTTCTTCGTTTTTGTGAATATTTTTCCATACTTCTTTGCGTTTATGGACGAAGTAGATAGTATAAGGAACTTATAACTGTTAACATAGTTTTATTTTATGATTATCATATTCACCTATGACGTGTTCAATATTCCAAGTTTTCTACGTTATTCCGCTTTGCTTGTTGGAAAACTACGAGTTTCTCTTTTTCCTTTTATTTGTACATTCAAATCTCAATTCATAAATAAATATTGGTAAAATTTTTATGAAAATTCTCGAGCACATAAAAAAGTGTGGAATCGTTAAAGACAGAATATTAAGCAATTCCATCCAAGCAAGGACTTCATCCCAACGATGGAATAAGGGTTAACTCTACCTTTGGGATTACGTTTTCCTCGTTACGGTTGGATGTAGCAAAACTGAAATGAAATATAAATACCTATTCAGTTAAATGAACAGCATTTCAATGAAGTCAATTGTGTATAACATTTGAGATTAAATGATATTTCAACGGAATTACAAGCATAAGAATAAGCTGATGTGAATTCTCAACCGGTTGTGTTGTGCGTTAAAACCCCATAACGTCAGATATTTATTGATAAGGAAAAAATAAAACGAATAAAAGTTGGGGTTTATTTTTAAGCCTGTTTAAACGGGATTGCGGTTGTGTATCTTGGAAGTGAGATGCCGAATATAATGATCGCTATAAAAACTGCGTACAAAATATGTGTGCATTATGCTTTAATGGTGTTTTGATAAGCGATGTACTTCCAATACTCTTACCCAAGTACCCTTTTATAATCCGCATTGTTACGACAAAATTTTTTTGTTTATCAGCTTCAAGTGACAATCATTTTGAGGCCGTACCATAAACTAGGGACTATTCGGTGCAGGTCTGGTTCCTTTTCAATCCATTCCCATGCGCTGAAAAATCGGCCCAGCAACGTTTGAACAGCTGGTTTTTGTTTGTTTGTTGTCTGTTCCGTTTTTGTTTTCGGCAGTTTTCAACAAACAAAGACACATTTGGGTCACAATAATATATCGTCGCTGCGCTGCGAATGCAGTTATGTGTTTTTGTTAAATTTTCAGGAAAGCAAAAAAACTGAAATTTTGTTGGAACATTTGTTATTGTTTCTTTGTCTTTGCTAGTACCATACACTTCAAAGTAGATGCAAATATCAGCAAAGAGCTACGTGAGCGTCTATGTAAATATAAATGGTTTTCCATTGATCAATAAAAAATTTTCGACGGATAAAGCTTAAACTTTTTATACCCTCACCCATAGGGATGGGGTTATATATAATTTAATACTTAAAAAAATGTAACACATAAAAGTAACCATATTAGACCCTTAGTATCTTTGGACGAAATTCGTTTTAGGACTTTTTAAGGCGTTTGAGCCATGTCCGCCTGTCTGGCTGGCTGACTGGCTGGCTCGCTGACACATTTAGTAGAAAATCAATCATGTTTCCTCTAAAACTTTTTCTGGTAGATGTGATTAGCTTCAACTCAAACATTGGTTCTGTAAATATCTATTTAATTGAAGAAAATGGGCGGTTTCGACACGCCCATTTTGGTACCTCCCATACGCGATCAGTCGCGTGAAACTTAATGAAATTATGTTATAGGCTTCGTGTCGTCAAACGCGAATCACGACGTAAGACAAGGGTGATTTTGCCCCGTCCTTCCAAGATAGGTTGTGCGGCCGGCAGGTTGTTCGGCAAGATAACTCCTACAAATCCGAACCAATCTTTATGAAGTTTGGTACTAGATAAAATTTAGTCAAATGCAGACAAAAGTTGGGCGGATGACCGGTTGATCGACACGATAACTCTCGTAGACTACAAGCGATCTTAATGAAATTCGGTACTCGGCAATGTTTTCCTAAAACTTAAGATTAACTACTGTCCACTAGTGAGGTGCGATTCAGCGTATTTGAAGAACCGGTTCTATCGAGTCCGGTTCCGAGAAGAACCGGGTATTTGGACCGGTTCCGGTTCTAAGCAAATTACTATCCTAACAAGGCTTAGGTGCTTAAGTTATTATAAGAATATAAAACTTGATTAAAAAAATAAACATTTTCATACCCTCATCCAATGTTTAACACTTTTGGTTCCTCTGAAACCGAGTCCTATTATAGTGGAACCGTTTTACGGTTCTTTTCAACTCGTTTTTCAGTTCTTTTAAAATAGGGTTTCTATCTTTTTGACACCGTTTTCTGTTCTTTTATACTCAGATTTCGGTCCGTTACGAACCGTTTTCGGTTCTTTACGAGCAGTTTCGGTTCATTTGAAACCGTCTATCGGTTCGTTTGAAACAGTTTTCGATTCTTTTGGAACTTGTAAGCGTTGGTCCGGTTCTGCAGAACTGGGTCCTTGATTCTGTGCATCAGTACTGTCCACACCCATTTTCTTACCTCCCATACAATAGTTGGGCGGCTTTCTGGCTGGCCGAATCGATATCGCACGTATACCACAACCGATGTTTACAAAATTTGGTACTGATCAATATTTTGTGTAATAGTGTGTAAAACAGATGAACAACTTCGCCGTGCCCATTTTTGTACCTCGTATATAAATATTGGGCGGACAATTGGTCACGATAACTCCCCATAATCACTTAGGGTCGTAATTAAGTTGGGTATTGAATTATATTTAGCGCAATGCCACTCTGATATTGAATATTGGCACATTTATGTACCAATATTCAATAGAACTCGGTCGCAATGGATGACTTCGGGTGAGGGTATGTTGAAGTCGGTTCACCCGACTGAAATTTCTGTACTGATTGATAAAATACAATACAATATTATCCTCTATCCTCCAATATTATCCTCATCTACACCTATAGAACGGTTGTTTCATAGCGTAATGACGTCTAGAGCTGCCATTGGTGTCATCTGACATTTCCTTTCACACTATTCGTGGTGTGGGGGTCAGTGTGATAGAGAGTTATTTGACGTAAATTTTTTATATTCAATTTCAATATCAATTTAAAATTTTATTTATCCAAATATAATAATAAGTCTCTTCGTGTAATGAGGACGTTGGGTATCTCCAAGGTTTGTTTTTTTTTTTTTTTTTTCAAAATATATTTCTATCAACATTACAAGTTTAAAAATACATATAAATTTTAATAGTATCATAGCTTGAGATATAACTTAAATTAAGTATTGCAACAATTTGGAACTTATTTCTGTTAAGATAGGTAGCTTATAATAAAATAAAACAATTTAGGGGAAAAGATAGAGGAAAAACCCCATTTTTAGTTAATTAGAAAAATTTGAGTATTTAATAACTTCTATAGATTTCATTTCTGAAATAATAGAAGGAAGTTAATAATTCAAATTTCTTAGGATTTCGTGACGTGAAGATCTGTTTCGATCTTCGAATCTTTGTGAGAGATTTGAGGTTATGGTATTTAACATATCTTCCTTGAAAACGCATGTGGAGATGAAAAGTTGAATATAATCTGCTTAGATTATAGATTATCTTAAGATTTTTATTTTGGATTATTTGAAGTTTTTTCAAATATGTTTTGGGGCAGATCTCTGCCCATACTTGGCATCCGTAAGTCATAATTGGACGAATGCACATTTTGTATAGTAAAAGTTTGTTCTTTGTATTCAGCGTAGATTTCCGATTTAGTAGAGGAAAAAGTGTTCTTCCACATTTTACAGCTTTATCGCATGTATGTAATACATGTTCTTTGAACGACAAACGATTATCCATAATGATGCCAAGATATTTTATGGAGGTTTGAAGGGGAATTACGTGTCCTTGTATAGTAAATAGAATGCTAGGTATTCTCTTTGGTGACTTATTAAAGGGAAAAATTATTGCCTGTGTTTTTTCTTGATTTATTTGAATTTTCCATTTTGTCAGGTATTTTTCAACATGCGCGAAATTTTTACTCATATTTTTTACAATGGCATTTGAGACTTTTCCGCTTGAAACTATAGCTGTGTCGTCGGCATATAAGGCCAATGTTGAACCTTTTGGTGATTTGTAGTCAGATGTATAAATAGAATACATAATTGGTGATAAAATTGAACCTTGTGGGACACCCGCTGCTATATTTCTTGAACACGAATGTGTTGAGTCTATTTCTACCACAAATGTTCTGTTTGTCAAGAAACTTTTAATAATTTTTTGAATATAAATTGGATATCCAAAGGTTTTAAGTTTATAAACAAGGCCATTGTGCCATATTGTGTCGAATGCTTTTTCTATATCTAGAATAATAATGCCGGTACTTTTGCGCTGAGATTTGTTCGATTTCACAAGATTTACAATTCTCTTTATTTGGTGTATCGTAGAGTGTTCCTTCCGGAAACCAAATTGTTCTGTCTTTAAAATGGAGTTTGATTCAGTAAACTCTGTTATCCGTCTTAAAATAATGTTTTCAAACACCTTATCCAAACAGTTCAGCATACTAATGGGGCGGTAGCTTGTTGTGGACTTTGGATTCCTCCCTTGTTTTAATATTGGAATCACTTTGGCCTTTTTAAAAATGTCTGGAAAATATCCGTTTTTTAAACACCAATTATAAACTTTAGTTATAATATTAAAAATGGAATCTGGCATATTTTTGAGAATAATTGGTTTAATGCCATCAATCCCTGGAGCTTTGGTGTTTTTTAATTGATTTACATGAAATCGTACTTCTTCCACAGATGTTAACTCGTTGTCTATATTTTCGTGTAAACACGTATTATCTAACCAATCACAATATTTTAACACTTTACTATCATGTGGTGATATTTGATTTCGAGTAATTCCATGGGAATCTTCAAAAACTTTTGAGATAGTGTTTGCCTTTATTTCATTGTCGTAAACATCAGCGCCATCTATATTTAGCACTCCAACTTTTGCCTTTTTTCCTTTTACAGCCCTAGACAACAACCAGAATTTTTTCTTGCCAGGTGGCAACCCTCGAAGAAAATTCGACCAGCTGTTGTTTCTGTCGTTCAACACATGATAATCAATCAACAAGTCCAGCTGTTTTAGTATACTTGTCAGTGTTCTTCTTTCTGCTAAATCAATACTTCTCTGGAATTTTCGAAGATATCTCTTTCTTTGGCCAATTAAATACAAACTTGTATGACGTAACTTTTTCTGCCATGTTTCCACCTCTCTCATTGGTATTAGTTCGGAAGACTTCTGGAGAACTTTTGTAGTTTTTAACAAGACATCTTCAACATTGGTTTGTGTTATTATTGCAGTAGGTAAATTTAAGTTTTTGACCTTAACATCTACCCATTTCCTTATAGCAATCCAGTTTGCCTTGTTGTACTGAGGGACCTGTGCCGGCTTGAGAACAATGGATCCATAAATGGTGCATTTCATTGGCACATGGTCGGAAACTAGAATACCCGGATGGGTTTCAATTTGAGATACCGACAAGTTGCTGTTTGTTATTAGCAGATCGACTACCGAGGGTAGTGTGGGTGTCATTTGTTGTCCGAATCTAGTGAAGCAGCTTGGATAGTAAATGTAATAATTTGATCTAATTTGATGATTGTAAAGTCTATTGCCAGCTCTATTGTTTCTATGACAATTCCAGCTAGTGTGACTAGCATTAAGGTCTCCGAAAATAAAGAAGTCGTTTCTTGTTGCTGTTATTTTTTCTAGGTCGTCGATGAAACTTGATGAATATTTTGGACAGTAAGCTGAGGTAAATCTTATTTCACGATTGTTTACATAGATAAAAATGGATATATTTTCAATTGTAATCGTTTTGAACTTTGGAATACGTTGGTGAGGAATATCTCCAAGGTTTGTTGCATGATACAAATACAAGGTAATAGCGTCAGCCCATATGATTTCCTTTGTTTACATTTCATCGTACCCAGTAAATGTCAAAGTTGTTTGTGTGAGTGCGTTCTCTTTTGATTTCATCTATCTATGTTCACAATTGTACATGGATGTGTGCATTTTTATCAGCTGATTTTGACAATAACTGGGTACGGAAATTACAACAATGCTAATGCTACTACCTTCTATTTGTATCATGGTTTGTTGTATATAATTTTCCAACATTTATCGGGACCATATAGGAGATGCATATGATAGACATGGTCTTATAACGGATTTAAAAATAAGGTTCTTATTTTTCTGGTTTAAGAAAGAGCCACAACGCACGGATCGCTTTTAGCGCCTTGACACATGACGAGTGGATTTGTTTATTAAACAAAAGTTTTATATCCAAAATTACTCCGAGGTACTTAACTCAATTTTGAATGTTGCTGTAGTTTCCTTCAAAACGTAGTTGTCGAGATGGGGTTCTCTTTGGAGATTTGTTAAATGGAAAGATAATGCACTGAGTTTTAAGGTGATTGATTTTGATTTTCCATTTTGTGAATTACCTACTGCATACTTTAAGACTCTGTTCATATAGTTTTGATGAAAAACTGTGAAATTTAAACGTATTTTGGACTTTTTTGTTATATTTTATTGTTATATATATTTGTGGTATATTTACACAAAAATTGTAACGCACAAATCGAAATGCCGTTGCTGATTTATTATTGGATGGTTTGAGTAGTTGCCTCTATCTGGTATTATTAAAGCAGTACATTTCAACATTCAACCGCCCATCTGCAAGTTGGAGATGGACAGTTGGAGTATCTATACGTCATTACTCTATGGGAAGTATTCATTCCCAGGGATTGTGAATTATTCCAGAAGACAACAACTCAGCGATGTACATTTTGAAATGCTTGTTTTTAGAAAACCTAACAGCGTATACGATAGTATTATATATCAACGGAAAAAATTAAACGTTTTTTTAAATTATTTTGAATCAATCTTTTTGCGTTGATTGCATATATTCCTCATTAAAATAAAACACACTTTGATTCGCGTTTAAAATAAACTTTATTACTAGCTTGTGGCCGCTTGTTGCCGAGCCGAGCCGACTGACGCTTTTTGGAGAACCAATGCGAGAAAACTGGTACTATACAAATTAGCGCGAACAGGTCATAGTGGGCGCCGAGCTGGCCAGAGCGCAAAGCTGATTGAGTGCGAGAAAACAGTTCCAAAGGGTATTTCAGCGCCGAAAACATTGTTTATGTCATGTTGTTATGATTTCAACTTGTTTGGAAAACATAAAAAAAATTAAAAACAAAAATTTAAGCGGTCACCTCGCATAGTGACGGCGACACTATCGAGTATCTAGCCATGAAAAAGCTTCTCAAATTACCGTTCGGAATCGGTGTAAAACTGTAGGTCCCAATCATAGAGTGAAAACTGGAAAGCGCACAGCTCAGTGATTGTGGGAAGTTCTCCCCAGTCCCTTCATGGGATGTAATGGGAAACCATTTATTTATTTATTTAAATAAAACATGCAATCAAAAAATTAAAAAAATAATAAAAAATAAAATAAAAATTAAAAAACGAAATAAAAATTGAACAAAAAAATAAAAATTCAAATAAATACTAAAACTTAAACAAAATTATAACAAAATTAAAAAAAACTTATAAACAAAATTTAAAAAAAGGAATAAAAGAAGTAAATAAAATACACAAAGCGACTTCTCCATACAATTTGTGCTGCTTATATACATTGTACATAGTTGCATTTCATAAGTAGTATTAACATATCCGTTGATTTCAAATATCACATCTGTTCAGTAGTGTTGGAAAGTGTGAAATTATAAATAACAGGGTTGTATTATGATTGACAAAGTGTCGAAAATAAACGTTAAATTCAAAAGGTAATTCTAATAAGTTCATTGAAATGTAAACTAAAGGGTAATTAAATGGTATTAATATGAGTAAGGAAATAAGTCTAGAATGTGCTGGACTGCTACAATTTTTTTTAAAATTAGTGGTTGTACATTGGTTTTTAACAACCAGTAACTTTTGTCAGTAATCAGTACAAGTTTTACTTGTAATGCAAATTAAATTTCAGTTTAAGTAAACATTTATTATTACTGCAATTTTTCCAGTAATCAGTAGAAATTTACTGGTAATGCAAACTAAATTTCATAGTCGGTAAAACTTTTCTGATTACTGATATTTGGATTGAGGTTAATATATACTGCAGTGTGCACTTGTTTAATAAATATTAACCATCGTGTTTGCAATGGCTAACTATTAGGTAAACGTTTTCAACATTTTCAAAAATCTTCCTTAGTGTGGTAACATTTCTGCTATAAAAGGATTCTAAGATACGATGATTGGCTTCTTGTTGCAACGAGTTTTGTCAACATTTTTGTAAATTTTGGCTAGTTCGTCAATTTTTTTTGCTACCTCAAATTGATTATTTTTGTTTTTTCGAGAAGAAAAGTTTCAATATACATATATAAAATTTTCTGAACATAAATTTATTATTTATCATATTACTCAAACGATTAAATTTGACGAAACGGATCCTTTCCTGCATAAAAGTTGGGAAACAAGTCATCAAATAATGGCAAACAACGCTGGCATTACACCAGAAAATGCTCCTAGAACATTTCCGGAATCACTCTTCAAGTTGATAAGACTCTTACCACACTAAGGAATATTTTTGAAGAAACTAAATACCTCCTCAAATAGTTCATCTCCTCTTGCACCCAAGCATCCATTACGATTCCATATTGGCGCCTCATTGTTCACCCATTTTATGTATTCTGTGATCACTTTAACCCCAGCTTGAAATAAAGTGTTGTAATCAGGAAAGCGAAAATGCCATTCAATATTTAGCTCCTCGAAATATTGTCATATGCCCGTTCCATCATGCGTCCTACAGTGTATAAGATTCATCGATCTCTGCCGACGAGAAAACCTTCCCCTATGACTTTCACACTCTTGGTTATATTATTTTGTTTTGGAATGTGGTCGGTTCTCCATTCCATATATCAAAAGAAATATGAGAATTGAAATTTTTTCGAAATAGGGAAGGGTGAAGAAATAACTAAATGGCCAGAAGACGGGCTTAATGTCAATGCTCATATGTAACTTGACCAAACATCCCGCTTTTGGCGCGATTATCCTGCTTTTCGACGTCTTATTCCGCCTTGGATTCCAATCCCGCTTTTTGCAGAGAAGTACTGCTTTATTACGTTTTTGTCTTTAGAACTAGTGTAGTATAATTTAGCTTGTGAGTTATATTGATTTGATATAAAATTGTCACCAGTCACAACCAGGAGTCACAATTCGCATTGTCAGACGATCGTACTTCATCCTCAGGGGCTTAGTTGTAAGCTCCGGATATCTGTTCAAATAATTGAACTGAAATAATTTGATAGGGTTTTTGTCGATTTTGCTTCACATTAATCTGAGATATCAAATTTTTTTTGCGCCGCATGGGTCACAAAGCTGATGGAATATTTGAACAGATCTCATAACAAACTAATTTCAAATTACACTGGAGTCGCCGACTTCAAATTCCGGTTAAGAATAAAATATTTCTTATTATAATTAGTTAATTTTGTGTGGCTTTTTTATCTATATTTTATGTTTAAATCTAATTTAATCAATTTTTAAATTTTCTATTTTATTATTTTTATTTACAATGTTATCTTATTTGTAAAGGAATAACAAAATCCCGCTTTTGGGGTCTCAAATCCCGTTTCCTATCAAAAACAGTTGGCCAGGTTACTCATATATCATTCATATATGCATATTTTATATTCCGGAACAAGTTTCTAACACAATAATGAAACATACGAGGCGAATCAATAAGTCCGTAACTTTTCGAACTTCCCTAGTAGTTATATGAAACGCGACACTACTCCCATCAAGTACCACCTGCTAATATACTACTGTCAAATTTTGAGCAAGTGCCGTCATTTACTTTGCGTTTAAGAGCTGTTCAAAACATACAACCTCGTGCATTTTTTTAAAAATGGAAAAAAGTTAATTTCGAGTGCTCATTAACCATTATCTCTTGCGAAAAAAAAACCGTCAATCAAACCAGGGAAAAGCTTAATAAACACTATGGGGACTCTGTACCATCGATTTCAATGGTAAAAAAAAGTGGTTTACTGACTTTCGTTGTGGTCGCACTAGTACAAATGACCCGAAAATGTCGAAAAAATCCATGATATGGTGTTGGCCGATCGAAGTAAAAGTGCGTGAGATTTTTGATTCCATAAGCATTTCATATGGCAGTGTGGTTTCGATATTAAATGACCAGTTGGGTTTAAGAAAGCTGTCTGCAAGGTGGGTGCCGCGTTTGCTCTCCATTGACTATAAACGCACGCAATGGCAAAATTCCATGAATTGTGCTACGAAATGGTACGTCATCCGCCATATTCTCCGGATTTAACCCCTAGTGACTATTTCCTATTTCCAAACCTAAAGAAATGGCTCGGTGGAAAGAAATTTAGCTCCAACAATGATATTATTGATCAAACAAATGCCTATTTTATGGACCTCGAAAAATCCTATTTTTTGGAAGGGATAAAAAAATTGGAGAAGCGTTGGACTAAGTGTACTAAGCAAAGAGGAGATTATGTTGAAAAAATATTTTTTTGTTAGCAAAAAAAGTCACGGACTTATTGATCAGCCATCTCTTCAAAGCAAAAATGAGACAATATTCATCGAAGCAACTTATTCGTCACAGTGATGCAACTTTTGTGGTTAACGAAGGCATTTTAAATTTCGTTAAAATCAGGTTCTATATGTAACGTCTGAGGGCGATAGACCAAGCCCGTGCGTACTCGTGTTACATATTTTTGGTCCACTTGTTACAGTACATTTTTACATTGGATCCGAACGGCATTTTGAGAAGCTACGCCAAGAGGCCGTGGTCGGAAGAAATCTAAGGTGATCAGAGCAGGGACCGAACCCACGTTCTCATGTACAACAGGCGCGCATACTAACCGAGGGCAATTGTTAATGTTACCCCGACTTTTTGTCTATAGGGGCGCATTCAAATATTTGTATTTGTGTAATGTGGATTGTAACCCTCAATAAATTTAATTTTTGAAGCTTAAAGGGACAAAGTTGCACAACAAAATCATATATAAAAACCTAGCTTTTAGTTAAACTCAATGATTCTAATGATCAGATCTGAAATTTAGTTTTTACAATCATTTATTATTGTATATATTTTATATTCCCCGGATTTCGTTCATTCCAAAAAAAAAAAAACTCATACTATTTATATTTACGTACACAAAACAGAAAAAAAAATTTGAACGAAACTAATCGATCTAGCATCATGGGAAATTTGCATTTGTCTACATTTCTGTGAGCGTGTCGAGTAACCATCTACCATTATCCTTGTAATTTGCTTGTAGACTTACCACTTAAGTTTGAATGTCACTCCTAAAATATATGATAGTTATCACAATGTACCAAATTGACTAGTATAAATGAAAAATAATTTGGGCTCTACGATAACTTTAGTAGTAATATTTTGTTAATTTAGCTCAGCTTCGCCCATTTTAAACCGCGTTGCAAAAAGATTTGAATGACTATGGACTATGTTAACTTGGGTCCGCTGAACTCAAATCCGTGGTCAGAATTCCGGTATCTAATATAATTTCGCCGATATCGTCTGTTTAAGGAGTCGGAAAATTCACATTTTGTAATTTTTCCGACCAGAGGCATCTGGTACTTCAAAAAAATCTATTTGCAGCTTTTTCTTCAAAAGTAATTTATTTTTCAAAAATAGTTACTTTAATGTGCCTTATATAATAAGTCTAAATATAACGGGTTGTTCCACACCCCCTAGAGCCCATAAATGTGCGGGAGTTTGAGTAGTGTTATTATTTTTTGGAAGCCAACAAAATTTTCTATAGCACTGCATCATTGCGATTTGAATCTCGTATACATTGTCATAGCAAAAAATTTGGTTGAAAGTATCTATTTGAAAACTCGAACAGTGATTCAAAATGGGTTGATGCAGGGCTTTGTTTCTGTTCCATTATATTTAATTTTTAGGAATATGAACATTCTGAAATTTCAGAATGATGTGTGAAACGCGAGACAAAAATTTGTAATGCACAAATTGTTCGTCAACTGCGCTAAAGATTGTTTAATACGCAATTTATCACCTAAAATCGATGTCGCGACCTTTTGTAAAAATTGTTCTGGGCTACTGCAATAGAACTGCTTTCCTCAAATCTACTTCCGCGCATATCGTGCCCAAAATACATTATCATAAGCTGCCTGTTACCAGTTGATGAAACTAGGGAAATGCGGCATCAACTATATAATACTGATCAGCCTCATACAAGATTTAATTACATATTCTTCCAATTCGCACTGAAATAATTTCACTGACATTATTTGACTTTATTCCCATTTTAAAGCATTTCATCAAGCAGTGTTGCGTCTTCATATAACGCGTTTTTAAAAACAGGAGATGTTAATTTCGTAGTATTTACTTCCGTAGTCATCATTCCGAAAGAGTTCGTTTTACCTTCTTCGGATTACGATCGATTTCATTAATGCCCAAAAGTGTTAAGATCCCTGGTTTTTCGGATTTGGTATGGCAGCCTCATGCATGTCCATATGTCCGTATTGTCAGCTACACATGCAAATATGCTAAGACCAGTTTTACACATTTTTCATGAGGAAGAAATCACTTTCTAGCTTTTTCTGTTTTAAAGTTTTTATCGTTCTGTAAATGCAGGAATCGCTTTTGTTTGCTCCGCTTAAACACCAATAACAGCCTGATTAAATCAAAATACACGAGCGAAGTAATTGAATATTTTTGGATATGCTAGGTAGTTATGATTTTTTGTGGATATTTTCTTATAAACTGATTTCTATTGTTCTTTAAAATATTAAAAATGTTATTGTTAAAGAAAAAATATCAATATTCCACTAGTGTTAAATTAAGAAATAAACACATTTATTCTAATAATATTAAAAAAAAATTATCTGTCAATAAATAACATTGTTTAATCACATAACTTATGCTGCGTATGAAGTAGGTAAATTAAGCCACTCATGAGGTAATTCATCATAATATTTGAGGTGGTCTTGGGTAAAGTTGATTTTAAGTATTTTAGGTCTTCGTATTTTTTTTGCAGTTATTTTTCTTCTTTCTATGTAGAAGTGCTGCAAGTTTGAAAACTCCAAAGTTTTTATACTTTTATTTATTTTTTGGGGTAAAGTCCTCCAGTCATCAGAAAATCTGAGTTAAAAAAATATTTCGCCATTTGGAGTGTATTTCATAACACGAATATCCGTCACTTTTGCATCGCCTTTTCCACGACCAGGTGGAATACTTTTACAAAATCCAAATACTTTACATCGTAGGGTTCGGGCTTTTTACGAGCTGCTTTGCAAATCCCAATGTATTCAGCAGGGACATCAATGTTAGTATTTTTCAAAGCACGTTCTATAGTTGAGTGGACACTGTCTGCTTCCATTTGGGTGTGATCATTAGGGTGATGACTTTTTGATTTTTTTTCTCAAAAATTATTTTCTGTTACACGAATGAATGAACTTTTGCCTATTAATGACTAAAAAAATGTTTATTCCACTTAAATATTGAAAAAGGTCTCGCACAAACAAATTTGAAATAATATTTTTGTAAAAAAAGTTAAAATTTTTTCTTTTTTTTAAATCATATAAATCCAAAACGGAAAAAAGTGTCAAGTCTTATAACTTTCACGAAAAGCCACATAACCTATGAACAAAATGAGACATTGATCATAGAAATCGATTAACATCTTTCGTTTTAATTTACAATTAAGTGAAGGTATCTCATTTTGAATCGAATGTATCTCTTTGGAAAAAACGTTGACGACTTTTTTATGATTCTCAGAATTAAAGAAAATTAGAGAGAAACAAAAGGTTATGCCATTTTTATGATTGTGGTAGGAAACTAATAAACTCTCCTAAATTTATGCTGAATTGCTCTTCGGGTTCTTTTATGGTAGCTAATCGGTTTACATTCAATTTAAGGGGTAAAAGGAAAGCGAATTTTTTTATTGATATGTGTTTTTAGGGTAGCCATGTTAGGATGATTTTTTTTACAGAAACCACATTTATGGGCGATTATTATTTTGAAAGTTTTGAAAAATTTACAACGCACACGTGCTGAATCAGGTATATAGCCACCGTAAAAAAAGATGCGCCCATTCATAAGTACCTGTCAGTAAAATATTGAAAAATACGTAGTATAAATAGGTGTTCATTGATCGATTTGTGTCATTCAACAAGTGGCGACGATCACGAAGAGTACAAGTAGTTAAGTTTTTTAAAAGTGAATAGTGAATTATAATTAAGGTCTTTAATAACGGCAACGCCTTTTCCATTTAAGTAGTTGAGTAGAATACAACATGTCATTCAAGAAGAGCTTTTCTAACACGGAGAAAAACAACGAAACCTGGACAAAGAACCTAGTCCAGTTTCAAGCGCCACACAGTGTACGATTTTGATATGATGCCAACACTAAATCCTAATTTTTTGTTGTTCTATTTCGTTTTTTCAAATATGGAGTATGGTAGTAGGCTACCTAATCATTATAAAAATAATGATTTCAAAACGAAAAAATTGTGTATGCAGATTATAACAGTACTGTCAATATCAAATATAAATAGTGGAAAACACCTGAGTATGAGCTGGGAAATATTCATTAAAGTTTAAATTCTGATTGTGCAGATATTATACAATATTTCTTGGTGCGGTTTTTATTTAAAAGAAAAACTATTTATAATTCCATATTTAAATATAAATCAACGAAAACCGTATGTTGTTTATATATTTCTCATAAATGTTAATCAGGTTTTAATAATTTAATATGAAAAAATCCAGAATACTTTCTAGTCTGTATCTCCTAAACACGGGAGAGTACTGGGGCGAAAGTTTCGTCAAAATAATCTGGAAAGTGTTCACAATAGCTGTAACTAAAAGAATTTTGCAGCCGTTTGCTTCCCCAGAAATTCTTGAAGCTTTTGGAAAATTGCCACTACGATTACTCACCGTCATTTGTTCGATTTGTGGGTTGTAACACCGAATACAGGCCGATGCACTAGGCTTGTTGATGAAGTATCAGACAATCTTTGTAGCGGTTCTAGATGCGCAATAGATTATGACAAATTAAAATTATTTTGCAAGGGTTTGTGAGAACATTTTGCTAGCAGGTGGGCTAAGGCCTATCGAGCAAAGTCAAGATTTTATTCGGACCACAGTGAATGGCTAGCATCGAAAATAAATACATCGTCATTTGTTAATGTTTCAAGCCCAAATGATACTGCTGGGAGACCTGTAAAAAGCTTTACCGATTGGCCAAAACAAAAGAAAGCGATGAAATTATGTGAGAGTGTATGCGAAGATCAGCTGTTTATGGCAGCTGAAACAAAACTTCGTTCAACAGGCAAACGTAACTCAGCAGAATTACTAAAATAATTATTTAAATCGTCTGCAGAGAGAGGTAAATGTGTCAAATGGGATCTAGAATCTTTTCTACTGAAGCGGTCGCAATGATAACACTGGTTTACAGCCAAAAAATACCAAGAACGCCACATGCCTAGATAAGTTAATTGGGACCTCCTGAACACGAAAAACGCTGTAATTTTTTTTTCCTAAGTACCGATTTTTAGATAACGGTACTTTTGTGTTTATCGGTGTATCATCCCACTCAACCCCTTGTGGAGCCCAACTGAAAAGGCCGATCGAGATATATGGGATATCGTTAAAACGGTAATTGAATGCCCCTTCCGTCGATATGCTGTACATTTCTCTCTTATAAGAAATGACCGAGTAGTGGCCCCTCAAAGTTCAAAATTTGGTGTTTTTTAACGTGTTTTTCAAACATTTTCATTTTTATTTCGTTTTTCTTCTACTTTATAGTGAAGATCTGGAATGTTTTATTTTTTAACCATATAGTTTATTTAGCTACCAACATTTTAAGCGTAATTTGAAATAAAGGCTTTTTTTAAGCATTTTGTGGAACGACAATATTTTCATTTTCATTGCCCACACACCATATTCGGCGTCCATCAGTTTTAATACGAACATTTTCATCTTAGCTATGTTAACTAACAGTAGGCAGACATAGGGGTGGCAACCCACTTCATTTTGACGTTTATTTATTTATTTTTCATCAGATTTTGTTCAAATTACGCTTAAAATGTTGGTAGTTAAATAAACTACATGGTTAAAAATAAAACATTCCAGATCTTCACTATAAAGTAGAAGAAAAACGAAATAAACTCGGTCATTTCTTATTAGTGAGAAATGTATAGCTTATCGACGGAAAGGGCATTCAATTACCTTTTTAACAATATCCCATATATCTCGATCGGTCTTTTCGGTTGGGCTCCACAAGGGGTTGAGTGGGATGATACACCGAAAAACACAAAAGTACCGTTATCTAAAAATCGGTACTTAGGAAAAAAAAATTACAGCGTGTTTCGTGTTCAGGAGGTCCCAGTTAACTTATCTAGGCATGTGGCGTTCTCGGTATTTTTCCAAAGTTAAAATTTGTAAAGCAGTGTAATAGACACTGATTTATCTGTGCATCAATATAATTTGCTTTAACTTGCACTAACTATAAAAAAACCTTTCCCCAAAATGCATTGCTTTATCTTGAATAGTTTTAAAGTTATGGAATTTAGTGTTGCTACCATATTAAAATCGTACACTGTGCGCCATCAAGAAGAGGCAACGTGGCAATTGTTGAAGCACCATTGCACGGAGGGAGAGGATCGGTCTAATTGCTATAGAGCTTAAAGCCCTATGTAGCAAAACATTGACTTCCCACATATATCTGATCAAGCCATTTTTGCAAAACTAACAAAACTTCTGGAAGATTACGAGCGCTGCAGAAAAAAAACAGAACTTTGATTCATTGAAGGTACTGTTTGACATGACCAAGGTAAAAGGTAAGTGGATGTGCAAAGATGATGAGAACCTCTACAAACTGCAAATTGAGAGCAAAGGCCGCGTTGGTTATTCCAGCGGCAAACCTGGTGCTGCCAATACCATCCATCCATCCAAGCGAAAGAGGGAATGGAAGCGATTGTGGCCACACTTACTAGCTCAGCGATACCTTATTGTTATGAAAGTATCAAGGACTCATTCGACAACAGTACACATAATTCTTGGGAGGTTGACAATGCAGCATCAACGAACAAATGGAAGCATAACCCAACAGACATTGCAAGACGACTTGTTACAAACTCAAAGCTGCCGTCCTACAGAGCAGCAACGGGACGGCCGCTGAAGGCATTGAAATCCCAACCCCATGTCAGTCAGAAATCCACAAGGCTATCTACAAGGAAGCTGCTCGGGTGAAGAAGTACTTGGTAAGCACGCTCTATCGAGAGAAGTGGAGCATGCACTTTGACGGCAAACACATTGAGAGCTTTGAATATAAGGCCGTAGTCCTCAAGAATGAATCTAAAGAAATTAAGTTGACTGCGCTCAAATTGAAAGATGGGAAAGCTCAAACAATCGCAGAAGGACTCCAGAATGTGTTAGATGAGTTCAACCTGTGGGGATCAATTGTGATGAGTGTTCCCGATACAACAAGCGTGAATACTGTCAAAAAGACAGGCGTTATAGTTCGACTGCAGCAAATGTTCGAAGAGAAAGGTCACCTCAAACCCAAGTTCATCAGTTGCCAGCACCATGCGTTGTCATGGACTATGAGCTGCATGGGTCCACTAAATTACCAAACATCGAGTACTTCTTTGTGCAAGATTTGATGAGCAATTATGATCAATTGAAAGCAGCCTTCAGCAATGGTAAAACTGAGATCAAGGAAACAGGCGACTGGAGAGACGACAGAAGTTTATCTTCCACCTTACTCGTGTCTTCCGTCACTTCACTGAGAGGAGTGAGATCCCTTTTGCAAAGTTTAAGCAGTTCCCAAACATCTGCAATGCACGCTGGAACTCTCGTGCTCTTTTTGCGTTTATTATGATGCCTGAAACCAGGAACAGGTTGCGTAAAATCTGTTCATTCAGTTCTTACTCATGGACTGATCATTGGTCCAGTAGTCAATTGTTCCGCGCTGAAAATTTTGAAGAACTATCTGTAGCTCTCCAATGCTTGAAGACCCACTGGAAAACAGATGAATCTTCAATCAACATTGCCCGCAGCAACCAGTGCTGTGAGCGTGCGATCAAAGTTATGCAAGACTTATACAAGTCCTGCCTCAATAAGGACAACCTCCCACTGAGATTCATCCTCTCCAATTTTTTGGTTTCTAGGTTCTAAAAAACCAAATAATGATTGAATAATACTAAGTAATAATAGTAATTTGGTTCGATAATACGAGCCTAAGCCACTGACATGAGATTTTGGTGCCATTACCACAGCCTACAGATCTACAGTGAAAACATGGCTTTCTTGTTCTCGGTCCTTTCTTTCTCTTCTTGATGAGTATTATATTCTTCTTCCGAGAGGCTTCCAACAGAAAATCAAGTGCATATTTCGCACTGGTCTTTTTTAGGAGCAAACAAAGCTATGTTCTTTGATTCAAATAATCTCCAAGAAACTAGAAAACAGCAGGGTTTTTTTGACGTGAATGCACGACAGTAGTGAGATTCAATTGCTGGAAGGGAATCAAAAAACGAATTCAGGTAGTATTTTCATTTCATGAAATTTTCGCTTTTTATACACCAACTTCTTATGGCAACGAAAATTTCATAAAAAGTGAATACCGGGCTTTAGCTTGAACTATTTTTCAACCAATCAATACCAGTTTGTCGACCGATGTTCAAAGTACTTATACTCGAATTTAAAAAACAAGTTTTGCACACTCGAAAATTCATATGTTTTACTTTGGGAAAATATTGAAAAGTTCGAACTTTTTTGGATTCGTTGTGATTGAAGCAAAGTATTTACATTAATCATAGTAAATCCAGCAGTTACTGTGATCATAGAAAAATAAATTAACTAGATGTCTCTCATATGTTGGGAAATTTCTTGTTTGGTTAGAAGTTTCTTAGGTGTAGCCTGTAACCAACATTTAGTACATATTGTTGTTTTCAACACAATAAAAAAATGAAAAAAGCCAAAGTGAAAGAAATTTAAAAAGGAGAATTTTCTTAAATAAGTGCCTTTTCATAAAAAAGTAAATTTTCTCAAAAAAAAATATACCTATTCATATTCTTAAACAACGTACTTTTTCTTAAAACAAATTCTTATCTTCACGAAGTACCTTTGTAAATTTTTTTACAAAAAGTACATTTTCTTAACAAGAGCATTTTTTTTAAATTAGTACATTTTCTTAAAAATTTACATTATCTTTCAACAAATTGCCCTTTCTTAAAAGGCTACCTTTTCTTTAAAGAGTACCTCTTTTGTACCTCTTTCTTACCTCTTCCCATTTCTTAAAAAAAACGTTTTCTTCAAAAAGTACCTTCTTTTAAAAAAATATCGTTTCTTACAAAAATTCAGTTTCTTACAAATAAAATAGTAACTTTTGTTGCCTTTTCTTGAGATAAGTAGCTTTTCTGAAAATATGTACGTTTTCTTAAAAAAATAACCTTTTCCTAAAAAGAGTACCACTTCTTTAAAAAGTACCCGTTCTTAAAAAAAGTACTTCCTTTCGGGAAAATGTAATACATATTCTTACAAAAAGAACCTAAAAATATGCGTAAAAAATACTATAAAAAAAATTTCATGTGATTTGTTTTTCATCCCAAGTCAGTTTCCAAAATGTAAATATTTCATTCCTGGCGGCGTCTGTAATCTGAGCACGTCTGTTTACAGTGACATCTTCTTTTAAGGTACGTGGTTCCTTTATTTTTTTTGTAATTCCAACCATTATCCACCTTTGTTTTGCTAAATAAGATTGTGCCATTTGTCTGGAGTTTTTATTTTTGGCAGCGAACCGTGCAGAATCTTCAACACGGAACCTCTTTTTGAGTCTTTTCGATATAGACGGTGGCTTGCACGAACTTTCAGAGTCACTATTAAAACCATAGGGCACAAGCTCTATGACGCCGTCATCTGATTCAATGCCATTCTCCCACAAATTGTTATCAGCAGAATCCGTGATTATTAATTTATTAAATGTATATTCATGTAAAGAGAAGAAGAGAATGCTACATCTGACTTTTGTGTTCAGTTAATACAATAAAACGACTTTTAACCTTATATTAGCAGTGAATGGCAGTGAAATACATAACGGTATTTTCTTTTTTCTAGATGATTTATTTTTTATTGTTCTATCATTCTATAACAAAATCCCAATTTTCATACAAATGGACTTAGCACATTTGCATGAAGCCAAAAAATTAAAGTAAACAGTTCCGTACTATTTGAATAGTTTTAAAACTAAAATAACAACAAAAAACCTGCTTGGAATATCGTGGCTGTAATGGAGCCACAGGGGTCAACACTCTGATGAAAAATGACGCCGAGAACTTTGAGAGATGCGTCGGATCCTTTATCATACCCAAATTCCGTGAAAGTACTTGTACATACAATAATCCTATTTAAATAATATATATAATTATATTTATATAAATACGAAAAGAAAATAAACCTCAGGCCGTATTAGTAAAACCATCTATCTTAAAATGTTATTTTGAGCAACCTTTGAATCTCATACAAATATCGAAGGACACGCAATATGCAATTACCTACTGATGAGCCGTTGGATACTGGATTAAAATCTGTACTTGCAGGGCGAAATCAAATATAGCACCTGGGGAGGACCGCATGCCATATGGATTCTTGAAATATGCGCCAGATTTAATTCTGCAAGAAAATGTTAGTACAACTGTACGATATGTATGAGAATGGAAACGCTGACGGGAGTTTCGCGAAGAGTGCTATATATCCAATATAAAATTAACTTCCACATTATGATATCCCCTCATATGCCACTAAAAATGTATTAATGCCATTGGAGAGAGGGTATTCTGTTTTTGTAGTAACAACAAAACCAATAGGCTCTGTTGAAGTAAACGGTATTTTCGCTATTGTTTTCATAATCAATTGTAAAGTCCTTGTGATTTTCACAATTAGATTAGCCTGGTTGCAGATGTTTCAAATATTTATTCATTTGTACGCCATTTTGGAACGTTTTTCGACCAATTTGTATTGAAAAACAGTTTTTAGTTAAATAGAATATATAAGTCTATGGGCAATAAACCATCATATAGTGCCAAGAAAAAATATTAAAAATCGATGATTACCGCATTCAAAAGGTTTCTAACCGCTCTATGGCTTCAACAATTGGTTGCAGTCCAAAAGTGGTGAACAACTGTGGAGATAACCACAAAATTCTTCAACTGACTTCGAATTCCCGTATGACTTAAAATAAAATTGTAGTCTTTGCAGGATTGAACGTTAGGAGAACCACAATCCACAATATTATAAAAACGTCTACGTTCCTAAAGCGTCGAAAATTGTAGAAATTACCGCCACTTAATCCCACCTTCAAGCAGCTGAGGTTGCAGTTACCGAAGGATCACATGTCATGGACTTTGCCTCAAGGTCAACAACTTTTGAAAGAATAATTTTTTCTGACAAAAATAGCATAATGTGACGTATGCTTTTTGCTTTTAAGTGAGGCTATCCTATGTTAACGGAGTGTATAAGAAAGGCGAGAGAACCCTAATAGAGTTGTGTAGTTCACGAACGAACTAGTTCAATTGAACGAATCACTCTTGTGAACTAGATGAACTAGTTCGCACTGTTCTGCTCTTTTGTTTCAGTAGCTCAATTGTTTCAGTAGTTTTTTGTATTTCAATTGTGCAGTTATCTCCGCCATTTTCTAGTTCATGCTCCCTTTGTCTCACTCAATTTGCACAAAGGTGCCTAATGTTGCAATCTTTGTGGAATGGACATATTGCCGGCTTCTACACAATAACTACAGCGCAATCTCCACTTTTATTCCACAATATTTCAGAAACGGAATAACCCAATCATTAAGTCGATCTTCAACAGGGCGATTTGGTATAAACAAATTTCACAGTGCCCAAAACACTTTAAAAATCTGCAAAACTTAGATCATTTTCACGATTACATATTCGCTCTGATTGAACTAAAACTACAAGTTAAACTGAAATGAGCTCTTTAGTTCACAGCTCATATGAACTGTTAAGCTGAAATGATACAATGAACTAGTGAACTAAATGAATGAACTAGTTCATTCTGTTGAGCTGAACTAAAAGAGCGCTCACTCGAATGAACTAAAATTCCCAACTCTAAACCCTACCAAACAACTACCGCATGATCTCATTCATGACCTGTATTAAAGGTCTGCAGCGTTCCATTCAGTTTACTTGTACAAACAGTTAAGACAAGTAAGAACCTGATATTATCGGTACAAATACAACAAAGAGTAAAACACAACATGTGCTCATGCGTTTTCGATTGAGTAGAGAGCGTATCATTTCTTTCTCTGGCTCTTATTGTAGTGGAAGCTTCCCAGCGGAAAATAGTAGCTTACTTGAGCGCAGTACTTCGTTCGACCCCGAATAAACATCGATTATTGTCTAAAGGGCTCTGGGGACGATCAACAAAACTCATCAACGCTTTAATTGTGTGCGTGCAGTCAGCTTTTGTCGGCTACACATACGCGTTGTCGGCTCTGGTCATGATGAAATTAATTAGGTGATACCCTGCAGTTTCACAAGTAGTGGCTGGCAACATTTCATCGACTACATCGCCATTGATTTTTCATTGACTACATCGCCGATTACATTGGTACTCAGTGGTAATCTGTAAGGTAGTGTCTCCAGAGATTTTCTATTGTTTTTCTTAACCTGTCGACGAAATGTTACCGATGAAGTAATCGACGAACAGTAAGGCATTACCAAAGCGGACATCGCCTTGTTAAATTCGCCGCTCAAACGCATTGCTGGTAGTTTAGCGAGTAGTCGACGAAAGGTTTGTGGTAGTCGATGAACTCATCAGCGTAGAGTCGATTACCAATACTGCAGGGTAGCAGGAGGATTGTGTATGTATTAGTAGTACAGAGTTCTGTCAAACTCAGTTGATTTTTCTATTTTTTTCTTTCTATCTTTAATTGTACAAACAACTTTTCATTTAATTAGCTAAATTAGTATGTGGTCAAACTGAATTTATATCGAATTTCTTGAAATCTCTTAAGTATTTATTGAATAAACAAACAAATTAGATAAAATTTGACAGAACTCTGTATAAAGACATGAAAAAACTTCGATCAGCTGTTCTTATAACACAACCTCATATATCAACCATGGCTCTGGTTGATGAATATCTAAACTTTTTGATATTTTGAGTTGATGGTTTTTAGTAGATCGTCCCCATCATGTTTGTCAACGATGACATCATTTGTGTTTGGTAGTGAACGAGTGAGGATGAAAAAGTGTGCGGATGAACAAAAATTTTTAATGCGTTTCATCGAAACATACCACTGCCTTGAAGCTTTGTGGAACATAAAAGTAGAGGCTTATTGCAACAGAGATGAAAAAGGGAAACAATATGAAATGCTTTTGGACAATACCCAAAAGGAACTGTGGACGATGTAAAAAAAAAAAGATTAATACATTGCGGACGAATTTTCGGCGGGAAAAAATTAAATTTGCTAATTTAAACAAAAACAAATTGCTGTACACGCTACCAACGACAAATCATATTCCGACGACGACATATTATGACCGAACTTGACAAAAGCAAAATAAAAATGAGGGTCGATGGTTTTCAGTTTTACGTTTGCGGACAAGACACGAAGACAGCGCACGCACACAACTAAAGCGTTGATGGGTTTTGTTGATCGTCCCCAGAGCCCTTAAAGCATGACATCCATTGACGAATCCAACCGGCGGCGAACACATTCGATTCGCCGGAATGTTCATCGTTAGGGGGGTTATTCGCGTTGTTCGCCGTTTTGATCGCCAAAAATTGAAATGATTCAATCTTCTCTGTGTTCGCCAATGGATGGCAACATTAGCACGAACATCATTTGTGAACAGTTTATGTGGAAGAAAGACGTGCACGGCATCTTGTGCTATTCTTCTTCTTCTTCTTCGGCATCTTGTGTTGTGCGGGAAAAGTGTTTGAAGAAAAAGTAAATTAAAAGAAATCAACATAATTGTTAAGAAGTTTTTGAGAAAAATAAAATGAATATGTCAAAGCAATTTATAATGGCCATCATGGCAATCACTATGTACTTCGTTTTCGTTGTTACCCGCTGACATGTTTACACATTCGCAATCTGCTACAAATGATGTTCGCAGAAATGTTCAACGTCGTTGGTAGGCAAATGTAAATTTGGTTCGGCGAACAATTCGCCGTTTGGATTCGTCAATGGATGGCATGCTTAAGCGAGCATGTAAGGACTTAGAAGAAAACTTGTCAGTCGCTGTTTGATTCCACGAACACACATGATTTTTCGTGTTTTAACAAACAAAAGATTTCTCGTAAGAGAAATCTGCTAACTCACACCACTGACAAGATATGTTTTAAGTCCTTACATGCTCGGTTACACAATAATCGATGTGTAATAGGTGACGAAGTAGTGCGCTCAAGTAAGCTATGTATACATATAGTATGTGCGTGCCAAGCATTAATATTTTAATATTGGACGATCAGGAGTCATTCGTAAGTTTTTAATACACTTAATGCATTAATTCCTTCTTCGTACACAGCCCTTTTTACCCATACGTAACATAAGGACCATTCTTAGGCCAAGAGGCTTAGAAAAAAATTTTGATAGACTGCTACATATGGACGTCTAGTCATTTTCGGTAGGTCTATTTACCATTTTTTAATACCTAATTTAAAATTTTACTCTTTTTTACTTACATAAGCTGTTAAGGAAGAAACCGTTACATACGAAAGCTTTAAAAAAGAGATGCAGCACTGCTTCAAATCGTATAAAAATTGTTTTTACGTAAAAAATATAGAGAGTCTAAAAAACAAAATAAATAAGTTTTAACATTCACTTTTATATGTATATGTATACAGATTTAATTACTTCAGTGGCACTATAAGCAGACCCAATGACTCCTAATTACACAATCAGTGGGACTATAAGCAGACCCAATGACTTTCCTAATTACAAAATCAATGGGACTATAAGCAGACCCAATGACTTTCCTAATTACAAAATCTATGGGACTATAAGCAGGCCCGATGACATCGTTACTTATATTGCGGCGAATAGTCACCGATTAACAGCATAGGACACTTTTATATTAAATGGAACGGGAAACATAAGCGACATACTGACGATTACTAACTATACCTTACTAGACTCATTCAAAATGCAAAAACATTAAAATCTTGTGCTCCACAAGGCTGCCCCTATTCCAATCGACAAAGTAAGTATATATTTCAAATATCACACTAATCGGACAATATTTAGAGGTCGCTAGAAATTTACGATTTTTCGGGGTTCATGTGAAATTTTAACAAAAATTTGAAAAAGTTGAAATTTCTAGCGACCTCTAAATATTGTCCGATTGTTCCAATTTTTGGTATGCACACTTCTTTTGATGAATGAAAGTGGGGCGGCCTTGTGGAGACAAAAAAAATTACATCTGCAAGTCCCATACATTCTTGAATCAGTTTAATGCCTTACGTCAGCGATTACGTAAGGTGTATTTTTTCCGATGGGTTTCTTCCTCTTTATCTGTTCCACTCAGTGAAGTAACTGTTGTACCTCTTTTTTAAATGGATATATCCATTTAATATGGATATTCCAGATCGTACACTTTGCGTTGATGCTGTTCTCTTACTTTTTCCATTCTTTTTACAAAAAGTGATGGAGTAAGTTTTATCAGTGGCAAATTTTAAGAAAAATGAAAACAAAAATGTCTGAGGTAAGAAAAACACATGCTCTCCTCATATTCCAAGCACAGATAACAAGAATACCGATATATCTCTTTGTGGTATATGTATCATACAAGTATTTTTGATACTTGGTACTTTCACTCTCTCACACCTATTCCATCGATATCTGAAAGAGCAATATTCCATACGCACGCAATCCAAAGATAGCGAAACAGATACAAGCAGATCTAATAGCTTATTCACATTTACCGCGTTTCAGCTGAGACGCCGGCGTTTCGCTCTCTTTCTATGAATTCAGCGAAACACACTTTAATTGGCACTTATTTCCATACAAAAAAAAAAAACGCGAAACAAAAAAAACGCAAACATTCTTCTCTTTTTTCTGTAGTTTGTTTGAAACCACAGTAAAAAATGAGAGAGAGCATAGTGTTGTACTCCAATAGTAGTTAAAAGAAGGAGTAAAATGAAAAAATGTCCATTGCTGGTTCAAAGCAAATGTCAGAAAAATAATGGAAAACAAATCTGTTTGTTTACATTTCTAGTTTGCTTTGTGATGGTAAGTACTTATTGCAATGTGATTTATGAATATAAATTAAAATTTTCTTCCTTAATAATTGCAACGCAGAAACATGGACTCAACGCCGAATACAAAATACAAAAATTAAATTAATTTTTTGATATTATTTTATATTTCTTTATTCACAAATGTGCGTTTGTGTTGTTTACTACAGTCAATACAGAAAACACAAAACATAAATGAGAAATGTCACATGAAACCACAGTAGTTAAAAAAAGCACAATGTGAACACCATGGTTTCGAAATAATCTCAAGAGAGCGAAACGCAGACGTCTTAGCTGAAACGCGGTAAATGTGAATAAGCTATAAGAAAAATTAACAACAAGCAATAAGATTGTACGAATGGGTTGAGAAAATCAAGATTTTAAATGAATATCAGGCAGGGTTTCGTAAAAACTACTCTACATCAGACAACATATACAATCTGGCATTAATAGTGCATCTTAAATTTAACAGAAGGAAGGACATTTATGCATTCTTCGTGGATTTTAAGGCAGCGTGTGATAAGGTACCTCGGAAATTATTAATCTACAAGTTACACGAAATTGGAGTATCGGCAGATGGTGAAATTTATCGAAAGCGTCTACAGTTTTACTAAGTCCGCAGTATGGACAGGTCGGGAACTATCAGATTGAAATATACCACAACCCTTTAGAAAGAAATTATAATAAAGCTTGGGAGCATAAGCATTAACCTTTAAAACAACTTGAGAAAAAAAACGATTTTAAAATAATTTATAGAAATACCTTCCCAAAATAATATGTTATTAAACTAAACTATTAAAATTTTTGTGTTTACTGTTTCTTTGTGTATTTCTTATATTAAACCCTTGAAAAGTTGATCGAAATATTGGGAAATAAATAAGTTGTGATAAAAGGAAATTATACAACTTCGTTTTCTATTTTCATACCTATGACCTCGAGCCAATACTAAAAGTGAAAATCATTAAACTAAATAAAGGTAAGGTATACAATGTAGAATTAGCTTTTGCTTGCAATTGTAGAATAAGCTTGGGACTTCGCGAACTGTTTTCGTACTTTTTATGAAGCCATCTTCGTTTCGTTCGTTAGAGTTCGATGTACATCTGTAAAATAATAAAATTGAATGTATTATTGTGTCTATTATTATTATTACTTTGTCTTCCTACTTCGAATAGCCATTCCTGTTCTAAGACTACGGACACTCTTTTAAAGCTCAGTAACCTTTCCACATAATTTTTCTGCCAATTCGCCTTTCATTAGCTTCCACCAACCACTTTTTACAAAATTCTGAGCTCTTACTACCGATGACAAGTCATTCTCCTCAAAAACAAAATAAACAAAAAAAAATTTATTAGAATTTGTAGTTCATATCAAAAAGAAAAGTAAAAAAATTACATGAGGTGTCAGGGGACACCCGGTTGCAACGAAGTTCCTTTCGCTATATATTATGCACTAGTTAGTTCAAACACGCCTAAGGCGCCCGTTCAAAAATACCATAATTTAAATGGATCGTTAAGAAAATACACTTTTTGTAAAATGATAAACCTTTTTAAAATTTTTTTTTATAGAATGTACTTTTAGGTACTTTTTGTAAGAATATGTATTATATTTTCCCGAAAAGGTAATTTTTTAAAGAGAGGTACTGCTTTTATTAAAAGCTAATGTTTTTTTTTAAGAAAAAGTACTAGTTTTAAGAAGAAATACTTTCTATAAGAAAAAGCCATAAGAGTATGAATTTTGTTACAAAGAATTGCTTTTTTAAGAGCAGGTGCTTTTTAAAGAAGTGGGACTCTTTTTAGGAAAAGCTTATTTTTTTTAAAAAATGTTCTTAATTTCAGAAAGGCTACAATCTCAAGATTGGTGATTTGTCTGTTAGTTCCAACAAAAACCCAACCATTTTTCAATTCGAAAAATGTACATGACTTGTAATCTTGTAATATGAATTTCTCATACATTAACCAAAAACTAAAAAAATCGGTCAACAAAATTCAAATTCAAATAAATGGGAATTTTTTTAGAATTAGTAATTTTTTTGAAGAATAGGTACATTTTACAGAAAAAGTACTTATCTCAAGAAAAGTTATTTTGTTTCACAAAAAAGGTACTCTTTAAAGAAAGGGTAGTTTTTTAAGAAAATTAAATTTGTTGTTAGAAAATATAAATTTTTTTGAGGAAAGGTACTTATTTTAAAAAATACTTTGTTTAAGAAAAGGCACCTTTTGTAAGAAAATGGTACTTTTTTTAATAATGTGAATAGGTAGAAAATTTCCTTTTTTAAGAAAAGGCACTTATTTAAGAAAATGTTCTTTTTTAAACTTCTTTCCTTTCTAAATTTATTTTTTATTGGGTTCAAAACTACAATATGTACTCCATATTGGTTACAGGCTCCACCCAAGAAACTTCCAATTAAACAAGAAATTTCTCAACATATGTTAGTCAAGACACAAACCAAAGCAAAAGTACCCAATATAGTCTATAATACTCTTTTAGACCCCGTCCCGTAAGTGCGATAAGGAACTTCGTTGCAAAAAAACAATTATTACACTTACAAAGCTAGAGTATGCATCAACATCTCCTTGATTTTTTTCAAATTCAAGGAACTCCTCCATATTTTCGAATGAGATGGAATAGTTTTTTTATAACTTTTTGTTATTTCAGTTCCTTCACTTTGTAGGCAATGTATTTCATTGGTTAGTCTTAACATAAGGTGGAGAGCAGATACCACTTGATTTTCTATTTTTTTTGTTATACGTGACCTGGTCTACGAAATGGGAGCTTACGTGCGAAAACTAGTTTTCTGTGAAAAAGCTGTTAAAAGTAAGCAACTCGTTTCGTCAGTTTCTCATTATCTCGTTAATTGTTCTCCGCGCCGGACGTCCAGTAAGTGTTGTTGTTGGTCCAGTAAGTGTTGTTGTTGGTCCAGTAAGTGTTGTTGTTGGTCCAGTAAGTGTTGTTGTTGGTCGGAATATTATTATAGAAACACTCGTTCTTTTCTGTGACAATTGTGTTGGGCAGAATAAGAATAACATTGTACTATCATATCTGCAATGGTGTTTGGCTCGGGGTCTTAACAAAACTATTTTATTCAATTTTCTACTTACCGGGCACACTAAGTTCGCGCCTGATCGTTACTTCGGTATTTTACAAAAGTAAGTATTCCGTCAGTAACATCGACACGTATGCAGATTTACTGCAGTGTGTCGAGGTATCATCACCTGGGGGATATAATAAAGCTGTATCGGCTGAAAAAGTCGTCTGGTATGAATGGGACAGCTATTTTAAACCCCTGTACAAGTCACTTTTTGGAATAACGCAATTCCATCATTTCATAATCTCTACATATTGTGTAAAAACAAAGAAATTCGCAGACAGTGAAGAAGTGCAGTCCTTTTAAGCTTCTGTTAAAACCTATCGTTCCTGAAATGCCGAAAGTTATACAACCAGCCGGTTTATCTTTGGAACGTCAGTGGTACATCTATCACAATCTTCGCAGCTTAGTTTCGGATATATCTAAAGTAGATATTGTGGCTCCATTGCCAAAAGATTTGCCATCGAAGAAACGGAAGGCAAAAACTAGTGAAGATGTTCTCAAACCAGACGAGGAACCAGGTCCATCTTCCTCAGGATCAACACGTAAAAAGATCTCAAGGAAAACGATAACAAAGAAAAATACATAAGGGTCAGACTATGTGAAATCAATCATGAATTTGCAGGACCTTCCCCGATTTTGATAAAAACTTGGCACAATTGTTACACTAATTGAACAACTGACAAATCCAAATTTTTAGCCACGTACGTTCACTGGGGCCGAAAATATGGGGGTAACAATTTCGCCGGAAATTTTTAGGTTGTGACGCTCTTTTACACTAAAAATTCATTATCTTGGATTATGTAATAGCTAAGACGCTCATTTTTTTTTGTTTTAAAGCTAATAATATGCGTTTCAAAACTGCTATAAGCCAAAAAATTAAAGTAAACAGTTCCGTACTATTTGAATAGTTTTAAAACTAAAATAACAACAAAAAACCTGCTTGGAATATCTATAGTGGCTGTAATGGAGCCACAGGGGTCAACACTCTGATGAAAAATGACGCCGAGAACTTTGAGAGATGCGTCGGATCCTTTATCATACCCAAATTCCGTGAAAGTACTTGTACATACAATAATCCTATTTAAATAATATATATAATTATATTTATATAAATACGAAAAGAAAATAAACCTCAGGCCGTATTAGTAAAACCATCTATCTTAAAATGTTATTTTGAGCAACCTTTGAATCTCATACAAATATCGAAGGACACGCAATATGCAATTACCTACTGATGAGCCGTTGGATACTGGATTAAAATCTGTACTTGCAGGGCGAAATCAAATATAGCACCTGGGGAGGACCGCATGCCATATGGATTCTTGAAATATGCGCCAGATTTAATTCTGCAAGAAAATGTTAGTACAACTGTACGATATGTATGAGAATGGAAACGCTGACGGGAGTTTCGCGAAGAGTGCTATATATCCAATATAAAATTAACTTCCACATTATGATATCCCCTCATATGCCACTAAAAATGTATTAATGCCATTGGAGAGAGGGTATTCTGTTTTTGTAGTAACAACAAAACCAATAGGCTCTGTTGAAGTAAACGGTATTTTCGCTATTGTTTTCATAATCAATTGTAAAGTCCTTGTGATTTTCACAATTAGATTAGCCTGGTTGCAGATGTTTCAAATATTTATTCATTTGTACGCCATTTTGGAACGTTTTTCGACCAATTTGTATTGAAAAACAGTTTTTAGTTAAATAGAATATATAAGTCTATGGGCAATAAACCATCATATAGTGCCAAGAAAAAATATTAAAAATCGATGATTACCGCATTCAAAAGGTTTCTAACCGCTCTATGGCTTCAAAAATTGGTTGCAGTCCAAAAGTGGTGAACAACTGTGGAGATAACCACAAAATTCTTCAACTGACTTCGAATTCCCGTATGACTTAAAATAAAATTGGAGTCTTTGCAGGATTGAACGTTAGGAGAACCACAATCCACAATATTATAAAAACGTCTACGTTCCTAAAGCGTCGAAAATTGTAGAAATTACCGCCACTTAATCCCACCTTCAAGCAGCAGAGGTTGCAGTTACCGAAGGATCACATGTCATGGACTTTGCCTCAAGGTCAACAACTTTTGAAAGAATAATTTTTTCTGACAAAAATAGCATAATGTGACGTATGCTTTTTGCTTTTAAGTGAGGCTATCCTATGTTAACGGAGTGTATAAGAAAGGCGAGAGAACCCTAATAGAGTTGTGTAGTTCACGAACGAACTAGTTCAATTGAACGAATCACTCTTGTGAACTAGATGAACTAGTTCGCACTGTTCTGCTCTTTTGTTTCAGTAGCTCAATTGTTTCAGTAGTTTTTTGTATTTCAATTGTGCAGTTATCTCCGCCATTTTCTAGTTCATGCTCCCTTTGTCTCACTCAATTTGCACAAAGGTGCCTAATGTTGCAATCTTTGTGGAATGGACATATTGCCGGCTTCTACACAATAACTACAGCGCAATCTCCACTTTTATTCCACAATATTTCAGAAACGGAATAACCCAATCATTAAGTCGATCTTCAACAGGGCGATTTGGTATAAACAAATTTCACAGTGCCCAAAACACTTTAAAAATCTGCAAAACTTAGATCATTTTCACGATTACATATTCGCTCTGATTGAACTAAAACTACAAGTTAAACTGAAATGAGCTCTTTAGTTCACAGCTCATATGAACTGTTAAGCTGAAATGATACAATGAACTAGTGAACTAAATGAATGAACTAGTTCATTCTGTTGAGCTGAACTAAAAGAGCGCTCACTCGAATGAACTAAAATTCCCAACTCTAAACCCTACCAAACAACTACCGCATGATCTCATTCATGACCTGTATTAAAGGTCTGCAGCGTTCCATTCAGTTTACTTGTACAAACAGTTAAGACAAGTAAGAACCTGATATTATCGGTACAAATACAACAAAGAGTAAAACACAACATGTGCTCATGCGTTTTCGATTGAGTAGAGAGCGTATCATTTCTTTCTCTGGCTCTTATTGTAGTGGAAGCTTCCCAGCGGAAAATAGTAGCTTACTTGAGCGCAGTACTTCGTTCGACCCCGAATAAACATCGATTATTGTCTAAAGGGCTCTGGGGACGATCAACAAAACTCATCAACGCTTTAATTGTGTGCGTGCAGTCAGCTTTTGTCGGCTACACATACGCGTTGTCGGCTCTGGTCATGATGAAATTAATTAGGTGATACCCTGCAGTTTCACAAGTAGTGGCTGGCAACATTTCATCGACTACATCGCCATTGATTTTTCATTGACTACATCGCCGATTACATTGGTACTCAGTGGTAATCTGTAAGGTAGTGTCTCCAGAGATTTTCTATTGTTTTTCTTAACCTGTCGACGAAATGTTACCGATGAAGTAATCGACGAACAGTAAGGCATTACCAAAGCGGACATCGCCTTGTTAAATTCGCCGCTCAAACGCATTGCTGGTAGTTTAGCGAGTAGTCGACGAAAGGTTTGTGGTAGTCGATGAACTCATCAGCGTAGAGTCGATTACCAATACTGCAGGGTAGCAGGAGGATTGTGTATGTATTAGTAGTACAGAGTTCTGTCAAACTCAGTTGATTTTTCTATTTTTTTCTTTCTATCTTTAATTGTACAAACAACTTTTCATTTAATTAGCTAAATTAGTATGTGGTCAAACTGAATTTATATCGAATTTCTTGAAATCTCTTAAGTATTTATTGAATAAACAAACAAATTAGATAAAATTTGACAGAACTCTGTATAAAGACATGAAAAAACTTCGATCAGCTGTTCTTATAACACAACCTCATATATCAACCATGGCTCTGGTTGATGAATATCTAAACTTTTTGATATTTTGAGTTGATGGTTTTTAGTAGATCGTCCCCATCATGTTTGTCAACGATGACATCATTTGTGTTTGGTAGTGAACGAGTGAGGATGAAAAAGTGTGCGGATGAACAAAAATTTTTAATGCGTTTCATCGAAACATACCACTGCCTTGAAGCTTTGTGGAACATAAAAGTAGAGGCTTATTGCAACAGAGATGAAAAAGGGAAACAATATGAAATGCTTTTGGACAATACCCAAAAGGAACTGTGGACGATGTAAAAAAAAAAAGATTAATACATTGCGGACGAATTTTCGGCGGGAAAAAATTAAATTTGCTAATTTAAACAAAAACAAATTGCTGTACACGCTACCAACGACAAATCATATTCCGACGACGACATATTATGACCGAACTTGACAAAAGCAAAATAAAAATGAGGGTCGATGGTTTTCAGTTTTACGTTTGCGGACAAGACACGAAGACAGCGCACGCACACAACTAAAGCGTTGATGGGTTTTGTTGATCGTCCCCAGAGCCCTTAAAGCATGACATCCATTGACGAATCCAACCGGCGGCGAACACATTCGATTCGCCGGAATGTTCATCGTTAGGGGGGTTATTCGCGTTGTTCGCCGTTTTGATCGCCAAAAATTGAAATGATTCAATCTTCTCTGTGTTCGCCAATGGATGGCAACATTAGCACGAACATCATTTGTGAACAGTTTATGTGGAAGAAAGACGTGCACGGCATCTTGTGCTATTCTTCTTCTTCTTCTTCGGCATCTTGTGTTGTGCGGGAAAAGTGTTTGAAGAAAAAGTAAATTAAAAGAAATCAACATAATTGTTAAGAAGTTTTTGAGAAAAATAAAATGAATATGTCAAAGCAATTTATAATGGCCATCATGGCAATCACTATGTACTTCGTTTTCGTTGTTACCCGCTGACATGTTTACACATTCGCAATCTGCTACAAATGATGTTCGCAGAAATGTTCAACGTCGTTGGTAGGCAAATGTAAATTTGGTTCGGCGAACAATTCGCCGTTTGGATTCGTCAATGGATGGCATGCTTAAGCGAGCATGTAAGGACTTAGAAGAAAACTTGTCAGTCGCTGTTTGATTCCACGAACACACATGATTTTTCGTGTTTTAACAAACAAAAGATTTCTCGTAAGAGAAATCTGCTAACTCACACCACTGACAAGATATGTTTTAAGTCCTTACATGCTCGGTTACACAATAATCGATGTGTAATAGGTGACGAAGTAGTGCGCTCAAGTAAGCTATGTATACATATAGTATGTGCGTGCCAAGCATTAATATTTTAATATTGGACGATCAGGAGTCATTCGTAAGTTTTTAATACACTTAATGCATTAATTCCTTCTTCGTACACAGCCCTTTTTACCCATACGTAACATAAGGACCATTCTTAGGCCAAGAGGCTTAGAAAAAAATTTTGATAGACTGCTACATATGGACGTCTAGTCATTTTCGGTAGGTCTATTTACCACTTTTTAATACCTAATTTAAAATTTTACTCTTTTTTACTTACATAAGCTGTTAAGGAAGAAACCGTTACATACGAAAGCTTTAAAAAAGAGATGCAGCACTGCTTCAAATCGTATAAAAATTGTTTTTACGTAAAAAATATAGAGAGTCTAAAAAACAAAATAAATAAGTTTTAACATTCACTTTTATATGTATATGTATACAGATTTAATTACTTCAGTGGCACTATAAGCAGACCCAATGACTCCTAATTACACAATCAGTGGGACTATAAGCAGACCCAATGACTTTCCTAATTACAAAATCAATGGGACTATAAGCAGACCCAATGACTTTCCTAATTACAAAATCTATGGGACTATAAGCAGGCCCGATGACATCGTTACTTATATTGCGGCGAATAGTCACCGATTAACAGCATAGGACACTTTTATATTAAATGGAACGGGAAACATAAGCGACATACTGACGATTACTAACTATACCTTACTAGACTCATTCAAAATGCAAAAACATTAAAATCTTGTGCTCCACAAGGCTGCCCCTATTCCAATCGACAAAGTAAGTATATATTTCAAATATCACACTAATCGGACAATATTTAGAGGTCGCTAGAAATTTACGATTTTTCGGGGTTCATGTGAAATTTTAACAAAAATTTGAAAAAGTTGAAATTTCTAGCGACCTCTAAATATTGTCCGATTGTTCCAATTTTTGGTATGCACACTTCTTTTGATGAATGAAAGTGGGGCGGCCTTGTGGAGACAAAAAAAATTACATCTGCAAATCCCATACATTCTTGAATCAGTTTAATGCCTTACGTCAGCGATTACGTAAGGTGTATTTTTTCCGATGGGTTTCTTCCTCTTTATCTGTTCCACTCAGTGAAGTAACTGTTGTACCTCTTTTTTAAATGGATATATCCATTTAATATGGATATTCCAGATCGTACACTTTGCGTTGATGCTGTTCTCTTACTTTTTCCATTCTTTTTACAAAAAGTGATGGAGTAAGTTTTATCTGTGGCAAATTTTAAGAAAAATGAAAACAAAAATGTCTGAGGTAAGAAAAACACATGCTCTCCTCATATTCCAAGCACAGATAACAAGAATACCGATATATCTCTTTGTGGTATATGTATCATACAAGTATTTTTGATACTTGGTACTTTCACTCTCTCACACCTATTCCATCGATATCTGAAAGAGCAATATTCCATACGCACGCAATCCAAAGATAGCGAAACAGATACAAGCAGATCTAATAGCTTATTCACATTTACCGCGTTTCAGCTGAGACGCCGGCGTTTCGCTCTCTTTCTATGAATTCAGCGAAACACACTTTAATTGGCACTTATTTCCATACAAAAAAAAAAAACGCGAAACAAAAAAAACGCAAACATTCTTCTCTTTTTTCTGTAGTTTGTTTGAAACCACAGTAAAAAATGAGAGAGAGCATAGTGTTGTACTCCAATAGTAGTTAAAAGAAGGAGTAAAATGAAAAAATGTCCATTGCTGGTTCAAAGCAAATGTCAGAAAAATAATGGAAAACAAATCTGTTTGTTTACATTTCTAGTTTGCTTTGTGATGGTAAGTACTTATTGCAATGTGATTTATGAATATAAATTAAAATTTTCTTCCTTAATAATTGCAACGCAGAAACATGGACTCAACGCCGAATACAAAATACAAAAATTAAATTAATTTTTTGATATTATTTTATATTTCTTTATTCACAAATGTGCGTTTGTGTTGTTTACTACAGTCAATACAGAAAACACAAAACATAAATGAGAAATGTCACATGAAACCACAGTAGTTAAAAAAAGCACAATGTGAACACCATGGTTTCGAAATAATCTCAAGAGAGCGAAACGCAGACGTCTTAGCTGAAACGCGGTAAATGTGAATAAGCTATAAGAAAAATTAACAACAAGCAATAAGATTGTACGAATGGGTTGAGAAAATCAAGATTTTAAATGAATATCAGGCAGGGTTTCGTAAAAACTACTCTACATCAGACAACATATACAATCTGGCATTAATAGTGCATCTTAAATTTAACAGAAGGAAGGACATTTATGCATTCTTCGTGGATTTTAAGGCAGCGTGTGATAAGGTACCTCGGAAATTATTAATCTACAAGTTACACGAAATTGGAGTATCGGCAGATGGTGAAATTTATCGAAAGCGTCTACAGTTTTACTAAGTCCGCAGTATGGACAGGTCGGGAACTATCAGATTGAAATATACCACAACCCTTTAGAAAGAAATTATAATAAAGCTTGGGAGCATAAGCATTAACCTTTAAAACAACTTGAGAAAAAAAAAGAGAGTGTGCTTTAAGACCACACAACTGAAGTAAAACTTCTTTAGCTCCATCTACATGTTTATATATATGTTTGTATATGTCTATATGTATAATGTATACAGACATATAAAACAAACTTGAAGGAGTTTAAAAGAAAATGTCAACAGAATTTGTTTAAGCGAAGAGAACAAAGCAGAATTTGCGAGAACGGCAAACACTGTTCTCACAAATTTTTGTTTCTCTTCCTCTCTCCCCCTTGCCTACAAAGTCAAGACTTCGCAAATAAATATTTGCTAGTGGAAAAGGGGACTTAACAGCAAAAAACCCTTCATTTCTATTCATCAAGATAATATCGTCACTTACCAACACTGAAACAAATATATACTCCCATAGAAATGCAACTGTGCAGCAAATAGCAAACGCTTTGACGTTTTGCCTTTACTGATTGTGTAAATTCTTTTCTAGTGACATACGCGTTTTGTTTATATAAATAATTTATTAAATATTATACAATTGCCTAAGCGTATACACAATATATCCCGCGCAAAAAACTAGCAAAAGTTTTGCGGATTTTGGCGTTGACGTTGGCAATAGTGAAAACTAATGCGATTGCATGAGGCATTTGCGAAAGCCCTCTGTAAAAGGCACAAGCGGAGAAGACGCATTGAGTATAGCCGGCAAAGTGGTAGCCGCCACCGCAGGATAAACAAACTTTCATTACGGAAAGTGCAATAGACGGGACGACGCATGCCACCGGCACTAGTACGCACTTCGATGTACGTACAATTTTTTGTTTTTTTGTTTCAATCGTCAAACTCTACTCTTCACCTCCCTTGTCATGATTTACGTTGCATACTTTTGGGGAACTTCGTAACAGCTTCCGCTACATTACAAACTTCCGGTTCCGTTGCATTAAAAAATGTTTACCCCTCCGTATAGAAGTTTTACTTCAAAAACGATTTTAAAATAATTTATAGAAATACCTTCCCAAAATAATATGTTATTAAACTAAACTATTAAAATTTTTGTGTTTACTGTTTCTCTGTGTATTTCTTATATTAAACCCTTGAAAAGTTGATCGAAATATTGGGAAATAAATAAGTTGTGATAAAAGGAAATTATACAACTTCGTTTTCTATTTTCATACCTATGACCTCGAGCCAATACTAAAAGTGAAAATCATTAAACTAAATAAAGGTAAGGTATACAATGTAGAATTAGCTTTTGCTTGCAATTGTAGAATAAGCTTGGGACTTCGCGAACTGTTTTCGTACTTTTTATGAAGCCATCTTCGTTTCGTTCGTTAGAGTTCGATGTACATCTGTAAAATAATAAAATTGAATGTATTATTGTGTCTATTATTATTATTACTTTGTCTTCCTACTTCGAATAGCCATTCCTGTTCTAAGACTACGGACACTCTTTTAAAGCTCAGTAACCTTTCCACATAATTTTTCTGCCAATTCGCCTTTCATTAGCTTCCACCAACCACTTTTTACAAAATTCTGAGCTCTTACTACCGATGACAAGTCATTCTCCTCAAAAACAAAATAAACAAAAAAAAATTTATTAGAATTTGTAGTTCATATCAAAAAGAAAAGTAAAAAAATTACATGAGGTGTCAGGGGACACCCGGTTGCAACGAAGTTCCTTTCGCTATATATTATGCACTAGTTAGTTCAAACACGCCTAAGGCGCCCGTTCAAAAATACCATAATTTAAATGGATCGTTAAGAAAATACACTTTTTGTAAAATGATAAACCTTTTTAAAATTTTTTTTTATAGAATGTACTTTTAGGTACTTTTTGTAAGAATATGTATTATATTTTCCCGAAAAGGTAATTTTTTAAAGAGAGGTACTGCTTTTATTAAAAGCTAATGTTTTTTTTTAAGAAAAAGTACTAGTTTTAAGAAGAAATACTTTCTATAAGAAAAAGCCATAAGAGTATGAATTTTGTTACAAAGAATTGCTTTTTTAAGAGCAGGTGCTTTTTAAAGAAGTGGGACTCTTTTTAGGAAAAGCTGATTTTTTTTAGAAAATGTTCTTAATTTCAGAAAGGCTACAATCTCAAGATTGGTGATTTGTCTGTTAGTTCCAACAAAAACCCAACCATTTTTCAATTCGAAAAATGTACATGACTTGTAATCTTGTAATATGAATTTCTCATACATTAACCAAAAACTAAAAAAATCGGTCAACAAAATTCAAATTCAAATAAATGGGAATTTTTTTAGAATTAGTAATTTTTTTGAAGAATAGGTACATTTTACAGAAAAAGTACTTATCTCAAGAAAAGTTATTTTGTTTCACAAAAAAGGTACTCTTTAAAGAAAGGGTAGTTTTTTAAGAAAATTAAATTTGTTGTTAGAAAATATAAATTTTTTTGAGGAAAGGTACTTATTTTAAAAAATACTTTGTTTAAGAAAAGGCACCTTTTGTAAGAAAATGGTACTTTGTTTAATAATGTGAATAGGTAGAAAATTTCCTTTTTTAAGAAAAGGCACTTATTTAAGAAAATGTTCTTTTTTAAACTTCTTTCACTTTCTAAATTTATTTTTTATTGGGTTCAAAACTACAATATGTACTCCATATTGGTTACAGGCTCCACCCAAGAAACTTCCAATTAAACAAGAAATTTCTCAACATATGTTAGTCAAGACACAAACCAAAGCAAAAGTACCCAATATAGTCTATAATACTCTTTTAGACCCCGTCCCGTAAGTGCGATAAGGAACTTCGTTGCAAAAAAACAATTATTACACTTACAAAGCTAGAGTATGCATCAACATCTCCTTGATTTTTTTCAAATTCAAGGAACTCCTCCATATTTTCGAATGAGATGGAATAGTTTTTTTATAACTTTTTGTTATTTCAGTTCCTTCACTTTGTAGGCAATGTATTTCATTGGTTAGTCTTAACATAAGGTGGAGAGCAGATACCACTTGATTTTCTATTTTTTTTGTTATACGTGACCTGGTCTACGAAATGGGAGCTAACGTGCGAAAACTAGTTTTCTGTGAAAAAGCTGTTAAAAGTAAGCAACTCGTTTCGTCAGTTTCTCATTATCTCGTTAATTGTTCTCCGCGCCGGACGTCCAGTAAGTGTTGTTGTTGGTCCAGTAAGTGTTGTTGTTGGTCCAGTAAGTGTTGTTGTTGGTCCAGTAAGTGTTGTTGTTGGTCGGAATATTATTATAGAAACACTCGTTCTTTTCTGTGACAATTGTGTTGGGCAGAATAAGAATAACATTGTACTATCATATCTGCAATGGTGTTTGGCTCGGGGTCTTAACAAAACTATTTTATTCAATTTTCTACTTACCGGGCACACTAAGTTCGCGCCTGATCGTTACTTCGGTATTTTACAAAAGTAAGTATTCCGTCAGTAACATCGACACGTATGCAGATTTACTGCAGTGTGTCGAGGTATCATCACCTGGGGGATATAATAAAGCTGTATCGGCTGAAAAAGTCGTCTGGTATGAATGGGACAGCTATTTTAAACCCCTGTACAAGTCACTTTTTGGAATAACGCAATTCCATCATTTCATAATCTCTACATATTGTGTAAAAACAAAGAAATTCGCAGACAGTGAAGAAGTGCAGTCCTTTAAGCTTCTGTTAAAACCTATCGTTCCTGAAATGCCGAAAGTTATACAACCAGCCGGTTTATCTTTGGAACGTCAGTGGTACATCTATCACAATCTTCGCAGCTTAGTTTCGGATATATCTAAAGTAGATATTGTGGCTCCATTGCCAAAAGATTTGCCATCGAAGAAACGGAAGGCAAAAACTAGTGAAGATGTTCTCAAACCAGACGAGGAACCAGGTCCATCTTCCTCAGGATCAACACGTAAAAAGATCTCAAGGAAAACGATAACAAAGAAAAATACATAAGGGTCAGACTATGTGAAATCAATCATGAATTTGCAGGACCTTCCCCGATTTTGATAAAAACTTGGCACAATTGTTACACTAATTGAACAACTGACAAATCCAAATTTTTAGCCACGTACGTTCACTGGGGCCGAAAATATGGGGGTAACAATTTCGCCGGAAATTTTTAGGTTGTGACGCTCTTTTACACTAAAAATTCATTATCTTGGATTATGTAATAGCTAAGACGCTCATTTTTTTTTGTTTTAAAGCTAATAATATGCGTTTCAAAACTGCTATAACATTTTTTTTTTTTTTTTTATTAAGGGGTGTACCTCTTATATTAAGGTCGTGGCAAAGAGTGGGGGATATGGGGGGGAATGTATCCCCCGATTTTTTTTTAACTTTTTATACTCAAAGAGTTAGTCCCAAGGAACATATTCTGAAATTTTCAGCTTGGGACGGGGTCATTCCATGAAATATCAATCAAAAAAAATTACTTAAAAAAAAAAAAATTATTTTCCTATAAAATAAAAAAAAAGTTAAAACATTTTGTCTTTTTTCTTTTTTGCAGTTAATAAATTGACATACAATGGATAAGCAACTTTATTGTTGTAACCCTTTCAAATTACCACATCATGCAAATGTCCGCCGAACAGTCAGACCTGTTCAAGACTGGATGTTGGACGTTAAAGACGGTGTAGTGCCAGGCAGCAAAGTGTGTGATAAGTGTCGAAAATCGTTAGGTACATGCAGAAAGATATATACAGTGGAGTCTGAAACTACAAATGAAGAAAAACTAGAACCAAGTGTTGAGCCAGTAGTGGATGATGTGCTTGAAGAAATAGCAAGTTGTAAGTAAAAAAATGCATCAGCAGAAATATCCTAAAGAAAAGTTTAGAAAAGTGTGCGATAAATTTGTATAAATTGTTGTGCAAGATGAAATCCAACGTTTTCATTGGAATAATTCACAAGTAACCATTCTTCCCTTCGTAATTTATTGCAAGATAGAAGGCAAGCTCATTTCAACAAGCTTTGTGATCATATCTGACTGCCTAGATCACGATGCAATTGCAGTGTATTTATATACACAAAGAATGATTACTTTTTTGAAATCAAAATTTCCTACGGTTGAAAAAATGTATTACTTTTCTGATGGAGCCGCCTCTCAATTCAAAAACAGAAAAAACTTTATGAATTTATGCAAACATACTGATTATGCAAATTTTCGGCAAAATCACAAATGATTGCAAACTCATGCTCTTTCAAATTTTCCTTTGTTTCCTTCAAAAAATTACCTTGATTTTCTGAGATGAAAGAATGCGGAAGAAGTTTTGTTAGTTTTTCAGAAAATGTTTCGAGAAACTCATCCGTTTCCATTTCCACGCACTGCAGCTTCGCTCGGTCTCCATCATTTGTCCATTGACTAAAAGAAATTTTGTCAGTACATTTTTCTTCAAACATTTCTTTTAAGTTGTCTATTAACGAATCTGTACCGGGACATTGTTCACACTCATTATAGTAGCATGATGGACTCGGTGGATTACACAACATCTTATAAAAGCAGTCTTTGTATGATGATACAAGATAATTTTCACAATTCTTTGTTAACGTGGGCAAATTCGCACCAATGACCATTAATTTAACATTCTGGTGTTGCTCGCACACACAAACGCTATGTGTGCCGCTAGCCCCAGCTAAAACGCAGTGCTGAGGTCTTAAACTGCTAAATTTTGAGAATCCTACTTTAAGATGGGAATATTTTTCATTATTTTTAAACGCTGAGTGTGCTTCCTTCAGATTGCACAAAATTAATCGTTTCTGAAGGTGCATTTTTTCCCCATTTACGGTGACAGACTTAAAGTCTTTTTTGCCGGGCATTAATCGACTAATCTCGTCGGATTCAAAAAACTCTATAACGGCTTCTACAGTTTATTTTGGTAGAGCATTTCCTTTCTTTAAGTTCGAGAGAAAAAAACACCTTTCTCATTTTGTATTTGTTTGCCTCGTTGCGCTGTGTAGTATGTGGTTCCGAATTCTTCTTCTATCTTCCGCACCGGCCATGATATAGGGAGGATCGTTAAAATAGTTAATTTTTCGGCCCTATCTTCAGAATTGTTAAATCTTTCCTTTAACTGTTGAATTATTTCTGTTTGACTGTTTGTATCAGAATTATCATCACTTTCATTCTCTGTCAGGTCGAATACTTTACGTTTAAGCGTATCGCACACTTTTCTAGACTTTTCTTTAGGATATTTCTGCTGATGCATTTTTTTACTTACAACTCGAGACTCACCAATTCTGTTAAAACTGGCATTCAAAACTTCTATGACGTCTTGCCTTGCTATTTCTTCAAGCACATCATCAACTACTGGCTCAACACTTGGTTCTGCTTTTTCTTCATTTGTAGTTTCAGACTCCACTGTATATATCTTTCTGCATGTACCTAACGATTTTCGACACTTATCACACACTTTGCTGCCTGGCACTACACCGTCTTTAACGTCCAACATCCAGTCTTGAACAGGTCTGACTGTTCGGCGGACATTTGCATGATGTAGTAATTTGAAAGGGTTACAACAATAAAGTTGCTTATCCATTGTATGTCAATTTATTAACTGCAAAAAAGAAAAACGACAAAATTTTTTAACTTTTTTTTTATTTTTTTATTTTATAGGAAAATAATTTTTTTTTTTTTAAGTAATTTTTTTTGATTGATATTTCATGGAATGACCCCGTCCCAAGCTGAAAATTTCAGAATATGTTCCTTGGGACTAACTCTTTGAGTATAAAAAGTTAAAAAAAATCGGGGATACATTCCCCCCCCATAGTGGGGGCACTCTTTGCCACGACCTTAATATTAGAGGTACACCCCTTAATAAAAAAAAAAAAAATGTTATAGCAGTTATGAAACGCATATTATTAGCTTTAAAACAAAAAAAATGAGCGTCTTAGCTATTACATAATCCAAGATAATGAATTTTTAGTGTAAAAGAGCGTCACAACCTAAAAATTTCCGGCGAAATTGTTACCCCATATTTTCGGCCCCAGTGGACGTAGGTGGCTAAAAATTTGGATTTGTCAGTTGTTCAACTAGTGTAACAATTGTGCCAATTTTCATTAAAATCGGTGGGGGTCCTGAAAATGTTCACCTATTTTTGATTGATTTCACATATTCTGACCCATAAACTACTCGGCATTATTATTTTTGGCCCATAATACGTTTTTCTAGTGTATAATCATGTCTTTATACCTTATAATTCAATGTATTTTGTTCATTACCAATAAATTATATTTTGTCGTATTTTTACTCTTCTTTCTCTACATTTTTAGTACACTTCTAAGCAAGTTAGGATTTTCTGCTTTTCACCACGTGAAAAAGCATCTCATCTTCCATCCGAATCAACCAAAAAGTGAAAATTGATTTTTTGACACCTAAGCCCCCTTCACAGAAAAAAATATTCCCAAATTAATTTCAATTACTGATTTGCTTGAAAACAGAGATAAAATTCAATTATTTCATTATTTGACTCAATCATTTGAATACTTGGTTCAACAATTTTACATTTATAAAGCGAAGAAGATCAATTAAAATTTCACTGGAATCAAGTACTTGTGTACTAGAAATTACAACATTCTTTATATGTTATTTGACGTTTTTTTGTTCGATTTTTAAGGCGAATATTTGTTGTTGTCAGGGAGAACAAGTGGAAGATGCGCATCACCAAAAATCCGTTACAAACGGTGTTTTGTTATTGCAATCGGCACTCGTCAACACAATGACAGCAACAACACATGTGCTACAAAATTATTGCGAAATCAAAACACATCTTTGAGAATTTACAAATAAATGTTCAAACGAAAAAAAGACATACGGAAATTAATTATAAAAATAAAACATACTTCATAAGTAAAAAGTATAATTGAATTTTTTTAATTTTTATTTTTGAATCCCTGTAAATGATTTTCTTAATTATTATTTAATCAAACTGAAATTAATTATAAAAATAAAATGTTCAAACAATATGAGATGTTGGTTTTTGTTATTTTGGGTGTTAATGTTAATCATTAAAAATTACCGATTTCGATTGAAAGCGAACACCGACTTTTGATTACCAGAATACTCAAGTTGAGTACGCTAGTAATCAAAACATTATATAATTTCGATTAAACGCTCACTCAACTTGATTACGCGCGTAATCAAAACATTATGTAATTTTGATTAAACACTCACTCAACTTGATTACACGCGTAATTGAAATTTTCCATAAAAAATTGATTAAAGTCATGCTTAACTCAATTACTAATTTAATCAACAATATTAAGAAATTTTGATTAAATCTGTGCTCAAATAAATATTTGCTTAAATTGAAAACTTTTCAATTACTATCTTACAATTCGAGTAATTGAATTTACAAAAATCGTCATTGGCGGAAATCCAAGTATAAAAATACTTGAATTGACAAATATCGTAATTGATTTCAGCATTCGCTTTTTTCTGTGTTTCCGTAGACCAGGTCACATATATTGAAAAAATAAATGTTAATTGGATTGTTAATAACTAAAATTTAACTATTTCTTTACCGAAAGATGTTGCCACGTCTGTACATAAAATGTTCTGTTGTTGATTAATGGAATGGTTGAAGGATGATTGCAATGTGATAAGATTTTGTTGATTCAGTGTAGAAGCGCGGGACATATAGAAATCGCCATTATGAAAGCTATAGCATTATTTTTATTGCGTACACAGAAAAAAGCGAATGCTCAAATCAATTACGATATTTGTCAATTCAATTATTTTTATACTTGGATTTCCGCCAATGACGATTTTTGTAAATTCAATTACTCGAATTGTAAGATCGTAATTGAAAAGTTTTCAATTAAAGCAAATATTTATTTGAGCACAGATTTAATCAAAATTTCTTAATATTGTTGATTAAATTAGTAATTGAGTTAAGCATGACTTTAATCAATTTTTTATGGAAAATTTCAATTACGCGTGTAATCAAGTTGAGTGAGTGCTTAATCAAAATTACATAATGTTTTGATTACGCGCATAATCAAGTTGAGTGAGCGTTTAATCGAAATTATATAATGTTTTGATTACTAGCGTACTCAACTTGAGTATTCTGGTAATCAAAAGTCGGTTTCGCGCACACTCAATAAAAATAAACCGTAGTCTATGAATCACATCGAACAACTGTTGCAAAATGTTTCTTCTCCTTTTAATTGAGCTCTAACCATAGAATAAATATATACAGTGGCACGTGAAAGTAAGGGCACCCTAAATTTTTTTTATATAAATGTTGAAATGTTTTGACTTGTTTTATAAATAAAAAGTGTATATTCCCACTTTTAAAAGAAAAATAAAAACTGTATTTATTTTAAATATATTATTGCAGTGTCCTTACTTTTGCATGCCACTCTATATCTCAGCTATACAATGCTCTTTTGTTCTTCTCTTTACGCCAGATCATTGATTGTTCACTCTGCCACGGCTCTCTCTCTTGCCTCTCCAGCTTGCCTAACTTATTTTTGAATTTGAATTCACTAAAAGTTTCTAATGATCCCTACATCAAACAATCACTTGCAAGACGAGTTAGGCAATGAAAGTATAAAACTAGTGTTTAGATGTATTCGTAAAAAAATCTTTTCACAACGCATCAGCACAATCATTATGTGTTTTGCGTACTTCGTATTGCCAAACTCAGTTTCAATAAATGTCTATATATATTTTCATTTAAAATATCCTTCAATATAACAAGTGCAGTATATATAATAGGAGGAACTGGCGAAATTCCGTTGCTTATTATGTTTATTTTCTCTTTATCCAGAGAAAATTGTTGTTTTCTGACTTTGATCCAAGCATGCACCAAAGTTTTTACAAAGACAAACGCATGCATATTATCCAATGGAAAATAGGCTACCATGTCTATTGGCAATCCGATATTATAAAATTGTCATCTGTTCTCAAAGTATTATTATCGAGTTAAGAAATTCGCGGTTATTCTTATACTAGCCCACTAGTGTACACTTATGACAACAACTGTAGCCAGTATGACCCTTAATTCTCATTATAAGTACTCTTGACATATTTACGGTCGGCAATTGACTTTAGGGGTATTTTTTTTCGGAACCTATATAAGTTAACATCAACTGTTACGAAAAAAACGCATACACGTTGAGTATAATCAACTTGGCTTCATCCGATAATTATTTGTTTTGTTTATTTAAAAGTCAAAGAGAAAGTAAAATTCTAAAGAATACAGTGTAATAAATGAGGTGGTTATACTGCATCGACACTACAATATACTTTTTCTTATTTAATATAGCAGTGAATTATTGCATTGGAAAATAGATGTTTGGTTAAACGAAATCTCTCCAACCATGAGGCTACGATGGCCATATTGGGGTATCGCTCTATTCAATAATTAATATACCTGAGCTAGCCGCGTGCTCTTCTTTATATAGGCTTCTTAGCGCTCTTTTAGGTTTTAAATGAGTAAAACGAGGAGCTTGGGAACAGATCTCGTATCGCAAGCGAGGTATAAAAAGCTATTGTGTTGTGGTATGAGAAATTGGCTACAGGTAGTGAATGTGGATCGGATTATTCACCATAATTTGTTCGAAAAGTACATAAAATTTACCACAAAGCTCTTTTAGGTTTTAAATGAGTAATACGAGGAGCTTGGGAACAGATCTCGTATCGCAAGCGAGGTATAACAAGCTTTGTGTTGTGGTATGAGAAATTGGCTCTAGGTAGTCAATGTGGATCGGACTATTCACCATAATTTGTTCGAAAAGTACATAAAATTTACCCATAGTACATCAAATGTACCAGAAACTACATACTTATACACTATGCATTTAACGTAGTATGTTCCTCTAAAGTGCATAAATTGTACCATAAAATACATATACAAATTTACCACAAAATGTACCACAAGTACTTAAAAGTCAATTGTACTAAAACTTCGCCAAAATTACTTAAAGTGTAGTGAAAGTACTAAAATGTGTACCAAAAGACATACGGGTACCAAAATGTGTACCAAAAAGTGCATAAAGTATATCATAAAATTGCATAAAGTGCAGTAAGCAGACAGAACCGAATGTGTTCTTGCGAGTCATGGGAAGATATCGGTTAAAGTAGATACATTTTGAGAATCGAAGTATTCCTAGGCTTTCTTTGTACACTTCACTTCCTTGTGGTTTTGCTGTAGTGTTTGTTTGTCTCCAGTATTGTCTTTGAATTATTCTTCTTGAAGTAGAAAAAATCAATAATATTTTATTTAACTTTTTAAAGATTTTGATTAAAAAATTAACTACTCCTAATATTTACATCATAATTTTCGAAACGTCGTGGAAATATAAGAAATGAAATGACATAAATTTTGTATTTTCCATACAACACACTCGAACTTGGTAACACTTTTATCGGGGTTATTCTCAACTTCAAAAATTATACATGTTGACGTGCAGGTTGTCATTTTGTATGACTTAACGTGTATAAGTTACGAAGAAAACGCCCCTTTTATAAGTTTTGTTTTTGTAAGAAAAATGTTCGTCGATGACTTCAGGTAATCCATTTACAAATGGGTTTTAGAATTCATTCACACTGTTTGGTTTGCTTCTGCCACTATAAAATCCATCATTATATGTTACCCTGCTAATGAAACCCAACGTAGTGTGTCAAATTTCTTGAAGTCCCTTTTTTTGGGGTTGTATGTCAAAACCTTGAATATTCATATGAAACCGCTAGCAAGTCCCAAAAACATCGGATAGAAATGTAAAATTGGAATTATACAAAACAGTAAACTACTCATATGAAAGTGCAACACAGAGGTGGAACTTTAATTGCGTTTTACTGAAAAACTTGTTTTGACATACTAGGTGAGTGTATACGAGTATTGCAGGATCACATACGATATACTGAGTTTGTACCATTTACGTTTATTAATATAGCCCATGCTTGAGCTAGAGAGCTTTTGGCTACAGGCAACCCATCTACGTTTATAATATTTAAATCTACCGAATAACTTTCGCATGCTGAAGAGAGAAAAAAATCAGTCAAACATTCTCTTAGTCCGTAGTGCACATATTCGCCACCTTCAATTAAAGTTAAAGGAGCATTCCGAGGTGTCTGATTCAATGTGCTGCCATCTTTTGGTAATGAAGAACCTATTTTTTTAATAAACAACAGCTTATATAAGGCGGAATGAGTTATGGTATGTTTAACAGTCCATTTATCAAGCTCTTGCCTTGTATTGTAAACTTGTATGCCTTCTTTTGGCAAACCACAATCTTCTGAATATAAATCATCCAAATCAGTTCTCTTGGATCATCGACACTAAATTCGCTGGGTAAAAAACTATCATTACAATGTTCTATTTTTTGGTTTCTATTTAAAAGATTTCGTATACTTTTTTTTTTATTAAATTCAAAATTTTTTTGCTACATTTTTACCTTGTAATGACAAGTCAAAAGGTAGACATTTATAGTGCTCGAAGCGCCCAACATATTCTATAGCCATAACTTTTTTTGTGTACCCTATGATCTTTGCAAATATTAAAAACACGAAAGGATACACCATGTTGGAGCATCGATATGCTGTGGCCAGAACTAAAAGCCATTGGGGTTTTAAATATTTTGTAATGGAATTGCTGTAGAACTTTATGTAATACACATTTCATCAGGTAAGCTTTTTACGTTACAAGTTTCGAAATATGAAGGAAAACAATCCTTGTGCATTGAATTATCCATGGACTCATAATATTATATGCCCTATACGATATGTCCACAGAGGTTAATGTATAGAGTTCAAGCTTTCTTTAAAGAAATAATTTTTGGACAATAAGATATAGACCCTTTTTCTGCTGCCTTTTTAAGAGTAGTAGATCAATCCTTCTACATTTCTTTCTACATGAAGAATTCTGATAGGCAAGGCTAGAGATTTATTTTCTTATGCTTAAATTTGGTTCCTATTTACAAAATCATAGTTTATTTTGTAAACTTAAAAAGCTCGTTAAGAAAAATTAAAAAAAATTAAATGCTTTCCCATTTCATACCATAAAGGGATTGGGGAGAGTTTGAATTTGAATTTATGAGGAATGCGAGTTTGCGAAGTATTTAAGAGTTTGAATGAAAACACATAGTGTCATATTTCGAATATTTTCTAGTATTACCCAGAGATAATTTTATAATACGCATTTAACAAATAAATATCAAAAGTTTTCAATGATTTCACTGAAAACCAGAAATGAGACCCTATATCTTTATGGCAGTAGATTTAGGGTCTCAACCAGACCAAAAAATTATGCAAGTACATGGACGTGCTATTAAAAATCAGTTTCGACCCTGATCATCACAATTTTTTTTACTGGCCAAAGAAGGTTTCGGCGGAGGGATAAGGATTTATTTTTGATTTTACTTCAATAAATCGAAAGCATTACGAAATTTTGCATTGCAACTTTCGGCAAAATCGTAGCTAAATAATGTACCAATACTCCATAAAATGGCGAAACGTCGAGCAGGGGACACCCGGTGGGAAGGAAATGTCGTTCTATATATATTATGTACTAATTAGTTACAACAGGCCTAAGGCAACCGTTTGTTGCTTTCTTTGTTTAAGCATTTTTTTCATAGACTGTATGTTTTGTTTTTGAAAAAGTATATTTCTAGGTTCTTTTTTAAGAATATGTATTATATTTTCCCGAAAAGGTAATTTTTAGAGATAGATACTTGTTGTATTAAAAGCTAAGTTTTTTTTTTTAAATTCAATATTTTTAAGAAGAAATACTTTCTGTAAAAAAGCCATAAGAGTATACATTTGTTTTTACAAAGAAGTACTTTTTTTAAGAACGGGTACTTTAGGAAAAGGTTGTTTGTTTAAGAAAATTTGCTATTATGATGTTGATTGTTGACCTTTTATATTATCTCCGTTCAATTAGTTTGGCTTGAGGTCATAAAATGAAAATACGGGAAATGCGGGTTCGACTGCTTTTTCAAGATTTATTAAATTTTCCCAATATTTCGATTAGCATCGCTAATCACCCTCAGGGTTATGTATTACAAATCACAAAAAAAATACAAATTACTCGTACGCTGTGTGCAAGCTTTGGTCAACTATTTACTTATTGTCAGAAATGCTACATATCTTAAGAAAATAAACGAAAAGGTATTATTTTATTATTAAGAAAAGGTACTTTAAGAAAAAGAATTTTTGTAAGAAATGTACTTTTTTTAAGAGAAGGTATTTTTTTTAAGAAAATTTCTTTTTTAAGAAATGGGATTTTTTTAGAATTGGTCCTTTCTCAAGAATAGCTACATTTTTATAAGTAGGTACTAATATCAAGAAAGTTATTTTGTTTTGTTTGTACTCTTTACAGAAAATGTTGGTTTCCAAAAAAGGTAATTTGTTGTAAGAAAATTTACTTTTTTAAGAAAAAGCACTTCTTAATTAATTTTTTTAAGCAAAGGTACTTCTTTAAGAATATGAATGGTATTTTTTTGTTTGTAAAAAAAACTTGCTTTAAGGAAAGGCACTTATTTAAGAAAATTTTATTTTTTAGACTTCTTTCACTTTGGCTTTTCGAAATTTACTTTTTATTGGGTTCAAAACTGCAACATATATAGTAAATATTGCTTAAGGCTCCACCTAGAAACTTCCCATTAAACAATAAATTTCCCAATACATGTTAATCTAGGCACAAACGAAAGCAACAGTACTCAATACAGTTGATAATTCTAGGTTGTAGCATAATAGCGTTAACAAAAATTGTTTAATTTTTTCATTTAGCCTCCATCCCGCAACGTGCGATAAGGAACTTCGTTCCAAAAATTTAAAATTTTTTGAATTATTACGATTATTTTGGAAACCTCAACGTAATAGTTTTGATGATGTTCTCAGGAGTCAGAAGGATTGCAGGATTTAGCCATATCCAATTTTTAAAATTGTACACTTATGAACTTATATAAGCAAAAAAACAAATATCGTAAAATTATTGTTTCTATATTCATTAAGTGGATCTAAACATAATTATTGTTGAAATTCCTTCGAAGAGGGATACCTATTATCTGCCATTAAATATTTTGACAGTTCACAAGTTAGAAGTTTTCATTTGGGGGTTTCATCTTTATTTTCTTTATATTTCTGAATTAGAAGCATGCAAATGATTCTAAATTGAAATGAATGAACAGTCTTTTAAAGCATGTAATTTTTGGAAAATAATAATTATTCCTTCGTAGATTCACCACGCAGTAAAGTTCAAGAAGCTTTTTACAGCGTAGCTCCTTATAATACGACTTGATATGTGACATGTTCGTAACAGCATCACGGGTTGACCATATGTGCGATTAAAAAATTTTTTTTTGCAATAAATTCTTATTGATACAAAGGTGGTTATAGCGCAAAAAAAAATAAACCGTAGAAGCAATCCTTACCCTATAAAATTCATTATAACTTCACAAACTTCATCATCATAAAAATGTAATCATCATTATGAATATAAAAACCAAAACCACAACAACAACTAAACCTGTCGATGCACAATGATTTATAAAGACTTCTTTTCCATTGGTAAAGAGTGGGGGGGGGGGGGGAGGGGAGCAAGAGAAACCACTCATCCCTCTTGGGCACATTGTGCGCTGCACAAACGCAAGATCAGCAGCCTAACGCTGATTCAATTCGCTAAGAACTATTCACCATCTGGCAGTTGCTATCGAACAGAAAGAGTTGTCCAAGTAATACCCAAAGTTTCTTTTGGAAAGTCCGAAGAAACAGAGGAAATATTCTGCAAGCAAAAGCTTCTGTGTTACATACCTTGGAGAAATATGAGTCAACTGAAAACACATCAGACGTGGAAGGAAAGTTTTGAAGCGATGCCAATTGACATATGGGAATTGCCACCAATTTCTGTTACTGAAGAAGAAGATGTAGATGTTCCTGAGAACGAACATGATCCACATGAATGGATGGTGCTTGCGGCTGTGATGCCTGCAGCAGTCCCTCAACAAACAGAGCTAGGTTATCGGGAGATTGATCGAGCAATGAACTGGAATGAAGGATTGGAAGAATATCCCAATATATTTAGTAACTTAAACTTCATTAAATCTGCCAAAGATTCATTTACTCGTTGCAGTATTGCTTCAAGAACAACAGTTACGTTGACTTTCGAGCAGTCTGATGTTGTGAATTTTGTGCATTCTGCATTGAATAATGAGGTATCAGAGCGATTAGCATTGGTCATGGGCTCTGCTGGAACTGGAAAGTCATGCATTATCAATGAAATTGTAAATCAGATAGGAGTTGACAAAGTATTGTTGATGGCACCTACAGGAGTTGCTGCAAATAACATAAATGGTCACACTCTACACAGTGCATTACGAATTTCAACATACAACGGTCGTGAATTATCATCAGAGAAACTGCGACAGTTTCAAGATGATATGTCTGCTATAAAAATTATCATTATCGATGAATTTTCAATGATCGGATTGAAATTATTAGGGAAAGTGGACCAGAAATTGAGATTAGCTAAGCCGCTTAATGAAATAATGGGAGGGTTTATTGTGCTTTTCTTCGGTGATTTCAATCAACTCCAACCAGTTGGCGATATTCCATTATATGGTGTGCCTAAAAGCAATAACCTGATCGCTATTCAAGGGAAAATAGTACACAGGCACATCAAAAAAGTATTCAAACTAACCCAAATTATGCGTCAGATTGGGTTTGAACAGGAGAGTTTTAGAGATTGCTTATCACGCATTGCAATGGGTGAAATTTCTTTGCATGACTATGAACTTCTGCAATCCAGATTTATGTTGAATAACGAAGCCACTATTTCAGCTACTGCAAATGTGCTATGACTTATCTCTACAAATGCACAAATTGAAGAATACAATGAGGAAAAACTTAGAGCTCTCGGAAAACCAATAGCTATAATTCAAGCAATTCACAATGATCCAAGAGGCGCTTTAGCTTCTAATGATAAAGCAAAAGGTTTATGTTGCAAGCTGCATCTTTGTAAGGGAGCACAGGTTATTCTGAGGCAAAATCTGTTTACTGCTGCAGGTTTATGTAACGGAACCATCGGACATGTTACGGACATTCTATACACACCTACAGGAGATAGCACATACGTTGATGAATTTCCAAAATGTGTTATGGTACAATTTGACTCTTATTCAGGTCCAATGTACAACAATAGCAAAATTCTACCCATTGTGCCAATAACAGCATCGTTTCAAAAAGGTGCACAGACATATACCCGTAAGCAGTTTCCACTACAGCCGGCGTATGCTATAAGCATACACAGATCTCAGGGAATAACGTTGGATAAAGCTGTGATTGATCTAGGAAATACTGAGTTTGCATTGGGAATGACATACGTTGCCCTCTCACGAGTACGGTCGATTCAAGGGTTATATTTAGAACCGTTCTCTTTTGAAAGGCTGAAGAAAATTAATGACAAAAAAGGTTTGACAGAAAAGCGACTAGAATTGCAACGTCTCGAAGCTCTCATTTAATTATGTATATCATATCATTCGCATATAACAATTGTTAATCTATTTTTTTACAAAATAAACATAATTTACTTTAGAAAAATTTTAAACGTTAAATGTATGTTTTCATACTTTGCTCCAGTTTATGATGTAAGCATAGGTTTACCTGTGCGACTACATCGACCTATTAATATTTCGAAAAAATATAATACCCAGAAAGCCCTCTGATCCCATGCCCTAGTAATATTTTTTTTCTCAGTCACGATGGAACATTTGAATCAAAAATGCATTTTGGTCTCCTACGAAATGAATTTTTTCCATGAAGATAATTCGTTTATAATAAAATTTTAATGTTCCTCGTTTGGGTAAAAATTAATCATTGGTAAAAATTAAAACATTAATATGGCGAATGACAGTCTGGAGGATTCGTCAAAAACGTTGTTCCATAACAATGTTTATATTCCCTATTCTTCTTTTTAACCCCCACAAATTTAAAGTTGATAGTGAGTGACCGCATAGCCACAATTCGCATCAAAGCGATATATTTCAACATCTCGTTAATTTGTGTGCACACACCGACAGAGGATAAAGATGACGAGGTCAAAGAAACATTTTATGAGCGCCTGGAGGAAGTATATGAACGCTGCCCTGACCACGACATTAAGATTATTCTAGGCGAATTAGGAAAGGAAAGTGTCTTTCGACCGACCATCGGTAATCACAGTCTACATGATACCACCTGCGATAATGGCATAAGACTGATAGACTTCGCCGCTGCAAAGAACATGATAGTTAGTAGCACACGATTCCAGCATAAGGACATTCATAAGGCGACCTGGATATCTCCTGATCAGCGGACGAAGAACCAGATTGATCACTTGGTAAATAGATGGCAGGCACTCTTCTAGTGTAATGGATGTACGTGTGATTCGAGGTGCCAATATCGACTCGGATCATTACCTGGTGCCTGCAAAAGTCCGCACGAGATTGACCAGGGCGAAAAACGTACGCAGCCGATCACAGGAAAAACTGGATATTGACAAGCTACAAATACCGGAGATACCAATGTCCTATCGACAGAAACTCTCTCTCCTGCTAGAACAGAATACCCCCTCCCGAAGATCCAGATGTGCAGTGGAAGCACATCTCCCATTCTTTTGAAATCGCTGCAAGGACTGAACTTGGCTATCAAAAACCGCAGAAGTAAAAGCCATGGCGCGACAAAGAATGTCGCATTGCAACTGATGAAAAAGACGCTGCACGTATGGCAACGAAACACTCAGTTACAACGCGAGCTGCGAGTGAGCGGTACAAGAAGCCGAGAAGGGAGGAAAAAAAATGGCAGTGAGAGCAGAGAGAGAGAGAGTGAAAGAACCGAAATGTGCAGGATGAATGGTGAATCCCAAAAGTTTTTCCAGAGGGTAAGAACATCGAATAACGGGCGTAATAATGGGCTTCCCTCCTGCAAGGACGAGAATGGGAATCTGTTGACTGGTGAATGTGGAGAGACCACTTTTCAGCACTACTCCATTCAGATTCTTCCACTGAAGATCAGGAGGTAATGATAGTGGAAGATTGTGTAGATTGTACCCCCCTAACCAAGACGAGATTAGAACGGCGACCTCACGCCTGAGGAATAATAAAGCCGCTGGCGCAGATGGCCTACCCGCTGAACTTTTTAAGGCAGGTGGCGAAGGACTGATAGCCCACATGCATCAACTGGTATGCGGTATATGGCTGAAGGAACCTATGTCCGACGATTGGAGTCTCAGTGTATTCAAAAAGGGTGATCCGTGTGTCTGTTCCAACTATCGCGGTATCATTCTTTTATCCATCGCGTATAAAGTCTTGTCGAGCGTATTATGTGAAAGACCAAAGCCAGTTATTGAAAACCTGATTGGACCTTATCAGTGTGGATTTAGACCAGGCAAGTCCACGACTGACCAAATATTCACGCTACTCCAAATCTTAGAAAAGACCCACGAATGCCAAATCGGCACATACCACCTTTTTGTCGATTACAAAGCTGCTTTCGAAAGACCCATACGGGGAAATCTGTACGAAGCTATGTCTGAACTTGGTATTCCGGCAAAACTGATTCGCCTCTGTAGAATGACGCTGACCAACACCAAATCAGCAGTGAAAGTGGGGAAAGACCTAGCTGAACCATTCTGTACCAAGCGAGGACTTAGACAAGGCGACACATTTTCGTGCAATCTCTTCAACATCTTAATGGAGATAATAATGAGAAAGGCTGCAGTAAATACGAACAAGACCATTAAAACGAATAGCCATATGTTACTGGCGTATACTGACGACATAGACATAATTGGGCGAAATTTGCGAGAGGTTCCTGCAGTAAGAATCGTAAAGGAATCAGCTTATTGGTGTCAACGACTAGAAAAACCTCTCGACTTGGTCCGCACTTAAACGTTGGCAACCGATTTAATTTTGAAGTGGTAGATGAATTTGTCTTCCTTGGATCCGCCGTGAACAAGGACAACAACGTCAGCGTGGAGATAAATAGGAGAATTGTGCTTGCAAATAGATGCTGTTTTGGGCCCAGCAAGCAGTTTAGGAACAAAGCCCTCTCTCGACGGGCAAAAGTCCAGCAATATCAGACTCTCATTTTAACTGTCTTGACATATGGCTCTGAAACTTGGGTCATATCGCCAGCGGATGAAAAATACCTGGGAGTTTTCGAGAGTAAATTTCTCAGTAAAATATATGGTCCTGTTAGCGAAAACGTCGAGTACCGACGTCGGTGGAACGCAGAGCTATATAATCTATATTCTGACGTGGACATAACTAGGCGCCTCAAAGTGGGCCAATTGCTTTGGCTAGGCCATGTTATCAGAATGGATAAAGATGAGCCAGCGCGAAAGGTTTTCGATAACGTACCCGATGGAAGCAGGAAAAGAGGACAACGAAGACTCCGCTGGAAAAACCAGGCAGAATAATCCCTCCATATCCGTGGTGTTTCCAACTGGCGAGAAAAGGCGATGGATAGAGCCAGTTGGAAGATTATGTTGAACGTTGTTTAATTAATATGTGTAAGACGTTTGACCTGACGAGGTTGTAAAAGTCAATAAAAGTAAGTAAGATTTATGTTACCTGTGTGAAATAAATTACGAATTCGATTGACAATACATAATTTTAAAAAAGCTAGAATTCATTTATTGCATCAGTGAACTAACAATATTGCATGAAGGAAACAGCATTCTAGCTTCAACGAAACAATGTCTTCCATCTATGGGAGAGTTCATTAAAGAAGTAAATTCAATTTAAAGGTGAAACTTATTCATCCTAGTAAAATAAGACTAATAGGGGAAATGTAATATATTTATTGAAGCATTGAGGCTCATTCAGTGCAACAATGACACATTTATTTCTTAAAAACAATGAAAAATATCCATTGCAACAATGAAATACATTCAGTGCCGCATTAAAACGAATTGATTGGAGCAATTTAACGTATTCATGGAAATATATTCATTACACCCATGAATATATTCAACACAGCAAAAATTAATGTCGTCGCATCAACAAAATTATTTTTCATCAGCTTTCGTCACTGTGACTAAACATATTCAATTAATGAACACATTTCCGTTGCGGCAGTGAAGCTGCACTTTGTTGTGACGACGAACTTGTCATTACTTTAACGAAGCTTTTCCGTTCAGTTTAACGACTGCGACCTCAAAATGTCCTAAATTGTGGTTTATATAACTATTACAGGGGAAAACTTTTTTCTATTTGTTTACTGAATAAAACTAAAGATAAAAATTGAGCGAATTCGTCGAATGGCAGGAAATAAAAGAAAATGATGAAAACAAGAAAACTTAAGTTGTTCTGTTTCTGTGTTTCTGTTTCTGTTTATATCGCACCGAATAAAACTTTCTTCCATGCAACTCTTATTTTATTCAGTGGGCATGTTTCCGTTTTGTGTCAATGAGTGCCCTACAACATTCATCCTGTTGAATTTTGTTGTTTTTTTTTATTTTAATATTAAAAGACTTAATATTTAAGAAGCCGAAAGAAAATAAAGAAGGGAGAAACATGACAACAACTTGGAAATATGTGCTAAGTGCTCTTGTAGACTGTTTGTAGTAATGATGGAAACGAAAATCATTATGTCGTTGATAATGACTAATCTGGTCTCGTTTCGGCATTAAACTTTATGACATCATACCAAGAGCATTCATATAGTCCTGTATTCAGACTTCATGCGAGCGGGTGGAAAATAGCAAACTCAAACTTCAATATTTTTATACCCTCCACCAGCAGTTTGGTATTGAAAATGTTTAAAATTGATTTCGAGAAAAAACATTTCTTCAGTCATGAGCTTTGAAAGATATTTTCTAATTTATGCCTTTTGTTAAATTAGTAGTACCCAGGCCTTGTCGCAGATTAGAATGCCCAAATCCTAGGCTGAAACACCGGTAATATATTTTAAATTCTGCGCAAGAGTTGGGTGTTTTAATTTGCTTTCCATAATGGTTAGACAATATTGTCTGTGTTCCACAGACAGCGTATCAAATATGCTAAAAATTCTTGTTAATCAGGAAAATGGAATACAAATATGTCACATGAATGCGCAAAGTTTGAGGAATAAAATTGATGAATTTAGGTCCATTTTTGGAAATTAATATAATCTATATTTCGTAGACATGGCTTAATTCTAATGTAACTGATTCTCTGACAACACTTCATGGTTATAAACATACATGGGATAAATTAATTATATGACAGTTATAATTTTATGTTTAATTTGAATTTCCAGTCCAAATGAAAATTCAAAAAACTTTCAATACCATTGGCAATTGTACTTATTTTCAAAGCATTTCCTTCATAGCTGGCAAGTTTGGTTTTCAAATATAGTAATACTTATCCCCTACATATAAAACACTTTAAAAACAGAATTACCAGCAGTCAATCAAATGCAAAATAATTAAAATCATTCCCATATTTCATTACAATTGGCATCTGATTCCACAACCTGCATCTGCATTGCCTAAGCAAATGGAAATTCAAAAAATTTGTAATTGCCATTGCGAACAATGGTAATTATTTTGCATTTGCATTATATAAAGTAATGCAAATTAAAATCCAATGCAAATTAAAAAAAACCCATGTATGGTTATAAACTTTCTACAGCAGATAGAATGACTTTTGGTGGCGGTGTTGCTGTTTACGTTGTGACGGTGTATTATGCAAATTTTATTGTAGGTCTGATAAAACTGATTTGGTGCAACATATTTTTATAGAAGTAATTAATAAACTTTTATTCTGTAGCGCTTATAGACCTAATAATAATATAAATTTCGAACCCTTTATTGTAAAAGTGTCCGAAATTTCTATGCCTTTTTCAAAAATTGTAATTGCTGGGGATTTCAACTCTAACATCCTTTCAAACACGATATTAACTGACTGCATGACGGCACTCGGATTGTCCCCGGCAAATACAAGTGCACCGACTCATTTCACTGCTACTAGTTCCTCATTAATTGATATATTTTTTGTTTCAACTGAAAGTCATCAAATTTTCCTGATCAAATATCTCCCTCTTGTTTCTCTAAACACGATCTAATTTGTATGGTTTGTGACTTTTCATTAAATGTAACGGAAAGGAAGGTTAGATATCGTGATTTTAAAAATATTAACTTTAAAGTGCTTTGCGAGGAATTTCTTAAAATCGATTGGAATATTATTTACCACATGATGCCAATAGATGACCAGTTAGCATTTTTCGAGAAGAATATCAATTATCTTTTGGAACGAAGTTCCTTATCGCACTTTGCGGGATGGGGGCTAAAAGAAACATTTTTAAACAACTTTTTTTTAACTACTTTATTACAACCCATTATTATCAACTATATTGGGTACTTTTGGTTTGGTTCGGTTTAAACAGATGTTTTCTAGGTGGAGCCTGTGTATTATATATTGTAGTTTTGAACGCAATACAAAGTAAACTTAGAAAAGGAATACAAAGTAAACCTTAGGAATTATATTTGGCAGCACTTTTACACTCGTACTTTTGGTTTGTGTCCAGACTAACATATTTCTTGTTTAATGGGATATTTTCTAGGTGGAGCCTGGTTATTACTAATTGTAGTTTGAACCATAGGTAAAGTAAACAAATAGATGAAGCACAAGTGTTGGGAAAATGTTAGTGTAATGGGTAATTTTCTAGATGTCGCTGAAAGCAATAAATAGGATTTTTTTGTTCCCAAAAAAATGACAATAAAAATCTAAAATTTCATATCAAAAGAAAAAATAATTTTCAACAAAAATATCAAGAATACAACACGTTACTTAAAGTGGAATATCTGATGGCCATCGAAATGCAAAGCCATGTCACCATCGTCTATGTCCTAATTAATTGGTTCTTCCTCCGGTTCAGCTACCATTCCTAGTTGAGAGTCCTCAGACACTCCAATGGTTTTGGCATCTCCGACCACATAAGTTGCTACAGTTCTTGGGCGGGGAAGTTTTTAGATTAAAAAGGTGTTGCGGGATGTTCAGCTTTGAGCGGTGGTCTTACGGGGTTTCTCCTATTGATATCCCAACACCGGCCTCATAGCTTTGAAATAGTTTTTGACGTAGAATACGTCTTACCTTACGGTATGAGGAGTCATGTCAGGTTTTTATTGTTGTAATATTTATTTCATTGAATTTGAGGAAACGGCTAGATGCATTTTTTTAAAATTTTTTTTGTAGGTAAATGAAGATGTTATCTTTCGTCTGATATACATTTCATATTTGTTGATATATTTCTCGTATTTTAATTTCTCAAATGAAAATTGTTTAAACACATACAGTCAAACATATGTGTGGTGTTTGGTTGAGTGTTTTTGGTTGCTCAACATTGCTTAGGAACATGTATCTAGTAAAACGTGAAACGAACAGCGAGCTAATGTTGCTTGGCAACATGTATCTAGTAAAAAGTGAAACAAACAATAAGCTATCGTAATAAAGCTTTTTAGCGAAAGCTTCAATAAAGCTGTTGTAACATTAATTTTGAATTGTAAAGCGTAAAGCTTTCACACAACGCTCGAATGCTAATGCGAAGACTCGATAAGGTAAACCTTTTTTAATATTAGGGCGGACCTCTCACCATTCGCAGAACTTATTTCAATAAAAATATTAATTAAAATACATAAATTAAATTAAGTTTAAAAAAATTGAACATAATATTTTTTTTTAAACGGACTTGAATCAAATGCCGTTGGTAAATATAAAAATTACAGCAGACAATTGTCTGAGGCCTTCGGCCACGGACTGTCCCTGCAGGCTGTGTCAGAGACACGGCCATTAAGTTTAACGTAGAATACGCCATCCGATAAGACAGAAAACATATATAACAATAAATGATAAATAATATAAGCAAGTGAATTTATTGTTATATATGTTTTCTGTCTTATCGGATGACGTATTCTACGTTAAACTTAATGGCCGTGTCTCTGACACAGCCTGCAGGGACAGTCCGTGGCCGAAGGCCTCGGACAACTCTCTGCTGTAATTTTTTTTAATATAAGAAACAAATGCAATTATGTAAAATCACATAAATTTTGTCACATTTTCCATTGTTTAAAGTACTTTCACAATAATTTCCCACAATTTTTAATAAACGTCAATGAGAATTATGGGAAACTTCAGTGAAAGTGACAGTAGTACAGGACAGCACCTAGTGAAAAAAGTTGACAATGGGCGCGCTAATCTATTATGTACTTTATCTATGGCTTGAACCGAATAAAATGTAAATTTAGAAAAGCGAAAGTGAAAGAAGTTTAAAAACAAACATCTTAAAGAAGTACCTCTGCTTAAAAAAGTACATTATCTTACAACAAATTGCCTTTTCTTAAAAAACTAAATTTTCTTTAAAGAATACCTTTTTTGTAAAACTAAATAACTATTTTGATTTAAGTACCTACTCTTAAAATTGTATCTGTTCTTTCGTAAAAAAGAGCTTTTTTAAAAAAAAAATACCTTCTCTTACAAAAAACATATTTTCTTACAAATATTCCTTTTCTTAAAAATAAAGTACCACCTTTTCTTTTGTTTACTTCAGATAAGTAGACTTCCTGAAAATAAGTAAATTTTCTTAAAAAATAACCTTATCCTAAAAAGAGTACCACTTCCTTAAAAAGTACCTGTTCTTAAAAATTTTTTTTTTGTAAAAAAAAATTCATACTCTCCGGCTTTTTCTTAGCTTAGTGACGGCGACACTATCGTGTATTCAGCCATGAAAAAGCTTCTCAAAATACCGTTCGGAACCGGTGTAAAAATGTAGAACCCAATCAGTGAGTGTAAAACTAGAACGCGCACAGCTTACTGGTTTGTGAGAAGCTCTTCCTAATCCTTTCACGGGATGGAACGGGAAACCATTTTTTTTTTATTTTAATAAAATAAGTACCTCTCATCAAAGAAAGGACCTTTTCGGGAAAATATAATAACTACATATTCTTAAAATAAATACATTCAATAAATAAAAAATTTCTTAACAAAAGTATCCATTTAAATTACAGTATTTTTCAACGGGCGGCTTAGGGCTTTGAACTAACTAGTACATAATATATAGCGAAAGGAACTTCGTTCCAACCGGGTGTCCCCTGACACCTCATGTAATTTTTGACATGAGGGTGCTCTTGATATCGAAGGCTAACAACTCGAAATGAAGGGAATGGTTCCCGAGGGATATAAAATATCTCATCGCCTAAAGGGAAATGGCGTACCCCAGATGGAAGCGGTTTCGACCACCAGCACTGCACGAAGAGTACCTTGCTGCTCGTAAGCTTGTACATGCGAAAATAAGGCAAACTAATGGAGATTTCGTTTCTGACAAAAAAAAAATTCAACAGTTCTTCTGTCCTTTACCCTAAAAGTGCATTTTTGTGTTCGTTTCTGAAGAAAGTGCAACCCTAGTTCAAGGTTTTGTGTTCTTTTCTGAGAATGTTGCACTCAAGAATTGCAAAAATATCGAATTGCCTGCCCCCTCAGCAGGTCACGGGGGGATAAATGGCAAACTTCTGTCATTTTCTTTGTGTTATCTGTCCTCGCCAAGAAAATTTTTCTACATTTTGTATGGGGCGCTTAACTAATTTAAGCGGCTCCAATTAAATTCGCTTATCTTCTCCAATAAAGTATTCTAATTTTTAGTTTAGCGTGAATAACAAAAAATACCAATTGTTTGGTACTTTGTCGACCAGTTTGTATGAAGAAGGCGCTTAATATGACTTAATATCGCTTAGGTCTTCATACATACTGGTCGAATATTTTTGATAAGCGAGGTAAATAAAACATGGTAAGAAAGCCAACGGAAGGATCCGGTTGTGAGAAAATGGAACATTTCCATGTTCATTTCTCACCCCAAAAAATCAGAACCTTGAAGAGTCGATGGCAACATTTTTTAAATGTCGCCTCATTAAAGGGCAACAATGTTGTTTAGAAACGAAATCACAATGAGAGAAATTTCTGTGCCATCATTGGAAATGGATAAACGAAACCATCTTTAGATGTCGCGAACATTAATGCTAATGATCTGAATTATCAATTTGTTAATATGGTTATGACTCACCCCGATGACATGTATTATTTAATTTTCAGGACATTGTGCAAGATGATGCTGTTTCGAGCTTTATGTCTATATTTTCTATTTCCTTTGGTGATGATAATATTCATCCAAGATTTCTTAATATTCTACTTCCACAACTTCTTTCTTTTATTACTTTCAACTTCAATAAAATTTTAAATTCAAGCTACTTTCCGATGAGGTGGAAGCAAGCTAAATTTATTTCGATCCCGAACAATCAAACTGATTACACTCCAATTGCAGTTCTTCCCGTTCTTTCCAAAGTTTTGAATTTATTATTATGTTAACCAAATTTTAGATTTTATTAGTTCCAATAATTTTCCGATGAAGAGACATTCAGGATTTCGAACCAAGCCTGGTTGTGTAACGGCCTTAATATGTGTTATAGACGGCATAAGAAGTAAGATTGATTCAAGCCATGTCGCTATATTAGTGATTCTTGGCCACTCCAAGACATTGGATAATGTTTATCATACATTTCTCATACAGAAATTGGCAAAACTGAAAGGGGTATCATCGGGAAGTCCCTTCAATTCTTTTTTGTTCAAATCAAGATGTTTTCGGAACAAAAACATTTTGGAGCAGTATATGCATTTCGCCATTCCTCAAGCATGACTAATGGGTCCTGGTGAGCGGAAAAAATGATGATTCCCAATCGCCAACGAACAATAAAACGATTTCAAGGCATTGCTTGTAGTCGTCTCTGACTTGTTTTTCGTTCAATTGATCTAAACAAAACGACTTGATCTTATTTCGGACTTTTTTTTTCAATCGACCGAACCGTTGCCGCCACTCTGGTATGTATTTTAACTGCGACTCCATCATCTCTGCGCCAGTAGTGTATGGTTTGTCTTAAATATTTTGCCATTACTCTTTGAAACGGCCTGATAAATAATAACAATAATCTAGAAGCATTAAATTACACAATAGAACAATACACTTCATATCTGATTTCTTGCATTTTTAAATAATTTTAAATAATTAAATAATCAAACACAAACCAAAAACTCAGTGTAAAACTCTCATCATCAACATATAAACACAAACCAAACAAACAAATTTAAATTATAACAACAATTACAAAGAAAAACAGAAAACAGTGCAACGGTAACAAAACCGCAAGAGTAACAAAACCACAATAACGAAGATCATTATGAGTACTACCCCACGTCGCGTAACTAGAGCAGCTCACCACGCTCAGCTCTCATATAATGACGAAAGTGAGTCACTAACATCAAACTCTCCTTTCCGCGCGTTTAACGTCTTAGACCGACGCTTTGATAAACTGACTTCACAACTCACTAACACACTAACAGATACTCTCACGAGGATGATAAGGGCAGAGATATCACAATGTGAGCAGAGAATCATAACTGAAATGAGAGTGGTAATAGACAACATTGGCGAGCGCGTTGCTAGACTGGAAGCAACGACAATAACAAATGAGATGCTGGAGAACAAACTGTTGGACATAAGACAGGAGGTGAAGGTGAACACTTGTAATGTAAATGAGCGCGTAACAAAGCTTGAGGCCCTCACAAGTGAAATAGTAGATGACAAACTGACGGAACTTAGGAATGACATCAATAATGTGAAAGTGGGGGTAACAGATGTGGAGACAAGTAACGTCATATCGAACGGGGTTGCCGTGCCTGACGTCATACAAAACGAACTTTCATATTTGCGGGCAAAAATTCTGCAACAGGAAAACTCGGCTGTATCGTGTGAGTTGCGTATAAATGGTATCCTGCAATATGACCGTGAAAATACCTCCAAAATCTTTGATGCGTTATGTGAAAAACTGGGAATTTCAACACCAGACATTAATCAAATTTACCGAGTGAAGAATAAAAATCAGTCGACAGCTGCTACAATTCTAGTGAAACTAATGCGCCCTTACGACAAAAACTTTGTGTTGAGAGCAATTTCCACCTATCGCCGTAGAAACAATGACTTATTAAGATTAAGTTTGTTGAATTTTAATTCTAATGCGCCGTTCTTCGTGAATGAAAACCTATCAGCGGCTAACTACAAAATTTTTAATGAGGCACTGAAATTGAGAAGACTAAAACCTCTTTTTGCAGTATTTACTATGCGCGGAATTGTTCACATTAAGAAAAACGCAGATGATAAGCCAATTTCGATTGATCACATTGACGTACTGAAGCAGTTTTTTCGTGATGACCAAGATGAAGCTGGAATATAGGATTGATTCAGTAGAATATACATTTTTATTTTTTAATTTATTTGAAATTTATCCGAAGCTTTTTTTAATTCTGTCCCACATTTATTTATTTTTATACATTGATTTTATTATTATTTTTTCTTTTAATTTGTGCTTTTGTTTCGTCTTAGAGAAACACGAATACGTTGCTCTGAGTTGTTTTGTTGCTGTAGGTTGTTTTGTCCACAATTTTAGATTTCATGGTGATGATTTCGTGTGACGGTTCACGTCCCAGAGATGTAATGACAGACATGGTAAAAATACTTGCAAAGCAGAGAAATGGCTTAAACGTGTGCCATATAAACGCCCAGAATTTAAAATGTAAGATTGATGAGTTCAGATTATCGTTCGAGAATTCTTCTGTTGACGTCATATGTATATCTGAAACGTGGTTTAATGAAACTACGACTGACAGCTTGATATCATTGAATGGCTATAAGGTTTTTAGACATGATCGAAAGAAACGTGGTGGTGGTGTAGCGATTTATGTAAGGCTTGGCATATCTTGTAAGTTTATAGCTGAAAGTGGAGATGATGATAAAATAGAGTTTCTGTTTCTTGAGATCTCGGCAAATGACAAAAGACTTCTTGTTGGATGTGTATATAGGCCACATTGTTCGATTTCGTTTGATAATTTTAATGCCAGGTTGGAGGTGATTGCGAATGTGTACCCGAACGTCCTTATCGCGGGTGATTTTAATTCAAATTTATTAATTGATTCTTCACTTATGGATAACATGCTCTCTCTTGGATTATCTGTGGTTAATTCTAATATACCAACACATTATACTATAACAAGCAATACTTTACTCGACTTATTCTTTGTGAACGACTCCTCTAAGATATTGCTGTACGACCAACTCTCAGCGTCATGTTTCTCAAACCATGATTTAATATTTATGGCTTATGACTTTAACTTGGACGAATCTAAACAGACATTGACATATAGAGATTTTAAGAACACAGATTATAATTGTTTGAGGGAAAATCTAGGACAAATATATTGGAGTGACATATATACTTTGGAATCAGCTAACGACCAACTTGATTTTCTCGAAGGTAATATCATTAAACTTTATGACATTTCTGTTCCAATAAAAACTAGAATAATAACTTCTAATTCAAGACCATGGTTTAATTTACATATCAAATCCCTAATAGAGCATAGGGACTTATTGTATTCTCGCTGGAAGCGCTATAAATTAAATGATTTTAGGGAGGAATACAAAATTGCTAGGAGAGATGTAAATTTAGCTATCAAACGAGCTAAGATTGAATATTATGCAAGCCGTTTTACTTATTCTATAAGTGCAAAGCAGAAATGGAATACAATAAGGGAAATTGGAGCTGGAAAAAATGTTGACACTTCTGAATGTATCACTGACGTCGATGAATTGAACAAAACTTTTGTTAATATACCTATGCATTCTCCTAATGCAGATTTTTATGAAGGGTATGAAGTGGATGAGAATATGAGAGGTGACTTATTTGAGTTTTCGTGTGTCAGTCAAGAGGACGTAGCTAAAGCCTTTTCCGCGGTCAAGTCGAATGCTACGTCAAGTGATAATATAAACCCGAAATTTGTAAAGACTTTACTACCCTATTTATTGCCGTTTGTTACACATTTATTCAACACGATAATCATGTCTAGTTGTTTTCCAAGGAAGTGGTGTCATGCTAAGATTATTCCAATTCCCAAATCGAGAAAAGAATACAGGCCAATCGCTATCCTACCTTACTTGTCAAAAGTCCTAGAAAAGATATTGCATGCACAGATGAGTACGCATATCCACAATTCAGCGTTACTGGCCGAAAACCAATCAGGTTTTAGGTCAAAACATAGCTGTGTAACTACCTTAATAGATGTAGCTGAAGACCTAAGACGCAACTTAGACCATAAGGATGTGAATATCCTTGTACTCCTCGACCATTCTAAGGCATTTGACACCATTGATCACACCATTCTGTGCTTAAAGCTCCGCCAGTTCTTCAAATTTTCCAAAACCTCGATCAAGCTAGTGCAGTCGTACCTTAAAGAAAGAAGTCAATCCGTCTATACAAAAAACTCCGTATCGAAACCACTTTGTTTGATTAGAGGGTTTCCACAAGGATCGATACTAGGGCCTTTATTATTCACAATGTACATAAATGATCTTCCGTCGCGCATATCTTATTGCAAGTCACACATGTACGCAGATGACATTCAATTATACACTAGTACCCCCATCGATAAGCTTGACGAAGCTGTGTGTAGGATAAATTCTGACCTTGAATCTATATATTTGTGGGCTTGTGCAAATGGTCTTTCTTTGAATCCGCAAAAATCAAATTGTCTTTTGATTCACGATAGGTTTACGAAAATCACTAAATCTAGTGTTAATATAATGTTCAATAGGCAGAAAATTCAAATTGTTTCTTCTGTTAGGAATCTTGGTGTTATTTTCGATAACATATTATCTTGGAAAACTCATATTGACAACATTGTTGGCACAACATATAACAAACTGCGGACGTTGTGGTCAACGCAACCTTACACACCGTTGAATATTAGAATTTTGCTTGCTAAAGCATATCTTATGCCGTCTCTGTTCTATGCTTGTGAAGTTTTTTCAAATTGTGACTCGGTTAGCACACGAAAGCTTAATTTAGTCTTCAACAATATTTGTCGTTATGTCTATGGCATAGGTAAATATGATCATATCTCCTATTTCTCTATACAACTGTATGGTATCTCCATTGACAACCTTTTTAAACTAAAATCTCTCTTGTTTCTGCATAAAATTATACATTTAAGACAACCCTCTTATCTTTACCGTCGTCTTAGTTTTGCAAGGTCAAACAGAGGTAACATGCTGATAACATTCAGATACAGATCATTAATATCAGAAAGACAATTCTTTACTATTGTCTTGCCTCTCTGGAATACTTTACCGCACTCGCTTCAAACAACCAGCAACGCTAAACAATTTAAAGCACTATTAATGGATTATTATGCGAGAATTCAATAATTACATGTACCACTGATAATATCAATGTCTTTATTTCCTATAATTTTATTTTGTTATTTTTATTATTATTTTGTTTTTCTATTATTTTGACTTAAAATTTATTTATTACTATTGCTATTTATTTTTATTTTTTTTTTAATTTGTAGTTTTATTTTTATTCTTTTTAATTTAACTTACTCTCTGAATTTTTGTTTTGGTAATGTTCAAGGTTCAATGTTCTAATGTCAATGTTTTATTTACTCTTAATTTTCTAAATTTTATTAATCAATTCTCCATTTAATTGTACTTCCACATCTAATTCCTATACTATAATTATAAGATTGAAATCTTGTTGTATAGGATAAGCAAATAAATAAACAAACAAACAAACAAATGTAAAATGTAAATATTTTAATTTTTTGAATTAATTATTTAGAAATTTGGATATATATTGATAAAATTAATTTTAGTAAATAAAGAAAGAATTCATTTCTAAATATAATTATGTTTGGGAGAAAATACGAATATGTTTCCACGTAAGTATATGGATGTTTGGGGAAGCACTCGAACGCTTCCACGCAAGTACATGGATGTTTGGGATGGAGCACGCATATGTTACCACGTAAAACCATACGTATTTGTCAGTAAACATGCTAACGTGTGCATTTAAATACATCTGAGATTGGGACTTGTACACATATAAATGTTTGAAGTGTGTTCCAAGCATATACATGATTCCTGCAGAATATGTTTGGGAGACTATGTGTCATAGGCCGTTTTACTTCAGCGTGTAGGCACTTGCCGAATGAGAAAATGTGGATGAATGAACCTTTATAACTACTTCTATGTCATAAGTTACCAGTGAAGTACGTACCTGGGAAAAATTGTTAGAAAAATTTTCCGCAAAAGAATTTCTGAATGGGTGCCAAGTTGGTCAAGTGTGGTATATCTACATGCTTCAGGTTCCTGATACAATACGATAATTTGGTTTTCACTCCTTGTGTTGGAATTTCATAGGAATTGAACCATATGTATTCTACTGTTTATTACTTTATATTTTAATTATAAGAATCATAAAAAAACATTCATAAATTTCAAATGTTTTTTCCGAATACTTGGATCAGTATCTTAAATTGGGTTTCTTCCAAAATCCATGTTATAATGCAAGTTAGCACATAACATCGGGGAAAAGTTTTTACAATTCATTCAATTTAAATAAAAACATTAATATTCATTATTATACAACCCAAACAAGAAATCATAATTCGTGCTGAAATTTTGAATAAAATCGTAAAGCATTAATCAATTTCCATGACCCATGTCTGATTTTATTCATAAGATATGTTGCTGTACGATAACGTAGTAAACTTGGCCGTCGGTGGTGCAATGGTTGGTGTGCGCGCTTCTTGTACATGAGATCCTGGGTTCGGTTCCTGCTCTGATCACCTTAAATTTCTTTCGGTGGCGGTCACGTCGCATAGTGACGGCGACACTATCGAGTATTTAGCCATGAAAAAGCTTCTCAAAATACCGTTCGGAAGCGGTGTAAAACTGTAGGTCCCAATCAGTGAGTATAAAAGGTGAAAGCGCACAGCTCACTGGTTATGAGAAGCTCTTACCAATTCCTTCATGGGATGCAATGGGAAACCATTTATATTTATTTAGTAAAGTTGAACACTTTCTGGCGTTTTCGGTTTATTGCGGTTAACAAAAATATGTTATATCGCAAATATTATTCTGAGGAGACTTTCATTTGGTTTTGGCCAAATTTGAGTGGATTTTGTAATGGACTCTCCTTATTGGTCAGAGGTAGAGGGTAAGTATATTCCGCCAGAATGTTGGGCGAGAGAAATATTGGTGGGTCGATGTTACATTTCAGCCCCTAGGAGCGGAATCTCATAAAAAAAATACTAGCAAATACAAAACTTGTATGGGACCACCTTAAGAGTTGAAGATATAGGGTAGGTATGTTCTGAGAAACTGTTAGTGTTGCAAAAATATTTGTGTTCGGCCATAAATGTGGCTCCTAAGGGCTCCATTGGGACAGTTGGAGTTGTGGAAGCAAATTTTATAAAAATCTAAGTTTTGCATAGAGCCCGTTAGGGTGTGTAGATAGGGGATAGGTATGTTTGGAAAAAACGTTGGGAGGAAAAAGGTGGAGCCATCTCCACCATTTTATGGCTTAGGAATTTGTTTCCCCAACCACACAAAATTAGGTATCCATATCTTGTTACCAAGGATCTCCATACCACACTATGCCACTCCTAATGTACCTATAGGTGTATTGAACTTGAGGGAATTTGAACTTTATTTAATGATATATTTCCTCGACTTAAGGACATATGGTTTCCCAAATCCCAGAAAAAAGGACGAAGTTACATTTTCTTTAATTTAAGTCTATTTGATATTAAATTTAGTTGTATTTCCTTCGAGTTTAACGAACTGTAGCAAAAAACGGGAAGGTCCACAAAATGTGGATGGTAAACGAGATAGATAAAGCGATAGGATTAAATGTTTAATTTTATGAAAGAACAAATATTTTTCTTACAAATGTGCGATTTCCTCTCCATCTCTGCGTTGTCGCCATGCTTCTTCTTGGCCTCATAGCAGTAGAAAATAAACGGAATAAATTTAAATGCAGGCAGTATGTAACACAAGCAGTGTGGAAAATCCCAACACGCCTAACAAGAAGCCGGCGGGGTATATTTTATGAAACGTATAATGAATCTGATATAAGTATTATGAGAATAGTCCTTAAACTATCTGAACACAGCTTTTTAATATGTTTTCATTTGTGAAATAATTCACGTGAATGCTTTTTTTTATTGACGTTTTGCCTCAAAGTAAATTTTGGCTTTAAATTTTTACTCTAGTTTCGTTTTGTATACCAGTCTCTTCATTTTGATATTATTTAACAATCAATATTTGAAGCAGTTCCAGAAATCAAAAAGCAATTTCAAATCTGTATCTGTATTGCAAAATGATTCAATGTGTGAACAGCTGCTAGCACTTACAAGCGCCACGATATTTGTGTTATGAGAGGATGATGGCTTAACCAGATCCTAAATGGCCACATAGTGTCCCATAATAAACCCATGACAGATACAATTGTGATGATATGTGTGAGACATCCAAATGTGAATATGTCCATATCTGGCAACTGGCAACAGTAACTTCCGTAGCGACATTCAGTAACTTTGACAGTTGAAATTTAACATGGTGAGGCATTTGGGGGGATGGCATCCACTGCTTATTTGCAAAAACACAAAAATTAAATTCATATGCATTAAGGTGTATCAAAAGTAAGGGACTTGAAACTGAATATATTTAAATTTCCTATATGGACAGATTTTGATTTATAAATTGCAGTTATTGCGAATTATCTCATAAATGGGTTAAAATCTTAATGCTTTTTCAAAGTTATTTCAGTCGACAATTTGTGTTATAATTTGACGATCTAATGGCAACCGTTTATATATTTCGATAAGCAGTAAGCAAAATGCTATTAATTTAGAATTATGATTAATCAATTATTTCTAAAAGTTATATCCAGTTGAAGTCTGAAAAAACAAAATGTGTTTTAAAATTACCATAGCTTGACTTGACCGGATGTTGAACAACAATACTCTCAGCCTGAAAAAAAGTATGATGGTATTGATGTAGCGGCAGCGAACAAACAAGTAACTCGTCGTCGCCAGAGAGTATTGAATAGTATAGAGAACTCATGGAACGAATTGTATGACTCAAAAGCACTGACGACATTTGGCGAATTGATTCAAAACGTATTATAGGCAGAATACACGACACAAAATGCATGCGCACAAACACACTTTGCGTAAAAAATATTTCCACCATACACGAAACAAAAAAATTTTGCGCAAAATATTATTAGCAGTCAAGTTTTCACGCCCGACAGAGATGGATTATAATTGTGCTGTTGTAATTCTGCTTGCCGTAGTTTTTGCCGTAGACTTTATTAACTTTTCAACAAAAAATTCTATACTCTTTAATTTTAACTTTCCATAATGCTGTCAAATTTTCATAATCTTCTATGAATTCGGTTCAAAACTTTTGATCGTCCGCCATTTTTTTTGCTATTTATTTGTTGAAAACTTTTCACAACTGACAGAACACCCATTCACTACACAAAACGCTTGCCCAAAACGTCCGAAAATCAGAAAAATTTGATTGTTACACAAAATTTGTGCAGACAGAACAAACACTACGACACACGGCACAGATGCAGATGCAAGAAACAAGAAAGTGCAATAGTAAACGAGCCATCAGCACAAAAACTATTCTTTTTTTCATTTTCTAATGTAACATTTACTAATGTGTTCATAGAAATCGAACAGGTACCGTGTAACAAAAAGGTGTTAAGGTTAAACTTTGTACACGATTTCCTAATTTTGAATTACGCTGAATAATGCCCAATTTCACAGTTGAAAATTCTCCATTTAAATGGATTTTGAAAATTCTCTGTGAGTTTTTGAATTGAGCATTTAAATGAAGAGTGTGAATGAAACTCGCCCTAAGAAAAATTCAATGTAATGGGTTTTTCAATAAGAGCGCTACAAAAGTTTTTTTAAATAAAACAAAACCGGTTTTAGATACCAATGAAATTCTTTATTCCTGTGAAAGTACGTTCGATGCCATTATGTAAAGAACTCGATTTTTTTGCATGGCCACCAGGGGCACACTTGCAGAAGTCCAGACGCTGAACCGAATTTTCGACGGTTTTCAAGCATAAATCGGCCGATACTGCAGCAATTTCACGTTCGATATTCGTACCAAGTTCATCAATCGTCGCTGGCTTGTTGGCATAGACCATAGACTTGACGTAGCCCCACAGGAAATAATCTAACGGCGTCAAGTCTCACGACCGAGGCGGCAAATCGACTGGGCCATTTCGCGAGATAACACGTTCACCAAATTTGGTTTCCAATAAATTGATTGCGGCATTCGCTGTGTGGCTTGTGGCGCCGTCGTCCTGTTGGAACCACATGTCCTCCAAGTCCATATTATCCAATTGGGGCCAAAAATATTCGGTTATCATTGAACGGTAGCGATTCGCATTCACAGTAATGTGCCGGTCTTGATCATCACGGAAGAAGCACGGCCCAATGACGCCGCCGGCCCATAAACCGCACCAAACCGTAATTTTTTCGGGATGCAATGATGACTCATGGATTACGTGTGGATTGCTGTCTTCCCAATAACGCATATTTTGCTTATTGACGGAGCCATTCAGCCAGAAATGAGCCTCATCGCTGAAGACCATAAATTGGAAGTAGCGCTCTTAAAGTTGAGGCCACTGACTCTAAATTTCGGTAGTAAATTTTAATAATTTCGACTCGTTGTTGGCTCGTATATCTTTCCATGATGAAATGACAAACTTTACTGAAGAGAAATGTCAAAAGAGCGGGAAAAAATATGGCGTCGTTTGCTGTCCCTATCGATTTACTTTTGTATCGTCTCTGTTGAAAAAACCTTTATTACAAGAAATACATAAAATAAATAATTGCTACAAATTTTCTTTCACATAGTTTTCTACTGTAGTTGGACGACGAAGTGTGACTCTGACTACTCCAGCAACCATCAGCTATCCCAACGGGCATGGAATCGTTCCTCCATAGTCCGAAAAGCTTGGGGGAATCGTTCGCTCTGTTTCTCACTCAAGTCTCCTAGATTTTGAGGGACGCAATATAAACGACTGTACTAGAAGTGTACTTTGATGCACATGTTGCATCCAAGTCGCTGGAAGTAACACAACATCTCTTCAAATTGCTGAACGTATCCATCACCATTTTTAGTTCCAAAGAAATTCTCATTAAGCCAAACAAACGAATCCAATGCATTTTTCTCCATTTCTGACATTGAACTGCCGAAATCATAGAGCAAATTAGAATAGAGTATTTTATTCTCTCAGTATTTCTAACTTCATAGGCATGGTTGAAAGTTAACATTGGATGGTGGAAAGCATAGGTTCAATAATACCAGATAGAACCAATAATACGCAACTTTCAACAAAGCAACAACAACCGCATTTCGTGTTAATGTGGCAAAATAGTTGTATTAAATACAACACTAATGTATATCAACGATCAAAGTCAATAAAAAAGTGCAAAAGACATTTAAATTTCACGGTTCTGTACGAAAACGAAATGAAAAAGTTAAGTCAACAGTTCTTGTAACTCTACCTGCTGCAAATTAATTTTCATCGAATTGCTTTCACTTGCACAGACCTACGACGACTAGAGGGAAATGCAACGTCAGATGAGAGAATAAAATACTATATTCTATTTTGTTCTATGACCAAAATCAGAATCGTTGAAATATATTCGAATTTGTGGCCCGTCAGATATGCCTGTTTTCAGCTTTTCTGAGCTCACTTTGGGAAACTCCTTGGAATATACTGAAAACAATCACAGTCTTTTCTTAGTACTTTTACATATTGTGCCATCGAGCCATATATAGTATGAAGAGATGGCAATATTATAAGATATCGTGTCACAAGTGGCACGTGTCTAACATTAGTCATACCTGGAATTAGTGCTTACATAGAAGGCAATTCGTTTCTTATCCAGTGTTCTGATTTAGCTCTGATATCTCAGAAACATATAAAACAAAGGTTATTTGCTATAGCTGCTTTGTTCCCCTAATAGGAAATTATCCATCTTAAGATCAAGACAAATTACCCATTTATGTTCATCATACTTTCTCATCTTCATGACCAATGCTATTACTATGTATTCTTCCTTTACTTTGTTTAATGCGCGATCGGTAAGGAGCCAAAATTAATTCCATTATACAGTAGTATTCACTTCAAGCTGTGCTTTGACGAGTCGATAAATGAACGCCAATCGTTTGAAGTGTATCTCGTTAAGCCCATGACAGTCATAAAACCAGATATGTTTACCAGCAAAAAAATTACGCAGGTATTTTTCTCGAGTGCGGTAATACGGGATTTCTGCCTTTCAGCCGAGATGCTAGTATATCAGCATAAGTTTTCGTTAATGCAAGGTCTCTAACTAAATCATTATGCTGTATTGATTGAGTGGTGTCGGTTTGAAATGGTTTTCTGAGACTAGCTCGTCAGTGCTCACGCAACATGACTCATCGTACCCTTCAGAACAGTGCTGCCAAAAGCCGTCAAAAAAATGATGCCAAATTACAAAAAAATTGTGCAAATTGGAAAGGAACACTAAAAAACTTGTGCAAAATCCAAAAGTTTATGCTAAAATTAAAAGAAACAATTTTTTTATATATTTGCCTTTGTGTACCTACTATATGTGTATAATACAGTTTGACGCGATTTTAGTCATCATGTTTATTGTCAAATTCGCATAATGTTTATAAACACAGAAACAAAATTTTAAAATCAGAGGTGCATATTTTTGTTTCAAAAAATGCCATGAAAATATTAAGATAAAAAAATCAGGTTTGTTTCAAAATGTTCCAATGATTTATCAAAATTTTGTTGGTTGTGATTTTTAAGACCCTTTAATTTTGGGTTTGTATGTTGTAGCTGCATTTGCTAGTAGCAAGTCCTGAAATTTTAATCTGGGACCACATAACTTTTTGAGAAACAATGCATACGGGATGTGCTTTGCATATTAAATATCCGAAAATGTTTTTCAAAAGTTTTATATTTTCTGTATATTCACGATTTTGGCGTAAATGAAAAACTTGTTTTTTTTGGGTAATTTTATTTGCGATCTATTTTAACAATAATAAGCAAATTGTATAAATTAACATAGGCTACTGTTTCACATTAGAAACAATAGCAATAGAATACATTATAATTTAATGCGGATTATGTAGAGAAAATTAAAATAAAATTTAAAAATTAAATACGTTTGCATTTATATAACTAATGTCGGAATGGAAGATCTCAAATATGATTTCGTTGTAATATTCTTATTTCGTCAGTCTCGTCTAATAACGTGATAGCCAGTGGATTTGTATGATTGCTAAGCCTTTCTAAATGACGGCGGCTATATTTGTTTGTTTCAGTCTTTATAAAAGGTACATCAAGGTCATTATGTAAAGTTTTGTTAGTGACGAAGCATGGAGCATTGGCTATTTGCCTTAAAGTCTTGGACTGGAATCTTTGTAGAATCTCGATGTTCGAGTTGCTGGCAGTTCCCCAGAGTTGTACTCCGTATGTCCAAATTGGTTTAAGAATTGTTTTGTACAACAGGGTCTTATTTTCGAGCGACAACTGTGATTTTGGTCCAAGTAGCCAATACATTTTTCTGAATTTTATATCAAGATATTTTCTCTTTGCCTTAATGTGTGACTTCCATGTTAGCCTTCTGCCAAGATGCAGTCCTAAGTATTTCACCGCACTCGTAGAAGGGATTTCTGAGCCGTTTAAATAAACAGGTGGATAAGATTCTCGCCTTAGAGTAAATGTTATATGGTTCGACTTCTGTGTATTAACCTTAATCTTCCATTTATCAAGCCAGTTTTTTAAATTATTACGCTGTATTTGAATAAAACTTGATGCCACAACTGGAGAGTCATCACAGCAAACAAAAGCTGTATCATCTGCGTAAGTTGCTACAGTAACATTATCGATGGTTGGAATATCATACGTAAATAATGTGTATAAAACTGGTCCAAGCACGCTTCCTTGAGGTATGCCGGCTAGGATTTTTCGAATGCTGGAGATGTCATTGTTACCTCTTACATAAAAACTTCTATTACTCAAAAAAGAGTTTAGAATATGGTAAAAGGGTGCTGGTAGTATTTTTTTCAATTTATATAATAGTCCTTTGTGCCACACTTTATCGAACGCTTGTTGAATGTCCAGAAATACGGCTGAACAATACTTTTTATTTTCGAAGCAGCTCGTTATTACATTTATAATCCTGTGGCATTGCTCGGGTGTGCCGTGTTTATGTCGAAAACCGAATTGGTATTCTGGAATAATACAAAATTTGTCGAGGTGTGTTCTCAGACGCTTAAGAAGTAGTTTTTCAAATATTTTAGAAAATATGGTCAATAAACTTATTGGCCTGTAAGAAGACACAACGTTCTCAGGTTTGTTTGGTTTTGAAACCATAATAATCTCCCCACATTTCCACTGAGTTGGGAAATGATATAACCGAAGCAATGAGTTAAAAATTAATGTTAGAAAGATTATTCCTTTCATTGGTAGAGATTTTATTGCCGTCGCATCGATCCTATCATAACCTGTAGACTTCATATTATTTAAAGTTGAGATTTCGGACAGTGTCTCAGTAGGTGTGATATGTTTTATTGGAAGATCCATTTGGCAAGCAGCGTCCAAGAAGGTATCAATTTCCGAATCATTATCATTTAGGGAATGTGGTTGAAAAGTATGTTGAAGATGATTAGCGAAAGCATCAGCCTTTTGACCATCCGTACGACACCAGGCACCAGTTGTGTTTTTAACGGGTATGTTTCTTTTTGTAGGCCGTTTTAAGTATCTCGTTGCATTCCATAAAACTGATTCAGGGCATTGGTTATGAGGGGAAAGAGACCGCAAATAGTGGCCAGTAGCATTGTTTCTTTTCTCTGCAAGTATGTCTCTGCATCATTGAATAGCACGATTCCAATTAGATCTATCGCGAGGATTTCTGATTCGATGCCAAATTCTTCTCAGTCTTCTTTTATTCTTGATCAATTTCCTAATCTCCGCCGATGTTTGTACTGTTGTCCCAGATCCTAATTGTGTTGGTGGTAAAGGTGTGGATATTGCTGCTGCTTCATGAATAATTGATGTGAATGATTCCACTGCATCGTCTACGTCATCCCCAGTTTCAAGTTTAATTGAAAGATCTAAGTTTTCACTTATGTAGTTGGAATAAAATTGCAAATCCGTGTCGCGAGACATAAGTTTAAATTTGTTTTGGACTAGATTAACATTAGCGTTGTAATTCACAATAATTGGGGTATGGTCAGAACTTAAATCATCGTCGATTTACATTTCTTTCGGTCCACGAAATTTTCGTTATTTTTTACACACGTAGTTCTTATGGGAACGAATAGTTCAGAAAACTGAATACAGGGATTAAAACCAATATATTGGCATCTAAAATTCAAAAAGCCAAAACAACATTTTCATCACGGTACAGTGGAGGTAAAATATGGGTAGATATGAAGTTCGAATTGTGTCAGACAATTTTGCATTTTTTGACAAAGATATATTACATGTTTTAGAGATATGTAGTTCAGTCAACTGAATATATGTAAAGAGTTTTCCAATTTGAGTGATATGAGGTGTAGGTTTCGGCCATTTGTAGTATGTAATGATCTGTTTTTTTTTTCATTGTATTCAGTAATATTTACAATTTCATCATGGAGAGATATTCGCAAGAACAAAGTTTAGAAATTATTAAATTTTGTTATCAAACTAATCGTTCTCGAATTGCAACTTTTCGTGCGCTTTTGCCATTTTGTGGTCCTAATAATCATCTACCTGTGCTCGCTAGTAGTCGAATTGTTGCAAATTATGAGCATACATACTCGTTACATAATGTTCAAGTGCAAGTTAGACAAAGAACCGCGCGAAGTAATGACAATATTGCTGCCGTTCAATTTGGTGTTGTTAAGACCGCAATTTATCGATTCCAAGACGTTGTCAACAATTGGGGCTGTGTCAAACTACAACCTGGCGGATTTTGAGAAAGGATTTGGTCTTGCAGCCGTATAAAATTGTTATCACTCAAGAACTGAAGCTCTTGGACTACCGTAAACCGAACGCTTGCTCCACACAGCATATGCACAACCGAATTATTGCGAGAAAAGTTTGGAGATTAGATGATTTCAAGAAATTGTGACAACGTAGAAGGTTTTATTCGCTCAATAAATTAAACGTCATATGTACGATGGAAAGTAAACATTGGATGGCAGAAATATGGGTTCAATAATACCAGATAGTGGCAATAGTATACAGCGATCAACATAGGAACAACAACCGAATTTCGTGTTTTTGTGGCAAACTAGTTGTGTTAAATACAATACAAACGTATACCAACGATAAAAGTCAACAAAAAAGTCCAAAATATATTTAAATTTTTCAGTTCTACACCAAAACGACATGAAAAAGTTAAGTGAACACATTTTGTAACTCCACCTGGTGTAAGGTAATTTTAAATTTAATTGCTCTCATTTCCACAAACCTACGATGAGAGTGTGAAATGAAACGTCAGATGAGAGAATAAGAGTATCTAGGTATGTGTTATTCTATGGTTTTCAGTCTAAGCATTCGATATTTATTCAAAAATATACATGTCACTATTATTAAAAAGTAAAATATACACAAAATAACTTGATGTAAAATTGTTCATATTTTGACAGTTACATTAAAAATTAGGGTAAAAACTTGACAAGAAATATCAAATTTTGGAAAACTTTCGTGAAAACTATCCCAAAAAGCATTTAGCATCCTGTTTGAAAAAAATTGTACCGAAGCCAACAAAAGACTATGCTAAAAAAGTATTATTTATGCCAAACTGGCAATATTGGTTCATAATATGTTTTGACTTCCGATGTTCTGTTTTATTTTATCGATCTTTAAAGGTTTATGTTTTTCAATAATTATCCGGTTCAATATAATTTTTTCCACATTAAAAGTAATTTTTAATAGAAAAATAGTATAAAGTGAAATTGTTTATTTCTGTGGATGACTGGGATGTCGATGCCCACCAAGACATCTCATCAGCTCCCTTCTCCACAAGTATCACACATTATAGGTACAACATATTCTCAAATGAACGAGAATTGTTTCAGCATCACCTAGTAGTGCGAAAACGTTCAAAGCAATACTCTATCCAAATCATCAATATTCACCACTTCTTGTCTATGCAGGCTTTCATTGAAATCCAATGCTTAGATGTTATTGTTTCAAAATAGACACAACGACTACCATGAGATTGGCCTTACAGTGTACCGCCTTCGTATTACTACCGATGTTCTTTTTATTATATCGATCTCCAAAAGGTTTTGTCTTTCAAGCACTATCCGGTTCAAGACAATTTTTCCCCCATTAGAATTAATTTTTAATACAAAAAGTTTATAAAGAAGTGAAATTGGTTATTTCGGTGGATGGTTGGGAATATATAAGTAGTTATTTCAGTGCCCACGAAGGCATCTCATCAGCTCTCTTCCCCCACAAGTGTTTAGGTGATAAAGCTCTGCAATGAATGCGTGAAATATTACACTCAGTGCTATCAAATCAGACTAGTATTTATGAAATCATTCATTTAGAAACAGAATACAAAATAAATTAGAACCAAAACATCAAACATACAAACACATCAAAACAATTTGAAGCAAAATAAAGTACTACTTTTCAGAGAACACTGAAATTAGTACTCACTGCCCAATGTGCCATATGAATCCGTCAGACCCCTTTCACACTCGGCAAGTTACTTGCGCAAGTCTCTTGCCCAAGTCTTGGTTTGTTGATGACAGAGGTAAGGTCGGGATAGGGTAATAAATTTTGAGTACAGACTTGCTTGTACTCGGAAAGTTGAAAAACTGACTTCCGCAAGTAACTTGCCGAGTGTGAAAGGGGTCTAACGAATTCGAGACGGATTCGTTTTTTCGGACATTTTTTGCGAACCGGGCATCCGTTACGGACTCATAACGAATTCGTTTTCGTATGAAATTCCCCTCGAAAATGAGAATCGTTTTTTTGTACTTTTCGGATCCGTCTCGAACTCGTAACGGATTGCATATCCAAATCCGTTTCGGATTCGTTTTTTGTTAATAAAATGAATTGGAGGCGGATCCGCTTTTATACATTTTGGGGATTCGAAACGGATTCGTTCTGATATTTAAAATTATAATAGGTATGAATTATATTTTCAACCTCTTATCCACTACAGTTGTTCACGTATATTAGTATTAATTTTCACAAATAAAAAAAATTGTTGTAAGCTAAATTTAAATCATTTAGTTTTTTTTTAAGTTTTAGTAATCTGCGACATTAAATATTTCACTTATTCGTTTATTGTGTATTTATGGACACGTAACGGGTACGAAACCGAACCGCTAAATCGCAATTTCACTGATTCGCTTTTCTATGTTTCCATGGTCTCGTTACGGATCCAGCAAATCAAATTTCACTGAATCGCATTTTTATGTTTTCACGCACTCTTTATGGATTCGAGACGAATCCGCCAAATCACATCCGTTTTTGTGCACATTGGGTGTCGTTTCAAATGTAAAAAAACCAACCCGTTAAAAAAACATAGATTTTGACTATAAATTATTTATATTTGACCACGTCCCGCTCATATTTTTTTCATTTTTGTCGTCGCCATTAGTTTGCCTGCGAAGTTTCATCTCGATTGGATCACGGGAAAAGGGTTAAAAATCAATCCAAACTATTTTCGGCATGCATGCATACAGACAGGTGAAGTTAATTTAAAGAATATAAAAACATATTAACCAGCTTAACTGAAAAAAATTACCACACACCTTCTTTGTCGAAAGTTGATTAGCTACTGTATTGACTTTCTTTCATAAGGTCCAATTAGTCTTGACGGTAAGCGAGTTGGAGTTGTTTGAGTTGGAGTTGCATTTTGCATGTGATCGGTCTTGACGGCTGACGTTTGATTCTGCAACCTGCAGAAGTCTACCGTCGTAAATCGTCAATTTTAGTTGTCTCTCTCTAACACATGCAAAATGCAACCCCAACTCAAACAGCTGATCGCTTACCGTCAACCGTCTACCGTCAACCGTCAAGACTAATTGGGCCTTTATTGTTATTGCTTTTACTTCGACATTTTGTGCGCGGCAATACACAATTACACGGTAACCACAATTTTCTTTTTATTTTTTTTGTACAAATGCTCTTCGATCAGTTTTTTTGGTTTGTTTTGTCTTTCTACCGTCTAACCGTCATAACTAACCGCGTAATATGGAGTAGAACGTCAACCGTCAAGACTAATTGGACCTTTACTCTTATAATTTGTTCGTATTGTGTACGACGATATCCCGATCGTCATAGGCACATCATATTTTTGGTGTATTCTTGTACATTTCAATTCATTTGATAAATTCAAATGTTTTGGTGTATTGCCAGAAGTTGTCAAAAAAAAACATGCCAAAACAGTGAAATTTGCAAGAAAAAGCGTTAAAACTGAAATAATCAAAAATTGTTGTTCTGTACCAAAAATTGTATTCGAAAAAAATTTAATTTCGTAAACCACATATTCGAACATGGGCTGGGATTATATATGATCTGATACGGAAAAAAATTGTAACGCATAGAAGAAGCCATATTAGACCTAAGGTATTATGCACCAAATTCGCGTTGGGACTTTAGAGCCTTGCCCATCTTTCTGTGTAGCTGGCTGGCTGCTCAACATGGTAAGTAACGTAAACCTTTAACGACCACAATGAAATTTTGTCATTGCTTATTTTTTAACCAAACTTAGTTTGGGATTGAAAATGGGTGCTCTGATCAGGGTTTAACATTGCTGGCTGGTTTTCATTGCTAAACTGACTGTGACTGCGAAAATTATCCCAACAAACTGACATGAAACCGCACACACAAAAAATGATTTTGTCTGCGGCTTGGTAAGAGGAGTAGTCGACGTCGTTGTCCAAATTGTGATCGAATTGTCTCACCGTATGTCTTAATTTTCTCACTCTCGCGCTTTCTCCACTGCCGTTTCTTACGCATAAAGAGACGGTTTACCTCCTTTCTTTTTCCTAAACCGCTCTGTCGCAGCTGGCATTAATATTGACTGAAACATTGCCATACGTACCAAGGTTTGTTGCGAAGCGATTTTTTCAAAACAAAATACGGTTGTTGCGGAAATTTTTATTGAGTCGAATATGGGTTTTCATTGCGATTCAGGTTCGTCGTTGGGAGGGGGTGGGTTCTGTGGCAAAAGTTGCGAGAGCTTCCTTAAGGCCGGGGCCACACTGGCGTTTTCTTGTCGCGCGTTTTCAAAAGCTTTCGTAGAAGTATACACAATCAACGTATACAACTCAACGTTGAGCTTTTTTTTGCGTTAGAGCTTTTGAAAGCGCGCGACAAGAAAACGCCAGTGTGGCCCCGGCCTAAGTAGGCTGTGGCTACCTCTGGTAACTGCAGCTTTCAGATGTCCAGCTTCGTCTGCGTCTGGTTTCGTACGATTTTTGCACTACTTAATCTTGTGCGAATCTTTGCTGCTACTTGGTAGTGATCATAATCGATGTTAGCTGTATCGATGTTATCGATGTTATCATAATCGATGTTAGCTACACTGGATGAGTGCCTGCCATCAATTACCACGAGACCAATTTGGTTCTTCGTTCTTTGATCAGGGGATTCCTAAGTAGTAGCCTCGTGAATATCTTTATGCTGGAATCTTGTACTACTAACGACCACGTTTTTTGCCGCGGCAAAGTCAATCAGTCTCATAATGTTGTCCGAACTGTCACCATGTAGACTGAAATTTAGTTGTTGCGATTAAAGTTGGGCGATTAACCAAGTTAATGGCTTTAATGAAAGCTGTTTCGGTTTTTTCCGTATTTTTTTTTTGTGTTTTGAGTCATATTGTGTACACCAACATACTTTTGCAGTAAAGGATTTTTTAAATGCCAACTTATGTTCATATTTTATATCCACACCCGTGATAATTCTATATATGTTATAATTCCTGGATGAAAATAAGCATTATTTCAGAGTTCAATTCCGAAAAGCAGCCATACATTATAGAAAAAATGCAATTTATCGACAAAAAACTTGCTCAAAAAAGTGCTAGAAAGCATTTAGTATGTTTTTCCAGAAAAAAAGTGCAGAAGCCAAAAAATAAGGTACTAGAATTGCACTTAAAGTGCTAAACTGGCAACACTGGTACTCAGTCTAACTATTCTTGTATAGTCCAAAACATTTCAATAAGAGAAGCAAACAGGGTACATAATTCAGTTCGAAGTAGCAACTGGTGTACCGTGATTGAATTTCTTGATTCACTTGTAAAAAGCAATACTTCATAGAGTGCAGTGAAATGAAACTAACGCGTAGACACATAAATTAATGTCTTGTTGCAGACCTTTACATTATACGGATAAACAATTCTCAAATTAACGAGAATTACTACAAAAACACCTACTAGTGCGAAAACATCCAAAACAATATTATACCGAAATCATCAATAGTCATCACTTCTTGTCTATATAAACTTTCATTGAAATCCAATGCATAGATGTTGTTTCAAAATAGAAACAACGTTTGCCATGAGATTACAGTGTACGTTCTTCGTATTACTTCCGATGTTCTTTTTATTTTATCGATCTTTAGAAGTTTATGTTTCAATCATTATCCGGTTAAAGATAATTTGTTCCCCATTAGAATTAATTGGTAATAGAAAAAGTTTATAAAGAATTGGTGGGTATCGAAATATCCCGAAATGATCAATGTCTCGTCTTTGTAAACCTTTTGTGTTAAAATTTAATTTTAATGGGGAAAAACTATCTTGACCTGGATAATGATTGAAAAACATATGTTTTTTTGGTTTAAATGGTAACACGCACTTCAGTTTCAATGTAATGGCGAAAACGAAATCACTTCGCTACATCTTACACCGTTAGGACTTCGAGTTTTTAACGAATTAATTTACCTCGGATCAAAAACATTAATGCCAGCCACGGAATCAAACGAATAGTTGCGGTTGCTACCAGGTGTTGTATCGAACTAACAAACACTTCGAAATTATATGGTCATATAATATACTACAATGGCGGGTATCGACAACGTATGAACCCCGAGTTGTATAAACATTGATGTAGTAAGGCAAATTAAAATAACTCAATTATGCTGGCTAGGATAGCAGTAGTATTCGCCGATGTACTCGAAGGAGACCGAAAATATAGAATGCCTAACACTTCGCTGGAAAGACCAGCGTGAGAGGCCTTTTCCGCTTTGGGAATAAACAGCACTTCTGTAAACCTCAATTCTCTGGGAAGGTATCTGAAGTTTGTGTACGCGATGTATAACTTTATCAGCCAGGGGATAAATACTCGTAGATTGAAGAAAAGGGGATAATGTCGCTTTTAATTTAGTATGTGGGGATTATGACCGCTCTCCAGATGGAACTAAACCCCTTGGGAACTATGAACTTTTGCTATGGGGATTATGACTGAAACGCTTTCGGATATACTTAGTCCCCAAAACAAAGAACTTCATCGTGAAATAGTTCTACGGAATTTTCACATACACATTCATTCTACACCACTTCCGTTACCACTAACAAACGAAATCAACAACACAATAAAATATATTTTTTATCACGTTTATTTTCCATTCATTAGGCCGGCCGCACACTGGATGCGTATTCGTACGAATTTGAATCGTCCGAACACGCACGACCGATCCAAACATAAGAAGTACTATAGAAGCGCGCACACTGTATGCGAATTAGTCGTACGTATACGTACATGTAGTTCAGATGTACGAATACAATCCCAACTTGTTTGGATTTTTATACGTATTCGCACGTGCTCGTTGAAAAGTTGAAAGAAAGAAAAAGTGAAAAAATAAAAAGTGAAAGAAAAAAGTGGAAGAAAATGGATATCGAGAAGTTTATTAACTTGATGTTCGACCACAAATGTTTATGGGATCAAAGTGAACCAAGTTATCATCTACGTGACATTCAGCGCAGAGCATGGAGTGAAGTATCAAACGGCATGGAAATATCGACAGAAATAGTTTTTAAGTGCATCCCTTATATTGTGAGCTCTTGTTGAGCTTCTTTTCTCTCCTGCAGTCATATATACGATTCTGCTATTATTTCGTTGACACGGTGTTTCCGTAGCCATATTATGATTACCCTCCTCATCAATTATTACATTATGAAGTAAACAAATACACTTTATTATGACATCGGCACGGTCGGGATTTACTTCAATTGCCTTTAATAACAATCTCCACTTGCTACTCAGGATACCAAAGGCACACTCAACAACTTGCCTTGCATTAGTTAAGCGTTTGTTAAATATTTCCTCTTGTGGACCCAAATTTCTTTGAGGATATGGACGCATGAGATAAGTCTTCAAAGGGTAAGCTTCATCCCCAACTAAGAAATGAGGCGAAGCTCTGTCAGTGCCTGGTAATAATTTTTCCTGGTTTGCGTTGAGAGCACCATTTTCCAGTTGTCTTGAAAGGTTTGAATGTGAAAATATTCCACCATCACTCTCTTTACCATAGGCTCCCACGTCTATAGCAATAAATCTGTAGTTGGCATCTACAACAGCTTGCAATACAATTGAGAAAAATGACTTGTAATTACGGTACATGCTGCCGGAGTGCGCTGGCGCGTTTATCCGTATATGTTTACCATCAATACTGCCAGAACAGTTAGGAAACTTTCATTTTGTCCAAAAATCATTAGTTATATTGACTATATCGTCGCTTGATGGAAACTTTAAATGAATTGCAGACAGATTGTCCCAAATAGCCTTGCATGTATCATGTACAATACCGCCGACAGTATTGTCTGAAATCCTACATGAATATCCAAGTGTTCTGAAAGATGAACCAGTCGCTAAGTACCTGCAATTAAATGACAAATTGTATTTCTTTTTCAGTTGACGAGCTAAAAAAAAGGTGGCGAGGACTACGAGACACATTCGGAAAAGAACTAAAAAAACTAAACAACAAGAAATCTGGTCAAGCTGCCCCTACAGAACCTGACTCCAAATGGACTTTTTTTAAGAATTTGCTGTTTCTTCAAAATACAATGTCTCGGAGGGATCTTAAAGGAAACGGGGCAGATACATGTTTGATTTCTAATGAAGATGAGTATGCAAATGAAAGTGAAAGTTCCATCTATTCTCAATCTCCATCACCCGTTCAATCGTCGGAACAAATTGCCGATCAAACACCAAAAACAACAAAAATATTTAAATCTCCATTGAGAAAAAAAAATAAAAGACAGAAGGCGACAGACGAAATAGATGAGAGACTATTGCAGATTGAAGAGGAGAAGTTAAAGTGCTTCCAAGGAAATGCAAATGATCCTGATGCCCAGTTCCTCATGAGTCTCCTACTATTTTTAAAGGATATCCCTAAGCACCGAAAACTAATGGTAATAGAGGACAAGTTCTAATACAGGAACAAACTGCTGCCTTATCTCCGGTAGTGTTTGAAAGTGCCGAGGATTCGACTCAGTATAGTGTTGACTTCAATATGCCACAAAACACTACCACAACAATACAAGGAAAGTCGCAAGAAGCAAGTGTTCGGCCGCAAACACTGACAGAAGGCGTTCTCAGTCAGTACATTATGCAATTTAATCCTAACATAAATTAGTGTACGTATTGCCTATAAGATTTCTTAATAAAAAAAAGTAAATATGTTTTACTTATGTACCTCAAAGTTACAATTAATCGTTCTTCAGGTGATACTGTGTCGCGGAAGTTACTGAATTTTGTTAGGATATGTCAGTCAACTTCTAACGTTTTTGTTACAATATCACCGACAATGGAACTAGACACTTGTCACTAGTTTCATAACTAACCCATGGTAGTGTATTGGCGGGGCTATTGCCACTTTTCTCTACCGTGGTATTGCAAGAAGTAGTTAGCTGAAAAAAGAATATTATCATTTACAATTCTCTCTCCCATTCTAATTATCTAATTCACACAAAACATTCAACCGAAGATTTTTGTTGCTTTCTGAGTTTGCGTAAGCAAGAATGGAAAAAATAAACATTTATTCTTAGGATTAGGTTAAGCCACACACCGCAGTGGCTTAACGGTCTAGACGCTGCTGAAGATGATGCTTCACAAACATCCAGCGAATGTGAGTTCGAATCCCACTCGCGGCATTTACATTTTTTCACTAACCGGAGAAAACATGATCTCTTCTAGCCTTAAAGGAAATTACAACTTTAAACATGACGAGGATCTAAGACAACTAAATTTAAAACCTTGAATATTTATTTAATCCTTGTATTAAACTTGTTGAGTCAACAAGTTGGGTTTTTCATACACTGATCAACCACCCCGCGTTTGGCTAGATTGCCCCGCTATTTTTGGTATTGCCCAATTTTTGACTGGTTATTTAAATTGGTAATCAGTTGATTTGGATTTATGTTTGATCTGACTTATGAATATGAAAAGAGTTTTTCAGTGATTTGTCAAATAATCTTACTATCATATGGCAACAGTGGCAAATGCTACGAAAAATAACCGGTATTCATACATTTCTCGGCTAATCGTTACGATACTTGAATCTGACAACGTTTCCAAAACAAAAGAGAAGTGATAATATACAAAATATTTAATGAAATTGGAGAATCTTTGAGCAGAAATAAAGTTCTAACTGCACTACGAGTTAAATGATACGTTTTTAGTGTTATTTCAACTTGGATGGTGATTATAATTGTTTACATTAACAATTAAAGAAGCTTTGTGTTTGTTCTTCTTGTTGTTTTCCGTCAAAATCATATGGTCACTTGATCATAGTTTAAATACCCAACTTTGGCTGTTTAGACAGCAATTAACTATTAACTTAAAAAATTAAATCAGAGTTTAAATTATGTTTGATCGTTGATCAAAGATGATTTTTCACTCAAAAATTAGGCCTTAGTGTCTCATCCCCACTAGAATCTAAACCAACAAAATGATTATATTCAAAATAAGGCGCTTTAGTTCATATATTTACTTTTATTTTACCTAAATTAATTTTGTTTTTACCTGATTTAATTTTGTATTTAAACCCAAAAAATATATTAAACCAGTTAGTATTTTAGCAACTACACAAGTAGTTGACAACGCAGAACCCGCTACGTAATTGTAGAATGGTAGTGCAGAAATGGGTCAATTCACCCCTTCGTAGCACATCCCAATGTTAAATTCGCCAGTTGGAAAATGGTGAGTTGTTTGTGAGGTAGTTAGTGGTAGTCGCTTTGTATGTAGTTGGATACCAGTTACATTTTCTCGAGGTGAATTTAACGTTTGGAAAGCCTCACAATCGCATTTGTTGATTCTGTGACATCAATTCTAACATTACAGTTGTCTACGTAGCATTCATGACTTTTTCCAATTGTATTTGTAGTTTTATTAACTCTTTTCGATTTAAAATCACACGGAATAGAAACTATCGTACTATTTTTCGCGCATTCGCCATGGACTCAGAAACAAATTTTTCACACATGATGCCCACAACTAACGAGAAGTATTTTCAAAATAATCTTTGTTTTCGATAAATAAATAAATACTACAACAGTGAACAGAAATCAGAATAATCAGAAATTCGGAAAAAATCCATTATTAGACATAAATATTCAGAAAAATATTTTGGGTATTATGACCCCTACCATTCTTGACATAAGACCGGGTGGGACTCCATATAACAAAAAATTCCCAAACTCGAGGGCAAATATTAAAGATCACCTCGAGCCAATTTCCGAGCCCGTGAAAAACAGCCAAAATCGTTTTTTCGACTTTTTTGTTTGTGGCTCAATCGGAACATGCAAGACATCATTGAATATGACGCCCTCCATGAGTACTACATAATGAAAGCCTCATTTAATGCCATTGAAATCTTGTTTTGGTTATATCACAAATTAACTACAAAAGAAGTTATGATAATTATAGCAAATCTTGGCGCGACTCAAGTTGGGTGTAACGTTCACGACTTGCTAGTTCCGCAAAAATATGGCTCAGTTTCTTTTCAGTAGTGACTGCAATCGTTGATCCACTAACAACTCGTACAAAAATCTGTCTTTTGGGAATGGCATAGAAAATATATAACATCCGCAAAACTATGTATATATTTTTTATTATTATTACTTCCATTTTTTAACTGGTATCTTTATCATTTCGCTTTTTGAATATTGGTAATGTCGAATATCTTCATCCGTATGGAATTGTAAGCACTGTGGTTCTGTTATTCTGATTTGGACTCAGTCGATCATATTAATGTATGAATCACCGTCGAAGTTAATAAACACATGTGAAGGTACGTGAAATTCACGAAGCCTGGGTGGTGGATTATCCCTCGCTGCTCTTATTTTAACATATCCTTCACCCCGTACTGTTTGTTCCGTGTGTGTTATCCTAGTCAACAGTATGTTTTCAGGGTGGAAATTGTAAGCATTATATACGACAGTACTGTGCATCACTTCTTGAACGTCTATCAGTATCTGATGGATCCAGCAGAGGTATTTGAATACATGACGACTACCGTGTATGGCTTGTCGCTGACTCTTGACAACGAACCAAAATTGAGCGTACACTTTGACTATAAAATGTACCAGAATTCTTAAAGTAGCATTTGGCTGACTACTTGAAATATATAGCCGGAGGATTCTAGATGCGGTGGTCAACCATCTTGCTGTGCTCGCTGGACCAGGCTTTTCGTTAGCTAGTTCCTCATCCCATGTGCCGTTATTAAGGGCTACATCGGGACGGTAAAGGCAAAATTGATCGCTTCGCATATTCCAGGCGGTAATGTTAATAGGATTGAACCCATGGAAATTGGCTCAAAAAGCTGCGAGATCTGAAAATTGTACACTATATTTAGTCGATAATTCAAAGAATTTTGTCCCGGGCAAGTTCCAGGGCATTTTTTTTCCAAAAAAAATTTAATCAAGACAGATGTGAGCGGCAATTCGTTGAAATGGAAAATACATACATTCCACTGCAATGGCACCTATAGATGTCGTTCGATGCATACATTCACTCCTTTCTTGTTGCCATTAACGCAATTGATGGAACTAAGGGGTCCATACAATAGTTTTCCACATTCACAAAATTGTAATGCCCCTCTGAATTTCTTTGCTGGTCCCATCGATTGGTGTTGAAAACCCAATGAATTTCGAGCGAGGTTCTTTAACCAATGCTATATTCTCTTCTGCCACTGTACAGAGCCCTACCTTGTCAAAATTATGTTTTTTCATAGTTTCGTCTCTCTTTCCATTATACAAAATGTAATTCAATACTTAATTACTACTATTAGCTTTTTTCACTTCCGGCCTACACTTCGTACGAGCCCTCTGAATTTTATTTTTGTCGATAATTACACTATCGAACCATTTCATTAACTGTTCGGTAGCATCAGGAAAATCGTTATTTGCGACAATCGAAATTCGTAAGTCCTTTAACAGGGTTGTACCCAGTAAAGAGCCACAACGGTCTGAAGTATTTGAACGATCTAAAGCCATAGAGTAATTTTTAAGAGAAATGTCGGATACTTTCAAGTCCGTTACTGTCTGCAATAATGCCTCTAGATGACCAGCTTCTTCATCGCTTGAACCCTCCCCCATGGTACCACGATATCATATCTGCCTGCATTTTCACAGCGGAACTTTCTGTTTCGATTGTTCTAATTAATTCCTGATTCAGTGATAGCAGCCTTGGTCCACACTAGTCTTTTCAACATGAATGATTGATTACTTGAAGAGCAGGTATATTATAAATTTGTTTCTACGTTACATTTGCATTTTGCAACCGCGAATACCGTATTCCATTCGTCTACAAGGTATTTCTGTGGATGTTTTGAAATGTCGTAAAACTTTTTCACGAGGTGTACTAAGAGCCGTTAATCCAAAAATCGTACCATGGCTTCTTTAAAAACAGCAAATATTTTAACACTTCGCGTTTTGTCGGTAACTGTGTTTTAGTTAATTCACATGTCGCGAAATTAATTTTTATATAAGATTACACTTTGCACTTTGTACTTTCAATTATTTCTTTGTCATTTTGATGCAGTTATTATTGAACACTAATAAATGTTACACGTCATGGTTGTATCTTACTTCTCGAAAGTTACAATGTTAGTGGAGATCCAAAAATACAAAAATATAAGAAAGAGTTACAATTAAAAAAGAGCGACTTGCCGAAACAATGAATGTCTGTATGTAAATAAGTTCAACTTCGCTTTTATTGTTGTTATTTTTAACGTCTATCGACTGCATTAACAAATAGCAACAACAACATTCAGGCTAACCAAAGCAAATCGACAAAGGCAAAATATTATAATATAAGAACAAAACGAAATGTTAGGGTGACCCTCGTTTTTAGTGATAGGCAAATATTTAAACAAATTTTCGATAGCGCTGAAAATTATGCAATAATTTGCGCTAAAAAGTACGTAATAATTTTTACTTAAAAATTTTGCGATAGTGATAAAAAGTATGCAATAATTTGCGGTAATAATGCAAACAACATGAATAGATATTTATATTAATGCTGTAGATACATCTTGAGATCTTTTCTGTTTTTTAATAAATATGTATGTGTACTTCCAAAGCAAAATGTTATTGGCTTTCAAGGGGCTTTAATTCTAGAAAAAATATTTTAAAATTGTAGTTGTAGAAATTATATCATTCGTCAGCGACATCTGTAGGACAAATGTAGTACTCGTCGAAACCTATTCAACGATATCTTGTATGTTAAGATCGAAAGAACGATTTTGGCTGTTTTTCACTGGTTCGGAAAGTTTTTTTTTTTCAGTTGTCTCGATGTGATCTTAAATATTTGCCCTCGACTGTGGGAACATTTTTTCGTGACCCGGTCTAGTGGACATAAACCATTCACAGTTGAAAATTCTCCATTTGTAGTTTAAGTGCCCGAACATTTTTTCGTGACCCGGTCTAGTGGACATAAACCTTATAATGGAGACTAATCGCCAGTATCACAGTTGAAATTCTCCATTTAAATGTAGTTTAAGTGCCCGATGTTTGTCATTTAGATGTCATTTAATTTGAAAATTGTCTGTGAGATTTTAAATGACGGGTGTGAAACTCGCCCTAAGACTGATTTAATTTTAGTCATAATCCCCTTTTTTATGGGCGTTTTGTCCAACTTTTTATGGGGATTAGGGCTCATTTTTGTTCGGTTTATGGGAATTATACCCAAAACAAATCCAAGACATGTCACCCAATACATTGTCCACAGTCTGAAGTTCCGCTGGAAATTGCATGCCGGGCCCGGGAGCCTTTAAGGCTTTGAAGATGCCCAAACCCCTTTTAAGGCAGGATTTCGTAACAACTTCAATAGCAAATTCTGATCAATGGGGAGTTTGGAGTTTGTTCATCTGCTGTGATCTACTCGTTCAGCAAGTTGCAAGGGAAATGGGTGCCCATAATGCGATTGAGTGAATCAACCCTCGTCGTATTGCCTGACGCTAATATTTTCCTTCGCCTCGACGCATTACATTCATTGATTTACAGAAGAGCATCCACGAGTTTATTTTGGCTCGTCGGATTACACTCCTATTTCGCCTTACCTTAACTTTGGAATTAGCCCAGACCTGCTTATCTCGAGATGACCTGAACCTGTAAAACAGTCGTCTGTCATGACTTTCTAATATCCGCAAGTTCTCCATTCCCATACAGCCAGAAAACTAATTGGTTAAAAAGTAGTTGCAGCAACTGTAAATTCGGCTGTTACCACTGAAATGGGGTTGCCCCAACCGAATTGAGGTTGTCACGACCGAATTTAGTCTTCACATCTGAAATACGGTTGAAGCAACCTCGTTTCTTAATTGATTCGGTTGTCACAACCGAATCTTGAATAATTATTATTATTTTTAGAAAAAATTCGGATACAACAACCGACATTGCTACCAAATTTGGTTGCAGTAACCGAATGTGACATCAACAACCGAATTTTTCATCACTTCGGTTGTCATAACCGAATTTGGCATCAATTCGGATGTCACAACAGAATTTGGTATCAATTCGGTTGTAACTATCGAATTTGGTATCAATTCCTTTGTGACAACCGACTTAACCCTCAAGTCGGTTGCAACGACCGAATTAAGGTTTATTTCGGTTGCTGTAACGGAAATTCTCTGTCGGTACAACCGAATTCAATTTTCAAATTTCATTTCAAATTGTAAACACAAATATTATATTAAAAGAAGTGAAATAATGCATAATTATTCCTGTTGCTTTTTGTGGTTATTAACAAAGGTAAGTAAACATATTTTAATTATGGTTTTTCTATTAAATCGTCTTATTTGGCAGAAAACGTCCAAGCAGATATTAACTTCCAAAAACGTCGGTAATGACTTGAAATACAAATGTTCTACCCTAAAGATTACCCTATTTATACCCTCACCCAAAGGATGGAGGTATATATCGTTTAATACGGAAACAAATGTGACGCATAGAAAGAACCATATTAGACCCTCAGTATCTTTGGACGAAATTCGGCTTGGAACTTTTTAAGACCATTGAGCCATGTCCGTCTGTCTATTTGTCTGTCTCTGGCTGGCTAGCTGGCTGGTCAACACGATAATTGCCGTAAATATTAATCGATCACAGCGAAGTTTTGTCAGAGACTGTTATTTGTTCATGGTTAGTTTGGGATTGAAAATGGGCGTATTGGCCACGCCCCTTCTGGTACCTACTATACAAATCGATACATTCAGTACGAAACCATGTTCCTTCTAAAACCTTTTTCTGGTAAATGTGATTAGCGTCAACTCAAACATTGGTTAATAATCTGTAAATGTCTACGTTACTGGAGAAAATTGGCGAGGTTGCCACGCCCATTCTGGTACCTCCCATACTAAAGCTTGGTGGTGCACCAGGTTGTCAATGGGATAAGATTTGCGTCAACCGCGAATGAGGTTGTGACTACATTCAATGAGGTTGTGACAACCTCTAAATTCGGTTACGGCTTATTCGGCTGTCTCAACTGAATTTGTCTGTGAGTGTACGGAGGCTTCGTTCTTAGGCTCGTTCTTAGGCAAGAGATTTGTAGCGACTTGCTGGGAGCACTCGTGACCCTGTCCGCTGTATTATCTATGTCATATAAAATAATGGTTTCCGATTGCATCCCATGAGTGGATTTAGGAAAGCAACCTAAGGTCATCTACGCACCTTATATCCACAGATGTTTCTGTGCCCAAACAATTTTACAGGCCTTTACATAGAGGGACCAGTCAATATGACTAATTACTTCGGGTTGAGTCATTGCCCGATCTTAATGGAAACCGATGTACTTATATTCAGAGAACGGATTGTCATCAAGGACATTCCATTCCTTTTTCATGTTCTCCGTTGGAGGGGTGGCATCTAGTGTAATCTAGCTGGGAGTTGTTACGAAAGTCGTCAGATACCGAAAAACTGCCTTCACCTGTATCACTATCAGTAGTGTGTGGAATCTCATCTAAGGGCTTAGCAAGATTGGTGTTAGGTAAGGGGCAACCCTCTTCTGGATATGTTAGGGACTTCGACAGTTCTCCAGACAGTATTACGTTCTCGCTTACTGCCGACATGTTATCCAGAGCCTCGTTCTCTTGAGCTCGTTTCCACGAGTCGTCATTTCCATATTATTTCAGCACCCTTGTAATACTGGTTCCGTTTATAAATATTCAAGTATATCTGGACAAACTCGAAGGGGACCACCGCACCAGGTAGTTTTAGAAGTTGCAAAAAAACATGGCCTGTCTATGGAGACCATCCAATAGATCCAATTTCCAATTGTGTGTTGGAACTTCGGGGTTAATATCCTTGAGAATGTAGTTAATGGTATTCACGTCGGATAGGTTGGCTTGGATTCAGGCATGTGCATCATATAGTGCTGCCCACGGCCATATCATTCTTATGGTTGTCTTCGAAAACTTACTCATAATACATTCGACCGAACTGTTCACGTTAGCCTAGACTGTGGGTTTTCATTAGATGAGCTTGTTCCAATGTGGAAGCATCTGTAGTGTCTTGATTACAAATAATATTATTAGTCCGTTTCAGAAGACCTCTCTGTCTAGCTGTGAGTGTGTCGTGATCGATATCAAAATTTCTCCAACAATCTTGATGGTGATCGTTTATTTTCTTCTTGGAAGTTTTCGGAAGGTTTTCGTGTGTCATATCTTTCCAAAAAAACTGACAACGCTGTACGTAACATCGCATCGGACTTCAATTGTGTCCACATTAGTGACTTGTGTCAAATTGGGATAGGAGAGGTTTCCGCCATCGCTAGTTCTGGACTGCTGCAGCCATATTTTTGTACTTTGGTATTGTATATATTATTTTCCATGTAATCTCCATGACTGTAGTGCATTTGTGGTCGACAGGACCATAGTCCCAGTCGAACAGCAAGACCTCTACCCAAGACCTGTTAAGAACGAAGGAACCCCTGCGGATTACTTTGACTATGTATTTAGTAGGGTATCCAATCGGTTAACCGTTGTTCGATTAATCGAACAATTTATGTCAGACATTTGTAAGGGATGATATTGACAATGAAAGTTTTTTCAATGGTATATCCCAATCCAAATATTGGTATTTTTCCTCAATTGCACCAGGTACAGAAGTATTTAATTTGTAACCATACTATTGAGAAAGCTTTACCCATAATTATAATGACAAACTAATAATGACTTTACTTTACTCCCCCCCATTCGTTATGAATAAATGAGCTTAAATACGAGTGATCAATATGATCTGATATGATTGTTTGCACATTTTCTTGCTACAGGCCCAATCTAAGATCAGACATTTAATGAGTAAAGTTTTGCTTTCCATGTAGTTTAATAAATTTATATTAACTGTTGTTAACGCGGTTTATGATTCTTATTAATAAAATGTTATTATACCTGCTTTAAATTTTTCTATTAAATCGATCAATTTCAGAAAAGTAAAATTACTCGAATAACTCCAGTTATAAAAAAACGTTACTCGCTTCTTCGAGTAAGCGCGAAAACCTATTTTCGAGTTACTCGATTACTCGAATAATGCAAAATCCCGAGTAATTGGATACCCTAATAGTTAGTATACATAACCTGACCAACAGGTTGTGACTAAGAAACCCCAACAATGGATACAAATTTGAATGTTTTGGTTATAAATTAAAAATAAATAGAAATACAAGCATTTAGTTAAAAAAGACTAATATATAAAATAAACCGTTTAATTGTGTGTACAATCTTTATTTCTGTTTCAGATTCAAGTCAGGATAAAACAACAAAGCGGGTAGGTTGGTCAGGATAAGTACTCTTCCGGCCAAGCTCGTTCAGGAACTGCTCCAACCATTTTTTCACGAATGACCAATCGCTTACCGAAACTAAACCTGGAGATATGACCTCATGTTCCATATTATTTACTGGGTTTATTTCGATCAGATATTTCGTACCCAGAGTTTCTCAGCTTCGCAAAACAAAACTAGCTCCGACCGACTGTCTATGTTTGACGACTTGCATACACATGTCTGTTTGATATTGACATGTAGCACATGAACTTAAGAGGGTTTTACACAGCAACATATTAAATTGGTATTGACCCAAATTAACACACATCCTTAATCTGATTTCTGCTCATACAGCTGTACAGCACAAGTGTTTGTCCTGGGCCACGGAGGATTAATTATTATCACAATTTTAATAACCACTCAATTCAATGAATGCCAGTCATAGCTCAGCTACTCATCGTGTACATAAGCGAATATTGATTGAAATCATGCACGGGTCATCGGCTCAGTGGCATCACATACATATATTACACACGATGCAGAATGGCAATTAAAAATTAATTACAAATTTACAAAAACAACTGCAATTGCATTTAGTATAACAGGATTGAGTCTGTCCCTTGTGTATAGTAGGATGCAGTGGTTCGTAGATTCTGCGATTAAACACTAAAGACATTTATTATTTCTGTCAATTTTATAGCCTCAACCAGAGATCATTTAGGTATTTGTAATATCATTTATTAAGAAAACCACTACAGACATTTCAGCCAGGTGAACCGACATATTTACACCCTTCCCCAGGTCCATCATTGGGTCCGAATTTACTTCAAAATGGTTGATAAAAAGCTTTGTTTGCTGTCGACTAACCTTCAGGTTCCCTCATGGACGTTCGAAATCTGCCCAACATCCAAAAACTGACGTCGTAAAATCGTTCAGTTTCTTATTTAACGTTTGCCAAAAATATTGTCCTTAGTCGAATTTTATTAAGATAGGTTGTGTTTTATGGGAGTCCACAATCCAGAAAGCCCCACATATTTTGGTAGTGAGGTAGCAGAGTGGAAGTGGCGAAATCAGCCATTTTCAATACCAGACTGGCGTTTGACGAAATATGGTCTAGTCCGAATTTCATTATGTTTGCCTGTGATATACGGTGGTTATTGTGTCAACAAGCAGCAGTCCACACAACTTTTGTATGAGAGGTACCAAAATGGGCGTTGGAAAATCACCCTCTTTCAGTAAGTTACTGACGTTTGACGAAACCAAATATCTTTGTTATCGATATCGTTTTACGATAGTTATAGTGTCTTATATATGATGTCAAAATATTGTCCAGCCCCCAATTTGGGCATTTTCTCTGGTTATATAAATATTTGGAGAATATTTACCAGCTCTTAAGTAGAAGTTACCCGCGTGTATCGGAAAAATATTTTAGAAGAAGCGATAACTTAGTCAAAATTTGCAGATTTGTTTACGAGGTACAGGAAGGGTCTTGTCAATAATGTTTTTTCTCAATCCCAAATTAAGACTTAGCAAATAATAATCACTGCTAAAGTTTCATTGTGTACAGCCGGACTGACGTTTGAGGCACAATCGTCTTAAAGAGTGCTAAAACGCATTTCGTCTAAAGATACCAAGGTGTAATATGAATTCTTCTATGCCCTATCAAGTGACATTGGTGTATATGAAAATACAGAAAAAAATATCGACACTTTTTCGGAAGAATATAATAAGCGACAAAATGGAAATTGTTCAGGAAACGAAAAACACTTCCTGTCAAGTAACTGAATCTCAAATGTTGTCGGTTATTACCATTTCATTTGCTTAATAACTCATGACGTAGTTATGCAAGGGACATTCTCTGTATATCGAAATGTAGAGCTTGGCATAAATTTTGAGAATATGGAAAAAAGTTGTTATGGTCAAATATGTCACTTAATACATTTTGCCGGGAACGTGTCTATATGTACGTAAATATGTACAGATTGACATTGGCTTTTTGACAAAAATATTTTTTCTCTTACCTCCCAGCCATTTTTCAGGTATGGAAATAAAAAATTATCACTGGCATAGCTGTATTTTCGAAATAAAAGAGGAAAATAAAAATAGTTTCAGTGTGTGGAGATACTTAGGGATTTTCGATCGATACTAATTCGCATATGCAAATTGCATAATTCAGTTTGTATGATCTCCGATGGTATCAATTCAGGCAAAGTAGTTAGAAGGCATCTGATTATGAACATGTCACGAAACTGAACTGTGTATTTTTCCAATAAAAACTCAACCAATTTTCAATTAGAAAAATGTTCCTGACCTTGTAAGCTTGTAGTATGAATTTCTCATACATTAACTCAATCAAAGCTAATTAAATCTGTCGTAAAATTCAAATTTAAAAAATTATTTTTATTTCAGTTGCATTTTTATTTCCAAAATAAAATATTTGTAAACTTTAATTTTTTTGTGAATAATATTAAAGCTCAGAAAAAAATATTTGCGAGTAGTGTTTACAAATATTGATATTATTTTATTTCCTTTAACATGATTAGAATAAAATAAATATTTACTTTTAATTTCATAAATAAAATATCTTTTTATTGCTATGTTTTTAATTTTAGTTGAATACAATTTTGGAACGAAGGTCCTTATCACACGCTCCGGGATGGTGGGGGGCTAAACGAAAAAAAATTAAAAATATTTTTAAAACACTATTATGCTACAACGCAGTATTGTCAACTATATTGGGTACTTTTGCTTTGGCTTGTGTAGACTAAGAGATGTTGGTAAATTTCTTGTTTAATGGGAAGCCTGTAACCAACATTTATTATATATTGTAGTTTCGAACCTAATAAAAAGTAAATTTAGAAAAGCCAAAGTGCAAGACTGGCAAAACAATATTGCATTTTATTACAATTAGTTTTATTACATTTCCTTATTTATTATTATTATTTGAACAAATTGCTTTTCTAAAAAAACTACTTTTATTTAAAAAATTAACATTCCTTTTCGTTTGACATCAACTTACATAAGTGTCTTTTCTTAAAAAGAGTAAATTTTTAAAACAAAAAAAATGGCAATTCATATTCTTAAACAAAGTATATTTTCTTTAAAAACAATGCCATACCTTAAAGAAGTACCTTCGCTTAAAAAAAGTAAATTTTTTATAATAAATACCTTGTCTTAAAAAAGTATATTTGTTTACAATAATTTGCCTTTAACCTTTTTTGTGAAACAAAATAACTTTTGTTGAGATTAAAAATGTACATATTCTTGAAAAAAGGACCAACTGAAAAAAAAATTTGGATTTCTTAAAAAAAACCCTTTTCTTCCAAAAAATTACTTTTCTTAAAAAAATACATTTTCTTAAAAAAATACCTTTTCCTAAAAGTACATTTTCTTAAAAATAAAATAATACATTTTCTTAAAAAAATAACATTTTTCTAAAAAGAATCTTTAAAAAGTACCAGTTCTTAAAAAAATACTTCTTTGTCAAAAAAAATCAGACTCTTATAGCTTTTTCTTGCAGAAAGTACTTCTTCTTAAAAATACATTTTCTTAAAAAAACATTAGCTTTTAATAAATATAATACATATTCTTACAAAAATAACTTAAAATATTCTTTTTTTAAATACATAAGTATTTAAATTAAAGTCTTATATTTTATAAAGGAAGTTCCGGACAAATTTCTCCAGCGTATTCCTTGGCTCATTTCATGAAGAAAAGTCCGCTTGGATCATGTCCGAAAATGCAAGGGTGCGAAATGGCAGCGGGTTCAAAATTTTCGGATTGGTGGTCGGAGGGTAGTAGGGTAACGTTGCGAACTTTTAGGCTATATGGCCTATAACAACTATGCAATTTCAAATTTAAAAAAGTTTTCATGAACTTGCGAAGAAATATGTTGAAAAATAAAATTAATCTATAAGGTTTGTTTTTCTCCGTGTACTTATCTGACATCTTAGTACATACTTTACTTTCCTTTTCTTCCCTAAGTACCAGTTGTCAACATTTTTAATTTTTGACTTTTTGTGTATTTCCGTTTCCTTTCTTTTTGAATAAATTTTTCAACGCGCAACTTTAATCGCAGCTTTGTTTTTTTCTTTTTACCACTGACACCGTGTTCAACAACAAAATACAACGTGCCCATAACATCTTTGGCTATGTAGAACTAATATTTTCCTTCCTAGTATATTAAACAATCCTGGAAGGAATACCACGACCATTTTGAAGAATTATTTAGTTTAAAATCCTACTGAGAGAAAAAATGCTAAGTTTTGTTAAGTCGTTCCTGCAGATGAAAAATGTTTTTGAAAAATAATATGTCGGACACCAACTTCATTTTAATAGATACAAGAGCTGGACTTCTCACTGTTAAATTATTTAGACCGGCAATTAGATATCGAAGCAATTTAAAGAAGCTAAAAATGGTGTATCAGAATTTAGAAAGTTTTTTGAGACAATGAGTGGAAAACTTTCTAGATTTGAAGCATTGTTTGAAAATTTAGATTTTTCTGTAGTTTCGCTAAGACTAAAACATCTTCTTTGACGGTGAATGAAAAGAATATTAACAGTTCCATTGGATAAAAATCGTATAAGTCTCCTGTCACCGGTGGGTGATATAATAGGACCTCGCCCGGAAAATTTCGACTCAGCAACTCCTGTAATTCAGGAAAATACTCTTGTAATTCAGGAAAATACTGGCGCTGATGCTGTTAATGATATTGCTCCAATTTTGTCACAGAACTCAGTGCCAAGTGTTGGCACTGTAAATTCTATCTCATCCCTATACTAGGTAAATTGTTCCGGTGAGAATTCAGTGCGGGCGAACGTAAATTCTTCCAGTGAGGAACCAGCAACCATAAATGATTTGTTTGTAGTTCCTCCACGGAAGACTATGTTTTTGTCGCGATTGTCCCCGGATACATCCGTTGACCACATTCGAAGTTATGTGAAATCGAAGTGTGCCGGTATATTTTATAATGATTTTAATGTTCTTAAATGTAATTTTTCGCAGGCCCGTGATATTGCATCCTTTAGGATATATATACCAGCGAGAATTTTTCGTATATTAGTGGATAGATCTTTTTGGCCTGAGGGTACCTTGGGTAGAGAATTCGTTCATAGGGATCGTGTTCTATCCGATGTAGCGAAATTGCCACCTAGAACTATCGTCCCAAAAAACTAGATATAGCTCTGCCAGTGTTATATCAAAACGTTAGGAGACTTAAATCGAAATTAAGAGATTTATATTTGAAAAGTTTTGGTTGTTGTTACGAGGTCATTGCATTTTCTGAGACATGGTTAAAGGAAGGAGTCAATGACTGAATTTTTTTCTGAAAATTATCAAGATTATAGGAATGATAGGGTAGATAAGGTTGGTGGAGGAGTTCTTATTGCTATCCATAACTCTACACCTTCTGAGTTGGTCGAATTTACATATTATGCAGATGTTGAATTTTTATCTGTTTGTTTATCACTTAATGGTAGAAAAATTTACGTTACTTGTTCATATATTCCACCAAACTCTGACATTGACTTGTACATGCACCAGTTTGCATTTTTACACGAAATTCACGATGGTCTATCGCCTTGTGATGAAATTCTTTGTTTAGGCGATTTTAGTTTACCCCTAGTGTCTTGGCGATTTAATTCCGAATCTAATTGTCTGCTTCCCACTCTACGTCTAATTTTGCTAATGAATTCCCTGAGGCTATGTCGGGATTATGTTTGCATCAAATTAACGATGTCTAACAGAAGTTTAGTTTAGTTTCTCTAGCTCCCTAGGATTTTCTTTACGTGGTATTGATCCGCCAGTTTGTCCTGAGGATAAATATCACCATACATTAATTGTGCATTGTAATATTCCGATTCTTATTATCGGTAATGGTACACATGCTACTAATTTGAAGTTATATAACTTCAACTTTATGTTATACCATCTGGTCTAATAGTGATGACATTGAATTGCAGGTCTTAGATTTGTTTAATACTCTCGATAATGCTTTCTCTTTATTTGTTCCCTTGGTAACTGATGGACCAATATCTGGTCCACTTTGGTGTACTAAAGAATTGAAAAGGTTGTAGAATGTGAGAAGTAGATTGTATAAGAAATATAAGAATAATGGTTCTGTGGTAAATTATGTCACCTACACTGTAGCCCGGAGTAAATATAATTTATCAAATCAGAGGTGCTATTCGAATTATATTACAAGGATGAGGTCTAAGCTTAGGACAAACCCTAAATGTATTTTCCAATTTGTAAACTCCAAGAGAAAGGTTAGTAGATTTCCAACATCGTTGAAATAAGGGGATATTGAGTCTTCCGATGATTCCGAAATATCTAATTTATTTTCTGAATTTTTTCAACGAATATATTTGTCAACTTCATTTAATACCGATTATCCCTACGAACTCCCAATGTTCGAGGCATTAACTGATTTAACTGTTAGGGTGTGTGTTCTGTTGCTGTCGTTTGCAAATGAGTAGATAGGATTAGTAGTCCGAGCAAGTAGGTCGTTGATGGCCTTGTGGTACTCCCAGCATCGTCGAATGAGATGCCATCTATAACGACTCGTATACAACGATTCGGGAAATCTCGAAATAAATGGAAAGAAGTTATAACCGAAGCAAAAACTTTAATGTTTGATATGAGTGCATTGTGTCAGACTGTATCAACTGCTTTGGAAATATTCAGATCACTACCTTCCTCTCACCCAGTCAATGTAGCAAGCGAAACCACAGTTCCGATAGGAACGCAGTCATATCACCTGTCGAACGGTTTCTGCGGAAGCCATACTATCGATCACTAAGTAAGTTGTTGAATTCGAGATTGTAGCTAATCATGCTCTCCATCACCTTCGAGAGCATGGAGTACATTTCAATTGATCGCAGTTGTCGGGGTTATTACCTACACGTTTTTAGGAATCAGCTAGGCATTGGCAACCTTCCAACTCGAAGGGGAGATACCCGCACTGCAGCGAGGCTGAAAAGCTTCCAAAATGAGCAGCGAGCAAGAACCGAAGAGCAGTTTTTTTTAAACCAACTGATGAAATTCCATCCGGAGCCGAAGATTTTGTTATGTCGAGCTCCTCAAGAACCTTGTTACTCCACGTTTTCAAAGAAAATATCTGAGGCATTAAACTAGATACGTTTCCGATCAGGGGAGTGGTTGATTATTTTCAGAAAACGAAGAGTTATTCGCAAAAATGTCAGCCACCAGGTTAGCTTTACCAACCGAGTCAGAAAGTATCTGCTCATTCCTAATATGAGTTGGTGTAGAGGAAGAAGGATTGTCATTTGTTCTCTTAATAAACGACCAAAAGTTCTTGCTCACCCTAGCAGAAGAAATAACTTTAGCCAGGGGTATCCACGCCATAGCTGATCGACATGGTTCTTCAAATTTTATTGCGAACAGAGTTGATAGGAGTATTAGCGATTATCTACTACAAGCAAACCATGCAGTAAACTAAGTGGAAATAGTGTTTCGCAGCTACATTTTGTTTTATATTGGTTGCATCTAACGAAAATACGAATTCCCTTTTTTCTGTCCGTTTTATGTCCGACCAAAGAGTAACATACAATAGCAACGCAAACTCGATGAAATTCCCAACTACCTAGGCGACAGTAAGAAATGACTAAGAGACGGAGGCATGTATAGATACTCAGTACGCCTCAATACTTTGGGACATTTTGATCAGTGCATCTGTAAGAAGGATTTTTATTAAAATTTCAATTTATGATAGCCTCCTCTTTGCATATGACAGACTCCTTGTATGCCCGATTAAAGCAAAATTTATCAGATTTAACACAAATTATTTTAGAAGGAATGAAAAATTCATTTCGGTTAAAATAATATTTTCAACCATTTCTGTCGCAGCATCAATGTTGCAATCTAGAAAACATAGTTTTCAATTGAACTGTTTATAGCATTCATTTAGCTCAACTCAACGGGCCTCTTCGTGCAAAAAATTGGTGTTTTCGTGATTGGACCTGGAGCAACATAAAGGGCAGAATATGAACTGAATGGGGAAAAGGTACGGTGATCAGAATTGCCAAGAGGAGCACGCTTGTTAACTTCATACTTGTCAGGCTGTGAAGTTAGTAAAATGCCAAGACTGTTTGAAACCTGCCCCTCAACTCGGAGAATGTGCGGTGGTGAGTTTACCAATTGCACAAGATATTTGTGTGCTTCAAAAAGCTAGGCGTATTGGCCTCTGGAGTTGTTTGGCCCGAATATGAAAGCCAGTAGTAATTGTGAACATTAATATTACTAGTGACTAAAATTTTTCTGCTCGAACAATCCTTTAATGTGTTACTAATCGAATAGGAAAGGGGGTCGATAGCATTTAAAAAACCTCCCTTCCATAGTTGTGTCTTCTATAGAGACCCCGAAATGTATAATTTATGATTTGACATCGTAAATTGGGCAAACTTCGCACATTTCATAAACCGAGTTTCACATACCGCACTTCCTTTCCACCGCTTAAAAGTTCCAATTTCGAATATAGTATTTCCAAAGTTTTCTTGTCTTAATTATAATTTAATACCATAGTTTGGTCAGGATTCTGATTATTCTAATACAGGGACACAGGTTTTCCACCGCCGACAACAAAAATCAACAAATAATGGGTTTTACAATTTTATCTGTGGTTCCTAAAACTTTAAATTGTCGAAAATTATTTGTTTTCCCAACAAAACCGGATTTACACATCTTAATCCTATAATGGTTAGGCAATACTTGGGCATGAATATTCCAGGCGATGGCTGGTATATTTAGTCTAGCCAAATGCTCAAAAAAAATATGTAGTGACTAAATGCGATTTTTCGTTCATATAATAAAATTTGTATTTCCTTATTGAAATAGTCCACTTGACAATTCATTAAAAAATCAAACACTAACTATTTGAATAATACACGATTGTAATGCGGCCTACACATGATAAAATGCGTTGCACAAGTAAAGGAGATTGTACAACAGGACGTATAGAGTGTGACAATGTTGTACAACACCTTGACAGTTAGAAGTAGATAGCATGAAAACTCAAATTGTTTAGAATTTTCCACATTTACAGAATTTGTACACAGAAACAGAGACCACCATACAATTTCAGCCTCAAGTTTCAGCCCTCAATTAATTTTGTCATTGATATACTAAAGAGTTAATCAAATATTAAAATTAAAATCGATAAATAATATAAACAAAAAAGTTCATAGTAAATACCCCAATGTTTGGTGCAGATTTTTATTGGTTTCAAAAATGCCAACATGATTAACAAATAAGTTCATCAATATTTATACCATTTCTAATAAAAGTTAAAGAAGAAAAAAATAATGTTTTTAGTTTCGATCATTTCGATAATAAACGATACTAACCAGAGTTCGTATTTACCCTACCTTGTGTGACCCATAATGTGTAATGAACGTTTACCCATTACCCAGAGGGTGTGGGGAAAATAATGGGTAGCTACCCACGAAAATGGGGAAGTACCTATCACGATTACCCATTACCCACGTCAATAATAATGGGTCACCAAGGGTAGCCCATTACCCACGGAATACGAACCCTGATACGGACAGCCAAATAACTTGGTTTAGTGATAAATTTGTACCTGCAGTTGGTGGCTATTTCAATCTTGTCTTTTAAACAAACCAAAATTCTAAACAAATCTCGGATCGATGACAAATCGAAAATTGAAGTAAAACTCAGGCCCAATTTTTTATTGGTTATTTAAATTGGTAATCAGTTGATTTTGATTTATGTATGATCTGACTTTAAATACGAAAAAAAATAGTTTTCAGTGCTTTTCTGTTTCAGTGTTTTTCAATAATCTTACTACCATGTGGCAACAGTGGCAAACACTACAAAAAATAACCGGTATTCATACATTTATTGGCTAATCGTTACGATGCATCAAACTAACGCCATTTGCAAAATAAAAGTGAAGTGATAAAATACAAAATATTTAAGGAAATTGGAGAATGTTTGAGCAGAAATAAAGTTCTAACTGCTCTACGAATTAAATTATACGTTTTCATTGTTATTTCAACTAGGATGGTGATTATAGTTCTTCTTGTTGTTTTCTGTCAAAATCATATGGTCACCTGATCATAGTTTAAATGGTGTTTAAACAACATTTAACTATTAAGCTAATAAGTGAATTCACAGTTTAAATTATGTTTGATCGTTGATCAAAGATGATTGATCAGTCAAAAGTTGGGCCTTAGATGGTTAATTTGTTCTTGTGAATTTCTTTATCGAATATTTTTGATAAAAATCGTACAATATATTCGTGGACGAGTGACATTTTCATAGATTTTAAAAAAATAGTAGTCTTATGAACAACCTACAAATATTGTAGCTGATATGTGCACATTTTTTAATTGAATTGGAAAACAGTTTTATCTGTGTAGCATGATTGTAAAATGTCACAAAGTCTGAAAATTGCTTTACTTAGTTCCAGACGGAAATTGATATTTTGATATATTTGAATTGACATTGATTAAAAATTTTGTGAAACGGCTGTAATTAATAATGAAAGCTGGCAAAATATTATCAAGGTGTACAAAAACAAAAATTTGCGGGAACTATGGGACTCGAAATTCCAAAAATGTAAAAACAGACATTTGAGAAGTAAATCATATGGGTTTTTACTGGAAGTGTATAAGTAAGTTCAGATGGATGCCACTATGTATGGAAAAGGGTAATAACCAATATGAGAACGGACAGCAGTATGCACTTCGTATATACATATCAATTCCATACTCCGTAGTTTCATATTTTAAACTTTTTATATTTCCACTTCTTCGTCATTAAGCATTTCAACTATATAACAAGTTGCAATGTCTGTTATGTAGATTTATTTTCCGTATATGTTTTGCGTTCAATGTTAGAAAGAACTTCGAAATTGTAGAACGAAACTTTCAAACAGTTGTAACAATTGTAGGAGAACATACAATCGCATTGTACAACTACATAGTATAATGCATTGTATCATGTGTAATAATATTAAAATAGTGCAATACTTTTGATTAAAAGGAAAAATAACCTATCATCGTGGTATCCTTTCGTCTTAACAGCTCGTTACACGTTTTGTGCAGGCGTAATATCTACTGAATTACAAATAACTTAAAGTGACTGATGTATTTGTGACAATCATTCGTGCGATGGAGTAAAACAAATGCCAATTTCAATGCATAGTAGAACGGATTTTCCGTGCGACAATATTGACTAATAAGCTATGAAGGCGCTTCTCAAAGCATTTCCTGTCGGAATCGATATAACAACTGTCAGCTAGGGACCTTACAAAACGAAATGTCAGGGACCTTACAAAACGAAGATAACATATTTCGCCAACCAGTTCGATCTTTTGCCTTATCTCTCCAGTTGGCAATACCAAGTGTACGCAGGGATTCGTCAACCTGATCCTTCCAGCGGAGTCTTGGTCTTCCTATTTTTCGTCGTCCTTCGAGTTCGGTTTCGAAACCCCTTCGTGCTGGTTCGTCTTCATCCATTCTACTGACATGGCCATGATCCGCTTAACTATGTATGTCAATGTCGGGATATAGCTCATACAGCTCATGGTTCATGCGTCGCCGATACTCGCCGTTGTGCACTATAAGGCCACAAATTTTTTGGAGTATTGTTCTCTCGAAGACTCCTACAGATGTTTCGTCTGCTTGCGATAAGACCCAGTATTCTGCGCCATAAAGCAAGACAGGTTGTATGAGAGTCTGGTACGAGTATAGTTGGACTTTTGTTACTCGATATCATCAATAAGAGAGGAAATTGGTGATAATCTGAGCGGGATTTATGTGAAATAATCATCTTGCGTTTAAAAGTTAGGCTTTTCATGCTTTATAGAAATTTTCATTGATCTTAACCGTGTGCGACGTCCCAACGACAATTAGGGCACATGATCGCCATCTAGGTATTATTCCATCTAACATTCCAAAAATATTCGATAAAATTTTCAGCAAAACGGCCCCCCCTGATTTACGGGGCCATAACCAACAGCCCCTATGTTGCCCTTCTGTAAGTTCGACCTTGAACAACTCGAGTAAGAACCACCTGCGCCCTACAGTAAGGAGTCGCAGACGCAACATTACAAACGCACCGTTGGGCAAGACAGTTCGATGTTGTAAAGGTTGGGCCATGTAAAATTTAGAATTTATTTTCGCTTCAAATAAAATCCCATGAGTTTTCGAACTCACGAGCGATGTGTTAACACCTTTTTGTTACACGTTCGATTTCTATGAACACATTAGTAAATGCTACATTGGAAAATGAAAAAAGCGTTCAATCATATGATAACGATACATTTAAATAATATTAATACTTAAAATTATTTAAAAACCAGTGCAAGCACATGTGTCATTATTTTCTTGCTTAATACTCTTTTTTTTATTCCCACAAAAAACAAAGAGAATACAAAGCAACAGGCATATGTACATACATACATTGTTATGTTCGTACATACGCTACAAAAGTTCACACAAGTTTCGTTGTTCTCTTGCTATCTGATTTTTATATAAGTATAACCAGGTCATTATTCTCTTTGCTCTGAGAGTGCTCCGCACCCACACAAGACAACTATTTGCTACCGCTACATCAGTGTTTGTTTTTTGCGCAGTCCGACAGTCTGTGTTTCGCAGGCGGACAAATCTGTATTCTATATAGGGATGGGCCACCCTTATCATTTAGGGGTATGAAAAGTAGATTGTTGGCCGATTCTGAGACTTACCCGATATGCACATACAAATTTCATACAAATCGGGCCAGCCCTTTCGGAGGAGTATAACGCCAAACAATCTGCGATCGTATTCGGACAAGCTGTGTTTGGATGTGCTCACTTTGTGAGTTTAGTCCCTACCGGCGCCTATCAAAACACATCAAAAAATACTATGTTTCCAAAAAGTATTATTTTATTGGCCCATCATTCATAACAGATTATTCGTATCTGAAACGTGCATAAGTCGGCTCTATGAAATAAAGCCCAAATGAAATAAGGCCCCAAAACGAAAATGAAATAATGCGCCAAACATTTGTATAGGAAAAACAATAACTATAATTGGGGTTTTATATCCATTTTTTTTTGGCTTTCTTTCATTCTTGAAATTGGGACTTTATTTCATTATGAATTTTTAAAAATAATATAACACCAAAAAATAAGTTTTGGGGCTTTATTTCGTTTTCTTACAAATCAAGATTCTTACAAATAACCAGGTAAAAACCCGTTAGAATTACAAGTTGACATGACCATTCCTTAGCTGAACTAGTTATGCATCGTTCAGTTTGTTAGAATACGTCGAGAAGAAATCATGAATCAGTTAATAACATTGAGTTTCGAAATTTTTTCTGGAAACAGAAGGAATAGTGAATTATTACATGTGATTGTGCAAAAAATTATATTAAAAAAAAAAAATCAGTGTACAATAACATTATAAAATATGAATGTAGACAAAAGTCTTGAAAATTCAGAATACATTTGCTTGCTGATGGAACGTGTGTCCTAGCAAAAAAGTATGTGAAACACAACCATCCACATGAAGAAGTAGCCTACAAAGAATTAAAGGCTTTAAATAAAATCAAGCAATCAGGCAATACAACAGCGATAAGTTCAATTAGGTCAGCTTTTCGGAAGACTTGTGAAAAGTAAATAATATTTGTTATATTTGAATAGACAGTAATCTAATTTATATTCCCAACATTTTATTTAGCAATCAAGATGAAACAAAAAATATTGCATTCTCAAAAATAAAAAGGGGATAGCAATATATTGTAAGCAAAAGCTTGATAACATCGTCGAAAAATGCTATTCAAGTAATCGAAGCTATCAATCTCGAAAACGTATGGAATTCATATGGAGATAACGAAACCCCGAAGCATTTTTTACTGCGTGCTTTATAGAGGAGTAGTTCTCTTTTAGCTTGTTTTCATCGTTGAAAACAATTACTTTAGTGAAGGAAAATATTCCACCGAAGAAAAGGACATATTTAATGGATGCAACATTTAAAATTGTTCCGTAAGGCTGCTTTAAGCAGCTGCTAATTATTTATATTGAATACTAAAAAAATAAAAATAAATGTTTTCCCATTACATCCTATGAAGGAATCGGGGAGAGCTTCTCACAACCAGTCAACTGTGCGCTTTCTAGTTTTACTTTCACTGATTGGGACCTACAGTTTTACACCGGTTCCGAACGGTATTTTTGAGAAGCATTTTCATGGCTAAATACTCGATAGTGTCGCCGTCACTATGCGAGGTGACCGTCGTCGAAAGAAATTTTAAGGTGGTCAGAGCGGGGATCGAACCCAGGATCTCAAGTACTAGAGGCACGCACACTACCCATTGCACCACCGACGGAATACTTCGACGAGGTAAAGTCATGCCATTATTTATAAAACATAATATTAAAAAATTGCTTTCCTTAGATTTTTCCAATGTTTTTCATTTTGATGGATAGAAAAACCAATGGAATATATGTTTCACTGTTGCAATATATAAAAGAAAACGTATTTGATATGGACCCATCTATATTTGTAACCGAAACTTCTGGGATGCTGGTCAGTATTAAAAGAGAGCAATGTTTTTAATTCTTCATTTATAAAATTGGTAATTTGTATTCATTCAAAGACTTAACTAGTTATTTTGGTGCTGAAAAGAATTTGTTTGAGTTTTCAAACATTTAAATTTTTTTAACTTTAAAATCATTAATTGGTTAAATATAAATTTTTGCTTTCGAAAAACAATTAAAAATTGTGACAGTGTAAAACGTTTGAACACAAAAATTCGCGCGAACTTGGTTAAGTTAAATGGCTGAGTCTTTGAATATAATTTCTTGGTGTTGAAATCATTTTTGTTGAATATAACCCGCTTTACACTCAACCAAAATTTCTTTTATACAAAACAATCACTTCATTAAGAAAAAAATTTCTTAAAGAAAATTATAGGTTTCAGTCGCTAGATTCAGCTATGAATGGATTTCTAATCTTTATATTTTTAGGATTCATTTCTGTCAAGCAATTAGACGAAATATGTGTAAGTGGAAAACATTGTTGCAATACGTACGAGATTCTAAGAATGCATCGCTACTATACCACAAAATATTGGTACTTCCGTTACTGCCTCCACATTTAATACAAAGTGGATTAAGCAAAAAAAACCCAAAAAAAAAACGAGATATGTGTTAATATGGTCCCAAAACTTGACATATTTAAAGAAGAATCTTCCGATGACGAGTTGTCAGATGAAGAACCTAATATAACGCCTTCCAACAACGATAACGAATGTGTAGTTTGCAACGATGAAAAGCCAAATGTTGTACTTATACCATGTAAACATCTCAAAATATGCGATGGATGTCATCTTAAAATACAGGCAGATGCCGCTTCTAGAGGTTTAGACAATTATAATTGTCCTTACTGTCGTCAAATAGTTCATGACTCTATGCAGGTATATACTTAAAATCTATATATTATTTTGCAATAAAAAAAAACACAAAATAATTTCTGATTTTGTTTTTTAACATGTTTCGTTGAAAGTGTGGGATACTGCTTTTTTAAAATAGGGCTTTATTTCATTTTTGAAATTGGGACTTTATTTCATTACGAAATAAGTCCCTAAAATTGCGGTGTTGTTTCGTTTTTGTTTGGGGATTTTTTTTGGCCTTATTTCATTGGGGCTTTATTTCATAGAGCCGCATAAGTCTGTTCAGAAAGGGAGACCAAGAATTAATTATAAATTAATTGGGAGGTAAGTAAAAGATTTTCCGTGTTTGTGATTCATTGCAATTTCCGAAACTTCCTATTGAGGCGAAACAAAACAACGAGAGTGAGACAGGCGTTGTTGCTTATCTTTGTAGAACAATCTCGAATGGCGGAGAATTGGCTTTACTGAGGTGAATTTATGCTACTGGTTTAGCGAGCTGGTACGTTGTTACAATGCATACTTTCAGGCGCAGCACTAACCGCCTGTTATTTACATACTGTTAGTAGAGTCATTAACAGCAAGCAAAAGCTTTTACTTATTCGTAACACTGCCCCCCACTTAAGCCTGTTCGTCTCGAGCAGGCTCAACCCTCCGTTTTCCATACAGGGCTAGTCTTTCCAAATGCACGACTTTCATTTATTCGTTTGACAACATTGTAAGGGCGTTCCCAGTGAGTCTGAAGTTTTGGAGATAAACCCTTCTTGCGCTGTGGGTTGAACAGTAAAACTAGCTGGCCTTCATGGAATCCTTCGGAATTTGCCGCTTGGTCGTACCTGGCTTTCATCTTATTGTTTTCGCTTCTTTGTCCGGAATAGCGTACACCTCGGGCCATTTACTGAAGTAGTCCATAACGACTAGGGCATATTGGTTCCCAGAGCTACTTGTTGGATATGGACCAACCACATTCATGGATATTCGCTCGAAGGGAGCACTTAGGCTCTCCTCATGTCTCTGTCCGCAGCTCTTCCGCGTTGGCCCTTTAGTTGTCAAGCACGGAGTGCAGCGTGCAATCCACTCGGATACAGCTTTTTGACGACCAACCCAACAGAAACGTTCACTTAGTTTCTCCATAGTTTTGCCTTTATTTCTTTTACTTTCAAGGCAGGTACCACAATTAGATTTTTCTCCCTTTTTCCATCTTCAGTTTCCCATACACGGTATAGACAGCCATCTAGCAATCTCAGGCTATTCCACTGGGCCCAATATGATTTTAAAACGGGGCTTTCTGAAGCGATTTCTTTACGCGTTAATTGTCTATCCTCTTCCTTTGCCAAAATAATTTTTGCCAATACATGATCACTTCTCTGTGCCGTGAACCACTCGTCGTCCGATTCAATTCTCAGGGATCGGACGTCAATAATTTGCTCTTTTATCTCAGCCTTAGGAACCTGCTTAGGCTCGATTACATGTGGACGGTCATTTACTCGTCCAGTATCGGCCGCTATCGCTGGAGATCTTGACCGTTTTCTCAGGTCTCTACAGTGCCGCCCTATATGGCCACGTTCGCCATGATTTTCACCTTTCAATTTTGTTGCTTGCCATTGCGCTTTCGTGAGAATCCGAATCACTTCTTTCAGTTCGCTAATGGCGCCTTTCAAATCTTTTGATTTGCCTTCCGTTTCTACCCTTCGCACAAGATGTGTCTGTTGACTGGAAACAACCCTCGCCGTCTCATTCGCCAAAGCAAATTAAACTGTTTCCACAAATGTAGCTTTTTGTGAGGCACACACCGCATATCTAACGTCAGGATCGTTAATGCCCCTAACAAATGCCGTTATCTTAAATTGCTCTAAGAAAGTTTGGGGTTCTCTAGGATATGCCATCACCACCAAGCGTTCCACATTGGTTACGAAGTCCTGAAGTGTTTCATTATGCTTTTGCACTCGGTCTCTTAATTCCATGCGATATAAATCCTTCTTGTGATCGCCACCATACTTGCGTTGTAACGCAGCTAGTATATCCTCGTAGTTGTTTCTGGCACTGACGGGAATGCTCTGAAGGACTTCTGCTGCGTTGCCTTTCAGTAATAAAATTAGCTCTACTACTTTGTCGTTGCTGTTCCACAAGTTCTTAATTGCGACCATTTCGAATTGGAATTTAAAAACATCCAATGGTGTAGAACCATCGAAACTGGGAGGTTTCAATCTACTAGAGGCTTCAGAAATTGCTCGCACTGGCCCCTCTTGTAACTGAAGGTCATTAATTTTTCTTTGCAATTCCCTTACATCATTTTCGACTTTCTCAAACTTATTCTCGACTTGCTCAATCTTCTGTTCAAATTCTTCGAACTTGTGTTCGACGTTTTCGAATTTCTCATTAACATGTATTTCCATGTTGTTCATAACTTCCGAAATTTGTTGAAGTTTGTCATTTGTGGCGTTAGATGTCTCTTGCATTATTCTTGAATTTTCGCTCAATTTCTCGTCCACAATACTAGAATTCTCGTTCATAATTCTAGAATTCTCTCCAAATTTCTCGTCCATACTTCTAGAATTATCGTCCAGCTTCGCGTTAATAATTCTAGAGCTTTCGTTAAATTTTTCCATCATGGCTGCAAACATCGTCGAAGCATCCATATTACCAGTTGCTTCCTTTGCAAATACCTCCATTTCTTCTTTGCACTCGAACTGATATTTTTTTTTCACATTGATCAATACTCAGGGGATGCCCCCTATAAATGCCGTGCATTGTATTGGACTTTGGAAGTAGGGATTGCGGCGGGAGAAAAAAGGGTATAATGTTTGTTAATGTTTGATTTGAATCTCCCGATATTGAAAGAATTAGGGAATACACCCGCCGGAAGTTTATTCCACATACGAACTGTACGGCTAAAAAACGAATTCTCCCTGTAGTGAGTAGTTCTATCCACAGGCCGAGTAATAAGAAATGGGTGTGAACTACTGGAAAAGCGCGTTGAGCGATTAAATACTCTTACCTCCGGAATAGAGGCGTGTATCTCATATGAACACTTACCGTGAAAATACCGATAAAAAAGTGATACGCAACTCACGTTTCGACGATGCTCTAAGGAAGCAACAGAGTTGGTTACCCTGCTATCTGCTATAAGCATCATCGCTCTCCGTTGTACGCGGTCCAGAAGCTCCAATGTGGACCTAGGGGCACCAGCCCAAATGAAATGTATATATTGAGGAGATCGGAAGAGGTGAACAATTTCTTACACCGCTTTAAAAAGCCTAAGCACTTGAAAGCTTCTTTGGACACGTTAAATACGTGATCATTCCACCGAACATCACACTATATTTTCATGTCAAGAACTTCAAGAGCATCTGATTCCTCAATGTCCACACCATTCATAGAAATAGGTGACAGGGACATGTCATTCGTGCGCTTGTGCGATAATATGCAGCACTGGGTCTTATGCTCATTAAATTCGACCCGATTCGACCTACCCCACTCAGTTACCAGGCGAATGTCCTGGTTGAGTGAGTCATTCATCAGCCGTCTCCTCTCATGCACCGTGGAAGGACTTGGCCGATTATCAAATGAATATAAATGACATATACTACTGTCATCCGCAAATGAGTACATTGGACTCGAAGTAAGACTCAAGAGGTTGTTAATAAAGATAAGAAAAAGAGTAGGCGAGAGGACAGAACCTTGTGGTACCCCCGCATTAATCTTATATTCGTCAGAAAAGATCCCATCTATGACAACACGTATAGTGCGATCCCTGAGAAAATTTGATACAAATCGAGAGAAGTTACTACCTAAACCAAAAGAATTAACCTTGGACACGAGTGCATCGTGCCAAACTCTATGAAAAGCTTTGGATATATCCAGAGCCTCTATTTTACTCTCTCAAAGTCTATGAATAGACCGACTCCACTGTTCAGAGAGGAACGCCATCAGATCACCAGTAGAACGGTTTCTGCGGAAGCCATAGTGTCGATCACTTAGTAGACTGTTAAGTTCTAGATAATTGACCAGACGGTAATTTACCATGGTCTTCATCACTTTAGAGAGTGTAGAGCATATTGCAATTGGCCGGTAGATTTCGGGGTTACTAGCCTCACCCTTTTTCGGGATAGGCTGGACATTGGCAACTTTCCAACGCGAAGGAAATATACCCGCACGGTACGAGCGATTAAAAAGATTGCGCAATGGACGAGCAAGCGTCGAAGAGCACTTTTTGAGAACAAGTGCTGGTATTCCATCCGGGCCCGGGGATTTATTTGCGTCGAGCTCTGCGAGAACCTTTTTAACCCCACGTGTTCGAAAAAATATCTGAGCCATTGAGCTGGATATATTGTCAATCACGGGGAGTGGTTGATTGCTATCCGGCAAAGAAGAGTTATTTGCAAAAATTTCAGCCAAGTGGTTAGCCTTATCAACCGGGTCAGTAAATATAAGATCATCTTTAATAAAAGTTGGAATTGAAGAGGAACTGCTATTCTTTACTCTCTTAACAAATGACCAAAACCTCGTACTTCCCCTGTGAGAAGAAAGAATTTTAGCACGAAGACGCTGTTCGTATAGAAACTCAGCGCGTCGTAGTACTTTGGCACAATTTGATCTTGTTTTTTTGCGCAGCTCGTCAGTAATTGGATTTTTATCCACAGTCCAATTATTGAAAGCTTCCTCTTTGGATCTGACAGCTTCTTTGCATGTCTGATTAAACCAGCCCTTATTAGATATGTGTCAATGTTGATGTTTCGGCGTTTAAATTCTTCTATTAATCGCCTCTGCAGCTCTACCTTATTACCAGCTGTCGGTTGATCCAATTTACCCAACTCCTTTTTTAGATGTTAAATTTTAAGTTCTTCAAACTTCATCGTTGTCCTTAATTCTTAATTTCACTTCTGACACCAATGTTACGAATTTCCTTATTCGCCCCTTTTGCGTTGTTTTATTTCCAATAATAAAACAAGGTTCGTTTTAAATTACGATACTTACATCGGTTTAACTTCCTTTTATTTTACTTATATAGTACAACAGTTTACTTTATTTACACCATTTTAATAAGTCTTATATTTTACTATTAATTCGCGTTGCTCACTTTACGGGGTTTAATCACAAACTGAACTCTCCATTCCAAAGACCTCCGCTATTTATACCAACTCACCATACTCAAATGAAGGTATATCTAGCTAATTCAAGAACCTTCTAGACAGGTTTGTTTTTGCTTATGTAGAGCAATCTCCAATTGGCGGATAATTGTCTTTACTGAGGTGAATTCATGCTACTGGTTTAGCGAGCTGGTACGTTGTTACAATGCATACTTTCAGGCGCAGCACTAACCGCCTGTTATTTACATACTGTTAGTAGAGTCATTAACAGCAAGCCAAAGCTTTTACTTATTCGTAACAATATGTTCTTTATTTATTTAAACAGAATAGAAAAATATAAAACAATATAACAATACAATGTTTAAGTAAAAGGTCCACGGAAAAAATAGGGCGTCAACGAATTCTCTCCATCGATTTCTGTCTCTGGCAAGTGATTTAATTTGGTTCCATGATAAACGGGTTTGTTTGTATTCTTTCACCGTGTAACGTGGGTTTGTTAAAGGCTGAGGTAAGCTCAGTCATGACCAGGGTCTTTCGTTAGGATCCACCAAACCTTACGAAATAAGAAAAGAATGGTTTACCCAAGGGGTACCAATGAGACAGCTGACAAGTAAAACCAAATTATTATTAATTGTTAAATATTGTTTATATCTCCTGATGATGCTACACAATGGAGTAGGGAAATATCGAGGAAATTAAATACAAGAACAGCAAATCTGACCACAAACTCGGAGAATATTGATTATTTATTAACTTTTAACATTTTGATTTTTTAGATCAGATACCATGGAAACATAAAACGAAGGAAAATATTGTTTTTGAAAAAAAGTGAGTTAACACATTTTTACACCAGGGGCTTCAATTGTGACTTAATGCCGAAAATAGTTTGGGTAGATTAGCGCAATACACGAGTCTTATCAGTCTCAAAACTTTCTTCAAATAACAAAGTCCGGTCACTTCTTCTGCAAGATGTAACACGAAAATCTTTTTCCACCAAATTCTGCTGCCTTAATCGCGACCCGAGGATTTCAGCCTGTCGTATTGACAAATGTTAATCCGCGAAAGGGATGCATTTGAAACAAAACAAAATGTCAAAAAATCATTTACAAACATCGCTGTTTGTTTCCGTACTTTATATCTTTGCGGGTTTTAAATCTGTGGCCTGAAATATTAGTTTCAAAAAGTAGCAATCATCTGGTTTATGCGAGAGCTGATTTTGTCAAGTCATAAGCGTAGAAAAGGCAAATAAATTGAGGGCTGAACCTTGTACTTTTTTAATGTTGCACAGCAATATTCACAAACAAATTTTGGCTGATACCAGCGGCAGAATTTAGAAGGGCGATTCAGGAATTCTTTGTGTACTTCTTCCACTCTAATACTGTTTCGACAATCACCCCTTTGACCGATATCCGTAAATAAGCCACAAATGTATAAAAATTGATTGCATCCTTTCGGGTCCATGCGTGCGGAAAATCCCATAGGAACCTATGCTTCCAAGGTCGCCGTTATTCCCCTCGGGCTGAAAAAGAAGGGAAACAATTAATAAAATTGTAGTGGAGAGATAATTACCAGTCTGCTGTGGGATTGTTTACAAAAATATGCATGCATTTCCGGCATATTGGCTATGCGTTGCCAACCACGTTTACCCAACTGAATGGCCACCCGGAGAATATTCCTGATTCATAGAAATGTTGCCAGATTGGACAAAGGGGAATGACAGTTCATGTAAATTTCATTCATAATATTGAAAACCGCGAAAATTTTACTATGAAGATGTTTATACCGACTTGAAATGAAAACGAACGGAAAAATGACGTGATCATGGAGGGCAAACAGTTCATCAACAGTTTGAGGGGGAAATCGGACTATAAAAGGTTGCAATCCAGGGAAAGCGCAAAATAGTCCGTTTAAATTCAAATTTCAAGGTGGTTGTGAGCTAAGAAAAAAAATAAGTGAAGGCAAACATATAAAGTGTTCAAGGTAATAGTGAGTGGATAAAATAAAGGCGCGTGATACAAAGTTTTGTTGTTGCAGAAGTCAGGCAAGGGAAATCTTTGGTGTATGCAGTGGAGTCTTTTGGTCAAAAAAAAAAAATTCCAAATAATCAATAAAAAAGTGAGTTTGGTGTGAAAAGATTTATTTTTCTTTGCTACATAGTGTTTTCGTTCATAGAAAAATTAAAGAAGGTAGTCGTCAGGACAATGACTTGCTGGTAGACGCTGCAGATCTTGAAGGCGATCCCCGGCATTCGTGTCGACTACCGAAACCACAACATTCCACCAAAACCATCCGATTGACCTGTGGGCAGAGAAACAGTGGTAATAAGGTTAAAATAGAGCATCACATCAACACGGCACGAATACTCACCATGAAACCAGGTACAATAGTTATAAGTAGAAGTGTGAAGCGTGTATGAAATTCTTCATAGTTTCAAAAATAACGCCACCGAAAGCCCTGGTAGTGCTCGTCTCTCAACTCCCCAGACTTCTTATTATTTTTTCTTAAGAAATCCTAAAAAATTTATAAAAAAAATCCAGTTAGTAAGAATCGTGAGATTATTCCAACGCGGCAAAACTCATAACGATGGTGCCTCCTCTGAAGAAATAAAGAAAAAACATCATATTTGCTTTTAAATGATTAAAATGAATGTTTGTGTTAGTCTAGTGTTGTGATAGTTTTAAAGTTTGTAAAAATTTAAATACCAAAAGGAAATAGAGTGTGGTTTCCTTCTATAGGGCACAAAATTTAGTGATTTTTTTCTGTGAAAAACTGCAATAGGGGCAGAACACCGTTTAAGTGAGCTCATTTAGGCAGGTCTAAGGTTTCTTTTTGTGGACCAAAATAAAGAGGGGTCTAGATAAATTATCACATTGTTTTGTAGTCTATTGGAGAAGTATTTGTTGACCATTTTTGAGGAGTCTTTGGTATTTGGGTTTATTCGTTTAGATTTAAGATAGAATTACTTTCAAAGTTTTAATATTAAAAAAAAATATCGAAAGAAGTGTAGATGTTAGATTTAGAACAAGCATAACAACAATTTTTTTTTTAAATAAATATGTAATTTTTGTGTTTTTATGTGAAAACGAAAAGATATGAAGTGTTAGTATTGTTTTCCGAGGGAAGGTTAATGTAAGGTAAGGTAAGTCGTGAAAGTGTGTGTGTGGTGTATTGGGATCCTCATAAATAAATTTGGCGCAAGAGGATCACGGTCGGGCGGGCTACGATGGGAGCCACCATCAAAAGCTCCTGGTATGGAAATTGCGCGTCGTGTTTTAAATTTTGTGTTAACCCTCTAATTTATGTTCGTCTCTGGGCTAGAATATGGCGGGAAGGAACCACCCTGAACGCCTTGTTAGCAGCCGGTGTGCCGATTCCAGAGCCAAATAAAGAGAATCGTAAGGTTAATAAAAATATGACATTTGCTTGGTGAATAAAATTTCACTAGCCCATGGGGCTGGTACATTTTTTACAAGTGGATGGAAATTTTTGACGTTTAACAAAAACACACCAGTGGACAAACAAGTTGTGTAAAGCGAAAACGAACTGCCCGCCGCCGCCAATATTTTTATTGTGGTGAGGCGCCGCCGATTTTTTTTAGATACTAATTTAGATTACGATGGCTGAATCAATTTTAATAAATATTTTTGTCAGTTTTTTCGCATTTACATGCATATTTGTATTTTGTAATAACATAATTTTGGTTTAACAGTGTTTGTAATTATCGGTTTGATCGACTTGTATTTAGTTCCGTTCATTATATATTGGTAAACAAAACAAAGAAAGACTAAGAAATTTGGTAGGAAGTTGGATGAAATTCTCACGGAATTTAGAAGAAATTTTGCAGAATGAAAATATGCATGGATTGTAAAGATCGAATTCGCAAAATAATTGGTAAAAACAATGGCAAATATTTTCTAAAAATATTCATTGCACAAAATTATATTTCAATTGCGTCTTAAGACTTTTTCTTAAGATAAAGCTGTAAAAATTTACTATTGTCAAAAAAATATCGATTGGCACAGCAAAAATTAAAATTTTTCTCACCATACCGATTGGCATAGGCTTATAGTTAAAAAGTTAAAATTTTAGCATTGTTAATCCACTAAGAGCCTGTACCAATCGGTATCAAAGTGTACATGTTAGTAAAAATATGACATTTGCATGGTGAATAAAATTTCACTAGCTCCTAAGTACATTTTTGGCAAATGGATGGAAATTGTTGGCGTTTAACAAAAACACACCAGCGGACAAACAGGTTGTGTAAAGCGAAACCGAACTGCCGCCGCCGCCGATGTGTTTATTGCGGTTAGGCGCTGCCGAATTTGGATTACGATGACTCAATCAATTTTAATAAATATATTTTTCAGTTTGTTTCCATTTACATTCATTTATATATTTTGTAATAATATTATTTTGTTTCTAAAATGGCGATGACTAAGGCTTGATCCACAGCCGATCAAAAAATTGTTTCTCCGGCGTCGCCGCCAAGTTTTTATGTCTACTTTAAGCTCTATCCATTATTTATTTGTAAAGAAAGCAAAGAAAGACGACGAAATTTGGTAGTAATTTGGATGACAGTTTCTGGCAATTTGGAAGAAATTTTGTAGACTGAAAATATCCACGGATTGTAAAGATCGTATTGGCAAAAGAATTGGTAAAAGTAATTGCAAATATTTTCTAAAAATATTCATTACATAACATTATATTTCAATTCCGTCTTCAGTCTTCTTCTTATGATGGAGCTGTCAAAATTTACTATTTTCAAAAAAGATACCGTTTGGCACAGCAAAAATGGAAATTTTTCCCACCATAACAAATTGTTTTTCACCATACTACTATGATACCGATTGGCACAGGCTCTAATTAGGATATCATACGGATAATTTGGCCATATTTAGAATTTTGACGCTGAATATGTTGAAAATGGTTTATTAATGTCCTCTATCAGGCCTTTTAATTATGCTAGGGTATTTAAAGCAAGCATGTCAAACTCGCAAAAAAGAATTTAAAAAATATTCTCAAATTTTTTAAAATTTCAACATAGGATATCTCGATAACTAAGCAAGTTATCGAAACATTTCGTTTAATTTGTTTTCTTTATTTGAACTTTGTTTATAACAAAAATATATTAGAGGTCACATAAATCGCTTAAGGCGTCTCATTCAAAATAATATCTTCCCATATATTCAAATTTGGAATTTAAAATTTTTTGGTGAAAACAATAAGTTCTACCTCAAACCAGCGAGCTTTTTTGGCTTTGCCAATGGGATCTAAACTAGCCCAAATTTGCTTTTAAGATTTCTTCTCTTCCAAAACTAACACCGTCGCTTCTCCACAGCATAAAACAAAAAACATTCATCCTCCTGCATCATAGTTATTTAAAATATTTTCTTCCAGTTTGTTTAAAACTTTTGGAAAAACAAAATCGTACGATATTTACTGTCAATTTGTTTAAAATTTTTCCGAACAAAAATTTGTGTTTTCTGTCAGGTTGATCAAACAATTATTTGTTGCAGATATTTGTTCAAGTGTGACAAATGTATTTTTCTTACTGTTTATTTGCAAATATTTGATACCTCTTTCATCGAACAAAAATAGGCTAATAAATATGCGTAGTGTGAACACAAAATCAACCCTGTATTGATTTGACCAAATAGGATGAAACATATTTTGATCAAATATTTGCCCAATGTGACCGTACCTTAAGCTCTTATTGCAAATTGTTGTGGTTATTCTAATAACAGTGACTTGCAACTTGCACCATATGCGCCCTATTCAAAGAAAGTTGTGTACGTTTACGTTTTACGTACGTTTTTTATATGATAAACTGCCTCTCAATCCTCTCACAACTTTTTGCGAATAAAGCCGTAAGGCTGTATCAATCGTGTTCATTATAGTTACTGTAGAATACTAAGTAGGTACAAAATCTATTTTAAGATCATTTTTAATTTAGGGGAATGTAATGTTTTGTACACATGACAAATGTGGCTCTGAAGCAAAAAAGTTTGGCGAACACTGTTTTACCACTTGGGTTTGTGTTTATAACATTGTACCTTCATTATGCTAAGGTTCCCTAACCACAGAGAGCATAAAAAGAACACGGGAAAATTGTGTAGCCATTTTTGAAAAAAAATTGTTTTAATAATAACTTCAAGAAGTCAATCAATTTCTAACGGATTTTAAAATATAATGTTACATTTTACGCATTATAAACCACTTTCTATTACTCAATTGAAAAATAGTAAGGTTCGTTCCTATACAAAATACTGCGTATAAACATATCCAAATTTGAAAATCGACGAAACATTGGAAAAGTGAGTTTGCAGGAAAAATTCACAGAGATTTCTTAAGGTTATTTTAAGCGTGACTCCCGCCATTTGAAAGGCCTCATATTCTTCTTTCCAAATCCTTTGAGGAACTTAATATCAGTTGATATTCAACCACGTTACTGGCTTATAAGTTCGTAAAGGTACAAAAACTGCCGTTTTACTCGTAAACAAAATTTTTGGAGGTGTTTTGGAAATTTCAAAAATAGATTCTTGTTGTACTCAGCAACACCCACCACAAAAATAGTATCATTTCCCAGGTATTTTGACATTATTCCTTTTTGTATCACTGTGTTAGCTGAGAAGAGATCAATACCGGTTCGATTCGTCCTTCTTCTAATATTATATTCGGATGGGCAGAACTGGATCGGGAATCGGATTGAAACTGGTTGATAACTAGAATACGTAGAATAGTCTGCTGAAACCGCTATGGTGGAATAGTCAGCCGAAATTGCTAATGTGGAATAGACAGCCTAAGACACTATGTTGGAATAGTCAGCCGAAGCCGCTATGGTCGAATAGTCAACCGGAGTCGCTATGGTGGAATAGCCAGCCAAAGCCCATATGGTGTAATAGTCAGCCGAAATCACTGTGGAGGAAGAGTCGACCGAAGTGTCTATGGTGGAATAGTAGGCCTGACCTGCTAGGGTGAAATAGTCAGCAGAAGCCGATATGGTGTATAGTCAGCCAAAGTCGCTATGTGGGTATATTCCACCGAGCTCGCTACTGTGGAATAGTCAGCCTAAGCTGCTATGGTGGAATAGTCAACTGAACTCGCTATGGTGGAATGGTCTGCCGAAGTCGGTATGATGGAATAGTCGACCGAAGTCGCTCTGGTGGAAATAGTCAGCCAAAGTCGGTATGGTGGAATAATCAGCCTCCACAGAAAAAAATCTATGTATCGGACAATGTCGCGTCCGATTTCAATGAATTTTTGTATAATTTTCAGTCATAGCAATAGCTTATTTGATGTAACAAAACAAGATTTGTTGTTTCTCATCCTACGGGTTTTGTTAAAACTGAAAATTAATGCATTAGTTTTAAGAAAACATTTGTAAATATTACAAATCTTTAATACTTATTTTCAAAGATTTCTGTTTGTCAATTTTTGATTCAAGTAAAACATTGCTTGGTTTAATTAATTTTATGTAATTGATTAACGAATTACAATTTGAAATATTATTCATCAATTTTGAAAATTCAATGAATAAAAAAAATTAAAATTAGTCAAATTAAAGAAAAATTTCAGGTTTTTAGCAACAAATTTCTCAGTATTGAATTCCTACAATTTGCAAGTGGTTTTGGTGGATACATACAACTTAATTTAAACTTAATTTGCTTTCTGGAATATTTTTGAGCAAATATTGCTGTTTTTAAATTGAATTTAATGACCGATTGCATTAGTTTTCAGTTAATGTATGAGAAATTCATACTACAAGCTTTCAAGGTCAGGAAAATTTCCCTAATTCAAAAATGGTTGGGTTTGTTGGAATAGTAGACAATTCTGTTGAACACACTCACTGGAATAACTCCGTGCCAAGATCTTCAGAAGACGCCTAACTACTGTGCCTTAATTGATACCATTGGTTGATTATCAATCGTATATATGTATACAATTTGAATTATGCAATTTACATATGCGAATTAGTATTGATCGAAGATCCCTAAGTATCATCAAAAACAAAATTCTCTCGTAGGCTGTGACGTAATAAAGAACTCATCATAATGATTTGAAAAATCATATATTTCGAGATAAAATTTCAACAAATATGAGGTGGTTCACAATTCTATACTTTGAATTGATTTTACTAATTCATTAACGAAGTATTTTATTTGAACTAACTGTGAAACATTTAGCTGATTAAGCAAAAATATTTTGTTGTAAAATCAAATAATTTGAATTTGAAAATCTAGAAAACAAAGTATATTGATTTCAAGAATTTTTTCTTCCATTTTGAGAAATTAATATTTGAATTCCAGAAATTTTATTCATAGAATTGTAATTACTTGATTATACCAATTCTGTTTTTTCCGTGTAAGCCACTATGGAAATGCATTTATATGGAAAGTTTTACTCTTGATTCGTTTCGGAATTAGAGCTCCTCGATTTGACCGTTTTCTCGTTGATGTATGTATATTAGGGTGATGACTTTTATACAACCTCGTTTCCTTGTATCATATTTAGATGAGTTTTTATTTAAGATTAGATAAAATCTTACATATAAGGTGATTCGATAAAAAAAAACCTCACGCACAAAATGATTTTAAAATTCTCATTTATCAGCATTTTGGGCAATTCTTTGAAGTCGCTGTAAGCAGATATGTAACTGAACACAAGCTTTAGAGCCACATATATGTAACAATACATAGGAGCATCAAACACACAAGGAAGTTAAATATTCACGTTGTCATTGGAGAGGATGAATCTCAGTGGGAGGTTGTCCTTGTTGCGGCAGGAGTTGTATAAGTCTTGCATAACTTTGATCGCACGCTCACAGCACTGGTTGCTGCGGGCAATGTTGATTGGAGATTCATCTGTTTTCCAGTGGGTGTTCAAGCATTTGAGAGCTACAGATAGTTCTTCAAAATTTTCAGCGCGGAACAATTGACTACTGGACCAATGATCAGTCCATGAGTAAGAACTGAATGAACAGATTTTACGCAACCTGTTCCGGGTTTCAGGCATCAGAATAAACGCAAGAAGAGCTAGAATGGCACGAGAGTTCCAGCGTGCATTGCAGATGTTTGGGATCTGCTTAAACTTTACAAAAGGGATCTCACACGTGTGAGGTGGAAGAGAACCTTCATGTCGCCTCTCCAGCCGCTTGTTTCCTCAATCCCAGTTTTACAATTGCTGAATAACTGCTCATCAAATCCTGCACAAAGAAGTACTCGATGTTTGGTGATTTAGTCGACCCATGGAGCTCATCGTCGGTGACAACGAGAAGAACGCGATCCAGTACACGGTGCTGGCAACTGATGAACTTGGGTTTGGGGTGACCTTTCTCTTCGAACATTTACTGCAGTCGAACTACAATGCCTGTCTTTTTGCTGGTATTCACGCTTGTTGTATCGGCAACAATCATCACAACTGATCCCCACAGGTTGAACGCATTTAACACATTCTGGAGTCCATCATTCAGTTTGAGCGCAGTCAACTTAATTTCTTTAGATTCATTCTTGAGGACTACGGCCTGATATTCAAAGCTCTCAATGTGTTTGCCGTCAAAGTGCATGCTCCACTTCTCCCGATAAAGCGTGCTTACCAAGTTCTTCTTCACCCGAGCAGCTTCCTTGTAGATAGCCTTGTGGATTCCTGACTGACATGGGGTTAGGATTTCAATGACCTTAGCGAAAAGGTGGTGGCACACCGTTGCTGCTCCGTGGGACGACAGCTTTGAGCTTGTAACAAGGCGTCTTGCAATGTCTGTTGGGTTATGCTTCCTTTTGCTCGTTGATGCTGCATTGTCATCCTCCCAAGAACTATCTTACTGTTGTCGAATGAGTCCGTGCTACTTTCGGAACAATCAGGTTGTCGAATGAGTCCGTGCTACTTTCGGAACAATCAGGTATCGCTGAGCTGGTAAGTGTAGCCACAATCGCTTCCATTGCCCTCTTTCGCTTGGATGGGTGGATGGTATTGGCACCACCAATTTTGCCGTTGGAAAAATCAACGCGGTCTTTACTCTCAATTTGCAGTTTATAGAGGTTATCATCCTCTTTGCACATCCATTCGCGTTTTACCTTGGTCATGTCAAACAATTTCTTCAATGAATCAAAGTTTTGTTTTTTTCTGCAGCGCTCGTAGAAGTTTTGCACAAATGGCTTGACAGATACATGCGGGAAGTTCAGTGTTTTGCTCCATAGGGCTTTAAGCTCCATAGCAATTAGACCGAATCTCTCTCTCCCACCTTTGTCAGTGGACTCAAGAAATTTGAAGCGTCCAATGGCGTGGGTTTTCAGAGGCATGCGACTACGTTCACTCAATGGTGCTTCAACAATTGCCACGTTGCCTCTTCTTGATGGCGCTTGAAACTGGACTAGGTTCTTTGTCCAGGTTTCCTTGTTCTTCTCCGTGTCAGAAGAGCTCTTCTTGAATGATATGTTGTATTCTACTCAACAACTTAAATGGAAAAGGCCTTGCCGTTATTAAAGGTCTTAATTATAATTCACTATTCACTTGTAAAAAACTAAACTACTTGTACTCTTCGTGATCGTCGCCAGTTGTTGAATGACACAAATCGATCAATGAACACCTATTTATACTACGTATTTTTCAATATTTTGGCAGGTACTTATGAATGGGCGCATCTTTTTTTACGGTGGCTATATACCTGATTCAGCACGTGTGCGTTGTAAATTTTTCAAAGCTTTAAAATAATGACCGCTCATAAATGTGGTTTCTGTACAAAAATCATCCCTAACAGGTAGCCAACGGAAAAAAACACATCAATAAAAAATTCACTTTCCTTTTTCTCCCTTCAATTGAATGTAAATGGCGTAAAAGAACCCGAGGAGCAATTCAGCTAAATTTATGAGAGTTTATTAGTTTCCTACCACAATCATAAAAATGGCATAACCTTTTGTTTCTCACTAATTTTCTTTAATTCTGAGAATTATAAAAAAGTTGTCAACGTGTTTTCCAAAGAGATACATTCGATTCAAAATGAGATACCTTCAGTTAATTGTAAATAAAAACTAAAGATATTCTTCGATTTCTTTGATCAATGTCTCATTTTGTTCATAGGTTATGTGGCTTTTCGTGAAAGTTATAAGACTTGGCACTTTTTTCCGTTTTGGATTTATATGATTTAAAAATAAGAAAAAATTTAAATTTTTTCACAAAAATATCATTTCAAAGTGGTTTGTGCGTGACCTTTTTCAATATTTAAATGGAATAAACGTTATTTTACTCATTAATAGGCAAAAATTCATTCATTCGTGCAACAGGAAATAATTTTTGAGAAAAAAAAATCAAAAAGTCATCACCCTAATGTATAAAAAAAATAAAATAAATAAATAGTTTCCCATTACATCCCATAAAGGGACTGGGGAGAACTTCTCACAATCACTGAGCTGTGCGCTTTCCAGTTTTCACTCACTGATTGGGACCTACAGTTTTACACCGATTCCGAACGGTATTTTGAGAAGCTTTTTTCATGGCTATATACTCGATAGTGTCGCCGCCACTATGCGAGGTGACCGCCGCCGAAAGAAATTTGAAGGTGGTCAGAGCAGGGTTCGAACCCACGATCTCATGTACAAGAGCCGCGCACACTAACCATTGCACCACCGCCGGCCACCTAATGTATATACATACTCGTATTGTACCTTTCGCGGGTGAGGTTGGCTAGTTGAAGTGTTCGGTGTGAGTGATGGATGTTGTGTATGATAAGGTAAATGGCATGGGGCATGGGGTGTGAATAGAAGATTTACTAAACTTATGTACGGGAGGATTCTGATGTCACGTTACAACCGCTTCTATGTACTTGCCGGTCTTCCTGGCCTTTGACACCCTTACGGATTCCATTCAAGTGCCGCTCTATCAATATCTATTTCTGGGCGACTAAGTATATAGCCTATCCAAGCCCATTGTCTTTTGCGTATATCCAATTCAATACGACTGTAGTATGTACGTTGCCAAAGTACTTCAATAGAAATTGTTTTAGGCCAGTAGATACGGAGAATTTGTCTCAGACATCGATTGACAAACGTTTGGAACTTCTTCATTATCAGATTCGACAAGCTACAGGTAGTACAACCGTACAATAGTATAGACTTCACACTGCAATTGAATATTCGCAATTTCGTCCTTTTTGATTTTCTCTTATTGCACCAGACTTTGTGCAGATTTCGAAATGCAACACGGGCCTTATTTACACGATCACTTATATACGCCGCAGCGTCACCATCCCGGGTAATCACACATTCTAAATAGTTGACTGAATCCACTTCTTCAATTACAGAGCCTACAACTGTTAGTGATGTATTTCTTTATGTTCGAATGGGCATTAGCTTCATCTTCTTTATAGTTATTATCAATCCTACTTTTACGCATTTTCGGAGAGGGTGTTCAACTTGGTCTCGATGTCATCAAATGTGTGTGCCATAAGACATATGGTATTTGGGTCATCGATATCATGTAGATATTCGTATTTGTGGCCCCTATTACCTCGTCCATAAGTACACGCTGAAAAATCTGTCTTTGTTTGTTGTTTAGATGCAAATATAACGTGTAATATACCATACTTGTGCCCAAACACATTGTGTTTGCTATTCAATATAACATGTTTGAGACACAACGATTAATAGGTTATAATACATGTTTTTGAAATAGTGATACATGTATAGTGATAACCACTCCCTCTTCCCACTCCGTACGACAGGCATGATGACATCTGCTAACGCTGATGCATCATTTTACCTTCATCCTTAATTTTACCTAGTGCCACCTTGATCTCTGCCGCACTGCTTTTATATTGAAGAGTATACAATACGGAGGCTACCAGTATTCGCGGCTTTTTCGGTTTCCTCCGCTATATTGTTCAGATAATTACCGGAATCTGAACGGACCATGTAACCCACTCTACGTGATGATTGTTGATAGAATATTGTGTAGGTGTTCACGATTCCGAAATGCGGTCCAGGATTCAGCACGAGTCCAAGGTTTATTCACATATCTTTTCTCGCCAAGGTCCTCCTTGGCTGTTTCCTTCATTGTATGTTATTAGAGCATTTCTAGCCCTGCACACAGGGCCAGATTTCAAATTGTGCGGCATAAATTCAAAATTTTTGTTGGAACAAAACTTCACTTAAATAATTCTTTTTTGAAGAATGTATTTGGGGTGTAAGGTAGTCATCAAAAATTTGGGTGTTATGGCAACCATGAAACATTGGCGTTGCTTTACAGTCATATGTTTTATCAGCTGTTGCAAAAGAGGCAAAACTTTTTGCTAAATTCGTGGCTGTGTGCATTTTTTACGTTTGAGTTAAAACTAATTCTTAAGAATGGAAATTAATGGTCAAGGTATGCAGAGTGTATAAATTAAAAAATGTTTTCATTTGTATGGTTTAAATGTTATTTTTGTGTATTGTTTTGTTATGTCGTAAAATAGAAGATAACCAACCCCGTGCCCGTGTATTCTGAATCGAGAACTAACTTTCTGGCAAATTGTGCCAAAATGTAATTATGTAAAATTAAAGCCCAAAGTGTGTATAATACTATGGTATTAATTTTATTTGCGACTTTTTTCCGCATTCTCTTCGTCTTTGTCAATTTCCAGATACATACGTTTGAATTTTGTCATGCAACGCTGTTGAATGTTTGGATAGACAACAATAGAGAAGCGTCTGAAATTTCGAAATGGATTTTTGAGCAGGTAAATGTAAATTGCTTAAGCCCTGAAATGAAAAAGGATATTGAGAAAAAAGTAAAAAGCCTTGACCTGTTTATTAAAAAAAACTTGCCGAAATGCAGCCGAAATTTAACAACGTTCAAGGCCAAGCATTCGAAGTGGCTATCTTCAAACATGATTTTGACATTGAATAATACGTCGTCTATGAATCGAGTAGGGCGTCCTCGAGTAGAATACACCCATGCAGGAACCCGACTAAAGAGGAAATTAGCCTCTGCTTTGGCAGACGACCAAGGCCACAATGATTCTCTTCTTGTGCATGCTGCAGCAATTTCTGCGAAAGAATGTAATGAGACAGATACGTCTCAAATGTTAAGAAATACTTTTCTTATGTCAAAGGAACCGAATTTAAATAAAATAAAAACCGTTACATCCAAATGAGGCTATGGCATTTTTGCTCGAAAATTCGTTCACAAAACTGCAATCCAACAACATTCGGGAGTTAAACAAAACTCAATATCCAAGTTAGAACAAAGTAAGGGAAGCAAAATACAATTGTAGGCCACAGGGAATTACTGTTACAGAAACCGTAGCGCAAGTCCCTCTTAACGACTTATGGGTCATACTGTTTGACGCATTATCCTTATGCAGGAAGAAATATTTAAGCAGTTTCCAAAAATTACAAATGTGAAACGAATAGCAAGTTATGGATTCGACGGATCTACTGGTCAAAGTATATACAAACAGAAATTTAGTGTGAACGACCGCAATCTTTTGATCAGTCCTTGTTTGCAACTACCGTCATAACACTAAAACTAGTAGGCGATTTTGAAACGGTTTTATGGCTTAATCGAACTCCACAATCCGTAGGATTTTGTAGGCCGCTCAAATTAGAATTTGTGAAAGAAACCAAGGAACACATTCTTACAGAAAAAAAAGATCTGGACGACCAAATACAAAAGTTGGAGCCCTACGTATGCACTATTTTGGATGGGAGAAAAATCACTGCAACTTATGATCTTCATATGACATTAATCGACGGGAAAGTGTTAAATATTTTGACCGGCACAAAATCTGCTCAATTGTGTCCGATATGTGGGGCCAGCCCAAAAATGTTCATGGAAAGTGATAATATTTGCTATCCGATATGCAATATGGCATAAGCCCGCTCCATGCGTGGATACGATTCTTTGAATTCGTACTAAAAATCTCATATAGAATTGTTTTACAAAAATGGCAAATAAGAAATTCAGAAGAAAAAATTTTAATTATGGATAGAAAGATACAAGAAAAGCTGTGGAAGGAAATGAGTTTGCATGTTGATAAGCCAAAACAAAATGGTAACGGAAACAGCAACGATGGAAACACTGCGAGAAGAGCATTTGACAATGTAAAACTATTTGCGGAAATTGTAGGCCTCGATTTAGCAGTACTGACATATTTTCACAACATCTTAATTGCAATATCATGCGAATTACAAATCAATCCCCATAAGTTCCAGGAGTATTACCAGAAAACTATCTCATTGTATATGTCGAAGTACCCATGGTATCCGATGTCTGCAACTGTACACAAAGTTCAGATACACGGTTACCAAATAATAGCATCATCATTATTACCATTAGGCTGTGTTGGTGAAAACGCTTCAGAAGCACGCAACAAATATAATAAAAGCGACCGGCGGTCGCATGCAAGACAAAACAGTAGAGTGAGCAATATGACAGATGTTTTTCAGAGAGCAATTGATTCCTCGGATCCTCTTATATCGAGTATAGTATTAAATAAAAGAGCAGCCCAAAAAAAAACCGAAACCGTTGCCCGCAGACGTTATATCCCTCCTGGAAACCCCAAGCTTTGAAAATCATTCTAACATTAATTCCACAATCGATAAAAGTGACACTGACTCAGATTCAGAAACTGAAATTACATATTGTTTTGAATTAGATGCAGAGGAAGAGGAAAATAGTTAAAAATGACAAAGATGACAATTATTAACATCATGACTATATTCTTTAGTGGTAAAAACATCATATTTTATTGAAATTATGAGCTAAAATTTAAATATTGTACAACTTTCTTACAGGATACCCTGTATGGACAAAATCACACGTCATATCAGAGAAAATAAATAATACTTCTTGCCAATTTGCAGGAAATCGTTCGAGCAGTTTTTGAGAAATCGGCTTCAAAGTCAAAATAGGGGTTTCTATATATCAGAGAATATCACCACAATTTCTTTAAAAAAAAATTTTCTTTATTATATTTTATTAATCTTAAACCCATATACATAAATACATATGATACCATAAACATAATGGTTGAGTCACAAAAAAACTTAGTTGTATTACTATTAATTCGCACTTAACTTTATATGGGCTAGGACTCTGCGTCGTCGGATCGGTCCAAATTTTGGGCTATTTGTCACACATTTAGGGTCTATCTGATATGCCCAGTTACGCTTTTATAGTGTCAGTATTCGAATTAATGCCGCAGAATTTGAACTCTGGCCCAGTGTGCCCTGGGAGAAAGAAGAAGGCCGACACCGTTTATACGTTGCGTATCATTGCCGGAGTAAATAAAGAAGTAACCAGATGGTAATTGAGATATGCCACTATTATCCAAAAGTACTTCGCTTAGGCTTGGATGTCCACATTGTAGCATTCCATAACCCGTCTAACCTGTTCGCGTCTCATTTTTTGGAGAGAGTTCTTGTATTCCAGGTTCCAATCATAAAACGTTGTTTAACAAATCGACGGGGAGGGGTTTCCCTTTAAATTTATTGTCGTTACTGTAATGACAGTACTGGGGCTGCCATTAGTTCCTGCAGTTCGAGTTACGAGTTCTATCTAAATAGTAATGACAATTTGTGGCTCTAGTGTGAAGCTGACATTGAGATTCCATGAGATTCGGCGTAGAATTTTTTGTCAGTAGGGCAGGTGAGTGATCTGATATCTCTTGTAAGTTTCGGAAGATATCTATTTCGATATAGTCCGAATCCAATTAGATGGAGGATTTTGTTAACATCTGTTGTCCAGTATATGGGAAAGTGAGGTTAAGATAGAGATGATAAATTTTATTATTTTTTTAAATTTATTCAGACATGGGACTGTCCGTGGAGGTGCAAAGTTTCTGATAGCCATTCACTTGCGAGTGGCCAGAAGTGATTACTTCATTGGGCAGTCCAAGCAGCTCACTACTTCCACGCAGTATGTCCTGGGCAATGGTTTTTCGGAAACCTCCGTTAGCTAGCTAGAGTGAGAAGGCGAAACAAATGAGCAGCAAATCAGGTTTAGTAGGTGACTGATGTCACTGAAGCTCATCAAACAATCGGGCATATTCTTTTGTCCTTAGAAGGCGGATGAGCCAAACATGCGGGCCAACGGCGGATAGAAACCAAAAGAAGAAAAGAAACCAAAGAAGAAGAAAGAAGGACTGGGTTAGCCTCCCGTCACCGTTCATAATGGCAGTGAAAATACAAGAACGAAAAAGAAAACCTAAACGACCCCTATTTGTCGGCGACCGTTAATGGACGTTATAAGGACCACGATTTACGGATATGCACCTGGATTGTAAGAACTCTATATAGATCTGGAGAAAGTACCCAATTGGCAGGTGTTTCGAAAGTTATAAGGCTGACATTACCGTTATCCAGGAAATGCGACGGACAGGGCATGGCTGTACAAGAAAACGAAACTGCGATATATACAACACTTACCATGAGAATTTGGTTGCGGATTTGTAGTTGGCAAAAGACTGCGACATCTAGTCTCTAGGTTCAATCCTGTGAGTGAACGAATAGCCACAATCCGCATAAAAGCGAAATATTTTTATATTTCCCTGTGTGCATGCCCCAAGAGAAGAGAAAGATGATGATGCCAAAAACATATTCTATGAGCTCCTAGAGGAAACATATGACCGCTGTCCTGGCCATGACATTAAGATTGTACTAGGAGGTTTTAATGCCAAATTAGGAAGGGAGAATGTGTTTAATCCAACCATTAGCAATTCCAGTCTATAAGCTGACAGTTCCGACAACGGTAGGAGACTGATTGACTTTGCCGCGGCAAAAAACATGGTAATTGGTGGTACAAGATTCCAACATAAAGACATCCACAAGGCTACTTGAGTATCCCCTTATCAAAGAATGAAGAACCAAATTGATAACGTATTAAATTATGGAAGACACTCATCCAGTGTAATGGACGTACGAGTGATCAGAGGAGCTAACATCGATTCTGATCACTACCTGGTAGCAGCAAAGGTTCGCACAAGATTAAGTAGATCGAAAATCGTACGAAACCAGACGCAGGGGAAGCTGGACACCGGAAAGCTGCAATTACCAGAGGTAGCCACAGCCTGCCCAAGGAAGCTGTCGCAACTTTTGGCACAGAACCCACACCTTCCGGATGACGATCCTGATGCGCAGAGGAAACCCATTTCCGACTCTATAAAAACTGCCGCAACAACCGTACTTGGTTTCGAAAAACCGCTTCGCAATGAACCTTGGACCGATGAAGAGTGTCGCAATCCTGGGTCCTATCGCAAGTAGACGAAAAATCCGGAGAAGTCTTCGAGAGAAAAATACTCCGAAAATGTAGTGCTCAACGGCGAGTAGGAAAACGAAAAATAGGAAGACCAAGACTCCGCTGGAGGGATCAGGTTGACGAATCCCTGCGTACACTTTGTATTGCCAGCTGGAGAAATAAAACAAAAGTTCGACCTGGTTGGCGAAATATGTTATCTTCGTTTTGTAAGGTCCCTGACCCCCCGGGGTTGTCCGAGACCGGATAAGGAAGTAAGTAAGTATTCAAGCTCAATACCTTTTTTAAATTATTTTCAAAAAAGTCGAGCACAAAAAACTCATCTTGCCAAGATCTTCATCTGCAGACGTTTTGGGTGTGCTTTTCGGTGAATTAATCAAAATCATATATATCAAAACTCTCATCATATTAATGAGAATTGGTTTATACATACGTTCGTAGAATACCAATCATTAATATTGGAAACACTTTCTTGTGTAACTCTTTTCCTTCATGCTGAAAAACCGTGGGTTTCAGACAGACATGATTTGTTTTTGTTTTGTCATTTACCAAAACAACAAAACAGAGGGATGCCAAAATTGAGGTTTGAAAAAGAAACAGAGCGACAAAAGTCCCGCAAGCGAAATGATGAAATTTAAATTATATTTTGAAATGTACCCATATAATTTGAATTTTTGATTACAAACAGGATTTTGGGACAAAAAAAATATTTGAAAAAACGGGATTCCTGTCCGATTTTCGCTTTGCCTTGTTCTATATACTAGGATTTTCAAATAACTGTATACAATTGTCATGTTTGGTGATGCTAACGAATTCTATAGTATGCATGTCGATTATAACCATCCTAATGCACATAGACTTCCCAAGCAAATAGCAACCACCAATTTTCCAACAATGGCTTTTATTGTAGCTCTTTAAAATAAATAAAAATTGTCCTTGCACATGTTTACTGCAATCTTTATGTACATATGTTAGTTGTTGACTCGCTTGCGGACATGACCATGTTGTATTCCACTGTGTTCAAGTTGATCCATCGTTCTATTGTTACGCTTGAAGCGTATGTTCATGTGTCTGGAGCAGGAGATTGAATGTCGCGTATTTGGAGATATGTGGTACTTGAATTTGTAGCAGTCGTTATATGAACGTGGCCATAAATTCACTCCTGGGATACTTTTTAACAAGAGACCATTACACATGTGAACTGCAGTGTCATTGTTACCCGCCCCACATGGTGTGGGATTCTTTTATCTTTTACAATCCTAACCATCTTTAATTTCATTGAAATTTTGTACATGTAATATAGAGGTTTGTATAAAATTTGTGTAGTACTACAAACGCTAAGATTCGTTACAGTTTGGCAAAGTTGGGATTTTTCATTAATTTATTGTAATGGATGTGAGTTTTAAGAATATCTCTTCAACAGGCCGTCGTTTTGACATGATTTAAATATCATATTAAAGGCAGAAACCTCTTCTTCAAACATGAACCCAAAAACGGGCATGTCTTCTTGGATGGTGAAGGGGAAAACCTCCACAACTGTCCCAGAGTCGCTGCTTGACTGGTGAAATATGTGACCGACCCACAAATCTTTCCATCAAAATATTTTTATATACCTTCACCCGCTAAGGGGGCTCCCACACAAACATTAATTTGTTATAAAATTTCCTCCCACCGCTCTAACCGCCCAAGAGTGGTCATAGAGGAGTCAAATGTATGACTAACTCCCAATATTGTAGCAACCCCAACAGTTTCTTAGAGCATATATAACCTCTATCTTCAACCTTTAAGGTGGTCCCCATAAAAAAAAATTTAATTTTTGTTTATTTTATTTTTATGAAATCAGCTACTGCCGCTGCCATGGTACCTCCACCTCCTGGAGGGTGCAATGTAGAATCGACCCACTTGTATTTCTCTCTCCCAAAATTTTTTTCGAACATACTTACACAACATGCGTACAACATTCATGAGAAATTCTGTTACAACAACCGAATTAACATCAAAGTCGGTTGTTGCAACTGACTTAAGGCCAAATTCGGTTATTGTGACAGAATTGATACCAATGCGGTAGTTGAACGGATTGATGCAAAATTCTTTTGTTGCACCTGAATTTATGAAACATTCGGTTGCTGCAACCGAAATAATATAAAATTTAGTTGACAGAATTGGAATATTTGCCAGTAGTTTGAAAACAAATATTTTGGTGAGTTTTTTTTATTTTTTTTATTTGAGCCATCAAAGTAAACGATTTCAGTGAACTTGTAAAAATGTAAAAAACTATTCACCGCACAATGGTCTCTCTGAGCAAATACGTGGCCAAAATTAATTTTTTTTACTTTGTGTTTTACCATTTTTGTTGTTACACAAAAATTAAAAACACATCAAAGCAACCAGAAATAAATTCTATTTTTGTAAACTGTTGTTTACCGATAGTCAGTGGAGCGACAAACGTAGAAATTTTTAGTATAGATGCGAAACCAATTGGGTGCAGTACAACATATGTATTTCGTCGTACGGTGTTTTTATACAAATATAACAAGTTTTAAAAAAAAGTTATAACGGATAATCTTACACATAGTAAGTATTTAAATAATTCCCTATAACAAGTTTGTAAGAAGAAAGATAAATAGGAAAAAATGTACCTTGTTTACATGCATATTTAATTTTATAATTTTTCATTTTTAGAAATTGATTTAAAGTTTAAAAAAAAGTCCAAGTTTGTGCAGCATAACATTAACTTCCAAAAACAACATGTGATCTGCACAACTATATTCTTTAATTACATCTTGCAAATACTTGCGATTTTTAAATTTATATGCATTTTTCTAGACAACCTTCGCTTCAAAAATGATGAACTATTTCAAATTTGGTTACTAAGTGGAAACAAGGAAAAGAAATAGGAAGCTCTTTTAAACGTTGTTCTAGAAAAAAATGGAGAAGCAAATCCTTCTGAGGAATATTTAAAGTACTTAAGAGAAAAATTGAGAATAAAATTGGACAAAAAGTGGCAAGGAAGTTCCAGAAAAAGTCATTATTTTAAATCCCGAAATGCACAATGTCTTAAATCTGAGACAATATTTAAAAATTATAGAGCAATATCTGAAGTACCGAGGAGTTCTTTAGGAGCTGGAAGACCTCGAATAATTTTTTCTGACATGTCTGATCGCAGAAGGGAAGCGGCAGAACTTTCAACATCAAAACAAAACGAGACTGATTTATTAGTTCGTGCAGCATGCGTCTCAGCTCGCAAAAGGGGAAAAAATTATTTGGCTGTTGTCCTCAAGGAAACACTGCAAAGCCCAACACGACCATCCAAACTAAGAAATCTATGTAATAAAGATGCATAAAAACCTGTTGCAGTTTCTGACGAGGAAGCACTTGCTTTTCTTCTGGAGAATAATTTTTCAAAGAGGCAGTACTGTAACATTCGCCTGGAAAATAAACAAAGAAATTGCAATATATTTCCGTCTTACAAGAGAATCCTAGCAGTAAAAGCTATGTGCAGGCCTAATGATGTAGTTGTAAGCGAAAGAGTTGCAAAAGTTCCGTTGCAAAAGCTATTACAACATACAGCAACAAGAATTGTCGAAATGCAGAAAGGAGTTATTTTAGCTGCAATGAACTTTACTAAAAGTACATCCATTTTCGCAGAATTAATCTTGAGTTACGGATTTGATAGTAGTACTGGCCAAGCTCCGTTTAAACAACAGGCTATTGACCCAAATTCATCTCAAAATACTGATTCATGTCTTTTTGAAACCACGGTAATCCCATTACGACTCATAGACTCTATGAGACGACCATTATGGTGTAATATTACTCCTCAATCAATCAGGTTTTGCAGACCATTGAAATTAGAATTTGTAAAAGAGACAAGAGAAGTAATTTTAAAGGAAAACTCTGATTTGAATAAGGAAATTGAAGAGTTGACAACTATGACTGTACAAATCGATGAATCAAATACAATTGAAATAAACTTTGCATTGTCCTTAACTGTTATAGATGGAAAGGTTTTAAATGTCCTTACTGGAACAAAGTCAAACCATTCATGTCCTATATGCGGTGTTACTTCAAAAGATTTTCTACAAATTAAGGATTACAATCCTGAAAAATTTAAACCGAAAGATAGCAACCTAAAATATGGTATAAGTCCGCTTCACTGCCGTATTCGATTTTTCGAATTTTTATTACATTTGAGATACAAATGCGAAATTAAAAAATGGAAGATTAGGGAGGAAAAAGATCGAGAAAAGGTTTCTAAAAGGAGACAGAAAATCCAAAATGAATTCTGGACTGAGCTTGGCCTTCGTGTTGACATTCCAAAAGTTGACGGTTTTGGTTCAACAAATGATGGCAACACTTCTCGCCGTGCATTCACAAACTATAACAAATTTGCACGAATTACTGGAGTTGACGAAGTGCTAATTTTTCGTCTACATATAATACTTATATGTTTAACGTGCCAATTTCCTCTGGAATTGGATAAGTTTCAGCAATATTATTTTGAAACTGCCAGACATCTTCAAAGTTACTAGGAATGGTTACCAATGACACCTACGGTGCATAAAGTTCTCATTCATTCCAAACAAATAATGCAGAACATAGTACTTCCAGTTGGGTGCTTTGGAGAGGACGCTGCAGAATGCAGAAACAAAATATACAAACATGACAGATTGTTTCACGCTCGCAGAAGTACCCGTATACATAATCTCTCGGATGTGTTCAACAGGGCGTTAGATACATCAGATCCCCTTGTTTCATCTCTACGCCTACACACTCGCATACATCAAAGAAAACGTTTAGCTCTTCCACCTGAAGTTATCGAGTTGTTAATTTGTGAATAACCCATACAAGAATTAATATATGAAAAGGATGTAGATGGGGATGAAAGCACGGATGAAGAATATGAAGACGAATTCGAAGATGATAATATAATCTTAGAGAGCGAGCTAGACATAACTGACACTTAATTTATAATTTTATTTTCACAGCATAAAAATAAGATTTTAATTGAATTAATAGTTGTTTTTATTTGTTAATTATAAGTAAGCAAAGCAGGAACCAGAACTTTATAAAATACTAGCTGACCCGGCAGACTTCGTCCTGCCTGCAAAAGTTAGCGGATAGTAATACTATTTCCTTCCTTCTTTTTTTAAAAGATAAAGATATTTCAACGAAAGCGTTTCATTGGTTGTGTGACTTTATTTAAAAGTTATATAACTGAGTAACATCAGTCAAACACGCTTGCCTTATTCACTAAAATTTCAGAATTACAATGCTGCCTTTCCGTATTTGGATATAAGAGAAAGGAGAAAGAATATACTTAGTGATAACGTAGCATTATACTGGAGAAAGAATTTCGAAAATCGGAGTAGTTTAGAAGATCCGTCAAGGGGGAGACTTTTCCCCTTTTTACCCCTCCCGGTAGGATTGCCTATAGCACTCAGTGATGACGTAGCATTCTACTGGTGAAAGAATTTTGAAATTCGGATGAGTAGTTTAGAAGATCCGTCAAGGGGGAGACTTTTCCCCTGTTTGCCTCTCCCGGTAGGATTGCCTATAGCACTCAGTGATAACGTAGCATTACACTGGAGAAAGAATTTTGAAAATCGGATGAGTAGTTTAGAAGATCTGTCAAGGGGGAGACTTTTCCCCTTTTGACCCCTCCCGGTAGGATTGCCTATAGCACTCAGTGATGACGTAGCATTCTACTGGTGAAAAAATTTTGAAAATCGGATGAGTAGTTTAGAAGATCCGTCAAGGGGGAGACTTTTCCCCTGTTTGCCTCTCCCGATAGGATTGCCTATAGCACTCATTGATAACGTAGCATTAGAAAATCGGATGAGTAGTTTAGAAGATCCGTCAAGGGGGAAACTTTTCCCATTTTTCCCCACACGGTAGGATAGCCTATAGCACTCAGTGATAACGTAGCATTATACTGGTGAAAGAATTTTGAAAATCGGATGAGTAGTTTAGGGGGAGACTTTTCCCTTTTTGCCCCTCTCGGTATTATTTCCTATAGCACTCAGTGATGACGTAGCATTCTACTGGTGAAAGAATTTTGAAATTCGGATGAGTAGTTTAGAAGATCCGTCAAGGGGGAGACTTTTCCCCTGTTTGCCTCTCCCGGTAGGATTGCCTATAGTACTCAGTGATGACGTAGCATTCTACTGGTGAAAGAATTTTGATAATCGGATGAGCAGTTTAGAAGATCCGTCAAGGGTGAGACTTTTCCCATTTTACCCCACACGGTAGGATTGCCTATAGCACTCAGTGATAACGTAGCATTCTACTGGTGAAAGAATTTTGAAAATCGGATGAGTAGTTTAGAAGATCCGTCAAGGGGGAGACTTTTCCCCTTTTTGCCCCTCCCGGTGGGATTGCCGATAGCACTCAGTGATGACGTAGCATTCTACTGGTGAAAGAATTTTGAAAATCGGATGAGTAGTTTAGAAGATCCGTCAAGGGGGAGACTTTTCCCCTTTTTGCCCCTCCCGGTGGGATTGCCGATAGCACTCAGTGATGACGTAGCATTCTACTGGTGAAAGAATTTTGAAAATCGGATGAGTAGTTTAGAAGATCCGTCAAGGGGGAGACTTTTCCCCTTTTTGCCCCTCCCAGTAAATAATGATAATGAATACTTTTCAATATTTATGAAGCAAAAACAAAAAAAACTCTTGCAATAAAATGCCAATTGGAAAGCAGTGAATGTATGATCGCCTGTATCAGAAGAAAGTGATTAGCAAACATGTGTGTTTTGACAGGTGCATCTGACAGGTGCTGTCAGCATGGTTGCCAGAGGTAGTTCAAGTATAAAAACGCCAAATCATGGTGTACAAAATCGTCAAAATTAAAAATCGCCAAAAAATCGTCAAAATGAAAAACAATAATTTTTATGTATTAAAATATATTTATTTAACTAAAAAAAATAATAGTAAAATTCAAACGCTTGCCACTGAGGGGCTCAATGGACATTTTAATGTTTGTCAGATTACAGAAAAAAATTTTTTTTAAAAGTTTCAATAACAAACTGAGACCAATGCTTTCATATTACTTCGAAGTAAAGAATTAAGAAGAAATTGTAAGTGCAATTTTAAGAATATATGTTTAAAGTGAGCATTTGTTACATATCAGATGCAATAGTAATAACGAAAAAATTGGTTTTCCCAAAATTTTCTTTCGTATTAACATTCTCCTGGCAATTACGAACAACTGAAAAAAAAATTGAGCCCAATCGGCCCAGGCGTTCTCGAGTTATGGAGTGACAATAAAATGTACACTTCTTTTTATATATATAGATATATTAGGAATTGAATTGGCGTTCAGTTGATTTTAAAGACATTAGAACAACCTAACATCACTTAAAATAAATTAAATTGCTACTGGTGAAGTTGAAATGCCACATTTTAGTCAAAACACATATTTTTTTAAAGCATTGATTTTAAATTACTATCAGTTCTACTAAAGTCTACGGCCCGTATTCGTAAAACATATCAAATTCTTAATAAACATACAAAAATCGTCTAACAGACCTGTAATAAGAATTATGAAAATGTACCTATATAAATAAAGGTATTTGTTAAACCAATATATTTTCAAGATTGAAATTGTGGTAATTGTCCAATAACTGGTCGATCATTGTCCATTAATGTATTGTACCAAAGATGCACTCTTACACATATTTCGTCGAACTGCCTAGCAGAAATCAAACCTAAAAATATATACTTATGAATATTAAAATATACATCTAATCGAAGTAATACATTTTATGTATTCGATGTTAAGTGTAAATTGCGACCAATAACAATTCGCGCGAATTTTTCATTTACAACCATTTTACACTCAACATTTTTAATTTGTTTAATGTAAATTGTTATTGGTCGGCACTTACACTTAACATCGATAATTGTGTTACCAGAACTGTTGCTCATCGGTCATATAGCTCTGATAATACTGACCAGCATCCACTGCCTGCCTCGTAGTCCGTCGGAAATATAGGAGGATCCATATCAAATATATTTTCTTTAATATATTGAAGTAAAGCATTGTCTGATTCTTTAGTTGTTCGATCTATTAGGGCGAAAAATATTGAGAAAACCCAATACATAAATAGAATAAAATTATAAAATTAGTTGTTACAGATAATTAGTTGCAATGATTTTACCTCTTCAAAATATTCTATGTACATAACTAATAACTACTTAAAACATCCATGCGGGACAATTTTGAATGTTGCATCCATTAGATATTGTCTTTTAGCTGGTGGAATATTTTTTTTCATTAAATTTATCATTTTTGAGGAAGAAAACAGGCAAAAAGAATACATTTCATCATTTTTCAGCTTGCTCACGCATTTTCAGACGACGATCATCCGTCAGTGTGGACAACTCAATTGGTCGACCACTACTGTGTTTTAAGCTCTGATACCCAATATTTTTCAGTCGTAAACGAAGGAGCAGTCTTCCCTAGGGTAGAACCTAGCTCGGTATAATATTGCTTGGAATGAGACCTTTGAAATGAAAATATTGAATTTCATAACGGTGAACTTTCACCAAAATATTTGTTTTCAAACTACTGACAATTATTTCAGTTCTGTCAACTAAATTTTATATTATTTCGGTTGCAGCAACCGAATGTTTCATAAATTCAGGTGCAGCAACAGAATTTTGCATCAAGCCGTTCGCAACTATCGACTTTGGTGTTAATTCGGTTGTTGTAACAGAATCTCTCATGAATGCTGTTGCTACAACCGAATTCAATTTCAGTTCAGTTATCATAATATAGATTTACAACGTATATCAATCCTGACGTTTGAATTCTAAAAACAAATATAATACTACAAAAGTTAAAGAATGTACAACTGTTGGTCTCGTGGTCTTTTTTGTGAATATTAAGAAAGGTAAGTAAAAATATTGTAATTATGGTTTTTACGTTGAAACACCCCGCAAAAAATGATCACATTTATAGTTGAATATGGAACTTCAACTGAACATAATTTAATTTAATAATGCGTTTGTCTTCACAATTCTTCGCTTATAAATACCTTATAATATTTATTTTATGCGAGTGACTTCAAAGTCGGTTAATACCGGAGTGGGATAACGAAATTCTTGAAAGAAACTGTTTTACTTGGCTTAAATGAAGATTGTGCCTATCAGGTCAATGCCAGGTTTCTTGGGACTGGTTGTTAGGGTTTGGATCCCGCGAATTGTCAGGAATTCAGTAATTTTTCGCTCACGCTCCTATGAAATTTCATCGGAATTATTATGTTAAGTAAAACGACCATATCTTACTTACTATCTTAGCCGGTCTCGAACAAAAAATTTAAGATAACGTATTTCGCTAACCACTTCGATCTTTTGCTTTATCTCTCCAGTTGGCAATACCAAGTGTACGCAGGGATTCGCCAACCTCATCTCTCCAGCGGAGTCCTGGTCTTCCCATTTTTCGTCTTCCGTTGAGTTCGTTTTCGAAAACCCTTCGTGCTGGTTACTCTTCATCCGTTCTACTGACATGCCCTAGCCAGGGCATTCGCGTTATTTAGATCCGCTTAACTATGCCAATGTCGGGATATAGCTCATACAGCTGCTCATGGTTCATGCGACGCCGATACTTGCTGTTGTGACCTACAGGGCCATACGTTTTTTGGAGTATTTTTCCCTCGAAGACTGCTACAAGCAAAACAGGTTGTATGAGAATCTGGTATAGGTGGATTTTTGTTACTCAAGAGAGGGTTTTATCTCTAAAGTGCTTGCTTAGCCCAATTTAACATCTATTCACCAGCACAATACTCCACTTGATCGCAGGGCTGACGTTGTTGCTTTGGTTTACGGCACATTCGAGGTATCTAAATTCGTCCACCACCTCGAAATTATAACGGTTATCAGCGTTCACGTTTTCGACTAACTGCATTGGGGCCCTGCTCGTTGAAATCATTTTGTCCTGTCCTCATTTACTGTCAGAGCCAGTTTTGCTGACTCCTTCTCAAGTCTCGTAAACACCGCAGTAACTCTCTTATTGTGCGTCCAATGATATATACACACAGAGAAAAGATTAGTTGGAAATCAATTCAGGCATTGGAAATCCCATGGTAAAGTCTATATTTTGATTAGAATTCATAATTGTCAAACTTCAGAATTATTTGTCGATGTTATTGATAGATTAAAAATCGGTCTTACTAAATACAAGTTGCTACTACCGAACTTCAGTTGTATTAAACAATTTGAGTATTTCAAAAACCTCATTCATCTGAAATGGATGATACAACTAATAAAAAGTACAATATTAGAATTTGGGTTCAAATATTAGTCACTGTAATCATAATTTAGTTTCTGTCACAAAAACACTTGTGGCAAAGTTACGAGCATGTATTCGATTTTTCACAAGAGGCTTTGTTGTTAAAGAGAAACTACATACATACATATATTTGAATGTTACACAAGGACGTTACAGAAAAACTATTATTTTAAACAGAAAGTGATAAACAAAGTTGTAAAAAACAATAAAGTATATAGATATCAGCCAGCGAAGAATACATATCATAAATTGAGGTGAAGTGAGACTTTTAAACACAATCGTTGAATCTGACGTTACTATGGACGCCTTCACAAACTCATGCAAACAATTGTGGACACTTGGCTGGAGGAACTATTATTGTAGATGACACAAATTACCTTAAACATACATATGATTCCCAGGTTAACCCATCCTCATTTTTGATCGAAAATATGAAAAATTTAGAAAGACTGTCAATATTTATTTTGAGATATAGAAAATGTTTCATATTTTCGATAAAAAATTACCACGAAATACGAAACCTGGTTACAAATAATAATTTTGTTTACATTTAAAAATAAAATACACAATTTTACGAGTAATAAAAAAAAATTTTTTTTACTTTTTTTTCTATAAAATTCATAAGGGTTTAAAGCATCACCAAGTGGTTGTGACAGCCATCAAATTCAAGTAATTAGTTGAGCATACCAATATATTACTTGGTACAACCGAATTAGTTTCAATATTTTTCGTTTATCCAACTAATAGAATATTCACCACTACAGGATAATTTGATTGCTAGAACTAAAACCCGATTGACAGATCACATTTATTTATTGTTGCTGTGGCTTCAACTAAATATTTCAGTTCTTGCAACCAAAACTGAATTACAAATCAATTGATATGCACAACATTTGGTAATACTGAACACAATTATTGGCAATCACAACTGACTAATGTGATAGTCCAAGGAACCGCCAAATTTTAGTTGGCTGTAAATGTAGTTGTGACAACGAATCTCTTCTCTGTGTGTATACCATCAGCATACACGAGCTGCATGTGACTTTTGTTGCTGATATATTTAATCATGTTGACTGCAGCTTTTCTTGTAATGATCTCCATTAAGATGTTAAACAGATCGCACGATATGGTGTCGCCTTGGCTGAGGCCTGGTTTGTTAAGATCCTTACCAACTTTTACTACGGATTTGGCGTTCGCCAAGGTCATCCTGCAAAGGCTTACGAGTTTTGAAGGAATACAAAGCTCAGACATTGCTTTAGAGTATCTCCCGTATCGGGCTATCGAAGGCCGGGCTATCGAATCGACACATAGATCATAGGTGTCGATTTGTATTTCGTGGGTCCAGTATTTGGCGTAGCATGAAAATCATGCCAGTTGTCGATTTTCCATGCCTAAACCCACACTAGTATGGTTCAATCAGGTCAGCGATAATTGGTATTTGTCTTTCGCACATTATACTTGATAGAACCTTAAATGCTAGGGATAAAAATCTTATTCGACGATAGTTGTTACAGAGACTCGGGTCATCATTTTTAAATATGGGAAATAGTAGACAGAGACGCCAATCGCCGGGCATGCATACATCCTACCAAATTTTGATGCATGCACATCAACAGTTCATCGCCTCCAGCCTTAAACAGGTCCGCCAGTGATCAATCGGCTCCTGCGGCTTTGTTGTTCTTAAGCCGCGTAATAGCTGTTCTGACCACGTCTTGTTTGGGGGGGGGGGGGGGGGCAATCGACGTCGCCGTCCAAATTGATATCGATTGTCTCGTCGTCATTGGATATCTCAGTTACCAGTAGCGCGGAGAAATAATCTCACCACATTCTCAACAACCTCTGCTCATCTGCGATGAGATATCCGTCGTTATATTTCCAGAAGGGGGGCCCTGAACCGTGTCCATTAGTTCCGTTTTTGACTTTTTTGTATAATTTTCGGGCTTGGTTCTTCCTTCCGTATGTTTCAATTTTCTCACAATTTACCTCCATTCGTTTTTCCCTATACCGTTCAGTCACAGCTTGCGTTGCAATACGTGCAGCGTTCTTTTCATCATTTGCTAAGCGACACTCTTCTTCGTTCCAAGTTTTGTTGCAGAGCGGTTTTTTAAAACCAAGTATTGTTGTTGCGGCAGTTTTTACAGAGCCGGAAATGGGTTTCCACTGCGTTTCAGGGTCTTCGGCGGGAGATTGGGTTCTGTACCAAAAGTTGCGAGAGCTTCCTTGAGTACGAAGTGACTAAATAAATAAATAAATGGTTTCCCATTACATCCCATGAAGGGAGCTGTGCGCTTTCCAGTTTTCACTCACTGATTGGGACCTACAGTTTTACGTCGATACCGAACGGTATTTTGAGAAGCTTTTTCATGGCTATATACTCGATAGTGTCGCCGTCACTATGCGAGGTGACCGTCGTCGAAAGAAATTTAAGGTGGTCTGAGCAGGGATCAAACCAGGATCTCATGTACAAGAGGCGCGCACACTAACCATTGCACCACCGACGGCCACGAGTATGAAATGACTACCTCTGGTAATTGCAGCTTTCCGATGGTTAGCATTCTCTGCGTCTGGATTCGTACGATTTTCGCTCTACTGAATCTTGTGCGAACGTTTGCTGATACCAGATAGTGATCAAAATCGATGTTAGATCCTCTGATCACTCGTACGTCCATTACACTGGATGAGTGTCTTCCATCAATTAATACGTTATCAATTTGGTTCTACGTTCTCTGATCAGGGGATGTCTTTATGCTGGAATCTTGTACCTGTAACGACCGTGTCTTTTGCCGCAGGAAAGTCAATCAGTCTCATACCCTTCTCCGAACTGTCAGCATGTAGACTGGAATTTGCCAATAGCTGGAGGAAACACATTTTCCCTGCCTAATTAAGCATTAACATCTCCTAGTACAATCTTAGTCTTATGGCCAGGGCTGCTGTCATACGTTTCTTCTAGGCGCTCATAGAATATATCTTTGGTATCATCATCATAGCCTTCTGTCGGGGAATGCACACAAATTGGGGAAATATAAAAATATTTAATTTTTTTGCGGATTTCACTCACAGAATTGAACCTAGAGACTAGATGTCACAGTGTTTTCCCAACTACAAATCCGCAACCAAATTCATGTTTTATCTCATGGCAACTATAAGTCGCAGTATATTTTCTAGAGCAGCTATACCCTGTCCATCGCATTTCGTAGATAGCGGTAGTGCCAGTCTTATAACTTTCGAGGACATCTGCCAATTAAATGCTTGCACTGGATCTAGTTCTTACATGCCAACTGCATATCCGTAATCGTTGTCCTTATAACGTTTGGGGGGGTGGTCAACAAATAGGAGTTTTTATGTTTCATCTTTCGTTTTCGTATATTCACCGCCAGGCAAAACCCTTCCACCGGGTTTTTGCATTTTATCTACAACCAGGATATTTGGTTGGTCCGCCCATTACGGATCAGACGCTGAGCAGGATGAAATATGTCGAACCTGGATTTTCTTGTTTTGGTTTATATCCGGTGTCCGTCGGTGGCGCAATGGTAGTGTGCGCGGCGTTTGTGTATGAAAACGTGGGTTAGATCCCTGCTCTGATCACCTTAAATTTCTTTACACGCCGCTCACCTCGCTTAGTGACGGAGCCACTATCAAATATTTGGCCACGAAAAACCTTCTCAAAATACAATTCGGAACTGGTGTAAAGCTGTAGGTCCCAGTCAGTGAGTGAGAAACTCACTGGTTTGTGAGAAGCTCTTCAGAATCCTTTCATGGGATGTAAAGGGAAATTAATTAATTTGTTTGGTTTCTATAAGCCATTGGCCCTTCTAAGGACAAAATAATATGCCCGATATCTTTATGAGCTTCAGTGATAGAGAATAAACCTGAGACGTATCAGTGATCGCATAAACAAGCAGGTTGCTCATTAGTCTATATATAAATAGCAAATAAGCTTGAAGTCTAAAGTATTTTAAAATTGCGGAATGCGAAAATGAAACAAAGTCTGCGCAAATAAAACGTAGAGAAGAAATTGGCTTAAGAACTCGGCATTTCCCGAGATAGGTGTGGCAAACGCCGAGACTCCGTTAAACCGACGTTTTTGCTCATATGTATGTAAACATATGTATGTAAACTGGAGACTAAGTAATAATAAAATATTTTCTTTGATTAACCCTGCTGTTAGATTAGGACCATTTGGTCCAAATTTTTTCTGTTTTCCCTTGTAACTTTGGAACGGTGATATATACTGACTAAATTTTTCTGCTAATGGGGTCTTTTAATAAAACAATGTTATGTGCGAAAATTAAATTTTCTAACTTTATTCAGGACTGAGAAAAATACAAAATGACGAATCTTAGGTTAGAGGACCATTTGGTCGATAGTACATTTTTTCATTACCAAGCGAATGTAAATTCATGTCAAATATTTAGAAGATGTTTTTGATATGTCAAATACTTGCTTTAGAAATTATTGAACCAAAATAGTTACAAAGGATAAGATAAAATTATTATTTTGGATGAAAATTCCAGTATGGACCAAATGGTCCCTCAATCTAAGATTCGTAAGTTTTTTCATTACCAAGCGAATGTAAATTCATGTCAAATATTTAGAAGATGTTTTTGATATGTTAGCGGATGTTTTTGATATGTCAAATACTTGCTTTAGAAATTTTTGAACCAAAATAGTTACAAAGAATAAGATAAAATTATTATTTTGGATGAAAATTGCAGTATGGACCAAATGGTCCCTCAATCTAAGATTCGTAAGTTTTTTCTAATCTAACAGCAGGGTTAATTGTACATAAACAAGATAAAATAAACGACATTTGAAAAAGTGTAATGGAAAACCAATTTGGTTTGAATAAAAGTAAAAACGGTATTTATACGCGGATTTCAGTTTATAGAAAATATTATTCATATACTAAAGGGTTTTTCAACAGAGACGCTACAAAAGTAAATCGATAGCGACGGCAAACAACGCCATATTTTTTCCCGCACTTTTAACATTTCTCTTCAGTAAGGTTTGCCATTTCATCATGGAAAGATATTCGAGCCAACAACGAGTCGAAATTATTAAAATTTACCACCGAAATTTGGAGTCAGTGGCCTCAACTGTAAGAGCGCTACGTCCAATTTATGGTCGTCATAATCGTCCTACCAGATCAACAATTGAGCGTCTAGTGGAAAAATTTGAATCCACAGGCACAGTACGAAGTGTTCCCGTGCCAGTGAGACAAAGAAAAAGAAGTGCCCGTAGTGTCGAGAGTATTGCTGCCGCTGAGGCTTCAGTTCAAGAAAGCCCAAATGTGGCTCTCACACGTCGTTCTCAAGCGTTGGGCATCTCTGTGACATCGTTGTGGCGAATTTTGCGAAAACATCTTGGCCTACATCCTTACAAGATCAAATTGACGCAAGAACTGAAGCCGCTTGACCACCATAAGCGTCGTATGTTCCTGAATTGGGCAGAGCAACAACTTGAAAATGATTCGGTTTTTCATCGGAAAATCATCTTCAGCGATGAGGCTCATTTTTGGCTAAATGGCTTCGTCAATAAGCAAAATATGCGTTATTGGTCAGAACATAATAAAAAGTATCATGAATTAACATAATTTAAGCTTTTTCTACAATTTTTTTTATTTTTTATATTAAAAATAACCGTTGCCACAGGTGTTTAAAAAATTGCACTTTCCGAAACAACTGAAACCCCGGCTTCTGGGACAGGCGGGTCCCTGAATACTTTTCTCACAATCATTTTTGGGTGTGGGTAGAGCTCTACATACCAAATGTGCCATATGAATCCGTTACGAATTCGAGTCGCATCCGTGTCTGCGGACATTTATTCCGAAACGGAGATCCGTTACGAATTCCGCTCGAAAACGCGAATCGTTTTTGAACTTTTTCGGATCCGTCTCGAATTCGGAACGAACTTCATATACGACTTCGTTTTTTTGTGATGTATTGATGCGCCAAATCGCAATTTCAGTGATTCACTTTTTTATGTTTTTACGGACTTGTAACGGGTTCGAGACGGATTCGTTTTTACGGACTCATAGCGAATTCGTTTTCGTACGAAATTCCTCCCGAAAACGCGAAACGTTTTTTGTACTTTTTACGATCCGTCTCGAACTCGGAATCCGTTTTTTGCATTGTATTATCGTTTTGTGCACATTGCGTATGCTCTACGCTCTATCAAAACTATTTGATAGTCTTTTCTCTCTAAAGTTGCGCTCTTTGTGTATTCCAATGTATTTACATTCACATTTTGTATATTTCCACTGAATGGCACTTCAATTGAAAAATTATTGATTTGCGTTCCGATTTTCATTCAAATTAAATATTGCTATGCTTCTATTTTCTGAAATTTAAAACGTTTAAATAATTAAATCCTGCAGTCTATCGCAAAATGTGGCATGGGCAGCGAAGAAATCACGCGTCAAATGTCATTCCAGTTTGGGCTGTGCGCTTTCTGGTTTCAGACAAACTGATTGGGACGTACAGTTTTAAACAGATTCCAAACGGTATTTTGAAAAGCTATTTCATGACTAAGTACTCGATATTGTCGCCATCACTAAGCTAGATGACCGTCGTCGAAACAAATGTAAGGTGGTCAGACCAGGGGTCGAACCCACGTGTTCATGTTTTCTTCTTTGTAGTCACAGAAGATTAATGTGGTCTGATTTAGACCACACACTCTAAAACCTCACGCTTTTCCATCTTCTGATAAAAAATATCTCGAGAACCATAAATGTTTAAGATAATATTTAAACATTGAATAGTTTTTTCTAATATCCGCGTTTGCTAACGTTGGGATCAGATTGTGCGCGTTCTATGGGTTGTCTGTGGCTTCAATGTAGAAAGTTTAACATCACAATATCTCAATTATATGCATGTGAAATTCCATCTTAACCGGAGACGCAGTTTAAAAATGGCCGATTTATTTAATTTTTTTTTTTCGAGAGGTCCACCACTATGGGAAGTCTGGCTTATCGACGCGAATGCCGCTGTAATACAACTTGCGCATAATGATTTCAGTGCTGCATAATATTTTGAGAAACGTCACTCGATAATTAAAGAAAAAAAAACAGCAGACAGTTGTCCGAGGCCTTCGGCCACGGACTGTCCCTGCAGGCTGTGTCAGAGACACGGCCATTAAGTTTAACGTAGAATACGCCATCCGATAAGACAGAAAACCTATATACATTGTTGATGTTGCGCCAACAAATTAATTAACATTTTTAATAAAAATATATATAAACAAGGGAACACAAAACTTACCTGAGTATTTATTTCTCTGCATAACAACCACTCGTTGCTTTCTTGTATTTCGTGTAGGTGCCATTTTGATTAGTAGTTTTTATTTTAATTTACTAAACGTCAACTGTCAGCTGCTGTCAAACAGCATCAAGCAGCATTGTTATTTTGCTTACTTGGCAGCACTTTCATTTAACATAAAAATGTATGAATTAATTTTTTCATATATTTTTTATAATAATAATAATATGTCGTCGTTTCCTCATAATCAATGAAATAAAGATTACAACAATAACAATCTGACATGACTCCCTATACCAGGTAAGACGTATTCTACGCCAAAATAATTTGCCACTCCCATACAATTCATAGAGGTATTATTGGCTGGTAGCACGAAACATCGCGGAAAACACAACATAAGTATGTGTATTTAATTTGGTATTCGATATTATTTCGCCTAAAACCACTCAGCTATTGAAATTTCAATGCAACTTTTTAAATGATAATCCGGCCTTATGGGTGACATACGGTGAGTGTATGAATAAGTTCGTTCACCAGACTCAAATTTCTGCACTGGTTTCAATTATCATGGCACCAACTGCGGGTTACCATATGTTGTCTCCGTTTACTTTGAACTGAAAGGATTTAGTGTGCAGTAGCTACATGTTGGTCAACTATTATCATGTAAGTTATCATAAGTTGGTTGTGTCAAATCCCGCTCTCTGTGGAATGCTGCGTCCTAGTTCATGTTTCATTTAATAACATTTCTCTACTCAAGATAATTAAAAGTAATAAAATGTATTTTACTATTCGCATCAATGTTGTTTGAACGAAATTAAAACTCATTTACACAGACTGACTGAGTGTGATTAAATCTGTCATAGTACTTTATTTGTCCTTTAATTTCCGGCCAATGTTTCGGTCATTGATTTCGGTTCCTGTTTAAAGTGTCGTGTGTTTTTAATTATACATTTGTATGGAGTAAATCCGTATGTGAGCAACTTTTTCACGAAGAAAAAGTATAAACTTTCCAGACAATGTGTATACTGCCAACCATCCAAACAAATCCTCTTTCGTCCAATCAAACTTGTAAAACTTGACTGAGAACTAACTGAATGCGTGCGTTTGCCACATCGAAGTGGCCATTGTTCCTTTGTTCTTGCCTGGCTTTGTACATTGCCGAAGGAATGGAAGCAGTTCTTGTTCGAATCACATCTTAAAGTGGTTTCATGCATTGTTAACTAATTGAAAATTCCACACCATATAATTAAATAAAAATCATTTAATTTTAACGAACAAATAGAACAAAGAAGCATTCTGAGTGACATTTTGTTGTTTGTTCCAAAAGTTTATTCCTCAAAGCACAGTGTTAGCAAAAAAGGACGTTCGCAAATACATATATTGAATTTTGAAATTTAAAAAGTCAAGAAACATTAGTTAGGTGCATTTTACCAAAATATACTAGGAAAAAAGAATATCGATGGAGGGTAACATAAAAACAATGACTGGGCGAAAAATTAACAACTAAATACAGTAAAAGCAATATTGAGGACCCATTCTCCTAATTCTATAAACAAAACCTACAGATTAGATCAAATATTGTATTATATGTCGGCGTGTCGTGCATTCGTCAGCTCTGTACTGTTATCATTTTGTGGTTGTGTGTGTACCACATATTAGAACTAGACCATATAATAATACATACAAGCTTTTATTCGCTCAATAAATTAAACGTCATAGGTACGATGGTAAGTAAACATTGGATGGTGGAAAATATGGGTTCAATAATACCAGATGGTGCCAATAGTTTACAGCGATTCACAAAGGAATAACAACCGAATTTCGTGTTATTGTGACAAACTAGTTGTGTTAAATACAATACAAATGTATACCAACGATAAAAGTCAACAAAAAAGTGCAAAATATATTAAAATTTTTCAGTTCTACACCAAAACGACAGGAAAAAGTTAAGTGAACATATTTTGTAACTCCATCTGGTGAAAGTAAAATTCTAAATTTAATTGCTCTCATTTCCACAAACCTACGATGAAGAGTGTGAAATGAAACGTCAGATGAGAGAATAAGTTTATCTATGTATGTATTATTCTATGAGCTAGACGAACATTGTTAATGCTGTCGAGTGTGGTTCGTTGTGTCAGAAAATATGAGTATAGATAAATTAATTGAAAACGGGGACTCAGGGAAGACACATCGAAACTCACTGCGCTCAACCTAAGTGAGAATGAATCGGCCCGCCAACGAGAAGCCTCCGACATCAGAAGTGGGATCTGATCCCTCGCCCACGATGATAGACGGTCAATTACGCGCTATCATGGATTTACAAAATAAAAATTTGATGGTAATTTTTGTATTTGATTGTATTTTTGTAAATCATTGATTGATTGTAAATCAACGTAATTCAATTGTGTTGCCCAAATTGAACCCAGAAGTCGCTGGTGCCAACGTTTCATCATGGTGTACTACGGTGGACATGATTTTAGCTGAAAGTAAATTAAAAGGGAGTGCACTCGTTATGGATTTAAGTAAGTCGCTGGAGGGGAGCGCATTGCAATGGTTGACTCAGATATGCTATCCGGACATAACTTGGCCTGAGTTTAAAGAACTTTTTGTACAGCGTTTCGATTGTGTGGAAACACCGGCAGCAGTATTCCTCAGTATGTTAGCAAGTCCTCCGACTGATGGTGAATGCCTTGCAGTGTATGCTAGTCGAATGGTGACGACGCTTGTCACGAAGTGGCGTGAAATGAATGCGGAGGAAATTGCTGTATCAGTGATACTTGCTTATCTGACCAGGGCTGAACTACAGTCTGAACTGAAGGCGTTCACTTTTAATAAGAGGAAAAACACCTTGACAGAATCGCAATCTGCACCTGAATTTAAACGTCAAAAACTCACAACAATTAGGTGTAATTTTTGCGGAAAATTGGGTCACAAAATGGTTGAATCAAGGGGTACCGATGAGACAGCTGATCGAGTTAGTACTTGGAGAACAAATAGAGAATGTGCTATCAAAGAAGACTCGTTGATAATGACTGGGTTGCGTTGTGTGATTTTCAAACTTCTCCTGTCGAGTGTCAAGTCAAAAGTACAAAACACATTAACTGGGAGTCAATTTTGCCAACTAAATCGTTTAAAAAAAGGATATTCAGTGAAAAAAATCTAAATGTAATGAAGTGTTAGAGTAAAGTTATTTTTGTAGATCCCAATTAACACGAAAATTTTTAAAATTAAAGATTGCTCTCATTCTCTATATGTTTTCCTCGTAGGTCTCGGAACTCGTTAGTACAAAAAGTAACTAGTGCACACTCTTATAGTATTACTCGGTGGGTTGAATGTAGAGAAAGGAAGCAGCATAGCCACTTAGCGTATGGAAGCAATCAAAACGGCGGAACTGAAAATCGACATCGAGATAAACCGAACATAATTTGCTACAAGTGTGGAGAAGCTGGACACATCTCGACAAAGTGCACAAAAACTGAGGCTAGTGGCGGAAAACCAGCGATCCGTGAGAGAAGAGTGGAACAGCGTTACGTTATGGAACCAAAAGGACACATGATACACCGGGATGAGACCTTTGACATCACTTTTGACTCCGGGCCAGAATGTTCGCTGATAAAAGAAAAGATAAGTAAAAAATTGGCTGGGAAGAGAGTAAATAACGTTGTCATGTTAAAAGCATTGGTGATGGAGGCGTACACAGCACCGTATAGGTGTTAGGTAGTGTTGTAATTAATGATAATCATATTGAAATATTGTTTCACGTATTGCCTGATGAACATTTGAAAGATGATATTGTTATAGGTCGAGAAATACTTTGTCAGGGCTATAATGTAATTGTTGCACCGAATAATTTTCAAATTGTGAGGACCAAATCTATAAACTCTTGTACGAATGATGACGGCCTTATTAATGTTAACACTGAACTTGTTGGAGAAGAGAAAAATAAATTAAAAACTAAAAATCTTTCATTAAAGGGATTCCTTGTACAAGAGTTAGTGTGGGTGAAATGAAAATCAGATTAGTCGACTCGAGGAAAACGGTGCAAAGACGTCCATATAGGCTAAGTCCCAATGAAAGAGAGGTAGTCCGGGATAAAATTGAAGAGTTGATGAAATGTAAAGTTATAAGACCTAGCTGTTCACCCTATGCCGGTCCTATGATACTTGTAAAAAAGAAAAATGGCTCAGATCGGCTATGTGTTGATTTTAGGGAGTTAAATTCAAATACAGTCTCTGATAGGTATCCCCTGCCTCTTATTTCGGATCAAATAGCCAGGCATCGTGGGGCGAATTATTTCACATGTTTGGATATGGCCAGTGGTTATTACCAAATTTCTTTACATCCAGATTCAATTGAATGTACTGCTTTTGTAACGCGAGATGGCCAATATGAGTTTTCGTCTATGCCATTTGGGCTTAAAAATGCTCCATCAGTTTTCCAGCGCTTGGTGATAAAGGCTCTTGGTGATCTTGTTAATACATATGTCGTCGATAACATGGACGACATTATGATAGTCGCCTCAACCAAGAGTGAAGCGTTTGAAAGGTTGCAAATTGTTTTGGGCACGCTTACTGAGGATGGGTTTTCATTTAATATTGCAAATTGCGCTTTCCTTAAAACCTCTGTGCATTGTCTGGGGTATGAAGTTTCTGCTGGCGAAATTCGACCGAATCCACGGAAAATCTTAGCGTTAACGGCATTGCCACCTCAACAGTCCGTGAATGCACTGAGACAATTTATTGGATTAGCTTCCTCTTTCAGGTAATTCATACAGGGATTTTCTAATTTGATGAAGCCTTTGTATTATCTCAAGGAAAGGATAAATATGTTTGGAAGCCGGAATATGAAAAGATTCGGGCCAAAGTCATATCAACCATTACGAAGAAGCCAGTTTTAGTCATTTTTGACCCACGACACCCAATCGAGCTGCATACTGATGCTAGTTCTAGTGGATATGGTGCGATCCTGTTGCACAGAATTGAAGGTAAACCTCATGTGGTGGAATATTTTAGCAAAACTACTACACCCGCGGAGTCAAATTATCATTCTTATGAACTAGAGACTTTGGCAGTTGTTAAATCGATAAAGCATTTTCGATGGGTAGGAATCGTCGTGTTTATTGATTGTAATTCTTTAAAGTCATCAAAGACAAAACAAGAGTTGACGCCAAGGGTACAACGTTGGTGGTCTTTTCTACAATCCTTCACCTTCGATATTCAGTACAGAGAAGGAAAGACCCACGTTGACTTCTTATCGAGAAATCCTATAACCCCGAAACACATTTCAGCATTTGATAAAGTGGCGGAAAAGAGGTTAATATAGCTGAAATTTCTGGCAACTGGCTCATCGCTGAACAATGTCGAGATCCAGATATTGTGGACATTGTTGATAAATTGAAATCCAGTGTGTTGAATGAGGATATTGCGATGACTTATGAGATAAGGAAGGAAATACATTTTTGGAAAAATTCAGTGTAATGGTAGAACTCGTTGTTTGTCAGTGGTGCCCCGAGCTTTTAGATGGTCGGTAATCAATCAAGTCTACGAATCCCTTATGCATTTGGGCTGGGAAAAGACACTTGATAAGGTCTATGATTATTATTGGTTTGACAATATGTCAAAATATGTTAGAAAATTTGTTGAAAATTGTATAACATGTAAAATGTCAAAATCGTCGTCTGGCAGAATACAAGTCAAGCTTCACCCAATCCCCAACGTAGATATACTGTGGCATACCATTCACATTGATATTACGGGGAAGTTAAGTGCTAAAAATGATAAAAAGGAATATATTATTTTTCAGGTGGATGCTTTTACCAAGTACGCCTATTTGAGTCACACACTTAGACTAAATGCTGACAGTTGTGTGAATGCCGTAAAATCGGCTGTGTCGTTGTTTGGAGTACCAAACCGAATAATAGCCGACCAGGGGAGGTGCTTTAGTAGTACAGCATTTGGCGAATTTTTTGCAAAGCAGAAAATAAATCTTCATTTAATTGCAAATGGCGCGAGTCGAGCTAACGGGCAGGTGGAGCGCACTATGAGCACCTTGAAAAACTTGTTAAGCGCTGTCGAGTCTGGAAGTCAATCATGACAAGATTCTTTGGGAGAGGTTCAGTTGGCTCTAAATTGTACCAATAATCGAGTTACAAAGGAAAGTCCATTGGAAATGTTAATTGGTAAGGTGGCGCGTCCCTTAGGGTTACTTCCACCTGATGATGTGGAGAACAAAGTTGATTTGGTGAATGTAAGATCTTAGGCTGGGAAAAATATGTTAGCTGCATCTAGATATGAAAAGTCCCGATTTGATGTGGGTAAAGCTAAGATGATTGAGCACAAGGTGAGAGATTTTATATTACTTAAAAGCGAAGAGAGGCATCAGACTAAAGTAGATCCTAAGTTCAAAGGTCCTTTTTTGGCAATTGATGTTTTGGATGGTACCAGATATGTGTTACGGTCGTTGACTAGTAAGAGAATGCATAAGTATGCTCATGAAGATTTACGGAAGTTACCGACTGGACAGGTACCAACTGAGTTAAATGTATGTGATGATTATGAGAATTTTATTGAAAGTTGCACAAAATCATATTTCTTTTAAACCTTCCTTCTGCCAGATGTGATTACCGTCAACTCACACACAGGTTAATAACCTGTAAATGCCCATTCTGGTACCTCCCACACAAAACAGGGTGATCGTCCGGGTTGTCAATCCGATAATTCGCGTGTAACACTTTCGACCTTAATGAAATTAGGCACACTCCGGTTCACTTATTTAAAGGCACTAAAAATTCAATCTTTTGCAATTTGTAACTGATTGCAGAATTTTAAAATGGAAATGGAAACTAAAAATCTTGAGATATAAAAAAAATCATGACAATAGTGGTTTCTTAACTAAAGAACTTTTTTTGAGCAATTTCGGCGTCTGAATATGTTTTAAGCGGCGTGACGTTTCCCCCTTTTGCACATTTTTGTGATGAATCGGCATAGAAAACCATGTTATCCTTACAATTTAGAGATAGGATGTGTTCAGCAATTTTATGTAACAATTTACGAGAAACAGTTTTGTGGAATACTTTATCTCTCCACCGCCTCAATATATGGGTATTTTTTTGTTATTTTTGTACTATAAAACTGTTCTTCATAAAATTCTACTACTATAAGTTTTCAACACACCAAAGCTCAAAACTCTACATGAATGCCAGTAATAAGTCAAAACTGAAAATCCATTTAAGAGTTTATTTCATACTCATTCCGAGTTTGCGCTATAATGTGCCCCGAAACTGCATTTTAGGGGGTTGGTGTGCATTGATAAAATATTCTGCGTAAAATGTCACTATAAGTCACCCAACAAAAGAAAGTTATAGATACAATATCTATAAATAAAAGATCAGTATACATTTGGGTATTTAAGTTAGGATTTATTTATTACTATTTATATCCTTTTACCTCTTGGTAATTCTATGTCGTTATCAAACAATGTCCAGCATATATCTGCTATAAGAGAATGAATACTCCTGCCTTTATAGCGTTCTTCAATGGGAGCACATGTTTAATGAAATCGTTCACCATGTTCATCGGACTCTGTTGCCAACTGATGCCCAAAATAATCCATATGAGAACTTGAAAAATTAGCCAAGTTAGGTGTGCGCGTTCTAGTTATATACTCACTACAGTTTTACACCGGTTCCGAACAGTATATTGAGAAGCTTTATACTCGATAGTGTCGCCGTCACTAAGCGAGGTGACCGCCGCCGAAAGAATTTGAAGGTGGTCAGAGCAGCGATCGAACGCACGTTCTCATGCACAAGAGCCGCGCTCACTACCATTGCACGACCGACGGCACTTATACCTTCTTTTATCTTTGCTTCGCCAAGTTTTGCAAAATATTTATTGTGTATCCAATCATTTAACAAAGTTTTTCACCAAACCAAATTTTATATGCAATGGTGGTAAAATACTTTGTTTAGCAACAGATCGGCAATTTTTGCACTTCGTATTTTACTGAATCCAATGTAAATTTTATCGACTCATAAGTTTCCTTCATGTCAACCTCATACGCTTTTGGAATAGGAATCTTGGAATTATCGTAGTAAAGGAGTAAAGCTTCAAGACCCCCAGTCCTCGGGGTTATATTCACTATTCATTTCCGCCACTAAGCGTGTTGGACGACCGAAGAGTAAACGTGAGTGAAATTGTTAATGCTATAGGCATTTCATTTTAAATGATCAGTTGGGATTAAGAAAGCTGTCTGCAAGATGGGTGCCGCGTTTGCTCTCAATTGACAATAACGTTATCGTGTGACAACTTCAAAGGATTGTTTGGAGTTGTTTAATTGGGCTACGAATTTGTACCTCATCCACCATATTCTCCGGATTTAGCCCCCAGTGACTATTTCCTATTTTCAAACCTAAAGAAATAGCTCGGTGGAAAGAGAATTACCTCCAACGATGAAATTATTGATCAAACAAATGCCTATTTTATGGACCTCGAAAAATCAAATTTTTGGAAGGGATACAAAAATTGGAGAAACGTTGGACTAAGTGCATTGAGCTAAAAGGAGATTATGCTAAAAAATAAATATTTTGTTTTGCAAAAAAAACTGTGTTTCATTCAAAAGTCCCGGACTTATTGATCCTCCTCTATATTTTGACTTTTAAAAACTTTCAACTTTATATAATATATTTAATAATACTTTAAATATTTGTTTAAGTTTTACTTTTGTGTAAGAAATTTTCGGTCTTTCTATAAGGAATATTGTTCTTGACCAACTATTCTATAAAATATTATGTTCTCGCCCAGTTTGCAAGCAATCATATATATGGTTTCTGCAATATTTTCCTGGGGCATGCAGATTTTTTCAATAATAGAATGTTTAAACATAGACAAAAAAAACCATATATGACTCATTTGCTTAATCACCATTTTCACCAGAGGGCACATGCTGTTTCCGTGCGAACATTTTTCACTCGGATGTGACGAAAAACACTCAAAAATCATTTTTATTTCGATTCTGTTGTTGGAATTTGAAAATAAAATATTGATAATAGAAAAGCATATCGCTTTTGATATTTCTTCACAATACAAAATGCAAAAAAGCATGGTTATATAGTTTTTTCAATTGTTTTTGTTTCCATGGAAATTTGCCCATATCCACGACTCCGGTGCCATCTAGAAAATTGCTCTTAACTCTCAAATCCACCACTTATCTTTCACCATCTATGGTTTTTTATTTATCTATGGTTTAACGCAAATTCGATGAAAAAAGGCCAACAGTTTATAATATTATTAGGTTCATACAATGGGCAAAGAGCTTTAAAGTGGTATAACTCTGGAAGAGTAACAGCAAATTCAAATTTGTTTTACAGAATTGCTTGGAATGTACCCATCTATTAAAGTGCATCTTTAGTAAAATTTTCATAGAAATTTAAAGAAAATCCGATGCAAAAATAGAAAACAGATTATAATATTATTAGTTTCATACAATGGGTAAAAAGCTTTAAAATGGTATAACTTCGTAACAGTGACCGCAAATTCAAATTTTTTTTACAGAATTGCTTGCAAATTTATACGAATTTGTAAGTGCATCATTAGTTTTTTAAATTTTCATAGGAATTTTAAAAGATATAAAGCGTTAGTTATAAAAATTTATTTACGAAAATAAAATTTAATACGTGGTACGTTATTGAGGAAAATCATTGCCGAAACTGGTGGTTTGTGCATATACAATAAAAGGTAGGACATTCAGCTTCAAAAATGTTGACTTACAAACTAAAAAAATCGTGGTTATTGACCAAGTTTTAAGTAAAATTCGCAAAACGCCCGCAATACCCGTTTTTTGGGGGAAATTCGACTTGCGCGACCTCTAAACCACTTCCAAAAACTCCAAACAAATTCTCAAAAATACTTTACCCTATAAGCTTTCAAATAAAGCTTGAGCAAAAAAAATTATATTGATGGGACACCCTAGTTTATACAATAGTAAGTACTGCGTCTATTGTTGTGTTGCCGAACAAGGGGGATGCCATTGGACAGATGAAGTGACAATATACAAAATCAATGTGTTAATTTTATTACGACCACTTACAGAGTTAAAGATGGTTGGTTTCAAAGCTGGGTAAGTTTCACAGACAATTGGCGATAAAATTTCAAATAGAAGTACAGACCCGTCAATATTAGATGCATTAAATATTAAATTTCGTAATGCATTGCAATATAACTACGTCATTTACGATGTTTGCGACCTTTGTGACCTTAAAAATTCGAAAAAATTTATAAAATGATGGCCTCACATTTCAAACTGGAATTCCCGGGAAAGCGGGAAAAATAATTAAATAATAAGTTCTGAATAAAATGGTTGACTGAAACTGCTTTAGAATATTTAAAGTCAAAGATATGGAATGAGATATGGTGATTAGAGATAGAGAACTACTCGCATTGTTTTCGACAGTTCACTGTTATTGTTAAAATTTTTAAAAAAATTCTTAAAGGAAAAAATTCTTGCACATATTTTTTTTTAAATCAACTCATTTAATTCATAAAGAGCGTATCTTTGTAATCTGACTGCTGAACTGAGATTGCAATTTTCGATGTCTCACATTTTTTTTTTACAATATTTACGGAAATTATTAATTCAAAAATTCTTTGGAAACAGCTAAGCAAATTGATAAGTTATGTTCACATCATTTTTAAATAAATTTAATTGGTTTTACAATGTGAGTGTTGTGATTTATTTAAAAAAAAACACACTAAAAGTCACCACGGTTACTATTTGACAGCAATGTGACAATTGTCACATATCGGTATTCTGACACATTCTTTTGGTGAATTGTTACCTGCCAAAGAGGAGGTAACAGCGCGTGACAGCTGTTTTATTTACCGGAAAGTTGTTACAAAATCATTTTATAAATTCTGCAAGTAAACAATAAAACTGTATACGGGAACAAAATAATAATATATTTTGTACCAAAACGACAAGAGGGCATAATTAAATGAAGGGAGGACTTTTGTTCCTTTGTCCTATGGAAATGGAGCAGAAAGAAGAAAGAAATTGATTTTGTGTTAGAAAGATTAAAAAAGCGCGAAAAGTATTACAAAATGTTAACGTAAATATCTCCGGTCTTTCAAGGGATATTGGGTAATATAACTTTAAAAAAGGCTAAGGTCTTGTGTATTATTGAAACCTGGCAAAAAATAAGTACAATAGGGTATACTTTGGAAAAAATATATAAAGTTTTAGCAGAAAAGAAGGGTTAAAAAACGTTTTTTAATTAGCTCCCCTATGGGCTAATAAAAATAAATATGTTTATGCACTGATTTATAGATCTTAGAAAGACCTTTGTAATGATTCCCATTTTAACCAGATCGTATTATAAATTCCGGAGATACGAATGATTATATACTCAAGCTTTAAATACCTATATCTCAAGAAGTTGGACCGACCGCGAAGGGAAAACAACTTTTTGAACTCAGCGCAGAAGCTTTTGTCGGTGCTGAAATTTTGATGTAATTCAGAGAGTTGGCGCTAAAGTAAATTTCATCTTCTATATGGCGCGGATGTGCAGGAGTATTCTTTATGCATAGCATCTCTGGATGTACCCTGAGGAAGGCAATATAGCATTCCAGCTTTGCCTTTGCGGTGCGCTCAAATTCCCTAAATAATATTGTATTAATTTTAATTCAATAAAACACAAATGTATTAAATATCTACTCTTCCTTTTTTTTACCGCTTTCATTTTGTGCAGAAAACCATATGTTTTTGTTTTTTTTGTCACTGCTTTTGACAACATGTTATTGTGAGGTGCATTATTTGTTACGAGGTGAATTTTTTCTTGTCACTGTGTAGCCAGTATACCAGATACAAACAATGGTGACAACTTTGTAACAATTTTGTGGTTACAATTTGATTGTTACCACATACACAGAATAGGGCTGTAATTGTTAAGAAAATTCAAATGTTTTTTTATTTTATGTGAAGTACAATCGATACAATTAGGTTCTGAATAAAACGTCTTTCAAATTGCCTCCACGTCTCTTTTGCAGGAATGTATTCTATGAACCCAATTTTCGACCACTTTTCCCACTAAATCACGTCGTATGTGATGAATATCACGTTCAGTGATGACTTGTAATGCTTGAAGAGAGTCTGGTTTATTGCTAAAGACCAATGACTTCAAATAACCCCAAAAGAAATAGTCTTGGAGACCATTCAATGTCATAATTTCTTGCAATAATCGAATCTCCAAACTTTTCCCGCAATAATTTGGTTGATGCCAATGACAAGGGTCCAATGGCTTCAGTTCTTGAGTGATAACAATTTTATACGGATGCATGCCCAAATCCTTTCTCAAAATCCGCAGGTTGTGGTTTGAGACAGTCCCAATTGTTGACAACGTCTTGGAATCGATAAATTGCGGTCTTCAGCAATACTTGCCTGAATGGCAGCAATATTTTCATTACTTCGAGCGGTTCTTTATCTTATTTGCGCTTGAATATTATGTAAAGAAAATGTTCGCTCGTAATTTGCAACAATTCGACGAATAGCGAGCATAGGTGGACGATTATTACGACCATAAAATGGCAAAAGCGCACGAAAAGTTGCAATTCGGAAACGATTAGTTTGATAAAAAAATTTAATAATTTGTAAACGTTGCTGCATAGAATGAAAGAAAAATGACAGTTCATGACATTCCACAAATGGATGAAACGTCACTTAGAAATTATATCACTCAAATTGGAAATCTCTTTATACAAGGTGGCGCAAAAGTAATCCTCCTATAGAAAATGCTACAAATTTTGCGATTGGCCCCTAATGTCAGTTCTGTTTTGACATTTGTGTAGTAAAAAAATGCGAAATACACGTTAATAAACAATGTTACGCTACACTGGTCCAGAACGCGGAATATTGCTGACTATTTATTTGACCAATAATCGGTCGGTGACTTTGGCACAACGTGAATTTCGTCGCAGATTTCCTGGCCGTCCAACGCCTACTGGTGAAACACTGCGACGTTTAGCCGCTCGCCTCGAAGAGAGCCGTTCCGCAGAGAATATTGCTGCTGTAGCCGAGGATGTCATGGAAGCGCCGTCGATGTTATGGAAGCGCCGTGAGCGCTACAGAGCAATGATCAACGAGTTCTTTTTGCCGCAACTTGATGAATTGGGATTGGAAAACATGTGGTTCCAACAGGACGGTGCAACAGCAAACACTGCACGTGCCAAAACCGATATGCTGATGGATGCATTTCCCGGGCGCCTAATCTCGCGTTTTGGCGATTTGCACTGGCCAACAAGATCGCCTGATTTGACCGCTCCAGACTTCTTTTTCTGGGACTTTTTGAAGTCGCGGGTTTATGTCAACAAGCCTCAGACTCTTGCAGCTCTTAAAGACAATATCCGTCAAGAATGTGAGAACGTATCGCTGGATGTTTTGGCCAAAGTGATGGAAAATGCACATAAAAATGGCTCAAATGACAATCAACTGTGGCGGTGGCCATTTACATGACATCATATTCTCGACTTGATGTAAAAAATATTAAAAGACCAAATAAAAATAATCCACAAGAAGAATCAAAGTTTTTCATTTTCTTTTTAAATTACAGCCAAAAAACATCGGAAGATTACTTTTGCGCCACCTTGTATATCAACGAAAATGTGAAGTACACGCTTTTCAAAAGTAGTCAAATCTACTTTAATTTTTTAAAAAAATCTAATCAAAAATTTTGAGCGGCTTATGACATGTATTTGTTTTATGGTCTTACGTATCACAATCAAAAGAAAAAGCTATTTAACGTTATATTATGCAACATTTTTGAAGTCATCGAGTGCAAGCTCATTCTCGTGTAAAATTTTTCGAAGCCTTATCGAAATTATAAAACCCTATATGGGTTTTGCGAGTTTAGCTGCTGCTCGGATTTTAGGGCCTTACATATATTTTGCGAAGAGCATGTAATTTTTCTAACGCCCGTATTTCGGAAACCAATTGGAATTTTGTTTTCCTGTCTTCGGCACAATTGTAGCTATCGACTAGGAGAAAAAAGTGTGAAACAAACTATCCCCCAAAAAACTGCATCTAGTGCGTTAAAAGTGCAAAAATGTCGAACAATTTAAATTTTTTTTCCTCTTTTCACCATTTTCGGCCAATAGTTGCCAAACTGTGAACTTCCATCAGTTTTTCACACGAAAACTACACTTTTTAACTCATATCTCGTGAACCATCCACAAAGATGTCTTTCTTGAACTTTATTTACATCAAAATAGAAGAAAATATATTAATTTTCGAGCTGTATTTTACATCGACAATTTGAGAAATGTTGCAAAAGGAATAAAAACATAAATTAACCAATATCCATTGAAGTTGATGCTCCCGGTGAAGCCTGTGAAGTTGTTCCTCTGGGTTTTTTCGTTGGGGGTTCAGGTAAATGATCTTAATCATCATCCTCATCTGAGCTTGATAGCACATTCAATGGCAAATCTCTTTCGGTCTTTGCGGCAATATACGCTTTTGTCTTCAACTTCCTCTTATTTGTACCGACACCATAATCAATGCATGCGTAGCACCTGGTTTTATTACGACCGTTTGGGTCTTTTGCCCTGATTACCGGGTTAGCAAAATGCAAGTGTTCCCTTCGTCTATGTAATCAATTCCAAATAGAGCTTTAACAATTAATGCAGACTGTATCCGGCGTGAAATCTTCACCACTTGTATCCACTTCAACCAAATATTGCGTGTATGCAAACTTATATTCCGGAAATAACAAATTTCTTCGCTCCTTCTTTCCAACTTGCAGCAGTATATGACCAACATTTATTTATTTTTGAGCAGACGCTATTTTCCATTTTGATTAAATTGTACATGAAATTGTACTTTCGACTTCAACACTTGTTGAATGAGAAAAGTGGATTCATAAATTTCAAATGTTTTTTCCGAACAATTGGGCCAGTTTCACCCCTTTGTTAGTAAATTTCACGAAAAATCAATCACATTCAATCACTGTTTGTTAAACAACATTCATAAATTTCATACGATTTTTTCGACGAATAAGATCAGTATTAAAAGTAGGGCTTTTGCTAAATCCATGTCATAAAATGCACGTGTGTTACTATGGGCGACACGAAATAACTCCCAAATGAAATAACTCCCACCACAAAAATGAGATAATTCCCACGAATTTTTCCATACAAAAGCGGGAGTTATTTCATATGAAACAACTCCCGCATTTGTGGGACTAATTTCGGTTTTTATGGGAGTTGTTTCATTTCTTTAAAGTGATTTTCTAATCAGTGGGAGTTATTTCATTTTGCAGTGGGAGTTATTTCATTTTCTAATATAATAATTTTTATGAGTTTTGTTTGTACCATGGTAGTGTTTGAATAACTGTTTATATTGAAAGTGAGTTGACAGTCCCGAAGTAGCTCTTGCAGTGGTTAGGTGAAGAAGTTGAAAAATGGAAAAAAATTTTGAAATCGTTACAGGAAAGCGCAGGAGCAGTAAAGTCTTGTATTCTTCTTCAGAGAAACAATTGTATATACAAAAATCTCAACGTAATGGAAAGGAATACTATGTTTGTTATAATTCCGACTGTAAATCTCGGATTATAGTAGAAAATAATGAATGTCGAAGGCCCCAAGGTTGTATCGAACACAACCACAGAAATCAAGAAAAATTATATAAGGAGTTACAAGTGCTGAATGAATTAAAAAATGACTGCATGGATCCAGGCGTTATTAGTGGTGCTCCAAGCACTTTGTGTGGTCTCAGAGATAAATTTGTAGCCATAAGTGCAAGGTAAGTGCAACTGTATGATCATTTGGAAACATTTTAAGCAATAATCATTTTTGAGTGTCTTGTGTAATGTGATGTTAAAGTAATCAAAAAAATTAAAAGTAAGTTTTCGATAATTCGCTTAGTTATAGAAATATCGGGCGTTGAAATCCAAAAAAAAAATCGAAAAATCGTTTCGTATGTACTGCTTTTTTTTATCGCACGGAAATCTTTTTTTGATCGCTAGTTAAAGTCCCTCTGGGGCAAAAAGTTTTTGTTGCAAAACTACTTTAGAGAAACTCAGGTTTTTTTTAAATTTTATTTTTCGACTTAACTGGGCTTGCGACGCCCACATATCGGAAACTTTGGAGGCCCATAACTCCTAAAATAGAATTTTCCCCCAATATGAGCGTTCCACATTTTGTGCTTAAAATCGCGTCTTCTACCCCCTTCCACTAAAATTTTATTTTTTCGCGATTGGCACCTATTTAAGGTATATTCCTTATTTTTTTCAGAAATCAGACAGCTTCTACGAATCTGAGTTTCGTAAAAGTTCAGCGGGGCCTTCAATATTTGGCTGCTAAAATTTATGCGACTTCTCCAAAAACTCCTGCCGATGTCATTGCAGCTTTTCAGCAACAAGATATAATGGATAAATTTGGACTTAATCTACACGATGCCCCTGAAAAGTCATAATTTTTCAAAATATGATATGATTCAATTGAATTTTCGTACTGTGTGTTTGCTTCTGACAAAAGTATAAATGTGGTGAAAGAAAATATTTACCATAACGAGAAGCTAACTATACTAATTGATGGAACATTTGCAATAGTACCCATTGGCTGTTTCAAGCAATTGCTATTGGTGCACGTGGAATATTTCGGAAAGGTATGTGTTGAATTTATAATAGGCTATAAGTGTGACTTCATATATTTGTTCCAAACTTAATTTGTGTATATTTAACAGATATTTCCACTCATTTACGTACTGATGAATAAGAAAACAAGAAATTGTTATTCACATTACTTTAAATACATAAAGGAAAATTTCATTAGTTTGGACGGTGCAACTTTTATGACCGATTACGAAGCAGGCCTTCGTAACGCCATAAGAATGGAGTTTCAAAATTCAAAATTGTATGGATGTTGGTTTCAATTTGCACAAGCTATACGTCGTCGTATAACAACAAAAAACAAACAACTCGCCAAGCTTTTGGCGCTACCACTTTTGCCCTCATCTCATATTCCGAGATTATTTCAAATAATTAAGAATGAGATTGAGCGTTTCGATTGCCAATTTCATTTCAGTTCGTTTCTGGAATATTTTGAAGGACAATGGATGCAAAAATAAATATATTGAACCGAATTGTAAAATATTGAAATTAAACACCCTTTTTCCTTACAGTCCAATCTGCCATTTCAGTCTTTGGTAAGGCTACTCGAACGACCTCTGCGATTGAAGCCTATAATGGCTTTTTAGGAAAAAATATCCCAAAGCACGGGAATTTTTTTTTAGTTTGTAAAAATGTTACAAAAAGAAGAATTCTCCAAGGCAAGAGACGTCGAGTTATTGGCTAATAGTGGTGGGGCTGTTGGTGCATCCAAGAGAAAGAGAAAGTGCATTGACAAAGCCAGAACAATTGCGAATGCAAGTGAGGAGCTTCTAACAGGATCCATCACCGCAACAGCTTTTATTAACCGGATGGTATTTGCGAAAAATATTACAATAACAGAAATGGAACCAGATGAAGACCTCTTTGAAGATATCTCATATTTGGAAGAGGAAGACGAAGATGAAGAGATAAACAGGGAAAATAAGCCTTCTTCTGATGATTCCACTGCAAGATCTCAATTTAATTGTGTCATATGTCTGATTCGAGAGGCAAACATACTTATGCTTCCTTGCAAGCACTTGAAACTTTGCAGTGAATGTATCCTCAAACTACAGGCAGAGATTATTGCAAACGGCGAAGATAAGTATAAGTGTCCAGTTTGCCGTGTGAATGTTGATAACACCATGCAAGGTTTCATGTAAATACAAAACGCAATAAAAATATGTTAATCCCATTACGATTGGGCGTTATTATTTGGGAGTTATTTCATTGTAGTTATTCCATTGGGACTTATTTCATTTCTTTGGTGGGAATTATTTCATTTTTTGCGGGACTTATTTAATTTTTTTTTAAATGGGACTTATTTCATATTTTTTTGGGTGTTATTTCATAGGGAGTTATTTCGCGGGAGTTATTTCATTTGGGAGTTATTTCGTGTCGCCGTTACTATGTACTAGAGATGGGCGCATGCCTAATTTTCTACGCACGACCCGACACAAGTTGATATTGACAAATACGCACAGGCACGCTCGACTAAATTTTGGTAAAGGCACGACCCGCACGAGAACGAACTTATTAATTGCAAAAACGGACGCGCACGTACGAAAAAGCACAGTCTAACAACACGAAAATGTAGAAACAGTATATACACTGAAATCATTCGGTAAAAGGGTATACTATGTTTAGAGAACTGTGTGTACCAACAAAAGGATGCGTAACAGGGACAAATAGGATGTACAGGTACTCGTAGAAGAGAACCAAAAAAGTCGAGGCGAATCATTCAAACACATTTCTCTTTTGCGTTATAACTAGATTATTTCACACCTGTAGTCTATTGTCGGAAATAAAATTAACAGGAAAATTAAAAAAAAATAAATACTCAACCTACTAGAACTGTTAGAATTTGCCTGTACCTATTGGAGAGCCCCTTATTTATTAAGCGCGTTGTAGCACGTTTTCGTTCTTTGGCACGTTTTAGCACTTTTTGGGTACTTCGATGACGCGTTTCGTTCCTGCAGAGTTGGCATCACTCTTTGTTTGCATTCCACTGCGTGAGTAAATTTTCTTTTCTATTTAAAATGCCATACAAACCAGTTTTGCATTTTTCGCAGCATTCATAACCCATTATTGACTCACCACACTCAATTTGCAAAACTGTGTTCCAAACTTGGCTCTTTGCAATTTATTTTTTATTAATTCCGTTTTAGTTTTTATTATTCGATCTTTAAGATGTTATGTAATATAGTTTTTTCAGTTACAATTACGGCTTCATACAAAACATATGTAGGCTTGCCAGAATTCTGTTTTCAACAATACGTCGTCATACTATCTTCTGCATAACCAATAAAAAAGTAGTCGATAGTACTTTTTTTAAACCATTTCACTTTTTTGTAGTTTTTTAGGTTTCCCATTGCTTTAAAACCCAATTAAACAAAGTTTTTATCCAAAAAAAATATTTTCAGTGTAGAAACAAGGTAAAATTAAGTGAAATTAATAATTAAGTGGAATTTTACAATTGTAAATGATGATGAGTAAGTAAGAAAATACTTTTGTCTCTTTATATTAATAATTTACCGCATAATGTTTCTAACTGTAGACTCCACATGTCGTCCGTTGATGTACAATTCTGTGGTGTTTGGGTAAAGGGGTATATGTAAATTTTTTGGAAAATGGGTATAACTCACAACTGGGTTTAGATAGCTGGTCTCTATATTGGGGTAAAGAAAAATAAATCAGAATCTTATGTCGTCCTTGAAAAAAAAGGAAGGTGCAAAGGGAGACAACTGAGAAACATAGGAGTTCGGTTTGGGTAGAAGAGTACAAGTCGAGTTGAACCTCTTTGCCCGCCATGACTAGAGTCAGCTGATGCGTGTAAAAGGATACATATCAAGAAGGTGGTAAAGGACAGGTTATTATTTTTATTTTTTTTTTTGGAATTTTAATTTCTAAAAGTTATGACGAAAAAGAAAAATCAAACTTAGGAAAGAAAATCTATTAAAGGCCGATCTCGTAAGACTAGAAGTTTGAGGAAAGACAAGAAATGCAGGGGAGATATATTTAACTTGGAAAGGAAAAACGGTTAGAAGCAGGTCACTCAAATTTTTATTGCCATGTAGGATGTAATGTAATGAACGGTTTTTAACAAATGACCTGCACGATATTTTTACTCAATACTGGAGTTTGGGAGATCATGCTAAGCGGGTTGGTTGCATATCAAACCTAATTACCTCGTCGGAAAAAGTGACAGAAAGGAAGAGAGATTCCAGTAAAGCAAGCAAACCTCGCCATTTCACCTATTATTACGATTTTCGAATTAATAGTGAGCTGCAAAGAACATGCATGTCTTGCTTTATGAAGACTTTTGATGAGACAAACAAATTTATTATAAATGCAATTAAAAAAATCGAAATTATCTGGCATGACTGCAGAGGACACAAGAGGTCGTCATGCATCCCATAATAAGCTGTCAGGAGTGGTAAGGGAACATGCAAAAAATCACATTTTGTCGATTCCGTCGTATGAAAGCCATTATAGTAGGAGACATACTAGTAAAAAGTATCTTCCGCATTATTACACTTTGGCTATGTTGTATGAAGAATATGTCAGTACTACAGAGACCCCTGTTAGCAGAACAGTATACGAAAAGATATTCCATGAGCTAAATTTGGGAATAAAACATCCAAGTCTTGACACATGTTATCCATGTGATCTCATAACACAAAAAATTAAGTCAAGTATTGGAGCAGAAGAAAAACAAATTCACGAAAAAAACTTGGCTGAGCATCATAAATTGGCACAAAATGCAAAATCCTTTGCATCGATTTTGATAAGAAGTTCAGTAAAGAAAGTAATGGTTCGGTTGTTACTTTAACGCTTGATTTGCAACAATGTCTACCGACACCAAATTTGCAAAGTGGGGTGGTATTTTATAAAAGACTTTTATGGACATACGACCTTACAATATTCGACTGTAATGACAATCAGGCGCATTGCCTTATGTGGGCTGAACCTGAAGGCGGAAGAGGTGGCAATCAATTAACTTCTTGCGTTTCTAAACACTTGAAATCATTGCCCCCGAACATATCTCGGGCGATAATGTATTCAGATTCCTGTGCAGGTCAAAACAAAAATAGGTTTTTCATGGCAATTTGTGTCCCTATTCTAAAAAATCACTATACTTTAAAAACAATAGAACACAAATTTTTGGTACCCGGTCACACGAGGATGGAATGTGACACAGCCCATGCACAAATAGAGACTAACAAGAAGAACAGCAAAATTTCAGTCTATCACCCATACGACTGGATGCAACTAAAAAAAGACCTTTTATTGTTAATCAAATGAAGCAATCTAATTTTTGGGATTTCGAAAACCTTTAAAAAATACAAATTTTACAGCTCCAAAACAAGAACAAAGATGGAGAAAAGTTTGTTTGGAAAAATGTAAATTGGTTACTCTATGAAAAGGGCAATCGTATGGTACAGTACAAGAATACTTTATTTATTTTATTTTATTTATTTATTTATTCATCCAAAATATACTTATTGATATTATACATAAATTCACTTTTGAGTTTTATCAAAGATATCACAGCAATTAAAATACTTAGACTTTATGTTTATAGCTAATATTTTTAAGTTAATATTTCATTAATGATTTGCTTATGTATTGTTCATGTAGTTTTAAAGGAGAAATGGGAAAAACCTTTATATGAGAGACAAAAACTTTGAATACACAATACTGAAATACAATATAATATACCTGGCAATTATATTTAATATAATTAGAGATATATTAGATATTTCGGGTGTTATAATTTGAATGTTTTGTATATATATATATAATTAAATGTCTCTGCAATCTCTTATTATTTCATAAGAAGAGTTTGAGGTGCGGTGGATGTATTGATTGTTTTGTCGCGTTATGAAGTCAGCGAGAATCTCGTAGTTGGTTTCTTCGTGTAATCTGCGTGTGGAGTATCTCCAATGTTTGTTATTGATAATTTTCAGACATTTATTCTGAATTATTTGCAGTTTTTTTAAACGATATTTGGCGGCTTTGTGCCATACAGGGGAGGCATATGAAAGTATAGGTCTTATGACACATTTAAAAATTAGGTTTTTGTTTTTATGGTTTAGGGCGGATCGTCTATGTAGAAGAGAATGAAGCGCTCTGATCGACTTAATCGCCTTATCACAGGTATCCTCAATGTGTTTACCAAAGTTTAATTTTTTATCTAGTGTTACACCCAGGTATTTAACGTGATCCTTTATATGGATGGTGATGTTTTGGAATTGTAGTTGTCGATTTGGAGTCCGTTTGTACGATTTGTTGTAAGGGAATATGATGGCTTGGGTTTTCCCATGATTCATTTTTATTTTCCATTTGGTCAAATATTTGTTGCATGTCATTAAGCTTTTCTCCATTTTCTTAAGAAGAGCGCTCGTAAGTTTGCTCGATACAATCAAAGCTGTGTCATCTGCGTAGTAAGCCGCATCTATTTCCTTTGGGGGTTTAAAATCGGATGTAAATACATTGTATAAAATTGGCGAGAGGATGGAACCTTGAGGAAGTCCTGCAGGAATGGATTTTGTCGATGAAACTGTATTATTGACCGCCACGGAGAAAGTTCTATTGTTTAGAAAATTTGCTATTACTTTAGTGAGGTATAATGGAAGGTTGGTTAAGATAAGTTTGTATATAAGTCCATTATGCCAAACTGAATCGAAGGCTTTCTCAATGTCTAGGAGTACTATTCCCGTGGATCTTTTATTATGTTTGTTAGAAATTATTTTGTTTTTTATTCTGTTAACTTGATGGATAGTACTATGTTCTCTTTTGAAGCCAAATTGTTCTTTTGATATTATATTGTTATCTGTGACAAAATTGTTAACTCGGAAATATATAAGTTTTTCAAAAACCTTTCCCAGGTTGCTCAACAGACTGATTGGCCGGTAACTTTTGGGATCCGTCTTGGGTTTGTTGGGTTTATGAACTGCAATTATTTTGGCTTTTTTGAACACAACTGGAAAATAACTCAGGCTGAAACAACTGTTAAAAATAATAACTAGTAAATCAATTGCCTTCGCTGGCAGCCTTTTCAGAAGTATGTTGGGTATGTTGTCTAAACCAGGGGATTTTGAATTCTTAAGAAGCGATAAAACGTTTGACAGTTCAGTGGAAGTTATATGTTCGATGTTGGAGTTACTTGGGTGTTCACGCTTTAATTTATGAACCGCAAAATTTACCACTGAGTCTATGGAGTGTGAGTAATCGTTCGTTAGATAATGAGCTTGTTCAAACGTTTCGGCTAGTTTGTCAGCCTTTTCTTGGTCAGTGATGAGTTTTTTATCTGAATATTTTAGGTGAGATATATTATTTTTCCGCTTGCCTCTCAAATTGCGACTTAGCGTCCAAAAACGTTTGTCTCCTGGCTTCATGCGTGTTAGGAAATTATTCCACTTATAATTTCTCATAGTATACAGTCTCTTGTTTATATGCTTTGTCAGAAAATTCGTGCACTGGTCGTAGAATGTGGCTAGCTGATTATTGGATGTTCTTTGTTGTTTCCTTTTAAACTTGTTTCTTGTGCCAATATATCTTAGCACTGCTCTAGGGAACGTGACAGAATTTATATGTTGGGTTTTAGGAGTAGCTGCGCTTCTTGCGGAGAGAATAGTATCGATAAATTTATTAATATCAGCATCAATTTCAGCTATCGTTCTATATGCTCTAATATTTGTACAAATGCTCCTGTCTATCACATCCTTGTATAAAAACCAGTTGCAGCGTTTGTAGTCAAAAACCTCGAGCGTAGGTATGGGAGAAGTAGAACCATCAACTGTGCATATGATGGGCCGGTGATCAGAAGGGGCTTCGTACCCTAGAGTTTCAAGGCTCATATGTAAGGAAGAATTGCTTAGAACCAGGTCCACTGTCGAGGGTATGCGGAGTTGTTGATGGGGATACAGGGTAGGGCTGTCTGGATAATAAATGAAAAAATTACTCGAGTGTTGGAGTGAGTTTAGCGTAATACCGGCGGTGTTGTTTGAACTACAGTTCCACGTTGTATGTTTAGCATTGAGATCACCAAGAACTATATATTCCTTATCTATGGGTGACAGGGCAATGACGTCATTCCGAAAGGCAGGTGTGTATCGTGGTGAGTATGCAGTGGTAATAATGATTTTTCGTCCATTTATGATAATTTCAGCAGACATGTTCTCTATGGCTGATGTTTTAGGCAGAGGAAGGATTTTATATTCTATTGACCTGTGGATTAGAAGAGCGACACCTCCACCACTTGATTCGGTTCTGTCGTTACGAAAAATATTGTAGTTGGTAAAGAATGGTTTATGGTTAGTTTTTAGAAATGTTTCGTTTAAGGAAACTATATGAATGTTATGGGCTTCTAATAGAAGCTCTAATTGTTTTTGTTTGGGATAGTTGGAGATTCCATTTGAATTCCAGTGAAGTATTCGAATTTTATTAATCGATGTCATAGGCATGTCTGACCATCCTCATAACTACTTGCATTTGTTGTACTTTATTTGTACATTTACTAAGCTCGTCGAGAGCTGAGGTGAAAATATCAAACAGCTCGTCTATGTTAAATAGTTCGCTGTTAGATTTTTTAAGTTGTTGTGCATATGATGGTCTGCTTGTGTATTTATTCTTCTCAGTGTTTATGATGCTGCCAAGGGGAGGGTGCTCATCATCATTGTAGATATATGAGTTTCTGCGCACGTAAGAGTTTCTGTGTGCAGATATGTTTCTCTTTGGTGCTCTGTTTGTTGCGAGTGCACGAATCTGCAGGTATTCGGCTCTTAGTGGACATCTCTCATCGTGGGCTGAGTGATCAATTCTCTCTTTACCAGATTTTTTGCAATTGAAGCACGTAAAGACTTTTGGTTTGTTTTCGTTTTTATTAAGCGGGCAGTCATCGGTTCGGTGTTGATTGCCGCATGTCATGCAGGCTGGTCGTCTATTGCAGTGCTCCCCTCCATGCCCGTACATTAGGCAATTCCAGCACTGAGTAGGTTTACCGTTCTTTTTTGGCCTTTGTTTTTTCCACGATACAACAACGCGGTCTATAGTTTTTATGAGTTGTAGGTTACTTGGGTTAAAGTTCTTTCTACTGAACTGCACTTTGTAAACAGCATTATTTATTGTACTGTATTTTGTGATAATCTCAGTCACTGAGGTAGGTGTTAGGTTGCAGCTGGTTAGCTCAGAAGTTATGTCCGCGGTATTCATCTTTGGTAGACCATAAAGGAACACTGAGTATAGGCGATTTCCTTTCGAATTGTAGGTGTGATATTCAATTTTGTTCTCCGCAAGAACTTTTTTGCAGAATTCGGATTTATTCAAGTCGACTGGGAATATTTTTGTTCCGATTGAAGTGCGCTTATAAACACAATCATTGCCCAATAGGTGTTGAATTTCACGGAGTGGTACAACACTATCCGCGACAATAGGTGGTGGCTTAGGTTGCCATTCCTCGCTTACCATATTTGATATTGGTGTGACCTCCATATCGTCAAGATCAGATAGAGAAGCATATCGATTGGTACGTGATGTTGTGGCACGTTCAGAGTTAAAATTTCCTCCCATTATAGAGGAAGGTTTAAGTCTTTTATGTGTGCTTGTCTTGCTCTTGAATCGAGCAGAGGACTTAGGCCCGGGGGCCATATTCACTTTCACTGTTTCTGTTTAATGAAATGTTTCTGTTTTAATTACACCGAAAGTATACAAATTGTTTGGAGATTGCGAAATTGAACAATAAAGAGTAAACTTCAAAATAAAGAGTAAACTTCAAAAGCTGATTTTGTTATTTCCGTTTAGTTGTTTGCGACCGTACCGAACGAAGGCTAAACATGCTATGTACAAGAATACTTTAGACTTGGACGTGCCACTTTATTCTGAAGGAATAATGAAAAGGGGACAAGGTAATAACAGTCTCAAGATACCATTGAGCTATTCCTCTCCACTTAAAATATTTGCAGCAAAAAAAAGACCTTTTGGACCTGATGAATTTGATCCCACCAATTTTTAGGGGCTATTATAAAAATTTGCCATCGGACAATGTACGTGATAGTTTGCCTGATTTGGATGACGAGGACAAGACTGATGTTTTCACGTAAAAACTTCCTTTTTTATAATAATTTTGTATCTTCTAATGTTAATATTATTACTATTATTTTATTATTATCACCGTTTAGAAAATAAATATCTCTTGTGTTTATCTTCGAGAAGATTAATTTTTTTTAAAATAAAATGTGTTGCTAAAAATCTGGTCAGGTAGGTACAAGTCAGTTCGTGTTTGGTAAAAGGGGTACATGTCAGGGGCACAATTTGCAAATTTAAAATTTGGGGCGAATAAACTTTAATATCGGTGGTGCAATGGGTAGTGTGTGCGGCTCTTGTACATGAGATCCTGGGATCAAACCCTGCTCTGACCACCTTCAAATTTCTTTCGGCGGCGGTCACCTCGCATAGTGACGGCGACACTATCGAGTATATAGCCATGAAAAAGCTTCTCAAAGTACCGTTCGGAATCGGTGTAAAACTGTAGGTCCCAATCAGTGAGTGAAAACTGGAAAGCGCACAGCTCAGTGGTTGTGAGAAGTTCTCCCCGGTCCCTTCATGGGATGTAATGGGAAACCATTTATTTTTTTTAAACTTTAATATCACAAAAACATGCATGTACCCACGTTTGAGACATATTTTAGCAACTACCAGTTTCAGCCAAATCTGATCTTAATTAACCTGCTATTTATGAGATCTTCTCAAATTTTGTATTTCCAATTCTGAACATTTTAATTTAACATGGTCAGGTCATGTCAATGACAATTTCATTTCAGCAATGAAACAAATTCATTGGAACAATGACACAAATTCATTGCAGCAATGAAACAAGTTCATTGTAGCTACGAAACAAATCCATTCTAGCAACGAACCAAATTTATTCGAGACCGCATAAGTAAAACGAAGGTTTCCGTTCAGTATAGATTTTTTTACCCTTTTACCATTAACCGATTTTCATAGAAATTTACTGAATAATTACGATTTGCATGTGTTTTAGGCTCCCATTTCCAGCTGTATTTAAAATAAAAAGGCAAAGACAGTTCGAACTCGCGGGCGATGTGTTAACACCTTTTTGTTACACGGTACCTGTTCGATTTCTATGAACACATAAGTAAATGTTACATTGGAAAATAAAAAAAGAATGCTTTTTGTGCTGAAGGCACTTTTGCTATTGCACTTTCTTTTTTCTTACATCTGCTTCAACATTAGATGTAATATTGTTAAAATAAGTACAGCAATATTTTGCTCACTGAAATAATTGTTTTTGTTTTGTCATAAACAGAGCGACGACAAAAGTATTGAATAGTATATAAGACTTATTGCACTCTTTTCCGCTCTCATGTAGAGAGTCTGAGTAAAAGAGCATAAACGAGTCTTATTCTCTTTATAGAATATTTAGTATAAATGCACCATTTCGACAATGTAATACAAAACAATACAAAAAGCATTAATGTTTCAAAAGGCATCAATGTTCCTATTCTATACTATACTATTCAATACTCTTTGGCGACGACGACTTGCTTGTTTGTCCGCTGCCGTTACATCAATACCATTATACTTATTTTCAAGCAGAGACTATTTTTGTACAACTACCACGTATATGATGCTAACGCTGTGTGTTGTTTGCATGTGTTCACTTTGATAGATTGCCTTACAAGTGCCAATAGACTTTAACACTTAAAAAAAATCTACCTGGCCTACATTCAGGCGGTATGATTTGTCGTTCGAATTTCTTCCCACGTTGTTTCGTGTTTTTATTAAGTTATACGAAATTGAGTGGATGCCTGCAAAATTGAGTGGAGGCCTTCATAATGAATACTCAGGCGTATCAGGAAAGCACAAAAATTGTATATTCCGGTGTCACTTGCAACCCCACAAAAAAAAATATCCTTCAAAATATTGTTCAACTTCGATCTGTAATCTTCCCTGTATATTGCCTCTGTTGTCCTACCTTTGTCAGCAGTCAATATCAATATGTTGTCATCCAAAAATTTTCTTGTCTTCCTCACTGTGTCAAGTATTTCTATAGCCCTTCGACCCAACCCCGTTTTACTCAAGTGAGATTTCTTGTCGCTATCTTTTATCTATAGTCCGAATACAATCTTCTCAAAATCTTCTCGCTCTACGATGATCTTTAAAGGCGGGAATATGGTTTTCGTATGCGAAAATCCTTGTTAGTTTGAAAACTAAATATGCATTGTCATAATATCAAAAATCCCAACTTGTCAGTCCATAACCACCACTTGCATTATTATATTGATTTAGGTTTCCCAAACAAGCAAGTTTAGTTGTTTGTCAGTGAAGTGATTTAAAATACTGACAATTTTGAAATATACATACGCCCGTGTGCTATACCTATACAGTGTCAAATATTAAAATAAATCCGTTGCAATATGTTTGGCTGGAACATATGCATCGGGTACGGCTATAAAGACTCACACTACATAAAACTTGTTGGGACCACTCTAGTTTCAGCGACGATTTGTATCCAAATTCAATAAGTTGTCAAAACACGGTGCGACGTACATTTAATTTCTGCATAAAATTTGATATTTTTATCACATAATTACACAACACTTTAATTAAGCCATGAAATATTCTGCACCATAATGACATGAAGATTCCGTACCTCAATCCAGCGAAAAATCATATCAAGTTAGTAAGCAGTTGTTTTTTATTGTTACGCGGAATCATAATAAATTAGAAGTCAAAACCAACGCAGCTTTTCTTATTTACAATGGGTATTTTTTTCCCGATTCCCCGTTGACTTCCGTCTCTTTAATTAGGACGTGATTGCAGAATAATTGATGATGTTTAGAAATGTTTTTGAGATTAATTAAAAGTTTTGTTGCTACCACAACAAAAGGCTATGAGATGAAGACTGTAGAAGATTGAAGAACATGAAAATATGAAACAGATTTAGAAAAAAATTGAGTAAATGCCAGCGAATGAAGTTTTGGTTTTTAACAGAATTAATTTTCACTGGTTGCGTTTAACTACCAGTTAAATTGTAGTGACGCAAAGGAAGTATTCAATATCTGCTCTTGAGTTATTTTGGAGTGAATTGTGTCTTTCGACAATAAGATTTTATTGCGATACAAACAGGCACAACTATTTTTCACTTAAATTTAGTTTTTTAAGTTCAAAATTTTTTCTCGATCTTTCTTTCTTTTCGATCTTTAATATACGATTATATTTCAATGGTGACATATCAGTCACAACGTCCGTGTTTAGACAACTTGGACTCGTAACAATGTAAAATGTTTATAAACTGTTTCTTTTATTGATTTTTTTCTTTTTAAACTTTATGTAAAAATTATTGTTTTGTTTTAATTTTCTTCTGAAAATTTACATTTACTTATAAATTGTCCTTAGAAAAAAAATCAAACCGTTCAAATTGATCATTCCATTTTCTTTCTTTTCTGTGGAAAAATTCAAACTAAAAGTTGTTACAATTTTTGGTTAAAAATTTAACGAAGTATTAATTTATTTCTTTGAAAACTAAGCCTTTGTAACAATATTAATTAATAGTAAAAAAAAACTGGTGAAACAGGCAGTGCCAAACCGGTTCCACCGGTTGCTCGAAATTGTATGGATTCGTATCTTAAAGTGCTGTTCAATAACCCAAAGAAATCTGGTCAATGAAGAAGACAAACATATTGGTTTGAAATGAATTCTTTTACATATCTGGCATTGTGAATAGGAGCATTATCTTGTTGCAGAATCCATAGAATCGGTCCAAAAATATTATTTAGTTTAGGGGAAAAAATAAATAAATAAATAGTTGCCCATTACATCCCATGAAGGGACCGGGGAGAACTTCTCACAATCACTGAGCTGTGCGCTTTCCAGTTTTCACTCACTGATTGGGACCTACAGTTTTACACCGATTCCGAACGGTAATTTGAGAAGCTTTTTCATGGCTAGATACTCGATAGTGTCGCCGTCACTATGCGAGGTGACCGCCGCCGAAAGAAATTTTCAGGTGGTCAGAGCCGGGTTCGAACCCAGGATCTCATGTACAAGAGCCGCGCACACTAACCATTGCACCACCGACGGCCAACTGGTTTAGGGGAAACTGATTGTAATAGAGGCATATCAGTTTCTCCAGCCTTTATTGCACCTTGAAATTCTAAATCGATTGTGCAGTATTACGTTATTGTACCAGATACCATAACTCCACGCTCTCTGCTGTGATGGCGATATAAAAAAAGAGGAGCTTCGCATCGAGAAAATAATAACTGTAACCGTCTGGGCAATATAAATTAAATTTATTTTCCTCACTAAAAACCACAGTGTTAATTGCTCTCTAGCCAATGGTAACCTATTTTCTTTGCGCACATTATTCATCGGCGTGTTTTCTTCAGCTTTTTCAATTTCAGATATTTACAGCTTACAATGTCTCTTTCTACTGTCGAGATACTAACCAGGATAACAGCTTGAGACCTGAAGACCTGAAGATTTTTTTGCTTTCGATTGGATTTAAGGTGGTTGAAACCCTTTATTTGTAATTTTTTCCATAGTTTTCAACATCTTTTAAGTATCCCAGCACAGTTTTGTGACTTCGCCAAATTTCCCGCGCAATGGCCGATAAGAATATGCTTGCGAATGATGAGCATCGATTTGGCTCTTTCAAAATACTTTTCTTGCCCATTTTTCACTAGTAATATTATTCAAAAGTAATAGTTTTATTTTACCAATTGATCGGCTTATAAATCAAATGCGACTTCGTGCAAAAAAATTTGAAAATGCAATGTAGTTCTAATGATATGAACGGAAAAAATTTTATTTTTTTCTGTTTTTGGAAAAGGACTTTTACAATACTGTTGCATTAAACTTTAATGTTGCTATTTTTCTAATCTCAAGTAAATGTCCTTTCCGATGGTGGTCAGATTTTAGCTGTCGACAAAAACTTTAAAAAGATATGACCACTAAAGTTATGTGACTCAAAAAAAGTTATACGTGTCCCGGCGTTTCGCGATATATCGATTTGAATTTAGTAAGTATCATATAGGGGAATTTGTCACGTTTGGGGATCTTTTGTTTGATTTAACTAGAGAAAGACTAGACCGATATAACTTTTCCCGGTAATCAGAAATCCCGGCGATCACTGACCCCTACTATTTGTCTCATAGTATAATTAGACTAGCTAAACCTTTTCTTTATAAAAGTCTAAGTTTTCATAACATTTTGGGTTGGATGATCCGTTTGCGAGATATGGTCATATTAGTAGTTTAGCGATTTTTTCTGTAGTCGATTTTTTCATCAAATTGGCCACACTGATAGAGTACGACTTTAGGTTGGTTGTGCAATTGATCACACCGTTACACAGATATTCGTAATTTTTAATATTATAGCCAACAATTTCCAAAATCTGTAAACCTGTAGAAGTGCCAAAATTAAGATAATAATTATTAATATTGTCTAAGTTTTTCAATTTTCAATATTTTCCTAATCTTTCCGAATATATTTTTGTCTTTGCAAATTTTCAATCTCTTTACTTTAAATTGGCTCGGAATCGCTCATTAGCCAAAATCTAGCTCGCGAAAGATGAATTTGGTGGGATGCGGTTCGATCGCGACCCAGAGCAATCCCTGCTCATAGAGATAGTATGTGAGAGGGGAAAAAGGGAAAACCACAGGCGAGGCAATATTAGACTTTGGGTCTAACTTTGGGCGAAATTCGTTTTGTGACCTGTTGAGGCGATTGAGACATGTCCGTCCGTCTGAGTGGTTGGTTGATCAACGCAGTAAATGTTTTGATGACCCCAATGTAATTAAAAATTAATTGCTGGATTTAAGACGATACCAATCCACATGAGGTCCACCAAGTGCAAATGCGTCGCAGATAGTCACTGTTTGATGTGAATTGTGGGTTGTCGTCTTGGAAGCCCAAACAATTCAGCACATGGTACAATAATATCTATATATGAGGGGTATGACTTTTTTGTAACACTATTTTTACATGGCCGTACGTTATGAGAAATTGTTGAAAAATTAAAGAAAATTATTCTTAGTCAATTTGGTGATAAAAACTTTCCCGTGAAAATGATCAAAGTTTTCGTATTTTGGAATTTTACCACTTTTTTACAATGGTTTAGAAAATTGTCAATGCTTTCTTAATTTCCGATATTTTGCTTGGAATTGATTAAAATCTATCAAATTATTAAATGGTGAGAGTTTAAAATATAATCACTATAAGGATTCCAAATCCGAGTTTGTAAAGTAAGTTAATGGTAAAATTTAAATTTCATATTTTCAGATCAGTTACGAACAATTTATCGAACCCCACGAAATAATTATAATTACAGACTCCTTTTAGTTGAAGTATGTATGCGTGTGATTCCAAATTTTTTCGACCCAGTCTGGATATTCCGAATTCCTTACCGTTCATGTTTTTTAGCTGTCTAAAACACCCCATCTGCAGCGTTTTTGTGAAGAGATAGCTGTGTTCATTTTGGAACCACTTCTGAACGCGATATCGGATTGTAACGATTATAATTAAGAAGAAAAACGGCTGGTCCTAGTGGGCCAAGGACATCAACATTTAGAAAATGTAATTTGTCCTTGAATATCCTGAAAAGGTATCTTTTGATTTTCTCAATTTTATTTTTAAAAAATTTCGCATACTTTTCTCTACAAGATGTGAAAATTTTAAAATGAGTCCAGTATGGATTCAGAAAAAAAGCTGCGGATGGGCTGTTTTAGACAGCTATAAACGGCAGCAACTAGTAGAATACAGGTGTCAAATTTCATCAAAATCCAAAGGGATCTAGTTTCAAACGTATGGTTTTGGGTCGATTTTTTCTGGAATTACCCATACGTCAAATAGTGGCTGAGACATTGCCGCTTAAGGTTGTGTGGTGTATAGGCGATGCCACACACACTCTGTTAACATATGATAGCCTCACTTGAAATTAAAAATGAAATTCCACATTATGATATTCCCTCAAATGCCACCAGAAATGTGTTAATGCCATTGGATGGAGTGTATTATGCTGTTGTAGCAACAAAACCAGCAGGCTCAACTGAAATAAACAGTATTTTCGCTATTGCTTTCGTAAAAAATTGTAAAAACATATTATTTTCAGTGTTGGCTTAGATTAGCCTCGGTACAGATGTTTCTAATATTTATTGATTTACACGCGATTTTGGAAAAATTGTCGAATAGTATATTATTGACAAAACAGTGCCACGGAAAAACAAAAATCGATGATTTCCACGACCAAGTGCTTTCTAACCGCTTTATTGGTGCAAAAATTGGTCGGAGGCTACAACTGGAGAACAACTATTTAAAGAATTCTTCGGAGGTTCGAGCGCCGTACAAAGGAAAGTCTTTCAAAATGGTTACAGCGTGAGAAAAACGTAAAATTCTTCAAATGTCCTCGAATTCCAGTATAACTTAAAATAAAATTGGAGCCATTGCAGGAGTGAATGTTAGCAAAGCAACAATCTACAATATTATAAAAACGACTACGTTCCTAAAGCATAGAAAATTTGCAGAAAACCGCCACTTAGGCCCTGCGCACACGGGTCGTAGTCGTTATCGTAGCATCGTCACGTCATTATTTTGCCGTGCAGCTACGATGACGATACTGCTCTGGAACCGCATACGATGAAACTTTCAATCGGCAAAATACAACGCGCCAATATGTCAAGTAATGAAGACGAATTATTATTATTTTTATTTTATATTTATTTAATTTATATTATTTATTATTTATTTATATAATTTATTTTTATGTATTTAATGTCTGTAATTACTTGACCTATTCATCTCTTTAGCTGTTCCACTCCAAGCTTTTTCTGTAGCATTCTTATTGGAATACCCCTGTATATTATTTTTATAAATGCATTCTTTTTCTTCAATCCCAGTTATGAATTTGATAATTTCGTCTGACATTTTAACACATGTGCTTCTTTTAAAAATTGTAAAGATACTGCAAGTGTATAATCGTACACGACGATAAGCGTATGACACTGCTTGACGAGAGTCGGCATGCCGCATGCATGTTGCGTCGATTACGCGTATCATACGACTCGTTTGCGGGTCTCCCTTTAAACACATGTGTGCAACAGCAAATCGTATGGCTCTCGTATTTTGCGTCGCATACGCTATGATAACGATACGACCCGTGTGCGGAGGGCCTTAATCTCGCGCCCAAGCAGCTGAGGTTACAGTTCGCAAAGGATCACATGTCATGGATTGTGTCTCAAGATCAACCACGCAACGACTCCTTTTCCACGACTTTCTTAATTTTTTGTGTTTCAATATTTATGGTCTGGAAGGCCGTCGGTGGTGCAATGGTTAGTGTGCGCGGCTCTTGTACATGAGATCCTGGGTTCGAACCCTCCCTCGCATGGGTTCGAACCCTCACCTCGCATAGTGACGGCGACACTATCGAGTATCTAGCCATGAAAAAGCTTCTCAAATTACCGTTCGGAATCGGTGTAAAACTGTAGGTCCCAATCAGTGAGTGAAAACTGGAAAGCGCACAGCTCAGTGATTGTGAGAAGTTCTCCCCAGTCCCTTCATGGGATGTAATGGGAAACCATTTATTTAGTTATTTAAGGCTGTAATTACTGTTTTCATGACATCAGGAAGGAGGAATAATTTATAAGTAGCCGCCGTAGCAGAGAGCGAGGAGTTATGGTTTGGGGTTTAATGTCCTACTATAACGCTTCCAGTTTGGTTTCTGTCAATGAGCGAATGACTGGAAGCAGTTACAGAGACTTTGATTTGATTTTGTCGAGTTCAAGGACACTTTTGGTCTACTTTAATTTATTTATTAGCATGATAATGCTCACATTTATATAGCTCGCGATGTTAAGAAGCATTGGCTTCAGACCCCTGATTTTGAAAAATTACCGTGGCAGCCATATTCACCGGACCTAAATATTATTGGCCGCCATATTCACCGGACCTAAATTATCTTGCATCATTTATGCCACCCAAAATTTATGACATTATTTTAAACAAAGTGGGGAATACTAAGTATTAAATATTGTAAAACAATGAAAAAATTTAAAAATAAATTAAACTTGCTAACAAGAAATCTGAAAATTTTACGTTAAAATAATTTTAATGAGGTGATGCTAATCTAGGTTATCACATGTTTTCACAATTGGTTACGAAAATTCCAAAATTCTAAATTCCAATGACCCTTCTGGTTCTGTTGTTATTACAAAAAATGACAAATAAAATTTTGGCAGGCATTTGAGGGATTATCATATATGATATTTTCTTTTTGTTTTTAAGTGGGGCTATTCTATGTTCACGGAGTGTATCTTTGCCAAAAAACGGTCTTGTATATTTTAAAACTACACCCTAAAGAAAAGTGATTTAAAATTAAATTTCTATGCGCATCTGCCCAAATGAAAGATAATGATAATCCTATTAATTTTTGTACAAGTGGGCGTGCTGCTGCTCAGTTTTCAGTAAACCCCATTTCCTCCTACACCAATAATAGATACACTTAAGTGCATCCTCAGAGCTCTAAAATTTCCTGAGACATGCTTTTTGAAAAGTTTTAGGCCCAAGAGCGGTGAGGTGAGATGCTTTTATTCCTGTCATAACGATGTAAATCCTGGAAATATCACATGAGAAGAAGTCACCTAAAGTTAAGCAAATGATTGAAATTTATACATAAATCTCATCTGCATATCTCGAATAGTGCCTGAGATATGATATTATTAATTTTGAGTTATGTATATGGGCTGTGGTACACCTCGGAAATGCAAATTCCAGGACTTTTTCCTTTTCCGAGGAAAGCGGGAAAAATAAATAAATTTCGCGGGATCCAGGGAATTTCCGCTTGCAATATATAACTATTTCCGAACTTTTTAACTCAATTTTGTACCACACAATATAAAAATCGTCTAATATTTAAATGTACTTCTATTTTAAATTTGTCATCCTAAATACTGTAAAATTTACACAAGTTTTATACCAACCATGTCCAAATCTACAAGTGATTTACACCAAAACTAGCGCAATTTTGTATAAAGTAGATTGTCACATCATCTGTCCAACGGCATACAGCTCGCTATGTTTATACTTATTTACAACCGAAAATTGTTTAATGAAATGATTGGTGACGATTTCGTACATACGGTTTCAGTTTAAATTATACAAAGTTTGAATATATAATCGGGCGTATCTTTGGCTTTCAGTATCCTATTGGAATGATATACATATCATTGAAAATTCAGAAATATCTAAACCAAATTGATAACACTAGCCATCAGTCGTTTTGTGATTTGTTTCTAGCATACTTTTTCTCATTGATTTTGACCTACTAAACACGAAAATGAGTTTTAAAAATTTTTCTATTGATTGGTTTTCGAGATACAAATTTTTGAACTTTTTTTTTTAAATTTTTGGAGGTACACTTACAATTTTGAGCATATCTTTCGTCTTCTTTGACGTATTTAATCGTACTACTACTCAAATTAAAGCAAATTGAGCCGTCTACAACTCATTCTCAGAAAATTTTCAAATCGGGTGAGTAGTTTTGATGTTGGCGGCTTAAAAAGGTTAAAAACTGCGTTTTTTTAGTAAAAATGTGGCAGAAAAATTCATATAAAAATTCATATAAAATATAAAACGCGATGCTAACAGCGATTTTGGTTTTTTTACGTATAGCTGGAATTTTTCCAAAGAAAATAAGCACTTACTTAACAAAATCTGACAACAAATGGCGGACTTATAATTTTTTTGGTAAAACACCGAAATTCCGCTATTTCACGATATTTTGATTTTCATTATTTGCACAGCTTACCTACCCAACGCAAACGAATAAATACATTTGAACTTAATTTAAAATAAACAAATTAGTCTTAGTATATTATTTTTTAATTTATTTAGAGCACTACATACTCAATGTATGGCACAATTAGAAATGGATGTGCCAGGTTAGCTAAACTAACGAAATTAACCAAATCAACGCCCATAAAAAATGAGTAGAAACAAAGATATAACTGTATATTTTATGCCGTGGAAAAACAGCTGACTTCTTCTTTGTTTTTTGTATTCGCTGCAATTGGTCTCACGTATTAGGGTCCAAATGTAGTCACCCATCATAGCCGTGTCATAGATGCCCTGATAGCGTCGTTCCATAGCCTTCAATTCCTGATGAAAGCGCTCGCCGTGTTCGTCGCTCACGTCTCATAAATTCTCAGGGAAAAAATCCAAATGAGAATGCAGAAAGTGTATTTTAAGTGACATGTGCACTCCTACCCAAAAATGAAAAAAAAACGAGAATTAAAACGCTATTTAAATTAACATTTGTTTCAAAAAAAACCTACCCATTGCTTCATAGTTCTTTACCAGATCCTCAACTATGTCCTTATAATTATGGCTTTTGTTGTTTCCTAAAAAGTTTTCCACAACAAGCCTGAAGGAATTCCATGCTGCGGCTTCGATGGGTGATAACAGCTTCGGGAATGTTTCATCTTTCAACATTTTTTTTATATCGGGTCCTGCGAAGACTCCTTCTTTAATTTTTGCCAGCGAAAGGTAATGGAAAATTGACCGTAAATAGGCAAAAGCTTCACCTTCTTTGTCCAATTTTTTGGCAAAATTTTTTATCAAACCCAATTTTATGTGCAGCGGCGGAAGTATTATATTTTCACGGTTCTCTATTAGTGGTTTGCGCTGAACATTCGCTTCTCCAACTAGAGGTTTCGTTCGTTCCGGCCATTTTTTTTGAATATAATGCTGATCATCAGCGCGGCTATTCCAAAGGCACAGAAAACAGCAATGTCGCGTATAGCCTCCTTGGAGTCCACACAGAATGGCCACAACTTTGAGGTCGGCGCATATTTTCCAATTATATTTGCTATACTCTATGCATTTCAGCAAAATGTTCATAGTTTCATAGTTCTCCTTTGAATGAACCGCATGAGCAATAGGAAGAGATGGCTTTTCATTCCCATTATGTAAGAGAACTGCCTTCAAGCTCTCTTTGTTGCTGTCAATAAACAACCTCCATTCATTGGGGTTGTGAATTTGGTGAAGCTCTTGGAACAAGCCGGAAATGTCGCTGCAAAAACATATTTGGTCTTTCTTTGTATAAAATTTTGCATACTCCTGGTGACGCTTCCTGTACGCTGTTACTTTCACTTCTGAATCCGCAAATCCACACTGTACCATCCGAGACGCAAAAAGTTCGGATTTCTCCTTAGTGAGACCAAAAACGATAAATGAACACCTATAAATACTATACCTGGCTATATACCTGATTCAGCAAGTGTGCGTTTCAAATTGTGGAAAAGTTTCCAAATAATGACCACTCACAAATGTGGGGGGAATTTTTGTAAAAAAATCCGATACAGGTAGCCATCGGGAAAACACACATCAATAAAAAAGTGTAATTCCCTTTAATTGACTGTGAAAGGAGTAGCAGTCATAAAGGAACACGAAGAGCGTCCACGCACATTCAGAAGCGTATATTACTCTGCAACCACAATCATAAAAATTAAATAACTATTTGTGTATTACTTATTTTTTTTAATTCTGAGAATCATAAAAATTACGTAAACGTTTTTTCCAAACAATTTTGTACATGTAAAGTGGGTTTGCCAAAATTCGTATCGTAAAATGCACCTGTGTTTCTATGTTCTGCATTTTCATTATACCATTTTCTTAAAAACATCGACGAAACGTCCCTACGGTATTGTAAATAGGTTTTTTACAATTACGAAATATTTGTGTTATTAATATTAATTTAAAAATTATATCAAAACTGCTAAGTGCTGTGACATTTGAAAAAAATTTCCAAAAAAAAAAATTGCTGATTTCACTAAATTTTTGAAATTTCACGTCCCTTGCCAGAACAGAAGACATTAACCCAGGGTGGTGAAATTTTGAACAGAAGTAACTTATGTATAGGAGCAACTGTTCCGTTCTATTCCAAAAGAATTATAAAAAACTTGCTTTTTCGATCCCTCCTAGTAGGTTAGCTGTGCAAATAATGAAAATCAAAATATCGTGAAATAGCGGAATTTCGGTGTTTTACCAAAAAAATTATAAGTCCGCCATTTGTTGTCAGATTTTGTTAAGTAAGTGCTTATTTTCTTTGGAAAAATGCCAGCTATACGTAAAAAACCCAAAATCGCTGTTAGCATCGCGTTTTATATTTTATATGAATTTTTATATGAATTTTTCTGCCACATTTTTACTAAAAAAACGCAGTTTTTTAACCTTTTTAAGCCGCCAACATCAAAACTACTCACCCGATTTGAAAATTTTCTGAGAATGAGTTGTAGACGGCTCAATTTGCTTTAATTTGAGTAGTAGTAGGATCAAATACGTCAAAGAAGACGAAAGATATGCTCAAAATTGTAAGTGTACCTCCAAAAATTTAAAAAAAAAAGTTCAAAAATTTGTATCTCGAAAACCAATCAACAGAAAAATTTTTAAAACTCATTTTCGTGTTTAGTAGGTCAAAGTCAATGAGAAAAAGTATGCTAGAAACAATTAACAGAGAAAATTTTGTTATTTGTGACCTAGTGTAATCTATTGAAGATATATGGAAATGTTCATGTTAAAATTTACAATGTTTTGGTAAGTATTTAAAAAGATCAGATAATAAGCAAATACTCTTACAAGATATAAAGTGAGTTATTTGCCCTTCAACGACACGAGATTTTAATGCTCAAAATTAAAAAATTTATATACATTTTGTATAAGCGCATGAGCCTTTTACAGAATATTAAAACAATTATAATACTCACAAAAGTAACTAAAGAGTGAAAGTTTGTTGCAAAATAATAATTTTTCATGCGTAGAATGTTGTGTTGAAAAGAGGTTCGAAAAGATTTTAAAATTGTTAGAAACTATTTCCGCATTTGGTAAAATATGACTTTACAATTTTTTGGAAAATTTTGATATGAATCTAAGAATATTGCTTACATATATGTGAAGCAACATCACCGCAACGGAATGTGTAAGTAGCGACAACAATCACTCTGCACACAATCGATAAATGTCTTCGGTTAGTGAGTTGTGTAAATACACACCGCAGTGGCTTAACGGGCTAGACGCTGCTGAAGATGATGCTTCACAAACATCGAAACGATCGTCCAGCGGATGTGAGTTCGAATCTCATGTTAAGTACATTTTTTTCACTAACCGGAGAAAACATGATCTCTTACAGCCTTAAAGGAAATTACAACTTTAAACATAACGAGGATCTAAAACAACTACATTGGAAACAATTTCAGTTACTGTAAGAGAAGTTCATACTACAAGCACTAAAGGTTAGTAACAGTTGTCTAATGTGAAAAATGGTTGTGGTTTGTTGGGATAATAGACAATTTAGTTAAGCAGACTCAATCGCATGACTAGTTTCGAACTCTGTCACAAGTTAATCATCAAATGTCTAACTACTATGGCTGATACCATCGGTAGATCACCAATCGTATCTATGCAGATTTAAATATGCAATTAACGTATGCGAATTAGTATCGATGGAAGATTCGTAACCACAAACACACACTGAAAAGTCGGTAATTCCAACACAATAACAGAAAGCTTTTTTCCTCCAATGTTCTTCTTCTCCTCTTGTATTCTTCCATCGTTGCAGTTTCATTAACCGGAAAACTTCCGTCATTGCGACGAATATGTTTCATTACTGTGATGAATTAATGAATCCATGGTTGCGATTAATATGTTTGGTTGATGTAAAGTTTATTATCCATATGAATGATGTGCAAACACCCTTCATTTGCCCATTTTATGATATTTACTACTTCGCTATTTCGTAAAAAAAATTATATTTATTATTTTTATTTTGATGAATGACACGAAATATAGTTTTCGACAAATTGGCGTATATGTGTTTGTGCATTGATTCAAAAAAGTAGTAAAGATTGTTGTAATAACACAGTTGTCCTTATTTGATATAAATCAGTTTCGTCGCGTTAATAACTGATACGTTGCAATAACACATTGGTTTTGTTAACTTTAAATGCTTTACTACATACAAATATATTATTGTAAAACGCTTAAGATGCCCAAATATCAAGAGTTTAAACCTCAACAACTTAACAATTATAATTATTGTATTTACAATTGATGTATTCATTGTAGCAATAACTGAGTTGCTGAATCAACGCAATGATGAACAACCAAACTGTCCTCTAGTGCACCAATGATACTTATAATCGTCGGGAGTATGAAGCTTGTCATTATAGCAATGCGAAGCAACTAACGAAAATGGGCAATCCCTACGAATAATCGTCGTTATTTCAGTGAACTGATACTAATATTTTACGGAACTACAATAATGTAAAACATTTTTGCACTAGGAGCCTGCTAGTTAACAATCTTTTTCCCAAAGTTTTCCATTGTATTCTTTTGGAAATTTACCGGTATCCTCGGATAAAATTCCCGGGAAAGTGGGAATTGAAAATGGGTGAGATTTCCTATAAATCCAGTGCGGCAATTCCCGGGATTCATTCTCTAGTCACGCCCTACCCTCATACCTAGAGTATTATTATTGTATCAATTTTGTGTTATATATTCGGTGCCACATCCAATCAATTGTTTGTACCGAACAGACAGATCACAAACGGAAGTAATAATAACATTTTAATATAAAAATAAGTTCATATGCATTTTTATTTGAAAAATTGTGATTTTCTTGTTATCTAAAATCGAAGTTCTATTTTCTTTTCATTTCGTGCCAGTTTTTATTGTTTAATGTTAATATATGAGGAGGCCGAGGCCTCCTCCTCTGAAGAAGAAGTGGGAAGTGTTGTTGATGGGCCTTTGTCCAAGGGGACAAGATTAACATCTATTTTCTGTCGTTGGATGAAGTGGCGGCTAAAAAACGTGAAAAAACAAAAAAGTTTCAGCCTGCTAGCCGGGGTACGGCTGAAATCGCTTCAGTGGCAGCTGCAGCTGCTAAGGCAAATAAGAGAAAGGAATCGGCAGGGCAAGTCGTCACACCTGCCAGTCGTGATGCAACGACAATTTTATCGGCGGCTGCTGTCTCGGCTGCGGCCACAAAGAAAATGCGGAAGGCGGTTCAGGTGCTGACGACCTACAATATTAACGTGAAGTTAATTCGGCGTAGGATTGACAATTATCTAGGACATACAAATTTCTTAATCAATTCCCTAAGCAAGACGGTCACCAATATATCGGTATGTACAATTTCGGACCTTGAGAAGTAGAGGGCCCTTTTTGGCCAAGATAAAATTGACTTTTTCACGCATACCCCCAGGGGTACTAAACCTTATGTGGTAGTTATCGGCCATTTGTCGGATACGTTTGAAGTCGAGGATGTTCGTGACTACATAGATAGTCTCGGTCTTAAGATTAACATTTTGGGACTGACTTTGAGCGCCCCCTCGATGGCAGTTAAAGTTATCGAGGGACTCCGATCTGGTCAGCCTCCACGACATTAAGTTTATACTTAATTGTCGTATCCGCTTCCAGCGGTTCAACAAGAGTGGACCCACGCAATGTTTCAGGTGCCAGCGATTTGGACATGTGTACATTAACTGTTGCATGAGTCGATAAGGTCACCGGCTCGGTAACTATGCAGGTTGGTCACGCAGTCAAGTGTGCCAACTGCAATACTGCAGGCCACACTTCTGGCTCCATGGACTGTCCCAGGAGACTGGAGACTTCCAGAATCCAGACTAATGTTCTTCGGGCACCTGATACTTCCTACGCCACTGTGGCAGGGGGCCCTCCCAATTTGCGGGGGAATCCGGCCCGTATTTCTCTTAAATCTGCATCTGCCTTAGGCGGTGCGGTAATGGCTTACTGCCGTGAGCTCTTTGGGACTGATTTCTTTGAAGTCTTAAAGAAGTCTCGGAGTTTCTTCTCCGAATACACTCAGGTGCGTGGTGCGGGTGACAAGAAGGCGGCTCTTTTGGGCCTTATGATCCACTTGAACTCACCATGAACAGTGAATTGAAAATCAATGTGAACTCGGTCGTCTCCAGGCATCTGCAACATTTTTAAAAACTCTTTTACGAGGAGCATAAGCTGGATGTGCTCATAATGGCGGAGCACATGGCACAGAGTTCATATTGATGAATACGTTCTTCATAGGACGGATAGGTGTGGTAGTCAGGGTCACGGAACGGCTATTTTGGTGCGGGAGACGATACATTGTGTCAAGTTTGCACGGGTAACATTGAAAATACAGCGGTGAGGATCAGTCGTTCTGATGGTTTCACCATCTCAGTTGTTTGCCTGCATCTAAAGCCCTCCATAGTGCTCTCTGAGTTGGACTTGGTCTCAGTTGGTGAGCTAACAAGGCAAGGGGATGTTATACTGGGAGGGGGTGACTTAAATGCCAAGAATCCTGACTGCGAGCGGTCGTTGCCCTGATTTGGACATTGTGCCAACAGGAGAGCCGTCCAGAGTTTCCGGTACGTCGGCTTCGTTTATTGAATTGATAATGGTTTCACCCAGGCTTCGTGTTGTCGGTAGTCTGATGGTCTTGGATTACGAGTCGGACCATAGGGCCATTGTTGCCCAAATTGATGCTGATGATATTCGTGAATGTGATCGCCCATCTTTTTTCGATTTTCGGCGTATGAAAATCAGGCGCTTTAATGCGCTTTCACATCAATTCCTTCCTCCTTCTTCCCACCCGTTGATCGAAATGTCACCGTGGAGGAGATTGGTCAGTGTATCCAGTCTATGACTGAGTCGTTCCAAACCAAAGTGCTTTGGATGCTTCTATTCCGAAACTGCCGGTGGGAGGTAGTAGATTCCTGGATCTGCCGCCTGACATCAAAGATCTTATTGTGCACAGGAAGAGGCCCCGAAGGACTTTAGAGCGATCTGGCGATTTTACTCATCGTCCCACCCTTAGGGCGGAGATTCGGGTAATTAGTACTCTGATAAGCACTGCTATTTCTCGGTATGAGGAGCAAGTGTATGCGGACAGGTTGTCTCAGATACGGGTGAATGATGCCACTGTTAGGAAGGCAAGAGCAGCTGGTGGAGTGCGTCGTCGGGTTCCGATTCCTGGTCTCGTAGATTATGACGCAGCCGCTGTTGTTACTGACGAGGAAAAAGCAGAGTTGTTGGCTTAGGCTTTTGCCAAGGTCCATGCCTCCAATGATCATCTACGATCAGGTAGTTTTGTGGAGAGTGTTACTGCAGAAGCAGCCTCTTTGGTGGACCACACGCCTCGCGTCAACTTTGGAGTTGATGTTTTCGCTGATGGCACAGTTCGTGCCATCAAGGCTGTGGATGTGGGAAGCGCTCTCAGGCGGAGTCCTTCTAAAAAGTCGCCAGGAATTGACGGAATCCCTGACGTTGTTTTGAAGAAGGTGGATTTCCCCGTATGGTCCTTTATTGCTGTGCTGCTTAATCACTGTGTGAATTTATGATATTTTCCTACCGTGTGAAAAAGGCGGTTGTAGTGCCAATCCCTAAACCAGGTATCAACCAGAGGAGTTCCGGGGGCTATAGCCCCATCTCACTGCTCTCCCTGTTCGGGAAGCTCCTTGAGTATTTTATGCTCGGGAGTCTACGTGAGTTTATTGAGTAGCGAAAACTCTTGGTTGATGGCCAGTTTGGTTTTAGGTGGAGGCAACTCCTCATCGCATGCGTTGATGGTGCTTGTTGATTATGTAACGAGTGGTCTAAATAGAAGGTGCGCGACGATCGCAGCCAGCCTTGATTTTGCCTAGGCTTTCGATACTGCTTGGCAGCCTGGGATCCTTGGCAAAATGAAGGCGTATGGTTTTGTGTTAAGATTGGCGAATGCCTCTCTGGTGAGAAGGTTGTTTCAGCGGGAGTACCGCAGGGATCATTGCTAGGTCCAGTGTTGAACAACTTGTTGCTCAGTGATATCCCTCAGCCGCCGGGGGGAGATTTGTTGTTGATATAAGCGGATGATGTACTTGTGGCGTCTTCAGGTGTCAGGGCTAGCACAGCAAATCGGAGGATTAGGTCATACCTCCAGGTTCTTAGTGAGTTTTTCACCAAATGGGCGATTCGGCTAAATGTGGACAAATCCCAACTGATCATTTTCAAGGGAAGGCGGAGAAACCTGTATCCGAATGCTAGGGGATTCGTCCCTAAGCTGGGGTGATCCTCCAGGTAAGTTTCACGTTTGTTGCCCATGTGGATCGTGCTTTGTGCAGGTCGAAGCAGGTCTAGTCTGCCTATATAGGCTTTTGATTGGAAGGAGGGGCCTTAGTGCCCACGTTCGCCTGTTGATTTATAGGCAAGTGGTAAGGCCTGTTTTGAATTATGCTTTCCCGGCATGGTTTGCCATTTCTTCCAGTCAGATGGAGAGGTTAAGGAAGTGGGAGCGGAAGATCCTCAGTTCTTGTTTGGGTTTGAGGAGAAGAGTTATGGCAGATGGCTCGATCAGTCACCCCTCCTGTCAGAAGATCTATGATGGTGTAGACTTCTCTAGGATAGATATTTTTCTAGTGGAGGCCGCGTTGGACAACCAATTGGTGAAGGCCTGTTTCGAAAAGGGCTGATGCGGAGCGTTTTTTCTCGCGGGCTTATTTCAAGCCCGTAGACCTCCTCGCCTTGCGCGACTGCGGTGGCCGTCTGGTGTTTTACCACCGGCGGTTTGGCACGCTTGTATGTGTGAAACCGAAAGCCTTTTGTGTGAGAAAATTGCAAGTCAAATTGTTCGGTGGTCCGAAGTTGTACCTAGTTTTAAATAAAATTTTTTTTTCGTATTTAGCATTAATGTAGTTTTAAGTTAGTTTTAAGTTTTTTATATAAAAGGAAAAATGGATTCCTTTTTTCCTTTTTGGGAAATTTTTTAAGTATGAAACGTAATAGTATATGTGTCTGATAAGTACCCTAGTGGTGCGTTGATTTGTTCAGGTTTAAGTTTTTTGTTTTGGTTTACATTGTTTGTAACGTTTACGAAAATAATTACCAATAAAACCAAACCAGCACCAGCAAATTACAATCGATAGACAAGTTTTCATTTAATTCACAACTTAGTGATGGCATCTCATTTTGATAAAAATTGTAGTGATTCCGATTTTACTTCATTATCAGCTGAACATTGTGATGATGTTGAAATGTCAGAGTGGTACCAACAGTGAGAGCGAATGCAGTTCTACAGTTCAAGGGTTTTCTCAGGGTGAGCTGAATGACTTAATTCGAGATTGAAAATTATCGAAGAAATCAGTTGAATCACGTTGCCTTCACCCTGGCGTATCGATAATATCTTACCGAAATAGAGAGCGCAACATTCATTAATTCTTTACTGAGCGATTATCGTCTGCTAAGTTGTAAAGAAACGGCTATTTAGATTTAAGTCATTTTATTCAAAAATATGAAAAAGGGTTGAAATCGGTAAAAGGTGTAAAAAAAATTTGTTTAAACTTAGCGAAATTGATTCGCGTCTCTAAGTTCTCGCTAAGTCTTCATACAAAACAAGCGATTATATAAGCAAGCGGTGTAACCAAAACATGCTTAATTTTGTATATTATAATGATATTTCTGGGCTTTTAAATTTAATGGGCGTTCAAGTATACCAGCCAACAGACTGGAGACTATTTATAGACAGTTTGAAAAAAATTTCAAGTGTGTGGTACTATATAGATAATGGAATTATAAAGCTGTAGATTTAAAGCTTCAAATTTTTTATTGCGTCCGCAAAGTGGATGCACAGTAGTTGAACAAATGAATACTGGAACAGGAACAACTGGTTATCAAGAATAAACATGACTGTAAGAAAAGATAACATCGTGCATGAACCTTTTATAAGTCGAGAAAAAATCATCCATCCTCCATCCATCCACCCAACTGTTTGTAAAAGCTTTAGAGAGGAATGGAGATTGCAATAAATATATTTGTCAATCGTTTCCTGGTCTTTTATTACGAGCCACAAATCCTTTCTCTTATAAACGACGACGATTTCACATATCACATGCCTCAGTAATTTGTGGAATAAAATTTTTTGAATAAAAATAATTTGTGGAATAAAAAATTATGCCAAAAATGTAAACAAAGTGCTCCAGAATTTTAAAAAACTAGAAGCAACATGAGGTGCATTATTTGCAAAATTTCTGATTTTCGATTGGCCGCCTCGGTCGTGCGATTTGACGCCGTTAGATTATTTCCTGTGGGGCTATGTCAAGTCTGTGGTCTATGCCAACAAGCCAGCGACGATTGATGAACTTCGTACGAATATCGAACGTGAAATTGCAGCATCGGTCCAGAATTTTAAAAAACTAGGAGCAACATGAGGTGCATTATTTGCAAGATTTCTGATTTTCGATTGGCCGCCCCGGTCGTGCGATTTGACGCCGTTAGATTATTTCCTGTGGGGCTGCGTCAAGTCTATGGTCTATGCCAACAAGCCAGCGACGATTGATGAACTTCGTACGAATATCGAACGTGAAATTGCAGCAGTATCGGCCGATTTATGCTTGAAAACCGTCGAAAATTGGGTTCAGCGTCTGGACTTCTGCAAGCGTGCCCGTGGTGGCCATGCAAAAGAAATCGAGTTCCATACATAATGGCATCGAACGTACTTTCACAGGAATAAAGAATTTCAATGGTATCTAAACCCGGTTTTGTTTTATTTAAAAAAATTTGTAGCGCTCTTATTGAAAACCCCTTTACAAAGAGTTTTATAAAATTCAGCGTATTCTTGGGGCATGAAAGGTGTCATTGCTAGTATATCCTTCTTGTTTTCGATATTTATTTCTAATGCTTCATCACGAAGAACCTGCAACTCGATTTTAACGGATTCGCGAGAACGCATCATTTGTTTGTCCCTATAATGTGTGATGAAATACCTAAATACTTGTTGAGAAGAGAGCTGATGATATGCCTTGGTGGGCATTGGAATAGCTACATATATTCCCAACCATTCACCATAATAATCAATTTCACACATTTTTTAGTAATATTTCTATTAAAATATACTTTTTCATATAAATAGTACTTTTTAATAGATATTGATCTTGAACCGAACAATTATTAAAAACATAACAACTGAAAGAGCGAATAATATAAACTTAAACGGATATAATTTTTTTTTCGGAAAATTTTTCTGAATATTTCCGAAACTATTGAGCTAATTTAAAAATAGTGCACAGGTAACTTGGAGGTAATTAAATTGTGGATTTTTGGATTTTGGTGGTGGAACCTCACTCAGTTTTTAAATGGCGGTTTATCGCAAGAACCGAAAAGTTGATAATTTTGAGAAACGAAAATATTTTGAAGTTTATAAGCGAGATAAAAATGCAATATTGTCCATATAGAATCAGCAGCTTTGCAAGTAAAGGATGTTCCATGGCGATGACATTTCTGAGTTTGTATTTGACAGTTGTGCAGAGCAGTCCACAACATTTCATTATTCAACAACTACATTTTATCCAAATAATCGTTCAAATTTTGCGTGATTTTTTTTGGTTAAAATAATGTGCAGAGCAAGTCAACCATTCAGCGTATTGTCAAGAATTTTGAAATTTGTAAACACTGGCAGATAAAGTGAAGTCTGCCCGAACTCGTTGCGCCCGTACAGCACAAAACAATTAAGATGCTAAAGAACAACATTATTCAAGAAACTGGAGCAATGACACCAGTAATATGCCAAAATGTTATGATAAATATGGTTGAAAGATCACACGTTTGCGCAGCGGCCAGAGGTGCCCCTTTGACCGATATTAGATTTCATATATAAGTTTTATAATGCAAACTTTCATGCTATAAATTATTATTAATAAACATTGTATAAGTACAGATAAAGATTTATTTAAAAAAAAAACAGCGGCCTGGAACATAAAAACATTCTGTATTATTTTTCTAACACGGCTAATATTTTGTTTAGAATATATACAAAAATAAGGGTGGTACTTGTTAAACTATTTGAGAATTCTGATTTTAAAAATCACATCAGTTAGGCTTTGGATGAACTTGTAACGGAATTCGAAACTACTCATGCCAGTGAGTGTGCTTTCCTGAATGCACCAATAAAACCAACCACTTTTCACTCAAAACAACTCTATAAGCTTAAAGTTTAGATTTACACGTAAACGAACAAAATCGGTGGTAAAATAAATTAAGAGCCTAATCGTGTAAGTCACTTCCACATTCACCCCATTTTTCGACATTATGCCTTGACTGAATTAAGAACCCGAAGTATGATATTTGTTCAAATATGTATTCATTGTGTTAATTTTTACATAATAATTTACTAAAATCTTACAGAAAGTACTTAAATAAATAAATAAGTGGTTTCCCGTTATATGCCATGAAAGGATTAGGGAGAGCTTCTCAAAAACCAGTGAGCTGTACACTCACTGATTGGGACCTACAATTTTACACAGTTTCTGAACGGTATTTGAAGAAACTTTTTCATGGCTAAGTACTTGATAGTGTCGACGTCAGTAAGAGAGGTGGCCGCCGTCGAAAGAAATTTAAGGTGGTCAGAGCAGGGATCGAACCCGCGTTCTCAAGCACAAGAGGCGCGCACACTAGCATTGCACCACCGATGGCCACATTATTATTTTGTGACGTCACAAGTGCCAAGTGAAGTGAGTGTGATTTGTGCGATTAACCCGTAATTTTTTGTTTGTATGTCTGCCTACTATTGACATTTAGCACAGATATCAATTTGGAAGATTCGTTGGGAAAGGTAGAAGTTAATAGTCAGAACTCCATTAAATGATCTATTCGCAAAATCAAATTTCAAGACATCGAGGCAATTTGGTTCAACATATAATTCGTCAGAAAATTCAAAATGCTCCACTCTAATTTTTACAGACGAGTATATGCAGATTTTTCAGCCCTGAAAAAATTAATAATTGAAATGCTTATTTGCAAAGAAGATTAATTTGTTTGCGTTCATTCGTTCATTACATTCTTCATTCATTCAAATAGCTTTAACATATATATTCAATATAGTTTTATGAGTTTTATCAATAGGATTTTCAACAATTAATAATATTTGATTTTTATTTAATTAACTTTAATTTAAATCAATAATTGGGTTAAAGGCAAAATGGGTAAAAACCATTATTTGAGGTCAAGAACAACGGTCAAATATTAGTTGAAATTGTGGTTGTTTATAATTAGATTAGTTGAAAAATAATCAATTATAAATCAAACAATTTCAATTTGATAATTTGTTTACTTCTATCTAATTATTGTAATTCTCTGCATTGCGTTATTATTGAATAATCTGAAGATCACGATATGGACTTTGCTCTATTCGATTAAGGTCTCTATAACAGCCACCATCTAATATGCACAACTGCAACCAACAACAGCAGCAACAACAACATCAACAACAACAGCAATGCAACAACAATGGTACTAAAATAGTTACAATTTAATATTTCGATATAATCTACGTCAAAATATTTCAATGTTCTAAAATCAACAACTTGATTCAAATGCATACAAATTATTTCTACAGAATCACTATTAACCTAAAACATTCAATAAGACTACCTGAAATATTAAATTAAAAATATTAAACAAATTTGATAGGGCTCTATCGCTAAACGCTACAAAATTGTATATGTTGACCTGGACGCGATTCTTCTCATATGAGAACGAGTTTATTTCAATTTTGTTAAAAATACATACATGCTGAAAAAACGGTATCTGTAACATATTGTCCCAAATATTTTCTGCAGGAACAAAGTATATATTTGGAACACATTCCAACATATATGTTTCATATGTTTGAAACCCCAAAGGCACTTGTATTTAAATGCAAACAGTAGAAAGTTTACTGTCAAACATGTAGGATTTTACGTGGAAACATATGCGTGCTTCATTCCAAACATCCAAATAGTTACGTGGAAGCACTCACGTGTTTCCTCCAAAACCTCCATATGCTTATAAGTACATGGAAACATGTACGCATCTCCTCCCAAATATAATAAAATCAAATTATTTTTGGATTTCAATATACAGGGTGATTCAGGAAGTTCCGGACAAATTTCTCCAGCGTATTCCTTGGCTCATTTCATGAAGAAAAGTCCACTAGGACCATGTCCGAAAATGCAAGGGTGCGAATTGGCACCGGGTTCAAAATTTTCGGATTGGCGGTCGGAGGGTAGTAGGGTAAAGTTGTTAACTTCTGAGCCAGTGGTCGGATTGGGTTTATTGGAAAGGTCTTTAAGAGGCCTTTCAGAATCAATAAAAGAAAACGTAGAAAAAAGTCAAATCGCCAAGATACAGAGCTTTCGGAAAAAAATGGGAAAAAAATTCAAATAACCTCAATTTGCTCAGCCAGATGGCAGGTAACTTATGTTTTGATAGCCATACCTTTTACCTTTCCAAAATGACCTAGAGGTCTTACCGTTCCAAAGTTATGACCATTTTACTGAAATGCAAAAATGTTTGTTTTTGTTTTTGGAAGCGGAATAACAGCACACATTTATTTGTTTTAGTAAATTAACACGTTAAAGATTTTATTTTATTGAAATTTATTATAATAGTCTGTTTCCTTATCTCAAACGTAAAGCTAAGCGAAAGAAAATCAGTCATTCACAATCGACTTAAAATGGGCGTTCTCTAAGTCGAAATTTTCGTTTGCCTGACTCCATGTTTGTTCGTAAGTGACAGCACATTCGAAATAGAGAAACCAAAATTTGTACTGAATAGTTTTATGTTTTCATTCGATGTGAAACGACAAGATTGTGAAACCCAAATCAACTTCCTTTCGTCTAGAAAACGAACGAAAGCTATCGTTTGAGAAGGAGAAACAGGCTGTAAATTATTTTATCAATATTAATTTACATTTATAACAAATTAATATAAATAAATTTAAAAGAGTTACTTATACAACGTCCCTGTTGTCATTTACTTGAATTGAATGCAGTATTTGTTTTGTTTTTCATGAAATGCGAATCTGCTGTTCTTATGCTTCTCATTTCTTTCTGGTCTGTCACGTTTTTACTTTCAAAATGGTTTAACTTCGCCAAACGCTTCACGTTTATCACTTTGGTAGCAGATACATATGTATCAAAGCCATACACAGGACCACAAACCATTTAACCCATTATTATTTTTTACTGATCAGAAATATTTTCTAATAGACGCCGACCAAGCGCATTTGATATCCTCTATCAGATGAACCATTGACGACTGAATGCATGAAACTAAAACCCAATACATCAGCAAACATGAGAAACACTCACTGCATCTTCAATTATCAAACATTCAAGAATATTTATGAATCACTGACTGAAAGAATGATGTAAAAATACAGTTATGCGCCTACTATTTTGAATGTGTATAATCTCTCCTTGTACCTCTCCTATTCTCTTGCTCTCAATAAAGTAAATAGTGCAACAAACATAGCGGCATTTGTATCCCAAACACAGCTATACTTGAGTCACAGACACATATAAAACAACATCTTATTGTAATTGGCTTCAAAATTAAAATTTTCGCAATTGGGGGATGCGACCACCATAACAACAAAGAGGATTTCGTCCATTAATCATTGTGTCTCCAACATGTAATATTGAATAGCAAACACTATGTATTTGGACACAAGTATAATATACTTGCGACAAGTGTCAAAAACACGTTATGTTTGCATTCAAACAACAAACAAAAAAAAGACAGATTTTTTACCGTGTATGTTTAATGCATAAATTGTTACCTTTAGTGTTGTATCTTTACGATAGGAAACTGTATTGAAAACGTTTTATTGTGAATATCGACAAATTCCCGCCGATCAACACATTCCGATTTCCAAGTCGTAGTTATCCATTGCAAATAGTTAACAAATGATTTTGAATTTGTCTGTTTGTTTCTTGTGTGATAAAATTGAATATGTAATTGCAAATTTTGGTTTCAATTAAAACACTGTGAAAGTGGTAACACGCACACACACACACTGGTGTATGTGTTTACAGATTTATCATTTATTGTATGCATAATCATGCGGAAATAGTAAACATCGTTATGTTTAAATTTTGGCTTGTCACAATTTGACATGTTAATTTCCAGATAACATATTCATGAATATGTTGCGGCACAAAACACAGATTTATATTTGTGGTCACACAGCGGAGGGCTCCCAGTAACTACGTCGAACAGATTTTCTGCAATTTGGCTAATTCTTTCTCGTGAATTTTGTTAAAATTATTCATGTTTGGGAAAATTGTTTAACATAATATTTTCGTTCGACCGCATTGAGGATTATCTTCCCATGTGACACTATTAGTGTCTCTCATATTGTTATGTTCGCCGAGGCTTTAAACACATGTGTAAATTCATTATGGATAAGCACATAAATTCTAGGGGGTACCGAAAGGAATTTGTTTAAAAAAACATTGTAATTTGGGATTTAAAAATGAAAAATGCAAATCGTGAAATTTGTCAGTATCAATGGAAATGTGTTATATCTGACTGAATATGTTTCATTTTGGATAAAAGATAACATTCATATCTGAACAATTGTTACAAAGAGCACATTCTAGTGTTATTATCGGACAACCTCCAAGAAGGAATTTAAAAACCGTCGTCAAACTTTCAAGATTGTTGAGGGAAATTCTGATATCGATCAGAATACACTCACTGCTAGACAGACAGATCAACTACAGTTGGGTCGTAATGTAAGCTATTACAGCGGATTTCATATCGGCGCACACTGAGAACATGTTCGCTCACTCAATGAACTCATTGAACAGTCTAAGAACGACGACGACGTAATTGCGGCTATCGACAAAGGCGAGTAAGACGGAACAATTCTTAAAGGTTTGATGGAACTATAGACTAGAGATCGAAATTTCAACGGCCGGTAGGGACTATATGTAGCCTCGTATATATATACATCTGACGTTCCCGTAACCTTCAATGCGAATCTTTTGAATCCCCTGCCTCCGAAAATATTTTTTCAGTACACCCTATTCTTCATGTCCTGCTCAAAGAGTGCTTCAACGGTTTTTCAGAAATTTAAATTTTCAGGAAGTTACAATAGTTATAACGTTTATAACTCTCCTCACTTGAAGTGGCACCTCGAGTTTTAATTGTAGTAAACGTGATTTGCCGAGTGGCCGTCGGTGGTGCAATGGCTAGTGTGCGCGGCTCTTGTACATGAGAACGTGGGTTCGAGCCCTGCTCAGACCACCTAACATTTCTTTCCACGACGGTTACCTCGCTTAGTGATGCCGACACTATCGAGTACTTAGCCATGAAAATGCTTCTCAAAATACCGTTCGAAATCGGTGTAAAACTGTAGGTCCCAATTAGTGAGTGTAAACTGGAAAGTGCACATCTCACTGATTGTGAGAAGCTCTCCCTAATCATCCCTACATGGGATGTAACGCGAAACCATTTTTTTTTAAACGTGATTTGCGAGTTGTAGAAAATTGCAACCATTACAATAATTGTGACTACTACTACTACACTGATAACATCCATTAGTTGCGTAGTTAAAGAAATACAGAACTATTGTATACAACAAACTCAACAACTGTGATAATTATTTGTTACTATTGTTTTAGTTGTAAGCATTGCACTGTTAGTTGAATTGTTTGTAACAATCAATTTCATATAAACATAATTGCCAACATATTGTTTGTAACGAATAAGTAAAAGCTTTTGCTTGCTCTTAATGACTTTACTAAAATTATCTAAATAACAGGCGGTTAGTGCTGCGCCTGAAAGTATGCATTGTAACAACGTACCAGCTCGCTAAACCAGAAACATGAATCCACCTCAGTAAAGATAACTCTCCGCCATTCGAGATTGTTCTACAAAGATAAGCAAAAACAACAATGTCTAGAAGGTTCTTGAATTCGCTAGATATACCTTCATTTGAGTATGGTGAGTTAGTATAAATAGCGGAGGTCTTTGGAATGGAGATTTCAGTTTGTGATTAAACCCCGTAAAGTGAGCAACGCGAATTGATAGCAAAATATAAGACGTACTAAAGTGGTGTAAATAAAGTAAACTGTTGTACTATATAAGTAAGTAAAATAAAAGGAAGTTAAACCGTTGTAATTATCGTAATTTAAAACTAACCTTGTTTTATTATTGGGAATAAAACAACGCAAAAAGGACGAATAAGGAAATTCGTAACAATATACAAAAAAACACAAGTGGTGTAATTTTTTTTTGCTTTTGTTTTGTATTGAATTCTATTGAAATAAATGAACTAAATATATAGTGGAATAATAAAGGACCAACTGAAAAATTACCCAGAAAACAAAACAACAACTGCATGATGTTTGGCGATCGGAATAAGCAACTACAATTACAACTCCAACTATGTCTATTATTTCGCGTTGGTCGTCCTTCTGCATACATTTATATAAATTTTGCTGGACTTTTTGCTTTAATTGTATAATTTTACTTAATAACTCCTGCGACTAGACCAAATTAGGTGTAATTCGACGCAGGCGTTGAAAATACTTAAAATAAAAATAAATAAATGGTTTCCCATTACATCCCATGAAGGGACTGGGGAGAACTTCTCACAATCACTGAGCTGTGCGCTTTCCAGTTTTCACTCATTGATTTGGACCTACAATTTTACACCGATTCCGAACGGCAATTTGAGAAGCTTTTTCATGGCTAGATACTCGATAGTGTCGCCGTCACTATGCGAGGTGACCGCCGCCGAAAGAAAATTTGAAGGTGGTCAGAGCCGGGTTCGAACCCAGGATCTCATGTACAAGAGCCGCGCACACTACCCATTGCACCACCGACGGCCATACTTACACACGAAAAAATCTAAATCGATCTCATTTAACAAATTCGCGCTCTCAGTTAAATTCTTGATTGATTTTGCACCAACAAAGTACGAGCATCAATTAAATAAAATGAAAGACATTAATTGAATAAAATTCAGTAAGCTAAGTATTATATTTACTAAATAATTAATTGGTTTATGGGGGATAAATTATTTCCCATTACATCTCATGAAGGAATTAGGGAGAGCTTTATACTTACTGGTAGGGACCAAGAGTTTTACACCGGTTCCGAACGCTATTTTGAGAAGCTTTATCAGGGCTAAATACTCGATAGTTTTGCCATCACTATGCGAGGTGAGCACCGCCGAAATAAATTTAAGGTGGTCAGAATACAGATTGAACCCAGGATCTCATGTACAAGAGGCGAACACACTAACCATTGCACCACCGACGGCTTATGGGGGATAATTCAAACCAATAAATTTGTTGATCCAATAAATCATGTAGGTTACTTAGTTCGAGTGGAATTACAAATTATTTAATTGAGTCACCATAATTTTCATAAATTATTTAATTGAAACAATTATAAATTGATTGAAAACAAATACAATATTTTTAATTGAATAAAAAATAATTTTTCATTTATGCAGACATTCTCATATTTATTTACACAAATTAAAAATTTTAGGATGCTTAGCAATAAACGAAGCCGCTTTATGAATAAATTTGCAACAAGAAAACTTCTGTATTGTAATCTTCAAAATGTATCGATTGTGCTAGTTTGCATTTTTGGCATTAATCTTGATTAAACACACGAAAGAAAGTTGCACATCAACTTTCAAAATTATTTACACAAGTTTATTTACAGTCAAAAGTATTTGCACAACAGAGACAACGTAAAATACAAAAAAAATCCAATGAGTGTTCGAACTCACTGTTCGATTTATATGAACACAAGTGTGAATGTTACATTGGAAAATAAAAAAACAGCGTTCAACCATATGATGACGTTACATTTGAATAATATTAATATTTAAAATTATTTAAAGACCCAGTGCAAGCACATGTGTCATTATTTTCTTGCTCAATACTTTTTGTTTTATTCCCACAAAAGTCAAAGAATGCAAAGCAACAGACACTTGTATATACATCCATACATTGTTATATTCGTACATACACGTACACACAAGTTCACAAAATTGTCGTTCTGATATCGATCTGATATCGATCAGAATTTATATACATACGTATAATACGTCATTACTCTCTTTGCTCTGAGAGTGCTCCGCACCCACATTTTATTGGACTTACCTTTCACTATAATAAAAAAACAACAACAACTACTACTACTAATAGTACTGATATGTTGGTGATTTATTTGTGCTTGCTGTGTCGTGGAGTGTTTGTGTTGGTGGGGGGTGTAGGGGGAGGTACCTAAAATAAAAACAACCAAACACACAACATCACACATACTTTGTCCGAAGTAGCTGACGTATTAGTGTGTCACCATAACGTTGACTGCGCAAGCTTGCAAATGCAATTTTGCGTGGCTATGCTTTATATCTCCGTTCAATAACTGCAACAGACACATGTACATACATACATTATTATGTTAATACATACGCTATAGACACAATTTCGCTGGCCTCACCCCTGCCACAACACTCTTTCATTGCTCTCTTGCTCGCTAATTTTTGTTTAACACGCCATTATTCTCTTTCGCAGTCGCAGAAAATCTGGTTTTAGCAGCAGCATAAAATCTGGTTTTAGCAGCAGCAGAAAACCTGTCTGTGTGTTGTTTGGATGTGTTGACTTTGATAGATTTAGTCCCAATACGCCGCTATAGATGTTAACACATCAAAAATAGTTAGTAGCCGGATACATTTACTTCGCATATACGACAGATTGTAATCTAGCCGGAATACTCATAGATGCAATCAAATTTCATACAAACTCTATTGCGAAGCTGTTCCAGATATTTATGATGTCATCAACAGTTTTCTCTCGCTTTCGGTTCATTTGGATAGATCTCTGCCTTTTTATGAATGCCCATACATTCTCTACTATGCACATTGGCCGCAATACCCCATCTAGCGGCGCTTTAGCGAAATGTTAAAAATCATAATTTGGCAAACTTTATTATTTTTTTTCAAAATCTAAACCTCCCCGGATTTTTTTCCGTTTTCTTTTTTGTTTTGTTCCTAATATTCGCACAGCTGAGAGCATTCAAACTTAACCTATGTTTCAGTAAAGTTAACACATGTTTTTGAGCTTGTTTCAAGTGCAATTTTGTTGAGAGGAAAAAATTAAATAATTAATTTCTTAATAAGATTTGCGATTTTATTTTAATTAAAAGGTATGTATTAAATAAAAAAAACTGGTTTGTGATCTGTGATTGTATGTTTTAGTGCTTAACAGTTGAAAAAGAAAATGTCCTTTGTGAAAGTGTTTTTAGATATGAAATCCAATTTTGTGTGGAATAAAAGTAAGGTGAATTGGACCGGATTGGGTTCACTGTTTGCGTAGTTTGTTTAAGTGGGTTGTTATCTATGTCAAGTTTAAATATAGGCTGCTAGTTTTTGCAAACTTTTATTTTTTTCGTTTTTTAGTTACAATGGCAGAATCTAAACGCACCTTTTTTTAATATGGCATAGTGAACCAGTGCCGACAAACAAATTTTGAATAGTTGAAAATCATGTATTTTCTAATATACCGGCAACAATTCCGACAAATTCAAACACAATTAAGAAATTTTATTAGCCAACTTGTACAAAAGTGGAAAGAAAGTCATAGAGTTTTGGCAGCGTTCGGAAGGCGAAGTAAGGTGTGGTTGGATGAAGACATTATTTTCCCTAATCCAGCCGTTGCCCAACGTAATGAGAAACCATTTTCAGAGTGCACAAGGAAGACTCAAATAAAAATTGCCAATGAAATACCGAACGAAAACTTAATGGTAGCAACGAGCGTGAGTCTTTACAAGGCTGGAAAAAGAAGCGCTTCGCAGATTGTTTCAAAGTTATGTTCAGAATCTACAATAGCTCCAAAAACGCTTAAAACTGTAGACTCAGAATCAAAAACCCCTATTCCCTACACAACTGAGTAAGCTTTAGCTCTTAATACTGATGGTGGATACTCAAAAAGGTCATACAGACTAATGCAATATGGTGCCAAAGAATGAAACTGCAATATTTATCCAAGCTACGATATTTTGGCTAAAACTAAAACAGTGTTACCCCAGTGAAATACACGTAACTGAACGTTCAGCTGAAGTTGGCTTGCAAACTCTCGTAGACCATACTATTGCACGTATAATACAAGGCTTTTTAACAGCTTTTGAGCATCTCATGGTTGTAGGCAATAATAACGATTGCATAAAAGCAATATTTAAATGGGGATGTGACGGTAGCAGTGGGCACTCTACTTACCGTCAACGTTTCAGTGTTTCTGATACTGGAACAATTGATGAGCATTTATTTGCGGTGTGTATTGCGCCTTTACAAATTAAAAAAGGACCCGCAATACAATGCAAAATAACCGGCCTTCTTCAACTCGGTTCTGCAGACCCATTAAAATCATTTTTGAAACACAGTCAGCGGATTTAATTAGGGCAGACATAGAAAATATAAAATGACAAATTGCACAAATTGTGCCGACAAAATTAAGTTCTTTTGAAGTAACACACGGAATTCATTTGACCATGATCGATGGAAAAGTGTTTAATACCATAGCGAAGTCATCATCACTGGCTTGTGGAATTTGTATTGCGACACCAAAATTGATAAACAATCTAAATTTAGTTCAACTGAGGCAGCCACAAAACTACTTGTACAAATATGGATTGTCGACACTTCATGCTTGGATACGGTGCTTCGAGTGTATAATTCATATCGCCTACAGAATACCGATAAAATGTTGTTAAATTCGTGGAGAAAATAAAGAAATTGCTGAACAAACCAAAAGAAAAATTCAACTTGAACTTAGAAAACAAATGGGTATTTTGGTGGACATTCCAACGACGGGTTCGGGGAATACAAACACTGGGAATACCGCCAGAATGTTTTTCGAGCAGCCTACCTTGGCCTCTATAGTAACTGGAGTACAATTGGAACTTATAGAAGGTTTGATGTAATATTGCGCACAATGACATGTGGGTATGCAGTTAACATAGAGGCTTTTCGCATATATGCCTGGGAAACAGCAAAAATATTTGTTTCCGCATACCCTTGGTTTTATATGCCTCAATCTGTACATAAAATATTAATACATGGAACAGATATTTTTGCAAAAGTTTCGCTACCAATGCGAATGATGTCAGAAGAGGTACTTGAGGCAAGAAGTAAAGATTTTCGCAGTTATTGGCTGAACCACACGCGAAAAGACTCGAGATTGCACACAATGGAAGACTTATATGACAAAAAAGTTTCAACTTTAACCAAAAAAAAAATAAATATGTTTAAAAAAAAAAATCTTATTTGACTTTGTAGCTTAAACTGTTTTCCACTGAAAAAAAATATTACACAAACAAAAATAAATTTTCCCTAAGCGCTATTAATTAAACGCCGCTAGCTGAGCCTTTTCGGCAACTGTGCTATGCTTACATCTGGGCTCTGGGGTGGCCATGGAAGACCATTTAGCTCAACTCGATTTAAGGACGTTATAGGTAACCATGCTTTGTGGTATGTAGCATTATCATGCATCAAAATCCAATTTTCATCAGGAAATTATCCATGAGCCGAAAGAATAGCATGGTCATTCAAAATATCTAGAAATCCTGCCTGGATTAAGTGTCTTGCATTGGATCTCCAAATCCAATATATGAGACACGTCCCCAAAACATTACTGAACCCCCGACGAAACAATTAAGAGGTTGTACTGCTTTGTGCTTCGATCCTTTGGAAAGGTGCATATAAGTTTTTCCAAATGACCCTTCAAATTGAAAAGGGATCCGTCCTTAATACATTGTGCCACAAGTCAACTGATTTACGGATATACCCCTTGGCACACTGTATACGTTTTTTTCTGAGATGTCTATTATTTTTCTCACTACATACGTTTTTATATCAGACATGCTTAATCTTTTCCGAATTGTGGATTCACTTACATGATATCCAATGAGGGTTTCTGCGTCTGCAGCAACTTTAAGCGGACCTGCGACTGGATTTTCTGCGAATATTTGGAGAATGAAACGATCTTCTATTTTGTTTGTCACATATTTCCGACCAGTTCTAACCATATTTTGAATGTTTCATTAGGTTTCTTTCTTTTTTACTAAATTGTAGACTGTTTTCCGACGTATTCCGTACTCTTTTTCCAAGTCTGATGCCGAGGAACCCATTCCAAACTTCGTTACGATCTCAACTCGCGTCTCGACGGGAATTTCCTTTATTGTTAGCATTTTAACGATTTTTTATCGGCTTTTGTATAAATATTTATTTTTTATCAATATAAATTTGCTAACTACCAAAACAAGTGACGCTTTTTCAAAGATTTCAGGGTTTCCAACTAAATTTCAGGAATGTGTAAATACTTTTTAGAGCCCAAGTTAGTTGTTAAAGAACATTGTGAGCTTTCATTCTAACTCGAAAAGTCATTTTAAATTCATTTCGCAATTCTTGTATGTGCACGAAATCTCTAATGTTTTCCGTACGCACTGAAAAATCTGTATTTTTTTGTTGGTGCTTGGATGTTGAATATAGTTGTCGCAAATACAGTATACTTGTGTCCAAACACATTGCGCTTCATCTTCAATAGTACATGTTGGAGACACGATGATTTGTATATGCTATAATATACGTTTTTCTGACCCAATTATGGCTCTGTTTGTGGACAACTGCTGAAAACCAAATCGTGACAGACAACAAAGGAACAAGGAACATCAGATCTTCGATTCATGAAAACAATGTTCCAAATCTATTCGTGGTTCCTGCATAATGTACAGTGACCGTTTTTTAATCAACGTGTACAATGATAACCAATGATAACCATGCATTTGAACTCACCAAGTACACAATGTTTTTTTTTTGTATGACGTCATCAACTTTATTGCAGATCTTTTGCCGTTTTTCAGTGGTGTAGTATTCCTAATCAAATACGAAAGTATAATCTACAAATTCTTATCAATTTACTAAAAGAAACCAAAATTTTACCAAAACCAAACACATTTACACTGCCGCACCCTCTCTTGGGTACATTTTTTCAGCTTGCTTTCTCCTAAAATAATAATGCCAATATATTTAATTTCATTTTTTTTTAAAGAAAGGCACTTCTTTTATCAGAAGTTATATTTTTTTTTTAAAAAAGGTACTATTTTTAAGAAGAAGTACTTTCTGTAAGAAAAAGCCATAGGAGTATGATTTTTTTTACAAAGAAGTACTTTGTTTAAGAATGGGTACTTTTTAAAGAAGTGGTACTCTTTTTAGAAAAATGTCACTTTTTTAAGAAAATGTACTTATTTTCAGAAAGGCTACTTATCTCAATAAGATAAAAGAAGAGGTATTATTTTATTTTTAAGAAAAGTTTTTTTAAGAAAAGGAATTTTTGTAAGAAAAGGTTTTTGAAGAAATGGATTTTTTTAAGAAATGGAAATTTTTTTTGAATTGGTCCTTTTTTTCAGGAATAGGTAAGTTTTTAAGAGTAGGTACTTATCTCAAGAAAAGCTATTTTGTTTCACAAAAAGGTACTCTTTAAAGACTACTTTCTTTCGTCGGCGGTCACCTCGCATAGTAAAGGCGACCCTATCGAGTATCGAGCCATGAAAATGCTTCTCAAAAATACCGTTCGGAACCGGTGTAAAACTGTAGGTCCCAATCAGTGAGTATAAAACTAGAAAGCACACAGCTCACTGGTTGAGAGAAGCTCTCCCCGATTCCTTCATGGGATGTAATGGGAAACCATTTATTATTTTTTGTGCAGATTATTCAGATTATCCAACCACTTTCGATTACAAGTGAAAATAATCACAGAATACTTAAAACCATATTCCAAAACTAAAACTATGACAATACCTATTACAAAACAGATAAACAGAAAGGGAAATAGAAAGACCAAAATCAACGGAACCAAATTATTTCCCTAAAGTCCAAAGTGCACTAACAAGCCAACAGTGCCAGTGCCAACAGTGAAGAGTAATCCCTTAGGAGAAATTCACACAACAAACTTGAATATGTGTATAAGGGTATAGCAAAAACAAGATACGAAATATATAAGAACACAGCTCGAAACCAGCAAACTGCCAAAATAAAACACCGACATCAACAATAGTGTTCATAGAACAAAATATTAAACATCAATGTCTACAAGATCAAACCACGCTAGAAAAGTAAAAAAAACTAAGTAATAAGATAACACAAAACCTGAGTGCAAGTGAGTCCATCATTTCAAATGCAAATGCAATTGATAAGAGTAATAATAACAATATTGAACTCTTAACCTCAGCTCCAAAAAGAGCAAGAGAGACTCTGCAGAATTCTCTCTTACAGAACTCTCTTCTTGAAAATATATCGAAATCACCGAGATTGTCGTCCAATGGTTCACCCTTCAAGTTGCTTAACATGGTGGATAGCAGACTTGAAAAGATAACTGATGTAATGAAAACATTGATACAAGAAAGTGAAGCTCATATGATAAAAGAATTTGAGAAACGATTTGATTTATTGAAAATTGACATTTTGAATATAACCCAGCGTGTGACTAAGTTAGAATTGGTTGCGGATGAATATTGTATCTTTAAAGGATGAAGTCTCTAAATTGAAGACACAATTACAGCGACAGAAAAATTCGTTGATAGCCTCCGATCTCAGAATTAATGGTATACCTTACCGTAGTGAGGAAGATTTGTATGGAGTATTTGCAAATATATGTAATACTTTAAACGTTAATACCCCAGCTGTTAAATCAATTTACCGTCTGCAAAATTTTAATAATAAACATAAAGATAATTCTCCGAACGCTGTCATAATGGTCAAATTACTCTCCCCGTATGATAAAAACTTTATCCTTAAATCCATCGCGAATTTTCGAAAACGAAATAATACACCGCTATTGTTAAGACACATAGGGGAAAATTGTGATCGCCCATTGTATGCAAACGAAAACTTAACATCGTTGAACTTTAAGAAACTTCAGTCTGCAGTGGGTCTTAAAAAAGCCAGACGATTAAAATTTTACGACGATTATTTAATAAAATGTCCTTTTTTAAAATTTCTTTCACTTTGGCTTTTCTAAATTCACTTTTTATTGGATTCAAAACTACAATATATAAGTATACTAAACTAGCTGGTCCTGGCAAACTTCGTTTTGTCTTCAAAGTTTTTGTAATGCCAAAGGGTGAACGGAATTATTTTGTTCCATTGTGTTTACAGTAAATGAATAGATCTGCTGGCGTTCCGATACGGGATATTGCCACGTTTAACTGACAATGGGCAAATAAACCTGAGGTTGAGTGGAATATTATGAAGAAGAATGTAAAATAACTATTTGTTGGAAGTAATTGTTTAGATTTCGATCGAGTGCTGATTTTTCTAAAAAGCTTCTCATTATGTATACTATAATAGCTGTAGGCGTTGCGCTCGCTACCCCTGAATTGTAATTTTAATGAAACACAATTTTGTTATTTTTTTCTGTTTATTCAAGTGCTCTGGGATACACAATAGTGGTGGTATTCAGGCAAACAAGAAAACCTAGAATGAGGCACCAAATAAAGTTGCTCAGTGTATCTATACAGCTATTGTCAAAAAAGCTGATAAATTAAATAAACAAAGCAAAATTAAAAGTATGTATGTATATACTTTACCTATCCCATTATTTTATTTTTTTCACATAAATCAAAAACCCTTTCTTTTTTTCAATACAAAAATATTGACATTGAAATGTGAAAAGTTTTCACGTTTCTTTTTCCAGGTTTGCTCAGCAAATTTGCCTCGAAAACTTTCCACTTTTGTGTAAGTCGCTTTGTATGGGAAATTTGTTTGTTTTGACGTTTGCTGTGCAAGTTTACGATGTTTCCGAGTTTACGAGGTTCTTTCGAGCTTTTATGAAGACCACTAATATTTATAGTTTTGCCATCTGGTGCAAATATATATAAGTCTGCAGGTTTATCGTTGGGCATGTCTGTAGGTATCATGGGAATGCGTGGAATTAGTGATTATAATAGCCTCTATAAGATTATTCTGAATTTTTTTAAAAAAAAAAATCCAATGAGTGTTCGAACTCACGGGCGATGTGTTAACACCTTTTTGCTACACGGTACCTGTTCGATTTCTATGAACACATTCGTAAATGTTACATTGGAAAATAAAAAACAGTGTTCAATCATATGATGACGTTACAGTTAAATAATATTAATACTTAAAATTATTTAAAGACCCAGTGCAAGCACATGTGTCATTATTTTCTTGCTCACTACTTTTTGTTTTATTCCCACAAAAGTCAAAGAATGCAAAGCAACAGACACTTGTACATACATACATACATTGTTATATTCGTACGATATAACCGAAGATCAACATAAAATACTTTTTTAATATTACTCCAAATTAATACTCCAAATTAAAACACTTCAATCTCGGCTCGCCGATATCGGATCGCCTTAATTTTTGGCCTAAACTCTTCGTCGAAACCCGCACTAGCATTTTAATCCAAAAATTAATAAAATCGGCCATGAATTTCCGGAGAAAATCGCGTGGGAAAATTATATGAAAATGAAAAGCAACGAACAAACAAACGATGATAAGACAAAACCGAAGATCAACATAAAATACTTTTTTAATATTACTCCAAATTAATACTCCAAATTAAAACACTTCAATCTCGGCTCGCCGATATCGGATCGCCTTAATTTTTGGCCTAAACTCTTCGTCGAAACCCGCACTAGCATTTTAATCCAAAAATTAATAAAATCGGCCATGAATTTCCGGAGAAAATCGCGTGGGAAAATTATATGAATATCGCCCAATAATCACTTTCAATACCGACTGCCAAGCAACGAACAAACAAACGATGATTTACTCTTACAAACCTAACACTTGCGTATGTATTAAATTTATAGTTTACTGCCCTAGAGGCGCGCGTATAGATGTTAACACATCAAAAATCATGATTGGGATAAAGATATTTATTTGTATTAAACAATTGTAAGTACACCAGGCAGTTGTGAACATACACTCCGGTTCACTTAATTAAAGGCACTAAAAATTCCATATTCAGCAGCCTGTATCTTGTGCAATTTGTAACCGATTGCAGAATTTTAAAATGGAAATGGAAACTAGACATCTTGAAATGTAAAACATATCATGACAATAGTGGTTTCTGCACTAAAGAACTTTTTTTGAGCAATTTATAAAAAAAGTCCAAAAATGTGCTATTTTTTTGGTTCACTTGAATAAAGGCACATTATTATTTTTAAAGAAAGCGATGATTTTTTGTAGGGAGCGTTTGTTCAAATCTCCCCAATCCCTTCATGGAATGTTATGGGACACTATTTTTTTTTGTTCTACAATTTGTTACATCTTAATCATTTTACGAGTCAAAATGGCACAACAAAAAAATTGTAATCAGTCGGAAAAAACTATAATCGATGTTTACCGTTCTGAAGGATATTCTAACCGCGCAATAGGTAAAAAAATTGGACGGAGCCCAACAGTTGTTGACAATTACATCAAGGACCCTGATAGGTATGGAAAAACTTTTAAAGAAAGGGTTTCATTGTCTTTATCTACGTATGAGAAAAGAAAAATCATCAGAATTGCTTCTAATTCTGCCTTATCCTTGTCAAAAATAAGAGCTCAAGCTGGAGTGGAAGCCAGCAAGTCATCAGTACGCAGAGTAATTAAGAGCTGATTTTTCGTTCATCTAACTAATAGATTATTCACCACAACAGGATAATTTGATTGGTGATGTGGCTTCAACTAAATATTTCAGTTCTTGCAACCAAAACTGATCAATTGATATGCACAACATTTGGTGATACGGAACACAATTATTGGTAATCAAAACTGAGTAGTGTGATAGTCCAAGGAACCGCAAAATTTTATTTGGCTCTAAATATAGTTGTGACAGCGAATCTCTTCAGTGTGTGTATGCTAACTTTTGTGGAATAATTTAATTCGCCATGATGGCGAATTATACGGACATCATTGGGCGTTCCACCCAGAAGGCATCGATCCATATAGCTCGGTTCACAAATAACTTTTTACAGACACATAGCATATCGTTACCGGAGTTGGCACCCATAAGTTCCTACCTCAACTCAATTGAAGACGTCTGGGGAATTCTTTGTGCCAAGATATTTTCAAAGTCAAAGCAGTATACAACGCGTATCGAACTGAAACTTGTATTATTGGAGTAATGGAAGAAAATTGAGATGGCTGGGTGGGTTCTACGGCAATACAATACTATATTAATTACATAATTAATGGCTTAACAATAATAATTAAAACTAAGTTTACTTTTTGCACTAATTGTATGTGCAAATTTTTAGTGAATAATATAGGAATTATTTTTTTGGTTCTAAACAAAGATTAAAAACATTAGAATCATAGAATCTAAAATGTAAAATAAATGTGAAAAATGTTTTTTTTTCTAATAAACAACATATGTATATGGGTGATTCCTTGGAAATAACGTTTTTTCGGATGGTGAAATTATTAGTTTTTAACATACCTCGGATGTGATTTTTTTTTACAGTTTTTGTTTATATATACTACTATAGTGTATACCAACATCTATTGTACTACAACAATTTAAAACATTTATCAATATATTTTATACTATAATTTTCAGAATTGCCACGATTCTGACATCCACGGTATTGACATTTCATATTTAAATTGACTTCATTCTATGCCAAATTGACGTGAGATAATTTCCTTTGAAAATCACATTTCGATGACTAAATATCGAACAAATTTCGTCACTAGGAGGGCGAGTATTATATTGCGCAATAAAAAAGCGGTACCATGGTATTGACTGCTAATTTTGTGACTTACCCTTCGTAATGAAAACACTTCACTCCAATCGATTCAATGTGGATAAATCTGTCAGCCATTGATGTAAACATAACATTTGATATACAATGGTCGAGTTCTCACAGCGAGGGCGCCTTTATACCCATCCAACATGGCGCCACAGCGGTAAAACGTAAATGTACGATATTAGGCAAAAATGCGTGGACAAAGTTTAGATCTTGTTAGTCGGGCCTAAATAGGAGATTTACGCTCGGTAAATACATGAAAATATCCTCTATCTAGGCAATTTCAATGACCATAAAAAAATATCAATCCCTCTTGCGAAATGAGGGAGTGAATATAGTATAAACCTTGATTTTTATGAAATGGACACGCCACGGTTCTGATATTTTCATTAGTTTCTGTATGTTTCTATCGAATAAGCGCGACGCAGGTGAGAATATTGTTGTGGAAAATCTTGTGTACCATAAAAGTATTGAAATTACGCGATTATTTATTTGCCGTCCCTTAATTACATGGAAATAAACGTGATGGACAAAGAAAACGTTATTTCCAAGGAATCACCCATATGTAATTATTTGTCAGAGGTATGAGAAATTATGTGCACAGCAAATTTCTTTAATAACGGGTCCGCCAAATAACTTTTTTTTTTGAGAATGCGATATCACAAAAACTACTGAATATTTTCTCAAATATCTTTATTTATTTGAAAGGACATCCTTCCGGTTAATAATGGCAAGTAATTTCATTCAAATTGCTGCCTCGGCTGGCCATGCAGTAGCCTACACGATCGGTCCAATTTTTAAGCACATTATCGATTGTGTGCATGTGTATTTCACCAATGGCTTCACGAATATTGTCCTTTAAAGCGTCAATTGTCTCTGGCTTGTCGGCGTAACACTTATCTTTGAGGGCACCCTACAAATAATAGTCCAACGGTGTCAAATCGCAGCTCCGAGGTGGCCAAACGACACCAGCTCTTCGGCTGATAATGCGATCTTCAAAAACAGTTCGCAAAACATCGAGTGTAGCTGCGGCTGTGTGGCACGTAGCGCCGTCCTGTTGAAACCAAATGTTGCCAATATCCTCCTCTTCAATTTTTGTGAACAAAAATTCGTTCAACGTGGCGCGATAACGATCGCCATTGACTGTAACGGCCACTCCTTGCTCATTTTCGAAGAAAAATGGCCCAATTGTGCCTCTGGACCAAAATCCGCACCAAACAGTGACTCGTTTTGGGTGCATCGGCTTTTCAATGTATGCGTGCCCAAATGCGACAATTTTACTTGTTTACAAACCCGCCAAGATCAAAATGAGCTTCGTCTGAAAAGATGATTTTTTTTGGCAAAATCGGCATCTTCTGTAAGTCGATCGCAGGCCCACTAAGCGAAGCGAAAAGGCATTGGATGGTCAGTTGGCTTCAACTCCTGAACCAATTGGACTTTGTATGGCGTCATACTAAAGTCTTTTTTGCAAAATTCGTCTCAATGATGTCTCCGAAATGTTCAGTTGTTGAGAACGACGGTGAATTGATGTTGACGGCGCTTCACGCACACTTTCTGCCACAGCACCAATATTCTCGGGTGTACGCACTATTTTTGGTTTTTAACGCTTTGGTTTATCGATGAGGATGCCAGTTTCCTTCACTTTTTTCACAAGATAACGAACATACGGAGCTGACGGTGCTTCTCGTCTTCCAAAATCCGTACGCAATTTTCGCACACATTCTGCAACATTACCATGATTTTCAAAGTAATGTCGCAATATTTCCCAGCATTGTTCAAGCGTACACACAGCCATATTCGTTCAGCGGAAGGATAAAACTAATTATCTGTCAAATCAGACATGAGCTAAGTGTTACCATTCACGAAATAAGCACTAGTTGAAAAAAAAAAACGATTGATCACGTTAAAGATTTTACATACATTAACATTTTACATATACGAACACTTTACAACAAATTAAGAATTTTTTGGTAGAGATAGAAGAAGTCATTAGTCGAATTTGACTTTGGACTTAAAAGTTGTCTCCTGGGAAAATTTAGCTATGAATAAGGCACGAGTATGAGGATCGGAATTCAACCGGCAAGACAGGGCAAAAGAACTATATCAATCACAGTGTAACTAAGTTTTAAAACTAGCGTGAGAACGGCTCAACTTATTTCTATTGCGACCAACTCGCTCTAATGATCACTGTGATACTACACGTCCTATAAACCTCCAACTAACGTGTCTAATGTATGCCAATTCCAATACACACCTTGATAACAAGTAATATATTTGTCAGCAAGTTACATATTGTTACACACGCTGATGAATATCAATTAAGGACGTGTTGTAGGCAGGCTATAGGTAATCATCAGTATTGAAAAAAGCTTTTAACTAAGTGTATTAAATTGTCAGGATATAAAGCGGACTCTGGCATTAGTCTTTGAGAAATATTAGGAATGTCTTAGCGTATCTTTATTCGATATGGCCGGTACTGCTGGTATTTGAAAAAATATCCCAACTTTCAGGATTTAGTCTCTCGAAGGAATCGTGCGAATTAAGCAACTGACTGGCATCCCTGGTAACACCATATTTATATCTAATGTGTTGATAAATATAGTAGATACGCATATGTTACACAAATCCATCCTTATCCCACAGTTATGAAATGGCATTGCCATAAAAACAAGCCTGAAAGTACCACAGAACGGTTTTTTTATAAATACATATATTCGAACAATCTGATAAAACAAATTAGGAGAAAATATGTAGAATCTTTCCCTATTGATTTCAAATGTTGATGGTCAGTGACTCTCCCTGTTTACCGTAGTTAGGCAGCCTCTATACAACTTCCCGCTATTAAGCATCATTACTTTTTCTCACATGTCAAATTGCTGCGTCAGTATTGTTTCCTTCATCTCTGCTATCATTTTTTGGACTGTAAGGATTAAATGTAGCATATTTAATGGCAATATGGTGTTATGTATTTTGTAGGAGTAAGCAATTTTTAAAAAGGGAAATAACCGACCGATTTAATGGTTCCAGGACAACGCAAGGGTGGAAGGATATGACAATAAAGAAAGCAAATAGTTAGCTGTTAGGAAGTGCAATGACCAAACAATTTGCTGAATGCATTATTAAGATATTAAATCGATACATGTGACAAACACTGGGCTGCAATAATTGTGAACAATAAGCGCCGTAGACATAAATGGGGGCCCACCCGAACTGGTTACAACCAGCCCAAAGGAATGTTCATTAAAAACGGAATTTTCATATTTTTTTTTATACATATTTGCCTATGGGCCAAGCAATCTTTAGTTAGACGCAATGTCACTTAAGTCAGTTTTTATATTAAGAAGTATTTGGGTTACATAAATCTATATGTGCAAAAGCTACGAATTTTTAGAAAAACTGTGCTGTTTTTATTTGAGCAACCCTGCCGTTTGTTTAATTTATTCATTGTTGTGCTTTTATATTAACTATGTTATAAAATTGGAAAGATTTTGAGAGCCCCTTGCTTAGGTGTGGCCAGAAGTGATTCCTTTATAGGGCAGTACAAGCAGCTCAGTACTTCCCGATAGTTTGGTAGTCGCTGAAACGAAAAATTTCATACATGATTTCTTTGACAACATTTCATTTCGATGCTGCAACAACTTTCTTTTCATTCCTGCACCAATTTTATGGGTTGAAAATTACAAAAACAGTAAAGACATGATATATAAATTTCTAATTTTTATTTTATCTCTTAATTTTTAATTTAATTTAGTTCATAATTAGTTCACGAAACAATTTCGTTATTGTAACGAACCTAATTTTTATGAAGGTAAAGAGAGAAGAGCAGTCTAAAAAATGAGCGAGCGTAAAAAAGAGGCGAGCAAGAAAAAATGGTGAGCGTGATATGAAACTGTACGTTAGCTCACTTTCGATGACAGGTGCCATGAGTAAAAGCATGAATTTGGTTCCGGATTTGTGGTTACCAAAACTTTGCGACATCTGCTCTATATTTTCAACCCCGTTAGTGAAGGTTTAGCCACCATCCGCATAAAATCAATATACTTTACCGCTCGCTAATTTGCGTACATGCTCCGAAGGGGGAAAAAGACGATGACACCAAGGACATTTGCTATGAGCGCCTAGAGGAAACATTCCACCGCTGCCCTGGCCATGACATTAAAATTGTTCTAGGTGATTTTACTGCTAAAATCGGCAGGAAAAATGTTTTTGAACCAAGCATCGGTAAATTCAGTCTTCAAGCCGTCACTAGCGATAACGGAATAAAATTTTGCATCGGCGAAAAACATGGTTGTCAGTAGTATGAGATTCCAATATAAGGACATCCATAAAGCTACTTAGATATTCCCGGATCAGCACACAAATAATCAGATTAGGAGAGGAGCTAATATCGATTCGGATCACTTCCTTGTTGCAACCAAGATTCGCACAATGTGAAACAGAGCGAATGTCGTACGAAACCAGACATATAGAAAGCTGGATATCGCAAAGTTGCAATTACCAGCGATAGCCACGGCCTATGCAGATAAGCTAAACCAAATACGGGGCCCAAATGCATACCCGCCTCATGATCCTGAAGATCAGTGGAAATACATTTTCCTTTCTATGAAAACTGCTGCAGAGACTGTAGTTGCTAATGAAAAACCGTTGAAAGAACCGTTTTGAAAGAACGATGCACATATGACAATGCTTGAGTTAGTTTCAACGCGTGCCGCGACAGAGCGGTATAAGAAGACGAGGAGAGAGGAAAACCGTTTGTTTAGGCAGAAAACACGGATGTGGAGATAGCGCGAGAGTGAAAAAATTGTATGTTAAAGAAGGAAGAATAAGGCCCGCAATTGCCACCGAAAAGTACAAAGCCAAACCAACAGAAATATGCCAAGACCCATCATTTGTAGAGAGATAGACGGGATTCGTGTCACAGATGTGGAAAGTAAGATGTGCAGAGAAAGCGAAGTTAGAACTGCAATTTCCCGGCTTAAGAACAACAAAGCCGCCGGTACTGATGGTCTACCGGCTGAGCTGATTAAGACTGGCGCCTGTGTGTTGGAAATGTTGATGGATCAGCTCATATGCAAAATATGGCTAGACGAATGCATGTCCGGCTATTGCAGTCTTAGCATACTGTGAGTAAACGGACGAACTATCGTGGAATAAGCCTTTTATCAATCGTATACAAGGTCTCACGACCGCAATGTGTAAAAGTCTAAATCCGGTTGTTGCAGACCTGATTGAACCTTACCAGTGTGGGTTTAGGCGTAGAAAGTCAAAGTAATGCCTTCCACATATTACTTTAATTAAACAAACAAAGAAATAAATTAAACTAATTTTAACATATTTCTTCAACTAGTTATATCCATCGTCTTTTCTCGCCAGTTGGTAGCAACAAGGATACGGAAGTATTCTTCGGCCTGGTCTTTTCAGCGGAGTCTTGGTCGCTCTCTTTTCCTGCTTAAATCGGATACTTTATCAAAAACCTAACCCCTAGCTCATCTTAATTCTTTCTTGGTCTGGAAAAAGAGGTTTAATCAGGAACCGGGGTTTGAAAACCGATTGCTATTTTCGATATGACACATTTGCCATCACTTAATAAACTCCAAATGTGGAGCAGTTACCCTCTATACAAAACCAGATTTAAATTCGACCAAATTTAGAAAAATGAATACATTTATTGGTTCAAGAAAAAATACTTACTTACTTATCCGGTCATGAACCACCCCGAGGGGTCAGGGGCCTGACAAAACGAAGATAACATGTTTCGCCAACCACTTCGATCTTTTGCCTTATCTCTCCAGTTTTCAAGAAAAATTATACACTATTATTTTCAAAGACAAAAAGTAGGACTTCTATGTAAAGGCGGGCTGAGGCACTGTAAAGTGGGATAATCCTGCCATAAATCATATTTTGACAGAATTAATATGAGCCCTTTAACAGTAGAATGGAATATAATCCTAGTGCGACTTATTCCATATTAAACTCGTTCAATATTAAACTGCTGTAATGTTTTCCCAACATTTTAAGCAGTAAATTTTCAAAAACAATTTATAGCAAAAGATTCCCCCGACGTTACTCCCCTCCAATTGACGTCTATTAAAACAAGTTTACTGCAGGAGACAGACACTAACATCTAAATCAAAACTACATACGATTTGAAATCATCGTAGTGTTGTTATTCAGCGTTGGTTGTTTGTAATTTGCCAAATGTTTTCAGACCGGATTTTTCTTGTTATCATTTTCTATGTCAGGGAACGACCCACAAATCTCTTATAACAGCCTTGTAATGCATCACACTGTTGGTGGAGGATGTTTTTGACTTTTGATTGACAGCAAACACATAAAAAGGAAAACGCACACTTGAAAACACAATTGAAAATCGAGTCAAGATACAAGTACTATTTATTTGTAAGCTACTAAATGTATTAGTTCTGACAAGCCAATTAGATTTTACTGATTGTATTTGAAATTGGGGGGGTGTGGGCGTATCGTTTATACAGTCATTGCAATCGTGACCAATTTAATTTGGGATTATTATGCAGAGGAGGATGGCTACCAAACATTAAATTTCCGTTAGTCTTTAAGATATATAGATGTGGAAAAGAGGTTTATTAAAATTTGGTGGTTTCCACAAACAATCGCTTATCTTAATTTTGATTAATTGGGATGTTAACTTCCCAGTTGGAAATTTCCCTAAGACGTAATCAGTGACTGAGAAGTGCCATGTCAGAATTCCTGCTAACTTTCCGATCCGCTCCCAAAAAAATACGTGATGATTCACTCTGATATTTTCACACAATCGTCCGCAGTTTGTCAATAGTTGTGACCACCTTACGACTACTACACAAGACGATCTGATCATCTTGTAGATGCTTATTTACCGGAAGCAATGTGTATGTACGTATGTATGTGATCTGCTGACCAATAACACAAGGGACAAAATCGAAAAAATGTTGATACCATTTAAAACCACTATTTTTTCCGATGTATTACGACATCCATGTTACAAAAGTGGACAAAATTTAAAATTCTATAGATAGGTTTTTTTTAATAATTTTTTAAGTAAAATTTTCCATTTTTGAAAAGCTTGTTCCACGGATTTTAACATAACTCAAGAACGATTCATCCCACTTAACTGGTGAATACACAAAATAATTTGCTACTAAAATGCCTATAAATTTTGTTTTTTTTTACCTAATTGTGAATAAAATCAAAATTTATCCATCGATTTTTTTAAGAAATGTCTCATTTTATTCATAGCTGGTCAGGCTTTTCTATCAAAGTGCTAAACCGAGAATTTTAATTTAATGAGAGAATAAATGTATCTACTACATATCATCTACTATATATCATCAACTCTTCGTCGTAGGTTTGTGGAAATGAGGAAAATTCAACAAAAATTAATTTACTACAGGTGGAGGCACAATAACTGTGTACTTAACATTTTCATATCGTTTTCGTATAGAACTATGAAATTTAAATGTATTTTGTACTTTTTTGTTGGCTTTTATCTTTGGTATACATTTGTATTCAGTCTCTCTTGCATGGTGATACTATGAACATCAAGTCGCGGACGTAAATGTTTACAAACTTTGCTTGTGTCGTATACTGAGGTAAGCCCGTTCATAAACAACAAATACTAATACACCGCTTTCAACAACAACAAATACTACATAGAGTCTTTCTTATCATTCTTCTTTACTCAAAAGTCCAAGAGATCTCGAGTGAAGACTCTCTTTCGATCACGGCATCGGGAGGGACGAAAAGAAAGAAACTAGATGATAACTTCGCCTTCAATTCGTCAAATAGAGTGTCGAACTCAAATTATTTCCACCCTCTTGATGGAACAATGACAAAACAGATGACGGTGATATGGCCGATACTACACCTAAAAGTATCAAAAGTTACATACCACCATTACCCATAATTAAAAGCACAACGAGGAATTCCACGAATTGTGCAAAATTGTTAAAATACCGCATTATTCAATAAGGAAAATTTCTATCGGTCACAAACTATTCTGTGATCTTGAAAAGGACAATAATTCAATGTTAAAATATCTTAAGGATATTAAGGACTAAATTGAATCTTTCTCACACATGTCAAAAAACAACAGACCCTACAAAGTGGTCTTATCTGGTGTTGACGAAATGGACCCAAACAAATTAAAGCATGACTTAATAAAAGCCAATTTGCAAGTTCTGGATGTTAAGCCAGTGTTTAAGAAAGCAGAATACCACAGGGAAATTATTTTATGTATTATTTATTTAAAAATGGTTCAATAACTCTTAAAGATTTACAGCCTGTTCAGCGAACTTTTTGTCTATGCAGACGTGCGGTTGCTACCCAGGCGATCAAGTTGTTATTTGAGTTTTTTTTCTTTTTCGCCTATGAGTATAAGCTCATTTTACTCACTGCCCTTATGTCAAAGTACATTGTGGTCAATGTATTATTTTTGTTGATTTCAAAAGCTTTTGCTATTGGAAAATACCAAATTTTATCAAAATGAGGCAACTCTGCCTTATCAGCTGTTTTAGTGAATACAGCTGATTGCAGACACAGCAAAAATAAACAAAGTTCAAAGTGTAAAAAGAAGTAAAGTTGTATTAATTTGATAGTGATTTGTGAAAATGATTGCGTCCGTAGCGTTTGGTTTTTCCATTATAAATACATAATACGGAAAACCGCAGAAGGTTGCGTGATGCAACAAATGTTTTGGAGCTTCCAGGGAACCGGTAAGTGTATGAATTGAAATTACTTTGATATTGTTAAAAAAAATTTGTTTTCTTTAGATTCATTGCCAACTTCCGAGTCACCAAAGAGGTTTTTGTGATGCTGTTAGGAGAAAGAGCCACAAATGAAAAGGAACACCAGAAGCAGCAGCGTTCCAGCCATCATAAAGGTTTCTACTTTTTTAAAATTTTTGGCAAGTGGTGGCTATCAATTTTGTGTCGGAAATGAGTGTGTATCATATACATATGTCCAAATCAAAAGCGTCAGAGGTCATAAGTGAATGCTTAGACATTGTCGAACAGTGCATATGTCCCAAATGGTTCTGCCTAAAAAAACTGTAGAAGAGGAAGATAAAACCAAGCAAATGTTTTACAACAGTGCTGGTGTGCCTGGAGTTGTAGGATGTATAGACGGAACCCACGTCCGAATAAAGTCACCTGGACAGCAACAACAGCATTTGTATTATAACCGTAAAGGTTATTACAGCATAAATGTAATGGCGGTAAGTATCAGCAAAATTATGAAAATATGTATAAAGAATATTATTAAATTATGTATATTATTTATTACAGATATGCGATTACAACATGGTGATTAACTATGTTGATGCAATCCATTCTGGCGCAAATCACGATGCCAATTCCATGAGAGGCAAAAGAAATACATGGCTGTTAGGTATGTATGTACATACATACGTATGTTTATTTGAAAACCGATACAGAATAGTTTTCTTCTTTAACAACTTTATTACAGGGGATTCTGGATACAAACTACAACCCTATATGATGACACCATATCGGAATCCAACAACCGCTGCTGAAAAGACCTATAACACGAAACACTGCAAAATTAGGAATGTTATAGAACGTTGCTTTGGTGTTCTTAAGAACCGGTTTAGGTGCAGGAGGATTGCAAATTTTTCTAGAATCCAAAGTGACTACATATTAGGTGGCGATTTCAATTGCAGAAGTCAAGAATGGGGTTGTCTGAGAGCAAATTGCTGGGGAAATATACTCCACGACTTGACAATGGTCCATACTTATAATATAGTCTATCCCCCAGAACCAACTTTAGTACCTAGAAATGTAAATTCAATCCCGTCAGTCTTAGACATGTTTATAACAAACATACCAGACAAATTATCTGCAGCGTTAACACTCAACAGACTTGGACCGCATCACTTACCTGTCCAAACAACTTTCAATTCATCTTTCAAATCTTCTAGTAATTTAAGATTTAATTATATAGAAGAGCCAATTGGAAAGTTTTTAGAAATTATATTGACCAAAATATATCTTGTTGCTTAAATATGCCCTTAACTCACAACATTAATTTCGAACGCCATCTCAGCCGGTGTACCAAAATTTAACATTTCCACAAACTATGTAAAACGACTTCCGAGGAATATTTTAAATTTAATATCTATGCGTAACAACTCTAGGAGGAACTGGATAAGATATAGACTAAATCACTTTAAGTTGGAAACTAAGTTTTTGAATAAATCTATAAGTGAAGCCATATTCCGATTTAGAAATACGAATTTTGGCCCAACCGTTGTCTAAGCTCAAAAAATCCTCACCTGCCTTCTGGAATATCTCCAAAATAATAAAAAGGAAAATGAAAGTTATTCCGTCGCTCAGACAAAATGGTTGCCTTTACACGACAAATTTTGATAAAGCTGAGAAACTTGCACAAAAGTTCAATTCAAATCACTGTATTTCATCTAATTTAAGCAACCAAACCAAAGAACAACTAGTCTCGGAATCTATTCGGTGTTTAATCGATGCAAATTCAAATGTTCCAGCGCGAGAAGTAAGTGTGGATATTATAAAATTAATTCTTAAAAATCTAAGGAACAAAAAAAGAGCCCAGGGTCTGATAAAATCCCGAACAGATGTCTAAAGGCACTTCCTCTCAGTGGCTTAAGCCTGCTTGCCGAACTATTTAATGCCTGTCTTTCACTTTGCTACTTTCCAAAAAAATGGAAACAATCTAAAATAATTGCTATACCAAAGCCCGGGAAGGACCGTTCGTGTCCAGACTCTTATCGCCCTATAAGCCTTTTGGACTCATTAAGTAAAATCTTGGAAAATATTATCAAAGAAAAAGTCGTAAATTACATCTACAACAATGTGTTACCAAATCAACAATTCGGATTTCGCCCCGAACACAATACAGTTCAACCATTAACACGTATCAAAATTATAGTCAAAAATAATTTTGGAGAGGGTAAATCCACTGCTATGGTACTCTTAGACATTAAGTCTGCCTTTGATTCAGTCTGGCATGATGCGTTAATTTACAAATTAATTAAAATTGGTTTAGATAAACAAACGATAAAAATAATCCAAAGCTTCCTAACAGATAGATCCTTCAGAGGTAACGAAATGTCAAATATCTATACTATAAAAGCCGGTTGCCCACAGGGCTCTTGCCTTTCCCCTATTCTTTATAGTATCTTTACACATGACTTTCCCTGTTTAAACGGCAGTGAGTCCTCCATATTTGCGGATGACACTGCGATCTTGACTTCTGGCACATGTTCAAGTAATATTATGGTCAAACTTCAGGATTCTTTAGACAGCGTTGTAAACTATTTCAACAAATGCAAAATACTAGTAAACTCATCAAAAACACAGTCAATTTTCTTTACCAGAAAAAGGAAAGAATGTTTTTTGCCAAACTCTTCTATTAAAATCAACGGTGTGGACATCGCTTGGGAAAATAACGTGAAATACTTAGGCGTAATACTTGATAAAAAATGTTACTCAATGATCACATAAGCCACACTATCAACAAAATAAATATTGCAACTAAAGTATTATATCCGTTTATAAACAGAAGATAAAAACTTAGTATTGAAAACAAACTCATTATCTTAAAAGTTATATTTCACGCTATCATTTTTTATTGCGGTCGTGTATAGCACGACTCATCATATTGTCATATAAAACGTCTGCAAACACAGTGCAACACGAAAAAAAAATAACCATATACGGACACCACTACGTGATAAAAGACTAAAAAAAAAAAGACCCGTGTCTCCCAATTTTTCCCAAAGTCATGCACTTTTTTTTTATGGGCCGCCAAAGATTTGGGGCCTCGGTATCATTTTCGTAAAAATGTGATCATTTTCTCAGGCTCATATCTTGCAAACCGTTCAAAATTTCGATTTACTCTCTGAGTAAAAAACAAATGAAATTAAAAAACGGTGTTAAGAATAATTCCCAGGAAGTTTATATGTTCTAGAAATTTGTTTATTGAGATGTTAGGTAAATTTTTGTAGTTGATTGTTTCATTGAATTTTGAACGGTTTGCTACCTATGGACCTGAACACGGGAAAAAAGGTAAAAAAAAATCAAATTTTTTTAAGTTTTTTGCGATTTTGATCTGGAAGGTGAAGTTTGTTTGATTTTATATGTTCGCAATTTTTGTTCTTTATGACAAGAGCCTCAGAGAGTAAATCGAAATTCTGAACGGTTTGCAAGATATGAGCCTGAGAAAATGATCACATTTTTACGAAAATTATACCAAGGCCCCAAATCTTTGGCGGCCCATAAAAAAAAAGTGCATGACTTTGGGAAAAATTGGGAAACACGGGTCTTGTTTTTTTAGTCTTTTATCACGTAGTGGTGTCCGTATATGGTTATTTTGCCATGACTTAAAAAATTACACACAGTGAAATTAGTCAAAATGAAGTTTTGAAAATGATGTGTAATCTACCACACCGCTTCTCCACATACCTTCTTCACTCGCGTTACTATCTACTATTAATCAAAGACCAAATAAATGATATAACTCAAAAATTTAATATTAGGTGTTTAAATTTCTCTTACAAACATATACGATCTCTTGTTCCTTAAATATTAAGTAATCTTTTACCTTCTGACTTCTAACTTTATCAAGTCAAGGGTTTTGAACTGTAAATAAATTTCCCTGTATAATTATAATATTCTATAAATTTTTGTTATCAACAATAAACATATATCTAAGTAGAATAGTTATCTTAAACTGAACTCTTAAACCCATATATTAAATTATTGTACATTCTTTATTATATGAAGCAATAAAAAGCACATACATACATACATACATACATATACATTTGTATTTTGAGAATCAATCAGTGAGTGTAAATATCCAGAAAGAGCACATCTCACTAATTGTGAGAAGCTCCCCCAATCCCTTCATGGGATGTTATGGGACACCATTTTTTTTATAAATTTTCATTATATTTAACACAACTATTTTGGAACAAAATGTCGAAATTCGTTTGTTGTTCCTTTGTTGAACGTTGTGTACTATTGCCGCTATCTGGTATTATTGAACCCACGCGTTCCACCATCCAATTTTTACTTGCAACCACACATATGATGTTTAAATTATTGATAGAATTAATGTGTCTATACTAAATTCATCTATGCACATGACTAGAAGTTGACAAATCATAAATACTAGTTATATCGAGATTCAGCATAGGCACTAGTAAGTGCCAGTCATGACAGTGCTGACAAATCAGTAGGTCGGTCTTGTTTAGATTGTCAGCCCCGTCTCATTTGATCTCACCTAAGTCACAGCTTATGCAATGTGAAGAAGATGTCTTATATAAATTGTCATCACCTACTGACGTAGTCCTGAAGAAATACTACTGACAATGTATTTAAGACAAATTTTCCTACAGGTTTACTTTAATCATAAGACAATTTCATAAACTTTTTTTGTTAATTTAAAAAATATTGTCAAAACTAGCGGCTTTTGAAGTCGCCAGCTGTAATTATGTGCTGTTAAATGTGATTTTGACAAATAAGAACTTCAACAGGGATGATTTTTAATTATTAGGCCTTTTCATTGGTACTTTTTAATTTTATTAGTTAAGCTCGAGTCCATTGTATATCTCTATTAATAGAAATATAGTTTTCAAAAGAAGTTTTGCAAATATATTCCTATGATTCCTGGCAAACCATATAGCTATTTCAGATCTCGCCACAGATCTTCATCAGCGGTTGTTTGGAATGATGCTATAGAAAAATTCATCAAACTAAATTCAAATGAAAGTTCACTTCAATTGACAATTTCCTTTTTGAAAACTATATTTCTATTAATAGAGATATGCAATGGCCTCGACTTGACTAACAAAATTAAAAAGGACTAATATGAACTTTAGTATTCTATAATTGTATAATATATACCATCTCAAAATCTCAGTTATGATATAGTTAAATCTAACTAAAAGTTATAGCTGTCAGTTTGTATGTAATTTAAAACTTACTTCTGTCAGTTAGCACCGTGTAGATATTGCGATATTTACCCATATGGCCAGTGTTTATGTGGGTAGTTAACTATCGGAATACTTAATCGTAATTGAAAGGTAATTGGAAGTTAACTTTGTAGTTTCGTCTTCAGTGGCAAGTTACAGTAAGCTGTCATATTGTAAACGATTATGGCAACCCTTGTACTCTTATTGGGAAAACATCTGTTTTGGGCTAAATACCAAAACAACAAAGAGGACCAACCAAAACGGAATTATGTGAAGTAAGAAATAAATGACTGAAAAAATGGCCATTAGGGTTACTTATGTTAATTATGTACCATACAGTAGAAATAATCCACTGATCATTCAAAATTAATGTCATAATGTGACTCTGCCATCATATTTTCGAATAGTGCATAATGTCATTGTCATTGTGATTTTATGTTGCACACAAACAGACAATTAGTTGACAACAAGCAATGGAACGAGTCACATCCCAAGTACTGCTCCTTTGAACCAAATTCGGTCTGTTGTTTGAACGCAGGAAGAATGTCGCCAGGAAGAATGTCACATCTCGTACAAACTGGGTCCACTAGAGATATAATAAGAAGTGGTCGGCATCGTGTTGCATGTTCGCCCGAGAATATCGCTACTGTGGCTGAAGATGTTGCGAATGAGCCTTCTACGTCAATCCGACGACGCACAGTGTCACGTGTGTGGCCAAAAATGGTGAGCACTGATGAAAGGAATTTGGGCTTATTTTGCACAATTTAATAAAAAAAACACAACAACTAGATAAAATGTAAAGTAGTTGTCAAAAAATATTGAGTAGTTTTTGAGTTATTGTGGTGGTTTGTGTGCAACATGATATTTTGCAAGAAAAACAATTAAATTTTGCATGCAGTAATAATGGGTTAAATTCAAATTTTTTGTTAACGGTTGCTACAAAATGGAATTGAATTGCAAGTCTGATGTCTTATTACAATTGCAACGCTGTTATTGTTTACAATTGTTGATCAGATGGGAATGCCGTTAGCGAGAAGACAGGTCTGATAGAAAAGTCACGTTTTTACAATAAACACAACCTTTCGTAGACAATTAAAAAAAACATCAAAAATCATCGTTCCAATTTTGTGATATTTTATTGCTATAAGTATGTATTTTAACATATATAAATCTCAACTGTACAGTTCTGCACAAATTTTTCTGATGAATGTTTTTCTAGTGGCAGCAGCATTTCAAATTCGTGATATTTTTAAGCTATGGCTGGAGTTGAGGCAAAAAAAAAACCTATCCTATAGTGTTTCATATTAAAGAATTTGCACAAAATAATCTGGAAAGAGCACTGTCAGATACAGAAGAAAAGAAACTCAACCTTATTCTTCTAAAGTTTATTCATTATTGGGCAAAATACTCCCGAATGAAAGTTAGATTCGAACATGAATTGAGTGATTGGCTGGATACAGAAGTATTTACTGAAGACTTTTGTGTTGTGAGTTCTTGTTTGTATTCTGTAAGATTTTATTAATCAATATAATATATTTTTATTAGGAACCAAGTACAAGTGGCGGTAGGGGCAGGCCCTCTAAGTGTTATGAAGAAGCGGCACAACGTACGAAAAGAAGGCGAGTCCATGAACTAATTGCATCGACTTCTGTTGAAGCTCTTTCTGAAGCGGCTAAAAAGGTTTCAGGCGCAACGAATGCTCAACAATTATCGGTGGAGAAATCATTAGCTTTGTTTATTGACTTGGATCTTTCTGTTCGGCAATACAATATGCTAAGAAAGGTGGTGAATACAGTTCACCAAGATTGTTTCCCGTCATACTATTTAATAGCAGAAGCAAAGAAAAAGCTCATCCCAAACGATATTCATGCATCAGAAACTTCAGCTGAGGTTCCATTGCAAAACATTTTGGACAAAACAGCTCATAGCATTATAAATATGAATGATTTTCAAACCAAAAATGATGTAATACTAGAATGTAAATGGGGATTTGACGGCAGTAGTGGACATAGTGTATATAAGCAAAAATTTGAAAACCATGATGCTACTGACGAATTTGTTTTTGTTACATCGTTTGTTCTACTTCGCTTATTACACTGGGGAGATGAGAAAGTGGTGTGGCAAAACAATAAACACTCGTCCTGGAGGTTATGCAGACCTATAAAAATAATGTTTGCAAAGGAAAATCGTAATGTCATAAATACTGTTAGGGAGCAATTGCAACATGAAATTGATACATTGGACACTTATTTTTATTATTCTAAAAACAAAAGTCTTAACGTGCATTACAGAATGAAATTATCTATAATAGATGGAGCAGTTTTAAGCGTAATTAACGGAAGTAGAAGTAATGCGACTTGCGTTTTATGTGGAGCAACGCCATCAGAAATGAGCGACACATTAATATTTGAAAGAACTGTCAATGAAGAATGCTACCAATACGGATTGTCTACGTTACATTCGTGGATAAAGTGTTTTGAATGTCTTCTTCATATTGCATATAAACAATCCATTAAAAAATGGCGAATTTCAGGAAAAGAAATGGAACAGAAAGTAGAGGAAAACAAGAAGACCATACAAGAAAAATTTAAAACTGAAATGGGACTGATAGTGGACATGGTAAAAACGGGATATGGTACGTCAAATGACGGAAATACTCCGAGACGTTTCTTTTCAAATGTTGAACTGTCCGCTATGATAACAGGGTTGGACAAAACAATTAGTAAAAATTTTTCCATTATCTTAAGAACCATTTCGAGTGGGCTGCACATTAATGTGCCAAATTTTGAAAAACTTTTAAAAGAAACTGCTCTTTTATACTTCAAATTGTATCCTTGGTACTACATGCCTGCAACAGTTCACAAAATATTAATACATGGTATAGATTTTATAAAATATTCTACCATTCCAATTGGAATGTTGTCGGAAGAGGCTTTAGAATCAAGCCATAAAATTATAAGAAATGCACGACTAAGGCACACGAGAAAACGAAGCAGAGTTGATTGTAATAAGGACTTAATAGTGCACCTTATTATCCAATCAGAGCCATCGATTTCAATCCACAGTCAAAAAAAAATAATAAAGAAGTGTGAGCTAGATGATTTAAAAAATTATGTAATTGAAAGCGAAAATTTAACAACAATACTTTCAAATAATGAATTACTAGTGGAATCGGAAACTGATAGTTTCAGCGATAGTGAGTAGTATATATTACATTCCTATTTATTGTATGTTATTTTAAATAAAAGTAACCATTTTAATTCACTTTGAATAATAATTTAGAAGTTTTATTATTTTTTCGTTCAAGGATATATGGTGGGCGGGCATATTCTTTGATATTTTCATTCAAGGATTTATTGAACACAGTTATCAGTAATATATCACAGACAAATCGAGCCAAATTTGGTTCAATTCCAACAAAAATTTTGGAAAATATAAGTTTTTTCCATTTCAGGATATATGGGAGGTGGGCGTGTCCTCTGAGATAATCGCATATAATTGAACACAGTTATCAGTAATATATCAGAGACAAATCGAGCCAAATTTGGTTCAATTCCAACAACAATTTTGGAAAACATAAGTTTTTTCATTTCAGGATATATGGGAGGTGGGCGTGTCCTTTGAGATAATCGCATATAATTGAACACAGTTATCAGCAATATATCAGAGACAAATCAAGCCAAATTTGGTTCAATTCCAACAACAATTTGGGAAAATATAAGTTTATTTCATTTCCGGATATATGGGAGGTGGGCGAGTCCTTGGGCCGATTTTCGCAAAACGTCGTTTATTTCCTTTCCTACTTATAATAATAATGTGTACCAATTTTCATTCATCTACGATAACTCCCTCTATTTTTGGCCGCCGTTTATATGAAATCACGAAACTGTGCGACGTTCCCCCAGGTTGTGTCCATGACACAGTTTTCGACTGTGTAGTAGTAAATTGATAGAAAACAGTGGGTATGCTAGAGAGCGATAATCAGCTAGAAGGCTTGCTGACTTGAAGGCGACGCAGGAAACTAATTTAAATAGTGTTTTATTGATACTAATGACAGATAAATTAGTTATTAGATTGGTTGCGTCGAACGAAAATTCGCATTCCCTTATATTTCTGTCCGTTTTATGTCCATCCACAGAGTAAAATACAACAGCAACTCGAACTCGATGAAATGGCCTACTAGCTCGTCGTTATCGAGAGAACATAAAGAGAAGGATAGAGACTCTTATCTATTGACCGTAGCCTTTAGGGGCAGAAGTAAATAACGCTGAAACGATGTTTTGTGGCAGAACGATTTTGGACGACCTTCACGAAATTCATCCTGGAGCGAACGGCGTCCGAGACTGAACTCTTGCTACCAGCGATTTACAGTGGTTGTTGATGGTGCTTCATCACCAAATGTCGAAACAAGTTGATTCAGACCCTCTTGTCTTGAAAATTTTCATGGGTTAATTCCATTTTTTTTTTACCGAGATGAATTTTTCAACACACTGTAAATATAACAAATATTCCTAGCAAGTGAAAATGTTCTATGCATATTGATGCTAAAAAATTTCAAATTTTCTAATGGAAATTTCAGTATGCATCTGGGAACACTAGTATAGCACCAGAACCCTAACTCATCAGGACTATACACGGGGTTTTTAATTTGCATTGGATTTTAAGTTATATTACTTTATCTAATGGAAATGCACAAGAAATACCATTGTTCGTAAAGGAAACTAAAACATTTTGTATCTGCATTTGCTTAGGCAATGTCAATGGAGATTGTGGAATCGAATGCCAATTTTACTGAAATATGGGAATGCTGTTAATTATTTTGAAATTGTTTGACTGCTGGCAATTCTGTTTTTAAAGTATTCTACATGTAGAGGTTTGTGCCTTCGATAGGTATCGCCTCGTGGTACTTTCAAATTCATAAACCTGTACTGTATAAAATATTTGAAAATTAAAACTGCCAGATATGAAGGAAATACTTTGAAAATAAGTACACTTGCCAATGGAATTTACATGTTTTTGGAGTTCCATTTGTAGAGGTAATTCAAATTAAACTACAAATTATAATTGTCTAATAATTAAATTGCCCCATGTATGATCAGGACGAATCGGTCGCGACATTCCTAGAATATTATAATAAACACAGCGAACAACCTGGTATGAAAAGTCTTTATATCAGCGACAAACAGTTTCATAAAGACAATTTACTGAAAATGAAGGACATTTTGAGGAGGAATTTATTTCCGGACGATATTATCCATAAAATTATACAAGACAACCAATAATGAAAATAAAATTGTAAAGCCTGGTATTTTCAATATTGACTCATATAAAATAGCGCCAAAACATCGAATACTCTAAACAAATTATTTTCTAACACCAAAAACAAGATTGACAAAATGGATAGATAGTCTAACTCATATACACAGAACAAGTATGCAGAGGAATGACTAAAAGTAAATTGAAATCACGACTATCAGGACATTAATTGGATACACGAAGTAGAAATATGAGGTCCACGAAAAAAATACCACTCGCAGCCCACTGTGCAGAAAGGGGACATACGCCGAACTTTCGGAACACAGAGATTCGGTAAGCAGAGGGACATTATAACAAATGATATACGTTAGAGCTGCTTCATATCATAAACATAGCACAAGAAATGAAGAATGACCTAAAACCAGACACTAACAATTGTGCTCAAAGCTGTAGGACACATCATAAATTAAGGGAACATGATCAGTTAGTACAATATTGAATGTTGAAGTATTGAGACGTTTGATTATTTTTACTATTGTAAGTGTTTCTCTGGTTCACTTTATATTGACGAATTAAAATACAAATATACTTACAATTAAAATAATTACTATTATACCAAAGGACTTAAACTCGCAAATGATTGGTCTGATACATTAGTAATTTAAAAAGTGATATTCCTTTCACAAAGATACTTATATAAAATATATACTTTATTTACACGGAAAAACCAGAATTGGTAAAATCAAATAATTACAATTCTACGAATAAAATTTCTGCCATTTAAATATTAATTTTTTAAATTGAAGAAAAACTTTTTGAAATCACAATCCTTTGTTTCTAGATTTTCAAATTATTTGATTTTACAACAGAATATTTTTGCTTAATCAGTTATATGCTCCACAGTTAGTTCAAATAAAATACTTCGTTAATGAATTAGTAAAATCTATTCAAACTTTGGAATTTTTAACCACCTCATATTTGTTGGAATTTTATCACAAAATATATATTTTTTCAAAACATTATGATGAGTTCTTTATGACGTCACAGCCTACGAGAGAATTTGTTTTTGATGATTCTTAGGGATCTTCGATGGATACTAATTCGCATATGTAAATTGCTAATTCAATTTGTATATAAACAATTGATGAGCAACAAATTATTTTCTAATACTATGGTATCATTTAAGGCACAGTAGTTAGGCGAATTTGTCACGGAGTCATACCAGTGAGTGTGCTTAACAGAATTGTCTATTAAAACTCAACCATTTTTCAATTAGAGAAATGTTCCTGACCTTGTAAGCTTGTAGTATGAATTTCTCATACATTAACTGAAAACTAACGCAATCGGCCATAAAATAAAATTCAATTTAAAAATGGCAATATTTGCTCAAAATCATTTCAGAAAGCAAATTAACTTCAAATTAAGTTGTTGGTATCCACCAAAATCATTTGCAAATTGTAGGAATTAATTGAACAATTTACCAATTTTTTTCTTCAATACAGAGAATTTTTTTTCTAAATTCCAGAAATATTTCTTTAATTTGACTAATTTTAATTTTTGTTACTCGTTGAATTTTAAAAATTTATGAATAATATTTCTAATTGTAATTCGTTAACCAATATATAAAATTACTTAAACCAAGGAATGTTTTTGTTGAATCAAAGATTGACAAATATAATTCTTTGAAAATAAGAATTAAAGAGTTGTAATATTGACAAATGTTTTCTTGAATCTAATGAATTAATTTTAAGTTTTAACAAAAACTGTAGGATGAAAAACAACAAATCTTGTTTTGTTACATCAGATAAACTATTTCTGTGACTGAAAATTATACAAACAATTCATTGAAATTGGACGCGACATTGTTCGATATCATAGGATTTTTTTCTGTGTAATTAAGTCTAAATGTAATTGTAAAGCTTTTATTTTTTGAGGAAATTTAATATTATTATTATGTTGTTAACCGAAATGTTAGGTGATATTATTTGGAAGAAGTCGAATGATAAAGTTTTGGCAACGTTTTGGTTTGTATTTTCATTTGTAATCTGAGACTCCTGAAGATGCGATCAAAATATAGAGAATAATGGAAATAAATAAAATTGTTCTACGGTTTACTAATTAAATGCCTGTAATTCCGGCCTACATTATCGGAATCAGTTTTCAAGTTAATTCTTTTGAATGCACTTGTGTTAATTATTTGTAAGACTTCTGACGTTTAAATGCATTTATAACAACTTAAAACTAATACGTCTTGTATATTTAGGTAATGATCTAAAGTAACACAATGTGATGTTAATGCTATTTTTTATGTAGAAAACTTTCTGTACTTTTGATCAGATTTGTGTCCTGCAATTCTAGGTTTCAGTTTATTTTTTGGCGTGCCTATAGAACATATTCCAATTTAAGTTATCAGTCCCATTACAATGTCTTTTATACACTACTTTAGACACATACAATTCATCCAACCTATCCCTTGGGTTACTAAATAATCTACCTCACCTCTTATGAGTTTTGTGTGCTATTTTTAATTTTTGGTGTCGAATATTTTTGCATTTTCAAGCCTATCAGACACTCCAGGTACATCGGTTACTGAAAAGTAGAAGTGATGGGCACAAATCTGACAAATCCATCATCAGATGCCCAAATACTTTGCCCGAATTGGTACCATCGCACAGAGGGTTAAAATAACCTGTTTTCTTGGATTAATTAAAAAAAAATTTTTAAGTATCGTAAAAATTTTTTGTTCCCGGTTAGAGTATATAAAATTCTACATCACTTGTCGTTAAAATAAATGTCAAAAGTGCTCTGGTGTTTTTGTAGTGAAACTTCAAAGTCAAACTTTATAGAAATTTTTGTGCAAAAAAGGCTGAAAAAAGTGAAAACTTTCCCGTTGAAAATTTTATTTGTTTTAAAAAGTATTGCAAAATTTAACAATTTTTCAATGGAACCATCAAGTATTTTGCAAATACTTCGTTAACATTTGTGTATCAAATTGTGTGTGGAAGTGTTTTAGATATAGTTATTTATACTGGAAATGCCAAAAAAATTAGCATTTTTATATTTTAAATGGATATATAGTTATTATTCGTCCACATTCGTGTCATAATTTTTAGTTTTTATTAAAGAGGACATTATATTGCAAATTTTTACGCTGCCTTTTAGAAGCAATGCATTGTTTAATACAAGTGTTGCAGCAGTCAAATTAGCTAAAAATCACATTGATCTCGCGACTGCTGCTGTTGTTGTGTATTGTGTGTTGTGTTTTGTTGTTTTTCATGTTACTTTTTTCAATTTATGTATTTGCGCTCTTCTTTTCAGTATATTAATGATGTTATTTTTGTTTCTTTTAATAATATTCTTTGTTTCAATAATATTTAGTTTTTGTTTATTTTAATAATATTCATTGTTTTGACAAATAGTGATCGTGTTGTACAGTTTCAAGTAATCGGGTAAAATTGATTTTTTAAAGGTTTTTTTTTTGTATTAGCATTGTTTTTTTTTATAGAAACAAGTTCGAATGTTGTTTTTTATACTCGTCGAAGCTTATTTGATATTATGATGAATTCAAGCGCTCAAACAATGATGACAAGATGAAATTTTTAGCTGAAGAAATCAAAAAACGCACCAACTGCTCTGAGGATCATATGTGTGATTTTAATAAAAGAATTGATGTTTTCTTTTATGAATTTAAATCTAGGTGGACTAGAGCGCATGGAATGGAAATGAGGTTTATTACTCAAAATAAAATCTGGTTGGAATCCTCTATTGGTTTTACTCTTGCCCCGACTGCAAAACGTGGCCGAAAAGAAATTAGTTTTACCTAGTCCAGTGGTTGGAGTAAATATAAAAAAACAACGATTTTCAGAGACACCATATCATTGCCAGAGTTACTTTATGCTTCACAGGTTAAATTACAAAGCGCAAGTTATGTCGAGGAATCAAAAGTGTTGCGAGCCATATATCAAAAGTGTTGCAAGGGCATAAATTTAAAAAAAGAGTTGAAACAACCACTTTCCACCTTGAAATTATCGAATACAAAAGCTTTGGCTGTTTTTGTGGAAGCTAAACTAACACGAAATCAATACAATGTTGTTATACAAGCTGCTCCTCAAATATTTCCCTCCTACAACAATATTCAAACTGAAAAACAAAAAACTTACCCAGAATCGACCTCCGTTGAAGTAACTTTACAAGGTCGTCTTAATCACACAGCGGAGCGACTAATAGAACTTCAAAAAACTGTTATTGGCTCATTAGGCATTACGAACTCGAATGTAGTATTATATTCAAAATGGGGCTTTGATGGAAATTCTGGCCATACTCATACAAACAAGCCTTTCATGGATCTGATGCTAGTGATTCATCAGTTTTTTTTTAACCACAATTGTACCACTTAGGCTTATGTTTGAGCAGAAGGTAATTTGGCAAAATCCACGGTCGTCTTCAAGTAGATTTTGCAGACCCTTGAAAATTGAATTTACCAAAGAAACCGCATATGTGTCAATTAGTGAAAAAAAAAAGTTGAAGAGGAAATACAGAATTTAACCTATTCAACTGTCAAGATTGGTGAGAAAGTTGTACATGTTTTCCACAAATTAATTTTGGCAATGGTAGATGGAAAAGTTCTCAATGCCTTAACAGAACCCACATCAACACAAAAGTGTTGCTTATGTGGCGCTACAAGTAAGGATTTTAATAATATAGAAGCCATGATCCAAAGGTCTGTACATGTAGACAATTTAAGATTTGGCCTTTCCATTCTTCATGGCTGGATTAGATTTTTTTAATGTCTTTTGCACGTGGTATATAAAATACCTTTACAAAAGTGGCAGGCTAGAACTGATTCTGAAAAAAGAACAGTAGCTGAAACAAAAAAAGAAATTCAGAAAAAATTTAAAGAGAATATGGGATTAATAGTTGACCAACCCAAACCTGGGTTTGGAAACACGAATGATGGGAATACGGAAAGACTTTTTTTTCAAAACGCTGAAAAATCTGCCGAAATAACAAAAATAGATGTTAATTTAATAATCTAATTTGCTGTATCCAGTGGCCATGAAATTAAAAACGAAAAATTTAAAATATATGCACACAATACAGGACGACTTTTTGTTGAAATGTATCCTTGGTACAATATGCCTCCCACTATGCACAAGTATTTTATTCACGGACCCGAAACTGTGTCAAATGCCATTTTGCCTATTGGGCAGTTATCAGAAGAAGCGCAAGAAGCTCGAAATAAAGATTTTAAAAAATATAGGGAATTTTATTCACGAAAGTGCAGTCGCGAAAAATCTAACCAAGACATTTTTAATATGTTTTTGATAACCTCTGACCCAATTATTTCAAGCATGCGAAAATAGCCTACAAAGAAGGTTCAAAGCTTGCCAGAGGAGGCAATTGATTTAATTGTACCTGCAGCTCCGAACATGAACTATTTCAGTGATGTTGAAGTCTCCCTAATCCCTTCATGGGATGTAAAGGGAAACCATTTATTTATTTATTTATTAAGTTGCTGATGCTGCTGATGATGATGATGATGATGATAATGATGATGATGATAACGATGATGATGATGATGTTGATGATTAACTTTAAGATGTATAAAATGTAATGTTTAAGTTCTCATACTGTACTCCTTGCACTATATACCTACACTGATATTTGGCATTATTTAATAAAATTATACTCAAATATACTTAGAACACATTTTTTTTACTTATTTTAATGGTATTAACTGAAAAATAATGGAAAATTATCCGAACGTAGCTTCCCTGATTTGATCCAAGAAAACATGCCATTCTAACCCACTGTGCATCGGTAGATCGTCAATCGTATACGTACATAGCAATAAACTATTGAAAAATTCGCTTCTTAGGACAAAGTATTGGGCTGATCTGGCAAATTGTCTTATTTGATTCATGATTCAATAAAATTTTGACTTTATCACACCTAGAGAAGATATGTTTTACTGATCTGGTATGGTTTATATATCAGATTTGTGGGAAGTTATAAAAGCCATACTCAGGGAGCAACCTCACCCACTGTTTTCACAGACTTGGTGGTCCCTTTTATTCACAAACGAAGCTCTGTAGACCGACCATGGGCGGAATAACCCCAATAACATCATGGCATAAATGCTATGCTTCAAAAGCATGTTTGGATGCTCAGTCATCCGCTCGCCCTAAACTTGAAATGATTAACGAAATCGGAACAAAAGAACCAAAAATAAAGCAAAAGAAACCGAAAAATTTATGACCACCTTCAGTTAAAACATTGATCACGAATTTCAGCATGGAATGTTAGCACACTACAGGAAACATCTAAGTTAGCACAGTTTATTAATGTATTCCGCAAATACAGACTCCTACTTCTTGGGATTGTCGAAGCCAGATGTCCCGATTCTGATGAATTCGCAACCCTGAACGGATTAAAATTGCATTTCTCGGGAAAACGAGCGGACCAATGAAGAGAGAGTGGCGTAGGGTTTCTTCTATCAAAAGAAGCATATGGAGCTCTCACTGAATGGAAAGCCCACACAGACCGTATTATATTTGTTACTTTACGAACACGCGCGAGGAATACAACATTTATCCAACGCTACGCCCTAGCTAATATAGCGGAGATCGAATGGAAAGATGAGGTTTACAACAGTCTTACCACAGTGCTTCATGAGGTCAAAAAAAAAATCAACATCGTCATCCATCTTGGTGAATTCAATGCACAGCTGGACGAAAACAACACTGGCATGGAATCGATAATGGCTCGTCACGGAACTGGATTTATTACCGAGAACAGCGAATTCCTATCGGGTCTCTGCCTTAATCACAGTCTTGCCATTGGTGGCACACAATTCCCTCATAAGCGGATTCACAAGGTGACATGGGTATCACCCTACCGCACAACCGAAAATCAAATCGATTAAATCGCCATCAGCAAAAATGGCGTGGGTCTCATGCCTTGCACACCAGGATGACACTCAATTCGACATCACATGCCCGAATATCAACGAAATATTATTCACCACATACCTCCAGAGTTACTGCAAGCAGACCTCATGCTAAAGTACTGAACTCCTGCATTCGATCATATCAGACTTCTGGAATAGCGAAACACTGCCGTCGGAACTCAGGGAAGGAATCATAACTCTGCTGCCAAAGAAAGGCAACCTCTCTGATTGCAAGAGTTGGAGAGGACCTATGTTATTATGCATGGTGAAAACAGTTATCGCGCACATCATCAATAAACGGCTATCAGATCATGTGTCACCTTGTCTGAGGAATGAGTAGTTTTAGAGTGCACACCTCTCCATCTGTGCTTTACATACTTCGAGAAAGCGTATAATAAATATAATTAATAATTTTAACATTTGAACACGAAAATCACGGATTCAATAACAAAAATTATTGAATTTCCTGTGATTACGATTTTTGCATTATTGATATTGAAAATTGTGAGCGAGTTATCAATTTGTATTTCTTTTTCAGTCAATAACGAAGTTTATTGAATCAATAACAAGAGTTGTTGATTTTAAATTTCTATTTTATAAAACATATTGTTGGTTTGATAAAGAAAATTATTGAAAAAAAGTTAATAAATAAATGATCAGTTCAATAAAATGTCTTATTGCATTTTGGACTAAATTTCAATACAAATAGTTATTGAACTGAATCAGTGTCCATGTGACTAAAAATCTAAATAATGAACAAAATTTAAAAAAAATGATTTTAACTTGTGTGAGTTTTTGCAAAATGCATTCACATGATTCCTGAAAAACTATGAGGTTATTTTAGGTCTAACCGCAGATCTTCATCAGCGCTTGTTTCTAATGATGCTATTTAAAAATACATTAAAGTAAACTCAATTGCGTTGAGAATTCTGCAATATGCAAATGCTCGAAAAGTGTCGCAACACAAGGATGAGGCAACACAAGGATGATTTGATTCAAATATTTCCTTTAATTTGTTTCAAATATTGTTTTTATTGGAAATGCAAATGTATTCAATAATTTGTTTATCAAGTGAATTTTATTGAGTGCAGTTTTCCAATATTGCAATATTGAAAAACATAGTATTTGAAACAAATACGAAGGTTAATGATCTAACCTTCTGTTTTCAACAAACTGGTTTGTTGAATATTCTCTTCATTTATTTTGGAACGAAGTTTTGGAACGAAGTTCCTTATCGTACGTTGCGGGATGGGGGCTAAATGAAAAAATTATAAACAATTTTTTTTTTAACCTATTATGCTATAACCCAGTATACAACCCAGTATTATTCTGCATACTTTTAGGATTTCGTGGTTTAGTGTTAGAAAGTTGTACCAATTCGTTTGGTTATTTTATTTTATTGTATACCTTTAGACATAATATGCCAATGGAGTGTGTGGAAAAGATTTGTACAATCAGGGACGTATATGAGGGTTGTTTTCTTTCATGTTGGCTTTGTGATAGTCATGCTCATGTGAAGTGTGCTGGCTTTAATGAAAGACATTATGACATAATTACGGCTAAGGAAAGCGGGATTCGCTCAACATGTTGGAAGTGTAGGGAATTCGATGTTGACTTTTATAAGCTATTTAAGGAGGCCAAGAAAGGATTTCAAAGGAGTGGGGAGAGCTTCTCACAATCAGTGAGTTGTGCGCTTTCAATTTATACACTCAGTGATTCGGACCCATAGTTTTACTCCGGCTCCGAACGGTATTTTGAGAAGCATTTTCATGGCTAAGTACTCAATAGTGTCACCATCACTAAGCGAAGTGACCGTCGTCGAAAGAAATGTAAGGTGGTCTGAGCACAGATCGAACCCACGTTCTCATGCACATGAGCCGCTCCAAACTTAAATAGTTGGAGGATATGTTTGACACTTTTAAATGGTCTGAGGTCATCTCGGCCTCCCCAAGACGGAATGACAGCTTCTAGTGATAGTAATTTAATAGTACACTCTTTGTACAGTCTTTTCTTATCTCAGAAACAGTCGTCGTCTGTTGTTCCTTCATCCACAAAAGTCAGCGACTGTATTAATTATGAGTTTTAATATAAATATTATAAAGTCGATGGTGCAATGCTTAGTGTGCGCGCCTCTTGTACAGGAGTTCCTGGGTTCGATCCCTGCTCCGACCACCTTAAAATTTCTTGCGATCCGTTTTCGATATATAGAGATTTTTCCTAATTTTTTGATATTTTCGATCAAAAATGGGGATGGGTTACCCATTACCCATCGTCGTGGGTAGCTACCCATTATTTTCCCCATTGCCTGAGGGTAATGGGTAATCGTGATGGATAATTCCTCATTTTCCTGGGTAGCTACCCATTGTTTTCCCCATACCCTGTGGGTAATGGGTAAACGATCGCTACCCATTCCCCACGGCAATAATAATGGGTTACCCTGGGTAACCCAGGGTAACTCATTGCCCACGAAATACGAACCCTGGTTGTTATGCATTCTAATTCTTACATTTAGATGGACTTATGAGTTTTGACTCATTCATATGATGTTATAATATATTATAAATTTCGACTTACCCATCATCTGGCATTATAGCCAAGCCCATGGGCGCTTCGATGCCGGAGAAGAATGAAACAATGGCGCGTTGTTTAGTTTGCAGCGAAAGCACTTTGACTTCATGCCTTTCAGAATCACTCCAATATAAATTATACGCCAAATGATCTAAAATTCCAGAAAACAAGGAAACATTCATTGTTATATATTACATATATTGCATTCCCTTCAAGTCTTACCAAATGCCAAGCCGGTAACATTTTCTAAATTTCCCTTGACCAGCTGCTTCAATCGCTGTTCCTGTAAATTATATTCACTGATCACATGCTGGAAATTATCGGCAATAAATACGGTATTATTGACACTATTAAAGGCCATTTCGTGAATATATATATCCATTGCATGAGTCGTTGTGATGGTGTGTCGTTCGAACGTGGTATGTTCCATTTCCAGCAGGTTACTACGGACACCCAGGAAAAGGCGCTGTTTCTTTTGAGTCTTGATGCAATGCAGATGATCCGGACCCAATTGCATGCCATCGGGACAAGCACATGAGAAACTATTATTCTCGACCAGAAGGCAGAGATGCGTACACTTGACTCTTTCACAGGCGTGAGCTGTCTTCTTTTGTTTGGCCGAATGATAAATGTGAACAGCATAAATGGTGCGATCTTTTGTAATAATCTTATGATCCTTGCCTGAAACGTGTTGCAGGAATGAATGGATTTGGTACCCCAGTCGGACCAGTACATTTTATCCTCGAAAATGGCCAAGCCATAGGGGTGCTTAAGAATATCCTCCAAGATGACACGACGATCAGTGCCATCGGTGTGCACATTTTCGATAGTGGCTAATTTTGCATCCACCCAGTAGACACGATCACTGTTTATATCTAGAGCAACGCCATTGGGCCAGTGGATATTCTCGGTAACTAAACGCACGGAGTTGGTGCCATTCATCGAGGCACGAGCTATCATGGGATTAACACCCCAATCGGACCAAAATATTTGAGCTCGCTGAGGCCACAAAGCAACGCCAAGGGGCTGATGCACATCATCGGTGACTAAGACAGCACAGAAGCGGCCATCGTTAGAGCAGACGGCAATATGATGCATAACATTATCGGAAAAGTAAATATTGCCTAAAACGGAATCATTAAATTATTCTAAATAAATTGCAATATTTGGTAATGGAATGTCATACCAGTTAACCAGTCTACAGCCAAGTCTTCGGGAGCATCCAGTCAAGACGTAAGCAATATCTCCTGAGCCGTTCCATCCGGATTGGCCTTGACAATACTCTCACCTTCGTTTTGTATATTCGTCCAATAGATGTACTCCACATTGTAGGTCACACCTTTGCAACCGTATACACACGACGTGATCGTAAATTCACACCCATCACAGTCACCTGAGTGGTATACAGTAGCAACACCTCCTCTCCGTGAGATTCAGAAGTCCGATTATCCTCCTTCAGCGTATAACCTTCACCACATATGCACCTATAGTTTCCCGGCATATTGATGCACATTTGACTACAGACGCCATACTGATCCGTACACTCATCGATGTCGGTGCATACGTCCTCGAGAATTGAATGTTTAAAACCTTTGGGGCATATGTATTCGGGTCCTGTTTGGGGCATCATTTTATATGTGGCAGCGGGTGGGCATGTTCTATTCTGGCAGTTGTATGTGGTTTGGGTACAACGAAACGATTCGTCCGTACGATCGGGACAATTTTCGATGCCGTCGCAGGCTTTGTCCAGTGCGAGGCAAGTGATATTGTTGCGACATAGAAATTTACACATTTCAGGTGTACATCCATCAGCTGAATGGAAAGGGAGAACACAATATATATCGTGAACAGTACGGGTATAATATTCAATAAATCTATGACACTGCTTCAGTTTAAGGATACAACAAACTTGCAATTATACTTAAAGAGGTAAACAAGTTAAGAGTTTTTGTTCTAAATAGAATGACAATATACACAGTAACTCGGCCGTCGGTGGTGCAGTGGTTAGTGTGCGCGCCTCTTGTACATGAGCTACTGGGTTCGAACCCGGCTCTGACCACCTTCAAATTTTCTTTCGGCGGCGGTCACCTCGTATAGTGACGGCGACACTATCGAGTACTTAGCCATGAAACAAGCTTCTCAAAATACCGTTCAGAATCGGTGTAAAACTGTAGGTCCCAATCAGAGAGTTTAAAACTAGAAAGCGCACAGCTCACTGTTTGTGAGAAGCTCTCCCCAAATCCTTCATGGGATGTAATGGGAAACCATTTATTTTTATTATTATAAATAAGATATGTTAATGATTTTATTATGCGTTTTAAAGATTTTTTTCAATGATAATAAGCGTGTTGTGGATACACCGCTTCCTTATATAATCGCTTGTTTTCTATGTAGCACTTAGCGAAAACTTAGCGAGAACTTAGCGACGTAAAAAATATTTTTTTGACAAATTTTACCGCTTTCTCCGCTTTTACATATTGTTTGCTTATCGCTCAATACCCGCTTTCTTTGCAACTTAGCAAGCGATAATGGCTTTCGAATATCCTTAATTTTTACATGAACGCCGGCGATAAATTGAACCAGGCCAGACAACCATATATTGTGACAAGACGAATTAAAGTCTGAGACATAATAGTCTTGACACAGTAATTAGTATATTTATAATTTAAAAGACGCATGTGTATAAAAAAAGCTTTCCATGCCTTTGGGACTATATCCTTTATATGTTCATTAAGGTATAAGAATTTGTCAAGGTGCACCCCTAAATATTTAATTTTGTGTGTTTTCTCAATGTTCGTATTCGAAAGGTTTGATTTGATTCCGAATTGTTTCCAATGCCGTTTGATGTCGTTATTCCATTTTCCTACTAGTGGCCGAAATACAATAGTCTCACACTTGTTAGTGTTTATTCTTAAATGCCAACTAAGGGCATGTTCTTCGGCCATGTTGAGTGAGTTTTGAAGTCCTACATTAATATTAGATATTGCCTTATCAGCATGATAAATAACAATATCATCGGAGAATACCGACTAGTTTGATTATTAATGTTTTCACCGAAATACTTATATGAATGTATTGCTTCCAGAAAAGGTCCTATTACATCATGCATTTCCTCTTGGTCACGTATTACTAGGTTGTCCGTATTATCCTTTGCTACATGTGTGCTACATGTTCCTTTCAGATTCGTGCACAACTATTTTAGTTAAATTGAGTGGTTTAATTTATTAAATATTTTCGAACCTTGGAACATTCTTACTGGATCTCTATGATCTATGACCTGAATTTCTTTAATACCTATTAATATAAAATTTTCATTCAATAGTTTTTTAATCAGTTTGAGTTTTGCTTTTTAGGTGTTTAGTGATAATTGTGTAAGTCTTGTTTCTAATCTATTATGTCTTTTTATCATAGTTAATATTTAACTTTTTCTTAGTGTAATTTTTTAATTATGCTGTTAGAAAATTCTGAAAATACATCTTTGTCTTTAAATTTTGGTACCGTACTTTCAATGGTCTCTTATAATGGGTTTTTCAATAAGAGCGCTACAAAAGTTGTTTTAAATGAAACAAAACCGGTTTTAGATACCAATGAAATTCGTTATTCCTGTGAAAGTACGTTCGATGCCATTATGTATGTAACTCGATTTATTTTGCATGGCCGCCACGGGCACGCTTGCAGAAGTCCAGACGCTGAACCCAATTTTCGGCGATTTTCAAGCATAAGTCGGGCGATACTGCTGCAATTTCACGTTCGATATTCGTACGAAGTTCATCAATCGTCGCTGGCTTGTTGGCATAGACCATAGACTTGACATAGCGCTACAGGAAATAATCTAACGGCGTCAAATCGCACGACCGAGGCGGCCAATCGACTGGGCCATTTCGTGAGATAACACGTTCACTAAACTTGGTTTCAAATAAATTGATTGTGGCATTCGCTGTGTGGCTTGTGGCGCCGTCCTGTTGGAACCACATGTCCTCCAAGTCCATATTATCCAATTGGGGCCAAAAATATTCGGTTATCATTGAACGGTAGCGATTCGCATTCACAGTAATGTGCCGGTCTTTACCATCACGGAAGAAGTACGGCCCAATGACGCCGCCGGCCCATAAACCGCACCAAACCGTAATGATGACTCATGGATTACGTGTGGATTGATGTCTGACCAATAACGCAAATTTTGCGTATTGACGAAGCAAAATTACACGAAGTTTTCTACTACTCACCTAAGTGAAATGCACACCGTCTTCTGAAATTGCAACTTCTAGTGTAGCATAACAGGCAAACAGTGTTCGAAACTATGCTCTATGTGTACCACGTGTAACTGTACCTTTATCATTTCATAATTTACTACATCTTCCGGTGAAGAAGAGACTATGAGCTCAGATTGGTCTAATACGTTCACACGATTGAAATATCACAATGGATGGACATTTATACATACATATATATGTATATAACTGTTTCATGGTTTTCTTTGTCCAAAAACTGATATCTCTGGGCTGAGCTGGTGTTACACACTGGGAAAAGATTAATTGGAAATCAATTCAGGCATTGCAAATTCAATGATAAAGTCTATATTTTGATTAGAATTCACAATTGTCAAACAGCAGAAATATTTGTCGATGTTATTGATAGATTAAAAATAGGTCTTACTAAATACAAGTTGCTACTACCGAACTTTAGTTGAATTAACCAATTTGAGTATTTCTAAAACCTCATTCATCTGAAATGGAAGATACAACTAATAAAAAGTACAATACTAGAATTCGTGTTCAAATATTAGTCACTGTAATCATAATTTAGTTTCTGTTACAACAACACTTGTTACAAAGTTATGTATTCGATTTTTCACAACACGCTTTGCTGTTAAAGAGAAACTACATATAGTTGAATATTACACGAAGACTTTACAGAAAAACTATTATTTTAAACAGAAGTGATAAACAAAGTTGTAAAAAAATAATAACGTTTATAGATATCAGCCAGCGAAGAATACATATTATCATAAATTGAGGTGAAGTGAGATTTAAACAAAATCGTTGAATCTGACGCCTTCACAAACACCAGCAAACAATTGTGGACGCTTGGCTGGAATAACTATTATTTTGGATGACACAAATTAACTTAAACATAAATATGAAACCCAGGGTAACCCATCCCCTTTTTTGATCGAAAATATGAAAAATTTAGAAACACTGTCCATATTTGTTTTTCGAATGGACGCTCCGTTTTCGAAATATAGAAATTTTTACATATTTTCGATAAAAAAAAATGGCACGAAATAAGAAATAATACTTTTGTTTATATTTAAATATAAAATACACAATTTTACTAAAAAATTACTTTTTCTAAAAAATTCATAAGGGGTTAAAGCATCACCAAATGGTTGTGACAGCCATCAAATTCAAGTAATTACTTTAGTTTAACATACCAATATATTATTTGGAACAACCGAATTAGTTTTTAAATTTTTCGTTAATGCAACTAATAGAATATTCACCACTACAGGATAATTTGATTGCCAGCACTAAAACTCGATTGACAGATCACATTTATTTCATGTTGTTGTGGCTTCAACTAAATATTTCAGTTCTTGCAACCAAAACTGAATTACAAATCAATTGATATGCACAACATTTGGTAATACTGGACATAATCACAACAGAACAATGTGATAGTCCAAGGAAACGTTCATGACTTGTAAGCTTGTAGTATGAATTTCGCATACATTAACCAAAAACTAAGAAAAAAATACATTAACCAAAAACTAAGAAAGAAAGAGAACAATTTTTTTCTCATTGTGTATTATTTTCTTTTCAAGAGAATAGAATACGATAATACTTTCCGTACTATGAACAAATAATTATTGCTAATGTCACAACGAAAGAAGGCCACGTTCAGATTCCGCCGCTGGTCATGATATTAAACATATTCTCTTTAACTTGATTGATAGCAACTCAATGACGGTAGTAATTGAATCTACAAAATATTAATAGTGCTGTGTGTTTGTTAAACGCTCACAAGCACACACCACTATTATTGTGCTTCATAAATGGAACAAAGTGCCAAGGAACCACTATGTATTTACCACAGACTTTCTGCTACACAATGACAAACATTCATCAATCAATGAAAGCCAAAGTCAAACTTTCACTGCTACTGTTTTCTTGATGAGACTAATAAATTTTACTTGGCAACAATGGTGTGTTGCGGAAATACGAGTACAATACATGATGGAGGAGAATGGTGATGAGTTCAGGGAAATGGTTTCACTTGGGTGCCAATGCCATAAGTAAACCAAACATAATTAAAAATCAATTTGTGTGAATGTGGCATCAAATATGACATGGTGGGTAAGAGTGATTCTCTATCGTTTCATAAATACACAGTCATATTCATTACCGATATTCTAAATATGAAAATAACGCCAGGTGAGGTAAACTTCTTTAAATGTAAACAAATTTAATAACGCCAGGTAATATAATTAAAAATGTCTGTCACCCGTAACTGCCAATACCATATGTAAATTTCTTATGTAGTTTGTTTCCTAAGCTGGAGAATCAACATAATGTTTTTATAAGCATTAACAATTTTCCCAATGTGAGCCTTCAGTGGTCAATTCATCAAACGCCATAAAACTAAAAGTAGAGATAATTGGAGAGAAGTTGGGGATATTTTGTCATTATGACTTTATTCATTTTGATGATCATAAACAAGGGTGTTTTAAATATGAAAATATTAAGATGGTTAGTTTTAATTGTCATGAAATGTGTAGTTAGATAAATTGATATCTGAGTAGCTCAAATGTCAATGGTATAGAATTTTTCTATGAAAAAATATATGAATGTGATTTCCTTTAAAAATTTTCGTATTTGAAATTCAAAACTGTTTTACATTTATAGTTCATGAACTATATAGTTCGTATTGGGTGACTAGATATCCCCCTCTCGAACATAATGCACATGTTCGATATGGCGTTTTTTAAGTCCGCGCAATATTTTAAATTTAATCTAATGAACGAGTTCTACAAAAGTCTACATGAATGTACAAGTTTTTCAAGAAGCACCAGGAATGTTCGAGTCTGAATGAAATTCTACTATGTATTTATTTACAAGAAACTACTTTTCTAGCGCTTTATATTAAAACAGATGAAACCATAATTTTTTGAGTTACGTGAATTTTTTTCTAAAATATAAAGCTAATATTTGACCAAAGAAAATTCGTTCGCGGGGTTAAGTTTTCTTTTGCTGGCTCTTGCTTATGTTGATAAAACCCATTTCGCATACGCCGAAGTATAGTGTCGTAAATTCTTTAAATAAAGTTTTAGGATTTAACATAATTTTTCATTGTTTTTGCAACTAGAATAGTGTCGTAATGGTACATATTTAAAACCGACATATTTAAGGTTTAAGATTTGAAGGTTACGACGCCATTCTTCTGTAGGTGCGATATATGTCTTAATTATCTACCGAGGTACATTGAAAGATATATATACTTACTAGTGAGACATAGGGGCACATAGGACTAAAAAAATTCCAAATTTATGTAACTGCTAACTATAAAAGCTGTGTGAAATCTTTGGATATGCCAGCATTTTAATTTGCGGAGAGCAAAAATATAAATGGTAACTTGAGGAGAACGATCAGCTGCAAAACTTTGAGATCTGTTAGATTTATCCCAGTTTATGATTTTGTTCCAAAAATCAAAACAAAAAAATCTTAAAAAATCACTTTTATAACGTCGCTTTTTCCAAATTCTTAATCATTGTTTACAGCATAGAGTAAATTATAATAGAAAACTATTTCTCTCACCTGATGTTTCTTTCGTACAGTTCGTCATGGATTTGTGAAATGAGAGATGGTTCAAGAACTGTTGACTTAACTTTATCATGTCGTTTTGGGTACAGGTCTTTGAAATACAAATTTAGTTTGTAGTGTTTTGGTGACTTTTATTGCTGGTCATAGAGTTATTGTTATAACTAGAGATTTCCTTTTTCTCAGCAAATTTCTGACATTTAGCCTGGTGTGATGTGAACGTTGGTTGTTGAAATGAATTGCGTTACTAATACCAGATAGAGGCAATGGTTCACACGTTAAATTTCAAGAAATGGCAATAAAAAGATATCTTAAATAAATTTTGTTATCATTTCTTGCGAATGAAAATGTTATCAAGGGGATACCCAAAAGCAGAAATTTGCAAAATGATTTACACATTTTAATTACATATTTTGTTTAATCGAAGACTACGTATACTTTTACATCTCTAAGTTTGAAGGATAGACTTTTATTTCCGATAGAAAACCAAATTGGAAATAAATTATTCACAACAACGATCGGTAAATGCTATACATATTGATCATGGTAGAATTATTATCTCATGATGAGATTTTTTCCATGTCATTTTTCGTTTCACGTCTCAAAATCTTATGTGTTTTGATTTTATCCTTTTTTGTATTCTTGTATTGTTGCTATATATGAGTTTCACAACTGAAACGAATGAACGAAAATAAAATGCCTGTTGTTGCTGCACACAATTACAACAACATCTGCTGCTACCATGTGTTTGTAGGCACTGTAGGCCGTATCGCATTTTTCTCACCCATTACAGCAAATGTTGCCACATTGCGTAGTATTAAGTGTGGATCGTTTTATTTGGAAAGTCGTAAGTGGCGATAGCTTAAGGGAATAAAAAAAAATATGAAGCCTGTGTTAGATAACACGGGCGCATAGGTCAAACGTAGAATACGTTAGTCATTTTGCAATTAAAATATATGAATTAAATATAATTTTTGATAAATGATTTAAATCTATCAAATTTATCTTTAATTTTTATGTTAAAAATTTAGGATACTTTTTAACAAAATTTGGGTACACTTTATATCATTTCGATGCACTTTTGAAAACAAGTGTAAATACTGCATGTGGCAACACTGGTTCTGTAAGGTTCACATAAAACATGCATTGTCATTATACTTCTTCTCTTTCTCACACTGGTTCTGTGATGAACACACAGATAATCGTACTGCTCTTACACATGAAGTTATAATACATAAAATACAAAGCATATGAAAATTAATACAAAATTTGAAGGAGTTAAATTTTGATTTACTTATAGAATCAAAAAAATTATATGTAGCAATATGATTATTTAAATACAAATCAAAAGAAGACATATTAGATATGTTACGACCATACTTGAATTTTCTTCAATGCATGCATAATGTATTAAAAACTTATAATGAAAGTGACAAACATTTTCTCAAAATTTTGTGCTCCAGATCAACACCTTACCGTATAACGTATTCTACGTTAAAACAGCCTTAATAAGTCAATAAAAAAGTGAAAAAGACATTTAAATTTCACAGTTTTTCACCAAAACGACATGAAAAATAGAACCCAGAAGTTCTTGTAATTCCACCAGGTGTAAGTCACTTTTCGTCCAACATATCTCTATCACACCGACCGCACCACGAAGAGTGTGAAAGGAAACACCAGATGAGTCATAGTTTCTCTCTTTAAAAAATTACTCTATGTTGTTGGTATACATTTATTTTGTAGTGAACACAACTATTTTACAAGTGTGTGAAGATAAATTTATTTATCAAAGACACAAACCACTTTTGCCAAAATTCCGAAATTCTTTACAAATTAATTGAAGTTATGCACAGAAAATGTGCCAAATAGCACTTTTAAAGCCATGTACGTTAAATATAGTATACATCTAGCCGTATGTAGAAAAAACATATTTTTTACTTTTTATGAAAAACTTCACACCCTTCATAAACTAACCTAGGTCGCTCATGACAAAGGTGAATAAACTTTCAATGTTTTCCAGCCTAACACCGGAGAAGGACATTCAAGGCGCAGTCTATATATATCCTGATTCCATTTCAATTCGTGGATATTATCATATTTATGATGCGGCTCATGCTGTTAAGGAAATAATGTTTTCGAGTGTCAATATTGTGCACTCCTGATAAAAGTGAATGAACTACCTGAGTATTCAAAATTAGCCCCATGGGAGCACATAGCATCCCCATCCCAAATATATGAGTATACCTATTCCATTTCTGATTTATGGATCGGTCCATGGCGTTGATATAAATAATTATTTCGTGTTCCAATATTGGGTAGTCCTGATAAAAGTCCTGTATATTCGGATTTAGCCGCTTGGCAGCAGATAAAATCCCCAACCCAAGTATATCCTGATTCAATTTAATATCGAAGGCCATAGTAAATGTTATGAATGTGAGTGCCAATATTGGGCACTCGTGATAAAAGTGAATGGATTACCTGTGTACGCGAAATTAGCCACGTGATAGCAAATATCATCCTCATTCCAAATACATCCTTGAATACATTTCAGATCGGAGATATGGTCAACTTTATGACGCGACCCATGTCATTGACAGAAATCATAATTTCAAGTGTCAATGTTGGGCACTCCTGATAAAAGTGAATAGATTTCCTGTATTTTCGAAATTATACGCATAGGAGCATATAACATCCCCATCCCAAATATATTCCGATTCAATTGCAGATCGGAGATATAGTAAAATTTAAGAAGCTAGCAATGTAATTTTCAGAAATAATGACTTCGAGTGCCAACATTGGGTACTCCTGATAAAAGTGAATGAACTCAGAATGTAACTCTCAATAATTTCAGCTCAATATGTTCCCTATACCAGCCACTTGCATAAAATACGTCAATGGACTAGATCCAAAGTGACGATTATAGAACAGAAGCTGGGGACCGTTGCCCATCACGTGTTATGCTCACATTGCCTTGCACAATCTCACAGTCGTTACAAGTGCAGAAGTATAAACAAATGGTGTCCCATAACATCCCATGAAGGGATTGGAGAGAGCTTCTCACAATCAGTAAAATGTCCGCTTTCTAGCTTTGCACTCACTAATTGGGACCGACAGTTTTCCACCGGTTCCGGCTTATTTCATGGCTAAGTACTGGATAGTGTCGCCATCACTAAGCGAGGTGACCGTTTTTGGTTAGATTTTCGTCAACACCAGCGCTGCATCCTGGACGCCCCTTCTCCTTATGCAATTGCAAAAAATTAGCATCTTCCGGATCGACAAACTCAGCCTTCTTTTTTTCTTTGTGTTCGCCGCCTCTCAAGGTATTTTTTTCAAGGCTATCCATTCAGCGACCAAGGACCCGTTTGATATTTTCACACAAAATCTGGTTCTTGTTGCAACGAATCCTTGACACCAAAATATCATGACTTTGTCAGTCACCAAGAATGAATTTTCGTCAGCTCATGTTTTACGGTGCCGAGTGCCATAAAAATACATCTTGAGCACTTGTTCTCTAGACGACAATTTCGTTCCCATTATGTTCGAGCATAGTTGTCCGATTGTGATCTCGGCATGTGATCTTAAAGTGCTCCCAAAGTCGCACAGTGGTTCCAAATCGATTTTTTTTAGAATTAAGTCTGTAAGTTTTGAACGGAACAAGATATTGTAATGAAATTTAGTATGCTTTTTTTCCAGATGATATGAAAAAATTTGGATACCTAATGGGTGTGGGGGCTAATGGGCAACCATCTACATTTAGTCACCTCGGCCATGCCAAATTTTAAATGAGTGCCAAAGTACAATTATGATTTGATTGCAAGATATTTATAATAGATTAAGATATATTTAACTTATAAGAAAAAAATTGCACACGAGGTTGGATCCGTATATATATATATAAGCATATACTGTTGGATTGCTAATAATATTTTAAATAACATATTACTTGGTCCAATTTTTTAATTTTTATTCATGCAGGTACAAATTTTTTCATGTTTGAACAAGAAGACATTATGGAGATGCGCCTAGTGCTCTTGTGGAGACTTTTTTGTCAACGGGTCTTCCTGGTAGGTCCATCCTAAAATTGCCCATTTAGCAATAAAAAAAATTTTATTTCCAAAAATTCTCAAATGGAAAGCACTGATTAGGAAACGTATACCATACTTTATTAACCCCATATGTGGACTTCGTGCCCAAAAAATATTATCACATTCCTGCGGTAAATGCAGTCATGGCGACCATTTTACTAAAAAATCCCCAATTTTGGAAAATACTTTTCCCGCTTTGGGAATTTGAATATTTTGTTGAGGGAAATGCCAAAATCTATATATCTCCAAAATTTGTGTAGATTTGACGCAATTTTCAAAGAATTTTTTTTCTCTAAAAACTATTTTTTTATTCAATTTTTGGTTTTACGAACAAAACCTAGTTCCAAATTTATTGTCTGTTACAAATTATTAAGCTCAGTGTTCTGCCCTTTCCAAAATGGTATAATATGTGTATAAGAACTATATTTTTCTGTTTCATAATTATAATAAGATTTACCTTTCCCAGTGAAAACGCCGTATACCACGGGAGATACATATGTATAAAGTACCTTGTATATGAGGGCTGTATCAAAATCTATATGTGCCAAATTTCATTGAAATCGGTTGTAAAATATGGCTGGTTGAATAAGTTACGCCGATAAAATATAAATTTCATCGGTAACATTCTCCTATTTTAGCTTATACTTCAACAGTCTTCGTCTTTGATACGAGAGGGTAGTGCATACCTACCCTCACTGAGATTATAAAATGTTTTTATTTGAAATTTAGAAGTTAAATGCCACTACCCATCCACCCAAAGAGCCATGTCTTAACAGTTTATATTTAAACTACAAAATTACAACACTTTTTTGCCATTATTGTACTACTTTATTTCAGCAAAATATTCATCGGTTTCTAATATATCAAAAAGTTCTTTAAGTTCATCATCGTAATAAGTAACAGTATCGTTATTGTTCCATTTCGTCCGTATTGCTTTCAAGCAGGATCAGATGACAAGAGAAGATAATGGAGACGATCCTGGGTTGGCGCCCCTCCAGTACATTTCCTGGCGTTAAATGTTGGATCCGGTTGCAATCAGAATTTCTCGCTTCCTGTGCCTCTTCGGTTAGTTCACCCAGTGGAAGAATATTTGATTATATTATCTCACGCCCATGACATAGAACTTTACGAACGGTAGGTGTTAGTTCCCTCCATGCATATAAAGATCGCAGCTGTTTCAAGGTGTCGCTTGCATAAGTTTTCAAATTAATTTGAATTTATAGGACAATATTACGAGACATCCGCGCAGGACCTCTTCATCGATTTCAGTGATTTTGGATGGTATTTCATAATTTTCAAAAAATTTTATAGACGTATTGCCATCGATTGTACTTCCATATCCTACCAATGGTTAGTCAATGTTGAAACCAGTTGCTTCTTTAAATTCAATTTGTATTCTTCTTTTCTCGGTTGCTCGCATTTCAATGAGCTCCGTGTTATTTCTAACATTTGCCAGTTAATTTCCAGGTTCACTTCTATAGTTAAGATCGTACCCAAGATGAAGAATGCATTCTATAAGTCGTAAACGGGCATGCAATGGAGTTATACCAAACTCTAAAAACTCCTTTTTGATAGTAGTATTCGTATTAACATCAACTGGAACTTTGGAGAACTCTGAATTTTTCAATCCATATAGTGAACATTTCCAGGCAGTTTCCGTTAAGGCACTTTTTACTTTTCTATCAATCATTGCAAGGTGAAGTTCGAAGCGTATATTAATGTAGAAGCCATATAGTCCAATAAATGTTACAGTTACTTGAAAATACGGTAGGTATTTACAAGCACTAACACCATGCAACATATCTTTGCAATCAGCTCATAATTGTACTTTTGACAGTCAATTAAAAATTTGGCACGGCTGAGGTCAACAACTTTAGAGGATTGCCAGAGGCCCCTATACTCACTAGGTATCCACATTATCTTGAAAATAACTCTGCTCGAAGCATGTGAAATTTTATCGTGATATTCTATTCCATTCAAAGCTTACAGAATTAATTCCAAAAAAATCGATTTGGACCATTGTACGCCGGTCGATGTTGATGACATTTTTATTTTGAATAAATTCCCAGCAAAATGAATTTCCACCAGACCTACTCGGTAAGAGGTAGTGCAAATTTTGGTTGTTGCACAGTCGCTTTTTATATTATGTTGGCCCTGGATGGCAGTGCTCCTAATTTGGATACTTTTAAGTAGAATAAATGTTGCACCTAAGCGCGACGTTTCAGCAGAAAAATTCGCACAATTATAGCGTGTTGGACTAAAAAATTATAGCTGGTGAAGGTTTTAGGTTTGAATCCCAGCAAAGTAAAAGTATTTTTATTTTTTTGGCGTTTTGCAATGTTTCCTTTAAATTTGTAGCCGTTTTTAAAAAAATGTTGGCAAATGTGACAAGTAACGGGTTTTTCAATAAGAGCGCTACAAAAGTTTTTTTAAATAAAACAAAACCGGTTTTAGATACCAATGAAATTCTTTATTCCTGTGAAAGTACGTTCGATGCCATTATGTATGGAACTCGATTTCTTTTGCATGGCCACCACGGGCACGCTTGCGGAAGTCCAGACGCTGAACCCAATTTTCGACGGTTTTCAAGCATAAATCGGCCGATACTGCTGCAATTTCACGTTCGATTTTCTTACGAAGTTCAGCAATCGTCGCTGGCTTGTTGGCATAGACCATAGACTTCACGTAGCCCCACAAGAAATAATCTAACGGTGTCAAATCGCACGACCGAGGCGGCCAATCGACTGGGCCATTTCGTGAGATAACACGTTCACCAAACTTGGTTTGCAATAAATTGATTGTGGCATTCGCTGTGTGGCTTGTGGCGCCGTCCTCTTGGAACCACATGTCCTCCAAGTCCATATTATCCAATTGGGGTCAAAAATATTCGGTTATCATTGAACGGTAGCGATTCGCATTCACAGTAATGTGTCGGTCTTGATCAGCACGGAAGAAGTACGGCCCAATGACGCCGGCGGCCCATAAACCGCACCAAACCGTAATTTTTTCGGGATGCTATGATGACTCGTGGATTACGTGTGGATTGCTGTCTGACCAATAACGCATATTTTGCTTATTGACGAAGCCATTCAACCAGAAATGAGCCTCATCGCTGATTGTTGAGGCCTCTTAAAGTTGGCCTCTTAAAGTTGAGGCCAGTGACTCCAAATTTCGGTAATAAATTTTAATAATTTCGACTCGTTGTTGGCTCGTATATCTTTCCATGATGAAATGGCAAACCTTCCTGAAGATAAATGTTAAAAGAGCGGGAAAAAATATGGCGTCGTTTGTTGACCCTAATGATTTACTTTTGTAGCGTCTCTGTTGAAAATCCCTTTACAAGGAACGAACATTTAGGCCTAATTTTTGAGTGGAAAATCATCTTTGATCAACGATCAAACATAATATAAACTCTGAGTTCATTTTTTAGGTTAATAGTTGATTGCTGTTTAAATAGCCAAAGTTGGGCATTTAAACTATGAGCAAGTGACCACATGATTTTGACAGAAAACAACAGGAAGAACAAACACAAAGCTTCTTTAATTGTTAATGTGAACAATTATAATCACCATCCTAGTTGAAATAACAATAAAAACGTACCATTTTCTTTTCATTCTGCTGAAATACCTTCCAATTTCTTAAATATTTTGTATTTTATCACTTCACTTTTTTTTGCAAATGGCTTCATTTTGATGCATTGTAACGATTAGCCGATAATTGTATGAATACCGGTTATTTTTCGTGGCATTTGCCACTGTTGCCACATGGTAGTAAGATTATTTGACAAAGCACTGAAAAACTCTTTTCGTATTTAAAGTCAGATCAAATATAAATCAAAATCAACTGATTACCAATTTGATTAGCCAGTCAAAAATTGGACCTTAGTTTATAAAATTTTCGGAATTAAATTGTATTTGCATGAAAGTATACCATACAAATTGCGTTGTGTGTGTAGCGAGGTTTTAATAATTATTAACTATTCTTTAACAATTTTTCCCCAACCTGGGATGCGAACTCAAGACCTATGATTGCCAGCTGCGAGTCCCACCATTGAGATATCGAACAAATTGCAATTGTACGAAGAATAACACCAAAAATATTTGTCTTCTGACATACACCATAGTATCTGTAATGCAATTTCGGATTCCTATATGCCGAAAATCCGCATATAGTACTATTGGAACTACTCCATTAAATTTTTGCCGGGTTATTAATGCCCCTTTCGAAAGTATAAAATACTAATATGGGCAATTACACTGAATTAAATGTTAGAATGTTGTTTGCGACTTGGAAGCAGAATGGCTCGTATTTTTATGAACAAAATATTGGGGATGAAATTATACGTTTCGCTTTCGTAAATACTTGTTGAATGAGAAAAGACGGATGAATATTTTGACTTTATTCTTCGTATTTTTAAACTAAAGTACGTACCTTAGAAAAGTTGTATGCAATATTTTCCTCAAAGTGATTTCTCATTGGATGCCATTGTCAAGTGTCTGCTTCAGTTTCCTGATATAATACGAAAATTTCGGTTTCACGCTTTGTGTTGGAATTTCATGGGAATTCAATCATTAGAATCCTACTGTTTATTACATAATTTTTAAATTCTGATAATCGTAAAAAACGTTAATAAACTTCGAACGCTTTTTGCGAACAACTGGGCCAGTATTTTATTGGGGGTTTCCCAAATCCAACCAAAAATCGCAATTCTTCTTCAAATCACAGACACACCTTCCCTTAATTTTGAATAAAACAGTAAAGCATCCAACGATTGTCATTATCAAGGTCTCATTTTATTCATAAGATATCTTGCTTTACGATAACGTAGTAAAGTTCAACACTTTCTAGCATTTTCGATTTTTCACGATTAAAAAATACATACATATATTTTAAAGCAAATTTTATTTTGTGGAGAAATTTTATTTTGATTTTGGTCGTAGAGATAGAGGGTAAGTTTATTTTAGAAATATATTGAGGGTGTGAAATAAAAGTGGGTCGATCCTTTCACCCCCTAGGAGGCACCATGGGAGCGTTTTCCGATTCCATAAAACAAATAAAAATTAATTATAAAAATAAAAACAAATTGTATGTTCAATAAAGAGGATAGATATGTTTCAAGAAACTGTTGGTGTTGCAAAAATATTGGAGGTCGGTCATAAAACCTTCTCAAAATGCCATTCGGAATCGTTGTAAAAACTGTAGGTTCCAATCAGTGAAGTATAAAACTAGAAAGCGCACAGCTCACTGGTTGTGAGAAGCTCTCCCCAAGGCCTTCATAGGATGTAATGGGAGCCTATTTATTTTTTATTTGAGGGCACCCTTGAGCAGGAGCTGTGAGAGCAAATTTTTTAAAAATTAAATTTTTGAATAGGAGCTCTCTTAAGGGGCGATGATAGGGCTTAGGTATGTTTATTGAAAATTTTGGGAGGGAAAAATCATAGGGGATCGGTCAAAAATTTCACCTCAGTAGGGGTGACACCGCGGTAGTTATGGGAGTTTTTGTGCATTTTTCTCCTTCACCACCCACCTATGACCACGATGAGGGGAAATTTGCACCCACACCACGTCCCTCATTTGTAGGCTCATGATTTTTCCCGCCAACTTCACAAAATAAGGGGGTGACTCGTATCCAAATCTTTTTACTAAGGATAGCCGTGCAACACGATCCCACCCTTATTGTACACATCGCCGCAGTAGACATCAGCGAACTGCAGGCCGTTCTCCTTTCAGCTAAATACATTTAGATCCATCTACCGAATTATATGACAGAAACATCCAACAGGCGCTTTTCTTCTTCCAGTGTTGGGATTTATTAATTTGCATTGGATTTTAAATTGTATTACAAAAGAATTAAGGACCATTGTTTATGGATTTACATTTGCTCCGGCTATGTAAATACAGTACCTCGTTTCTGTAGTTCTCGAATCGAATAAGTTTTCACATGAAACATGTGAATAGGAACAAAAACGTTACGAATCGGTACACAAAATTGCTTCTCACATGTGAGAACATTTGTTTTGCGAGAACTTTTTGTCAAGTACTGGTTTTCTTTTATGTTCTTGGAAAAATGCGATTAAACCTGTTTGTAAAAAGTAAGGAGTCGAAAAATGTAGAATTTGAAACGTCAAAAATACTCACGAATTAAAACCATAGACTAATTACTCTACTAGACTTAATATTTCTCTCAGTAAATATATAATATTTGGTCTGGTTTGATATGAACGTTGGATGTTGAAAATAATTACTTCAATAATACCAGATAGAGGCAATGGTTCAAAACAACCAACAAAATTACAATAACGGTATTTCGTTTTGTGAGTTACAATTATTGTGTTGAATAAAACACAAATGTATGCTAACAATAACAGTCAATACAAAAGTGTAGACTTGTGTCGAACTCGTTCACTAGTTCTCGAACTCGTTCATTTAAGGTGCCCGGATATAACAATCACGAACATACTCGACGTACTAGGTAGTTCATGAACTACGCAACTCTACAAAAGTGTAAAACACATTTAAATTTCACGGAAATATTTAAATGTATTTTGCAAACGACATGAAAAATTAAAGTCAGAAGTTATTGCAATTCCACCTGGTGTATGCCACTTTTCGTTAAACATCTCTCTATCACACCAATCGCACCACGAAGAGTGTGAAAGGAAACGTCAGATGAGTTAAATATTCTCTCTAGTAAGATTTACTCTATGATTAAAACGGTGCGATATTTTGGTATTGTTTATACAAAAAGGCTTTTAAAAAAATTAAAAATGTATCTTTTAAATAGAGACTATGTATTTTAGTTAATTTACCCTAAATATTACAGAAAAACCAAAAACGCAAAAAGTAAATATAGTTGACTATATATCAACTAATTTGGAACACAAATTGTAAGGACCAATGGGAAGCCTTTAAAACATCGTCTGTTTTAGTGCTTTTTCACATTAGATTTTTTTGCTTGTTTATATTTTTTAATACCTTGACAGCTTTTTTGGAATATTCCAATAAAAACGCCATCAATGTTGCCATTTCTCGCATTGTTATACAGAAACAATTTTTACCCACGAATCGAGAAACGATGGAATTTTTTGCTTCATCCTTAATGTAAGGACTTTTTGTATTCGAGAACTACAGAGACGAGGTTCAGGTTGTGGAATCGAATGCCAATTGTAATGAAGTGTGGGAATGCTTTTAATTATTGTGAATTTGTTTGACTGCTGGCAATTCTGTTTTTCAAAGTATTTTATGTGTAGAGGTTGGTGGCTTCCAGTGGTATTGGCTCCTAGAAATTTCAAATTCAGAAACTCGTTCTTATAAAATATTTGAAAATCACTTTTGCTATGAATAGAGGGCGGATCAATAAGGCCGTGACTTTTTGAATGAAACACAGCTTTTTTTGCAAACAAAACAATAATTTTTCAACATAATCTCCTTTTAGCTCACTTAGTCCAACGTTTCTCCATTTTTGTATCCATTCCAAAAAATATGATTTTTCGAGGTCCATTAAATAGGCATTTGATTCATCAATAATTTCTTCGTTGGAGCCAAATCTCTTTACATTCTTTCTTTAGGTTTGGAAATAGGAAATAGTCACTGGGGGCTAAATCCGGAGAATATGGTGGATGAGGTACCAATTCGTAGCCCAATTCATGGAATTTTGCAATTGAGACTACACACGTGTGCCCCCGTGCATTATCTTGATGAAAAAGAACTTTTTTCTTTGCCGTCGTGTTTTATATCGGTCCAATAAGTTAGCATAATATTCGCCGTTTATTGTTTTTCCCTTTTGAAGGTAATTGATGTGGATTATCCCGCGTGCTATCACCACGACAAACTTACCTTGGCCTTCTTCGGAGCCGATTCACCCAGAGAAACCCATTGTTTAGTGTATCATCCACAGTTACAAAACGCCGCAAAAACTCCTTCGAATTGCGGTTAAACAACTCCAAACAATCCTTTGAAGTTTTCACACGATTATGTTCAACAATATCACGCACTTTTACTCTTCGATCGCCCAACCCCATGTCGTGGATTTTTTTTCGACATTTTCGGGTGGTTTGACCTCAATTGGCCGTCCAGAACGTTCAGCATCGTTTATATTTGTACGACCACAACGAAAGTCAGTATACCACTTTTTTACCATTGAAATCGATGGTGCAGGGTCCCCATAGTATTTATCAAAGTCTTCCTTGGTTTGATTGACGGTTTTTTTTTCGCAAAAATAATGTTTAGTGATCACTCGAAATTCCCTTTTTCCCATTTTTAAAAAAGTGCACGAAGTCTGTATGTTTTGAACAGCAGTTAAACGCAAAGTAAATGACGGAACTTGCTCAAAATTTGACAGTAGTCTATTAACAGGTGGTACTTGATGTTGCATTTCATATAACTACGAGGGAAGTTCGAAAAGTCACGGACTTATTGATCTGCCTTGTAGAGGTAATTCAAGTGAAACTATAAATTAGAATTGTCATATGATTATTTTGTACCATGTATGCCTTTTTCGACCTTCTCCGCAATAATTTTTTCAAATATCTTGACTTTTGTCGTAGGCGGTGGGTGTATCATTTCCCATTCTATTTAGCCACTGTACCCAAGGTTAAGTGTGTCAATAGTGATAGGTCACTTCTACCTAACCCAACGTAACCAGTGTCCAAGACCTCGATCTGCAGCACCAGTCTCAGTACCTCCCTGTACACTCGGTGGACAATCATTTAACCTTACCAAGGTTTTAAGTTTCTTGCCACTGGTGGGAGAAAACATAAAATAAGGCTCGAAGAATTTAAGCAGTTAGGAGTTACTAGCATAGATAAAGGAAATAATAGATATAGCGCGACCACTGCCAACTTTGTTCACTAGGTGCTGTCCTGTACTAGTGTCACTTTCACTGAAGTTTCCCATAATTCTCATTGACGTTTATTCAAAATTGTGGGAAATTTTTGCGAAAGTAGTTTAAACAATGGAAAATGTGACAAAATGTATGTGATTTTACGTAATAGCATTTGTTTCTTACATAAAAACTATTTCAAAGCCATGAGGAAAGTGCTGGGATATTAGTAGGAGAAAACCCGTAAGACCACCCAAAGATGAACATCCCAGAGCGCCTTTTTAAATCTAAAAACTTCCCCACCCAAAAACTGTAGCAACTTCGGTGGTCGCAGATGCCAAAACTGTTAGATTCTCTGAGGACTCTCAACAAGGAATGGTAGCTGATCCGGAGAAGAACCAATTTATTAGGACATAGACGGTGGTGACATGGGTTTGCAATGCGATGGCCATCAGATATTCTACTTTAAGTAACGAGTTCTATTCTTGTATTCTTGATATTTTAGTTGAAAATATTTTTTTCTTTTGATATGAAATTTTTGACTTTTATTGTCACATTTTTTGACTTTTTTTGGGAACAAAAAATCCATAGAATAATACAATAGAATAATACATAAGTAGATAAACTTATTCTCTCATCTGACGTTTCATTTCACACTCTTCATCGTAGGTTTGTGGAAATGAGAGCAACTAAATTTAAAATTATCTTACACCAGGTGGAGTTACAAAATATGTTCACTTAACTTTTTCCTGTCGTTTTGGTGTAGAACGGAAATATTTAAATGTATTTTGCACTTTTTTGTTGGCTTTTATCGTTGGTATTCATTTGTATTGTATTTAACACAACTAGTTTGTCACAAAAACACGAAATTCGGTTGTTGTTACTTTGTGGATCGCTGTATACTATTGCCACCATCTGGTATTATTGAACCCATATTTTCCACCATCCAATGTTTACTTTCCATCGTACCTATGACGTTTAATTTATTGAGCGAATAAAAGCTTCTATGGTATGTATTATTCTATGAATAATACAAACGTAGATAAACTTATTCTCTCATCTGACGTTTCATTTCACACTCTTCACCGTAGGTTTGTGGAAATGAGAGCAATAAAATTTAAAATTATCTTACACCAGGTGGAGTTCCAAAATATGTTCAGTTAACTTTTTCCTGTCGTTTTGGTGTAGAACTGAAAAATTTAAATATATTTTGCACTTTTTTGTTGACTTTTATCGTTGGTATACATTTGTATTGTATTTAACACAACTAGTTTGTCACAAAAACACGAAATTCGGTTGTTGTTACTTTGTGGATCGTTGTATACTATTGCCACCATCTGGTATTATTGAACCCATATTTTCCACCATCCAATGTTTACTTTCCATCGTACCTATGACGTTTAATTTATTGAGCGAATAAAAACTTCTATGGTATGTGTTATTCTATGAAAAAACCCCATTTATTGCTTTCAACGATATCTAGAAAATTGCCCATTACACTAACATTTTCCCAACACTTGCTTCATCTATTTGTTTACTTTATCTATGGTTACTAGTATTAGGAATACTGATTTACTTTATATACTAAACTAGCTGGACCCGGCAAACGATGTTTTGCTTTCAAAGTTTTTGTAATGCCAAAGGGTGAACAAAATTTGTTGTTCCATTACGTTCGAAACTATAGTTATGGCTGTTATATCGGTTTATTTCACAGGGGGCGTGGCACCCTGGCTGTAATTCATAGTGTTCCAACAACATATGTAACAAATCTCATCTTCATATCTCTGACGGTTCATGAGATGTAGCCAAGTATAGCCAAGGAGTATCAGCAGGTCGTCAGTACCACATTGTGAAATTTGCATAATAATCGGTCTATTGGTCTATTAGAAAAGCCGTCAGAGCGATTTTTGAAAAGGGGGCGTGGCACCGCCCACTTTCACCCTGGCTGTATAGCCTATGTCACGCGCCAGATGATTCTGAATATTGTCTGAAAATTTCATCAAAATCGGTCTAGCCGTTTAACATACACACATACATACATCCATTTTAACATACACACATACATACATCCATTTTTATATATATAAATTAAACTAAATGGATTGCATATATATTTCGACAAGAAACATAGCGTTCATACAAGATGGATATCATATTGCGGTTTTCTCTCCGCACAAATAGTAGCAGGCGTCCCGAATTCCTTACGTAGAATTTTCAATTTCATTTATTTTTCGTACCATACAAACTTCAACCGTTTCTAAATAAAAAACATATTTTCACCCAACATATTATCTCCATAATTTGCCTAATAAATACATATGAAGCACAGATTTACCGAGATAGCAAGATAATAAACTTGTTGAGATCTTAAATGTGTTTTGGAATCATATCAGCTGGGGTTTATTTCAAACGTCTTCCACTGTCAACTTTTTTAAAATTGTTCTTCATATTTTTCCATAAATAAATTTGCCACGTATACAATGTCACATGAACATAAATAATTTCGTTTTGTCTACATCTGCCGCGTCAGCACATACAGCTGTTTCAATTTTTCCCAGTCATTCTCTTCGACTGTGGTAAATTCGAATGTACTCTATGTTTAAGTCGGTTATAATATGAATAAATTTGTCCATCCTAGTAAATTGTGTGTCCATCTATTTTGTATATGGCGCAAATGAAAATTTTACGAATTTTGGTAATTTACACGATAGCATACAGTCACATATAGGGACAGTGGTATAAGTAAATATCACTTGATGTGGAAAAGTTGTAATGCATAGCAGGAGCTATTTTCGACCTGTAATGCTAGATTTTAAATAAAATCTTAATTTTCTTTTATAACAAATTAGTTGCTGAGAACATTTACATTTTCATAGATAACGTTGTCAAACCACATAGTACGGATTATATTTGTTTTCCGACCTAGCGTTTTAGTACGGCAACCATGATGAACCACCACTCACATTTAATTTTATATCGTTATTCTTGCCGTCACATGCATTTTCGCTCTCTACTACTGTGATGCTGTGTGATACCGTGTAGCCCATGTAAAGAGTATCTCAGTAAGATTGCACTTTTAAATTTAGTGCAATTTTTTTGGTGCAGCTGGCAACTCTGAAATTTGGCAGCTCTCGCATATATTTATTCCGATTATTAAAAATGGAGCGCTTTACGAAAGAACAAGGGGTTATAATTGTAAAAATTTATTACAAAAATTTGGAAAGTTACGCTGAGACCTCTCGTAAACTTCGAAGAATTTGCAGTCAAGAGAGTGCACCTAATGTGGCAGCCATTCGAAGAGTGGTCAAAAACTTTAAAGAAATTGGGTCGGTTATGGACAGTAAGACTCTTGTTCTTAAAACATTGCTGCTGTAACTCGTTCTCAACAACTTCAACTTTCACGAAGCACTACGAAGCGAATTTTGGTACAAGACTTCCACCTTCATGCGTACAAAATTCGGCTTACTCAGGGGCTCAAACCAGCAGACCATGGAAAGCGCCGACAATTCGTTCAATGGGTGATGGACCAAAGTAAAGTCGATGCCAATTATTTAAAAAAATTCACCTTTTCGGATGAAGCGCATTTCCATCTGAACGGCTTCGTGAATACACAAAATTGTCGAATTTAGGTCTCAGAAATACCTCATATAATCCAAGAGAAATAAATGCACCCATTACGAGCAACTGTCTGGTGCAGGTTTTGGTCACGCGGCGTGACTTTTTTGAAGATGAGGCCGAAAATGCAGTGACTGTGAACATCATTTGTTACAGGAACATGATAACGGAGTTATTGTGGCCTCAACTGGAAAACATGGATCTAAGCAGCATGTGGTTTCAGCAAGACGGCGCCACTTGCCACACGGTGCATGATAGAATCGATTTATTGCAGCAACGACTTCCAGAAAAAATTATCCCAAGAAATTCTGATGTCAACTGGCCACCAAGATCATGCGAGTTAGCGCCGTGCGATTTCTTTGGTATTTTGTGAAATCTCGGATTTATGCGAATAAACCAGAAACAATTCATGAGCTCAAATCCAAGATCCAACGCGTCATCCGTGAGATACAGTCACATCTCTGTGAAAAAGCCATGGAAAATTTCATGAAAGGAGTAATTTCAGAGCTGTGGGGACCACTTGACGGATATTTTATTCCATGCTTAATCGGAACTTGTATCCTTTACAATCCAATAAAAAAATCACAACTATCTTCAAAAATACGTATTTTAATTTTAAAATGAAAAAGTGCATTCCTACTAAGACAGCCCTTAGTATGTTGTTTACGCCAACTACGTAAATACTGTCGTTGTAAACTACAAACACCTCAATTCCTAAATGAATTAAAGTAAATTACCGAATACCTAACAGTCGGTAATGTTGTCACCTATTTAGCTGATTTTACTGCAACCATGCATCGTCAAGTTAAGTGTCATTTTGATTCAACAGCACCTTCCGCAAAAGAAAGAGGTTCTTTCAGTTGGCGACTTCATTGGCACTGGTAGATATTTACCTGCGATTAAATTAATTCCAACACAAATTCTAATTCCATTGTTTTATTTCCATTTGATCGTTTTCTTTGTTCTCTGATCAATTTGAGATCCACAATTCGATTTTGTTTCGGCTACTGAGAGTTTGCCGGTATTACCCTTATCCTATCCATTTCAACAAACGATTACATATGTTTTTTCGAACGGTAACTGTTAGGAGATCACAAGCATAGGCTTGAACCTACTTTCTCTTATACCAGACTTAAGCTATGCGCGCAATCCAGCGGTTTATTGAGTTCTAATATATTTAGTTTTAATAGTTCACTTAAAAAAAGCAATGCATTAAGAGTGGAATTGGTTAATTGTGCAACCTAAAATTTTTGGTACTTTGTTAAAATTAAAGTTTCGCGGAAAACGCAAGTAAAATTCAAAAGGGGAAAGTGTGAATATATAAATTTCAGGGAATTTGCTTATAAATCTCCGTCAAATCTACATCGTTAAAAGCTCAAATCAGAATTCATTTGGGAATAGTGCGCTCTGAGTAATTATTACTTACTTATCCGGTCACGAGCAACCCCGGGGGGTCAGTGACCTTACAAAATGAAGATAAAATATTTCGCTAACTACTTCGATCTTTTGCTATATTTCTCCAGTTGGCAATACCAAGTGTACTCAGGGATTCCTCAACCTGATCCTTCCAGCGGAGTCTTGGTCTTCCTATTTTTCGTCTTCGTTCGGTTTCGAAAACCCTTCGTGCTGGTTCGTCTTCATCCACTCTACTGACATGGCCTAGCCAGCGCAATCGCGTTATTTTGATCCGCTTAACTATGTCAATGTCGGGATATAGCTCATACAGCTCATGGTTCATGCGTCGCCTATACTCGCCGTTGTGCACTATAGGGCCATACATTTTTCGGAGTATTTTTCTCTCGAATACTCCTACAGATGTTTCGTCTGCTTGCGATAATACCCAGGATTCTGCGCCATAAAGCAAGACAGGTTGTATGAGAGTCTGGTATGGTTGGACTTTTGTTACTCCAGAGAGAGCTTTATCTCTAAACTGCTTGCTTAGCCCAAAATAACATCTATTCGCAAGCACAATTCTTCGCTTGATCTCAAGGCAGACGTTGTTGTTTTTTTTACGACAGATCCGAAGTATCCGTCCACCACCTCGAAATTATAACGGTTATCAACGTTCACGCTTCGGTCTAATCTCGTGGAGGCCCTTCTCGTTGAAACCATTAATTTTATCTTGTCCTCATTTACCGTCACACCCACTTTTCCTGACTCCTTCTCAATTCTCGAAAACACCGCAGTAACTTCTCTAACTGTGTGTCCAATGATATATATATCATCAGCATACGCGAGCAACATGTGGCGTTTGCTGCTGCTGGTTTTATTTATGTTCTGCAGTCATAGTGATCTCCATTAAGATGTTAAGGAGATCGCACGATAGGGTGTCGCCTTGCCTGAGGCCTCGCTTAATTTCGAAAGGTTCGGTAAGATCCTTACCAACTTTCACTGCGGATTTGGTGTTCGTCAGGGTCATTCTGCAAAGGCGTATGAGTTTTGCAAGAATACCGAACTCAGACATTGCTTCGTAGAGTTCCACCCGTATCGGGCTATCGAAGGCCGCTTTATAATCGACAAATAGATGATAGGTGTGGATTTGTTTTTCGTGGGTCTTCTCCAGGATTTGGCGTAGCGTGAAAATCTGGTCGGTTGACGATTTTCGAGGGCTAAAGCCGCAATGGTATGGTCCAATCAGGTCAGCGACAATCAATCAGTTTTAGTCTTTCGCACATTATGCTTGATAGAACCTTATATGCTATGGATAAAAGGCTCATTCCACGGTAGTTGGCACAGATACTCGGGTCACCTTTGTTGAATATGGGACATAGTACACAGAGACTCTAATCGCCGGGCATGCATTCATCTAATTAAATTTTGTTAATGAGCTGATGCATGCACCTTATCAGTTCATCGCCGCCAGCCTTAAACAGATCCGCCGGTAATCCATCGGCTCGTGCGGCTTTGTTGTTTTTAAGCCGGGCGATAGCTGCACTGACCTCGTCTTGGTTAGGAGGGGGTTTTTGTATTTTCAGTGACATTATGAATGGTGGCGGGAGTTAAACCCAGTCCACCGGGTTTTTGCATTTTAACTACTGCCAGGATATTTGATTGTAGCCGCTCATTATGGATCAGACGCTGACCAGGATGCAATATGGCGAACCTTGATTTTCTTCTTTTGGTCTTTTATCCGCCCTTGGCCCATATGTTTGGCTCATCCGCCTTCTAAAGGACAAAAGAATGTGCCCGATAAAAGTAAGCAATGAGTAATTAGGAAATTTTATTTGCGTCTTGTGTGTCCATAAGGAAGCTTTTCGTTTGGTAGCGACAGTTAAGGAAAACTATCCTACAAAACAGGATGACTTGGGTTTTAATTAAGAGCAGGATTAAGAGTAGTGTTGTTGTTAATTTGGGAATTGATTATCCCTATAATGTGTGATGATATATGCACCTAAATAATTGTGGAGAAAGGAGCTGCTGATATGCCTTGGTGGGCATTGAAATAGCTATATTCCCAACCATCCAACATAATAATCAATTTCACTTCTTCTATACAAACTTTTTCTGTTACACATTATTTATATTGGGAAAATATTATTTTGAACCGGATAATGATTGCAAAACTTAAACTTTTAAAGATCGATAAAATAAGGACATCGGAAGTATGTTTTTTATTAGAAACATCCAGGTAAACGCAGTGGCCGTCCTCATTATTGTAGCACCACTTGGGTACAAACATTACCACGAGGTTGCATACAGTCGTCCTAACCTAACCTTTATATTTGTGCAGCCTTTGCTATAAATTCATACCACAAATTCGTATGTATTTGCATGTTATTTAAAGAGTTGGTGGTATCGAAGGTGTTGCGGGCTTTTCATCCTGGCGGCTACCCACATCTAACAATCCTACGTAATCCGGCAGTTAGCCGCTGTAAAATAAAAGGAATTTCCAAGCGCTATACTTTGGCTATTCTTAGCCAAAACTAATTAAATTATTTAAAGTTAACTTAAAACTAACTTAATCTTAAACAAAAACTTATACTAAAAGTTAAGTTAGGAGATAGTAACTTTAATTGCCTTCGTATATACATTTCTGAAAGTTTCTGTTTGATGAAAATTTTCTACCTAACATAATAATTTGCTACAATGTTTTCAATTAATGAAATACATTTATGCAGTATTTTCATACATATATTAAAAATAAATTCGAAATTTAATTTTGCGTGAATTAATTAACCAATAAGTTAATCATTTGAACTTATAATAAAAACAGAGTTTGAGATTTTATATATATTATAGAGGGTGATTCAGGAACTTCCGGACAAATTTCTCCCGCGCATTCCATGGCTCACTGCATGAAGCAAAGTCCACTAGGACCATGTCCGAAAATGCAAGGGTGCGAAATGGCAGTGGGTTCAAAATTTTCGGATTGGTGGTCGGAGGGTAGTAGGGTAAAGTTGCTAACTTCTGAGCCAGTGGTCAGATGAGTGAACTAAACGTGGCGGAAGTGGTTCGCAAACGGCTGCAATTGTGTTTAGTAGAAAATGGGAACCACATTGAAAATTTCCTTTAACATCAAATGTTTTGTCCGAAACTTCCTGAATCACCCTGTATATTACATCAATTGTAGTCCATTTGATAAAAGGAAAAAGTACAAATTAATTGAATAGCTAATTATAACCCTATCTGTACATCACTGCGAGTAAGTTTATAAGACTGTTACTAACAAAATCTATATGTGACGCGGAAAATAGAAAGGGACCTAAGGGTAAAAACGGGTTTTTGTTCAGGAGAGCCATTTTAAAGATTTAAATACGTGTATCTTTGGTGTACCATCACTGAAGCGAGTTGGTATTGGTCTCATTTGAAAGCGACACATCTCATGACGTCAGGAACGTGTTGGTCAACCTTGAAAACGCGCGTAGGTCGTCCCTACTTCTTGTTTTGTGTAGTTGGTTTTTACTGCTTTCTACCTATCGCGCTGTTTTCATGAGTTTGATATCAATTTTGCCCGCGTTTTTCGAATCCAGCTTTATTTTCTGAAATTATTAATTGAACCCGTCATTTCGAAAAGGGCATGAGTCCATACATTAAAGCTTTTCAGGATTAACAAAAAACGTATTTGTTCGGAAAAAGTCTATGGTGGTTAAGAAACTGAATACAGAAGTTAATAAATAAAAACATATATAATTTTTGTGCCATTTATTTATTTTTAAAAAAAGCATGTATCATACAGATTTTGGTGGTTGAAATTTTTGGAATTATGCCCTTTTCGAAATGACTTCTTAGAAATAATCGCAAATCCAAAGATTTTCGGAAGAAGTGACATTTAATCATCATTATTTTCTTCTTATTCTTTATTAGCTGAAGTTGTTGGCCATGCAAAAATCTCTGCATAGAAATTTTGGTACTTTTCTGGAATGTATTTTTCTAGTTTTTTCAAATCTGGTATTTTCTTTTCATTGATTGGCACTTTCCCAGCATACGCAGGAGTATCATTTGATGGTAAAGGCGGGCTGGTGCCCATTCTCTGTAAGAGCTGGAATTCATAACTGGTTAAACAATCTATAGATTCACGTGTTGTAACAAGGCCTGGAGTAGACTTGGAAAATGTGACACTTGGGAAATAGCAAAAATTTTTTTTTTGTCCTTGGGTACTCTTTTGCCGTAGGAATCCACAGAAAGCACCAGTTTCTTCTAATGGTTCGGCCACCATTTTTTCATGTCAATAATTTCTTCAGTTTTAGGCCTTCTAATTTCAAAATTTTCATTAGCCTCAACTATAGGATTTTCATACTCGGCTGGTGTGTATATCCTGAATAAATATGTAACTACAATCTCGTCTCTTTGCTGACACCAAACTCACACTACCAACACAAGTAAAAACACACAACCGAACACACACAAAGCACCGCAGCTCTACCCAGCGGACCAAAACTTCGTATACGATATCGCATACGACAGTTACGCGAAACTTTTGCGGGTAAAACTCTCGAAAACAGATCCGAAAACGATCGGAAAATGAATCATCAGTCGCTCAGTTTGTGGCAGTAAAAGTTTCGTTTACGATGTCTTGCAAGAGAACACGAAAAATAAAACAAAATGCAATTGCCAAAACTTTGTTGTTGTGTCGTGTGCCTGCACGTGTGTGCCTATGTTTGGCGCACGACACAACGCCAACAATGTTTCTCTCTTTTCGTCCGTTTAGCACCCGTTTTTGAACCAGTTTGCGAACATTTGGGCGAGTTTAATTTCTCCCCCGGTTTTGGCCCGGTAAATACTCGTTTCTGAGCCCGTTTGCGAGCATTTAGTGTAACACTCGCTAAGGCTCGGTTTTTTGTCCGCTGGGTAGGGCAATTCTCTTTATGCTCTTCTCATTATGCCAATAATAGAAATCTATATAAATATATATAAACCAGCATTTTGTTTCCCTTGAAAAGGGCATAAGTCCCGGACTCGTGCCCTTTTCATACAGACTTTAGATTTCGAGGGCCATACATATAAGGTGGTTTGTTGCACTTGAAGATCTACCATATTCACAGAGAATACGTAAAACCCTTAAATGAATTAAATGGCGTCAAAAGGTGATATTTGAAAAAAGTGTGACTCGTGCCCTTTTCGAAATGACATGTTCAATTGTGAGTTATAATAAATACTCATTTATAATTCTTTTAAATCGTGAATATCACTCTGTTAGTACGTACATTTTTTCACATAACCTCACTTTCGTCGACTTCACTTTCATAAAACGCGCATATCTCTGGGAGGGAACACTTTTGGGGCAAGGGATCGGTCTCATTCGATGCTCAGATGTTGTCCACATCAAAAAAAAAATTAAAATTAATTTTTTTACCCTTAGGTCCCTTTCTCTATGCGCTGTCACATATGTTTAAATTTATCAAATGTGATCGTTTGAAGTCCTGCATTTGTTTTCAAATGTCAGAGTCAGATCAGTTATAAAGGGTTCAATCATCTCTGTCAGGATTTGCGATGAAGATCAGAGGTAGGATACCGCTGTGGTAAATTTAATATAATTTTTAGATTTTTTATTTGTATAATTCAGTATGAGTTCATAGAACAAATTATGCTATGTTTGAACCCATCACAAGAGCTTTAAAGGAATTTAATTTAATCAATATGAAATATGATTTGGATTTTGCAATGCCTATTGGTAAATTTAGTAATATGTTAGATTTAATTTACAACTAGATATAAGAATTATTTGATAAGATATTTTCTGGTCTGTAAAGAATTGTATTCTAAAGACTGAATAAAGAAATAAATAAATAAATAATTTGATGCTGCTTTTTGTCTGTCTTTGCACAACTGCCCCTGACTTGACAAGCATATCGATGGATAAAAGTGAAAAGGTCGTATCTTGTTTTTTTTTTACGAAATCGGGGCTTTTGCATATTCTGATAGGGGACTATCAAATACACATTTCGTACATAAAATATTTATTTTATGATAGGAAATAAAGAATTTATAGACATTTAAAGAAAAGCCTTAACAATTTCAAAACTTTCTTGAAAGAAAACGCCCGCACTCATTTGAATATTAAAGCACTTTATTGGTTGTGTTGATGGATTGGTTTTACAAAGAAATCGAACTTTGCCGAATTAGTTTTTGTATAACGTTGGATAACCTGTGGGTGAATCTGTTTACATACTCGTAATAAGAAAGAATGGGACTTCCCCGAAATTATTTATGTTGAATTTAGTTTCGGTGTTACGTTGCTGTGAATTGTGCGTTATTGTAACATTATAGTGCGGAGAAATTTAAGTGTCGAAAATAACAAAACGTTAAAATAACATGAATTGCACAACAAAAAATACTGATTCTGGTGCTGTAAGTTCAGATTATATTCGGAAGAAGAAAAGTTTTGCGAACAAATCCGAATGGAAACAAAACGTCACCAAAAATGAATGGATGGGCATATAATTTAAAAAGGAATTTCCCAAAAACCTTCTAGACAGCTCGGGGAGTCATGTTCATCACAGTTTTGTGTAAACAGTGCATTTAGAAACTGTTCAGTGTTTACCGAGGCCACTCGAAAAGAAATATGTATTAAATTTTTTTTGGGAAATGTCCTGGTAACAAAAGCGGATGTGTGTCTCTGGTCTTATTAATATTTCTGAAAAAACGTAATAGCTCTGAATATTTGAAACGAGCTAACACAATAACAAACTTCTTCAAACAGGATTCAAACAGATTACAAGTATGCCGCCACATGTTTCACTCAACACTAGGACCCGATAAATCATCCCGATGAATCATCATAAACTATCAACAGCAGCAGGTAAGCACAATGAAAAACAGCGCTCTTTCCTGCAAAAATTGCTAGCAGAGTTACCAAAAATGGAGTCTCATTATTGTCGTAAAGATTTCAAGAAATTATATTCCCAAACAAATTTTTCTTCATATCAAAAAATTTACAAGATTTATGTCGACGGGTGTGAATCAAAAAGGAAAATGAAAGCATGAAATTATGATATCCTATTTTTGCAGTAATAATAAAAATATTAAACTATTCGATTTTTAAGCCCAACAAAGATCAATCCGACTTTTGTGTACCTCACAAAGCTAAGAATGTATCCGACGAAGATTATATAGAGATGCCATTGAAAAAATGCATGAAGAAAAACACAATGATATTAAAAATGCCGAATCCGGACTATGTGCAGTTCTTTGTATGGATGTGCAAGCAGTAAAGTTACTGCCTCAAATCAACGCAAGTGCTGCATACTACAAGATGGAATTTCAGCTGCATAATTTCACTACCTACAATATTGTCACACATTCAGATTCAGACAATTACGTTTGGGGTGAAACAGAGGGAAATCTAGTCTCTTCCGTTTTTTTGTTTTTGTTCAACTCATAAACGAAGCCCGCAAGGTTCAAACACTTTTACAAGCACACCATTTGCAATATGAGTATTTTTTGAATTTCGAAAAACTTCTCAAGGTATGTTACTCACATATTGTCTTCAATTTCAGGCAGAGTTTTTGCTGATCCGACAGTAAGTATGATATGAGTTCTGGGATATGACCGGTCAGGTTTAATTTATTTCAAAACTGCAGTAACCGTCGACTTTGACTATTTCAGATATTACCCCTGAACGTCTTTACAAAGAAAAAATAGCGATATCGAAGAAAAAGTGGAGCCACTTGCAAGCTTTAAAGAGGTTCCTGCCATCAGATTGTAATCGTTTGTATGATAATGTACCATTTACATACTGAATTTAGTTAGAAGTGTCCTATTATTTGTTTCTGATCTATACACGCTGGAAAAATCGCCTCTTTAACATATTCTGCAGGATCCATGTATATATTTGGAACACACTTCAAATATTTATATATTAGGAAGTATCAAACTCAGGTATATTTAAATGCAAACATTAGCATTTTCACTGACAAATATGTATGCTTTTACGGGGAAACATATGCGTGCTTCATCCTAAACATACTTACGTGGAAGCATTCGCTGGAAAACATATGCATATTTTGCATATTTTCTTCCAAACATAATAATATTTATTACCGAATTAATCGTTCTTTCTTTATTTATTATAATTAATTTTATCAATATATATCCACATATATAAACAATTAATAGAAATAATTAAAATATTTGAAATTACCCTTTTTACATTTACTTTCATTGAAGACGTTACTTTTTTATGGAATGAGAATCTGCTGCTCTTTTGCTTCTCCTTTCTTTGTTGTCTCCCACGATTTTGTTTTCAGAAGGTTTCAACTATGCTTTGGTTATCGCTATGCGTGGGTTCACAAACAATATACATACGTACTTATATACAAATCTAGTTCATGCAAGACAAGAGTGTATTAATTACTTGTGTTTTTCCTATTATATTTCACATTTTGATTTTTTCAGTAGAGACTCGGGACTCGGATTCACGTTGTTGCCCTTTCCAGTTTCTTTCCTCAAAATCGTTTCTCACGCACACATAAATATGAGCGAAACACACACAAAAACCAAAGTAACATCACAAACCATTTAACCGTCCGAGCCTTTGTTTATACTTTTTGAATAATCAAGCCCTTTTGATATCCTCTGTCTGATGAACCATTGACGAGTGAATACATGAAAATAAAACACAATACATCACCAAATTTACAAGCACATTCAGGAAGCACTCACTGCGAGAATAATGAAAAAATACAGAAACATACTTACAAGTCATACACACTCGTTGCCAATCTTTTATTCTCTTGCTCTCGTGCAAAACACACGGCAGTATTTGTATCACAAATAGAAATATATTTGGGTCGTAAACATATTTATTAGAACATATTAATCATTGCGTCGCAAACATGTAATATTGAATAGCAAACACAATGTGTTTGAACACAAGTATATTATATTTGCGACAAGCTCCAAACACAAGCTATATTTGCATCCAAACAACAAAAAACGACAGATTTTTCAACGTGTGGTATTTATTTGAGTTTTTTTCATTGTTAAAACATGAATTATTTATTCATATTGTTGTATTAATAGATATCATCTTCATCTTAGTGCAAAAAGCCCTAACTTAAAATTTCTTTCAAAAATATGGACCACTAAAAGCCCTATATTACACATCTTCATTACAATTATAATTATTGCTTGTTTTACTAAAAACTGCGTTTAAAAACAAAGAATGTGCCAAATCCTTCCGATTTTATTCAGTTTTCTATCTACCACATTTAAGTTCCTTTGATGCAGGATCTTCAAGGTGCGGTTTAAATGTTAAACTTAATTTTACAACCTCGTGAGGTCAGACGTCTTACACATATTAATTGAACAAACAAATTAAACAAACTTCAACATATTCTCCCAACTGGCTCTATCCTTCGCCTTTTCTCGCCAGTTGGTAACACCAAGGATACGGAGGGATTCTTCTGACTGGTGTTTCCAGCGGAGTCTTGGTCGTCCTCTTTTCCTGCTTCCATCAGGTACATTATCGAAAACCTTTCGCGCTGACTCATCTTCATTCATTCTGATAACATGGCCTAGCCAACGCAATTAGCCTAATTTGATTCGCCTAGCTATGTCCACGTCAGAATATAGATGATATATCTCTGTGTTCCAGCGACGTCGGTACTCGCCGTTTTCTCTAATAGGACCATATGTTTTACGGAAAATTTATCTCTCGAAAACTCCCATGTGTTTTTCATCCGCTTGCGATATGACCCAACTTTCGGAGCCATATGTTAAGACAGGTAAAATGAGAGTCTGTCCGTCAAGAGAGGGCTTTGTTCCTAAACTGCTTGCTGGGCGCAAAATAGTCTTTGTTTGCAAGCACAATTCTCCTATGTATCTCCAGGCTGACATTGTTGCCTTGTTCACGGCGGATCCAAGGTGGACAAATGCATCTACCACTTCAAAATTAAATCGGTTGTCAACGTTCAAGTGCGGACCAAGTCAAGAGGTTTCTCTAGTCGTTGACACCATCAATTTTGACTTGCCCTCATTAGCAGATTCCTTTTCGATTCTTGAAAATATTGCAGTAACCTCTCGCAAATTTCGCCCAATGATGTCTATGTCGTCAGCATACGCCAGCAACATATGGCTTTTCGTGTTAATGGTCTTGTTCGTATTTACTGCAGCCTTTCTCATTATTATCTCCATTAAGATGTTGAAGAGATTGCACGAAAGTGTGTCGCCTTGTCTAAGTCCTCGCGTGGTACAGAATGGTTCAGTGAAATCTTTCCCCACTTTCACTGCTGACTTGGTGTTGGTCAACGTCATTCTACAGAGGCGGATCAGTTTTGCCGGAATCCCAAGTTCAGATATAGCTTCGTACAGTTTTCCCCGTATGGGACTATCGAAAGCAGCTTTGTAATCGACAAAAACGTGGTATGTATCGATTTTCAGTTTGTGGGTCTTTTCCAGGAGTTGGCGTAGCGTGAATATTTGGTCAGTCGTGGACTTGCCTGGTCTAAAACCACACTGATAAGGTCCAATCAGGTTTTCAATAATTGGCTTTAGGCTTTATTGTTACTCCAAGATATTTTCTAGTGCTTGATAAAGGAATAATGCAGCCATGGGCTGAACAATTTGTGGATAGAGTTCTCTTAGGAGATTTATTAAAAGAAAATAATATAGTTTGTGATTTTTCATCATTAGTTCGTATTTTTCATTTAGAAAAGTATTTGCTAACTGAGCATAGTGCTTTGTCCATTCGTTTTACAATTGTATTGGAGACTTTACCCTCTCAAAGAAAGGCACTATCGTCTGCGTAAAAAGCTACATCGTGTCCTCTTAGTGACAGTCGGTATAGTACCCATCCCTGCGGAACTCCGGCAGGGATGCCTCGAACGCTGGAGTAATTATCATCAATATTGACAACAATTTTTCTGTCTGAGAGATAACTTTTAATTAATTTTACAAGGTACGCTGGGAAGTTTAATTTGCACTTATGCCAAATCGAATCAAAATAAATATCTAAAAGAAATATCTAAATCTAAATATCTAAAAGAATAAATATCTAAAAGAACCACATCAGTCGACTGTCATATACTTTTCTTTGCTTTGGTCAAATTAAATACCCTTTTAATTTGGTGTATCATTGAGTGTTGGTCTGTAAACCCGTGCTGGTTTCCATGGATTATATTATTTTCATCAGTAAAGTATTATAAAGGATTAAATTAAAGATCATCAGTAAACTTAGTAGACTAATTGGTCTATAGCTAGACAGCAATTTTAGGTATTTTCCCTTTTGACGTAGAATACGTCTTACCTTACGGTATGAGGAGTCATGTCAGGTTTTTATTGTTGTAATCTTTATTTCATTGAATTTGAAGAAACGGCTAGATGAATTTTTTGATATACATTTCATATTGGTTGATATATTTCTAGTATTTTAATTTCTCAAATGAAAATTGTTTAAACACATACACTCAAACATATGTGTGGTGTTTGGTTGAGTGTTTTTGGTTGCTCAACATTGCTTAGGAACATGTATCTAGTAAAAAGTGAAACAAAGAGTAAGCTAACGTAATAAAGCTTTTTTGCGAAAGCTTCAATAAAGCTGTTGTAACATTAATTTTGAATTGTAAAGCGTAAAGCTTTCACACAACGCTCAAATGCTAATGCGAAGACTCGATAAGGTAAACCTTTTTTAATATTAGGCCGGCCCTCTCAACATTCGCAGAACTTATTTCAATAAAAATATTAATTAAAATACATAAATTAAATTAAATTTAAAAAAATTGAACAAAATATTTTTTTTTAAACGGACTTGAATCAAATGCCGTTGGTAAATATAAAAATTACAGTAGACAGTTGTCCGAGGCCTTCGGCCACGGACTGTCCCTGCTGGCTGTGTCAGAGACACGGCCATTAAGTTTAACGTAGAATACGCCATCCGATAAGACAGAAAACATATATAACAATAAATGATAAATAATATAAGCAAATGAATTTATTGTTATATATGTTTTCTGTCTTATCGGATGGCGTATTCTACGTTAAACTTAATGGCCGTGTCTCTGACACAGCCTGCAGGGACAGTCCGTGGCCGAAGGCCTCGGACAACTGTCTGCTGTAATTTTTGTGGGTATTGGAACAATTTTTGCTTTTTTTAAGATTTTTTGGAAATAAGACTGTTCTATGAAGAAGTTCAATACTTTTACCAGCAATGTTAGTGCTGGAGGGAGAAGATGCTTAAAAACAACGTTATGAATGTTGTCTAATCCCGGCGACAGAAGCTTATATACTTTAATGGAGTAAAAGAGAAAAATGTAATTCTTACACACATTTTAAAAACTTTTATACAAACACTTTAACAAATCTTAGCAACATGTATCGCAACAATGACACCAACTAGAGCCGGATAAATAAGTCCGTGACTTTTTGAAAGAAAAACAGTTTTTTTTGCGAAAATATTTGTCAACATAATCTCCTTTTAGCTCAATAGACTTAGTCCAACGTTTCTCCAATTTTTGTATCCCCTCCAAAAAATAGGATTTTTCGATATCCATAAAATAGGCATTTGTTTGTTCAATAATTTCATCGTTGGAGATAAATATCTTTCCACCGAGCCATTATTTAGGTTTTGAAATAGTCACTGGGGGATAAATCCGGAGAATATGGCGGATGAGGTACCAATTCGTAGGCCAATTAAACAACTCCAAACAATCCTTTGAAGTTGTCACATGATTACGTTTATGATCAGTTGAGAGCAAACGCCGCACCCATCTGGTAGATAGCTTTCTTAAACCCAACTGATAATTTAAAATCGAAACCACACTGCCATATGAAATGCCTATGGCATCAACAATCTCACGCACTTTTACTCTTCGAACGGCCAACACAATATCGTGTACGTTCAGGGTCATTTGTACTTGTACGACCATAACGAAAGTCAATAAACCAATTTTTTATCATTGAAATCGATGGTGCAGAGTCCCCATAGTATTTATGTTTAATGAGCACTCGAAATTCACTTTTTTCCATTTTTAAAAAAATGCACGAGCTTGTATGTTTTGAACAGCTGTTAAACGCAATGTAAATGACGGAACTTGCTCAAAATTTGACAGTAGTTAGTTCATATAACTACGAGGGAAGTTCGAAAAGTCACGGTCTTAATGATCCGCCCTCGTGTCAAAACATTTAGTTCCTGCACACATCAGCGCACTACTCTGGAAGGCCTCTCTGCATCGTTGAATGAACCACACGAAAAAAAATTGTTAGTCGGAAGAAATCATAAGTTCGGTAGTTGTGCATAAACACGGAAGAATTTTTATTGCATGCAATTTTTTTGTTTAGGTTTTGTAATAATTGCTTTGTCTTTGTTCTTTTTTTTTCTTATTACCACCCTTCAGGTCATTATTGTTTAGTTTATTTTGCCTTCTCCGTAGATACATATCGTTACCTTAATTTAGAAAAGACATAACTAATCATTTTTTTTTAAATAACGTTATTTTTTATATTCGTATAGAAAAAAAGATTGTTACTAGAAAACTAGTGTCCTGTGCGAAAAAATTACGGTTTTATAAGCAATTTTAAAAATCACGAAAGAAAACGCCCTAACTGACTTCACAATACTGTAGTAGACATAAAATTTTTTAATACAAGTTGAAAAAAACGTCTTCGGTAACATATTTCCCCAAACATATTATGCAGGAACCATGCGTATGTTTGGAACACGCTTCAAACATTCATATGTTTGCAAGTTCCAAACTCACTTGCATTTAAAAGCAAACAGTAGGATGTTTACTAGTAAACATGTTTGATTTTACGTGGAAGCATTTTCGTGTTTTCCCCAAACCTGCATATACTTACTTGGAAACATATTCGCATTTTCCCCCAAATATAATCATATTTAGAAACGAATTTTACGTTGACTTCCATATATATATATAGGTGTATTTATTAGAATTAATTTGATCAATATAAGTAAATCCACATTTATAAATAATTAATACAAAGATTAAAAGATAACTTGCACTGAATGCATTATTTGTACTTCATGAAATAAGAATCTGCTGCTTTGTTGCTTCTCCTTTCATTGTTGTCTCTCGCGATTTTGTTTTCAGAAGGTTTCAACTATGCGCTGGTTAGTACTATGTGTTGGTACACTGACAATATACCTGTGTTTTCATACCCTAATTATATATATATAATTTAATACGGAATCTAACGCATAGAAAGAGCCATATTAAACCCTAAGTATCTTCGGACGAAATTCGTTTAGCACTTTTGAAAACGATTGAGCTAACAAGATAACTGCCGTAAATCTCTACCGATCACAATAAAATTTTGTCAGTGACTATTATTTGTCCAAGCTAAGTTTGGGATTGAAAATGGGATTGAAGCTTGGTAGTTGTGCGCGTTGGCTACCCAATAAACTCGTGAAACACTTCCTAAGTTAATGCAGTTAGGTACAATGCTGCAGGTCGTCAAACGCCAATTAGCGACTGTAAAAAGTTGTTTGGTCGTTAGGTTGTTCGGCACCAGAAGTCTCGCCAAACCCAACCACTCTCTATGAAATGCTTTTTCTAGACAATATTTAGTTAAAAATGTGCGGTTTTGCCACACCCATTCTGGTAAATCCCATAGAACCGATCTTGAAGAAATACTGTACTAGGCAATATTTTGCTAAAAGCTACTGCGTAATTAATAATTCACAAGTGTACCACGCCCAGTTTCGTACCTCTCATACAAAAAATGGGCGTATTTCCGGTTGCGTGACTAATACGAAATACATCAACCAAAATAAGAAACATTGACTTCATTTGCAATTTACCCAGCCATTCAGGAATATTTATGGACCACGGACTGAAAGAATGATGTAAAATACAGATACACATACAAAAGATAGACTCTCCCGTTGTCCCTCTTTTACTCTCCTGCTCACGAGAGAGCATAAAGAGTGCAACAAACACAATTGTATTTGCATCACAAACAAAGATATATTTGAATCGCAAGCATTTACTATTGGATAGCAAAAACAATGTGTTTTTAATATAAAAATCAGCCCATAATCATTATTTTTGAGCAAAAAAATAAAACTCAAAAATAATAATTATTATTTTTTTGTGGTTTTTATTTGTTTGTTTGCTCAAAATTAATGGTTACGCAGATTTTTGTAATATTACTCAAAATTAATCATTACCATTGAAGGAAATCCTTAAAACTCATAATAGTATAATCATTAATATGTAATTTTATCTAATATACCCGGAAAGAAAAAAAAACATTTGATTTGTATTAATTTATTGATCGCAACCGTTCATGTAGTTCTCCCAAATAAACTCGTAGTTATATGGTAAATGTGTATCATGTTGTTGCAAACGAGAACAAATACATTTGCTGCAAATTTAAAAAACGTTTGCGTTAACTGAAATTAGCCATTTTCCTAATGAGAGCACAGATTACGAAGAACGTAATTTTCTCTAATTCTGTCGACTGTATACACAGTCGTATCCATTCGTTTGGCATATACACTCACGCATGCACATAAAAGTGATAACACACTCTAATGTTTCTACCTTGTCGATATATTATGGATGGACAATTGATGCGTTGTAGTTTGCTGCGCTTTTAGTTATATTTGAATGCAAGGCGTGACAGACGAGTAAGTAGACAGTGAAAAATATACAAAAATTCCAACTTTTTTAAAACAAACTTTATGGGTAATTTCAAAATCATAAAATTTGGAAATTTAAACAAAAAAGAGCTTATGGAAGCCATAAATAAAAGTTTTAGTGTATAAATAATGTTTCTCGCAAACTTTTTCAATCTCTAATTTTTCATAACTCGTTTACTGCGAACGATTTTCAATTCAGGCAAACGTTTTCTTAGTTTAGAGTAACTATAACTCTGTTACTGTAACCGAAAGAACAGTTGGTGGAACCGTTATCGTTTCTCGCAAACGATTTTTCAACTCTAATTTTTCATAACTTGTTTACTGTAAACGTTTTTGCAGTTATCGCAAACGCTGTTTTAGTTTGGAGAAACTACAAGGAACCAAAGGAACAGTTGGCGGAACCGTTTCTCGTTTCTCTCATTCCTCATAACTCCTTTCCTGCAAACGTTTTCCAGTTCTCGCAAACGGTTTTTTTATTTTGAAGTAACTAGAACTCGATTGCTGTAACCGAAACAACGGTTGGTGAAACCGTTTTTCGTTTCTAGTAAACGTGTTTTTCAACTTATATTTTTCATAACTGGCTTGCTGCAAACACTTCTCGGCTATCCCAAATGAAAAGACATGTTCGGCTTAATAGAAGTTTGTTTCTCCCAACTACAGTTCCCAAACGAACTTCAAACAAACGGGGCACCCAGCGGGTTAAACTAAATCGACTGCGCTGAATCCAATGGCACTAACCGTTTTTCTAGGTTAGCTCTTAAAAAAAGTTATCACGATTCAAAATTCTGGATCTAAAATAGCATGTTTGAAAAATACTGTTTTACTTATTTGATAAAAACTTTTGATACGCTGCACCGCTATTAATCGCAATGGTCTTGTTTTGAAGGTAAGAATATTTTCCAAGTGTTATGTGAAGGCATCTATACATTTTATCTAGAATTTTTAATTTTATAGTCTACCAAAGCTAATTTTTTTTAAATTTTTCATCAAAATTTACTTACTTTCGTCCATTTAAATTTTTTTTTAAAGAAATTGGCTCTGTTTTTCGAATATCTTTAAATACATTTTGAAAGAGAGTTTCATAATAACGTATGACAGTACCACTCAAGAAACATATGCTAAGTAGTAGCAATATTGATCTATAAAAACAAAAAGGGAAGGAAAACCGAGTACTATTGTTTTTTCTAAGAAAAACGATTTAGTTAGGTTACAAAAAAAAAATAATTCCATTTTAATTTTTTAATTCAATCGAATGAAATTGAAGACAAATTAACTACATGAATTTAAAACTAAAATTTAAGAAAATTTATTTTTTTTATAATATAATTTATTTAATAACATTTATTCTTCTTCCTCCTGCAAGTTCCAATAAATATCCCCTAAAAGCGAATCAAGTTCTTTGCCATTATACCAGTGTTCGAGTCTGGCTATCACTTGGTGAAACCTCTCGCCATGTTCATCAGACTCGGCTGGCGATTGTCCATTAAATTTTTCTGCATGATAGTCCAAAAAATGTACTTTCATGGACATTCTGACTTTTAATTTTTTATTAAAATTCGCCAATTTTTAGACCGATGATTTCCTAAAACATTTTCAGTTACTGATTTCACACAATTCCCGGCCAATAGCTCGATATCAGTCAATGCAACTTCAAATTATTGGTCCTTCATTAGACGACGAATGTCAGGTCCAATAAGTATTCCTGTAAAATAAAAACATTAAGATTTGAAATATAAATTTAGTTGAATAACTAAGTTTACAGTTCATACCTTCTTTTACTTTCATGCCACTTAATCGTGGGAAAATTCGGCGCAATTCGGTAAAAGCATTCCCATCTGGCTTCAATGCTTTTATGAAATTTTTTACAATTCCGACTTTGATGTGGAGTGGAGGAAGCAAAACCTTTTCTATCGACACAAGTGGAATTTCTATAATATTATTTCTTTGCAATCTGATTTCACCACGTAAAGGCCAATCCCGTCTACTGTACTGGTCACCATCAAAACGCGTATTCCACAAGCACATATTTTTGGTATAGCCCAATTGCATGCCTCTCAAAATAGCCACCACTTTTAAATCTGCGCATATTTTCCAGTTGTGGTCTTCATATTTAATTAACTGCATTATTTTTTTCATTGATTCGTATGTCTCCTTAGTATTTGTGCTTAGTGCTAACGGAATATAACTTTTTAAATTAGTGACATATAGCAAAACTGCTTTTAAGCTACTTTTAGACGAATCAATAAATAATCGTCAATCTCCAGGATTATATTAATTTTGCATGATTTGGAAGCCACGGATGTCAGTACAATAAGCCAGAGAATTATTCTCAATAAATGTAAAAAATTTCGTAAATTGAAGTTGGCGCTTGATTGCCCCATAAATTTGTACATCTGGTGCCAAGATATTAGTTTGTTTTAACCCTTTTGCCAAAAGAGTGCTCTGTCTTTGCGACAATTTTAGGCGCCGTACCATTATATCCAGACGATTTTGGGAGATTTCAATGTGTGTTCATGGAATCGAGATGTTTGACTGATGATACACTGATACAGCCGCTCCACAGGTTGGAACAGATTGACATATTGACGTAATATCTTCTGTCGACATTTGGTTATCCGGAACAGGAATTTCATTAGAATTTGGCAGCGGAATTTGAGCATATGTTGTTGCAGTGTAAGATATAGAACCAATTTTTCTTCTGTTCATACCGGCTGTATGATTTATGTACGCATAACACTCACCTTCACCATGGAGTATGGGATCTCTCCAAATCAATGGAACACCAAATAACATGGCGTCTCCGTTTTTTTGCCATTTATTAAAACGGTAAATGCACGTTGTATACACTATCGACGGTGTCCAACTCTTACCACATATAACACTTAAAGAAAATATTTTTCATATAAATTCATTATTTCAATAGTGATTTTGCGACGACTGGGCATAATGGTATATTTCCCACACACATAACAAAAGTAATTAAACTTTTTACACGCCTCCATCTTAGATATTTTAATATAATTGATGTGATACTGTGATGGACGGGTTGCAGAAGCCAGATGGAAAATTTTCAAAATTTTTGTTATGAAATTCTCTTTCAAAGTGCATTTAAAGATATTCGAAAAACAGCGCCAAATTCTTTAAAATGGACGAAAGTAGGTAAATTTTGATGAAAAATTTAAAATAAAATTAGCTTTGGAAGACTATAAAATTAAAACTACTATATAAAATGTATATATGTCTTCACATAACACTTGGCAAATATTATTACCTTTAAAACAAGCCTATTGAGATCAATATCGGTCAAGGGTATCAAAAGTTTTTATCAAATAAGTAAGACAGTATTTTTAAAACATGCCATTTTAGAGCCAGAATCTTGAATCGTGATAACTTTTTTTGAAGAGTTAACCTACAAAAACGGTTAATGCCATTGGATTCAGCGCAGTCGATTTAGTTTAATCCGCTGGATGCCCGGCTTGCCGGGTTTTTCAACTAGCACAGTGTTATTAATCAATTTTACCTGCTGTTCTTAAGTTGTAATAGGTGATATAACCTGTTAGGGAATGGGAATGGCTGTTGGTGTTGTAGCGTGTGGAATTTCGCCAGGAGGTTGCTATGCAAAAAAAATTTCGTTTAACTCCATAAATTCATTCTTGGTCAACTAAGCTGGCTGATTAAGCTGTTATTAGGAAATATTCTGATTGTGGTTATGTGTAGTTTATACTCGTAGTTTGTTGTTTATTGTTTGTTGTGGTTGCAACGTATGTTGTAAACTAAGACATTTTCATTAAGTGAAAAACAAAACAAAGTTATACACCGCCGAACATCGTCGCCGTTGGCCCAGCGGCGATTTATACGCAATCAGGGGGTGGCGCCACAAAAAACACAACAAACGACGGCGGCGTGGCTCGTCGATTTCCTTCGGTTCCTTCAGACAAATTGTTTCTTTACAAATATGGTTCGTGCATATTTGCGGTGCGATCGTCATATCAAAATATTTATTTTTAGATTTAACACGTTACATACGGAAACCAATTTCAAATGATCCAACGATATTTCATCTTGAAGATAGCAAAATGGCGTAATCTGGCTTCTCCATACATTTTCCTTGAACTTTGCCTTGTAGCACTAAAATCAACTTGATCAATAGACAAGTAAAAAACATAATCCGTTATAGGGGTTTTTTTTCGATAAAAACTGTTTCGACTTTGTGACATATCTAAACGTAAATATATTAAGCTCAATATTTGATTGGGACAAATTGTGACAGTGATAAAAGCCAATAACCACTAACAAGTAAAAACAATTAAAATATAAGCAACACCCTAACAGTCATACGCATGTGTTAGTTAGGGCGTGGTAGAAATTTTGGTGCACTGCTACCATTACAGACATTTTGATTAGAGTCCATACACTAGACATGGGCACGTGAGTAAGTTTTGACTCACGCTCACGCACGCTCACGAAAGGAAGACAGTCGCTCACGCACGAAGATTTTTTCGGTTCTCACGTTCACGCACGCTCACGTGAGCAGAATTTGATCCTACTCACATTTACGCGTGAATCGCGCATGATTCACGTGATTCACGACAATCACGAAAAAATTATTCACAAAAATAAAACAGGGTTTTTAATTGAACCATTTGCTTTATATTCAAACTACTATTAAAAACTATACAAAACGATGTTCGTACAAATTTCTTAAATACGTTAACTGGGATCATATTCAGGAATTAGACACTTCTACACATAAATGTAAATGGCTTAGTTAAACTAATTGTCGTTTTTAATAAATAAATCAAATAAACTAAGTCCCTTTATATAGGAGGGTCAGAATTTTTAATATCGACCTAAGAATTTTTTTTTTGCTCGAAATGTTAAAAAAACGTTTCTAAATTATCATAGAAATGATCGCTTTCATTTATTTTTTTGATTAATTTGTTTTTGTAATTTTTATGGGGAAATTTGTGTCATATTAAAGAGAACACAACAAACTATATTCTGTTATTAATTTTTTTTTGTTTTTGTTTTTTATAAATTTTTTTTTTTATAATTATTTTAAAAAAATAAATTTAAAAAAAAATAGTAAGCTCCGATTTCATTCAAATTTTATAGAAATTTGCGCGCAAGTCCAACGAATCCAAAACAGTAATCAGATGTTTGGGATTCTCATAATTGTAAACGTTATGGGCAAAACACTGTCGTAGGTCGGTACCCACTGCATTGTTTACACGCTAATTTTCAATAATGCTATCTATCAATAACGTACACACACATAACGGTCATAAGTTTCGTACTATTTTGAAATTATTATTATCTAAAAAATAATCAAACCACTGCATTTTCAGATTTTGATTTACTTTATTTTAGTTGAATTACAATACAAAGTAAATTTATATTCTAATTTTAAGGGACAGACTATAGCATCTGGTGGGATTTGAATCCACGACCCCCCACAGACAGGTGAGCTCGCTGCCAACTCGCCTACCGGGTCGCACAAGGGATAATACATATTTAATACTAAATACAAATATATATAGGAGGACTAATTTTTAAGTTTTTATACAACTTAGTAAGGAGCCCCCATATGCATAATAATTTATTAAACGGTTATACTTTTTGTTTTAATACATTTTATTCGTACTTAGGGTTATATTTATAGGCAGAAATTATATACATTTTATAGTTATACTAATTTATGGAGAACAAAATCGTCACAACTTGAGAACTCTTTACAATATATGTATTTATTTCCCATGGGCTTAAAAAAGTGATATTTTCGTGTTCCTTTAATGGTTTTTGCCTTTTGAAAGCGGTTTTGCAATTCTACTTCCTCTTTTTCGTGTTCTTTTTTGAACAAAACTCGAAATATATGTTATCACAGGATTCTTGTGCCCATTCAAACAATTTAAAAGGAGTCGTGATTTGTTTTTCTGCCGGCCGTTGCAAGCTGGCACGAGATGCCAATCTCTTTACAGTCCCACCTACTCCGTCACAAGCTCCTTTTCCATGAGAGGTAGCAAAAAAGTGTCATTCTGCCTTGACATTAAAATCAGAGTGGTAGTGCAGCATATTTGTAAAATTGTGCTTATTTTTGTACTGTGCCGCACATCCATCCGAGAAGAAAATCAACTTTTTTATATTATCGCCGAATATTTCCTTTAGGTGCCGAATCATGTTTTTGTTAAATAAATGTACTGCTGACGTATTATGCTTCGTTTCCTCCGATATAATAACAAAACAATCACTTTCGATGTTGTGTTAAGTTCTGTGGTAAATCACGTATGGGTGAATTGTTGCCTGATCATTTGACCAATGATACGACTGCACAGCGTCTTGAATCTTGAAGGTGTAATTTTCTGCAAAATCAAGAGTAACTAAAAACTCTCCTTCTTCTAAGTTATCCTTTATAAAAGTTAAATGCTGTGACTGTGATTTGGCAATAAAATCGTTTTATATATATATATTTTGAATACACATTATTCCAATTAGACGTGACTTTTCTTAACCGTTTACAATTATTGGTATGCTTTTTTAATTCTAACGGATTGCAACACACTGAATAATAAGGCATCTTTTTTATACTTTTACAGACAATTATTTTGTATATATACATATATAGCATATATGCTCACGTTTTCACAGACAATTTCGATATGGTTCGTTCCTTCCTTCTTCAAACAAAAACTGAGAAACAATTTTTATTCATAGAGAACTATTCCAGGTAAAAGCTAACTCTAGCGTGACGTCACGCTACCAAACGGTTGTCTTTATTTAGCTGATGCTAGTAGCTGTTGTGTTGTGTGTGTGGTTCTGTGTTACACTTGTGTGCTTGTAGGCAAGAGCCGAGAGCATAGTTGCATATTTTTGTGTATTATTTAATGTTCTCTATGTGCCCACCATACAAGTATTGGCATCTTGGTGTGAGTAATTATTGAAAATTAGCGTGTAAACAATGCAGTGGGTACCGACCTACGACAGTGTTTTGCCCATAACTTTTACAATTATGAGAATCCCAAACATCTGATTACTGTTTTGGAATCGTTGGACTTGCGCGCAAATTTCTATAAAATTTGAATGAAATCGGAGCTTACTATTTTTTTTTAAATTTATTTTTTTAAAATAATTTAAAAAAAAAAAATTTATAAAAAACAAAAACAAAAAAAAATTAATAACAGAATATAGTTTGTTGTGTTCTCTTTAATATGACACAAATTTCGTAAAAATCGGCCAATCCTTGTCAGAACAGCAACCTTTTTCATAAAACCTAAAAAACGATTTTTTGCTCATTATAAATTTTTGAACTCCCCATAAAAATTACAAAAACAAATTAATCAAAAAAATAAATGAAAGCGATCATTTCTATGATAATTTAGAAACGTTTTTTTAACATTTCGAGCCAAAAACAAATTCTTAGGTCGATATTAAAAATTCTGACCCAGGAACAACATTTTTTTCACCTTTATTCTAAAGAAGTTTGCCTCTTATTTCCATTAGTATTCTTCCAGACGGACAATGGAACCAATTGCAAAAAAAAAATGGTAATAATATTAGAAATTCTATATTATTGGTCAGATTATTTTAGAATGTAGTAGGTATTTATAAGGGCGAAGTCAGGCTTTCAAAATATTGTATCTAATTGCACCCTGTTTCAACGGACGTTTTGAAACTTGTAACCAGATTTTTTTGTTTTTGAGATTCTACTAAGCACCACAAACAAAAAACACGTAGCGGAGTCTGACCATTAAAAAGATAGTTGATACCAAAAGTTGAACATGTAAATAATTGCACTGACATTGTTTAGCATTTTGGTAATAACTTTGTAATTTTGAGCCAAAATACTACATTGACAAAACTTCAACCAATAGTAGGTTGAACAAAGTGTTAAATTCTTTCAAATCGGTCGGTAACGACAATCTCTCAAAGTTTAAATTTTTTTAAACCTGAAAAAATGTATGTGTTAGAAAGGGTACCAACATCAATGATAATATATTAAACCTAAATAAGTTAGTGTTTTAAGTATTTAAAAACCAAAGTAAATAAAACAAATATTTTCCGAAGGAATACATTTTTATTCCAAATTCCAAACTCCGACTCCACTGCACTACATTTTTGGAGAAATTACGAAAAAAATTATAAAAGATATTTTTTTTTTAAATTCTGTGCAAATTCGATTTGAGGTATATAACAACGTAATACCTCAATCTTGTATTATAGCCTTATATGTTTAATTTAACATATGTTTAATTTAATGCAATTAATATTACTTGAGAAATAGAGACACAAGTGTGGGATTTTTACTCCCAAAAAAGTCTGTTATGAAAATTCAAGATTTTTTTGAATTTTGAAAATTTTTTTAATAGAATGTGGTTTAAAAAAGTATGAAAATCAACAAACTAGACTTTCCTCAAACTCAAAAATTTAAAATTTTGTTCAAATATCATTAATTTTCACCCAAGGCTGGCTCTAGGGTGAATGCCCAAAAATGTTTAAACTACATTTAGCTACTTTGCCAAGGCCATTGATTTAAAAAAATTACAACATTTTATATCTTGCTCACAAAATATGTGAGAAACTATTGAATGAATTATGGTACCTTTCTAGCAAATTTGGGTTTTTTTCAGTTTGAAAACATTTTAAATTTGAGAAGTTGTCGTTACCAACCGGTTTGGTTGCAGTCTTACGTTTGGTTGCAGTCTTGCCAATGTAGCTGTGTTTTTAAAACTAAATTTTGACTCAAAATGACCAAGTTATTACCAAAAAACTAAAGAAAGTCAGGGTGAATGTTGAAATTTTTGAAACTTTTGATTCCAAATATATTTTGTTTGCGCGGCTCAGCAGAATCTCAAAACAAAGATCATTTAAATCAGACAACAAACTAAGAAGTTACATATACCATGAAAATGTTGTCACCCTGACGCCCTGTAGCGAAACGTACTTTGAAACAAGGTGCCTCTAAATACCATATTCTCAGAAGCCTGACTCCTCCCCTACAAATACTTAGTACATTCTCAAAAAATCCTACCTATAGTTTATAAGTTCTGATATTATTACCAGCTTTTTGCAAACGGTCCCACTGTAAAACGTATAAAAACTCCTTCGCGTCCCTCCGACGCTTTGTTGGAGGGAAATGTTATTAGAAGCCTTCCAAAAATACTTTGTGTAACAAGTAGTAAGAAAGTCGAAATTAAATGATATCCACCATTCGGATATATTCGCGACTGACGCGTAAATTGTGTTCACGCACACTCACTCACTCAAAGATTGAACTCACGCACGCTCCCGCACGAAAATTTTTTCATTACTCACGTTCAAGCACGCTCACGTGAGCAAATTTGGTCCCCCTCACGTTCACGCGTGATTCACGTGAATCGCGCCAATTACGTGACTCGTGCCCATCTCTACCATACACTTTTCATAGTAAACACACACACACCTACCTACGTCTTGTTCAACTAGGCGACTTACGTTTTTGATTATTAACATCTTCATTATTACTTCGATTGTCATTATTATTGTCATTAATTGATTGATTGTGTGAGTATTTCGTATATAAACATTGTTTCTTTAGGTAAATGAATTTATATTAATTACTTTTACATCATAATATACATAACAACCAAATCAACCAACAACAAAAGCATATTTACCATGAAAAAACAGTAAAAAAAATACAAAAGCAAAAACAAAATAATAATTTCAATTTATTCTTAACAACAAAGTTTATCTGAAATAATATAAAACAAAAAAAACAGAAATAGATAAAGAATTAATAAAAACCCAACTTGTAAAATTGAGTTTTCTTATCTGTCATTTTGAGCTTCGCTATCTAATATTTGGTGATTTAGTGAGACGTGTCAAAAATATTTCGCTATTGGCCATCTCTGCGTTGATCTCGGTTTCAGATTCCCCAACATTCCGTGTTCATTTAGGGGAGGGTTATCATAACGTCACAAAATATCTGCATTAATCAAGCCCGATTTATATATAGAAAAATTTACCCGGGTAACATTTACTTACCCACGGACATAGACTAACAAATTATAGATTTGTTATCCATCTCAGCTGATGTTCTTTTCTGTTAGCTGTTTAGTTACAACAAATTGTGCGAACATTGAGCGACTTCCTCCATTTTTAATTTTGTGCATTCATAATAATCATATAAATGGTGTCTCAGTAAGATTGGACTTTTTAAATTTAGTGCCATTTTTTGTGTGCAAGTGGCAACTCTGAAATTTGGCAGCTGTCACATATGTTTATTCCGATAATTAAAAATGGAGCACTTTACGAAAGAACAACGCTTTATAATTGTGAAAACTATTTCAATAATTTGGAGAACGCTCGCTAATTGAGAAAAATTTTCAGTGAAGAATGTGCACCCAATAATATGTCAACCACTCGAAGAGTGTTCAAAAAATTTGAAGAAACTGGGTCGGTTATGGACAGTAAGACTCCTGTGAGCCAACGTACCGGTCGGTCTCTTGAAAACATTTCTACTGTAAACTAGAGTGTCGCCGAAAACCCGAAAACAACAATTTGTCATCGTTCTCAACAACTTCAAATTTTACGTACAAAATTTAGCTTACTCAGGAGATCAAACCAGCAGACCATGGAAAGCGCCGACAATTCGTTCAATGGGTAATGGAGCAAAGTATTCTCCGATGAAGCCCATTTCCATCTCAATGTCTTCGTTAATACAAAAATTTTCTATTTTGGGGCTCAAAAACTCCTCATGCAATCCATGAGCAACAAATTCACCCACAACGAGCAACTCTCTGGTGTGGATTTTCCTTTTTAAAAGATGAGGCCGAAAGTGCAGTGATTATGAACGGCATTTGTTACAGGAACATGATAATGGAGTTTTTGTGACCGCAACTGGACGGCATCGATCTGCACGACATACGGTTTCAGCAAGACGGCGCCACCTAACCCAGTTGAGGTTGATAGTGTCAACGTGTTTCCCCATCTCCGGTCTGAGAATAAAGTTAGGAGCTTTTGTACACTTGCAGATTTCACACCCACGTACTCTGAAAGTATTTTTAATTTCGTTGTTGCAAGAACTCACTTTTTGTTTCTGCAACAATTTTATTTAATTTGAATTTTGCAGAAAAATGGATTACAAATTAAAAAAAATGCAAGTGCATGAGATTTAAACTATTGATATTTGGTGTATCTCTTACTTTTTATTGAATATTTTTATTATTTATTTATTTTTGAGTTTTGCCAACATTTATAGTTGACGAAACAATTTCGTTATTGCAATGAAACTAAGTTTTATGAAGATAAAGAGAGAAAAGCAGTAAAAAAAATGAGTGAGCGTAAAAAATAGGCCAGCAAGAGGAAATGGTGAGCGTGAGTGCTGGGTTAGGTACACATCTTAAATCAGTTCATTTGCAACAACCGAAAGTGGTAGCCATATTTCTCCGCCGGAATAATTTAAATAAATTTTTTAAAACAGACTAATTAGTTCATCTTAGTAAAGTAATAATATTTTATTTAAAAATATAAATTGTGTGAATTTATTTGCTTGCTGTGATAGTTTGTGTAAATTTTGTATCTATAAATGAAAAAGAGCAGTCCGACAGCAAATAAAGTGACACATCGATAGAAGAAAAATTACCCCAAAATATGTAACTGAACATTTGTGTGTGTGTATGAGCGTGACGGTACAAATCATAGACTAATACTTAAGGTAGACCTAACAAACAAAAAAAAAAAAAAATACGCGAATTTGGTTGCGGATTTGTAGTTAGCAAAAGACTGCGACATATAGTCTCTAGGTTCAATCCTGTGAGTGAACATATAGCCACAATCCGTATAAAAGCGAAATATTTTTATATTTCTTAATTTGTGTGCATGCCCCGACAGAAGAGAAAGATGATGATGCCAAATACATATTCTATGAACTCCTAGAGGAAACGTATGACCGCTGCCCTTGCCATGACATTAAGATTGTACTATGAGATTTTAAAGCCAAAGTAGGAAGGGAGACTGTGTTTAATCCAGCTATTGGCAATTTCAGTCTACATGCTGACAGAGCCGACAACCGTATGAGACTGATTGATTTTACCGCGGCAAAAAAACATGGTCATTAGTGGTACAAGATTCCAGCATAAAGACATCCACAAGGCTACTTGGGTATCCCCTGATCAAAGAACTAAGAACCAAATTGATCACGTGGTAATTGACGGAAGGCACTCTTCCAGTGTATGGGACGTACGAGTGATCAGAGGAGCTAACATTGATTCTGATCACTACCTAGTAGCAGCAAAAGATCGCACAAGATTAAGTAGAGCCAAAATCGCACGAAACCAGACGCAGAGGAAACTGGACATCGGAAAGCTGCAATTTCCAGAGGTAGCCACAGCCTACTCAAGGAAGCTCTCGCAACTTTTGGCACAGACCCCACCCCTCCCGATGACGATCCTGATGCGCAGTGGAAACCCATTTCCGACTCTATAAAAACTGTCGCAACAACCGTACTTGGTTTCGAAAAACCGCTTCGCAATAAACCGTGCTACGATGAAGAGTGTCGCATTGCAAATGACGAAAAGAACGCTGCACGTATGGTAATGCTTCAGTGAATTGCAACGCGAGCTGAAACTGAGCGGTATAGGGAGAAAGAAAAGGAGGTAGACCGTCTCTTTAGGCGTAAGAAACGGCAGTGGAGAAAGCGCGAGATTGAGAAAATGGAGACATACAGAAGGAAGAACGAAGCCCGAAAATTCTACCAAAAATTTAAAAACGGAACTAATGGATATGGTTCAGGGCCCCCCTTCTGTAAAGACAAGGACGGAAATCTCGTCGCAGATGTGCAGAGCATGTTGGGAATATGGAGAGCGTTTCTCCGCGCTACTAGTACCTGAGATATCCAATGACGATGGGACAATCGATCACAATATGGACGACGACGTCGATTGCCCCCCTCCTAACCAAGACGAGGTCAGAACAGCTATTGCCCGGCTTAAGAACAACAAAGCAGCAGGAGCCGATGGATTACCGGTGGAACTGTTTATGGCTGGCGGCGATGAACTGATAAGGTGCATGCATCAGCTCATTAGCAAAATTTGGTTAGATGAATGCATGCCCGGCGATTGGAGTCTCAGTGTACTATGTCCCATATCTGAGAAATGTGGCCCGAGTATCTGTGCCAACTACCGTGGAATGAGCCTTTTATCCACAGCATACAAGGTTCTATCAAGCATAATGTGCGAAAGACTAAAACCAATTATCGCTGACCTGATAGGACCATACCATTGCGGCTTTAGCCCTCGAAAAACGCCAACCGACCAGATTTTCACGCTACGCCAAATCCTGGGGAAGACCCGCGAAAAACAATTGACACCTCTCATCTATTTATCGATTATAAGGCGGCCTTCGATAGCCCGATACGGGAGAAACTCTATGAATCAATGTCTGAGCTTGGTATTCCTGCAAAACTCATACGCCTTTGCGGGATGACCCTGACGAACACCAAATCCGCAGTGAAAGTTGGCAAGGATCTTACCGAACCTTTCGACATTAAGCGAGGCCTCAGGCAAGGCGACACCCTATCGTGCGATCTCTTTAACATCTTAGTGAAGATCATTATGAGAAAAGCTGCAGTCAACATGACTAAAACCATCAGCAGCAAAAGTCACATGCTGCTCGCGTATGCTGATGATATAGATATGATTGGGCGCACAATTAGGCAAGTTACTGCGGTGTTTTCGAGAATTGAGAAGGAGTCAGCAAAAGTGGGTCTGACGGTAAATGAGGACAAGACAAAATTAATGGTTTCAACGAGCAGGGCCTCCACGCGATTAGACTAAAGCGTGAACGTTGCTAACCGTTATAACTTCGAGGTGGTGGACGAATTTATATACCTCGGATCTGCCGTGCATAAAAACAACAACGTCAGCCTTGAGATCAAGCGGATAATTGTGCTTGCGAATAGATGTTATTTTGGGCTAAGCAAGCACTTTATATATAAAGCCCTCTCTCGAGTAAAAAAAGTCCAGCTGTACCAGACTCTCATTCAAACTGTCTTGCTTTATGGTGCAGAATCCTGGATCCTATCGCAAGCAGACGAAACATCTGTAGGAGTCTTCGAGAGAAAAATACTCCGAAAAATTTATAGTCCTATAGTGCACAACGACGAGTATCGTGGTCCAATCAGGTCAGCGATAATTGGTTTTAGTCTTTCGCACATTATACTTGATAGAACCTTATATGCTATGGATAAAGGGCTTATTCCACGGTAGTTGGCACAGATACTCGGGTCACCTTTTTTAAATATGGGACATAGCACACTGAGACTCCAATCGCCGGGCTTGCATTCATCTAACCAAATTTTGCCAATGAGCTGATGCATGCACCTTATCAGCTCATCGCCGCCAGCCTTAAACAGCTCCGCCGGTAATCCATCGGCTCCTGCGGCTTTGTTGTTCTTAAGCCGGGCAATAGCTGTTCTGACCTCGTCTTGGTTAGGAGGGAGGCAATCGAAGTCGTCGTCCATATTGTGATCGATTGTCCCATCGTCATTGGATATCTCAGGTACTAGTAGCGCGGAGAAATGCTATCTCCATATTCCCAACATGCTCTGCACATCTGCGACGAGATTTCCGTCCTTGTCTTTACAGAACGGGGGCCCTGAACCATTTTCATTAGTTCCGTTTTAAACTTTTTGGTAGAATTTTCGGGCTTCGTTCTTCCTTCTGTATGTCTCAATTTTCTCACTCTCGCGCTTCGTTCACTGCCGTTCCTTACGCCTAAAGAGACGGTTAACTCTTCCCCCTATACCGCTCAGTTGCAGCTCGCGTTGCAATTGACTGAAGTATTACCATACGTGCAGCGTTCTTTTCGTCATTTGCTATGCGACACTCTTCATCGTACCACGGTTTATGGCAAAGCGGTTTTTCGAAACCAAGTACGGTTGTTGCGACAGTTTTTATAGAGTCGGAAATGGGTTTCCACTGCGCATCAGGATCGACATCGGGACGGGGTGGGTTCTGTGCCAAAAGTTGCGAGAGCTTCCTTGAGTAGGCTGTGGCTACCTCTGGTAATTGCAGCTTTCCTATGCCCAGCTTCCTCTGCGTCTGGTTTCGTACGATTTTCGCTCTACTTAATCTAGTGCGAACCTTTGCTGCTACCAGGTAGTGATCGGAATCGATGTTAGCTCCTCTGATCACTCGTACGTCCATTACACTGGATGAGTGCCTTCCATCAATTACCACGTGATCAATTTGGTTCTTAGTTCTTTGATCACGATGTCTTTATGCTGGAATCTTGTACCATTAATGACCATGTTTTTTGCCGCGACAAAGTCAATCAGTCTCCTACCGTTGTCGGAACTGTCAGCATGTAGACTGAAATTGTCAATAGTTGGATTAAACACATTCTCCCTTCCTACTTTGGCATTAAAATCTTGTAGTACAATCTTAATGTCATGGCCAGGGCAGCGGTCATACGTTTCCTCTAGGAGCTCATAGAATATATCTTTGGCATCATCATCTTTCTCTTCTGTCGGGGCATGCACACATTAGGGAAATATAAAAATATTTCGCTTTTATGCGGATCGTGGCTATTCGTTCACTCACAGGATTGAACCTAGAGACTAGATGTCGCAGTCTTTTGCCAACTACATTTTCGCAACCAAATTCATGTTTTTTTTCATGGCAACTGTAGTATATGTCGCAGTTTCTTTTTCTTGTGCAGCCATGTCCTGTCCATCGCATTTGCTGGACTGCGGTAATGTCAGCCTTAAATCTTTCGAGGACATCTGCCAGTTGGATACTTGCACCGGATCTATATAGAGTTTTTACATTCCAAGTGCATATCCGTAAATCGTGGTACTTATAACGTTTGCGGGGGTCGTCAACAAATAGGGGCTGTTTATGTTTTCTTGTTCGTTTACGTATTTTCGCTGCCATTATGAACGGTGGCGGAAGGCAAACTCAGCCCACCGTGTTTTTGCATTTTACTACTGCTGGGATATTTGATTGCAGACGTCCATTATGGATCAGACGCTGACCAGGATGTAATATGTCGAACCTGGATTTTCTTCTTTTGGTTTCTATCCGCCGTTGGCCCGCATGTTTGGCTCATCCACCTTCAAAGGACAAAAGAATATGCCCGATTGTTTGATGAACTTCAGTGACATCAGTCACCTACTAAACCTGATTTGATGCTCATTTGTTTCGCTTTCTGACTCTAGCTAGCTAACGGAGGTTTCCTAAAAGCCATTGCCCAGAACATACTGCGTGGAAGTAGTGAGCTGCTTGGACTGCCCAATGAAGGAATCATTTCTGGCCACTCCCAAGTGAATGGCAATCAGAAACTTTCCACCTCCACGGACAGTCCTACCTCCACGGACAGATCGAACTGGTTGCCGAAATATGTTATCTTCGTTTTGTAAGGTCCCTGACCCCCCGGGGTTGTTCGTAACCGGATAAGTAAGTAAGTAAGACCTAACAGGTCTCTCACCAAATTTGCGGCATTTGGCCTGTTTTGATATTTACGTTCGATGTTGAGAAAAATTGCTTCACTAATACCTTATAGAGGCAATGGTTTAAAAGAGCGAACAAAATAACAACAACGGCATTTCATTTTGTGTGTTAAAATTATTGTGGTAAATACAATTCAAATGTATGCTAACAATAACAGTCAATAAAAAAGTTTAAAACACATTTAAATTTCACAGTTTTTCACCAAAACGACATGAAAAATTAAAGCAATAAGTTATTGTAATTCCTCCTTTTGTCTGTCACTTTTCGTCAACCATCTCTCTATCACACCGACCGCATCCAGAATAGTGTGAACGGAAACGTCAGATGAGCCAAAAATTCTCTCTAGTATGATATTACTCTATGGTACAAATCGTAGAAAAGTGTTCGTGTTTTAACCAAAATTCGGTCGCGCCTGTTTCGTTGTATTGGTATTTGGATTCGAAGTCAATGAAACGAAGAAGTGAAGTGAACAAAGTGTTTCAAGTAAGACGATCATAAAAAGTAACAATTTAACTTTCAACAAATTTGGTTAAAATAAATAAAAGAGTAGTTGAAGAAAATGCTTAGAGAGCGATCAGTGGCGTAATTGCGGGGAGATGTGGTGCTACAATTGAATGACAGAACCCTCAACACAACAACAATTGCATAATTTAAGAAACAAAAATGTGGTTCGATGTTAAAGAAAATTTTGAACATAGATCAATTGCTGTGATAAAATCCATACGGGAGTAGAGCTTATGTTCATGGGAAGTACAGACATACGTAGCTATGTACATATCTTAATTAGAAAATAAATTCCTAATATTTGTTTTTAATTGCAGGACCGGAGTACAACGGAGTACAATAACACTCAACCCCTCGACTACCATAATCTTGCTCCAGACGAGTGGAATGGATATAATATATTTAGCAAATTCAGACCATTTTCGAAACAAAACTTCAAAATTTTTTTTTACCAAAACACCCTCAATGTGATAGTAACAGTGTATTTATGTACAATAAACAATACATAATTTCAAAGACACTTTAACACATTCATTACAGCAATGAAACAAAATCATTGCAGCAATGAAATAAGTTCATAGCATAATGAAACAAATTCAAAACTGCAATGAAACAAATTCATTGCTGCAACTTCATTACTGTAATGGAACCAATTCATTGCAGCAATGAAATAAGTTCTTTGCAAGAACGATACTTCTTCCCTGCAACAATGAAACAAATTCATTGCAGAAACTGAACAAATTCGTTGCAATAATGAATGAAATTCATTGCAGCAACAACCATACGTTCTTCGCAGTGACGAACAATTTGCAGTTGATGAACACTCATCAACTCACTTTCGATGACGAAAGTTGTTGGGATGATGAACATTTTCATCCCTGTGACGATGCTTTTCCATTCAGTGTACATAATGTCGGATGTCAGTAATCAATTCCAGGGTTTCTGACATCCCTCCATGAGCAAATACAGCAGAGTTATGAAAACTGGATAATATGGGATAATGGAAATTCTTCGGAATCCATGCGTTTTCCTCTTGATGCTTATCTCCTGAAAATAAGTAATGTTCAGTACGAATATACACAATTTTGGCGATAATCTTCAGATCGGGATATTTTTGTTCGGTTTAAAAATTTTGGATTCATCGTTTTTTATCCCCGACAAAACATCCGTAACTATATGGTCTCTGCCCTTCCGATGGCTGATACTAAACTTGAATTGTTGCAGCTTAAATATCCATCGGGCCAACCTACAGGTCAAATCCTGTTGTTTCATCAACCATAATAAGGACGAATGGTCAGTTACGATATCAAGCACTTGCATTTCTATGTAACACCTAAACCGTTTAATGGCTTCTATTGCAGCGAGCCCTCCCTCACCGTAACGCTATAGTTCCGTTGGGTAGTATTAAGTTTCTTGGACATGTATGCTATGGGCTTTTCATTTCCTTTGTCGTCCAGTTGCACTAATACTGATCCGATACCATAGTCGGATGCGTCGCAATGCAAGAAGAACTTGTCGTAAAGTCCGGGTTCGCTGACACTGGTGCGGTAGTTAGGCGTTTCTGTACGTCATCAAACGCCTCTTGTGCTTCGATCGTCCAATTAAATTACCTTTTGGTTGATAAGGTTTCGGTGATGGGAAAAGTTAGTGTTGCGAAATTGTCCTTGAAGCACTTATACCATCCTGCCAGTCCTAGAAATCCACGGACTTGTTTAATCGTTTTAGGTACAGGCCACTTTGAAATCGCTTCAACCTTTTCCCGTTCTGTGTCGATGCCGCCGTTAGCAATGATATAGCCCAGGTATTATACTTGTGTTACACAAAAGTGATTTTTTTTTCTATATTTAAAGTCAAGTTGGCCTTTCTAAATTCTTCTGCAATTCTCACTAAAACAGACAAATGGCTGGGGAAATCTTACGATACGATGATGAGGTCGTCTAGTTATCCCAAGGCACAATTCCCTAAATCGGGAGAGATGAGTTGTTCCATAAGCCGACACATTGTATGTGGAGCCCTACACAGGCCAAAAGGCATAACTACAAATTGATACAATAGACGCCAGGGCACCGTGAAAGTTGTCAAAGGCTTCGCCGCTTCATTTAAACCGAATTGCCAGTAAGCATTCTTGAGGTCAAGCTTTGAAATTATATTTGACTTTGGCAAGCGTGAGAATATTCCCTCAATTCTGGGTAAGCGTCGTATTTTCGAACTTCAGGCAGAAGTGGAAAGTCCAATCACTCTCAATGCTAACAGGATTGAACTTCTGCGTAATAGGTTTAACATTTTCTACCTCAGTGTCATGTGATATCAAGCTTGCCCTTCCTATTCCCTGTTTGGAAAAGTCTGGAGATAGTTCAAAAGTAGTCTGGAGCTGCTTAGTTTGTGATGGTGTAAGTGAATATTTTCCATTTTCAGCAGTCCTCTATGGATTAGGGCAGATCAAGGAATCGTCGAGGGGGTTTCCTAAAGGGGACTAATTCTAGAAATCTTTAGCTATCTGAAGATGAACGGTCGGGTCAGATACGTTGACAGAATCAAACATATATGATGCAAGTTTGAAAACATCCCAAAAATCAAGTCCAAGCATTAACCTGTGGGTGATAGAGGGAACAATGAGTAGGTTTAAAGACATTATTTCGTTGCGGAATGGCACCTCAACTTCTAAATAACAAAGAGTTGTCTGTGATTGACCGTCAGCCGTTTTGGCCAAGACAAAACTGGGAAAATTGGAAAAATCATATAAAGCCAGCGTTGACCCAATAAACGAAACCTTTGCCCCCGTATCGAGTAAACCGTGCTCACTAATATTTAAAAACTTTACCTGTGCGTAGTATCGTCTGTCCTTGGAACTATTAATAATTTCTGAAATTACGCATTTCAATGCGATTTCTCGCAACTTAAAATACTGTCTAAGACGTATTGTGGATCTCCTAGGAGGTTTTGCATGTCCTTCGATACCGTTTACCGAGAATATTCTATTACGTTTTGTTATATACTCAATATATTTCTCGTGATATGGTCGGATCGGATACAAAGCTCTTCCCAAGCTTCCCTTGACGAAGAATCACGTTTCGTTTCACATTCTTCGTGGCGGGATCGGTGCGATAAGGAGTGATAGAGAGTTATTTGACTTAAATTTACTTATTGAGGGCAAGAGCTTCCATTTTTTTCACCTCTCTCCCCTATAAACTCAAGACTTGCGCAAGTTAAATTGCCGTGTGTGATCCCGCACTTTCAAGTTAACTTTGCTGAGGAATCTTAGAATCTTTAATTTCAGAGAACACTGTTGCCTATGTGGAGACAAAATAACTGAAGAGTTCCTTGCGGCAGAAAGGAAGAAGAAGCCAGAAAAACGGTACAATCTCATTACTGCGGAAAAATTATCTCTCAGTGCAAAAATCTTCAAAGCAGCTGAGAAACGTGGTGAGTAAAGGGCTTTTAAAGTAAAAGAGCGTATACCTGAGAACACAGATTTGTTCGTCCGTTGATCAGGGGATATCCAGGTCTACCATGTACCAACTACCGTGTTCTTTGCAGCGGCAAAGTCTATCAGGCTTATCCATTATCGGGGGTGGTATCATGTAGCCTGTGATTACAGATGGTTGGTCGAAAGACACTTTCCTTTCCTAATTTGGCATTAAAATCGCCTAGAATAATCTTAATGTCGTGGTCAGGGCAGCGTTCATATACTTCCTCCAGGCGCTCATAAAATGTTTCTTTGACCTCATCATCTTTATCCTCTGTCGGTGCGTGCACACATATTAACGAGATGTTGAAATATTTCGCTTTGATGCGAATTGTGGCTATACGGTCACTCACTGGGTTGAACCTTGAAACTAGGTGTCGCACTCCCTTGCCAACTATAAATCCGCACCCAAATTCATGCTTTCGCTCATGGCAGTTGTAGTAAATATCGAGTTTTTTCTTTCTGGTGCAACCATATCCTGTCCATCGCATTTCCTGGATCGCTGTGATGTCAGTTTTACATTTTCCGAGGACATCCGCCAGTTGGAAAGTGGCACCAGTCCTATATAACGTTCGCACATTCCAGGTACATATCCTTAAATCATGGTCCTTATAACGTTTGCGAGGGTCGTCAACAGTTGGGGGGTTTCTTTGTTCATCAATTTTATAGTGTATTTTCATTTCCAATATAAAGGTGGCGGGAGGCAAACCCAGCCCGCCGTGGTTTGTATTTTACCTACTGCCAGGATGATTATGTTTCAACCGCCCATTATGGATCAGACGCTGACCAGAATGCAGTGTGTCGAAACTGGATTTTGGTTTCTTAAATTTTGATCCACCGTTGGCCAGGGGTGTTGGATCATCCGCCTTCAAAGGACAGAAGAAAATGTCCATTACTTCGAAGAGCTTCAGTGACAGGGTCACCTAATAATCCTGAGATGTATCAGTGATCGCATTACCACTCAGGTCGCTCATTCGTTTCGCTTTCTCACTTTAGCTAGCTATCGGAGGTTTCCGATAAGCCATTTCCCAGGACATGTTGCGTGGAAGTAGTGAGCTGCTTGGACTGCCCAAAGAAGGAATCATTTCTCGTCAGCCCCAAGTGAATGGCTATCAGAAACTTTCCACCTCCAAGGACAGTCCCATGTCCCGAACATAACAATGTATGGTATTTATATGTGGCTGTTGTTTGCATACTGTTTGTTTTTGTGAGAATACAACAAAAAGTAATAAGTGTTAAAGTATACATATGTGCTTGCACTGGTCTTTAAATAATTGTAAGTATTAATATTATTTAAATGTAACGTCATCCTACGATTGAACGCTGTGTTTTATTTTCCAATGTAACATTTACTAATGTGTTCATAGAAATCGAACAGGTACCGTGTAACAAAAATGTGTTAACACGTCGCCCGTGAGTTCGATCACCCATTGAATTTTTTTTTGTGATAACGCCGACTTTAATGTCCACACTTTAAATGGGACGGGTACGCAATGGGAGGTATAATGATTATGACTCCCCATGTCCCGAGAATAAATTGACCGTTTGACAAAGTGCAGGGCTACTGAATTTGTATAGATACATCCGCTTATTCGGCTGGAAACCTTCCAAAAACATTCAGGGTTTGTCAGCAATTAATATTGTTAACCTAGACAATATTCACTCGTTACCTGAAGAAATTGTACCACTCTTATGGTTATATGGGAAAGTTCAAAACAGTTTACCATCCCGGGATGGAATGGGTTCATGGACGAAGCAACAGCGGAGAAACACTTTAAAACATCCAAAATTATATGTCAACTATGACACAGATTTTACATCTCTTCGGTTCGCAAATGATATATACCGAGGCCATGGACAAAAAACCTGCGTTGTAACTTTTGACCAAACCCTATACATTAAAGCCAAAGTGATAGTCGAAAACTATCAGGGCACTGATTTGAGCAACGTCGTTGTGACGCTAGGGGGTTTTCACCTACTAATGTCTTCTTGTGATCAATAGGTATGACTATGAGTGGAAGTGGTCTAAAGGAAGTGCTCTCAACAATTTATGCTGAAAACAGCATTGATAAGATGTTGGCTGGCCATACTTATTCTAGAGCAGAGAGAGCCCACAATTTGGTGTCTCTTTCCTTGGCTAATTAAATTTTGAAAACAATTCAGGGGCTCTGCGAACTGTGGCCCCAAAACAAATGGCCCCAAAACTAAAAATGCAAAATGGCCCCAAAGATTTATATTGGACACAACAACACGAAATTTTCCAGTTTTTTTTTGGGGTCTTTTTACATTTTAATTTGGGGCTATATTTCATTTTGAGGAAAATGAAATATGACCCCAAATAAACGAAATGAAAAAAGGCCCCACAAAATACTGAAAAATAACTGTAGGGTAATTTTTCATTACTCATATGCGAAAAATTACCCCAAAATTAAAAAAATGAAAAATGGCCCCAAAAAATCCAAGCCAAAAATTTGGGGTGATTTTTCATTTTTGCAAAATAGCACTATTTGCAAAAGTTATTTGTATTATAACGGTTCTGTTTTCGGTTTGTATACAATATTTGCCAGAAATTGTAGTCAATGGTATAGTAAACTTCATTCATAGACGTGAATTGTTGCTGAAAGGTTGACAGTGAGTGGTTAAAAGACAAAAAATTAGAATGGAGTGCGTTTTTTTTTCCGAAAAAAAAAGAAATTCAAATTTACTTTTCGTTAAGGAAAGTAAAATGATATACAAAAAAAAGTCGGTATACAAAAACATGACAAAGTTCGAGTGTTGGCGTGATGATTGTAATGCCAGGATAAATTACCAGCCCGATGGAACCTGTGTCTTGCCTCAAAAACATGTTCCGCATAACCATGACCACGAGATATAAGGAATTATGCGACCTTAACAAAATCAAGGAAGAAAGTGCCAACATTGCTGGAACTCTCGGAGGACAACCGAATGCAATAAGTAGTGTTAGGACGGCGTTCAGAAATATACATACGTGTTTTCTTTAGGTTTGCCGATTAGTGATTGGATTATGTCTAAACATTCATATTCATAGATTCCAAAATGAGACGAAAGAGATCGAGTTTTCTCGAATAAGAAGGGGGTTGCAGTACATATCAGCAAAAAATCTAATATCATCTCCTAAGAGTGCCTGGGAAGTTGTTGAAGCATTCAACAGGCAAAGTGTTTGGGAGACATACGGAATATCAAAGGATGTTGACGACCCTAAACCGTCTTTTACGGCATCCATCAGTGAAGTGGACTCTTTATATTGCATTTTTTCTTCGCAAAGAGCATACAGTTCATTAAGGAAAACATTGCTGAGCAAAAACGTACTTTTTTGATAGACGCAACATTTAAAATTGTTCCTAAAGGCTGCTTTAATCAGCTTCTAGTGATATATATTGAGTATTTTGATGAAGTAAGTACATTAATGAAAAATTGAATAATTTAATACACTATTATCCTCAACGTAATTTCATGACCAGATCTTTCCAATATTTTTCATTTTAATGAGTAAAAAGTCAAAAAGTTCGTATGAGAGTGTGTTCCGTTATATAAAAGACAATATTTTTGATATGGAACCCGAAATAATCATCACGGACTATGAACAGGGCTTGCGTAGTGCTATTCAAGATGTTTTTCCTTAAACCAAAAACATTGGTTGCTGGTATGTAATTATCTTAAATGTCTTTTTGTGAAATGTATAAAACCAAAATCTTGTTAATGTATTTGGTGTAATGCAGTAAGTGTGGGTACTCAAATGAAAGGGAATTAAAAGTCAAAGAAATTTCTAGGCATTTTGAAGAAATATCATTTTAAAAAAAAAAATCGCGCAGGGAAATTGTGCAAGATAGCATCCAAGTATTTGTATAGTTAAATGTCTATTTTATAATTTTTCTAATTTAATAAAAACCAACCTTTTTCCATTTCTTATTTGGGGCAATTTTTCATTCCAAATGGGGTGAACCCTCATTTTAAGAGTTGGGGCGATATTTCATAACGAAAAATCACCCCAAGAGTGGGGCCATTTTGCATTTTTAGTTTTGGGGCCATTTGTTTTGGGGCCACAGTTCGCAGAGCCTGTATAAACGTTATAAATATTTCTTGAAAACTACTTTTTTCCATTAATTTGTTTTTCAGAGCTTGAATCTAAATGTTGATATTAAGTTTTAAGTAGTCTTTAATTTATAACGTTTATTCTTTCTCCTGTAAAAATCTAACTGTAGCCGTAACTACACCGTTTGCATTTTAGGTGACGCTATCATTCATAATTTTCTACTTTCATGTACAACCTTCGTACAGGTACAGGCGTGGTTGGGAGTAGAGATTGCCACGAGTCACGTGATTGGCGTGATTCACGTGAATCAGGCGTGATTCACGCGTGAACGTGAGCGGGCTAAATTTTGCTCAAGTGAGCGTGCATGAACGTGGGTAGTGTAAAATCTTGGTGCGGGAGCGTGTGTGAGTCCAATCTTTGCGTGAGTTAGTGTGGGTGAGCCCTATTTTCGCGTGAGTCGCGCATATTTCCGATTGGTTGATATCATTTAAATTCGATTTTCTTACTACTTTGTTACACAAAGTATTTTGGGAAGGCTTCTAATAACATTTCCCTCTAACAAAGCGTCGTTAATCATCTTCTGTATTTCCAGGAACTCTGCTACAAGCGAAGGAGTTTTTATAAATTTTACAGTGGGACCGTTTATAAAAAGGATGTACTGCGAGCAATATCAGAACTTCTAAACTATAGGTCCGATTGTTGGAGAATGCACTAAGGATTTGTAGGGGAGAAGTCAGGCTTGCAGAATCTTGTATTTAGAGGCACCTTGTTTCAACTTACGTTTCGCTACAGGCAGACAAAACTTTCATGTCATGTCAGTTCCTAACTTGTGGTCTTATTTAAATGATCTTTGTTTTTGCGATTCTACTGAGCGGCACAGACCAAAAATATTTAGAGTCGTGTGTCGTCTCTCTAACCGTTACAAGGATATTTGGGATTATAAGTTTAAATTGTAAACATTCGCACTGACTTTCTTTAGTTTTTTGGTAATAACTTGGTCATTTTGAGTCAAAATGTAGTTCTAAAAACCAGCTACGTTGGCAAGACTGCAACCAAACGTAAGTTAAAAACCTTCTTAAATTATTTAAAACCGGTTGGTAACGACAACTTCTCAAATTTAAATTGTCTTTCAATAGTTTCTCAAATTTTTTGTAAGAAAGACATAAGATGTAGTTTTTTAAGCAAGGGCCTTCCCAAAGGAGTTAAATGCAATTCAAAATTGTTTGGGAATTCACCCTACAGCCAGCCTTGGCAGAAATTTAATGATTTTTGAACAAAATTTTAAATTTATGAGTTTGGGAAAAGTCTCGCTTGTTGATTTTCATAATTTTTAAACCAAATTCTAGACGAAAATGAGGTTAACTACAAGGAAGAAAAAGTTTTTCATCGTACGCATAATATAGATCAGCAAAGGTGAATTTAAAAAACACAAACTATCACAGCAAGCAAATAAATTCACACAATTTATATTTTTAAATAAAATATTATTACTTTACTAAGATGAACTAATTAGTCTGTTTTAAAAAATTTATTTAAATTATTCCGGCGGAGAAATATGGCTACCACTTTCGGTTGTTGCAAATGAACTGATTTAAGATGTGTACCTAACCCAGCACTCACGCTCACCATTTCCTCTTGCTGGCCTATTTTTTACGCTCACTCATTTTTTTTACTGCTTTTCTCTCTTTATCTTCATAAAACTTAGTTTCATTGCAATAACGAAATTGTTTCGTCAACTATAAATGTTGGCAAAACTCAAAAATAAATAAATAATAAAAATATTCAATAAAAAGTAAGAGATACACCAAATATCAATAGTTTAAATCTCATGCACTTGCATTTTTTTTAATTTGTAATCCATTTTTCTGCAAAATTCAAATTAAATAAAATTGTTGCAGAAACAAAAAGTGAGTTCTTGCAACAACGAAATTAAAAATACTTTCAGTGTACGTGGGTGTGAAATCTGCAAGTGTACAAAAGCTCCTAACTTTATTCTCAGACCGGAGATGGGGAAACACGTTGACACTATCAACCTCAACTGGGTTAGGTGGCGCCGTCTTGCTGAAACCGTATGTCGTGCAGATCGATGCCGTCCAGTTGCGGTCACAAAAACTCCATTATCATGTTCCTGTAACAAATGCCGTTCATAATCACTGCACTTTCGGCCTCATCTTTTAAAAAGGAAAATCCACACCAGAGAGTTGCTCGTTGTGGGTGAATTTGTTGCTCATGGATTGCATGAGGAGTTTTTGAGCCCCAAAATAGAAAATTTTTGTATTAACGAAGACATTGAGATGGAAATGGGCTTCATCGGAGAATACTTTGCTCCATTACCCATTGAACGAATTGTCGGCGCTTTCCATGGTCTGCTGGTTTGATCTCCTGAGTAAGCTAAATTTTGTACGGATAAAGATATAGGTCTTTTGTCAAAATTTACTGAGTACTGTTTCGTAAAATTTGAAGTTGTTGAGAACGATGACAAATTGTTGTTTTTGGGTTTTCGGCAGCAGAAATGATTTCAAGAGACCGACCGGTACGTTGGCTCACAGGAGTCTTATTGTCCATAACCGACCCAGTTTCTTCAAATTTTTTGAACACTCTTCGAGTGGTTGACATATTATTGGGTGCACATTCTTCACTGAAAATTTTTCTCAATTAGCGAGCGTTCTCCAAATTATTGAAATAGTTTTCACAATTATAAAGCATTGTTCTTTCGTAAAGTGCTCCATTTTTAATTATCGGAATAAACATATGTGACAGCTGCCAAATTTCAGAGTTGCCACTTGCACACAAAAAATGGCACTAAATTTAAAAAGTCCAATCTTACTGAGACACCATTTATATGATTATTTTGAATGCACAAAATTAAAAATGGAGGAAGTCGCTCAATGTTCGCACAATTTGTTGTAACTAAACAGCTAACAGAAAAGAACATCAGCTGAGATGGATAACAAATCTATAATTTGTTAGTCTATGTCCGTGGGTAAGTAAATGTTACCCGGGTAAATTTTTCTATGTATAAATCGGGCTTGATTAATGCAGATATTTTGTGACGTTATGATAACCCTCCCCTAAATGAACACGGAATGTTGGGGAATCTGAAACCAATATCAACGCAGAGATGGCCAATAGCGAAATATTTTTGACACGTCTCACTAAATCACCAAACATTAGACAGCGAAGCTCAAAATGACAAATAAGAAAACTCAATTTTACAAGTTGGGTTTTTATTAATTCTTTATCTATTTCTGTTTTTTTTTTTGTTTTATATTATTTCAGATAAACTTTGTTGTTAAGAATAAATAGAAATTATTATTTTGTTTTTGCTTTTGTATTTTTTTAATGTTTTTTCATGTTAAATATGCTTTTGTCGTTGGTTGATTTGGTTGTTATGTATATTATGATGTAAAAGTAATTAATATAAATTCATTTACCTAAACAAACAATGTTTATATACGAAATACTCACACAATCAATCAATTAATGACATTAATGACAATAATAATGACAATCGAAGTAATAATGAAGATGTTAATAATCAAAAACGTAAGTCGCCTAGTTGAACAAGACGTAGGTAGGTGTGTGTGTGTTTACTATGAAAAGTGTATGGTAGAGATGGGCACGAGTCACGTAATTGGCGCGATTTACGTGAATCACGCGTGAACGTGAGGGGGACCAAATTTGCTCACGTGAGCGTGCTTGAACGTGAGTAATGAAAAAATTTTCGTGCGGGAGCGTGCGTGAGTTCAATCTTTGAGTGAGTGAGTGTGCGTGAACACTATTTACGCGTCAGTCGCGAATATATCCGAATGGTGGATATCATTTAATTTCGACTTTCTTACTACTTGTTACACAAAGTATTTTTGGAAGGCTTCTAATAACATTTCCCTCCAACAAAGCGTCGGAGGGACGCGAAGGAGTTTTTATACGTTTTACAGTGGGACCGTTTGCAAAAAGCTGGTAATAATATCAGAACTTATAAACTATAGGTAGGATTTTTTGAGAATGTACTAAGTATTTGTAGGGGAGGAGTCAGGCTTCTGAGAATATGGTATTTAGAGGCACCTTGTTTCAAAGTACGTCTCGCTACAGGGCGTCAGGGTGACAACATTTTCATGGTATATGTAACTTCTTAGTTTGTTGTCTGATTTAAATGATCTTTGTTTTGAGATTCTGCTGAGCCGCGCAAACAAAATATATTTGGAATCAAAAATTTCAACATTCGCCCTGACTTTCTTTAGTTTTTTGGTAATAACTTGGTCATTTTGAGTCAAAATTAAGTTTTAAAAACACAGCTACATTGGCAAGACTGCAACCAAACGTAAGTTAAAAACCTTTTTAAATTATTTAAAACCGGTTGGTAACGACAAGTTCTCAAATTTAAAATGTTTTCAAACTGAAAAAATCCCAAATTTGCTAGAAAGGTACCATAATTCTTTCAATAGTTTCTCACATATTTTGTGAGCAAGATATAAAATGTTGTAATTTTTTTAAATCAATGGCCTTGCCAAAGTAGCTAAATGTAATTTAAACATTTTTGGGCATTCACCCTAGAGCCAGCCTTGGCTGAAAATTAAAGGTTTTTGAACAAAATTTTCAATTTTTGAGTTTGAGGAAAGTCTTGTTTGTTGATTTTCATACTTTTTTAAACCCCATTCTATTAAAAAATTTTTCAAAATTCCAAAAAATCTCGAATTTTCATAACAGACTTTTTTGGGAGAACAAATCCCACACTTTCTCAAGTAATATTAATTTCATTATATTAAACATATACTAGGCTATAATACAAAATTGCGGTGTTACGCTGTTATATACTTCAAATATAATCTTTTTTTATATTTTTCGTATTTTTTCCATGCAGTGCTGTGGAGTGCGGGGTGTGGAGTCGGGGCTATGTGCCTTGTGTCGTAGTAAAATTTGTTCGGCCAGAAACTATTTATTTTATCTTCTTCGGTTTTCAAATAAACCACAATCTTATTTAGGTTTAATATTTCATCTTTGGTGAAGGTACCCATTCTAACACATTCCTTTTTCAGGTTTAAACAAATTTTAACTTTGAGAGATTGTCGTTACCGACCGATTTGAAAGACTTTAACAATTTGTTCAACCTACTACTGTTTGAAGTTTAGGCAATGTAGCATTTTGACTTAAAATTACCAAGTTATTGCCAAAAGACTAAACAATGTCAATGCAAAAATTGATATGTTCAACTTTTGATTTCAACTATCATTGTAACGGTCAGACAAAGAGTGTTTTTTGTTTGTGCTGCTTAGTAGAATCTCAAAAACAAAAAAATCTGGTTACAAATTTCACACTCTTCAGCAAACCTTGCGTTGAAACAGGGTGCATTTAGATACAATATTCTGAAGGACTGACTTCTCCCCTATAAATACCTACTACATTCTAAAATAATCTGACCAATAATTTAGAATTTCTGACATTATTACCACTTTATTTTGCAATTGGCCCATTGTCCGTCTGGAAGAATACTAATGGAAATAGAGGCAAACTTCTTTAAGATAATGGTGATAAAATGTTGTTCCTGTATAAACCGGTTTAGTTTATTTGCCAAATTTATTAAAAACGACAATTAGTTGAACAAAGCCATTTACATTTATTTGTAGAAGTGTCTAATTCCTGAATATGATCCCAGTTAACGTATTTAAGAACTTTTTACGAACATCGTTTTGTATAGTTTTTAATATTGGTTTGCATATAAAGCAAGTGGTTCATGTCAAAACCCCTGTTTTTTTTTGTGAGTAATTTTTGCGTGATTGTCGTGAATCATGTGAATCACGCGTGATTCACGCGTGAATGTGAGTAGGATCAAATTCTGCTCAAGTGAGCATGAGTCAACGTGAGTACCGACAAAATCTTCGTGCGTGATTGTGCGTGAGTGGCTGTGTTCCTTTCGTGAGCGTGCGTGAGCGTGAGTCAAAACTTACTCACGTGGCCATCTCTAGTTGGGAGTTACACTGAACCCTCTCTTCTTGAGGTGGATATCCACGCCACAAGTCCTCAACCCCAAAATGATAACTTGACTTGCGGAAATTTATTAATTTTTGTTGTACTTATCTTTATTTCTTCATTATTCGTAACATAGCTTGAAAATCATCTTCACACTTCTAATATTTTTAACATCCTATGATAAAAGTACTGGGCTTCGATACTAGTACAATCAGGGTAAAAATTCATTCAGAACAGAATTGCAAAAAATTGCGAAGTTCGGAAAAAATTTTAAATTTTGAAAGGCTTAATCCCGGAAACTATTGGGTCAACAAAGACAATTCTAGTATCACATTGTAGCAAATTTAGTCAGTTTCTAAAACGTCTTGGATTATTCTTATACACAAACTTGGATTATCCATTAGGCCAACATCATAAACAAGTCGGCAAAAAGTTAGATCTACCGGATTTGGCGCATGCTATGATGTATAAAGTTACTGGACTAATATAGATTTTTTCTTTGAAGTGTCAAAAGTTCTATGCGGAGAAATAATAAAATTAAAGTTGGAAACGGAAATAACAACAAAATTGAAAATATTACCAAAAAATATTTCAATATTACTACCAAAGAAAAAATTGATTTGGGTAATAAAGACTATTAGAATTTTCGAAATAGGACAAATCCTGGGAACGAAACTAAAAACCCAAAATTTTACAACTCACGTTGTAATTTTAACTTAAAATTTAAATCATTTACTTGGATCAGCAACTTGGAATACGTTTTTGATATACATTTTAAAAGTTTTATTCAAATTCATAACATACCGATTTAAATTCCATGATTTTTATGTGTGAAATCATAAAATCATTTTTAAATTTGAATAAATAAATTGTTTGGAAACGTCATTTAGAACTTATTGATGCATCGTATTTGAAAACAGAAATCATGTTTCTTAATCCAAAACTTCATTAAAATTCGAAAATCATATCATTTATAATTTTTTTTTGAGGATATGAACACAAATTTAGTTTTTTAAATTGATTTTTAACCCTCTCCTCACCTTGAACATTAAAAGTCGACAAAGACAAATTGTGTCCAGTAAAAGTAATGGAAATTTTAGGGCAGTATTTTCGAGAAAATGTTACTCGTTCAAAATTACTATAGACCCTCAAAGTATATTTTTATAGCGAACTACCGGTTTATGTGTTGTTTCACGGTCTGTAGTTTAGTTTTCGGTATTTGGACAAAAAGCAATTGCATCTGATATCAATCAGTAATAAGGAACAGCCAGAGTGTGTATTTGTAAAATTTTTTAATTTAAATTTCGTCATACGGACCTTAATATTTTTGAAGGACACCATCATACGTTTAATTAAAGTACGAATGTTAGGGAAACTGTTAACACCAAGACAATTATTAATAATATATGTGTGGCTTAGGCTTTCCTCCGCGGACTAAAATGAGTTGCTTCACGCTTGAAGAACGTTGCTTTACGCTTGAAGAACGAAGAAAATATGAGCCTTACAGAGGCACCAATCGAACATCGAATTTGTCCGAAAAATCATCGTTTCTGACGAAGCGCATTGCCATCTCGGCGACTATGTCAACAAACAAAATTTCCGTATCTGGTGTGCGGAAAACTCTCACGTCATTGTAGAGAAGTCATTACATTCACAGAGAGTGAAAGTTTGGCGTGGATTTTGTGGTGGCATGATTCCATTGGACGTGGTATGTCAGGACCATTGAGTACATCTGAATAAACAAGATAAAGCGTAACTAAAATTAACTTAAATGTAGACAGTTTAGCTTATCTTATTTACCTTTTGACTACTAAGCCTTGGACAAATTTGTTTCAGTCTATTAAATGCTTCTCCCTTTGGACTTAAAGCTTTGATTAATTTTTTGACTAAGCCAAGTTTGATATATAGTGTTGGCAAGATAAGAAACGTACGAATTACATGTTTGTTGGTATTTAACCACTATGTAAATCTAGCCATATAAGCTACTGACCCAGATGACGCAAGATTGAACACTACTGATGTACTTTTGTGTTACTCCAGCACAAGTAGATTAGAAAATGTGTTAAAACTTACAAACCGTAAGCTTCCCATAAAAATTTGGTTTAAGGGCCTATAGTATGGCGTAAGGGTCTATAGCATTTTTCTCAAAGATACTACTCCAAAATTTCCACAATTTCCATTATTTTTAATATGTACATTTTATTTGTTATTTTAATTTGTTAAACATATTTTGCTGACTTTTAATCATATATATTTTAGACTAAATATGTTATTGTAATATATTCACTAATGAGATTTAAAATTCGTAGACAAATTAATAGACAATTTCCAATAAAAGGAGAGATAAATGGTCTATATGTGTATCCATCCGCAGAGTTCCCATATGAATTTATGTAGAGGACGGCGTTCGAAATTCGCATATTGTCAAAATGTCGAAAAATAGATTACAGAACGTGTTATAATTTCTAAACAGGAGGTTTCCCGTACATATGTAGTTACATTGAGAGGCTATAGTATTTTTTACGAGGAACATTTTTCCCAATTTCTACAAATTTCCATTACTTTTAATGGATGCAATTTGATTTTAGTCGAATTATTATTGGCAAGGGGAGTGGAGAGGGAGTAAAGACCTAAAGATTGTAATCATCTAAGGATCCTCTACATTTCTCACTTAGAAGTCAAACATTAAGTCGGACGCATTCCGCCTTTAATTCGGTTTAAAAAATCTTAGCATATTTGTCTTCCCAGGAAACTTTGTGGTCAAATAGCTCAAGTGCAAAAATCACACAGAGTGTTGCCTACTTACTTATCCGGTCACGAACAACCCCGAGGGGTCAGGGACCTTACAAAACGAAGATAACATATTTCGCCAACCAGTTCGATCTTTTGCCTTATATCTCCAGTTGGCAATACCAAGTGTACGCAGGGATTCGTCAACCTGATCCTTCCAGCGGAGTCTTGGTCTTCCTATTTTTCGTCTTCCTTCGACTTCGGTTTCGAAAACCCTTCGTACTGGTTCGTCTTCATCCATTCTACTGACAAGGCCTAGCCAACGCAATCGCGTTATCTTGATCCGCTTAGCTATCTCAATGTTAGGAAAAAGCTCATACAGCTCATGGTTCATGCGTCGCCGATACTCGCCGTTGTGCACTATAGGACTATAGATACATTTTTCGGAGTATTTTTCTCTCGAAGACTCCTACAGATGTTTCGTCTGCTTGCGATAAGACTCAGTATTCTGCGCCATAAAGCAAGACAGGTTGAATGAGAGTCTGGTATAGTTGGACTTTTGTTACTTGTTAGCCCAAAATAACATCTATTCGCAAGCACAATTCTCCGCTTGATCTCAAGGCTGACTTTGTTGTTTTTGTTCACGGCAGATCCGAGGTATATAAATTCGTCCACTACCTCGAAGTTATAACGGTTATCAACGTTCACGCTTTGGTCTAATCGCGTGGAGGCCCTGTTCGTTGAAACCATTAATTTTGTCTTGTCCTCATTCACCGTCAGACCCACTTTTGCTGACTCCTTCTCAATTCTCGAAAAAACCGCAGTAACTTCTCTAATTGTGCGCCCAATGATATCTATATCATCAGCATACGCGAGCAGCATGTGACTTTTGCTGCTGATGGTTTTATTCATGTTGACAGCAGCTTTTCTCAGAATAATCTCTATTAAGATGTTAAAGAGATCGCACGATAGGGTGTCACCTTGTCTGAGGCCGGTAAGATCCGGTAAGGTTCGGTAAGATCCTTACCAACTTTCACTGCGGATTTGGTGTTTGTCAGGGTCATCCTGCAAAGGCGTATCAGTTTTGCAGGAATACCAAGATCAGACATTACTTCGTAGAGTTTCCATTGTATCGGGCTATCGAAGGCCGCCTTATAATCGACAAATGGATGATAGGTGCCGATTTGTTTTTCGTGGGTCTTCTCCCGGATTTGGCGTAGCGTGAAAATCTGGTCGGTAGTCGATTTCTAGGCCTAAAGCCACACTGGTACGGTCCAATCAAGTCAGCGATAATCGGTTTCAGTCTTTCGCACATTATGCTTGATGGAACTTTATATGCTATGGATAACAGGCTTATTCCACGGTAGTTGGCACATATACTCGGGTCACCTTTTTCAAATATGGGACACTGAGACTCCAATAGCCGGGCATGCATTGATCTAACCAAATTTTGCTAATGAGCTGATGCATGAACCTTATCAGTTTATCGGCGCCAGCCTTAAAAAGTTCCACCGGTAATCCATCGGCTCCTGCGGCTTTATTGTTCTTAAGCCGCGCAATAGCTGTTCTGACCTCGTCTTGGTTAGGAGGGGGGCAATCGACGTCGTCGTCAAAATTTAGATCGATTGTCTCGTCATTGAATATCTCAGGTATCAATAGCGCAGAGAAATGATCTCTCCATATTCCCAACATGCTCTGCACATGTGCGATGAGATTTCCGTCCTTGTCTTTACAGAACGGGGGCCCTGAACCATGTCCATTAGTTCCGTTTTTCACTTTTTGGTAGAATTTTCGGGCTTCGTTCTTCCTTCTGCATGACTCAATTTTCTCACTCTCGCGCTTTCTCCACTGCAGTTTCTTACGCCTAAAGAGACGGTTTACCTCCTTTCTTTTCTCCCTATACCGCTCAGACGCAGCTCGCGTTGCAATTGACTGAAGCACTACCATGCGTGCGTTTTTTCATCATTTGCAATGCGACACTCTTCACCGTAACATGGTTTGTTGCGAAGCGGTTTTTCAAACCCAAGTACGGTTGTTGCGGCAATTTTTATAGAGTCGGAAATGTGTTTCCACTGCGCTTCAGGATCGTTATCGAGGGGGGGTGGATTCTGTGCCAAAAGTTGCGAGAGCTTCCTTGAGTAGGCTGTGGCTACCTCTGATAATTGCAGCTTTCCGATGTCCAGCTTCCTCTGCGTCTGATTTCGTACGACTTTCGCTCTACTTAATCTTGTGCGAAGCTTTGCTGCTACCAGGTAGTGATTAGAATCAATGTTAGCTCCTCTCATCACTCGTACGTCCATTACATCTCGTACCACTAATGACAATGGGTTATGCCACGGCAAAGTCAATCAGTCTCATACCGTTTTCGGAACTGTCCGCATGTGGACTGAAATTGCCAATAGTTGGATGAAACACATTCTCCCTGCCTACTTTACCATTAAAATCTCCTAATCTTAATGTCATGGCCAGGGCAGCGGTCATACGTTTCCTCTAGGAGCTCATAGAACATCTCTTTGGCAGCATCATCTTTCTCTTCTGTGGGGGCCTGCACATAAATTAAGGAAATATATAAATATTTCGCTTTTATGAGGATTGGGGCTATACGTTTACTCACAGGATTGAACCAAGAGACTGAATGTCGCAGTCTTTTGCCAACTACAAATCCGCAACCAAATTCATGTTTTTTCTCATGGCAACTGTAGTATATGTCGCAGTTTCTTTTTCGTGTGCAGCCACGTCCTGTCCATCGCATTTCCTGGACTACGGTAATGTCAGCCTTATAACTATCGAGGACATCTGCCAATTGGATACTTGCACCGGATCTATATAGAGTTCTTACATTCCAGGTGCATATCCGTAAATCATGGTCCTTATAACGTTTGCGGGGTCGTCAACAAATAGGGGTCCTTTATGTTTTTTTTTTCGTTCATATATTTTCACTGCCATATGAACGTTGGAGGGAGGCAAACCCAGTCCACCGGGTTTTTGCATTTTACCTATTGCCAGGATATTTGATTGCAGCCGCCCATTATGGATCAGATGCTGACCAGGATGCAATATGTCGAACCTGGATTTTCTTCTTTGGTTTTTTTATCCGCCTTTGGCCCATATGTTTGGCTCATCCGCCTTCTAAAGGACAAAGGTGTATGCCCGATAGCTTGATGAGGTTCAGTGACATCAGTCACCTACTAAGCCTGAGCCACATCAGTGGTCGCATAACCAAATCAGGCTGCTCATTTATTTTCGCCTTCTCACATTAGCTAGCTAACGGAGGTTTCCGATAAGCCATTGCCCAGGACATACTGCGTGGAAGTAGTGCGCTGCTTGGGCTGACCAATGAAGGAATCATTTCTGGCCACTCCCAAGTGAATGGCTATCAGAAACTTTCCATCTCCACGAACAAGTCCCATGTCCCCACACACAGTGTTATGTTAATGTTAATATACAGAACTGTCAATTGTGGCAATTATAAGTATATAAGTATTATAAGTATTAAGGACATAGAGGCCCGATATGATCATACGAGGAATATGAACATTTATTAACGAATTTCTCAGGAACTTTATATAATTTTTCTTTAACTAATCAAATTGAAAGATGAATAAAATGGCAACTCACACATAATTTTCAAAATTTTATATTGTCTATTTGTAACCGTTTCAAGTTTCAAGCGTTTCAAGTTGGAGCGCAATATAAAATTATAGCTTGAAACATTACTTTGTAAATGATAAGCTTGTTCTCAATACTTAAATGCGTTTATCTGTTAATGAAAGGATCGCTAATTTCTGCATTCAGAATTTTTGTGAAAGTGAAAATTTTTCACCAAAATGGGGACGTTTTTCACAAGACATTTTGTGAAAATATTTCACAATCAAATGTTTTGAAAATAAAAGTAAATACCATTTTCATTAAACAAAATTATCCAAATTTCTCCATTCTGTTCTCAGTCCTCATTTATACCATTTTATGCAAATCAGCTGTGTTTTGGATGTTCTAAAATTCAAAGTTGCGGGAGCCATAGAATTAACAAATTCGACAATCAGTATATTTATTTTTAGAGTTATATCGTAAATATATCAATGTAAACACGACGGCATATGTAAGACAAGAATGAAAAACCATTCTTTGGCAAGATCTATGCTTTTAAATGAGTATATATTGGAATTATTTACTCAAAGTCTAACTGCCTTATTCATAAAAAAACATTAATGTATGTAGCTCTAATGCATTCATCAGATATTGAAAGCTTTAAGGTTTGGCGAAGGTTCTATTAGAACCGTATTCATAATGAGTATTTTAACTAGGGAACAGATAATTGACTGACAACCCTGTTTTATGTATTCTCACAGTGCTTGTGATGTAAAAACAAGACGAACAATAACCTATTGACCGAATTAAATTTTTTTTTATTTAAATGCGTCAATGCATTTTTGCACAATTTTAAACATTAATGAAAAGAACTATTCAATAAAAAGATCAATTAATATTTGCTATATTCATAAATGTGGAAGAAGTGTCAAAAAATCATATTGAATTGGATTTCAGAAACTACTATAATAGGTTGTAGTTTCAATGTTTTGATTTTATATTCATCACAGTGTAAACAAAAGTTAATTTTTGTTAAAAATTATAAAAATTGGAACGAAACTATTTGGTTGCTTAGCAGGATAATGTGGCACTTTAAATGCTGCAAATATACACAAAATAATTCCAATTATTTATATCGAATAAATATTTAAGTACGGCACGCGTGAAATGTAAAAGAAAAGTATTTCTTTTGTATATTAATGCGGAATAATAGCGTTAAAGAAGGATTAAATGTTCAACAAAAATGGCGACATTAGAGAACTCTTAACAGAGGACTTTTTCGATTATGAATACAATTTTTCGGCTTTACCTTCTTAAACCTTTCACAAACCCATGACGACTTTTTATGAATAAGGCCGTAAGTGAATAACGGTGGCAACTCTTTCATATGTCATTTTGTTTTGTTCGTTTTTGGCGCACATATGAAAGTAATAATTTGGAAGTAATAAACAAGGAAGTGGCAGGAAGTAATGCAAGTATTTTGATAAACTTAAGCTTATGAATAATTATTTATATTTTATATGTGTGTGGAGATATTTGTAACATTCTCTTTGTTTTTCCTATTCGAATTTATTTCACTAAAGATTTTAAATTCACAAGTATTTGAGTTTGGTGTTCTGAGGTTTAACTTTTCGAACTTATTGTTTAAGTGGTTTCTTTACACAGTTGAACTGCAAAATATATGTTTTGCTGTCAAAAATGAAAGAAGACAAATCAAACAGAAGGTTATACATATCTCCTCCTGAGTTCTTGTCTTATGTTTTCCCCTGAAAACACCAATAAAATATCAATAATTATTCAGAAACATAAATTTTATTATAATACTAAAATTTCGTCATGCTTCTCCTGCATCGTTAGTTCCTGCTTCATTTGTTTCTACTTTATCTATTTATGCTTAATCTGTCCCTGCTTCATAAGTTCCTGCTTCAGCTGTCCTTCGTCATCTGTTATTGCGTAATCTGTTACGGTGTCATCTGTTCCTGCTTCATCAGTTCTTGCTTCATCAGTTCCTGCTTCATCCGTTCCTGCTTTATCTGGTCCGGTGTCATCTGTTCTTGCTTCATCTGTTCCTGCGCCACCTACGTCACCAGTTCCTGCTTTATCTATCCTGCTGCATCTGTTGCAGCTTCATTTGATCTTGCTTTATCTATCCTATTCAATTCATTTTATTAGTCTTTAAGTATGGTAATTCTGTTTATCGTCTAATATAATCAATAATCAAACTTTTGACACAGTTGCTCATAATTTGTTAATATACAAACTTGATATTATTGGTTTTCCACCTACATTGTTGCACTGGGTATCTTCTTACCTTAGTGATCGTACCCAAAAGGTGCGGTTTATAAATGTATTATCTTCAACTATATCAGTAACATCTGGTATTCCTCAAGGCAGTCATTTACGTCCCCTACTTTTCGTTCTTTATTTAAATGATCTACGGTCTATAGTTAAATCCTCTAACATTTTGATGTTTGGAGATGATGTTAATTTATATATGCCTATAGGCGATACTGAGGATTCCACCCATCTTCAAAATGACTTGGATAGTCTCACTAATTAGTGTTTGGTAAATGGTATGTCGCTAAATCAGGGGAAATGTATAAAGCTTTCGTTTTGCCGTAGTACACCGTTGAATTTTGATTACCTTATTGGTTCTTATAGTTATATTGGAAAACGTATATTCCTTCATGGATTTAGGAGTATTTCTTGATCAAAAGTTGCGTTTTGATCTTCATATTGATTCCAGTATAGGCAAAGCCAGATCACGGTTAGGTTTATAAAAAGATGGGCGAAAGAATATGCTGATCCTTACGTCACTAATCGTCTTTTTGTCTCTCTCGTTAGACCTGGATTAGAATATGCTTGTATTGTGTAATGTCCGTATAATGCCTGTTACATAGACCGCATCGAATCGATTCAAAGATAATTTTTAATTGTTCTCTTGGAACATTGATGAATTGCCACATTATGGAAATCGAATAAAGCGTATACTTTTAATTTTACTTTGTTTATTTACTTTATTATTTACTCGTAAATTTAGACTAACATCGTAAAAATGTCATAAAAATACTGAGGGAGAAAGAGTCTCTACACATGATTGCGCAGTAACAGAATTCATACGCCTTATAAGACTGATACTGGGATATGCACCTCGCCATTCTTATAAAAGAGTTCAAACGTCGAATGTTCGATAAACATATTTACATTTTTTTTGTATAAGTATGTTTGGATATTCTCCAAGGATCTGTTTATTTTAACAAAAGTTTTATAAAGTGATTCCTACAGTCAAAAGTACAGAGTGCACATATTCGGGAATGACACATCTTCCAAAATCATTAGATAATAACCAGGCTACTATATAGCCGTTTATTCCATATTTATGAGCAATAATGTTTGTCTACATTTCCTCTTCGTACTTTCATACTTCTGCCAGTTCTCGGTTGTAAGTTTTGTTTATATGGAAAATTTAAATTTTTCCTTTTCCAATTATTTCCTCGCACTGCTTTGTTGTAATTTGCCATATGTTGCAACCAAAAACCATTTAGTATATTTAGCAGTTGCGAGCATCATGGGGCATCTGCTATAAGTAAGGGAGATTTTATATTTAAAATCGTTATTTTTCCCGTCATGGGCTATGCCCATTCTATGCCTTCGGAACATTATTTTATATTTAAACAAAATGTCTGTAAAAAAGGTTAATTTTTGGCTACCTAATGGTGCCATAATCTTATTGTAATTATGCAATTATTTCGTAGTTGTGGCAGAATTTCCGCCAATATAAATATTAATGGCCAACAGCTTTTTGACAACGAGGTATCCTCTGTATTCAAACTTATGGTTAAATCGTATTTATTACGATCTAGATTTACACGATTGTATTCTGTTCCATGAGTTGTATGTGAGTTGTATGTATCTGTTATATAGCAAAGGCGCGGGTAGATTTTGACAGATAATGACGGTTAGTTTGGTTTATTTTTCGTTTGAAGACAAATCGTCGTTGCAAACGAGGATTCGAGGAACACGTGGCAATGATAAAACTTTATTATCAAAATGTGTCTTCTCTTGTGGCAATGACACGCGTGTGCACGCTGAAAAAACGGCCTCTCTAACATATTCTCCCAAACATATTTTGCAGGAATCATGTATACGTTTGGAACACACTTCAAACAGACATATGTTTGCAAGTCCCAAACACACTTGTATTTAAATGCAAGCAGCAGTATGTTTACTGTCAAACATTTATGCTTTTACGTGGACACATATGCATTCTTCCTCCCAAACATAATAATATTTAGAAACGAATTCTTCTTCCACTTCAATGTATATGTTTTATTTATTATACTTATAATTAATTTTATCAATATATGTAAATCCACATTTATAAATAATTAATACACAAAATTAATAGATTCAAGCCAGCCCTTTTTGCATTTACTTTGCATTATTTGTTTTTTATGAAATGACAATCTGCAGCCCATTTCCTTCTCCTTTCTTGGTCGTTTCTCAAGTCTTTGTTTTCAGAAGGTTTCAACTATGCGTTGGTTATATATTTTACAAATGGGCCGCCGTTCCGATTTTCTCACTTTGCATTAGTGGAGTTTACTTGTAAACCTACGATATAGTACTTGCGTTTTATAAGTAGAACTATCAAAACTTCGGCTCAAGTGCACGTAAAGGCCGTGTTGGACTATTAGTGAAGTCGACAGCTGTATCAAAATTTTCGGTTTATGATAGCGGATGGAATAGTGTAAATTTGGGGAGAACAATTTGAAGAATAAAGTGTGTCAGATCTTGTAGGCTTCTCTCATTTTTTGATTTTCCTCAAAAAATTATGCGATCAGGGTACCGAACAGAAACAAAGAAAATGACATTGGAAACTTTTATTTTGTCAGCTATTTTCAAATATTTAATCTTCCACAATTCTCTTGTTTCAATAAATAATCGAAATTCTTCGAGCTTGATGTGAATATTGAATATTTTCGATATTTCGCTACACTATTGCGTATCATCATCAGATTACAAATTACATTTTTTAAGCTACACAAACGAAAATAATGGACTGAAAAAAGTTTAAAATATTGAAACGAAAAACAATATTTGCATATAACATTTTTACTTCCTACAAATTAAATGTCTGTAATTCTAAGATACATTATTGGCTTTTATTTTCATGTTAATACTTTTTAAATTTTGGAAGTTTGGGTAATGATCTGAAGTAGCACATTGGGCTGTTAATGCTGTGTTTTATGTACAAACCTATCTATATTTTTTATCAGATTTGTGTCCTGCAGAATTAGAGACATTTCATTAGTAAGTAGAACATTTTATATTCAAAGATAGTTTTCCGTTTCAATATTTTTCTTTATGTAACTTACTTACATACATAAACTTTATTCAGTGTGCAATCGAGGGTGCAACATTTAATGTCCAATTAGTCCTGACGGTTGACCGTAGGCGGTTGACGTTCTACTAAATATTGCTCGGTTAGTTATGACGGTTAGACGACGGTAGAAAAACAAAACAAAAAAAAAACTGATCATGGTAAAATTATCTATCGGGTAAACGCATCAGCCCAGCTGATTTGTTATTTTTTCATATTTTCTGTGCGTACGCTCTCAAATTCGATTTTGTTTCGTTTTGTTTGTTAACAAAATTCAAAAAATTTTATTCAAAATGCAATTTAATAGCATAGACTTTGTATCAAGTAAGACAAGCTCATACAATTTTTCACATTTTGTGTACATAGTGTTTTTCATTATTCAGGTAATTTTGACAGCTTAACCACGGAATTGCGATGCGACTACCTAAACGATAATTCTACCATGAAAACTGATCGAAGAGCGTTTGTACAACATATAATTTGCATGCATGAGTTTTGTGTTAGATTTTGTGTTAAAAAGTGATTGTGTCAAATAAAAAAATTAAAAATAAAAAGAAAATTGTGGTGGCAGTTACTGCATATATTGGTTTATACCCATATTTTCAAAATAAATATAGAAAAAGGAGAAAGCGACGGTGGTACGCTCGGCCATTAAATCCTGAAAGGGCATCGCAAAATTATTTTAAAAAATATTTTTGCTAGATGAAGGAGATGGACCAGGAACAATTTGTGCTAAACACTAGAATAAAGGTGTATATTATTAAACCGAAGTAGATGATAAATGCCGACGAGCACTTGTCAATAACTTTATTGTGAATTTTTATAGTGAAAGATAATTTTGTTATTTTGTAACATTGAAATATTTATTTCCACAGATTTTTGACACAAGGCTTGAGCATGGAGTTATAATTTAGGGAAATCAACAGAGCGGCTTATTAAACTGGAAACCTGCGAAGCAATTTGGTCTGCACTTTCTCCGTTGTATCTCAGTGAGCCAACCGAGTACCAATAGAAGGATATAGCAAATGATTTTGAAAATGTGTGGAATTTTCCAAATTGCGAAAGTGCGATTGATGGGACGCACGTAGCTGTCAAGTGCCCTGCGAAGTCTGGAACAATTTACTTTAATTACAGGAAGTACTTCAGCCTTGTTTTGATGGGCATGTGCGATGCAAAATACGCATACACTGCAGTCAGCGTTGGCAGCTGTGGCTGTGAAAGTGATGGTGGTAAGTTCAAATATATTTAATTCTTTAAAAATAATTAAATGCATGCTGTTGAATGACCCATTGCCCTTACCAACTGACGCTCCTTTGCCAAACAGCACATCCCAGGAAGCAGTAACTAAATAAATAAATGGTTTCCCATTACGTCCCATGAAGGGACAGGGGAGAACTTCTCACAATCACTGAGCTGTGCGCTTTCCAGTTTTCACTCACTGATTGGGACCTACAGTTTTACACCTATTCCGAACGGTATTTTGAGAAGCTTTTTCATGGCTATATACTCGATAGTGTCGCCGTCACTATGCGAGGTGACCGCCGCCGAAAGAAATTTTACGGTTGTCAGAGCAGGGTTCGAACCCAGGATCTCATGTACAAGAGCCGGGCACACCAACCATTGCACCATCGACCGAAGCAGTGCCGTACGTTTTTGTTGCCGATGAAGAATTTCCACTGTGCAAGAGCATCATGAGGCCTATTTATCCGCGACGAAATGGCGAATTGCTCTTCTTAGATGACAAAATTGTCAACTATCGCCTATCAAGGGCGCGGCGTACAATTGAAAATGTGTTTGGAATTCTGACTGCACGCCGGCGCATTCTTCGTTCATGCCAACAAACTGTGGTAAAATAGTGCTTGCTTGTGTTGCCTTGCACAACTTCATTTTAATGAATGATTGTGCGCGCTACTGCCCATCAACTTTTGTGGACACTTATTCACCAGAGGACACAAGAAACCAAGAAGAGTGCAGAAATGAACTCAAAAGTCATGGTGGCCCTTTGCGGTCTATAATTTCACATGCTCGTAGAAGCTCTTGTACCTCTCTTGAACAAAGAAATAAACTTGTGAACTATTTTGTTACCGAAGGAGCAGTATCTTTTCAGCCGAAAATTTAAATAATTTAAATTACCAAAGAACTGGTAACACCAAATCAGAACAAGTTGTAAAATTCAAAATTTGAAATTAAAATTTATTTTAAAAAACATTTATTTCAATCTAATTTTCATTTTGGGCAGGAATTAGCAACTGCGTTATATCGCCAATTAATTTCGTATGTTTTTGGGAGGGCATTTTTGTGAGGTTGCTTTCTACAAACTTCCCAAAGCTGTGCGCCCGCATGTCTTGCGGACCATCTTCTTTTTCTAAATAAATTTTCAGGAATTTCAGGGGCTGCAGACTCCTCATCCGCGGTACTCCATGCGCCGCGGTACGTCTTCGTTTTACCGGCTGCGAGCTTGTTGCAGAGAGTGATGAATCCATACATTCCAATGGAGATGACAATGGTGTCGACACTATACAGATGTCACTTTCTTCCTAAAATTCCCACGATTGAGCAAACAAGTCTTCCGTTTCGGAAGAAAAGTTGGATCGCAGCCTAAATGTAATAAATTATTAACAATTATTTACTAATGTAAAATAAAATTTTAAAATGCACTTACCTTCCTTCCTTACCGCATGTTGTCCACTCAATAAAGACAAACTCGCATAGTGCTGCCATTTTGTCTCCGTGATTGCTCCATTTCCAGAGCTGCAGGCCATCCTTCGTACTTCTCTGCAGTACTAATCACGCAGTGACGTCCACCTTTTACTGCATGCATCACCTGTTTGATTAAACATTTATTTACTTATGGTTTTATCACTTCATTCTGTATGCTCTTGCCACTTGCTCCTAGCTCGAATCCAATTGCCTCCCAAATCTCTTTTTTTTTGTGTATTTTTCTAGTCTTTATTAGTTTTGTTGTACAACAAATCATTTTGTTGTACTAAAACGATTAAACTATCTTCGTTCATTGTTATAAAATTGGCACACAAAACTTTAAACTTTAAAAGAACAAATTGTAATCTATTGCCGCGCACAAAATGTCGAAGTGAAATCAATAACAATAACGGCTGACGGTTGAAATTACCGAAATTACCTAGCAATTAATGCACCATAATAGGTAACATGCCTGTAAAAATAGTATCATTTTCAAATCAACAAGGTGGTTTCATTATAATATACAGGGTGATTCAGGAAGTTCCGGACAAATTTCTCCAGCATAGTCCTTGGCTCATTTCATGAAGAAAAGTCCACTAGAACCATGTCCGAAAATGCAAGGGTGCGAAATGGCAGCGGGTTCAAAATTTTCGGATATACGGTCGGAGAGTAGTAGGGTAAAGTTGCTAACTTCTGAGCCAGAGGTCAGATTTTTTTGTTGTTGGGCTTGTTGGAAAGGTAATGAAACCACCTTGTTGATTTGAAAATGATACCATTTTTACAGGCATGTTACCTATTATGGTACATTAATTGCTAGGTCATTTCGTACTTAAAATGCCGTCAGGAAATGAAATTTGTTGGTTATCTATGGGTTTTCCAATTTGAGTGATATGATTTCTACGTGACGTTTCGGCCATTTTTAGTATATCATGATCTATATTTTTTTCGTTCCATTCAGTAAAGTTTACAATTTCATCATGGAGATATACAGGCAAGAACAACGTTTACAAATTATTAATTATTTTTTTTTATAAAAAGTGTCGTTCTCCGATTGCAAAATTTTCGTGCGCTTTTTCCATTTTATGGGAGTAATAATCGTCCACATGTGCTCGCTATTCGTCGTAAATAAACGAAGCGAAGAAAATCCTCCTAAATTGACAGTTTGTTGTGGTTTTTGGTCTGGTGGAATCATCGGTCCGTACTTCTTTCCAAATGTAGCTGGTAACACCGTTACTGTCAATGCAGAGCGGTATAGATCGATGATAACCAACTTTTTATGGCCGAAATTGGAAGAACTTTATTTTGACATCTGGTTCCAACAAGACGGCGTTACGTGCCATACAGCACGTGCAACAACCCAATTATTGCGAGAACATTTTTGGAGATTCGATTATTTCAAGAAATTGTGACATTGAGTGGCCTCCAAGATATTATGATTTAACACCATTATTTTCTTTTTTGTGTTGTGTTACTGCGGTGTTTTCGAGAATTGAGAAGGAGTCAGCAAAAGTGGGTCTGACGGTAAATGAGGACAATACCAAATTAATGGTTTCAACGAGCAGGGCCTCCACCCGATTAGACCAAAGCGTGAACGTTGATAACCGATATAATTTCGAGGTAGTAGACGAATTTATATACCTCGGATCTGCCGTAAGCAAAAACAACAACGTCAGCCTTGAGATCAAGAGGAGAATTGTGCTTCCGAATAGATGTTTTTTGGGCTAAGCAAGCACATTAGAGCTAAAGCCCTCTCTCGAGTAACAAAAGTCCAACTATACCAGACTCTCATACAACCTGTCTTGCTTTATGGCGTAGAATCCTGGGTCTTATCGCAAGCAGACGAAACATGTATAGGAGTCTTCGAGAGAAAAATACTCCGAAAAATTTATGGTTCTATATAGTGCACAACGGCGAGTATCGGCGAAGCATGAACCATGAGCTGTATAATCTATATCCCGACATTGACATAGTTAAGCGGCTCAAAATAATGCGATTGCGATGGCTAGGCCATGTCAGTAGAATGGATGAAGACGAACCAGCACGAACGGTTTTCGAAACCGAAGTCGAAGGAAGACGAAAAATAGGAAGACCAAGACTCCGCTGGAGGGATCAGGTTGACGAGTCCCTGCGTACACTTAGTATTGCCAACTGGAGAGATAGGCAAAAGATCGATCTGGTTGGCGAAATATGTTATCTTCGTTTTGTAAGGTCCATAACCCCCAGGGGTTGTTCCTGGCCGGATAAGTAAATAAGTAAGTAAGACTCTTTTTTGTGGGGTTATTAAAGTCCTTGGTCTTTAGCAATAAACCAAACTTCAAACTTTACGAGTCACTATTGAACATGCTATTCATGACATACGACTTGATTTAGTAGAAAAAGTGGGTTCACGGAATTCTTTCCTGCAAAAAAATTGTATCGATTGTACTTCACATTCAAAAAAAAAACATTTGACTTTCCTTAACAATTAGTGTGTTTTTTATAAAGAAATCGTATCACTCAAATTGGAGAACACTTATAAATTCTGTCCTGTTATTGTTTTTAGGTGCTATATAAGTGTGTTCTGCTACATTTCTATGAATTTGCTCCAGAACTTTAATTGGGTTTTAACCATTTTTTTTATTTTTTGCAAAACATTTTCAAAGGAGTACGACGACCCTGCAACAGGATCACCAATATACTCAACTGTTCCTTTAACATGGAGTAAGCTATGAATATTGTACGATATGCTATTGTCACCAAATAAGATTGAAAAGTTGTCAACAAACAAATTAGGCAATGTTTGTGCATTTTCTAAATTTGAGGAACACTATTTTGGACAGCATAAAAACGGGTAAGCTACATGTAGTAGTAGGAAACAGTAAAATATATTTTCGTGAACCTCATCCTTAAGTATTCCAGTGTTTAGAAAAAACTGTGTATATTTTGTAGCCTTCCAATGAAGTAATTTATCCTAGGATCTCGGTTTCCTGAAAACTCATTGGGAACAAAGTTTCTTATTTGAATAAGTTTTTCCGAAATATTATCTTTTTGCTGTTTTCAAACTTTATGCTTCAATTGATTGTTAATTATTCTTAACAAAAATTTTCGCATTACGTCAATGAGGTGCATTAATTCAATGAGGTGCATTAAATCTAGTGGAATCTGAGTCACCATGCACAAATTCAGATACTCAAAAGATGACTTTTGATGTAAATATTTAGCAGAGTGGTGATCCGGATATCTTCGCTTTGAAGAAACATCATAATATGAAAATTTTCTATGAGCTTTTAAATGACGAGTGTGATTAGTCTTATTTGAACGAAATGCATACTATATTTTGATTTCACTTTTTTTTTAACCCAAAAATATATTATACCAATTGAAACAGATTATCAGTGGTAGTTGCTAAATTTGTAAACACATATGTACTATTGAATATTATTTCTATTGTATAAAACACAAAACATTTGGAAAAACAGCTGTATATTTATGAAACATAAACAAGATATTTTTCACCACATGTTGATATTTATTTACTTGTTTAACATTAATGTTACTTGATTGTTTGTTCCATAATTTGTGTATAAAAGGAGAACCCTTGCTGTATGAGGGACATTGAACTTCGAGCTATAGTAGTAAGCACTTGTAGCTATAGACGACAGTGCGTTCAATAAAATACTTAAAATATACTTTCGAGAGCTGTTTTATTCAAATCTTGGATGAGACGGTACAACCTGAGACTTCAGGTTGTTTCACAGTTATTATTTTAGCACTAGCTACGTAGTTGAAGCGTTGCAACTACATAAGTAGTTGACAACTCAGAATCCGCCACGTAACTGTAGAATGGTAGTACAGAGAGGGGTCAATTCACCCCTTGTAGGACAGCAGCATGTTAAATTCGCCAGTTGGAAGCATGTCGAGTTGATTGGGTGGTAGATAGTGATGGTTGCTTTGTAGTTGGATACGTAACTGATTTTGAACCAGTTACATTTTCCTGGCGGGTACAAACAAGATTTAAAATCGATAAGTATTTTAAATAAAATATAATATAAAAAAAATAATTCGGCAGGACATTAAAAATTCTGTTCAAAATTACTCTAAACTCCATTTTGAAAATTGCAAGAAAAAAAGCAAGTGGCGCAATAATTAGCACCTTAAACCGGCGATCTAACCAGTCCAAGGTGAGAAACATTGGAATAAACGGGGGCAATTGCCACAAAAAAACTGCCGGGAAAGGAACTGATTTAAGATGTGGACGCAACCAACCACACATTCTCACCAATTTCTCTTGCTGGCCTCTTCTTTACGCTCACTCATTTTGTTTTCTGCTTTTCTCTCTTGGTCTTCATAAAAATTTGTTTCGTTGCATTAAAAACTGATTCTTTGCAGCAAAGAAATTATTTCGTCAACTATAAATGCAAGCAAACCTCCAAAACAAAAAAATAATAAAAATAAACTAAAAAACGTAAGAGATAAACCAAATATCAATAATTGAAATCTCATGCACTTACTTTTTTTTAAGTTTTAACCCTTTTTTGTATAAAATTCAAATTAAATTAAATTGTTGCGGGAACGAAAAATAAGTTGTTGCAGGAACGAAATGAAAAATTGCTAAATAAATCGTATGACATTTTTCATTGCAGCGATAATCAAATTGTCGGATAGCAGCAATGTGAAAACATTAACGAAACTGTTTCATTCATGCGACGAAGCGTTTTTCTTTCGGTGTAGGGATGTCAAAACTATAAAATATATAATAAATCAGACAATAAGGTTATTGGAAACAGTGTTGCACAAATTTAATTTAACATTCATTTATATTCAAGTAGCATTACGCTATTAAAAAGATTAATTTAAATTTGTTCTTTATATCTTCACTTATCACTTTGTTTCTGTGAAAAACACAAACTTTGTATCGCAGGTCCAACTAGTAACAGTTTCTTCATGCAGTCAATGATACGTAGAAAATAAAAACGAACACTTAATTTTTTTTCCAAATATGAATAAACGAATAATGCCACAAAATACATATAACCTCATGCTGTCAGAACCAGGGTTTGCCTGGTGTAATTTTGGAGTTTATACCAATTCTTCGTAAGGTAATATTTCCAAGCGAACAAAAATTTAAAATATGAAGGAAAATCGAAAAATATAGTTTTATGTTAAATATAGACTATCTTCATTGCACTGTTATGAAAAAAAGGTAAGAAAAATGTGATTTGAGAATTTACCTTGAAAATCGTTTTTCCATTGCCAAAAACTGATAGTGTAGTGCGATCATCGACAGTGTCCAAAACCGAAACCGGTGAAACCGGTTAACAGGGATTTTTGCCATTAACCGTGTGCCTGTTTTTTAAAAAACTTAATTTTATAAATAAATAATAAATAATATAATGTTCGAATTTTAGTGAAATTTTGGTATTAAGAAACATGATCTATATTTTCAAATATGATATTATGCTTCAATATCTTCGAAATGACATATCCCAACAATTTTTTTTTCAAAAGGAGATTTAATTAAAAATAATTAAGAATTAATTAAGATTTTCAAATATATATTTTTTGTAACAAATTTCAAAATTAAGATTATTTGATAACTAAATGTTTTAAAATGAAGAAGAATTTCATACGTGAAAATCTTTTCAAATTTGAATATGATTTTCGATTTTGGATCAGTTTAATGCGAATTTGAATAAAACTTAATTTTTATATTAAACACGCTTTCCAAATTGGAATATGATACATATTTTTTTGAAATGTGGTGGTTTATTCGACCTTTGGTGTTATATTTAAAATTAAAATGTTCGAGCATTAGTTCTATTTAATATTATTTTATTCTTCAATATTTCGCTAACCAATGGGTAGCATTTTCAGGAAGATAATCACATTTATTAATTAAATAATTAATTTAATTAATAATTGTGTTTATCTTCCTGACGAATCTACCCGATGTGTAGCTAAATAATGAAGAATAAAAAAAATTGTTTCCCATTACATCCCATGAAGGAATCGGGGAGCTTCTCTCAACCAGTGAGCTGTGCGCTTTCTAGTTTTATACTCACTGATTGGGACCTACAGTTTTACACCGGTTCCGAACGATATTTTTGAGAAGCATTGGGTAGTGTACGCGCCTCTCGTACTTGAGATCCTGGGTTCGATCCCTGCTCTGCCCACCTTAAAATTTCTTTCGACGGCGGTCACCTCGCTTAGTGACGTCAACACTATCGAGTATTTAGCCATGAAAATGCTTCTCAATATTGAGGAATGAAATAATTTAAAATCTACCTAACGGTCGAACATTTTAATTTTAAATATATAGTTTTTATTTAAAATTAAAACGTAATTGTCATAATTAAATACAGTTGTGAAATTTTGAGTTTTCAACACGAATAAGTATATGAAATGGTCGATAAACAAATGTATTGTAAGTGCCACAAATTTAATTTAATTTAAAGCAAAAAAAAAACGGTTCCACCGGATTTTGCCAAAATTAAAAAGATTCTTGGAAAATTGATTTTTCCAACAAACCGAAAACCGGTTTCTTGAAAAATTGATTTGTCGATCAAACCGAAAACCGGTTTCTAAAAAATTCCGGCTTTTTGGCCACTCTAGTCTCATCCCAATTCTCTCCCCGAGAAACGTTTTATTTGCACTAAAACTGTGTCATTTTTTGTGTAAGTGGCAACTCGGAAATTTTGCAGCTGTCACATATGTTTATTCCAATTATTAAAAATGGGCCGCTTTACGAAAGAACAACGCCTTATAATTGTGAAAACTTATTACAACAATTTGGAAAGTTATTCTGAAACCGCTCGCAAGCGTTGAAGAATTTTCAGTCGAGGAAATTCTCCTAATCTGTCAACCATTCGAAGAGTGTTCAACAATTTTTTAGAAACTGGGCATCGTTCGGCATCGTTATCAACAACTTAAAATTTCACGAAGCACTACGCAGAGAATTTTGACAAAGGCTTCAACCTTCATGCGTACAAAATTCTGCTTACTCAGAAGCTGAAACTAGCAGGCCATGGAAAGCGCCGGCACTTCGTTCAATGGGTAATGGGTCAAAGTGACGTCCATGCCAATTTTTTATAAAAAAGGTATCATCTCCGATGAAGCGCGTTTCCATCTGAACGGCTTCCACCCACAACGAATAACTGTCTGGTGCAGATTGTGGTCAGGCGGCGTGATTGGGCCTTATGTTTTTTGAAGATGAGCCCAATAAAATCTGCGGCAAGCATTGATTGCGTAGAGATGGTTGATGGATCGCATCCTGCCCATTCTTGGCTAGATTTTTCTCTTGCGGGCGTAATATAAACCTCTCGTTCATCTCGTATCTTATATGAGAATTTTTCCCGATATGCTTATAAGTCGCCAGAAACATGGCTTTTCGTTGCAATTCCTGTGCAATCTGTGAGGTACTGCTTAGACACGCCAGCTCACGTAGCAATGGTTACATATCAATTCACAAAAATGCCCTGTGGCCTGACACCCTTTTGAGCTGAACGTTATAGGGTTTGCTACAGTACTGAGCAGATGTTGAATTCATGAATACTGATACCAGAGACTTAACTACCGCCTGCCTGTCACAAAACACTCTGACATCATTGGCAGTTGCCATGACCTGATGTCAGACGTAGAAACATTATAATATAATAGTACATTCTGTGTATCCGTGATGCACATCGTCGCCATTCTCTAAACCCTAGGTAATATGTCCTTCACAAGCACTGGACACCAAAAGATAACCTCATAGAGCATTATCGAACTCTTCACCGCTGTATAGATCCAGTGAACACAGAGTCCTCATTTAGAATCTGTAGCCTTCGTGCAGGCGTATAGGCATTTCCTTGCCCTATTCGTTCTTTCCACTTTCTTGCTGTCCACATTAACACTCATATATTTCGCACACACTTTCCAAAGTAGGTGTTTTATGTCTTCGATTAAAAAAGGTCAGCTCAGTCCGGATTGGGTACGCATTCTGCCCTAAGTCCATAAGCTATTCAGGGTTGTTTGGTCTCGGCCTACTACTCACGTTCCCATGTTAAATGTTTTTTATTACATCAGCACCATCTATATATAACAATTGCATATTAGACCTGCTTATTCATTCCCCGCTAGTTTTGTTTAATTATTCCCCGCTAAACTAATTTCAGTGAGTGTAAAATCTAGAAAGCGCACATCCCACTGATTGTGGGAACCTTCTCCTCAATCCCTTCATGCTATGGGACAACATTTTTAATTTTTTTTAAACTAATTTTCGATCACTTTGTATGAAGAGCTACGGGATTTTTAACCGTTTGTTCAGTTTCCGCCTGGGAACGAGTCTGAGATATACGTGCGTCCACATATAATGCATAGAGTAAAAATATTTAGACGGACTACTTCTTGCAACAAATTATTGACATTAGCAATGGTTACATATCAACTTTGCATATTGAAGTGGAGTGCTTTAATAATACCAGATATACGCATTAGTTCAAAGCAACTAACAAGAAAACAACAACGCCATTTCGTGTTTTTGTCTTACAATTTTTGTGTTTATACGACACAAATGTATACTATCAATAAAAGTCCAAAAGACGGTATACAGTCTAACGGCGGTGACGTTTAACCACCAAAACGAGATGAGAAATTTAAGTCAGCTATTCTTGTTACTGCACCTGGCATCTACCTTTCGACGGGGAGTGTGAAAGGAAATGTCACATAAGACAGATGCCCTTTCTAGGCATATTAACTCTATGATTTAATTATGTATGTACATATTTACATGCATATAATGATGTGTGTGTATGTGCTTATATATATTGGATGGCTCAAAAAAATCACCCGATGTCGTTTTGCTATATCTTTAAAATAAATCGACGAAAGTGCTTAATTGTTTTCAAATGTTTGTTTGGACTTTTTTATGCTTTTTTAATTACTTGTTGATGATGATATCGGTCACGTGAAACTCCGCAATTGTTGATGACTCTTTTTACCGCAATTTCCATCGCTCTGGCGAGAACTTAGAGTAATAACACCAATTCCTAACTGCATTTTGAGAAGCTTTTTCATGGTTAAAGAATCTATAGTGTCGCGGCCACTAAGCGCCGTCGAAAGAAATGTTGGTATCAGAGCTGGTATCGAATCCACGTCCTCGTGTACAATAGCCGCACACACTAACCATTGCACCACCGATGGCCACTCATAGTTTTCAATATAACCGGTTTAATGCTGCATTATCCAAGAGCTTTGCTGTTTGATAGAGATTTGAGAGAAAACCTTATTTTGTCTACAGTTGAGAGGTCGTCAGGTTCACTGATTTCATAGCCCAAAGAATTTTACTGGCAGCGTCCGATTTCTGTACTTCAACGTAAAATCTAGTTCTCCCAAAAATTCCAGAAGCACTGGTGCTCCGTGGGGCGATTCTCTAATGGGACTTACTTAACTCCATGTTGGTTGCTACTACATCCTCGGTACTGAAAGAGGGAAGAAGATAATTACTAACATTGCTCCTGACAAGTTTACAGGTCCAATGTCTTCCATTAGAGGTCCCTAAGACCAAGAATTATATCCCAAGTCACCCATCGTTCCTGGGTTAGGACCAGTCCTGTACTTACTTGCGACAGGAGGAACTTTAAGGTAACGGAAGCAGCCTTAGAGTGGTGGAAGTTAATCTGCTGATGGATTTTCTACACGCATCTAAGAACATCAGAAAAGGAAGAAACAATAGTATCCTTCAGATGCAATAGGCTAGGTTCCTGTAAGGATACTACACCAGGGTTATGAGGTGGAATAGCTTTCGCATTTTCTGCCGTATAGCTCTTATATGCCCTAAATTGGATTCTATAGAATCCGTATGAGGCTCGACCACCTGACTTGATGTGGTGAGGCAGAGATTCGGCATTCAATATAAAACCGGCATGGCTTCTATCCCCTTCTACATCAACCGATCGACCGACCTTACACTTTTTGGTTGGAAGACCGGGATTGGGGTCTTGTAACCGCATTTTTATTCAATCCACATGGGATGACGTTGACAGAATCCATGCGTGAGCCCTGTGCCCGGCATGATTTTACCTATTTTCTTCAGAGCGCAGCGATAGCACCCAACAGGGCGTTCATGGATGAAGTGTTCTGTTACCAGATTCCGTCGTCACACTCGGGAGATGGACCCGACAACTCCCTGAGAACATCATAGTACATCGTGGGCAGCCCGTTTTCCACGGTACTCTATTTGGCCTTAGGGTTGTTGCCGTCTTCCTTTTCCCTGTTGATGACTGCCAGTATCTGGTTGTCCTTAGCGACGCCAGCAAAGGACCTTGGACGGTGATAATATTGGTTGTTTTGGGAACCAGCGGTTGTATGACGGTGTATGCTGTTGTTCAGCCATACTCCGTGCCCATTTTAGCGATTGACCCTGTATATTAGGGCGGGTCGATTTGTAGGGAGTGAAAAAATTCACCAATTTCCCCATGATTTCCGTATTCTATGGGTTATTCTATGAAAATTTGCCGAAGGAACCATACCTCTATCATTAAAATCGAGTCCCCTACTTTTTGTTGGTAAAATGTTCAAACGTTACGGGCATTTTTGTCCAAATTTTGGACCATTTTTCCATTTTTTTCATGATTTTGACCAAGAATATTACTTTCATGGCCATTTTTTTGGCTCAATCCATTATTTAATTCAATTTACAATTCAAAACGAAGAGTTTAAGCCCAAATTTATCGAATTCGGTTGATTAATTCATGCGATATTGCTAAAACAAAATAACACATAAAACCAACTTTTTGATTTTTTTTCCTTTTTATTTTTTTTTCTACAAAAATTCAAATTAAGAGATTATAAAGTATCTATCAACCTATTATCAAAAAAAATATTCAATTTGAGTGTAGTAAAAGACAAACTGTGAAAAAACTTTATTTTTTCTGAAAGTCTTGTTTGCTTTCAAGTCTGGGTGTTTTCGTACGGCTCTCTAATGTCGTCGCCATAGCGCCTTCTGCATTCTTTCCTGCAACTCGTTTAGCAGTGGCAGCCAGCAATTGGACGTGTCTTTCCGTTCCTTGAATGTGTAAAGGAATTTGTGGATCATCGAACGGTGGCCCTTCGTAATTTAAATATCCCATTACTCTCGCGACTGTTGTTCTGAGTAGACGTACATACGTAATGGCAGACGCACCTCCAAAAATATTGTGCGCGAAGTGTTTCAAAACATTGCAATCAGAAAAGTATATTAAGTGCAGCTTGTGCAATGGCAAATATCATTACTTTTGCTCGGGCGTAATAGACACAAATTCGCTTACAGTTGTGAAATCTTCAAATAATATATTCTATAACTGCAATGATTGCATTTCTGTTTCGAAAGATGTTGTAGCGTCAGTATCATTGCTATCTCTTGAGGTGAGAGAGATAAAAAATATGCTCACAAAATTTCTTGTTGGTGACAAGAGTGTGGTAAATGCGCGGATTATGTCCAATTCGGTTGAAATGAGTAACGAATTGCCGCCTTGCTCTAACAAATCGACTCAATTATGCTCTTCATCTCATCATATTGTTACGAATTTCCTTATTCGTCCTTTTTGCGTTGTTTTATTCCCAATAATAAAACAAGGTTCGTTTTTAATTACGATAATTACAACGGTATCACTTCCTTTTATTTATTTATACAGTACAACAGTTTACTTTATTTATAACACGTTAACAAGTCTTGTATTTTACTATCAATTCGCGTTGCTTACTTTACGGGGTTTAATCACAAACTGAACTCTCCATTCCAAAGACCTCCGCTATTTATACCAACTCACCATACACAAATGAAGGTACATATATCTAGCGAATTCAAGAACCTTCTAGAAACTAGATGTTGTTGTTGTTGTTTATCTTTGTAGAACATTCTCCTACACAGGAGAATTATCTTTACTGAGGTGAATTCATGCTACTGGTTTAGCGAGCTGGTACGTTGTTACAATGCATACTTTCAGGCGCAGCACTAACCGCCTGTTGTTTACATACTGTTAGTAGAGTCATTAACAGTAAGCAAAAGCTTTTACTTATTCGTAACACTGCCCCCCACTTAAGCCTGTTCGTCCCGAGCAGGCTCAACCCTCCGTTTTCCATACAGAGCTAGTCTTTCCAAATGCACGACTTTCATTTTAGCTCTTGGACTTTGGCTTTTCTGGATTCGATAAACCACATCATTTATTCGTTTGACAACCTTGTAAGGGCCTTCCCAGTGAGTCTGAAGTTTTGGAGATAAACCCTTCTTGCGCTGTGGGTTGAACAGTAAAACTAGCTGGCCTTCATGAAATCCTTCTGAATTTGCCGCTCGGTCGTATCTGGCTTTCATTTTGTTACTGACCATTTTTAATTTGTTGCGCACAAATTCATGGAGATCATTAAGGTCCCCCGTATCATGGTAATGGACATCACTGTTCGCAGGGTCAGACGCTGGTATGGTACCGAACTCCAAATCTCCAGGCAGCTTCAGCTCATTTCCGAAAATTACTTTAGCGGGTGTTCGCGAAGTGGAGTCATGGGTGGCCGTCCTATATGCCAAAAGGAACTTCGGTATGTGCTCATCCCAATCTCTTTGATCTGCGCTGACTACTTTTCTTAGGTATTCTTCAAGAGTTCGGTTGAATCTTTCAACCATTCCGTCAGACTGAGGATGCAATGGTGTTGTTCTTGTTTTCCGAATACCGTATGACTCACACATTTCTTTGAAGATGGTCGATTCAAAATTCCTACCCTGGTCCGAATGGAGCTTCGAGGGGACACCAAAACGGCATATCCAGTTATCCACAAACACTTTAATTATAGTCTTCGCTTCCTGATTTGGAACAGGGTATACTTCGGGCCATTTACTGAAGTAATCCATAACCACTAAGACGTACTGGTTTCCAGAGCTACTGACGGGAAATGGACCAGCCACATCCATAGCTATACGCTCAAAGGGTGCACCTGAGTTGTATTGCTGCATGTGGCCATGACTTCTTCGCGTTGGTCCCTTAGCTGTCATGCATTGGGTGCAATTTGCTATCCAATCGGCTACCGCTTGTTGACAGCCAATCCAGTAGAACCGTTGCTTTAGCTTTTCAATGGTCTTGGTTATTCCTAGATGTCCTCCGCTCGGGCCATTATGGAATTCTGTCATTATCTCTTTTTCCTTGGAGGAAGGTACCACTATTAACTTTTTGACTATTTTACCATCCTCACTTTCCCATAACCGGTATAGGCAACCATCCAATAATTTTAGGCTGTTCCACTGGGCCCAGTATGCTTTCATCAGGGGGCTCTCTGAGGCGATGTCATTGCGTGTTGGTCTTTCACCTTTTTCTTTTGCAGAAATGATTTTTGCCAGTATAGGGTCGCTTCTTTGTGCTGTTGACCAGTCTTCGTTGGATTCTAGTCGAAGCAGACGTACGTCAATGATGTTTTCTTTCACCTCTGCTTTTGAGCAGTGTTTGCATTCCAGCTTGCATGGACGACGTGACAGGGCATCAGCATTACCGTGTTTTCCTCCTTTTCTATGCTCAATGCTGAAGTCATAGCTCTGCAGTCTTTCAATCCAACGAGCAAGTTGGCCTTCGGGGTTCTTAAATTGCAGTAGCCACCTTAGCGCCGCATGATCGGTTCTTAACTGAAAAGGCTGGCCGTACAGATATTTGTGGTAGTGTTTGACACACTCAATGACTGCCAGTAGCTCTCGTCTCGTAACACAGTAATTTTTCTCTGGCTTTGAGAGTATTCTGCTGTAGTACCCAATAACTTTTTCTTGGCCATTGATTTCCTGCGAGAGCACGCCACCTATTCCGTAACCACTCGCGTCAGTATCCAACATGAATTTCTCTCCAGCAACAGGATATGCAAGCAAAGGAGCCGTGCATAAATATTGCTTCAGTTGGTGGAATGACTCTTCTTGTTTTTCGCTCCAACAGTACGGCCGACTTTTCATTGTCAGCTCGTGAAGACTTGCAGCCACTGTGGCGAAACCCGGCACAAACCGTCTGTAGTACGTACAGAGTCCTAGAAAACTGCGTAATTCATGGAGATTCTGCGGTCGTGGCCAATCCTTCACTGTCAGGATTTTGTCTTCATCGGTAGAAATGCCATCTGCTGTCACTCGATGTCCCAAATATTTTACTTCTTTCTGGAACAGAGAACACTTCTTCGGGCTGAGTTTCAACCCAGCCGCGGTTATACGTTGAAGGACTTCTTTAAGATTCTTCAGGTGTTCATCGAATGTTTTCCCCATGACAATGATGTCGTCTAGGTATACCAAGCATGTTCGCCAATGAAGTCCTTTCAACACGCACTCCATTAATCGCTCGAAGGTGGCTGGAGCGTTACATAGTCCAAATGGCATTACTTTAAACTGCCACAGACCATCCCCTACGCTGAATGCAGTTTTCTCCTTATCTTTCTCGCTGATTTCTACTTGCCAATAACCACTTTGCAAGTCCAGCGTGGAGAACCATTTTGTTCCTGACAACGTATCCAATGTGTCATCAATTCTTGGTAGTGGATAACTGTCCTTTTTGGTGACGTCGTTGAGCTTTCTATAATCCACACAAAATCGGGTACTTCCATCTTTCTTCTTAACTAGTACCACCGGCGAGCTCCATGGACTTGAAGAAGGTTCGATTACACCATCCTTCTGCATTTCAGCTACCAGTTTCTTTACCTCATCTCTTTTTGCAAGTGGAAGACTTCTGGGCGCCTGTTTTATTGGTCTCGCTTCCCCTGTATTGATGTCATGCTTTACCATTGATGTTCTACCTTGGCATTCTTTTTTCAGGGCGAAGGCAGACGCATGCTTCCACAGTATTTTCTTTGCTTTGTTCCTATCAGAAGGCTTTAGTTCTCGCACCCACTCACTGAGATGCGACTCCAGCACTTTCTGCTCCTTTTCTGATAGTTTGCTGCAGTCAGAATTAACTTCACAGTTGATGACCGCCTCGACTGGTGTACATTCTGCAATTTCTGTGCGGTCGCCGATCACCTCCTCGTTGTTGGACAAATTTAGAACTCGTACAGGCAAGTATCCTTCATTATTAGTTCTTACTAGAGCTTTGGCAGTGATGATGTTATAGTTGTTTATACTTGCCGGTTCCACTACCCACAAACCGCCGATCTCACAATCTCCCTCCATTCGGGCCCATACTATGGTTTCTGATTTTGGTGGCAATTTTACATCTTTGTAAGCGATCAGCCTTTTAATCTGTGTTGTATTGTCGTATCCCACATTGAGAGGAATTTCCACATTAGCCCACGTCAAAATTTGCTGCCCCATATCTAACTTGAGGCCTTGGGCAATCATAAAATCTGCGCCAATTATCACTTCATCTACAATGTCGGCGACAATAAACACGTGTTCGATGCTCATGTTGGCAATGGCTAACTTCAATTTAACTTTACCATGTACAGTTGCTGGTTCACCCGTTGCTGTACGGAGTCTTACACCATGTAACGATTCTATTGGTCCATTTATCAAATCAGATCTGATGATAGATTGTGACGCGCCTGTGTCCATAGTCAATATGCGCTTCCGACCACCGATAGCTCCGTAGACAGTGAGGTTGTTGTTTTTCTGTTGTATTATTGAGATGGAGATCGTGGGGCCCTCGGTTGTGGGAGCTAGTCCATGCCCCTCTGGGCTAGCTCGTTTTAGTTTAACGGAGATTCATTTTGTGTAGTAAAATTTACCCGTTTATTGCCACGTTGGGGTGAGCTCGATCTTGATCGTTTTCGTGGCTCTCTGCAGTTTCGTGAAATATGACCAGGTTTGTCGCAATTGTAGCACTTTGGTCTGGGCTTACTTCCGCCTGGTAACGCCTTGCTTAGGGTTTGGGTGATTTCTTTAAGATCGTTTATGGCACCCTTCAAATCTCCTGCCTCCGACTCCATTTCAATTTTTCTAACTCTTTGTATTTGAGGCTTGGACACAAATTTTGCTGTTTCCTGTGCCAATGCGAACGAAACAGTTTCGGCGAATGTAGCTTTTTGTGTGGCACAAGTCACGTATTTTATGTCAGGATCACGGATGCCGTTGACGAATGCTTCAATCTTAAATTGATCCAAGAATGGGTGGGACTCACCAGGATAAGTCATCAACACCAAACGTTCCACCTCGGTTGCGAAGTCCTGAAGCGTTTCATTATGCTTTTGCACTCGGCCTCTCAATTCCATGCGATATAAATCCTTCTTGTGATCGCCACCATACTTGCGTTGTAACGCAGCCAGTATATCCTCGTAGTTGTTTCTGGCACTGACGGGAATGCTCTGAAGGACTTCTGCTGCGTTGCCTTTTAGTGCTAAAATAAGCTCAACGGCTTTGTCGTTGCTGTTCCACAAGTTCTTAATTGCGACCATTTCGAATTGGAATTTAAAAACATCGAAAGGTGTAGAGCCATCGAAACTGGGAGCTTTCAATCTACTAGAGCCTTCAGAAATTACTCGCACCGGACCCTCTTGCAACTGAAGTTCATTCATTTTCCTTTGCAATTCGCTTACATCGTTTTTTAGTTCCCGTTCGACTTCCTCGAACTTATGTTCGACTTCTTCAATCTTCTGCCCCATTTCCTCGATTTTTTCTTCAACCTTTTCGAATTTATCGTTCACTTGAATCTCCATATTGCTCACAACTTCGGAGATTTCTTGCAGTTTCTCATTTGTGGCATTTGATGTTTCTTGAATAATTCTAGAATTCTCGCTTAATTTATCGTCCATAATTCTAGAATTCTCGCCAAATTTCTTTTCAAGTTTTTCGTCCATAATTCTAGAATTCTCGTCCAATTTCTCGTTCATAATTCTAGAATTCTCGTTCATAATTCTAGAATTTTCGTTCAATTTGGCCATCATGGCAGCAAACATTGTAGAAACATCTACATTACCAGTTGCTTCTTTTGCACAAACCTCCATTTCGTCTTTGCACTCGAACTGATATGTGTCAATGTTGATGTTTCGGCGTTTAAATTCTTCTATTAATCGCCTCTGCAGCTCTACTTTATTACCAGCTGTCGGTTGATCCAATTTGCTCAACTCCTTTTTTAGCTGTTCAACTTTGAGTTCCTCAAACTTCATCGTTGTCCTTAATTCGTAATTTCACTTCTGACACCAATGTTACGAATTTCCTTATTCGTCCTTTTTGCGTTGTTTTATTCCCAATAATAAAACAAGGTTCGTTTTTAATTACGATAATTACAACGGTATCACTTCCTTTTATTTATTTATACAGTACAACAGTTTACTTTATTTATAACACGTTAACAAGTCTTGTATTTTACTATCAATTCGCGTTGCTTACTTTACGGGGTTTAATCACAAACTGAACTCTCCATTCCAAAGACCTCCGCTATTTATACCAACTCACCATACACAAATGAAGGTACATATATCTAGCGAATTCAAGAACCTTCTAGAAACTAGATGTTGTTGTTGTTGTTTATCTTTGTAGAACATTCTCCTACACAGGAGAATTATCTTTACTGAGGTGAATTCATGCTACTGGTTTAGCGAGCTGGTACGTTGTTACAATGCATACTTTCAGGCGCAGCACTAACCGCCTGTTGTTTACATACTGTTAGTAGAGTCATTAACAGTAAGCAAAAGCTTTTACTTATTCGTAACAATATTAAAAACAATGCTAATAATTTCAAACATAACGGCGTTGCTGCTGGTGCTGGTGCTTCTTCTGGTGCTACTGCTGCTGCTGCGCATGAGGTTGTGGATGTGATTGCAGTCTCTTCTGATATGGTTGTTGGTGCTTCTGTTGATGTACCTGATGTTAACAGTGTGGTTGTGGCTAAGGCTGCATTCAATAATTCTCTTTCGTGTAATAATGCGCATGCTGCTCCCCTCTCTGGCTCTCATCGTGAGGAGGCGCATAACCCAACGAACAATTCTGAATGGGTGGTTGTGAATCGAAGGAAACCTCGAAAGAAAGTTGCTGTTTTTGGTGTTAATGATAATACTGATCTTGATGTAGTGGTTAAGAAGAAATGGATACACTTATCTTCATTTAAGCCGACAGTCACTGAGCCGTATTGACATTGCTAAGAGTCATATGGCATGTTATAAATTAGTTAAAAAAGATGCTTATTTAGTGAATTTAAGGAGTATAAACTTCAAACTTGGAATTTCGCCTGAATTTTATAATGAGTTGTTTAATCCGTCAATATGGCCATCGCATGTTAAAGTTCGCCCGTTTCAAAATTTTCAAAGGGGCCCGCAGAAGTTGATGCAAACTTAAATAATCGAAATAAATTTCAAAACCTTCGCATATATTACCAAAACATGTCTGGTATGCGAACTAAAGCTGACTATATCTATATGGTAACATCGGAGGCAGATTATGATGTCATTGCCTTCGTTGAGACTTGGCTCACTCAAGATTTTTTTGATGGCGAGTTTTTTATCTGCATTTGTACAATGTATTCCGCAAAGATCGCGATTTTGCTAAAACGGGATGGGATGTACCCGTGGAGGTGGAGTGTTGATTGCAGTAAAAAAATGTTTTAAAGCAACTTTGTTACAATTTGCCAGCAATGATTCCCTTTTTGATCAAATTGGTGTGCGTCTTGATGCTTTGGTTGGTGCTCTATTCATAATAGTGTCCTACATACCACCTAACAGTACTGATAGCCTCTATGATGCTCATATAGACAATATAATAAAAACAGTTCCAGAAAACAATGAAGATGGTTGCATTGTGCTTGGTGACTTCAATATTCCTAAGCTTAATTGGAGTATTTTTCCCGATTCAAATTATTTATATGCAAGTAATGTAAATTTATCCCATGAAATTAATATGGTTGATAGTATGATGGGTTCAGATTTGATTCAAATTAATAATGTTCATAATTCGCTTCATAGATTACTAGATCTAATTTTTGTTAGCAAAAATCTTAATTTCACTATTAGTAGATGTGATCATCCAATCAATCCTCCTGGTGTTCATCACTTACCCATAGTATTGGGAGTTGCATTTTATAATTTTTCTGGTGTTACTAATGAAATGAGTGATTTAAAGTATGACCATAAAAGTTGCGATTTTCAAATAATCAATGAAGCAATACTAGCAATTGATTGGATGAGAATATTTGCCAATAAGTCTTTAGAGGAATGTTATTTTTTATTTACTGAACAAATTAAATTAATATGTCAATTTTATATAAGAAAATTGAAGCCGAAAGTTTACAAAAAACCGTGGTATACAACAGGGCTGAAGAAGCTAAAAAATCTAAGAAATAAATTTAAAAACACAAGCGAGAGACAATATTCTGTGGAACATATGAATAAGTATAAGCATTATGCAAGGGAATTTGATTTTTTAAATCGATTTTTATACAATCAATATAGTATAATGGCATTTGAAGACAAAATTCACAATAATCCTAAGTCATTTTGGAGCTTCATAGCGTCAAAGAAAACGCATAGTAATTTTCCTTCCGTAATGGTTTTTGGAGAGAAAATAGCCAATTCAAAATCTGAACAAGCGAATTTGTTCGAAGAGTTTTTTAAGTCAAATTTCCAATCATTTAATTCTACTCATGGAGTTGATAGTAGGCTTTTAGACAACGTGGAATCTGTTGTTGACTTTGGGTCTTTACAGGTTTCTGAACTTGATGTTAATTCAGCGTTAATTAATTTGAAGGAATCAACTAAAGTTGACGAAGATGGCATCTCTGCACATTTTCTTAAAAGGTGCAGTAGTTCTTTATGTACTCCTTTAGAATTAATTTTTAATTATTCTTTAAGAATTGGTAAATTTTTGGATGTTTGGAAAATGTCTTCAATAACACCAATTTTTAAAGCTGGTCAAAAGAGTAAAATAGAGAATTATAGACCAATCTCTAAATTATCTAATGTGTCAAAACGTTTTGAGCATTTGGTATATACATATATATACGCTTCTGTCAACCCTTTTATAACAGACCGTCAACATGGGTGTTTAAGAAATCGGTCTACTAGCACTAATCTTTTGTTATTTACTAATTACTGTATTGAGAGTTTTGAACAAGGCCGTCAAGTAGATGCAATTTATTTCGATTTTTGTAAGGCATTTGATAAAGTGCCTCATGGTATACTAATCATGAAGCTACGTAAGTGGGGTTTTCATTCTTCTTTTCTGAATTGGATTCTTTCATATATTTCTAATAGATGCTGTTATGTAAGTGTAGACAACTGTAAGTCATCTGTTTATGTTGCGACGTCAGGTATTCCACAAGGAAGCGTATTGGGTCCGATTTTGTTTAATATATTCGTTAATGATATTTGTAAATGTTTGAAGTTTGTGAATTATCTGCTTTATGCTGATGACATTAAAATTTATAGCAGGATTGCCAATTTTCATGATGCAGTGGCGGTGCAGATTGATCTGTGTCATGTTGTTTCATGGTGTTTCCTTAATGATCTTCCATTAAATATTAAAAAGTGCAATCATTTAACCTACGCTAGATGTCTTAATATTATAAATTCCAGGTATTACATTGACAAAAGCCTGCTGATAAAAATTGATCATATATTGGACTTGGGTGTAGTTTTTGACACAAAGCTTTATTTTGATTTGCATATTGATTATATAATCCCAAAAGCTTATTCTGTTCTTGCTTATATAAGAAGAAATTGTAAGTCATTTACAGACCCATATATACGTAAACTGTTATACACGTCATTTGTGAGGTCGAAATTGGAATATGCTTTGAAGTATGGAATCCATATCAGGATAAATATTGCAATAGAATTGAAAGGATTCAAAAAAAGTTTATAAAATTTGCCTTATTTTCATTAAATTTTACAGATACTTTGCCATCGTATGAATCTAGATGTAAGTTGATACATTTAGATACGCTTATTAACCGTAGATCTAAGAGATTAATACTGCTTGTATATAAATTGATAGCTGGTCAAATTGATTGTCCATCTCTTCTTAGTATAATTGGCTTCAATGTTCCTTTTAGACGTCTTAGATTTGAAGAATTTTTTAATGTATCAGTTCATAGAACAAATTATGCTATGTTTGAACCCATCACAAGAGTTTTAAAGGAATTTAATTTAATCAATATGAAATATGATTTGGATTTTGCAATGCCTATTGGTAAATTTAGTAATATGTTAGATTTAATTTACAACTAGATATAAGAATTATTTGATAAGATATTTTCTGGTCTGTAAAGAATTGTATTCTAAAGACTGAATAAAGAAAAAAAAAAAAAAAAAAAAATGTTCATACGAATAACTTTGCGTAAACGGTGGTTCGAATAAAATGGTATCGTCATTTAAATCAATCATATTTGTATATTCCGTACAATTAAAGTTTATAAGAGATTTTTTATAAATTCTAAGTTCCGTTGGGTCGACAATATCTCTTCGGTAATGTAAAATCTTCTTTATAGCAATGTTTCTTTTTTCCATTCTATCATCAAACAACATAGATAGCAAGATATTTTCTGAGTGTGCAAAATATGGATTATCTTGAATTACTGTATTTACAACTCCAAGTAAATTCGGTGGTAAAAATCGTGTCCAAGTAATAAATTTAAAAAGTAATGTACTACCGTATGCGGCAGAGCTATAATACTTAACATTGAAATACATTGGCGTGTATACTTTTATTATATAGTTAGCCAGAATTTTTAAATTTTCAGTTGGGTTATTAGTTGTCACATACAACCGTAATAATCTATTGGCTTTGGTCAGCCAACGAGAATGTGCAATTGGCCCTGGTTTTATGTGAGACAAATCCGCAGAAACCACACCATTAGAAATTGCATTGGCCATTAACATCAAGTACCTCGAATCGGTAGATAATTCTTCTGGATTTAAATCACCAGGAGGCATATTTTCCAAAGCGATTTCCTCAAAATTGGTTACCACCTGAAAAGAAAACATAAAAGCTAAAAAATAGAATGGAAAATGGTAAAGAATCAGCTATAAAAATTACATACCCGAAGATTTTCACAATCAGAAATTTTTGAGCTCAACTTTCCGGTAGTTGATCGTGGTCCAGTGGTGGTTGATTTGTCTAAAGTGTCAAACAAATGTCTAAACGGAAGCTCGTTAAAGTGCAGAAGACACACAAACCAGTGCAGTGGTCTCTTTAACTGTTTTTCGAATGGTCGCAAAATTCCACCGTGTACGCCAGTATTTGTTGGTTCACCATCAGCGCATATGGCAATTAATGAATCGAGAGACAATTGTTTTTCTTGGAAGAATTCGATCAATTTGTTGACTTTGCTTGCCGCAGTTCCACTTTCTTTCAAAATAGTTTGATTATTTGTTAGTTATTTCAAGTAACACTTCACTGAAATGACGCTCACACAAAACTAGCATACACTGGAATATTATAAACAAACAAAAATAAAGAAGTCTACATAAGAACATAACACAGGGTGTGCACCCTGTGAAAAAATATGCCAATAATGTAAAGCGCAAATCAGTCCAGTCGTAGCGTAAGGTTCGTAAGCTTCGTAAGTCAAAAAAATTGAGCCAAAAAAATGCCCATGAAAGTAATATTCTTGGACAAAATCATGAAAAAAATGGAAAAATGCTCCAAAATTTGGACAAAAATGCCCGTAACTTTTGAACCGTTGGACCAATGTTGTAAATTGATCAAAATGAGCTCACCGTTCCAACGCGCCTACTGGCGATTAAACCCGATCGATAGTGTTTGAGTTATGGATGTGAACGTGTAGGTAATATTTCATACGAACGTCAATTTGGGAAAAAATCTACCAACAAAAAGTAGGGGACTCGATTTTAACGATAGAGAATACGGAAATTATAGGGAAATTGTCGAAAAATAAATCGACCCGCCCTACTGTATATAGTTCCTCGTCGGTGGGCCATCCCTTCTTCTTTGAAAGTGCTTACCATCAGGAAGCGAAGTATCAGATAGAACCGCAACGTCGGAAGAAGTTGTCATGTAGCAGTGTTGGGATCCTTAATTTGCATTAGATTTTAATTTGTATTACTTTATCTAAAGCAAATGGAAAATAATTACAATTGTTTCCAATGGTAATTAAAAAAATTTAATTTCCATTTGCTCAGGCAATGCAAATGCAAGTTGTGGAATGGGATGCCAATTGTAATGAAATATGGGAATGCTTTTAATTATTTTGAATTTATTTGACTGCTGGCAAATTCTGTTTTTAAATTATTTTATATGTAGAGGTTTGTGGCTTCGATTGGTGTTACCTCGTAGTACTATAGAGTAATAATGACACCTATAGGAGTCAACTCATCTGTCGTGGAAGAAAGACTAGCAGGGCTAGGGTGTCAGGAAGTAGCACTCTGGAGAGTTACTTCTCTGACAGAAAAGCAGTGATAGTTGGGGCAAATAGTTCTGAGTGTGTTGATGTGGTCCGAGGATGTCCACAGTGTTCCATTTGTGGACCGTTTGTGTGGAATCTGATGATGGATTCGCTTTTGCATGAGCTTGAGGCCGAATGCAAGATATGTGCTATGATATACAGCAATCCTCGGCTATGATGAGTATTGTCACTCGGTGGGGCGAGCGTGTAGGAGTTAGTTTATCGGTGGAAAAGACAGTGACCATGTTACTGAAGGGTGAGGAATGGTGGTGGCACAATCCGTTACTCCACGTAGGTGAAGTACCTCGGAGTCACCATGGGAGAAAGGTTGAACTTTTTGCCTAATATACGGAGACTTCGCGAGAAACTGACCACCTTTGTAGGAAAGGTTAGGCGTGTTATGAGGAGTGAGTGGGGTCTGAGTCGTCAAGTAGTCAGGACCGTGTACAGGGGCCTTTTTGTTGCCATGGCATCATTTGGATCTTCTGTTTGGTGCGAAACTGCAAGAAGCGTCTTCGGGCAGCGTCGATAATTCTCTGTTCAGAGAGTAATGATATTGGCATGTATGCCAGTATATCGTACGGTGTCTACAGAGGCCCTACAGTTGTTGATGGGTGCCACTCCTCTTGATCTAGAGGTGATGCGTCGTAGCATGGAATTCAAAATCAATAGGGGGTACGCACTGGGTGAGTCAGATTGGCTCATTGTTGGAGAAGAGAGCATGAGTAGAAGTGAGCGGCGGGCTCGGTTAGATGCGTTAGTCACATCTGAGTGGCAGGGCCGTTGGAATTCCAGTACCAACGGTCGAGTAACATATAGATTTATACCGGATGTAGAATTCGTCGGGAAGAATCCTGAGTTTAGCTTCAACCTAAGCCTTGGTTTCATACTGACAGGTCAAGGGTGATTGAAGGCATTCTTGCACAAAAGGAGACTTGCGGATCGGGAGTCGAGTCGGGAGTCGGAGACTTGCGGTCGGGAGTATTGCGAAGCACCAATCCAAGATTGGCTCCATGTTTTGTGTGAGTGTCCCCTTTACGGGGCTTTTAGGGACTTAGTCGGCATGTGTGTCACCAGATCCGGTGGTGAGTGGTGTGTGAGTAGTATGCTTCTGTCTCCGGATGCGTTGTGTGTGGCAACGCGGTTTGCCTCTTGTGTTTTTGCGAGTCGGCGCGCTAGTACGGTTTAGTTGTGGTTTTGGGGTTTCACTGGTCTCTATCGGTGTCTCCCTTTTGTAGTGGTTAAACTTGCTTCGTGATCCTGGCTTTTTCAAGCTAGTAATCTCGTTGTCGGTACTGCTATACCCTGCCAACACAGGCACTGCCAGTTCCGGGACTTCGTCGGAGTCGAATATTTAAGTGGATTAGCCGCGAGGTCTGACCAGAGGCCTGTTTCTGGTACCGTGTGCTGTTTGGGACTAACGCGTGGAAGGTCTTGAGCTCGTGCCCTTTCAGTTTGTGTCTTGTGACCCACGGGGGCATCATCGGGCGAAGCCTGAAGATTGGCTGCCGGTCGCTGTTATTGACCGGAAGAGATGGAAACAGCCCACGGTGAGAAAGCTGCAGCCGTACTGACTGTAGTTATTAGACCGTTTAATTGCAATTTTAGCATTTAAATGGCAATGTTGCGTGATGTTGTTGATGTTGAATTTGTATAATTGTTTCACGATTGATGTTTTTTGTCGCCGGGGGTGACCAGTCCCCTACTTAGTACAAAGCAAAAACTGGAAGCAGCTTCACTACGAAACTCGGACCAGAGAGTATGCCTATGTGGTAGCACGGGTGGGCTGGCCCCCTTGTGGAAGTATCGTTCTGGCTGTGGTTGCCACCAAAATCGCTGGTAGAGGCTGGTAATCGCTATGCTAGGCAGGTGCATATCCTCGAAATATGGGATCCGTGGCCCTTATCACGGAAGAGGTTTGGGTAGTACCTCACTCTTTGCCAAGGAGGAGTATCTCATGTACAGAGAGTTGCTCAATTGGTAGCACGTGGACGGAAGAAAGAAGTCGCGCTGGCGGATATGCGAATACGGGGCGTTTGTTCTCACACGCAATCGTGTATACCAACGGTGTAAGGCTTCCTATTCCTTATCTCTTGGCTGCCCCTCAATGCGGGGTAGCACGGATATCCCATGGGTGGCGCTAACAGCCGTATCAAACATGTTCTTGGTGGGGCGGTGCTCACCTGTGGTTAAGGACTTCACGTCGAGAACCACATTAAATATCGCGGACTTTGGACGGCATAGATCTGGACAACATGCGGTTTCAGCAAGATGGCGTTACTTGCCACACCTCGCGTTAAACAATCGATTTGTTGCAGCAACGAATCCCAGAACTTCTTTTTTTGCGGTTTTATGAAATCTCGGGTTTAGGCGAATAATGAATGCCGAGATCCACTGCATCATGGGTGAAAAGTTATGGAAAGTTTCATGAAAAAGTAATGGCCTGTCATCACAGCCGTGGGAGCATATCGGAACATGTCTTGTTTACAATCCAATAAAAACAATTACAACTGTCTTAAAAAATACGTGATCTTATTTTAAAATGAAAAAGTGCATTCTGACTGAGAGCTATGTGACAAGTTGCACCACCTTGCAGAAACCACATAGAGTTGAGAGGGATTCTTTTACGACGTAGTTCTGGAAAATACAACTCATTTTGCTCAAGAGACCATAGCTCTAAGTCGGATTTAGAGCCCGGCAAAATTTCAAAATAGATATTTTTCCATATATACATAGAATAATTTAATTAAATTCGTCATAAAATCGGATAGAATTATAGTACTGTGGGCTTGTTTGAAAGGTATTTTATCGCCTTTCAGAATCTGTATTGATACCAATACTTTTATAATTTTTAGTATAGATATTAGGAATTTTTTGTCGAAAAATAGCCAAAAATTAACTTTTAACTAATAAATTCCGAATTTTCTTCGATTTTTTTCGAGATTTTTTTTATGATTAGATTATGAAAGTTCAGATAATTTCCAACAACTTTTATTACGATTAATTTTTTTTATTTCGAACTCCTTTTTGTAGGAAAATCGATCATTCAATTTATTTTTAAATATTATTCTCGACCTACAATTTAATGTTTTAACGTGGTAATATTATTTTCTAAGGTCCTTTTTAGGAGTTTTCTTACGACTTTGTCACTGCCATAACTCCTTCACGATTCTTTTCTATAACTCGTTTTGAAACACTCGTTAATAATTGTACATATCTTTCTGTTCCTTGCATGTGCATTGGAATTTGTGGATCAGCCAGTGGTGGTTCATCGAAATCTAAGTATTCTACCAAGTAATCATATGGAGTCTGTCGAGTAAATGCTGGTTCAAATAATATATCGTCGTTACTCATATCAACCATATTGACATAATCGGTAGCATCGAAATTTAAGATATTTTTGTTGTAAACTCTGAGTTTAGTTGGATCGCACAATTTCTCTCGATTGTGTAAAATCTTTTTGATAGTTCTATCCCGTATTGCTTTTCGATCATCAAATAACATTGTTAATAAGATATTTTCTGGATGTGCGTAATATGAGTTGTTTTGAATTACACCATCTACAATATTACGTAAGTTTGGTTGTAAGTATCGTGTCCAACATATAAATTTTAATAAAAGTGCACTGCCGTACACAACAGAGTTATAAAACTTCACATTGAAGTACATTGCCCCATAAACTGTAATAATATAAACTGCCAAAGTTTTTAAATTGGTCGATGGTGTATTAGTTGTTACATATAATCGCAGTAATCTACTTGCTTTGGGTAACCAACGAGAATGTGCAATTGGTCCTGGTTTAATGTTAGCTAAATCAACTGGAACAATACCATTCGAAATTGCTTTAGCTATTTGATATAAATATTTAACATCTGTTGATAGTTCGAGCTCATGTTCATGATCCATCATTGCAGGCATATTCTCCAGTAGTATTGGATCAAAATCAGCTACTACCTGAAAAATGAAATGTTTAGATCAATTAAAATGCAATTATTTTATTTTAACTTTATTCCAATCGAAAAAGTAAAATTGTAATGACAATAAATAATGATAATAAATGATGATATTAAATAAAATAAAGTGTTACATACCTGCAATTTCTCACATTCTTGAATAGCTTTGAATAACTTTCCACTTGCTGCTCGTGGTCCACTGGTGACTGTTTTGTCCAATGCTTGATATAAATGACGAAATGACAGTCTATTTTACTGTTTTTCAAATAATCGTAAAACGCCATTTTCTGTTCCAGTATTTGTTGGCTCACCATCACTGCATATGCCAATTAATTGATGAACTGTTAATGTTTTATTGTTGAAAAATTCATTCGGTTTTCTGTGTTTGGTTTTTGCAACTTCTTGACTACCCAAATTTACATATACAAGTAACTCATTATAGGGCTCTTTCAGAACAACTAAATGCGGTTCTTTTACCATAGTGGTATGAAATTTGTCAATAATTTTCTCTGTAGTTAATGAGTCATCTTTTCTACCATCGAAAGAGAATGCAGTTATGGAAGAATTTGTATGTCGTGTACGAAGCACTGCATCTCTAGATTTAACATTTTCTCTAGCCACTCTTGATTTATCCATAATAACAAAATTACCATGAACATCTCTAAAATGTATATCTTCGAATAAAGCTGTTGCTAAACATGAAGCGACTCTATCTGAAACACCGAATCTATCACACATCATAGCAAAATTTCAGGCATCGTATCTTTGAGTACAATGACCTCGTCTCATTTGAACAGTTGCTTCTGGAACTTCTGTTGTTGCTTCATTTTCATCTTCATCCATGTGTAATTCAGGTGGTTCGTATGTTTGATCATCGGTACCAGTTGTAAGTGTTGGTATTGTTGTAGCTACTTCTTCAACGTCTTCCGTATATTCAGGTATTGTGAATTTTCTATCATTATGCTGGTCCATCATAAATTCTTTTAGATGTTCTGGAATCAATCCACACGAGCATTCTGTTGTGTTTAATTTGCAATTACATTTGCCAATATAAAATAATTCGTTTATTGAATCAACAAATGCTTTAAATTCATCTCCTTTGTTTCTATGTTGTACATGTTTCTGGTATTTATCAAGCAAACCAGTTAATTTTTTGAAAACACTCTTTCTATTAATGATTTCAATATTTAATTTACACCAAATTTGGATCAATTTATGTGTTACATGAGGAGTGAATATTTTATACGAGAACATTTTGTTTTCAAATTTAGCACGATCACTAAAAAAAAAATAATATTTTAAAATGTCACATTTAGTAGGAAAACTAAGATCATTTAAATTAGTTGATAAACCAAAAACAACAATATCTTGATGAGGGATGTTAGTCAATCTAGACTCAAAACTTGTTGATGTTGTTGCTTCCATTTGCGAAGACACCGCAAACGATGTTGATGGTTCTTGATTATCCATAATAACTTTGATATTATCACTGCACTCTTTGATTGTGTCACACTAAATTTAAAAATAAAAAAAATATTGGTATTGTGATAACCGAGTTTTTATTTAAGTATTTTGGAAAACTGCGTGCGCATTGCACGATGAACGATTAAGGAAGAAGGAAAAGCAAGATTGGCAACGTTTAGTGGTGGTAAACGTCATTATTTTGTAACGTCATTATTCAGTGTTACAAAGTTGTTCAATTGAACAATGCTGCCATTGACGACTTATTCTACAGGTATCAATACAGATTCTGAAAGGTGATAAAAAAATCTCTCTCTTGAGCAAAATTTCTCAGAATCACCTATAGATTACGTTTTTGCTATACGCTTCATCAAAAAAAATCGTTCCATACAATTTGACCCGCCCTAATATGTATGTATGTTCTGTGTAAGTCTATGTCAACTCTTTGAAATGATTTGTAAATCCTTCAAAAACACAATTTCAATTGAAAATACGTTATTTTATTGTGTTCATTTTCATCATTCTTTTAATTCAATCTGTCCAAATTTGTTGATTTCATTACGTGCAACAAAAATGTGAAATATTCTTCACCTGGCAAAATAAAGCCGTCCAAATTACTACGGGGAAAAAATATGCATTCAGCCAGTTGCCATAAAATTAAACGTAAAAAGTACATCTATACCTGTACTCCTACTTGTTGTACAGTGAACAATTGTATATTAAAGCTCCCATACTATGTTGTAGGCAACAGTTTTTCATTGAAAGCAAGAACTTACAGTCAGATTAAGTAAAATAACTGAAACTCCCATTGGCAATACACTTGTAGCTTTAGGAACATTTGTTTTGTGAATTATGGTTTTGGTATAACCATGATATATAGGGAATAGGAAACAATGGGATTGTTCGTAATCCCTCTGAAAACGCCCATATACTCGTACAATTTTGGAAAAAAAACAAAATTTTCCTGTGGTACTTAACATTTCCTAACATTTGCTATCATAATTACATCATGTTCCTATTATCAAAATTTGTAAGAGCAGAAATCAAATTTTGATTACAAATAATTAATCTTTACAAGAAAATGCTTGTAGATACACTTTGTCATCCATATGCCCATTTCGCCTCCTTAGTGCCCTGCAGTATTTGGTGTTTACAGTCTCATCCATCAAACAGAAATTTCCATAAATCTGGCAGGGATTAAAACATCGGAAAAAATGTGTAAAAATATTTACGAATTTGTCCGTTTATCCATTCGTGACCGTTTATTCCACTTGCTCTCGTTCTAAGTGAGGATGAATATTTAAAATTATTCTAAGGACGTTTAATCTTAAACGTCAATCTTGATTGTGCTCATCGTTCAAATTCCGACTTTTTTTAATTTGGAAACCCATGTGAGAGACGCTGCTGTTTAAGGTGGGATGATGAGAGATTTCTATTGTAAACAAAATGAAATGAATAATTAACGTAAGGACTTGGTACATTTGCATTTGATTCTTAGTTTGATTGGAGATGTTCTGATTAGCATGTCTAGAAGTGAAACAGGGTGGAGATGGACATATAAAACATAACTCTCTACCAGACTATTCCAGACTTTATTGGCTGTCGCACGGTGCTGCGTGGAAGAATTTATACAATGAATCGCAAATTTAGTTTTGAAAAATATATAACACCGTACTACAATTTTTTAAAAAAAAAGTCGTTACACTTGAACCGGATGATAACCGGCCTTGGCGAGAACTACGATTGGGTACCACCACGACTGTAAAAATCAACACTAAATCATATTTTCTAGAATTTTTGTAAAATAAATACAAAGGAACCGACATATTTTCAACGTTCCTTGGAGAAAGTTATACACGCGAATAGATTTGACATGTATAAAAATTACAGAATTTATCATTGTAACTCAAAAAACAATTTGACTTTTTTCAACCCCAAATATTGAAACACTTTGACTTTGAGCCATGTATTTCTGGACTGGCATTCATTTGAAACGAAAACATTAAAAAGACACCGCATTTTTACTATGTTTGAACAAAAGGCTGTCATATCATTATCACCAATACTTATAGTATCGTAATTGGATTTGAAGCATGCGAAGTATTTGAATGTTTTTTAACGATAATTATACTTACATTTTATTTTGGCTACGAGTACAATGCTTTTGATTGTGTCTGGCTGTTGTAATTTACCATTATGTGTAGTGTGTATAATCGAAATTAAGAGATCTCGCATTTCGGTCCCACATAATAGAGTATTGTCACGAAGGTGAATGCCCAGAACTGACGATTTAATTGTTACAATCATGGCGGTTAAATAGTGAATGATACCATTCCCGTTAATATGCCAAATTGATATTGAAAGGTTTTGTACCAAAATCTACCTAATAAAATATATTGGTCAATGGACTTATTTGTAACTGTTTTCATTAATAATTCAAAGGTTTTAATTACCTGGATCTATTATTATTTTGATTATATCAAGTGCGGCTAGACCATAATTGGATTTTGGTAACTTGTTTCTATGCCTGAACATATTCATTTATTAAAGATATGTTGTTAAATGGTTCTATGTAGGTATACTTAACCTGTCCAACTGTTTTCGATCGAAAAGCGAGATTTTGTTATTTTTAACAATTGAGTTAACATTTAAATAAGTCGGCGAATGCAGTGTAATTTGAAATTAGTTTGTTCTGAGATCTGCGAAAATATTTTGCCCATTACAAGCATCTCATTTTGTGACCCATCCGACTGTTAAAAAAATTAGATTAGTATAAAAAAAATTGTTGCCTGTAAAGTCGGTTTTACGGGCGAAGATTTTACGTGACAACGTCTTTTTCTCGGTAGAATATTTATTGATATGAATATAATTAAATTGCACAATAGGAACAAGGAATTGAATGAAAATAAGAATTGCACAAATTTTAACTATAGAAATATATTTTGTTTAGATTGATTTGATTTTCATATTGATTAGATGTTAAAATTCTTGCTCAACACAGTTTAAATCAAGTTTTCTTATATCTGCCACTTTTTCTTAATATTTGTAATTTTAAAGAATCAATTCGAAAATCAAAACATTTATTCAGATCGAAGGTTCAAATTTTTGCTAAATAAATTTGAAATTAATTAAAATTTGTAAAATAAAAAAAAAAACCAATGAGTGTTAGAACTCACGGGCGATGTTTTAACATTTATTGAAACTTATGGTTTAGGAAAATAGAAGTAATTTCAACACCATCTAGGTACCTGTGCGATTTCTATGAACACATTATCAAATGTGACATTATAAACAATAAACATATCCTTTATTATAAAATATAAACATTTCTTTTATTATAAAAAATAAACATTTCTTTTATTAAAAACAAAAGAAAATAATTTACTAACCAAAAAGTATTTCAATTCATCATATTCGCATATCGTTTTTAAAGCCGACCGCAGCTCTCTGTTTCGTTTTGGCTACCTAATTCATATGAAAATTTCTACACACAAACATACACTACACATATCATAAAGCCAAAAAACAAAAAACAAAAAAAAACAAAAAATAATACCTTATCCAATGCAGACTGATCTAAATCAATATTCATACACACGCACATATATACGCACATACATACTTGCTCAGTCGTCATATATATGATGTGCCAAAAAACAAAAACACTCACACCACCGACCAACAGCCACTAGAAGCCAGCAAAGCAAATCGTTTCTGGCACACAAGTAAACACACACATCCGCACACACAGAATTATTTATTGAGTGGGAGAGAGACGCAAGGCATTCGGCGGGCCTCTCTCTCGTTCGGTGACTCATCGTAACGTTACCGGGCGTTACACTTTTTCATAAGTGACTCCCAGCCGCAACCTAATTTAAGACGTTGTCACGTCAAAACGCTATCGAATTCATTATCGTTTTGTCGGTAGTGAAGTTTTATGACATTATCGACATAACGATATCGTTAGGACGATTATCGTTGTATATAGTTAGGCCCCCTATTAATTTGACCTAAAATCAAATTATTTCAGATAGTGACACATTTTAACAGAAGTCAGTAGCCTACAACTAACAGTGCCTTTACATCAGTGGTAAGCAAAACCGAACACACGCACACAAACATATTATGTGCTTGTGTGGGGCGCAAACGCACAGGCATACACTGGTGCTTCGAATCAAGCTTAGTTGTTGTGTACGTGTGAGTAGCCGATCGTGTTTGTGTGAAAAATACGATTATTGTCTGCCTCGCGAGGCTATGGGTTGGTCATCACTGCTTTACATACACTCTTTTATCATTATGATGTCGTGATTATCATTCTACGTCAAAAAGGTGTGTTCATGCAGTTTTACTCGATTTAGTTTTGACATTGTTTTTTTTCATGACACCATTATGGAATTATACCGGGTGATGGCAGTAGGATTTGTATTTAATAGTTAGTCAGTAATTTTTTAGATTTTATTATTTAAGAAATTACTTTTTATGTAATTAAAGTCATTTTTATGTGAAACTTAGTTAGACTTTTATTAGTATTTAGAAAATAAAGAAAGAAAGCAATATCAGCGGCCCTTATAACACTAACTCTTATATTAATCATGTTTGTATTTGTTGTCACTAATGTACATGCCGTCGGTGGTGCAATGGTTAGTGTGCGCGGCTCTTGTACATGAGATCCTGGGTTCGAAACCTGCTCTGACCACCTTCAAAAAAAATTTCTTTCGGCGGCGGTCACCTCGCATAGTGACGGCGACACTATCGAGTATATAGCCATGATAAAACTTCTCAAAATACCGTTCGGAATCGGTGTAAAACTGTAGGTCCCAATCAGTGAGTGAAAACTGGAAAGCGCACAGCTCAGTGATTGTGAGAAGTTCTCCCCGGCCCCTTCATGGGATGTAATAGGAAACCATTTATTTTTATTTTTAATGTACATGCTCAGTAAAGTCAATTTTTTTGCTTTTCCATTTCCGGATCACATAGTATCATACAGAAAGTACGTATACAACTCTGCGGTTGCAATGATGTGTGACATGATAATAACATTATCGAAATGAAATGTGAAAAAAATGAGAAAAATCACATGATAATAGTGTGATTTGTCAATTATCGAGTCGATCTGGAGGATCGAGTGCATGTAAATGCCCTTATAAGTCTGTTATGATGAAGTTCACAAGCTTCGAAACGATCGCCTGACAATGCGAACTGAAATCCTGCTTGAGACTGTTGGAAATTTTGTATTAAAAAATATAACTCCCAAGCTAAATTTTACTACACCATTTGCAATTGAAATTTGAAAAAATTCAATTGATATTTAAAAATTCTATTTGAAATTTGAAATGCATCAATTGGAATTTAAAAATTCTATTTGAAATTTAAAACACATCAATTGAAATTTAAAAAACATTAATTTAAATTTGAAATTTAAAAGACATCAATTGAAATTTAAAATACACTAATTGGAAGATAAAAATATAATTTATAAAATGGGCTAATAATTTTTAAATTTCATGTGACGAACTTAAAATTTTAAGTGATGTCATTTAAATTTCAATTGATGTCATTTAAATTTCAATTGATGTGTTTCAAATTTCAATTGATGTGTTTTAAATTTGAATTGATGAGTTTTATATTTCAATTGGTTGTTTGGTTGGTTGGTTGAAAAGGCTGCAAGACAGCACGCTGTCTAGCACACTTAGACTAAAGAAACCCATTGTGATACCTGCAGTTCCCTCTATAGCAACTACTGACTAGTCGTCTATCCAATTTGCCCTTTCAATGAATTTGTCTATAAGACCTGCAGAAATATCCTGTAGGGCTACGGTGCTAACTAAATGTGTTCCGAATATCCTAATTCTCAGTCCTGCCAGAGCAAGGCAATCCAAGGTCGTTTTCTTGTCCTCTTCCATGCAGCATCTACAGAGAGTGGAGTTTCTATGTCTTCCTACAAGACAATGTCCCGTAAGTGTTCCTATCATTGTGGATAACCTGCCTCTCGGTAAGGTAATTAGTTGCCTAGTCGTCTTCCTGTCCACCTGTGGCCAGAGGACCCTGGTTTGTTTGCAAGTTGAAGTAAGTCTCCGCTTGTCTTTGAACATATTATCGGCCCACTGGCTGATCTGCAAACGGCAGTTAGAGATTGGCATACTAACACCTTCTTTTGCCGGAAGAACCTGTGCCGTAGTGCCCTGTCTAGCTAACGCATCCGCTACGCAATTGCCTGGAATGTCGCTGTGACCCGGTGCCCAGATGTCAAAATACTATGCCATCACCCTAAGTGATGAGTGTCATTCTTTCACCGTCAGGGACGTAGCAAACATGGCTTCCAGGGATTTTATGGCAGCCTGGCTGTTTGTGTAGATACATATTCTCCGGAGGGTTGTGACACTACTTTTCAGTAGTTCAGCAACCTCCAGTATGGCGGTAATTTCCGCCTGAAATACACTACAGTGATCAGGAAGTTTGAGGGAGATATTTACACTTAGGTCCGGTGAATGGACCCCATAGCCTACTTGCTCCTCCAACTTTGATCCATCCGTGAAAAATCTGATACTACTGGTATCCCCTTCCAGTGACCTTTTCCAGGTATTCCTGTTCGAAATAGTAGTCCTTAGATTTGTCGCTGGTAGACTGTATGGGATACAGTAGTCCGTTTCTACGGGAATAGGGTTGATCCGGTGTAGTAATTCAGCGTGTGCGGAATGCCCCGATATCAAAACGCCACAATCTCTGATTCTCACTAGGGATGTAGCGGCTGCCGATTCGGCCATGATATCAGGAGTACAGATGTTCAGGATAGAACTAAGTGCAGTACCATTGCCCCACTAACGCTAATCATTGCTGTTCATTAATTTTTCATCAACGGATTCAGTATATATTTCTTTCGGAGGGACCTCCACCAAATTGCGGTGCCATAGAGAAGTGCTGGTCTGACTATTGCCGTATAAATCCACACGGTGATCTTAGGAGACAGTCCCCAGTACTTTCCTATCGCCCCTTTAAAGCAGTAAAGAGCAACAGACGCTTTTTCACCCCCTCCTCCACATTCGGTTTCCAAGACAGTTTCTGTCGAGAATTATTCCCTGATACTTGACCTTTTCCGTCAACTGTAAGTGCACCCCATTAACGGACGGCAGATCAAATGCGGGTATTTTATATTACCGAGAGAACAAAATAAGCTCGGTTTTAAGTGGGTTAAGCGATAGTCCATTGTGAGCGGTCCAGTTCGAAATCAGACTAGGTAGGCTGGTTGTACGAATGCTAAGTAAATTGAGGTTTCTACCCGTACAGATGATAGCAATATCATCGGCATAGGCAAAGACCTGGCATTTGACCCAGTCCAATTCAAGAAGCAGTTACCCATAATAGTGGAGACAGAACTCCCCGCTACGGTGTCACCCTGTTAACGTTCCTAGCAATTGTAACACTACCCCATTCAGCTTTGACGGATCTATCCACCAGAAGCTTCCCAATTAGGCGTGTCACTAAGCTGTCGAATCCTAGATTCTGTAACGACCTAAGAATCTCCGGAGGTTGAATATTATTGATGTCCAGAAAGGTCCCCAGAGCAGGTGAGCAGTTGACGTGCCCTTGATATAGGCATGCTGAGAACTCGATAGTAGATTCTGTGGAAGATTACTTCGAACATGAATATCCAGTAACCTTTCAAATGTCTTAAGAACAAAGGATGATAGACTGGTTGGTCTAAGACCTTTGGTTTGACATTTTGTTGCTTGCCACTTTGGGTGGCTCCAAATTCTAGGAATGACTCCCAGCATAAGGCAGCCCCTAAAGATTGCCTCCAATCAACTACAAGATAGATATAGTGCCTCCTGTAGTTGCGCGGGGATTATCCCATCAGGTCCGGCTGATTTATAGGGCTTAAAGCATCTAATGGCCCATATCAGATTCTTTCTGCTCACTATTGAGCGAACTTTTTCTAAGCTAGCTGAGTTTCCACCTAACTCTTTTTGCTGATGACCAACACTCCTGTCATCGTTGGGAAAGTGGGTAACCAGGAGAATCCCAAGAGACTCTTCAGACGAATACTTTCACGTTCCATCGCCGTTGATCAAGAACCCCGCACACGGCTTGTTTTTAGCGAGCACGCATCTTAAGCGTGCAGTCTGGTTGGTTTCCTCAATGGATTCACAGAATTTTCGCTAGGATTTCTGTTTGACCATCCTGATTTTACCTTTATATAGATTAAGAATAATCTTGTAAACGTCCCAATCCCTTTGGTCGCCGCTTTTTGGCCCTGTTGAAAAGCCGCTTAATGGACGATTTTAGATCCCGAAGCTCAGCGTTCCACCAATGAGGTTTTTTGATACCCTTGGCAGCATTATAACCACTGGTCTTACAGGATTCATTGAGCGTGTTCCTGCACGCATCAGTAAATTTGCCAACTAGTTCTTCCAACTCTGGCACATTAGGCACGTATTTGAAGTGATGTGTTTTAAATTTAAAATGATATCTTTCAAATTGCAATTGATGTATTTCAAATTTCAAATAGAATTTTTAAATTTCAAATATGATTTTCAAATTTCAATTAATATTTTTCAAAATTAAATTGATATTTTTCAAATTTCAATTGGAAATGGTGTAGACTAGTTCTAAAGTGTCACAAATCGAAAAAACCGCGAAAAATCGTTATTTTTTCAAATTTTGGCGATTATAACCCTAAAGGACTAGTTTTTGAAAAAACCTTTTTTTTACGATTTTAAAGTAGGCTAAATTTGCTACAATATGATACTATAAGTATAATTGTTTCCAAGATTTAGGGCGAGTTTCACACTCGTCACTTAAAAGCCAAATTGAAAAGCTCACAGGAAATTTTCATATAAGCATTTAAAAATTTGAGATTTTCTGACTGTGAAACTGAGCATAAGCCTTCCAAATTTTATCATTTTTCAAGTTTATTACCTTCTCTAACATTTTTTATCGTTTCAGTTATTGACTGGCTTGCTGCCCCATAACGTGAGTGCCGTTTGAACTGAGAATCTATAGAATGTCTGATCCCAGTCCCAGGGTGGGTTTGTGTTTTATATGTGAGGAGGCTTTAAGTGAAGGTCATGTGCGCCTAGTGAAGGAATGAGGTGTAAAAGCCCTTCTTGCGTCGAGTATTTCTCTTGGGAACATCTTTGTTTATTTCAGAGTTTAAATGAGATATATGTGCACAGTGCTTGTCAGATAAAATACAACAATCCGAAGTTGATCATAGCAGATGTTAGCAGTGGAAAATAAAATATAAAGCCATCAGAGGCCACGAGATCAGTCTCTGAGCAGTTCAATTTCAGAGAACACTGTTGTCTATGTGGAGACAAAATAACTGAAGAGTTCCTTATGTCAGAAAGAAAGAAGAAGCCAGAAAAACGTTACAATGTCATTACTGCGGTAAAGTTGCCTCCCAGTGGAACAATCTTGAAAGCAGCTGAGAAACGTGGTGATGAATGGGCTCTTAAAATAGAACATAGATTTGGTAGCCCTTGATGTCAGATATCATCGGTTTTGCCAAACAAAGCTCTACCAGGCACCACCAACAGGAAAGTCAAGGGAAAATCGTCAGCAGCCCACAATTGATGAGACCATGGAAATGATTTAATCATTTCTGGAAGAGAACGCTGAAGAGTGTCAGTTCTCTCTAGATGAACTCGTGGACCAGATACAAGGAGAACGATCTCAACTACGAACAGCCAAAAATCGATAGTTTGCAAAATATGGAGAGGATATTTTTATCATTGAGAGACCCTTCAAACACACGACTCTTTGTTTTAAAAGCACAGGTCACAAAATTCTCACCAGTACATGGTATGACAGTAGAAGTTCAGATCCTCAAGGAGAAAGACTACGCGGGTGAAAGCAGTTGCTGTAGTAATACGAGAGGATATACGGTCGCAAGTGTACGACACAACACAATTCACACCATCCGACGACTTCTTCCAGAATGTAAATTCAGTTATCCCTGGTTCTTTGAAGCTGTTGCCCGAAACAGTAATTTAAAAAGACAAACGAAACTCCTTGGATTCCTATAGAAAGAAGTGCGTTGCTCTTGCACATTCAATAATATCGGCAGTCAGGACTCGCTCGTTCATCTCTTGTTTACTGCATAGGATTGGTGTATTCTTGTATCATAAGTTCGGGTTGAGTTATTGTCAATGATTGGATTGTCAGCTAGTTACAAGGATACTATGCTGTCGGAAACCTCGGCCATCATGCGACCAGACCAACTCATGTTGAATGTCGTTTGTGCAATTTTCTTTTCACACAATGGGAGTATAATGATTGTGACTCCCCACAATTGCTCATGTCCCTTGAATAAAATAAAGCGTTTGACGAAGTGCACTGCTTCTGAACTTGTACAGAGAAATCCTCCTCTTTAGCTGGAAACCTTCCAAAAAGTGCCATCCAATTAGGGTTTGTCGGCAATTAATATTGTTAACTTAGACAATATTCATTCGCTACCCGAAGAAATTGTACCACTCCCTTCAGATATCTTATGGTTATATGAGAAAGTTCAGAAAACGTTGAACTCCCATTGGACAGCTGTACGAACTGGAAATGGTCCATGGAGGAAACAACATCAGAGAAACATTATATGTCTGCCAATTCTCCCGGCCAATTACGACACTGTTCTTACATCTCTTCGGTTCACAAATGATAAATGCCGAGCCCATGGACAAAAACCTGCGATCTAACTTTTGACCAACCCCTATACAATAAAGCCAAACTATCAAGGCACTGATTTGAGCAACGTCGTTGTGACGCTAGGGGGTTTTCACATACTAATGTCTTCTTGGGATCAATAGGTATGATTATGATTGAAAGTGATCAAAAGGAACTGCTCTCGACAATTTATGCTGAAAGCAGTATTGATAAGATGTTGACTGGCCATGATTATTTTAGAGCAGTGAGAGCCTACAATTTGGTGTCTCTTTCCCTGGAAAATTAAATTGTGAAAATAATTCAGGTGATTGAAGTGGAAAAAAGCAGTACTGAAGACTCTGACAGATTTTCAATTCAAAAAAAAATAAATGGTTTCCCATTACATCCCATGAAGGGACCGGAGAGAACTTCTCACAATCACTGAGCTGTGCGCTATCTAGTTATGACTCACTGATTAGAGTCAATTCTAACAGCTAACGAAAATGAGCAGTTTCAAACACTAATGACGAAATTCGCGGATGCTTTGTGCTGGCTTGCAAGCAATGGACCAACCGCAAAGCTGTGGGTTCTTTATTTTCGAATGGTGACACTAATGCAGCAATTTATCCAAGCAGAACGTACAGCCGATAGGAATTTGCATTTGGACACCATCCATCAAATGCTCCCATTCTTTCAGGCAGCTTCTTTTATGCGAAGTGCGCACAATTATATCTGCAAGATAGGCTGGAATTCGAAAGAAAAATGGACCCACTTTAGTGCGATAAATTCACAGAAAATGGATACTTCTCCATCCGGCGAACTAACAAATTTTGGTCGGGTATATGGTCAGTTATGACCATTGAGCAAGTACTAATGAAATCTATGAAAAGCTATGGAGGGCTCACCCGAGGACGTTTTATGACTGACTGTGTACTCTCTCGATGGGTATTAGGCATGGTGTATCTACATAAAATCTGCCATGAAGTGGAAATATACTGCGAGGTTACCACTGCAACAACTGAACAACATGTTGACATGCGACCATCTCGTGCCACCAGAGATGAATCAGATACTGAGAAACTCTGTAGATGGGTTGCACAGCACCCTCCATTCCATTATGTCTATCAGCAGAGGCGTGGTTGGAGAATCTAGTGTCAACAGCAACATGGCTCTAGAGATTGGGAGAGAATCGATGCTGAAGATGGTTGGCCAGAACTTCTAGGAAGTGAAATTCAAACGTAAAAACAATTTGGTGTCCCTTATGGTGTCTTCTGTTGATCTTCTAACACTGTTTCACTGGTTGTGTGCTTAAAACAATCGGATGAATAATTGCGAGAGTTATTCACTTACGAACTGTCACGAATCCCAATATCACTGTTCTCTGAAGAGAGAATGAGAAAGGGCACAAAATCTACCTTGTGTTCAATATTTCAACCTGTAACCTTAAATGAGAGGCAAGAGTTAACGAAGTTTGTAGTAGTGGATGGAGGGTATCTACTTCACAAAGTTGAGTGGCCTCGAAGCCAATCATTTGGTGCTATAGCTGATAGACACATACAGTATATTACTGCTCACTATAGCTCAAACGTGGCAGCAGTTTTCGTTGGTTACCCCGTAGATGCTGTACAGAAAAACACAAAGAGCTCTGAGCGTCTTCGAATAGCCAAGTTACACTCATCGCGAGAGAGGTTTCTCAACAGAAATTCTTGTTAAATGACAAAAACAAGATTCGTTTCATAAACTTGCTGACAACAAAAATGGGAAATCACAATATTCAAGTACTTCAAGCAGAGGAAGATGCTGATAGGTTTATCATCACTACAGCTGCAACTGCTGCCTCTACCTATGAAATAGAGGTAGTCGTTGGTGAGGACATTGACTTGTTAATCATCCTTAATGCGATGTCAAACCAATGTGAAATTTTTTACAATAAATGTGGAAGAGGCAAAGCATCAGATGTCATGTATTTCAGCATCGCTTCTATCGACATCCTGCTCTTTAGCTTAGGGAAGAAGAAAATAATGTCCATAGCAGAAACAAATCCTGACGTCGAAAAGCAAGCTGCGATTTTTCTCGACACCTACTCTACACCTGACGAGATGGCAGCAGCAGGAGAGCGAGGCATAATTACTCTATACGGAGGCAACCCCAACACCCATAACCTTGGCGAGCTGCGGTACCAACTCCGATATTAGTCAGGGCTGCGACGAAAACCAGCTTCAATCTAGTTAGGTTACCTTGCATCAGTTACATATCATTCATCATTTTCTATTCTCATGTACAATCTTCTTACAGAATCAGGCGTGGTTGGGAGTCACACTGAAACCTCTCTCCTGGGGGTGGATATCCACGCCACAAGGCCTTAACCTCAAAATGATGACCAGAGATGCAGCCCCACAGCACCCCTTGCGGCTGCACGAAGGGTTGTGGGAACGCGTACAGCTGCAGGTAGGCAGGATAAAAAAACTCAATCTCATTCATTCATTTTATTTTTTAACATCCTATCATAAAAGTACAGGGGTTGGATACTACTACAGTACAATCAGGGCCAAATTCCATTTAGAAATGTCATGTAAAAAATTGTGAAGTTCGAAAAAAATTATAAATTTTGAAAGACTTCATCTCGGAAACTATTGGGTCTATAGAGACAATTCTAGTATTATATTGTAGCAAATTTAGTCTACTTTAAAAACGTCATCAAACGTTCTAAAAAAAACTAGTCTTTAGGGTTATACTCGCCAAAATTTAGAAAAATAACGATTTTTCGCAGTTTTTTGACAAAGTTGCGTTCGTTGCTCGAGGTTACAAACTTGGATTATTCATTAGCGCAACATCATAAACAAGTCTGCAAAAAATTACACTGTGTGTAATTTTTTAAGTCATGGCAAAATAACCATATACGGACACCACTACGTGATAAAAGACTAAAAAAAAAGACCCGTGTTTCCCAATTTTTCAAAAAGTCATGCACTTTTTTTATGGGCCGCCAAAGATTTGGGGCCTCGGTATCATTTTCGTAAAAATGTGATCATTTTCTCAGGCTCATATCTTGCAAACCGTTCAAAATTTCGATTTACTCTCTGAGGCAAAGTTGTAGCTCTTGTCATAAACATATAAAATCAAAAAAACTTCACCTTCCAGATCAAAATCGCCATGCATATTTCATTTTTTGCTACCTATGGACCTGAACAGGAAAAAAAGGTAAAAAAAATTAAATTAAAAAATTTTCGGCAAATTTTTCACTTTTGCGTGCTACCTAAATAGTGTTAAGAATCATCTCTAGGAAGCTTATATGTTCTAGAAATTTGTTTACTGAGATCTTAGGTAAATTTTTGTAGTTGATTGTTTCCTTTGAATTTTGAACGGTTTGCTACCTATGGACCTGAACACGGGAAAAAAGGTAAAAAAAAATCGAATTTTTTTAAGTTTTTTTGCGATTTTTATCTGGAAGGTGAAGTTTTTTTGATTTTATATGTTCGCAATTTTTGTTCTTTATGACAAGAGCTACAACTTTGCCTCAGAGAGTAAATCGAAATTCTGACCGGTTTGCAAGATATGAGCCTGAGAAAATGATCACATTTTACGAAAATGATACCGAGGCCCCAAATCTTTGGCGGCCCATAAAAAAAAAAAGTGCATGACTTTGGGAAAAATTGGGAGAAACGGGTCTTGTTTTTTTTAGTCTTTTATCACGTAGTGGTGTCCGAATATGGTTATTTTTTTTCGTGTTGCACTGTGTTACCGGATTTGACGCATGCTTTGATGTAGAAAGTTACTGGACTATTGGTGACAAATCAAATCACACGATTTGTACACAAAATGACAAATTTAGATTTGTTCACATTTGGGAATTTGAACATCGATGTGCGAATGATTTGCTTTGCGATCAGACAATTTGGCTACATGTGACATTTGCACACAGAAGTAAAGTGACAAATATTGTCAAATTCATTCATACGATTTAACCAATTGGTCTAACTACAACAGCTGATCAACTGGCAACTATATTATCGCATATATAAAATTGTAAAATTTGTTTTGGTGGCTAAAACACATTATGATAATCTAAAAATTTTAAATACAAATTTTTCTGCAAACTCATATTTTCGGAGTTGTCAGCCCCCAAAACTTGGATAGAGTTAGGTAAGCTGCAGTGCACGTTCATAAAATTATAAAAAAAAACAAAGTTAAAGGAAAAACAAGAACTCGAGCAGTGAAAGAAAAATTTTGTTGGATGGAACTGTAATCCCTACAGAGTGCAATAAACCGGTACAACCAGGAACACATAAGTATGGGTAAATGTTGGTCCTCAAACGAACGATTTTCCTCTCAAGAATACGTGATGCGAGTTAAGTCCATTTATAATACGTAATATGGTGGTTTTGAGTAATGATCGATTTTTAATACGATTCCTCTTCCAATAAGTATGCGTATTTGCCAGCTGATTTAGACACATTTAAAATGTGTTTTAGTTTAGGGTTAGTTCTCAAAAAATTGATTATTTTGACATTTTATTTTACACAAAAATCATTTTTCGACTGTTACAAAATTTTAAGCTGCAGTCAACATGAATAAACCCATCAGCAACAGAAGTCACATGCTGCTCACGTGTGCTGATGATATCGATATCATTGGGCGCACAATTAGATAAGTTACTGCGGTATATTCGAGAATTGAGAAGGAGGAGGACGAGACAAAATTAATGGTTTCAACAATCAGGGCCTCCACGCCATTATACCAAAGCGTGAATGTTGATAGCCCTTATAATTTTGAGATAGTGGACGAATTTATATACCTCAGATCTGCCGTAAACAAAAACAACAACGTCAGCCTTGAGATGAAGAGGAGAATTGTGCTTGCGAATATATGTTATTTTGGGCTAAGCAAGCACTTTAGAGATAAAGCCCTCTCTCGAGTAACAAAAGTCCAACTATACCAGACTCTCATACAACCTGTCTAGCTTTATGGCCCAGAATCTTATCGCAAGCAGACGAAACGTCTATAGGAGACTTCGAGAGGAAAATACTCCGGAAGATTTATGGCCCTATAGTGCACAACGGCGAGTATTGGCGACGCATGAGCTATGACCTGTATGAGCTTTATCCCGACATTGCAATATTTAAGCGGATCAAAATAACGTGGTTGCGCTAGTTAGGCCATGTCAGTAGAATGGATGAAGACGAACCAGCACGAAGGGTTTTCGAAACCGAACTCAATGAAAAACGAAAAATATGAAGACCAAGACTCCACTGGAGGGATCAATTTGACGAATTCCTGTGTACATATGGTAGTAAACACAGGAGAGATAAAGCAAAAGATCGAACTGGCTGGCGAAATATGATATCTTCGTTTTGTAAGGTCCTTGACCCCCGGAGTTGTTCGAGATGGGATAATTAAGTAAGGATAAACATATTTTCTTCATGTCCGCAGACCTCAATTCAAATATTGAGAAATCCTTTCTCGACTGAGATTGAACCACTATAGCTTCTACTGTTTGTTTAGAACTATTACAAATCTAATTTACTTTGATGCTCCCTGCTCCTGCTAGCTTCATACATTTGCACCAAACTCTCATTAATCCGGTTAAACTCCAAACCACCAATGCTCCGTCTCCAATTATAAATTTTCGAAACAAAATTTAGAAACCTTTTTACTGGTAAGTTCTACCTCCAATTTTTACCGCCCCTATTCGGATTTCAAAAAATCCTTTTCATATAATATATAATCCATAGGGAACATACATCCCAAATTGCATATGTCTAGCTTCTTGTTGGTACGCCGATTAATCGTATTTACTGCCACGCTCTGCTTTCTACTGCGCCCAAATTGAGTGTACAAAAATCCCATATATAAGTAGTTAGATCTGTGTACTCTACCATCGTTGAACTGTAACCCAAAAACTGGCTCATAATTTGCTTGTATAGAAACAATAATTACATTATAATACAATTCCCGAAAAAAAGATGAGAAGTTTGTCGAGTAAATAATTCATGATTGAAAAGACTACATGAGAGTAATAATATTTTATCAATTCTTCCATTTGCTTTCTTATACTCTCATTCGTTAAACACCTTTGTTAAAACAAAGAGAAAGATGTTTAAAGCTAATTTATGTTTATCAATTATGAAAAGTAATAATAGCTTAATTTGACAGTTAGTCACCCAATGATTGTGGAAAAATTTAGAATTTTTTTTGTTAAAAAACCGTTTGTACCCCAGTTAACCTGAAAGTCGCTTTTCGAAATATATTGTAATCAAACCAAGCGCAGAGTGGGTTTTGAAAAAAGCTATTATGTCATAAACTTTGAAACCTCTTCGACTTTCGGTAAAAAACCGGGTTTTTTGGTTTCCACTTGTTCACCATCCATTTTTTTTAATAAAAGGTTCTCGGTAAAGGATAACCGGCTTCCGGGAGTTTGAATGTAATGCCATGTATATATATATTCTGTATATATATATACTCTGTAATTGGGGCATCCGCACCAAATTTCATGATTCTAAGACCAGGCGCTTGGTCAGAATGCTTATTAGGCTCATTTAGTGCCACGCCCATTTCTATCGTGTATAATTAGAATTTCGAAAAACCTTAAGTTACAATTTGTTATTTTCTAAAAGGAATATCCTCCAAATTTCATGTGTCTCGCTTTCTCAGAATACCAATTTCTCTGATTTCGTGCCACCCCCACTTCAACCGCCCCAAATTTGAATTTCCAAAAGCTTCTCTACTCCATTAGGGGATCAACTACCCCAAATTTCATGATCCTATCTGTTGTCGTTTGGACAGAGCGACGATGAATCACCCTTTGAAAAATTGAAAAATTAATTATAATCGGTCTATTATTATGGGCAGTAAACCGTTTTTAAAATGGGGCATGGCCCTGCCCTCTTTCCGCTATCAAGTAACTTTTATTGTACGACCAACACATGTACCAAATATGACGATTTGGTGTGACGATTTGTGTGGGCGGTGCTACGTCCCTTTGTCTAATTATGTTCTTTCTTATTAAACTCGATCCATTAACTTGGTCGATAGCTATAACGATTTTTTTTAAATGTTCCTTGTTCGACCAACTTATGTACCAAGTAGCTGATCCTGTCAGTCCAATTGTCCAAGAGTTTGTTAACGATTTTTGGTTATATTTCACGAATGGCTCGGATGATATTAGCCTTAAGGATGTGGATCGTTTCTAGATTATTCGCATACATCCGTCTTTAAAGGCACCCCACAAGAAATGGTCTTAGAGGCTGAAGTCGCACCTCCTAGCTGGCCAATAGACATCGATAACACAATTACCGCACTTAGTGCGCATAGATGGACTGTTTGATGGGCTGTATGATACGTTGCGCCATCCTTTCCTTTGAGAAGCTTTTTCATGAATAAGTACTCCATAGTGTCGCCATCACTAAGCGAGGTAACCGTCGTCGAAAGAAATGTAAGGTGGTCAGAGCAGGGATCGAACCAATGTTCTCATGTGCGAGAGCCGCGCAAACTAACCATTGCACTAACAACGTCCACATCAGCCCATAAAAGTCAGTAATCATGGCTCTGTAGCGGTCGCTGTTGACTGAAATGGCGTTTCCAACAGCAAAAATGGTCAAATGATGCCACCACTCTAACTTATATTCAACAAACGCATAGTTTGTCCAACACTCACCTTGGTACTAAGTTCGCAATATGTCCCAAAGTTGTTCAAGCGTAAAGCGACTCATGTTGCTCCGCGGAGTAATGATACTAACTGATGGCCAATATTTTGAGCAGAAAGACCTACCAGTGCCAAAATGACATATGATTTAAAAAGATTCCAGTATTTGGACCACCCGTAACTAGTCTCTGTTTGTTATTATGTAGTTATGAAGAGCAATCCGTTTTTCAACCTTTTTATAGGCCGACTTAGTAATTCGTGACCTTTCTGAATTGATTATCCTTTACGGAACCTAATTCTTTGACCTGGACTATATGTGGTGCAGTTGTGTGGTGCTTGCTTTTTTCTACTAATGTGACTTGTATGAAATTGCTAAATATATTCAAATTTATATGCTTGCTACTCTCAACCTTGTCTTTTTATTTGAAAGCAATCATGAATTTAAGCCATGCACTATAGTAGATTTTACATAGGAATCCAATTTATTTTATTGCCGCTGTGTTTTTATAGAAGATTTGGCTCTTGTCTCTATCCAACAATCGGTTGAACAAGATTCGTGGGAACTTGTGTCCTTTGGAAATCATTGAATGTGGCGAAACTTACAAAATGTTCAGTTTATTGCAGTGTCACTTCTGGCCAAAGCTGCAGAAAATGCATCACACTCCTTGCATTATTCGTCTTTCAATTTTCTTACGTTTTCACTGCCAAATGGAAAACCGTAGAATTTTAAATTACCATCATCTCAATTTATTTGACTTTTTGGCCTGCGATTGACCTTATTATGGTGGCAATTTGATAGAGAAAGGAAATGTAAGGCTATGAATTGTCTCGTTTTTGCACTTTGAATACCGAATCATTTCGTGCTTATCATATCCTCATTCAAAAGGGTGGTGGGTGTTTATTGGCATAGGGAAAATATTAGTTGGAAATCAATTACAGCAATGAAAGTTCCATCTAACTGTTAACTATAATTCATAAATATCGTTATTGACATAATGAAAGGAAGTATTTAATTTTCGTTGTATTTAATCAGAGTTAGTTTTTTAAAGTTGTAATTCCTTTAAGGCTAACAGACCACTAGTGTATTCAAAAAACCGGGTTTAAAAAAATTTCGGTTTTCGGTTCCTTTGGATATTCCGATTTTTTTCCGGTTAAACCGAGTTATAAAACCCGGTTAATAATCGTTTGGAACCGGTGTAACTGGTCCCAACCAGAGTGTGTAAGCCTATGTCTTCATGGGATGTAACTAGAGTGTCCAAAACCGAGACCGAAAAACCGGGGAAATCGGTTAACCGGTTTTTTGCTATTAAAACTCCAAAACTTTCAAAATCGGTTCAAATCGGTTTTAACCGGTTAATCGTAATTGTACTTAACTTGTGTGAATATCCTTACAAAAATTAATAATAACTGATATGATTTTCGAATTTTAGTGAAATTTTTGAATTAAGAAACATGATTTCCATTTTGAAATATGATCTAAATTACATATCCAAACAATTTTATGATTTGAATTAACTAAACTTCAAAATTAAAATTATTTGATAACTAAATGTCCTAAACTTAATAATATTTTCATATATGAAAATCTTTCACAAATTTGAATATGATATTCGATTTTAAATCATGAATAAAACTTTAAAATTTTATATTAAACACATATTCCAAATTGGAATACGATATATATTTTTTAAAATATCATGATTTATTCGACCTTTCGTATTATATTTAAAATCATGAATGGTTTGCGAAATATTGAAGAATAAAATAATTTAAAGTAGACCTAACGCTCGAACATGTTAATTTTAAATGTATAGTTTTTTTTTTTAAATTAAAATGTAATTAATTAAATACAGTTGTGAAATTTTGAGTGAATAAGTTTATGAAATGGTCGTTAAACAAATGTATTGTAAGTTCTACGTGTGTAAATTAATTTAAAACAAACCAAAAAGCCAAAATTAAAAATTGATTTTTCGAGCCAACCGAAAATCGGTTTCTTGAAAAATTTATTTTTCGAACAAACTGAAAACCGGTTTCTAAAAAAATGCCGGGTTTTTTTTAGCACTCTAGATGTAACGTAAAACAAAAGTGTGGTCCATGTAAAATTTGGAATTAAATTTCGCTTTAAAAAATACTAACATAGACACAGTACCTCATTCCAGCAACCAAATTTTGCAGTAAATTTTTGATTGCTTGGACCTCTATTTTATGTTTTAAAGCCTCAATGGACTCGGGATTGTTTACGTAACACTTACGTTTCACGTCACTGCAGAGATGATAGTCCAGCGGGTTCAAATTGCTGCTGCATGGCGGCCAATGGATGGAGTGTAACGTTGGCTGTGTGGCACGTAGCGTCGTTCAGTTGAAACCATACGTCGCCCATGTCATCCTCTTCAAGTGTTTGGAACAAAAAACAGCTAAGGATTGCACGGTAATGCTCGCCATTGACGGAAGCGGCGGTTCATTGGTCATTTTGGGAAAAATGGGCGTATGATGCAGCCATGCCAAAAACCGTACCGTCCTTTGGATATTTTGTACTTCTTTCTGGATTGAGAATAGTGTATGTTGATGTATGCGTTACACTGCTAACATACTAAAGGGTTTTCCAATAGGTACTTGACAACTTTGAATTTAATTTGTGAACGCACTACTTCACTGATCATCTAAATGTTACTTTCCTTTTTTTTCAGTAAACTCAACATTTTCATCATGGTAAAGTCCACGAACGAACAAAGTATGCAAATTATAAAAATGTACTACCGAAATTCGGAAACTTTAAGATCGGTAACCTCAATTTTCGGTCGTTATTCTCGCCTTGGTAGACAAGCAATAACAAGTTTAGTGCAAAAATTACAGTCTACATATTCATTGTGTGATGCTGTCGTGTCAGTGAGACAACGGGTTGGTCGAAGTGACGAAAATATCCCTGCCGTTCCGTAGCAAACGATCCAAATCAGTCGATTCCGCGGTTTACACCCATACAAGATCATGCTGACTCAAGAATTGAAGCCGATGGACCATTTGACGCGACGTCCGTTCTCCGATTGGGCTCTGGAGAACATGGAAGACATGTGCTTCATGAATCACCACTTCATCTACAAAAAATAACTGATTGGTGCGGTTTGCATGCCGGCGGCGTCATTGGGCCATATTTTTTCGTCGACAATAACGATCGTCACGTTACTGTGAATGGCGATCGTTATCGCGCCATGATTACGGATTATTTTTGGCCCAAATTGGAAAACATTGACTTGGATGATATGTAGTTTCAACAGGACGGTGCAGCACAAGTTACAATTGATTTATTGAAGAGTCAGTTTGGTGAGCGTGTTATCTCAAGAAATGGACCAGTCAAGCGCTCGCTTCGTTCGTGCGATTTAACGCCTCTAGAATTTTTTCTTTGAGGCTACATCAAATTATTGGTCTATGCCAACAAGCCTACGACGTTGGAAGAACTTAGAGCCAACATTAAACGCGAAACAGCGGCCGTTACGGCCTTATACTCTTACGTTTACTTTTGTGTATATTGTATATCAGTTTTAAGCGTTTTTAAGCATGATTTTTATTGATAAATTCGTATAATTTCTATAAACACTGAAAAAACATTTTAAATCAGAAATGTGTAGTTTTGATTTAAAAACTGCCATGAAAACATTAACATAAAAAAATCGGTCATATTTCAAAAAGTTCCGACGATTTATCAGAATTTTCTTGAGTGTGACTTTTAAGACCCTTTACATTTTGGGTGTGTATTTTGTAGTTACACTTATTAGCAGTAAGTCTTGAGATTTCAATCTGGTAGGTTTATATATTTTGAGAAACAATGCAAAACATACCTACGGACTGTGCTTTTCTTATTAAATAGTTGAACAAAAAAAAAACACTCTATGATAACGATTTTTCAAAAGTTGTATATTTTCTGTCTATTTACGAGTTTGACGGCAATGAAAATCTAAATTTCCTGTCTTACATATTTTTTATGCAGTAGTACCTTAAGCTAAAATTTTCTTTGATTACACAGTGCAACACATGCAATGTGCACTCAGTTTCATCAGTTTCTGAAAGTACTTACAGAAACAATCGAAATGACATTTTGGGACCCTTAGCATAATTTATTAATTTTTTTAGATATTGCACTTCTCCGATTTTGTTGAACCAAATTTTGGAAAATTTAAGATTACATTATACTCGAAAAGTACGCAGTATTTCGAAAAGTACGCAGTATTTCTAAGTGTTCATTCATCCACTTTTTGTAATTAAAATTTTTGTAATTTGTAAGTAAAAATTATATTTTATCGAAAAAAATATATGGTTATCGCAATTTTTTTTGATATCTCCGAAACTATTGATCAAGGTAAGAGTTGGTGTAGGCATAAGTTGAAGACAATATAAACTTACATTTATTCATAATTCTTTCAAGTCTTTTTGGAGGTATGATAAATTATGTGGAGAAACATCTCAAAAAATTGAGAATTTCTCGACAAAAATTTTGGAGCACTTAAAGCTGTCTTTTAAACTAGGGATTTATTCCCCCCTGGTCACTACCTATAATTATGCTGAGGTCTGGAAAACAAAATTTCAATCGGTTAACTAGATGTAGCCGTAAGAAAAATGTAGTTATATTTTTTGTTGAAAAAATTCTCAAATCAAGATTCAACAAAAATTTTCACGATACGAGCTAATCCAGAAATACTCCAAATTCCATTTTGTTAGCCTTGATAAAAACCGTATTCTAAGTATATCACTGGAGGTGCCCAAAACTACGTATACTCTTTACTTTCTCTCACAAAAAAAGTTTTCTACATAAATCCAAAAAAAGACAAGAGGAAAACTTGTTATGAAAAAATTAACACTGATATTTTTTTTAATTTGCGGAATAAATTGTTGTTTTTACAAGATATTATAAAACATACAACAACTTCACCTTCGCAAATTTAAATTACATTTAATTTTGTCATATACAGTCTTTAATTTTTTTTGCGAATATGATTCCCAACCTGAACTCGTCACATCTATGAGGTCAAATACTTTTATCAAATTTGTACGAAGTGTAAGGTAAAAATGATTTTTCTTAGTTTTAAAATTTTTTTAATGATTCGGGAGATATCATCTTCTACGGCTGACAATACAGGATCAGTCAAAACGTTTTGGCACATGAGACTGGAAAATGTCTTGACAATATATGTATTTCGTTTCAACCCTTTTTCTGACACACAGAAAAAATTTCGCGAAGATGTCTTGCCTTGGTTGACTTAGGTAAATATTTTTGTATAAAACTAAAACACTTCGATTTATTACCTATGCTATTAGGCAATCCCCATTCGTATTGGCTTTGTAAAATTTACATTTGAAAATAGGTAACTCTTTTCAAAATTTATTTGATTTCGAATGCCAACATATAACAATATTCTGAAAAACAATCCAATCGGGAATAGTGGAACAGAATATAGTTCATTGATAAATAAGGTAAGTAATAATTTAGTACCGTATGCTCATATTAATGGTTTGATTATTAATTCTATCATTATAGCCCAGTTTTTTCTTGAAATTTGAGGAAGTTTATCTCTCCAAGGCCACTTAATGGGAAGAATATGGTTCACCTTACCCCCACAGTTGTGGATGCTACAAAGGGGTTCGTGAATGGTTGTTGGGTTGGAATTCATCTTGATTCGGAACAATTGATGAAAACTATATCAATGTTTGGACCATTGATGATCATAACAGGATGATGCTGATCGCATTTGTCGACACTTACTGGTTGTAACCAATGGTGCACAGAAAAAAATATTCCCGAATTAATTTCAATTACTGATTTGCTTGAAAACAGAGATAAAATTCAATTATTTCATTATTTGACTCAATCATTTGAATACTTGGTTCAACAATTTTACATTTTATAAAGCGAAGAAGATCAATTAAAATTTCACTGGAATCAAGTACTTGTGTACTAGAAATTACAACATTCTTTATATGTTATTTGACGTTTTTTTGTTCGATTTTTAAGGCGAATTTTTGTTGTTGTCAGGGAGAACAAGTGGAAGATGCGCATCACCAAAAATCCGTTACAAACGGTGTTTTGTTATTTTTATTTTTGAATTTTATTTTCGAATCCCTGTAAATGATTTTCTTAATTATTATTTAATCAAACTGAAATTAATTATAAAAATAAAATGTTCAAAAAATATGAGATGTTGGTTTTTGTTATTTTGGGTGTTAATGTTAATCATTAAAAATTACCGATTTCGATTGAAAGCGAACACCGACTTTTGATTACCAGAATACTCAAGTTGAGTACGCTAGTAATCAAAACATATAATTTCGATTAAACGCTCACTCAACTTGATTACGCGCGTAATCAAAACATTATGTAATTTTGATTAAGCACTCACTCAACTTGATTACACGCGTAATTGAAATTTTCCATAAAAAATTGATTAAAGTCATGCTTAACTCAATTACTAATTTAATCAACAATATTAAGAAATTTTGATTAAATCTGTGCTCAAATAAATATTTGCTTTAATTGAAAACTTTTCAATTACGATCTTACAATTCGAGTAATTGAATTTATAAAAATCGTCATTGGCGGAAATCCAAGTATAAAAATAATTGAATTGACAAATATCGTAATTGATTTGAGCATTCGCTTTTTTCTGTGTGTATTTTACGGCTTTCATGATTACACTGAGTCATTGGAAGAAGAAACAGAGATGATTTTGAACACCATAAATATTATAGCTGCAGTTACTCCTACACACATTGTTCACTATAATTTTGAATCTACGGTGTTGCCTTAACACTTTTCCCTGATCATAATCAATCACCACATTACACAAATCAAAGCACAGTGGTTTAAGTAACCATCTTCAGCAGTATTATAGCTTCCCTTTAAATATGTTTCATGTATAAAGATTTTTAAATATAATTTATTGTGTAATTGTTCTTTTAACTATTGGGAGTGTCTGTAGTTATTCAAATGCAGAATAGTTAATTTATTAGAAAATATAACTATAATGTACGATAAATTTACCCAAATATTTTTGTACAATTACATATTTAGCGTAGTTAAATTTACAAAATAAAAAATTAAAATTACCTAAAATTTTAGGGGAAATTTCGAACATAAAAAATGCCTGAGTTGTTTGTTCGTATTGCCGTAGAACATAGCAAACCCTATGTTGTCTTAGCACTTAGGTGAAATTATACAATATTTTTAGGCAATATTACCTCGAATTTTTTTTCTGTGCAAGAAAGAAAATGTTATTGTTTTATGAATCAAAATAAAAACGTCCGCTGTGCTTTCAGTCTAAACATTCGATATTTATTCGAATATATTCATGTTAAATGTTATTAAAAAGCAAAATATAAAAATAAATTTTAAAATTTGTTAATTGAAAATTGTGCAATATGTAAACAATGGTTGCATTTTTTTTTGTAACGTATATACGTTTCCCCATACAAATGCTAACTTGTATACGATAACGGGGATAAATATATCTGTTAAGGCTATCAGGGATAGGTTGTAAAAAAAGTAGTAAAAATGTAGCGGAATACAAAAATGCTACCAAGTTTCATTGACAAATGTCTACTGAAATGAAAATTAATTGTGCCAAGAATAAAGAATTGTAAATTTGATTGAATTCTAAAATAAATTTTCGATTTATAACATTTGCATTCATTGATAAAGGATAACGCTGATTTGTATGCAAAATTGTAAGTAAATTCAAGTAAGGCAATCAAAGGATCACGGGAATTGAATTCGAATCGCAATGCATTCCCCCCAACTCAAATGAAGCTGTGGTTTACGAATTTTGTATTATGATGAGCTAAGGGCTTTGTGAGAAGCTTCATGGGATGTAATGGGAAACCCGTTTTTTCTAATTGCTCAATACAGTTGCTTCTGAATGTGCTCCATATAGAGGAGGAACTATATCCGAATTTCATCAATGCAAGTAAATCATATGGAAAGGTATGTCGAAGTTAGTGAAATTTTTTTCATATATCCAAAATTGAACATGAACTTTCTTTGCCGATTTCTGATTTATCCTCTACATTATCCAGAAAAATCGATAGCCAATTTGTTTTAGTGAAGTGGAGAGTGGATTTTACTGTTATCAGACTAAAAGAATTGCATTCAACTATTAAGTGTGGAATCTATAGAGATAAATATATATAGACATTGATTATGCTGTCGCCGCTTATGTTCCGGAATGGTCTTTTTAACGGTTTACTATTGAAAAGCGTACTTCAAGAGAGTATTTATTTTCCTTCGGACAAATAAATTTGTATTTCGGTGTAAAACAATTTATCTTGTACTTCCAATAAAAAACTTTATATTTGATGTGAATAAAGAAAAACAGTAAGCAACGTAGCGTTTGGTTTCATTTCAGAAAGCGTTAGGCAATTTTCTATAAGGATCTAAGAATATGATTGTCTATACGTAAGGATTCTCTGTGATTCCTTTATTGAGAGTCTGAGTTTCATTTGTAAACAAATTCTTTGTTAACAAATAAAGAATGACACAAAAAAGATTAAAGTGCTGCCAAAGCATTTGTGTTTGACCGGGATGCGTTTTGTTTGTATCCTATACACGTCTCGTATATATATTACAAAAAAACACAACTAATTATGCTAACTGTTTGACGAAAAATATCAAAATGTGGTTAAAATTATGCTAAAAAGCACTTAGCATCTTTTTTCTAAAATCATGTTAAAAAAGCATGAATTATGGGAGAGGGCAACACTGATTCCATGTTAAACACGCACCTAAAAGTATGCAACCAAAATATAAAAAGTTATATACTTAATCGGTTCAGTTCATAGACTAATACATACATAGATACTTTTATTCTCTTAATAAATAAAACGTCATAGGTACGGTGGAAAGTAAACATTGGATGGTGGAAAACATGGGTTCAATATTACCAGATAGAGACAATAGTAAACAACATTCAACAAAGAAACAATAACCGAATTTCGTGTTTTTGTGGCAAACTAGTCGTGTTAAATACAATACAACAAAAAATGCAATATTCATTTAAATTTTTCAGTTCTACACCAAAATGACATGACAAAGTTAAGTGAACATATTTTGTAACTCCACCTGGTGTAAGTTAATTTTAAATTTAATTTCTCTCATTTCCACAAACCTACGACGTAGAGTGTGAAATGAAACATCAGATGAGAGAATAAAAGTATCTATGTATGTATTAGTCTATGGTTCAGTTAAGCAACTAAAGAGCTTCAGGTTAATGAGAAGCGAAAAAAAACAACAAGGAATTGACACGAAAGATCATTTTGGTCCGCATCACTGGCTTAGCCTAGGGTCCGCGGCCGCTGCTACAAGTTATCGTATTGACATTTTTGTCCGTGCCACTATTTTGTATAAATTATAAATTTATTTACTAGATTTAATTAAAAAAAATTATATTCCCGCTTCAGCCGTGTTTTGAATTTATTGTTCGATCCTGAGCTTAAAACTAAGCTCTTCTACAGCTGACGATGTGCCATGGGGATTCTTCATATTACATTGGAATGTGGCGTGATATTTCCAATATACATACTTACTCAAGTGGACTATTCGTGTCATATTGCTCTGCGAACAGGGTGGTGTGATGCAATTACAGATTCGAAATGGGTGGTGTCGGTGATTGAGTTGTGGAGGTAAGTAATCTAATGTGTCAGCTTATAAGAGGGAATGGTTTGAGACAACAATCTGAAAATTTTGCAAAAGCAGCTAATAGATCATGTGTTTTGCCGGTTAGTGAAAAAATTTAAAACCGCGGGTGGGATTCGAACACACGTTCTCTGGAAGATCGTTTCGATGTTTGTAAACAGAACGGGTTTTATTCGGAATGGTTTGTACGAGGCAGTTATTTATGTACATTTTTTTTATCTGAGACCAATTTCATATAAAAAAGTTGGCCTGCGACAACACTATATAGAAACGACTGTGAGAAACAATATTTCACGTTCGAAATTATCTAAGATACTCTTTACTATATGAAATTATATATATTAGGGTGGGTCAATTTTTATGCCGACCAAGAGTATAGCAGAAACGTAATCTGCGGCAAAGTCTAAAAAAATGTTCACAAGAAACCATGTTTCTAAAATCAAAATCGAGCCAGCGATTTTCCACTTGAAAACAATTTGTATATTATCGTAAAAATTCGACCCAAAAGCCATATTTTTATTTGATACTCTTCGATTTCGATGAAATTACACGTATATATTCTACTCGTTGCTTCCGTTATAATGACGTTTAGAAACTAAAGTTGGTGATCTGAAACATTTTTGTAAAGAGATACCTGTGTTAATGTTAGAATAACTTTTGAATTCGATATCAAATTTTAAATATCAAGGTATCGCGTAATGGGTTTTTAGATCTGATATTGCAATCAAAAGTTATTCTAACATTAACACAGGTATCTCTTTACAAAAATGTTGCAGATGACCAAATTTACACAGCTATAAAACATGAACCAAGGGGAGTTTCGACCTAAAATAAACGTCATTGTAACGGCAGCAACGAATAGAATCTATGCGTGAAATTTCATCGAAATCGAATCGATTTTTTACGCTAATTTAAAAATTTTCAAGTGAAAAATCGCGGGCTCGATTTTGATTTTAGAACCACGGTTTCTTGGGAACCTTTAGATTACTTTGGCAAGTTTTTTGGTCCCATACAAAGTCACCCACCCTAATATATATAATAAATAAAATAAATAAATGGTTTCCCATTACATCCCATGAAGGGACTGGGGAGAACTTCTCACAATCACTGAGCTGTGCGCTTTCCAGTTTTCACTCACTGATTGGGACCTACAGTTTTACACCGATTCCGAACGGTAATTTGAGAAGCTTTTTCATGGCTAGATACTCGCCGTCACTATGCGAGGTGACCGCCGCCGAAAGAAAATTTGAAGGTGGTCAGAGCCGGGTTCGAACCCAGGATCTCATGTACAAGAGCCGCGCACACTAACCATTGAACCACCGACGGCCACAATATATATAATACAATGGACCGAAATTACGGCCTCGGGTGAACTGGTTATTTGTTTCTAACTCAAATGACGGGCTTCCCGTTCAACCTAACCTAAATAATATCTTAGAAAACACTTCTTTGTGAAAAGTTTTTTCTGGCCCACCTTTTTCTGTGCAAATTTTGTGTCTGATAAACCTTTCTGAATGAAATGTTGTCTCATGCAAACTTTTCTACTTATATATGATAAGTTGTGTCAGAAAAACCTTTCTACAATTATATGAAAGACGACTTAGGCTTAATTTTTGAGTGGAAAATCATCTTTGATCAACGATCAAACATAATTTAAACTGAATTCACTTTTTAGGTTAATACTCGTAGTTACTAGCTGTTCAAACAGCCAAAGTTGGGCATTTAAACTATTATCAAGTGACCATATGATTTTGACAGAAAACAACAAGAAGAACAAACACAAAGCTTCTTTAATTGTTAATGTGAACAATTATAATCACCATCCAAGTTGTAATAGCAATAAAAACGTATCATTTAGGTCGGTGTTCAGTTACAACTGTATTTCTGCTCAAATATTTCCCAATTTCATTAAATATTTTGTATTTTATCACTTCACTTTTATTTTGCAAATGGCGTCGGTTTGATGCATTGTAACGATTAGACGATAAATGTATGAATACTGGTTATTTCTCGTAGCACTTGTCGCTGTTGTCACATGGTAGTAAGATTATTAGACAAAGCACTAAAGAACTCTTTTCGTATTTAAAGTCAGATCAAACATAAATCAAAATCAACTGATTACAAATTTAAATAACCAGTCAAAAATTGGGTAGTAGCAAAACATATTCTTTGATCTGTATGAAAATTCGGTGATGCAATGGTTAGTATGCGCAAGTTTTCCATATAAGAACGTCGTTCCGATTTCGACTCTGGCCAACTTACTTAGCTACCTCGCTTAGTGGCGGCTACACTATTGACTACTTGAACACTTGAATACCATGAAATGGCATTTCAAATTAAAGAAAATATATTTTATTTTATTCTACATAATAAATCACGGGCTGTAATGTCAACAAATGATTGTAAGAGGCAATAAATTCAAGAAATTAATTGGGCATGTCAAAATATTATTTGGTACAACTGCTAATAATTATGTACGTAAGTATGTATGTATGTACAAGTACTAATGTCCCCATATTTCCATTCTGATATGCTTCTCCAAAGTTATATATCTTTTTCATAACGTGAAAACGCCTTTTACTTTTAAAATCATTGAGTTATTATTTTTTCTTATTCTATCCTTCTTAATTTCCCGTCCTAATTTCACTTATTCCAACAAATATCCCAAGTCTCCTCTTGCTAGTTTTAAGTTTGTTAAGTTTTTTTTTCCCCAACGACACCACATTTCTCCCTCTCGGTCCACGACCAAATTTATGTTAGTGTTTAATAAATCAAAGTAATTATAACGGTTAAGAAACACCCACGTCTCTCTCACTCCCAACCGTTTGCCATTTTACCAAGAGTTTAATTTCTCGCGTTTTCTCTTCTTTATTATTTTTTTTATCCTCCTCTCTCTTTCCCACTTGATACTTTAGCAAAAAAAATAAAATATTAAACACAACATTAAGCACTACATCCATAATACTTCTAAGGCACAAACAGGCAATAAACAGTGAAAAATGAAGCAAACCAACTTCAAAAGTGTACAAAACACACACACAATTCTTCAACATCATAAACATAACACACTCAATCTCCATCACGCACTCGAGATTTCCATCCCTTTGATTCACCATAGTATTCGTTATGTGAAGTCTCATTTATTCGTTGTAATCATTTAAAAGCATGAGAACATCAAAGTCGAAATTTCCAAGCTCGACTCGGAAAGAAACATAATTATAATAATTTGACATTTCTCTAATTCTCCATATTCCATCGACAAACTGACATTACAGAGTTATCACCATAGAATAACACATACTATAGAAGAACTTATTCTCTCATCTGACGTTTCATTTCACACTCTCTCGGTAGGTCTGTGGAAATGTTTACATACACCAGGTGGAGTTACAAAATATGTTCACTTAACTATTTCCTGTCGTTTTGGTGTAGAACTGAAAAATTTAAATGTATTTTGCACTTTTTTGTTGACTTTTAACGTTGGTATTCATTTGTATTGTATTTAACACAACTAGTTTGCCACAAAAACACGAAATTCGGGTGTAGTTCCTTTGTGGATCGCTGTATACTATTGCCACCATCTGGTATTATTGAACCCATATTTTCCACCCTCCACTGTGTAATTTCCATCGTACCTATGACGTTTAATTTATTGAGCGAATAAAACCTTCTACGTATGTGTTATTCTATGGTTATCACTGGGTTCTCCTCGATTACAGCTGTTCGATAGAGTTGCCATCGGAGACACTCTACTTATATAATTAAACGGTCCTACCAAACCGTCGTATGTACAGATGACTTAAAACTAGGCGCGACGTATCTCGAATTTGATACATTCTTTTTAGTCTCTCTCTTAATATTGTTCCTCCACAGCTGTCAGTGGGATAGTGCCAAAATCGCATGAGCTTTGAACGTTTTCCCATTGGATTGTTTATTCATATTTTGTTGTCCACGTACGAAAGAAAAATTGTAATTCACATAAAAGAAATAGTCCACTACGGACTATTTATCTTGTGCAATTTTCTCTAGGGGTGTTATTCTATAAGTCGTGAATCAGTCACTTCGAGTCACTGTCGTTTTGGTAATTTATAAATCTTAACATCTGCCCCGTGAGTACCTGCGCACAGTGGGGATGATTGAAATATAAACGTTAATAATGTAACAACTTTTAAAGTATTGTTCTGATTTGTACCAGACATTTGTATAGCAGGAGCAATGCTTTTAGAATATTGCATTTACAGGCACCCTGCCACAGGGTGTCATTGACCATATTGGTGCTGTTAAAATTTTCAAAGCCAACAGATTCTTATATACCGATTACAACGATTTTTACTTTTGTGAATGGCTTTGCAAGAGAAAAAAAAATACGCTATTACGCTGGAAACTACCTACCTATATCAAACTCTATATCAAACAATGTCCAGCATATTTCAACTATAAGAGAATGAATACTCTTGCCTTTATAGCCAACAGATGATCGAAGTAATCCATATGAGAATTAAAAAAATGAACTTTCGCTGACATATTTTCTCCAAAGCACTTAGCATGGTGTCGACGTGTAGGGGGACGATGTTTGCCTAGAAAGTTTTAAATAACGTCTTCAATGCTTCTCTAAGCAGCAAGTTCTTTTGATGCAGCCAGTTGGTACTTGTTCAATTTTAGCGTTTTGCGTAAGTTTTTGTATGTCTGTGCAAACAAAAACGCCTTTTGTAATGAAAAGACGAAATTTTTAAAAATTATTTTGTATGAAACCAATGAAAAAAAGTTAAAGTTTACAGCATTCATACCTTCATTTATCTTTGCTTCACTTAGTTTTGGAAACAATGGCCGCATTCAGCAGACTGATCTGCTACCTAGCCGCTGAGTGAGCGTATCAAAAAACGATATGTGTTCTGCTGAATACTGAATGAATTAGAACTAGGACTTTTATTTGGCACATTCCTGAGCCACACAAAATTTGAGGCGTTATTTTATGAATTTTTGTGACAGTTAAAAATTAAATATTTTCAAAAATAAAAAAAATTGTCTTCTTGCTTATTCTAAGAATGGATTCGGAGGAGTTTTATTTCGTTACCGATGGTAAGTGACTACTATGATTAGTTTTACCATCTATATAAATTAAAAATTTTATAGATCAGGGCCTGAAAAATCAAGGGTTGGACGACGAAAGCTACTAAGCTTCTGGTGCAGCTGTATAACGAACGCAAGTTTAAATTTTGGGATCCGAAAATTAAAAAGAAATGTTTGTGGCAGGGAATCGCTTAAGAAATGGAGAGGGTAGGCTTTAATGGAATAACTGAAGACCTCGTTGATCGAAAAATGAGCAATATGAAAGAGACGTACAGGACAATAAAAGGACTGGGGCTGGACGTGTAACATAAGAGTACTTTGAAATTTTTGATGACATACTTGCCGAAGACAGGACGATTAACATAACATCAACAGTTTCCTCGTTTGAAGAAGTATTGCAGGAAGTACTTCCTTGCTCTAATGATGACGATAGCCCACCCTCGGTTTCGCCAGTAAAATTTGGTAATAAAAACTTTGAAGCAAGCACCTACAAGCGCCGTAAAGCTTCTCGTGCTAGAGAGGACTATAAAGTAAAAAAGGCATTTGTTGACATGGAAGAAAAACATACAGAAGCGATATCGAAATTGGCTGAACAAAAATGCGATGATAATAAAATTCAAAAGGAGCGGAATGAACTTCTTAAACAATTTTTAAATAAATAACAACTCCGTTAACTATTATGTTTTACTGTTTATTGAATTTCACAAATAAAACTGTAAATTACTTACTTGAAGTTGAGATATACAAACTCAGCGCGATGCTATTTCGTTTTACATGTGCAGCTGTTTCGTTTTACATGTTACAGGCGTCTGCATATCCCGAATTGTTTTCTTGATCATGCACTAACTGACCTTCGGAAGATTCTTGTGAATCTAAACTAAGCAATACTCCATTGTCAATTATAATGTTATGAAGCATACAGGCAGGAGACGGCAATATTATTTCCCATTTCCAGATCAGCAATATCTAAATACACTCCGGTTAACTTATTCAAAGGCACTGAAAATTCCATATGCAGCAGCCTGTATCTTTTGTAATTTGTAACCGATTGCAGAATTTTAAAATGGAAATGGAAGCTAGACATCTTGAGATATAAAAAAAATCAATGAGTGTTCGAACTCACGGATGATGTGTTAACACCTTTTTGCTAAACGGTACCTGTTCGATTTCTATGAACACATTAGTAAATGTTACATTGGAAAATAAAAAATAATAGTTTTTTGTATACACCGGGCAATGCTGGACATCAAATGACTCACTTTGTTTGGCCATAGCCACAACAACGAAACAGCCAAACACACAACATCACACATATTGTAGCTGACGTATTAGTGTGTCACCATAACGTCGATTGCGCAAGCCCATGGGCTTGCAAATGAAATTTTGCGTGGCTATGCTATATATCTCCGTTCAACAACAGCAACAGACACATGTTCATACATACATTATTATGTTAATACATACGCTATAGACACAATTTCGTTTGCCTCACCCCAGCCACACCACTCTTTCATTGCTCTCTTGCTCGCTCATTTTTGTTTAACACGTCATTATTCTCTTTCGCAGTCGCAGAAAATCTGGTTTTGGCAGCAGCATAAAATCTGGTGTTAGCAGATGTTAACACAGATTTATAGATTTATAGCTATAGATGTTAACACATCAAAAAATCATGATAATAGTGGTTTCTTAACTAAATTTCTTTTTTGAATAATTTATAAAAAAAAGGAAAAAAAATGTGATATATTTTGGTTCATTTGAATAAAGGCAGTTTACTATTTTTTTTTATTATTTTTAAAGTAAGCGATGATTTTTTGTAGCGCGTATGTTTATTACAATTTATTACATCTTAATCAGTTTACGAGTCAAAATGGCAAAACAAAAAATTTTAAATCTATCAGAAAATCCAAAATCCCAACAGTTGTCGACAATTACATCAAGGACCGCGAGGGGTATGAAAAAATTTGACACCCTTCATTGTCTTCATCTTCGTATGAGAAAAGAAAAATCATAGGAATTGCTTCTAATTCTGCCTTATCCATATCAAAAATTAGAGCTCAAGCTGGAGTGGAAGCGAGCAAGTCATCAGTACGCAGAGTAATTAAGAGCTGTGAGTAAATAAAAATAAATACCTGAAATTACAAAAAAAAGGCCTTAATGCTCCTCGTAAGGAAAAGCGGCTTCAATTCGCAAGAGACTTCGTGGTATGGGATGTGCAGCCAAGAGGTCATGTAAATGACAGGAGAACCGATGTATTTACGGATGAGAAGAAGTTTAATTTGGAAGAGCCTGATGGCTACCACTATTATTTCCAGGATCCGCGCAAAGAAAAGCGCTCTTTGAACCGACATCACAGCCGAGAGGGAGGCGTTATCGTTTGGGGTGCTATTACGTACTATGGCTTGAATCTTGAATTTCAAAGTGCAAAAGTGACTGGTGCAAGCTATAAAACGTTATTGGAATCGGCATTTCCGAAGTTCACTGAACTATTTGGTCCCATATCTTGGATATTGCAATAGGATAATGCCCCTATACAAAACGCCAGAGGAGTAAAGGGGTTCATTGCAAGCCAAAATGTTAATATTTTTGACCAACAACACTATTCGCCAGATCTAAACATTATCGAAAATGTCTGGGGTTGGTTATCTTGTAGGGTCTATGAAGGAGGCAGACAATTTTATGAAAAGCAGTCACTAGTTCAGGCCATTAAGGATGCTTGGATTCAAATTTCGTTGGATTACATAAATTCTCTTTATCTCTCAATGAAAACCCGTATATTTGAAGTTATTAAAATCAAAGGGGGTTATAACCATTACTAATAGTTCTTAAATAAAGTAAAATAAATTTAAAAAAAAACAAGAAAAACTGTTTTTCTTTAAAATTAGTTAAAGTGCCTTTATTCAAGTGAACCAAAAAATAATATCACAATTTTGGACTTTTTTTATAAATTGTTCAAAAAAAGTTCTTTAGTTAAGAAACCACTATTGTCATGATTTTTTTATATCTCAAGATATCTAGCTTCCATTTCCATTTTAAAATTCTGCAATCGGTTCCAAATTGCAAAAGATACAGGCTGCTGAATATGGAATTTTCAGTGCCTTTAAATAAGTGAACCGGAGTGTATTTGAGACGACGAAACTTTCCTTTTAATACGACAAATGGCCGCTCGATAACTGAGCGGATTGAACTGTGTTTAGTATTGTAGCGTGAGTCGTGTGGTAAAATATGTCCGTTATAACGAAATAGTGTTAATAGTTTCATTAACAACGGATAAGCCGAATCTCCTAATATGGGTTGGTTGCCGCGAAGGAGAGGATTTCGATCATCAGTTAGCTTTCTAAACAGAGAACTATTTTTGAAAACGCGAGCATCGTGCATCCTTCCTGGCATTCCAATAAATACGGCGATAAATCGGCCTGAGCTGTCGCAAACTCCTTGCAATATTATTGAGTGGAATTGTTTTCTATTAATATAATCGTTAGCATTCCCTTCTAGTTGCTTTATTGGAATGTGACACCCATCTATTGCTCCTACAACTCCACGTATGCCATGCGAACGTTCTTCGAATATTTGAGACGAAAAATCTTGCTGATCGGAAGTAGGCTACTGGTCGTAAAGTGGCAATACACGTGCGAAAATACAAACAACAGAGTTGAATATTAAATGTCCAGAACTTCTTGGAATATCAAACCGATCGTCAACCGCAAGGAAGGACTCTTGTTTACTCAATATCCAAAAAGTAAACAACGTTGTATTTGGTAGTGAGACGTTGGCGCATGGTTGTTCAGTTGGATCCATATGATGTCCGATTACATTAAGGAGAGCCTTAAAAGAAAATTCAATGGTTGTAGTTAATGCGTTGTTGAGTTAGAAATATAATGCACCATACCTCAAAAGTAGTTCTGTACATTCAAAAGTGCGCCTCGAATTGGTCGCTCGCTGTTACACGTTTTCTTAAACTGCCTCTTCTTGCTTTGAGGAATGTCAGCTATAGGAGAGGAAAGTTGCAAGATGTGTTGCAGAATATTGATTTCCAGTCCATCCTCTGCTACAAATTGCAACAGCAATGCCCTTTTTCTCTCCATTCTTTATGTTTTTTCATTGAAGTTTGTGATTTATAAACAAAATTATTCTACAAGTGAGCGTAAGTAGCATTAACATTTTTCCATACTTCGGTTACCTCAACATGTTTAGTGAGCGCTCAAAGAACTAATCGTTCAGCAGATTGTTGCTCAACAGCTAGGTAGCAGATCAGTCTGCTGAATGCGACCAACGTCTTAAAAAATTTTAATTCCCTGTGTACCCAAATATTTAACAACAATTTTTACCACACCAAGGTTTAAAAGCAATGGTGGTAAAAGGTTTTTGGCATTTGGTACGAGCGTTTGATGACGGATATTGTGCTGCCCCAACGGCTCTTCCCCCTCTACCTCCTATCCCATTTGCATAAGAAGCATGCATATTTAACATATCGCACCCTAAATACAATCGAGACATAACTAAAAATTTTCAGATATTCATATTTTGCTTAAAAACAATAACCAAGGACCAATGCTATCCGCTGCAAAATATCTGTTGTAATTTTCTCTTCCCTTTCATCCAAAACATTCCATATGGATGATGTGCCTATTATTGAGAATTTTCATACATTTTTTACTTAACAAAGTCAGTTTTTCGTCTCTGCTGAAAATTTGCAAATTTTGAGTTGTGACTGTTTTGTATTCAGGGTGGGATATCAACCCTGCATATCCGAGAGGAAGCTAACTAGCAATATTTATTTCGTGCTCCTTATATTTTACCTCATCCAATACATTTTTTTTATCGAATCATAACATACCTTCATACCGATTTCATATGCAATTGGAATAGGAATCTTGGAATTATCCTAATAAAGCAGTACAGCTTTAAGACTTTTCTTGGATGAATCTATAAAGATAGGCACAATCCTCGGGGTTATATTTGCTATTCATATCCATCGTTAAGCCTTCAATATCGTTACAATTAGCAAACGTGTTGGATTCGTTAACTGAAAAGTATGGCAGAAAACGTCTTGGCGTTTACGAAAACGAGTAACATTGACACTCAGCTTAATGGAATTAAAAAAACAAAAAAATTTTCTTCTGGAAACCACTAAATGGACATTCCTACGCACATCTCCTCTTATCATTGAATTCGGTGATGGAGGTTCAGTCGAACACCGTGATCAAACATTTGATTTTAAGTTTTGTTTTGATTTTGCTTCTTCGTAGAGTTTTGCTTCCAAATTGCAGTTGATAAATTTCGTTGCTTCGTATATATGTAAGTAAATAAATTCCAAAATTTACTCTTATTTTTTTACTTATGACTTATTTTTTACTCAATGACTTACGGTGAAATTTTGCGTAGAATATTCCATACACAGCACCCCCGAAAATTGAGTTTTTTGAGACATTTTAGCACCAATTCGCAATAAGTAAGAAATTAACCCATTAAAGACATTTTCAGTGTTGACTTATTTGTGGGGCATTTAGGATGGTTTTTGAGCTTTGGTGTATACAGGGACCAATAGTAGAATTTTCGGCAAATATTTTTGTTGTACATTTTATCCCGCTCCGCCACTGTTTTGGGGGTTTTTTCCTCTGTTCCGTAAAAAGGGGCATAAAAGACTCATATATTGAGGAGTTAGAGGATTAGTATATTTCTCGTAAAATTATACACAAAATTGCTGAACACATTGTATACCTAAAATGTAAGGGTCACATGGTTTCCTATGTCGATTAATCATAAGAATGTACAAGATAGGGGAAACTTTAACCCCCCCCCCCCCCTGACTTATTACCATATGTAAACTTTTAGAGCGCCGATATACGTAAACCTTTTTTTTTAATTCCTCTACCAGAATCCGGTGTCAGAAAAAGTTTAATTTTGTTCCACAATGTTATTCGGACATTGACCCGGCTGCTGTTGTGCAGAGACCAATTCTTAGGAAATTTGACCTGCTGTTGTTCTAGTTGTAATGTCTTAGGGAATGGGACTGGATGTTGGTGTTGTAGCGTGTGGAATTTCGCCTGATTCTTGTTATGCAAAATTCAGATCGCCGTTTAACTCCATAAGCTGAGTGTTCTTATAGTATTGTGATTGTGGTTGTGTCAAGTTTATAGTTTTTAGCTTGTTGTAGTTGCGACGTGTGTTGTAAATGCGGACAATGTTATAATTGATCGATTATAAAAAATGAGCTTTTGTTCTGTCCTATGAACCAAATATACCTTTTCGGAAGGAGGGAATTGTTTAAAGTTCTCTGGTGCCACACATTGGAATGGCTCCCTATATTTGTGAGGAAAAAAGGAGTGGTTGGAATATGATAAAAGTTAGTTAACTTTCTAACACTAAACTGTTTATGAATTTTACAACACTTACAACTTATATGACAGAGGAAACATTGCATTTGCACAAATGATTTAAGGTGCGTTGTGCGAAAACGTATTTCTATATATTTCATCTGAGGAAAATGCAGTGCCCGGTTCGAAATAACTTTCATTACGTTTGTGGCTTATTCGCAACAAGTAAAAAATTTGAAAAATATTACGAAAACAGTGGTTAATTCATTTCAGAAAATATTCAAGACTGCTTATGTTCCTTAGTTGTGGTATACTGCGGAAGTCGGTTACGCCTATTGCTATAGAAATTTATGCTAGTTTACTGATGGAAGGTCAACAATAAAGTACGCTGCACCAACAATTTGGCTACCACGTGGGCACTGCATTGAATTGTGCCACTTTCGCGTAACTTTTACTCACACTTAAGGGTACCAATACTTTTGCTGCAACAAATTCGCTACGCTAATATGTACAGGGTGTTTCAAAAGTGACCACCCTATTGGAAGAAGCTCTTCTTTTTGCAAATTGCCGCCAATGTCAAATCTGTTTTGACACTTGTGAACTAGACAGATGTAGAATACAAGTAAACAAGCCATGGAGCGATACACTCCCCAATAACGCGGAATAATCGTGTCTATTTTTTTGCGTAACAATTCGTCTGTTGTGTTGGCGCAGCGCGAATACCGTTGAGGAATCCCCGGCCGTCCGACACCGACTGCGAAAACACTGCGCCATTTGGCCACTAACCTTGAAGAGTATGGGACCACACGAGACGTTGCCAGGAGTGGCCGGCCCGGGAGCGCCCGTTCTGTCGAGAATATCGCCGCTGTTGAAGAGGATGTCGCCGGAAACATCAACCAGACGCCGTGCCTCGTAATTAGCTATCAGCTGGTCATCCCTATGGTTAATTTTGGTCAAAGACCTGCGCATGTTCCCATAAAAAGTCCAGTCCGTGCATCAGCTGCTGCCTGTCGACCGCCAAACGCGTGTAACCTACGCCCAACCCGTCCTCAATCTCGTGGACGAAGTGGACGATTTTTCCACCAAACTCATAATGAGCGATCAGGATCATTTCCACCTCAGCGGGTACGTGAACAAGCAAAACTATCGCTTCTGGGGCACCGAAAATCCACGAGTGCATGTGACTGCATGGTGCACTGTTCACGCTGGAGGAGTCATCGGGCCATTTTTTTCCAGAACGCCGCTGGTCAAACGACAACAGTGGACGGTGATCGCTATAGGGCCATGTTAACCGAGTTTTTTCTGCCGCAATTCGACGAATTAGGACCGGAGGACATGTGGTTCCAACAGGACGGAGCAACGGCACACACTGCGCGAGCCACAACGGATATTCTGAAGGCGGCGTTCCCGGGTCGCCTCATCTCTCGTTTTGGCGATTTGCACTGGCCCGCAAGATCGCCCGATTTAACCGTTCCAGACCTTTTTGTTGGGTTTTTTTGAAGTGCCGTGTTGACGTGAACAAGCCCGAGACCCTGGAAGCCCTCAAGGTCAACATTCGACACGAGTGCGGGAATCTGTCGCCCGAAGTTCTCCCCGAAGTGATGAAAAATGCCATAAAACGAGCCCGTATGGTAATCAAATGTGACGGCGCCCATTTAACCGATATCATCTTCTCAACTTAACCAATACAATTCTAAAGGTTCAAATAAACATAATCAAAAAACTGAATCGAAGTTTTTCATTTAGAAAAAAAATGAGAGTCAATCATCATCGGATGACTTCTTTTGAAAAACCTTGTAGAATCGGTTATTCCAGCGGTTTTGTACTCATAGCGGCTTCAATGGAGATTTTTGACGATGTTCCCGAAATAAGCGACGGAGATCCAACAGTAGTACCAACTCTGCTATCAACATTTCTTGCATCGAATGCGAGAGTCCAGAGCAATCGGGATTTGTACCAACACCCAGTAAACTTTGGGCCGGTGGTGCCTCATTTAGTAACGCAAACCGACTTCAACGACCTTGTACAAGACGGAAATTTGTCGAAGAGAACAGCGGAACTCTTTGCATCGCGCTTTAAGCAGTGGAATGTAGTGGCGGCTGATTTTAAAATAACAGCCGCTTATTATCGAGGTAGCACTGTTCCATATGACAAATTTTTTTAATTGCACGATGATCAGGGAAAAAACTTGGCATATTGTTATGGCATATTGGCATATTCTATGGTTGCAAAAATTAGTTACCCTCATATTTCAGAGGAGTGGCGACTTTTCATCGATGCATCGGTCAACAAACTTAAAGTCGTTCTGTAACAAACATCCATCAGTTCCGATTGGATATGCCACACACCTCAAAGCAACATCCGACGGCATGGAATCAATATTAGAGCTGATAAAGTACCAATAGCACAATTGGAAAATATGCTGCGATCTGAAAGTGGTCGGATTACTCATGGGTATTAAGCGTGGATTTCCAACCCTTTTGTGTACATGGGAAGGTCGCAAAAGAGATCAGAATTACACTGAATTTAAGTGGAAACCGCGCAAATGCTACACAGTAGGCGTATAAAATATAGAGCATCTACCATTTGTGCAGCCATCTCAAATCATTTTGCCACTACTACACAATAAGCTCGGTCTCGTATCAAATTTTGTTAAAAAACTGGATCGTGAGGGCGAGACGATTGCGTGTTTGCGCAAAATTTATCTGAAATTGTGCGGTGCAAAGATCCATGCAGGTATTTTTTTAAGAAGTCATTCAGTAACTTTATTTCTTTTGAATGATGTGTATGATTTAAGGTGTTTCAATGGTCCGCAGATAAAAAAAAAATAGTTGCAAGTTATGATTATTCCTCAAAATTTAATGCTATCAAACAACGGGCATGGAAAGGCACAGTTGCCGTTATTGAGCAGTTTCTTGGTAACAAACGAGCTGCCAATTGTAAAAATATTGTCGCTGAAATTATTTCGGCATATGGCGAAATGGGCATTTTAATGTCGCTAAAGATCCACTTCCCTCACAATCATTTAGATTTTTTCCCTGATGATTTAGGAGCTTGTAGCGATGAGCATGGCGAAAGGTTCCATCAGGACATTGCGGCTATTGAAAAACACTTTAAGCGACGGAATGAAGACGTGGCCCAGTATTTTTTTTTTTGGTTTTCTTTATTTGCAATCTATTTTCAATAAAACAATAAGCAAATCTTGTAATAGTTTGATATTAGCATTGTTACCGAGTTCCAACGACCTCGATAAATCTATACATTTTTACAATTTTAATTCATTTGCTTTAAGTTTACATTATTCTTAGGTCAGCTTATTAACTACGATACGAGTACATACAATTGTTACATTTTTAGTTCCTGAACGGTAAATCACGTACATGTGGTCTTTTAGTTCTTCTTAATTCTTCACTGTCATCTAACAAACAAATGGCCAATGCATTGGAATGATTACCAAGTCTACTTAAATAATTTGTACTAAATCGTATAATTTCTTCTTTAACAAAAGGAACACCAAGGTCTTTGTGTATGCTGTTGTTGTTTACAAACCAAGGAGCATTCACTAATGAGCGCAAAGTTTTCGATTGATACCTCTGTAGTATTTTTATGTTCGAATTGCTTGTTGTTCCCCAGAGTTGGTCTCCGTAGGTCCACACGGGCTTCAAAATGGTTTTGTATAAAAGTACTTTGTTTTCCAAGCTCAATTTCGATTTTGGATTAAGCAGCCAATACATTTTCTTTACTTTGATATCTAGTTGTTTCCGCTTTGCAAGTATATGACTTTTCCAAGTTAGTCTTCTGTCCAGGTGAAGTCCCAAAATATTTAACACAGTTAGTTCTAGGTGTAACATCTCCATTTAGTATCAAAACAGGGCAATCTTTTTTTCTAAGGGTAAAGGTGAAGGTTTATGTTCCACTTTTTCAACCAGTCTTGAATCACAAATAATTCTTTTTGTACTAGTGAAGAAGCAATTACGTGTGATTCATTCGTCGCCAGCAGTGCAGTGTCATCGGCATATGTAGCAACTGAGACATCGTTATTTGAGGGCATATCTGATGTGAATATGGTGTACAACACTGGTCCCAAAACACTTCCCTGTGGAACACCTGAGTTGACTGCTCCGAATTCAGAATCGACATCATTTAGATTGACATAAAACCTTCTCTCACTGAGATACGATTTTAAAAGAAGATAAAAAGGAGTTGGTAGCAGATTCTTTAACTTAAATAGTAAACCGTCATGCAATACCCTGACGAAGGCTTGCTTCTTATCTAAAAACACAGCTGAGCAATAAAGTTTTGTTTTTCAAAAGCGTCCCTTATGACATTTACAATGCGATGGCATTGCTCGGGTGTACCATGTTTTTGCCTGAATCCAAACTGGTGATCTGGTATTATTTTCTCTTCATCCAGAAGTGGATCTAACCGTTTAATAAATAGTTTTTCAAACAATTTGGAAAATATTGGCAGTTAACTTATTGGTCTATATGAGGTCACCAGATTTGCGGGTTTGTTTGGCTTTAGTATCATTATGATCTTTGCATATTTCCATTGTGAAGGAAAATGACTCAACCTTGCAATTGCATTAAAAACACTAGTCAACAGTCAAAATGTACTCCGGATGCCATAATCTTTTCTGTGTAGATAACCTTGACATGAGCTCGAAAAGCGCAATAAAAATTTTTTTTTTCGTTTGTTTTTTTTTTGTTTTTTTTTTTTAAATTTTAAAAATTTTTTTTTGGTTAATTTGTTTTAGTATGAAAAATTGTTTCAGCAACTAACAAATCTCGTCAAAATATATACTAAATGGATAGTAGTAGACCCCAAAACATAAATAACATGCGTCTTCATTCATTGGCTAGCTACAGCCGCCGTAATCGGTTGCTGAATCAGGAATTTTACAAAATTTTACCGAAAATTTACAAGTGAAAGCCCCTTAAAGCATTTTAAAAAAATATTAATTCACAGAGTGCATTTTTTTTGTATTTTATACGCAATGTGGCAGGTTTTAGAAATCAAACAAGCTACTTTTAAGAAAATCCATCAATTAATAATGAAGTTGTGAATTTTTTCGCTAAAGCCCTCAGAATCTACTTTTTAGTTCGAACATTGCATTTTACCTTTGAAATTATCTCACTAGTCAACCAAATGAAAAAATGTCATGTACTTCTAATGAAGTATTTTTTCTGTGTAGATAACCTTCAGATGGGCTCGAAAAATACAACAAAAACTTTGTCTATGGTAAGGTTTTTTCTTTTTTATTACCAAAAAAATTAAAATTTGTTGGGTGACAAAAATATATGACTTTAAATAAAAAACAATTCGATATATGTGCAAGAAATTATCCTAAGGATATCAACATTAATTAATTATAAAAAAGTTTTAAAAAAAATATCTAAACACAAAAATAAAAAGCTTGAAATTAAAAATAATTATGTGCTTTTGTCTTCTTTTATATTGTTGTGGGTATGTTTCTCTTATCAGGAACCAGATATAGTCCCCCATCATAGCTTCGTTCCAAAATCCTTGGTATCGGTGCTCTATTTCTTTCATTTGCTGATGAAAACGCTCGCCATGCTCGTCACTCACATCGCCCAGGTTGTCCGGAAAGAAGTCCAAGTGCGAGTGTAGAAAATGAATCTTAAGCGACATATTTGCTCCAATTTTTTTATAATTTTGGAGTAGTTGTTCGACGATCTCCCTGTAATTTGAGCTTTTGTTGTTTCCAAGAAATCCGGAAACCATTTGCCGAAATGAGTTCCAAGCTGCAGCTTCATTTGGTGATAAAATGTGCTCAAACTGTTGGTCTTGCAACAACTTTTTAATTTGCGGGCCGTCGAAAACGCCTTCCTTAATCTTTGCCGACGAAAGGTGAGGAAAAATGGTTTTTAAATAGGCGAACGCTTCACCATCTCTGTTGGGAGCTTTCACGAAGTTTTTTATGAGTCCGAGCTTTATGTGAAGAGGTGGGAGAAAAACATTTTCCTTTTTTATGAGTGGTGTACATTTCACGTTGTCGCTGCCGGGGATGAAGTTAACTCGTTCTGTCCAACTCCTCCTGGTGTAATGATGTTGACGATCGCGGCTGTCCCAAAGGCAGAGAAAACAACAGTACTTTGTGAATCCACCTTGTAATCCACAAAGGATACCGATAAACTTAAGGGCGGCACAAACTTTCCAATCGTGCCTCTTATAGTTAAGGCACTTTAGTAGATTGTCCATGGCTTCGTATGTTTCCTTGGTGTCAACGGCATGAGCAATTGGAATCGAGGGTTTCTTGTTGCCGTTGTGCAGTAAAATTGCTTTAAGGCTCTGCTTGTTGCTGTCGATGAAAAGACGCCACTCTCCTGGATCGTAGATGTTGCCTTTTTTTGTGTAGTACCTTGCGTACGGTTCATGACGCTTCCTGTAGATTGTTGTCACCACACCAGGAGCCAAGAAACCGAACTGTTTCATGCGCGATGCATGCAACTCTGCATCTTCCTTGGAGAGTTTCAGTTCTCTAACCCAATCGTTCAGTTCTGCTTGCGAACATAAGCGTTGACCTCCATGCAATGTATATGTTGACTCGCATTCTGATGTGGTTTCCACTGTCTCCGGATCTGATGTTGGATCTATCGCCTCATTATTAGATGCCCATCTTGAAACGGACGGTTGCGGGTCCGCTGGTTCTTCGGAAAATGGCACTGGAAAAGTCACTGTTGAAACAGCAGCGTAAGTCCATCGTATATTTTTTCCCACGCCGGTTTTTTTTTGCTAAGACAGAAGTAGCAATGTGTTACAAGGCAAAGCGGTTCTCTCCAAAGCATTGGCATGATGATTCTCGGCTGTCGTCTGAAAGAATTTCAATAATAAGTTATATATGTTCTTGAATTTCGTAATCTACACTTACCTTGAGTCAGCTAGCTGTACGTAGCACCTTGGACATAGAGCACTTGGTGTCCACCGCTCATCTATGTTTGAGACCTGTAAATTGAAGCTCTCTTCAAATGAATCTCTCAATTTAGGTGAAAAACAACGCTTGTTTTTTCAGAAACGTATTCTCCGCACATGTAACAAAAATTACTTGGATTGGTATTGCATTCAAATCCTCGCGAACGTTTGCTCATTTTGAGGTTACATGCGAAAGTAAGTGATATTTGGCAATGTTCATCCTTAAATACCTAAAATACCTAAAATAAAATCAGGCACAACAGGTAGTGGTTAAGGTAGTTGCAGAGGTAGCAGAGTGACCAACAAAACGCATTGTTGCGTAGTGACATTACTACCTTCCGTTATTATTTTGTAAACATACCCAAGTGCAATATCTATAAGTGATACATACCAGCAAAGGTGCGCATACATTGAGCCATCCCTCACTGCGATTGTTGCATTTTTCAAGCTCATCTGAAGGTTATCTACACAGAAAAAAATACTTCATTAGAAGTACATGACATTTTTTCATTTGGTTGACTAGTGAGATAATTTCAAAGGTAAAATGCAATGTTCGAACTAAAAAGTAGATTCTGAGGGTTTTAGCGAAAAAATTCACAACTTCATTATTAATTGATGGATTTTCCTAAAAAGTAGCTTGTTTGATTTCTAAAACCTACCACATTGCGGATAAAATACAAAAAAGAATGCACTCTGTGAATTAATATTTTTTTAAAATGCTTTAAGGGGCTTTCACTTGTAAATTTTCGGTAAAATTTTGTAAAATTCCTGATTCAACAACCGATTACGACCGCTGTAGCTAGCCGATGAATGAAGACGCACATTATTTATGTTTTGGGGTCTACTACCATCCATTTAGTACATATTTTGACGAGATTTGTTAGTTGCTGAAACAATTTTTCATACAAAATCAAATTAACCAAAAAAAAATTTTTAAAATTTAAAAAAAAAAAAACAAAAAAAAAAACCAAACGAAAAAAAAATTTTTATTGCGTTTTACGAGCTCATGTCAAGGTTATCTACACAGAAAAAATTATCGCATCCGGAGTACATGAAATTTTTTTCATTTTGTTGAGTAGTGAAATTGTTGTTAAGAGAACAATGGCTTTGTTTTGGTAGAGATTTTATCACTGTAACGTCAATTTTATCATATCCTGGAGATTTAGAGTTGTTAAGTTTACTTATTTCTTTTATTAGTTCATGTACGGTAAAAGACTGTATTGGAGGACACATTTGATACGACTTGTCCAAAAATTTGGATATTTCTTCTACATCAGCAGTACTGGATAAAGAAACAGGAGTAAACGTCTCTTCTAAGGGATCCTTAAACGCAGCCACTTTACTTTCATCTGACCTACACCATGAACCATTCAAGTTTCTAACTGGTAAGTTTCTCTTCTTGGGTCGAGAAATGTGTTTAGTAGCCTTCCACAAGTTGTGCTCATTATTGTTTGAAGTTACTTAAAAATGTGTTCATGGACTCAGTCTTGATCTCTTTCAAGCGTTTTTTAAGTAAATTGGAAGCACGATTGAATTTGGTTTTGTCTGTTGGTAATCTTGTTCTTTTCCATAATTTCCGTAATCGTCTCTTCTTTTTAATAAGTTACCTTATTTCAGCTGAACATCGAACTACAGAACCATTGCTTTCGGTTTTTTGTGGTGTGGATATAAATGCAGCCAATACACAGTTTACAACACTAAATTTCATACATTTTGGATCCATTTACGCTTAAACTTTGGGTGTTTTTTGATTATGAATGTGGGCCCCAATGAAAGTGGACCCCAATTATTTTTTGGAGGACATTTTCATTTTACTTGGGGTCCGTGTTCATGTTTTGGGGTGTTATTTCATAACTAAATTTGGGTGTAATTTCTCGGGTTGCAATTTCGTATGGCTACTATAAACCTTAATGAAAAATACCCCATAATAACAAATGAAATTAGGCCCCAAAAAGTACACTACTAATATAAACCCACTTCGAAAAAATGCAAATGAAACATTAAGGATATAGAGGTATAATAATTTTTATTAGGTTGCATTGTATCTTGCACGACAATAAGGACATTTATAAGATATGTTTTCGGTATGACATCAGCTTGTAAGTGGTTCCCCTTTATACCACTCTATTCTCTTGGGAAATCTGGCATCGAAGAGCTAATCGAACGTCAATGACGGGGGGCAGTAATCGGTTGTTATATTGAGTTCTCTTGGGATTGTCTGTAGTATACTCGCATGTCCGTGTGCGTTGCTCTTCCAGAGTCCCAGAGTGTTTAGTCGGGCGGCACTCCAGGCCGCACCAGCTGTGATGTGAAGGTCGATTTGTATAATATGAAGCATTGCATTAAGGGCTTCAGCTGGATACATCCTCATTGCCCCTGTTATGCCGATGCAAGCTGATCTCTGCACTCTATACAATAGTTTCATGGTGGACGTCTTCCCTGCGACAGGCCACCATACCATTGCTCCATAGAAGAGTATTGGTCTGATTATGCTAGTGTACATCCATAGCACCATTTTCGGTCTGAGACCCCACCGGCTTCCGAACATTTTCCGACAAACGTAGTACGCAACGGTTGCCTTCTGTGCGCGGTGCTCTATGTTACGCTTCCAGGAAAGTTTAGGGTCTAGAATCACGCCCAAGTACTTGGCGTGAGTTGACAGTGGAATCTCTATTCCACTTAGCCGAGGAGGATTAAAGTTTGGTACCTTGGTCTTCGTGGTAAAAAGCGTGACCTCAGTTTTCCCTGGATTCACTCCAAGACCACTCCCAGTCACCCAATCGTTAAGTCATTTCAAGGCCCCATTCATGATTTCGCTCAACACGGATGGGAACAAACCAGACAACATTATTACCACGTCATCCACATACGTCACGGTTTTGATCCTCATATTGTCCAGTTTCAGTAGTATTTTGTTGATCACGAGTAACCAAAGTAGGGGGACTCCACCCTGGGGAGTTCCCCTATTCACTCGCTTTGATGATTCGCTATTTCACATAGAGGCGTTGATAATTCTGCTCTCTAGAATTGCCACTATCCAACTCTTGAGGAATGTTTCCACGCCTAGATATTCAAGTGATTCTTCTATAGCCGCTGAGCTCACGTTATTGAAAGCACCCAGATCTATTTGTCGCGATACTGAGACAAATAATTACCAACGGCAAAATAAAAGGCATAAGTTTCTTTAAAAGCTTATTCTCAGATAAGAAAATTCCTATGGGCCCTCGTAGTTTTTATTTTTACTGTTGTGAAAAAATTAATTAAAAAAAAATAAAAGCCGTAACTGGTACAAAAAAAAATGCATATCTGAAATCACCGCATAAAATATTCAGGTAACGAACTGAAACCGGTACAAAAAAACCGATACCACTTTTGAAACTGGCTTATCATTATACGTTTAGAAATTAAATTTCATCACATTCCAACAACTCCTTTTTTTCCTCACAAATATATGAGGCCATTTCACTGTGTGGCGTATACGTGGAAATCGACGATACACGTGTATTTTTATTTTTTCTCTCCTTTCCGAAAAAGTATATTTGGTTCATAGGACAAAATGTCAGGCGGCGACGCGGATACAAACTCAAATAACTGCTGCGGTGTAAAGGTCTAAACGAAATGTGTTTTGATACAAGTGTACTATATTTGCAGCTTGTCGCAAATCATACTATATTTGCATCCAAACATCAACAACAGACGGATTTAGTGCAGTGCGAATGGGTGTGCAACGAAGCAAATTTTCTTTGTTTTTGCAGACCTCAATCTCGAATGTGTATTTATTCTTTATAGGAGAGAAGAAACAAATAAAATAAATGGCTAATTAATTTCAGAGAATTGAATTTAAAAAAAAGATGCTGCCCGCTGCATTTTTGATTATTTTTTTTTTGCCAGCGAAAGATAATTTCTGCGCACACTTGGTATACATCGACCAAAATTAGATTAATAGCTACACAACAGTAACACAACAGCCATAACCAAACAGTCGCAGTATGATCTTTGTGAACACATACAAACCTATGTACATCCGTACGTAAAATTGGACACACTTAAGTAGATATTGATGAAGTATACATTGTTGGGAAGCTCTCTGCAAATAAATTCCGATTCTGAGATTAATATTTGAAATAATTGAAAAATTGTTGAAAATTGCTCCAGACGTCCAAACATAGTTTCGCCCATCTGATTTGATGTGGAAGACTAGTTAGCAATTTCTTAATTAAATTGTTATTTAGTCGCAACACTGAAATATTCTAAGAAGTTACAATTAGAAAATATAAATAAAAACCGAGATTCGACGAAATTTCTTGGATGTTCGAAAACACACAAATTTAAAAAACCCGACAGCTTTAGGAACACGAAACCCCGAATACCCTCGCAGATACAATTTCAAGTCCTATTCAATTACAAAATTTGTTTAGCCAATTAAATTATTTCCTGATTTTCCGCCAGTAAATAAATTGATAATAGTAAATTCGAGTTTTAGTTCTAATTTAAACCCAATTAAAAATATAGTATACTAGCAAACCCGACAGCCTTCGTCCTGAATTTTAGTAGGGATGCCGTTTGTTTTTAAAATAAAATATAGCCTATATCACTCAGTGATAAAGTAGCCTTCTACCGGTGGCAAAGTTTTTAAAATCGGATGAGTAGTTTAGAGGATCACCACCTGCATACAAACTCACAAACATATCCTTTTTATAATATTAGTAGTGAAGGGTTTTCCAATTTGAGTGATATGATTTCTTTAAAAAAAACACACTAACTGTTAAGGAAATTCAAACATGTTATATTTAGTGTAAAGTACAGTCGATACAATTAAGTTCTGAATGAACCGCCTTTCAAATGCCCTCCACGTCTTCTTTTGCAGCAACGAATTCGATGAATCCAATTTTCGAGCACTTTTTCCACTAAATCCAGTCGTATGCCATGAATAGTACGTTCAATATTGACTTGTAGAACTTGAAGAGAGTCTGGTTTATTGCTAAAACCCAATGACTTCAAATAGCTCCACAAGAAATAGTCTAATGGTGTTAAATCACAACTTCTTGGAGGCCATTTAATGTCACAATTTCTTGAAATAATCGAATCTCCAAATTTTCTCGCAATAATTCGGCTCTTGCACGTGCTGTGTGGCACATAGCCCCGTTTCGTTGGAACCAGATGTTGTCAAGATCAACTTCTTCCAATTTCGGCCATAAAAAGTTGGTTATCATCGATCTGTACCGCTCTCCATTGACAGTAACGGTGTTACCAGCTTCATTTTGAAAGAAGTGCGGACCGACGATTCCACCAGACCAAAAACCACACCAATCTGTCAATTTAAGTGAATGTAATAATAATTGTTAATGAATAATTTGTGGATTTCTTTCGCACCAGAATCGACAGTTTTCTTTATTTACCCGCACCACTCAGATGAGTGTGAGCATCTTCGGAGAAGCTGATTTTCTGCAAGAAATCGTTACCGTTTTCAAGTTGTTCTAAGACAAAACCAGCAAATTCATGACGTTTACGGAAGACCTTCAGTTCTTGAGTGATAACAATTTTATGCCGATGCAAGCCCAAATCCTTTCTCAAAATCCGCCAGGTTGTTGCATAAGACAGTCCAATTGCATAAGACAACAATTGTCGTTGTCAATCTTAGAATCGATAAATTGCGGTCTTCAGCAACACTTGCCTGAACGGCGGTTCTTTGTCGTGTTGGCACTTGAAAATTATGTAAAGAAAATGTACGCTCGTAATTTGCAACAACTCGAGGAATAGCGAGCACAGGTGAACGATTATTACGACCATAAAATGGCAAACGCGCACGAAAGTTGCAATTGGAGAACAATTATTCTGATAAAAAAAATTTTATAATTTGTAAACGTATTTCTTGCGTATATCTCTCCATTATGAAATTGTAAACATTACTCATACAATGAAAAAAAAATTAAAGACCATGACATACTACAAATGGCCGAAACGTCACTTAGAAATCATATCACTCTGAAATTGGAACACTCTTATATGTACTAGCATTTACCAAATAAAATATTTGAAAATATATAGAGTTTTAACTAACAATTTGACTAACTAAATTAATGACATTAAACGAACTTTCATTCACTGCATTATCACGTTTCTAATAGATTTAATTAAAGATGTTCATCTTTAATTCCTAAGATGTTCAGAACGAACTTAAATAATATTGAAAAGTTCTCTCCCAAATCAATTTACCATTAATTAAATGTATTAAATTCACATTTGTATTCACTGAGTTAATTTAAAATTTGTAGAGTTTACTTGCTCGGAAATGACTTACATCGACTGTACATATCTACTGGAAAAACACTTGCATAAAATATTTATAAAAAAATACAGCAGACAGTTGTCCGAGGCCTTCGGCCAGAAAACATATATAACAATAAATTCATTTGCTTATATTATTTATCATTTATTGTTATATATCTTTTCTGTCTTATCGGATGGCGTATTCTACGTTAAACTTAATGGCCGTGTCTCTGACACAGCCTGCAGGGACAGTCCGTGGCCGAAGGCCTCGGACAACTGTCTGCTGTAATTTTTATATTTACCAACGGCATTTGATTCAAGTCCGTTTAAAAAAAAAAATATTATGTTCAATTTTTTTAAACTTAATTTAATTTATGTATTTTAATTAATATTTTTATTGAAATAAGTTCTGCGAATGTTGAGAGGGCCGCCCTAATATTAAAAAAGGTTTACCTTATCGAGTCTTCGCATTAGCATTCGAGTGTTGTGTGAAAGCTTTACGCTTTACAATTCAAAATTAATGTTACAACAGCTTTATTGAAGCTTTCGCAAAAAAGCTTTATTACGTTAGCTTAATGTTTGTTTCACTTTTTACTAGATACATGTTGCCAAGCAACATTAGCTTGCTGTTCGTTTCACTTTTTACTAGATACATGTTCCTAAGCAATGTTGAGCAACCAAAAACACTCAACCAAACACCACACATATGTTTGAGTGTATGTGTTTAAACAATTTTCATTTGAGAAATTAAAATACTAGAAATATATCAACCAATATGAAATGTATATCAAACGAAAGATAACATCTTCATTTACCTACAAAAAAAATTTTAAAAATTTCATCTAGCCGTTTCCTCAAATTCAATGAAATAAAGATTACAACAATAAAAACCTGACATGACTCCTGATACCGTAAGGTAAGACGTATTCTACATCAAAATTTATTAAAAATGTAGTAATGGCATGTAGAGCTGCCATTCTTCTCCCCTGCGATTTCCTTTCACACTATTCGTGGTGCGGTCGTTGCGATAGAGAGTTATTTGGCGTAAATTAACTTACACCAGGTAGACTTACATTTTTCATGTCGTTCTGATGAAAAACTGTGAAATTTAAACGTTTTTGGACTTTTTTGTTACATTTTATTATTAGTCTATATTTGTGGTGTATTTACACAAAAAATCTAACGAACAAAACGAAATGCCGTTGCTGATTTATTGTTGGATGGTTGGAGCTATTGTCTCTATCTGGTATTATTAAAGCAACACTTTCCAACATGCAACCACCTATTTGCAACACACCAAATGCCATGAATTTGCTGAGGGAGTTGGCTACTCTATACGTAATTACTCTAGTTTATTAAAAAGACAAGTATTTATATGTATTTGTATTTTTGTTTCCATATAAACATAGTGATATAGAGGCAGATCAATAAGGCCGTGACTTTTCGTTCTTCCCTCGTAGTTATATGAAATTCAATACTGCTCCCATCAAGTACCACCTGTTAGTAGACTACCGTCAAATTTTGAGCAAGTTCCCTCATTTACTTTGCGTTTAATGTTACTTTAAAACATACAACCTCGTGCATTTTTTTGAAAATGGAAAAAAGTGAATTATCTCGTGCTCATTAAACAATAATTTTTGCGAAATAAACCGTCAATCAAACCAAGGAAAAGCTTGATAAATACTATGGGGACTCTGCACCATCGATTTCAATGGTAAACAATTGATTTACTGATTTTCGTTGTGGTTGTGGCCAATTGAGGTCAATGCACCAGAAAATGTCCAAAAAATCCACGATATGGTGTTGGCCGATCGAAGAGTAAAAGTTCATAGGCAGTGTCGTTTCGATTTTAAATGATGAGTTGATTTTAAGAAAGCTGTGTGCAATATGGGTGCCGCGTTTGCTCTCAATTGTCCATAAACGTAATCGTGTGACAACTTCAAAGGATTGTTTGGAGTTGTTTAATTGGGCTACGATTTGGTACCTCATCCGCCATATTCTCCGGATTTAGCCCCCAGTGACTAGTTCCTATTTCCAAACCTAAAGAATTGGCTGAGTGGAAAGATATTTAGCTCCAACGATGAAATTATTGATCAAACAAATGGCTACTTTATGGACCTCGAAAAATCCTATTTTTTGGTAGGGATACAAAAATTGGAGAAACGTTGAACTACACTCCGCTTCACTTGAATAGGTAATATATTTTTTATAGAAAGAAAGGCCTATAACTTCAGTTTTAGCGGTGACAAAAAGTACCTGTTAGTTTTGTTTGAAAGGCCATTTAAATGTGAATTAATAACGTGAAGAAGAATTTGCTCTTGACGTTTGGTTAAAATACAAATTTTCTATATTCTCATAGAAAAAACTGAATTTATTTTGCGTCATTTGAATAGGTAAATTACTTTTACCATCCTTGTTATCACAAATGTGAGTTAAAAAAGGCAATGTTTTAAATGTTAGGATTAATTTGAATATTAATCTTTAAATTTTAGCTTCTGCTGATTCAATATGGGACGTGCAACCGCATTAACTTCAGCCGAAAAAGCGAAAATTGAAGCTTTCGCAAGCCAGGGTCTTTCCGGATATGCAATTGCACAAAAACTTGGCAGAAGCTAGAACGTTGTCTACAATTTTTTGTAGACAAACAAAATTTTACGGGAAAAACAGACAACCAACATTTTACCGGAAAACAAAATTTTACGGGAAAAATATGAAAGGAAGGCGAAAAAGAGCTACAACAGAAGCTGATAGAAGGTTGATTCTAAGAGTGGCGTCCAATTCAAGTGACAGTGCGAAGAAAATCCGAGCAAAAAGTTGTGTAATCGCTAATGTTTCAACTGTGAGAAGAGTCCTGAATAGTTCAAAACATTTAGTCCTTAAGATGAACAAAGAAAGGAGGCACGTTTGGATTTTTGTCGAGAGCACATGTCTTGGAAGAACGAATGGAAGAAAGTGTTGTTCTCTGATGAAAAGAAATTTAATTTTGATGGCCCTGATGGGTTCAACTATTATTTTCACAATTTAAGAAAAGAGGAACGTTTTTTGTGTCGCCATGATAGCCGTGAAGGGGGCGTGATGGTCTGGGGTTCAATAAGTTATTATGGAACTGTTGAACTCGACTTTCAGACGGCAAAAATGACCTCAGCTTCCTATAAGCAGACTTTGGAAAGGGCTTTTCCGAAATTTTCAGACATTTTTGGACCAATTTCTTGGACTTACCAACATGACAATGCACCAATACATACTGCAAGAATAGTTAAAAATTGGATTAGCGAACAAAATGTGGATTTTGCTTCCGTGGCCTGCCTACTCACCGGACCTTAATCCAATGGAAAACGTTTGGGGTTGGCTATCTCGCAAAATTTATGAATCTGGTCGGCAATTCGAAGATAAAAATACCCTGATAGCCGCCATAAAGAAGCATGGAGTCAAGTATCCCTAGACTACTTAAAAAGATTATACGACAGCATGCCAAATCGATTATTTGAAACAATAAAGAGTAAGGGAGGTAGTGCTCATTACTAAAACTACAAATTTACTTATTTCTTTTCGAAAACCACCAATTATTTGACATATTTCGCGTTTTCAAGTTATATTACCTATTCAAATGAATCGAAATTTAAATGATTTTTTTAAGTTATTTCGAAAAAATGCAAATAAAAAGTAAACTATTCAGAGTACATTCTTGATTTTTACTAATTCAATTAACTATTATATATCCTTAAAAACGAAATCATAGCCAACTTTTTCTGAGAACCATGAAAAAATTTATACGTGATTTTGTTTTCTAAAAATGTATTACCTATTCAAGTGAAGCGGAGTGTAAGTGTATTGAGCTAAGAGGCGATTATGTTGAAAAATAATTTGTTTTTTTCAAAAAACTGTGTTTCATTAAAAAAGTCACGTACTTATTTATCCGCCTCGTATCTAGAAACACAATGGCAGAAGGAAATGCTAAATAATCTGTTTGAATTTTCCTGAATGAAAATGCACATAAAGTTGATGGACGCTGGCGCTATCAATTCAATTGTGACACTAGATACATTCATACATAAATCTGAACCGTTCTTGGTTTTTGCTATTCAACTTTTCAATGCATTAAACAGAAGCAGGCATTAAACAGAAGCATCCAGATGATGCCACCAACAACAACGGTTGCTCTAATATTGAACGATGTAATATACAAATTCTGTCATTATTTACACCTAAAACACCAATGACTTACAATGTGTAACCGGATAGATATAAAATATACACGTCCCATGAATACGCGACTTACAACTGATGTTTTCACTCTGAAATCAACTTGATGACAGAATTCATATTTCCATTTTTCTTTGATAATCCTTCCTTGCTGTCTTCTAAAGGGGAGAGAGAGTAACAGATTACTCTCTAAAAGGAGAAAGAGTAGATTAGGCACAATCTCACGAAGATACTATTCCTTGACAGTTGATTAAAATATTTAATTTGTTCAGATACAATTTTTTTTGAAATTTTTTATGAAATACTAAGCAATCGTTTAATGAAAAATATGGGACTGAAATTTTTTCTGTGCGGTTTCCCAAAAACGATCTGATAATTGAAATTATCATTGAAAGTTATAGTGTTTGTTATCGTTGCTTCTAAAACACTACATCCCTTACCAACAATTAAAAAAGCGCTTCCTTTTCACGCAATAAAATACGAACCTTAAGGAGGCTTGATGAATGTGGACAACAAACATTTTATGGTGGCCGCTAGATTACTCGCATATGAACAACATTTCATCAGTATCAAAATGTCACATTTGATAATGTTGCACTCAAAAGGTATAACAATTTTCAACTTTCTGCCATCGCAACCATCTGACGTTTCATTCTGCACTCTGAAATTGACTTTCACCAGGTGGAGTTGGAAGAACTCTTGACTTTTGTGGACAATTTTGAAGCTTAAACGTATTTTTTGTGTTGCATTTTAACACACACACGAAATTCAGTTGTTGTTTTTTTTGAACTAATGCCTTTAACTGGTATTATTAAAGCAATGCAGTTCTACATCCAAAGTTCATAGACAATCACACCAAATGTCGTAAATTCACTGAGAGAAGTCATTCCTCCTTTAGTCTAAGAACTGATGACTTACATATATCGTTTTAGTTTCAGGCTGTACTTATGATTGTTATCAAATACATGGTGGGTTAAGGATGGGTAATTTTTTTGGTGGCACTGATACCAAAATAGGGGATATTTCTATTTTTTTAAACCCTCAACTAACACATCGTAGACTACTGACTGAAAGATATGACAATAGTTGACTGCGACCACGGTATATCTATTGATTTCCACATTTATGATTACGAGAAACTCTTCTAGTACTCTCACCCGCATCTCAGGACCCAACTTAAATTTTCTCACCGCAAAAAAGACAACAATTTGAAGGAGTAGCGTAAACTTTTTCAAATGTTACCTCATACAAAGACAGAATAATATTTTAGGAAAGAAATCACCATTAGGTAGCATGCTAAGCTTTGTCAGCGACTGTAGTCAATTGTTCAGCTATAAACAGAAGTGCCATTGTATGCCAACTAACTTGTAATCGCTTCCTACCGTCCGGATAACTGTTGTTTTGTGCCTTTAACGAATTAATTATTTGAATGCCTCAAGGACGTAGCCACCATCAAATGCAGCAGAATTGTCACGAAAACTTCCTTGAGCATTTCGCGTCTGATTGTATACTTTATTAACAAAACTCACGATATAACTTTTGGCATATGAATTCGCAAAAAGTTTTGTTCGTTTTCCAAACAAACAAACACAAGTAAAACATATGTATGTGTATGAGTGGTCGTTACAGAAATCACGTGCTGGCAGACCGTTTAACATGCCCGCATTTACAATCAGAGGGCCTTTCAGAAACACTTTGATTTAAACATGGCGTGCTGTTATGAGAATAAATATATGTATACAGGATAATTCTGTGATATCTACTATATATTACGGTCCCCTACATACAAAACTAAAATTATATAGATTATTAAGTTTAAGGATATTTTTGCAATACATTTGCAGAGTAAACCCCCAAAGGGTTTTGGCTGTGAATTTTGCTAAATTTATGGATTAAGAAACATGATTTATATTTTCAAATATGATTTTAAGCTTCAATAAGTTCAAAATGATATTTCCACCCTTTTTTTTATTCCAATTTCAAAATGACTTTTTCAAATTATATAATTATTTTGTTATAAATCTTTTGAATTTAATAAGAGTTCTGTACAGGAAAATCTTTTTCGAATTTGGCATTTCATTTTAGAACGTAAATCAGTATGATATGAATTTGAATAAAACTTTTAAAGTTTTCATTAAACATGAATACCAAACTGGAATATGATTTAAATTTTAATTATAAAGGTGCCCACACAGCGGAGGGTATTTTCGTCGAAGCGTTTCTCTCCATGATTGACATCTTTATATTAAATACATACACGCTGAAAAATTTGCCTATTTTAATTTTTTGGATGCATATAGTTTATAGTATACTTGTGTTCAAACACATTGTGTTTGCTATTCAATGTGTCATGTTGGGACACAATGATTAATAGGTTATAACATATGTATTTGTGACCCAAATGTGGATTTGTTTGTTGAAAACTGTTGAAAAAACTGGTGTCTGTCACAATAAAGAAACAAAATGCAGCAGATATTCAATTCGCGGAAACAATGCTGCAAACATAGACATGGTTCCGGCAATATGTTGCTGGGGCTGTTATTTTTCAGCGTGTACATATGACATAAGTGAAGGAAAATTTGTTTTAGTTTTGATATGTTGGTGACCAAAAACTAAATTGAATCAGTAATTTTGAATGTGTGAATAACAAATGGTAGGAACAAAAATAAAAAAAATATTTTTTGAATTAAGCAATTAATTTGAATGTGATCTATAAAGAAAATAAATCTGCTTTAAACCCATGAACGACGATATGTCACATGTCCCGATCGGACTTCAAATGGCGACACAGGACATAAAAAACAAAAAGGGCGGTATTTTGGGGCGTGGCAAAAATTTTTTTTTGTTTTGTTTTGAGATCCTTTTGGGCTAACCTTTCAAACTAGGGGTGCCAAACAGGACTTTTTTTTGGCGACCCACTCTAGTGCGCACCGTAAAACGTAATAATCAAATTTAAATACTTATAGAGTTGTAAAATTTTAAGTTTTAAACACGACTATGTATAGGAAATGGTCGCTAAATTAATGTATTGGAAGTGCTACATCATGTGCAATTTAATTTACAACAAAAAACCGAAAACCCCGGTACCGAAGTTTTTTTCGAAAATTGACAACCGATAAGAAAGCGAAAACCGGGTTTTAAAAAATGCCGGGTTTTTGGACACTCTAAAGGTGTAGATACAGCAAAAGTTAATCCATTTTCCCTTATAATAAAAGTTTAAACAGTCAACTTTTGCATCTGGACTTATTTAGTCACGCGGCTGTAAGACCTACTGCGATTTCGATATTTTCAAGATTTCAAACCACCAACCACATGTTTTACGTACAAATATCAGCTGTTTATGGAACTGAATAGCCAGAATTTAAAAAAAAAATCGCATTTTTCAGATATTATTTCTGTTCCCGTACGTACCAGTACTACAACCTACTAGTTTTACCACCTTTACAATTTTTACAAAAAACAGCGTTCCCGTTCTCAAGAAAATAGTAAAAGTAATATGAAAATTTGAGGGAGAATAAAAAATATGGCGTTCTCTTTTACGTCTTGAATTGTCAAAACAAATTGGGAAACATGTTTTAATATCGGCAAATATATTGTTTTATTGTAAAAAAAGCTAAAATAAATGAAACAGTATTGCTGTGGTCGAATATAGCAGAGCTGGGGATGCTTTGTTGGATATTTTAGATTAGGACCACTTTCTAGACACATTTCTGACGTAGGTTTTACCACATCTACTATTTGTTCATTCCCGTTCTTTTTAAAACTTGGTCTCTCTGAGAGAATTACTCATTATTTTTGTTTAAACTCTTTTTTAGAAGTTTATTATTACCTAGTATCGTTCGTCGTATCAACTTTTTGTCTGTGAAGACATCTAGTGAATTTTAACGAGAATCATTTTGGGCTCGCATTTTGATGGACAACAACATTTTAAAACGTCAGAAACGAAAAGTTTATTGTGCTATATAATCTTACTATACCTAGACAGCTTACATAGTGCAAATTAATTATATGACAATTACAATTTGTTGTTTGATTTGAATTTCGTGTTCAAATGCAAATTCAAAAATCTTTCAATACCATTGGCAATTGTACTTATTTTCGAAACATTTCCTTCATATCTGGCAATTTTGGTTTTGAAATATTTTATACAGTACAGGCTTATGACTTTGAAAGTACTATGAGGCAATACCTATCGAAACCACAAACCTATACATATAAAATACTTTAAAAACCGAATTGCCAGTAGTCAAACAAATTCAAAATAATTAAAAGCATTTCCATATTTCATTACAATTGCCATCAGATTCCACAACCTGCATTTGCATTGCCTGAGCAAACGCAAATTCAAAATTTGTTAATTACCATTGCGAACAATGGTAATTCTTTTGCATTTGCATTAGATAAAGTAATGAAAATTAAAATCCAATGCAAATTAAAAAAACCCATGTATGTCCAATATAGTAACCAAGAAAAATGTGTAGCTTTCCAAAATAATCGAATATAGAATACCATCCTTAATATAGATGGGAAAATTTATTGGACATTGAAACCAAAAATAACAGATTTTTTATACATTTTACGTGAATATTGTAGGTATTTCAAAAAAATAATAAAAAATAAAAAATAAATAATAGCAATCCAAAAATCTCTTGATCTACTGAAATAGAGCTAAATTTTTTAATCTTTTTCATTCCTCGCATTTCACTCAAGATAACTTTTTCTAATCTATAATTGTTTATTTTTGTTGGGCAACTCTATAAACCGCATATCGGTGCATTACTTTCTCAACCTCGTATCTTAAAAATGCAACTTTTCAGGAGAGAGAAAAAACTGTTTATCTTTTTATACTTCGGTGTTTGGGTAAAACTTCAAATGCAATTATTAAGGAATTGATTACATCTGTGTATATTAGTAGCAATAATATACCAATCTTTTTTAGTTTAAGCATGAAACGCATATATTGAGATACGAGTTTACTGCATTAACAGTAATTTTAATTCTTTATACTTGATGAATAAGTTACTCGTTTGTTGCACTCATAGCAATAGAAACAAATTACGCCGTTACACCAAAATTATGCAATGAAAACAACATTTAGTATAGAATGAATGTTTTATTTGCAAGAAAGGAAAAAAAAGAATTCATATTAAATTAATAATATCATTAAACTAATTTTTTAAAAAACTCCCGCGAGGGAAATGATGACAATAATATCATTGGTGCGGCAAATTATCATAAAATTAATGATAGTCGGTTGGAATCATACGTTTTAAATCTTAAAAGTCGTCATATTATACCCTCCACTGTAAGTGTTAGAGGGTATATATCAGTTTGTCATTCTGATTGTAACATATAGAAATAAGGCTTTGCGACCCCATACAGTAAATATATGCTTGATCCTTATAACAACCGGAATCGATATAGCCATGTCAGTCTGTTCAAAACATTCCCACGACTTCAATCGGCGACAACGCGGTTTGGTTTTTGGCCAGAATGTTCCACGTATTCCTGAGCAGTTTGGTGTTGAAAATCAGCGAAATTGGGCCATTGGAAAAAATTTTATGATTGGAAACGTAAAAAAACTCATAAAATTTTCACATTAATTTGTGTAGTTTTATAGTAAACTACTCCTTTTGCCGTGTGGTGAATTTCCATGTTGAAAATCTTTGTTGTTCTTTATAATAGGTAAGTACTTTAGAATGTTTAGATGTACTTTCATGTGTTCATACATTTATAGGAATTTTGTCACACTTGATCTAAGGTCGCTGTGGCCTGGTGGGTAAAGGGTTGCGCGTTGGAGTCTGAGGGTTGTAGGTTCAGCTCTCGTCCCAGCTTGTTTTTTTTTTTTTTAACAGTTCTTCAAAAAATGCTGTTTTATTTTTAAAAAATGCTTTTTTATTTTACTTGTGAACAAGTAACTTATTTTTATTTTTTTAAAAAAGTACATTTTCTTAAAAAAAAAGTACATTTCTTAAGTACATTTCAAAGTACATTAAGTACATTTCAAAGTACATTTCTTAAGTACATTTCATTAAGTACATTTCTTAAGTACATTTCTTAAGTACATTTCTTAAGTACATTTCTTCTTAAGTACTTAAGAAGTGTACATTATTTCAAAGTACATTAAGTACATTAAGTACATTTCAAAGTACATTTCAAAGTACATTTTCTTAAGTACATTTTCAATGTGAGCATTTGAGCATTGCGAACAATGCATTTGTGAGCATTGTGAGCATTTGTGAGCATCCTGCATTTGTGAACAAGTAATTGCATTTGTGAACAAGTAACTTATTTTTATTTTTTTTTTTTAAAATTACATTTTCTTAAAAAAGGTCCTTTTTAAAATTTAATATTTTGCTGGTTAACACTAAGGTGGAGGGTATCAAAGATTCGGCACAGCCGAATTTAACACTTTTACAGGTTTTTTTTTAAATAGGCAGTTGTTGATTGTAGAGGCCCGGTAATAAAATGTTATCATTGTGCTGCACTTGTGGTCGTAATTTACGATGACGTAATAGTTGCCACTCTTCATCAATATATAATTTGTATTGAACTCCGTCATTAAAGGTATATTTGAGAGCTCGTAAATTTATAACGCATGGGTCGCCTTTTTTGTGCCTGGTCGAATTAGTTTTAAGTAATCGAGTGAAGAGAAATCTCGGAAAAATTTACGATTTAAATAATGTACTTGATACGTTTGCAACAATCTGGATTGTTTTATAACCATATTGAAATCAGCTGGCACATATAGTTCTCTTTCTTTCTTCTTTCGCTCTATGGAGGCATGAGCAAAAACGCACTCCATTTGAGTGTGACCAACTACCAGGTATTTTTGCACAGTTTCTGCTTGGTGGGTATTTGCATAATGTTGCAAGGCATTCGCAAGTGTCGTATTACGATTTTGGGCACAGCACCCGTCGCTGCAAATTATTATAAGCTTTGATTTGTCTTTCAAATTCTGTAACTAGTCCAGCAAGCAAGAGGTAAATACATTCGAGTCCATCCCGCCTTCAGCTTTCAAATCAATCAATTTTTTCTAGCCAAAATTATTTAAGTTAAGAAAATGATAATTTTTGATCAGAAATAAATTATTATTGTTATATGTTGCCAATTGTATAACTTTTTCCTCCTAATTGATCCAAAGTTCAGGTTCCTGCTTTGCTTAATTATAATTAACAAATAAAAACAACTATTAATTCAATTAAAATCTTATTTTTATGCTGTGAAAATTAAATTATAAATTTAGTGTCAGTTATGTCTAGCTCGCTCTCTAAGATTATATTATCATCTTCGAATTCGTCTTCATATTCTTCATCCGTGCTTTCATCCCCATCTACATCCTTTTCATATATTAATTCTTGTATGGGTTCTTCACAAATTAACAACTCGATAACTTCAGGTGGAAGAGCTAAACGTTTTCTTTGATGTATGCGAGTGTGTAGGCGTAGAGATGAAACAAGGGGATCTGATGTATCTAACGCCCTGTTGAACACATCCGAGAGATTATGTATACGGGTACTTCTGCGAGCGTGAAACAATCTGTCATGTTTGTATATTTTGTTTCTGCATTCTGCAGCGTCCTCTCCAAAGCACCCAACTGGAAGTACTATGTTCTGCATTATTTGTTTGGAATGAATGAGAACTTTATGCACCGTAGGTGTCATTGGTAACCATTCCTAGTAACTTTGAAGATGTCTGGCAGTTTCAAAATAATATTGCTGAAACTTATCCAATTCCAGAGGAAATTGGCACGTTAAACATATAAGTATTATATGTAGACGAAAAATTAGCACTTCGTCAACTCCAGTAATTCGTGCAAATTTGTTATAGTTTGTGAATGCACGGCGAGAAGTGTTGCCATCATTTGTTGAACCAAAACCGCCAACTTTTGAAATGTCAACACGAAGGCCAAGCTCAGTCCAGAATTCATTTTGGATTTTCTGTTTCCTTTTAGAAACCTTTTCTCGATCTTTTTCCTCCCTAATCTGCCATTTTTAATCTCGCATTTGTATCCCAAATGTAATAATCGAATGGGGCAGTGAAGCGGATTTATACCATATTTTAGGTTGCTATCTTTCGGTTTAAATTTTTCAGAATTGTAATCCTTAATTTTTATAAAATCTTTTGAAGTAGCACCGCATATAGGACATGCAAGGTTTGAGTTTGTTCCAGTAAGGACATTTAAAACCTTTCCATCTATAACGGTTAAGGACAATGCAAAGTTTATTTCAATTGTCTTTGATTCATCGATTTGTGAACTCTTCAATTTCCTTATTCAAATCAGAGTTTTCCTTCAAAATTACTTCTCTTGTCTCATTTACAAATTCTATTTTCAATGGTCTGCAAAACCTGATTGAATGAGGAGTAATATTACACCATAATGGTCGTCTCATAGAGTCTATGAGTCTTAATGGGATTACCGTGGTTGCAAAAAGACTTGAATCAGTATTTTGAGATGAATTTGGGTCAATAGCCTGTTGTTTAAACTGAGCTTGGCCAGTACTACTATCAAATCCGTAACTCAAGATTAATTCTGCGAAAATGGATGTACTTTTAGTAAAGTTTATTGCAGCTAAAATAACTCCTTTCTGCATTTCGACAATTCTTGTTGCTGTATGTTGTAATAGCTTTTGCAACGGAACTTTTGCAACTCTTTCGCTTACAACTACATCATTAGGCCTACACATACCTTTTCCTGATAGGATTCGGTTGTAAGACGGAAATATATTGCAATTTCTTTGTTTATTTTCCAGGCGAATGTTACAGTACTGCCTCTTTGAAAAATTATTCTCCAGAAGAAAAGCAAGTGCTTCCTCGTCAGAAAGTGCAACAGGTTTTTATGCATCTTTATTACATAGATTTCTTAGTTTGGATGGTCGTGTTGGGCTTTGCAGTGTTTCCTTGAGGACAACAGCTGAGCCGCATGCTGCACGAACTAATAAATCAGCCTCGTTTTGTTTTGATGTTGAAAGTTCTGCCGCTTCCCTTCTCTTACTGCGATCAGACATGTCAGAAAAAATTATTCGAGGTCTTCCAGCCAGAGTAACAAGCCGAGCGAATTTGAGCCGACGAGCCGCCGCCGCCGGTAGTTTTTTTATACTTCAAGCCGCCGCCGATTTGATCGGCTAAAATCGGCTTAAAATATGAGCCGATTAACTCGTAGCCGCCGAGTTTTTCGCTAGGTGTACTTAAAAGCGTTAATGTAACCAGTAAAGAACACCGGTAGCGAGATACTTGGTAGTTGTACTCATTATGATGATTTGTACAAGACTGTCTAACATGACGCCTAGTTCCGGCATAAAACGAGAATGACAGACATATAAAAGTAGTGACAATGGCACAAAAATCGATTGATTATTTTTTCAACAAACCTAAAGAAGGTGAAACTGACTGACGAACAACACGAAGAATTCGGGAACGAACAAAACCTGGCGTTTTATTAGAAATTGGTAAAACAGAAAGAATATGCGAAAGTACATGCAAAAATTTTTCCATGTTACTGGGCCGGCTCTGAATGCTGGAATCATTTTTAACCTTTCATCATTGGAGGCAGAACCATTTTAAAGGGTTATAGATTTTATTTTCACTGCTTCGAAGAAAATATTCTTCTTAAAGCGTAAGTTTAAGTCATCTTTTTTATTTTTAAATGATATTTTAAAATGTTAGTACAAATGCAGTTTAACCCTAGTGAGATGACGTACGTCTCTGAGACGTATAAGAAATAAGCATTTATTTATTTCTATGATTTTTAAGGGGAATACTGTTCATCGGTTTTGCAGTTTGAGGGGTTTTCTTTAGATAGCAATTTTTATAGATAGAGCAAGATTTAATCTTATTAATTTGGAACGAATTTTATTTTAAAACATTTTGGAACCTTTACTAATTAGTCCTCAAACTAGCATATGTCTTTAAGACGTATGGTTATCTTTTATTTATAAAAAAATAAGGATATCTTTTTAGGGTTAACCACATAGTTTCCGAGATATAGTCGTTCCAATTTTCAATATAATATATATCTTCGTGGTTTATTATCGGATAGGGTTGTCATTGGGAAGATTATGTAAACCCCTTTGAACCAATGTCTAATTATTACGATTTCATTCAGCCACTGTGGGGCGGTTTCAAGTTTTGGTCCAAACATTTTGGGGAATACTCATGGCAAAATATGAACCACGGTACAATATGTCTCATGAACCCTGGAAACACCAAAGGTACACAAGTTCAAAAAACCATATTTTAATTTTTCATAATGGGTGATTTCGCCGTTCTCTAATTTTATTTGTTTTTAAATCCCGTCCCAACGGCTGCAGTTTTCCCAATAGTCTTGGAATATAAAATATATCATCATTATTCTGGGGTGTAAAAAGTTCAAGAGACAAATAATACCGCAAATTCAAGCTTGAAGTCTTACATTGAGAATATCTTATAAAACTATACACCTCAAATGGATTATATTTTGACATAATGAGCTTTTTCACACTCCATGGGCAAATCTAAAATCCTAAAAGGGACAAAAAATCTGGCATATGTGGGTAAAGTGAATTGGTTCCCAAAATTTCTATTGATTGACAAAAAAGTGTTATATTGTTAAAAATTTTCATTTCATAAATCTTTTCTCACATTTTCTGATAAAGATTTTTATTTCGAATTTTATATATTTACAAATAAAAATTAAAAAATTAAAAAGGAAACAAACAACTTTTTTTTAATACTAATTTAAAAAATTTACCTCAAGTTCTTATAAAACAACAAGCAAAATAAAATTAAGAGTTAAAAGAAAGCGTAAACATAAAATATCATTTGAAACAAAAAATAAAGTATGTATATATAGAGCATAGAATAATACATACATAGATAAACTCATTCTCTCATCTGACGTTTCATTTCACACTCTTCATCGTAGGTTTGTGGAAATGAGAGCAATTAAATTTGAAATTAACTTACAACAGGTGGAGTTACAAAATATGTTCAATTAACTTTTTCCTGTCGTTTTGGTGTAGAACTGAAAAATTTAAATATATTTTGCACTTTTTTGTTGACTTTTATCGTTGGTAAACATGTGTATTGTATTTAACACAACTAGTTTGCCACAAAACCCGAAATTCGGTTGTTGTTCCTTTGTTGATCGTTGTATACTATTGCCACTATCTGGTATTATTGAACCCATATGTTCCACCATCCAGTGTTTACTTTCCATCGTACCTATGACGTATAATTTATTGAGCGAATAAAAGTTTCTATGGTATGTATTATTCTATGATACAGACGGCAGAGAGGAATTTAGGATAGAGTAATTTATTCTCTCATTTTTTTATTTTCATGGGTATGGTTGCAAGTAAACATTGGATGGTTGAAAGCATGGGTTCAATAATACCAGATTGAGGCAACAGTATACAACGTCCACCAAACTAATAACAACCGAATTTGGTATTTATGTTGCAAAATAGTTGTGTTAAATACAATACAAATGTATACCGACGACAAAAATCACTAAAAATGTACAAAAAACATTTAAATTTCACAGTTCCATACGAAAACGAAATGAAAGAGTTAAGTCAACCGTTCTTGTACCTCCACCTGATATAACTTCGAATTGCTCTCATTTGCACAAACCAAGACAAGACTGACTGATTTGAAATACCTATAACATTGTGCCTCTCGCGGTATGAGCTGTATCTCCGAACATGACGCTAAACACGCAACTTTATAATCAGAAATGTAATTATTTATGCCTTTTTGGCAATTGTGATTCTTTTGTTATTTAACAATTACAATTAACACTCGCACTAACACTGTTTTTACACGACCAAAAAAATTGTTGACTGCAAGCCGAAAATTGAGCCGCCGCCGGCAAAAATTCACAACGGCCGCCGCCGACCGGCTAAAAACTTCAGAGCCGCCGCCGCCGACGATATGGCCTCGGCTTGTTTCTCTGCTTCCAGCTCCTAAAGAGCTCCTCTGTACTTCAGATATTGCTCTATAATTTTTAAATATTGTCTCAGATTTAAGCCATTGTGCATTTCGGGATTTAAAATAATGACTTTTTCTGGAAATACCTTGCCACTTTTTGTCCAATTTTATGCAAAATAATCTCAATTTTTCTCTCAAGTACTTTAAATATTCCTCAGAAGGATTTGCTTCTCCATTTTTTTCTAGAACAACGTTTAAAAGGGCTTCCTTTTTCTTTTCCTTGTTGCCACTTAGTAACCAAATTTGAAATAGTTCATCATTTTTGAAGCGAAGGTTGTCTAGAAAAATGCATATAAATTTAAAAATCGCAAGTATTTGCAAGATGTAATTAAAGAATATAGTTGTGCAGATCACATGTTGTTTTTGGAAGTTAATGCTATGCTGCACAAACTTGGACTTTTTTTTAAACTTTAAATCAATTTCTAAAAAGTGAAAAATTATAAAATTAAATATGCATGTAAACAAGGTAAATTTTTTCCTATTTATCTTTCTTTTTTCAAACTTGTTATAGGGAATTATTTAAATACTTACTATGAGTAAGATTATCCATTACAACTTTTTTTTAAAACTTGTTATATTTGTATAAAAACACCGTACGACGAAATACATATGTTGTACTGTAGGGCTGCGACATCGACATCGATGTTTTAAAAACATCGATGTTTTTCTAAAACATCGAGTACTTTTAACATCGATGTCTTAGTGCCGATGTTTTTCCAACATCGATGTTTTGTATCGATGTTTGCATCGATGTTTTTGCTTTCGGACTGGTTGTGAGCCGAGGCAAAATTAAATTGTCGGCTTCGCATGTGTTTCATTTGAGGATCTTTTTTTTTTTTTTTTAGTCACAAACTCATCGGCGGCTTGAGCGAAAACATCGATGTTTTTGACCGATGTTACATCGATTCAATGGCGCGGCTGAAGTAACAAACGATCGGCGTAGAAGTTTTTACCGACATCGATGTTTACAAAACGATATACAAAACTTTATTTATACTGGAGTTATTTTATGTATACTGGAGTTATTTTATGCTTAAAATATTCAAAAACATCGATGTTTTTGGGGGTGTCTTAATTTTGCAGAAATGAAATGAGAAACATCGATGTTTTCGAATTGTTAACAAACTAAATAAAAACATCGTTGTTTTGTTTTTGCTGAAATTCTCTTGTAGATATGTGTTGTCAATATACAAATCACCCTATTCGTCGATATAAAGGCAAATAGTATATACAAAACTTTATTAGTGCTGCCTTTTATATCGATGTTTTTCAAATTAACAAAATTTATAGAAAAAACATCGATGTTTTCGAATTGCTAACAAAATTATATAAAAAAAACATTAATATTTTCAAACATCGATGTTTGGATTTCGCTTTTATATATGACGTGCCGGCGTATATATCACCCTATTGGTCGATATAAAGCAAAAACATACAAAAGTTGATTAGTACTGTTTTTTTATTTTTATTGCTAAAAAACTTTAATAAAAAACATCGATGTTTTCAAAATAAAAAATTTATAGAAAAAACATCGATGTTTTTTATTAAAGTTTTTTAGCAATAAAAATAAAAAACAGTACTAATCAACTTTTGTATGTTTTTGCTTAATATCGTCGACATGACATATATAAAACTGCACTTCAGGGAAAACAAAACACGCAGAAACATTTGTAACCGATATTGGATCAACATCGATGTTTCTCACTTGACGACCTATTTTTTTTTTTTAGTCAATGTCAGAGGGAAAAGAATACGTGCGCAGAAACATCGATGTTTGGAAACATCGATGTTTTTAACCGATGTTTTATCGACATAGATGTTTCTCATTTGAAACATCGATGTTTTGAGGTCGATGTCGCAGCCCTATTGTACTGCACTCAATTGTTTTCGCAACTATACTAAAAATTTCTACGTTTGTCGCTCCACTGACTAACGGTAAACAACAGTTTACAAAAATAGAATTTATTTCTGGTTGCTTTTGTGTAACAACAAAAATGGTAAAACACAAAGTAAAAAAATTTAATTTTGGCCACGTCTTTGCTCAGAGAGACCATTGTGCATACGTAACAAGCAACATTTTTGTCAAATTCGTTATAAATTGTGAATTGGTGCTCACACAGTTTTGTTTTAAAGTAGTTTGCTCCAGTTGGAAGTAGAGAAATTGTTTGCAAGTCCATCATTAACATTTGAATATCAAATCTTGAACAACGTTCCTTGTCTTCGGCTTTTTCTTTCTTGGCGCGCTCCTTACTTGTTATGTGAAGTTGGTATTCGTCTTCTGGGATGTTTTTATTTTTATAAGCAAAGTAGATATCACATTGGTCTTTCTTGCGTCTGTATATACTAATATTGGGCTTGTGTACTGCGTCTAAGAAGCATTTATACGTTGCTTTTTCAACCATATCAATGTTGCGATCCATCAAATATTTTTCAAAATCTGTGTACACTTCTGCCCACGTCTTGTACTGAACGTCTATATATTCTTTAGTTGTACTCTGTCGGCAATAATGTGATAGAATCTTAGGCAAATTTTGTAGAAAAAACTTTACATGATTTACTTTGGCGATGTTTGTTTTGCTTTGACGATTGACTGGTCCTATTTTCTTTACCATGCCAACGTCGCTTGTACGTAGATTGACAGTAACTCAGTTGGACATGCTCCATTCAGCCAGCGGGAGTGTACACAAAAACATTTTTTTACAAACAACCTTGATCTCCCCAGAAATTTTCAAAGTGTAGACTAATGTGTTTACTCGCCGAGAAGAAGTACCAGTTTTCTCAATGCGACCGGTTTATGAGACACCATTGCAACGACATACGCTTTTTTCTCTTCCCAGGACAGTGACCAAGATATTTGAAACATATTCTTTCTATCTTCTTCTGTAATTTCGTTGCACTGCTTACCAAATTTTTTTGCACATATTTCCGAACGGCAACGAACTTTGAAAGTTCTTTCTCTTCTAATTTCCATTACTCCATTCCGCTTTATCGATGAATACTCCTGGACACGCATTCGTGTGAGTTTTTTACGGTTTCTACTCCAGTTTTGTTTCTTTCCTCGGCCTTTACGTGCTCTTTTAATTGTAATTACGCCAGAGGATTCATCCAGCAATACAGAAGAAGATACATTGTCAGACAAATCGGAATCAGTGCTGGGATGGTACTCGCTTCCACTTGCTGAAAATCGGACTTGGAGGAAAAGCTAGACTGATAAGAATCCTCTGAGACAAAATGTCCTGTTCCCTCATCCAAAATTACGTTTCCAGTTTGTTGTGTTTTAGGTTCTTGACAAAGATTCTTGAAAACAAAACATCCTGTTTCAGAATCAAGAACAGCGATTGTATCGCTCATTTTACAATAAAAACTAAAATTCTTCACAATTAGATTTTCACCAAGCAGCACAAAGATCACAACTAAAATGCAATTATATAAATACGCACCAAGAATTTATACCACAAGTACTACAAAAAAAAACTAGCAAAATAATTCAAAAAAATTTAATAACGGGACTCTCTCGACTTACTTACTTGCTAATATACATTCTCACTTCAATGCTATTGTGAAGAAGGAAATAATAAAGGGACACATTTTGGTGGGAAAATTCACGAGGCGGTTTACGCAAAGACAAACATTTTTAAAATTCTGAATTGTTTAACAACTGCACATATTAAGATAAGAGTTTGACGCAGTTGTGAAATTAAGAGTGAATGAGATACGAAAATATATTTTATTAATATTTACAGAATTGGAACAACGTATTGAGATAAAAAGTTGTTGCAGTAATAGAACACAAAAATAGCAATCGTTTGATATGAAAAAGTCAAAACCGTATTTTTTTAAGTTACGAGGTTGAGGAAGTACGGCATCGATATACAAACGCGAGCGCGAAGTGATATATAAACTACCATTTTTTGAAAGTTAGTTAGAAGTTAAACGTTAATATCGCCTTGCAATCATCAATCGTCTTCGGTTAAGTTAGGTAGAAGTGGTTGTCATAATTGACACACTTAGTCCAATGACGACGATTGTGATTCCACGGGACGTCATATTCAGTTGACCCTGTAAAATTACCCGGTATGGTTAATGGACGTTCAAGCCATATGATACCTCCGCCAAACATTCCAGGATGTGACAGAAGAAGAGGCGTACACTACTTCTCTCTTAATCAATTAATTCTCTGCAGAAGGTCACAAAGTAATTCATCTACCTGAATGTCTGTTAGAGCCATCATGGAGTAATACCCCAGATATTTCCTCCATCTCATACAAAACGACGGGCAGTAGCATATAACGGGTTTTTCAATAAGAGCGCTACAAAAGTTTTTTTAAATAAAACAAAACTGGTTTTAGATACCAATGAAATTCTTTATTCCTTTGAAAGTACGTTCGATGCCATTATGTACGGAACTCGATTTCTTTTGCATGGCCACCACGAGCACTCTTGCAGAAGTCCAGACGCTGAACCCAATTTTCGACAGTTTTCAAACATAAATCGGCCGATACTGCCGCAATTTCACGTTCGATATTCGTACGAAGTTCATCAATCGTCGCTGGCTTGTTGGCATAGACCATAGACTTGACGTAGCCCCACACGGAATAATCTAACGGCGTCAAATCGCACGACCGAGGCGGCCAATCGACTGGGCCATTTCGTGAGATAACACGTTCACCAAACTAGCTTTGCTATAAATTGATTGTGGCATTCGCTGTGTGGCTTGTGGCGCAGTCCAGTTGGAACCACATGTCCTCGAAGTCCATATCATCCAATTGGGGCCAAAAATATTCGGTTATCATTGAACGGTAGCGATTCGCATTCACAGTAATGTGCCGGTCTTGATCATCATGGAAGAAGTACGGCCCAATGACGCCGCCGGCCCATAAACCGCACCAAACCGTAATTTTTTCGGGATGCAATGATGACACATGGATTACGTGTGGATTGCTGTCTGACCAATAACGCATAGTTTGCATATTGACGAAGCCATTCAGCCAGAAATGAGCCTCATCGCTGAAGATGATTCTAAGTTGATTAAGATGATTAAAGTTGAGGCCACTGACTCCAAATTTCGGTAGTAAATTTTAATAATTTCGACTCGTTGTTGGCTCGTATATCTTTCCATGATGAAATGGCAAACCTTACTGAAGAGAAATGTCAAAATAACGGGAAAAATATGGCGTCGTTTGCTGTCCCTATCGATTTACTTTTGTAGCGCCTCTGTTGAAAACCCCCTTATATTGTTCGACGCGCTTGTCATTCTCTTCAAATTCACAGTTTCTGTAGTAATGATTAGCTCAGTTTCCAAGTCTAGACGCGTGTCTGCCTATAAAACAGTGCCCAGTGGTCACAACTACTAGCACAGGGATATCTTATCCAGAATTGAGTATCACATATCTCGTGATGTACTTTTATACTTATTTATGTTTCTGTAATACCAACTGGTGAAGAATTTCTGTAGTTGGTTGCAACATGTGAACTTATAATCCTTGCTCTCCCGTTATAGACCGGTCTGCAGTGTGTACGCTGTCCTTACGCCACACAATAGAAACAGTTGGTGCGTTCGCTTCCTACCATTAAAGGGTGGGTAAAGATACTTTCGGGTGCACACAATTTAGGGAAAATCCGGGGTACAATGGGAAAAAATAGCTATCACCACAATTATCCTCCGAATTGAGCGTGTAATTTTTGATACTGGTGTTCGAATATCCTAACTTTTCCCCCTTCCCTGTCTAATGTATGCCACATCTTTCGTGATTCTGGACTCCAAAGTTTGTTTAGAATGAGCAATGGTTCAGAAATTTATTGTGGTCTATTGTATTTTATATGTGCCATATTTTTAATATTTTAAACATAAATTTATACCACTACTTTCGTGATTTCAGTTCAAGGCTTCATTTTTTGGATTTATCCCCCTGTTTCTCCAGCTGAAAGCCCTGTAGGGCTTTCGTTATAGGTTATATCATCGATTTTATCATTCAAAGCAATAATTTAACGAAAATCTCTTCATATTGCACGTTTCGAACGCTGTAAGTTCCATAGTTTAGCTTCAGCCATTTGTTTTCGGATATGGTAAAATTGTTGTCATCTTTTACCGTATTTCACCCCTTAAAGCCTGATTTTTAAAAACTTCCTTACCCGTATAACAGATAAACGTTTGTGAATCTAGCTTCAGACGTTTGACTGTTTTCACACGCGTTTAATTTACATGTCAAGCTTTGAGGTTCTACTATCAGTCATTTTCCCTGGGCGATGGAACCATTTTCTTTCGTTTATCCTTTGTTTTACCCCATCGAGTTACTAATTTGAGATTCTACACGTTTTCTAATCAAAAACATCCCCTGGCAGAAATCTCTTTTCTTGCTGTATTATAATAGGTGGTGATACAAATAACTGCGCATAAGGAATGGCAGACAAACAAGTTGTCATCATAAATAAATTAAAATCGATAAGCGGGAGGAGATTTAAAAATTTACCAATTACTTCATTAGTGTACAGGCCCGTTCGCAGGGGGAGATTTTTAATGCAAAATAATTTTTGTATTTATTTTTGATAAAGTGGTTTAAACTCCCCCCGAAATAAATTCCTATGCACGGCCCTGTTGGTGGACCATTGTACTTTCTAGGTCGTAGTTGTTCCAAAAATAGTACAATTGTACCAAATTTTGTATCCCTGATTCAGTTTTCTCAAGATATATCTGATCTAATACACCCAGGTCTTTAAATAGGTAATATATCATAGTAGACATCCTACTGCCGGCTAGGGAAGAGAAGATATTAAGTGGATTATTCTTCTTCCTCGTCGTTACCCATTCTTCAGAAATCATTTGTCCTGACCTTTAGTTTTGCTACATGTCTACCATGATACAGTGTTCTACCACAACTGAAGCAAGCATTAATGCGTTGGACCTGGCTGCATACTGAATGTTCATGTATAGCCTGCTATCCACTATCGGCCAGATTTGTCTAGCGCGTACACAAGCTGTGCCCATCCTCCACATCTACTGCATCATCGTATAGGAGCGTCCTTGCAGAATATGTTTACAAGTCCGTAGGTACATGCCAACACGTTGCACATCTTGTGGGGCCTGTCAGGTAGCCCCTAGTCTGACCAGCTCTTCCCCTCTGCAGTTCTCCGATATGTTACGGTGACATGAATAATGCCATATCGTCGGTGGCAGTACCTTGCAGTTGGTGAATTCTAATTCAAGGAACTTGATGTCAGTCTAACTGTAGGGGAAGACATTGATCCCAATATCTGATGCACTATTAGCCAGTCGGTCACTTTCCTAACAGCCACAATTTTCGCCTACTACACCATAATAGGAACAGGTAGTCTGCGAGAGACAACACTAGTTTCCTATAATTGTTTTTCGACCCTTCCGTGTAGAAAGTCGCACATTCCACTATACCAGGAACTCCTGTGTTCGAAAAATTTCTTCCCGGTATGAGTGTGTGTTATTTCGGATCCAATAGAGGTTCCGCTTTCGAGTAGCCGACAAACGCTGGAATATTGGGAGTACCTTCTGGAACTGTTCCATTAATGAAACCACCGCGGAGGCGGTACCTATTTACAGCCTACAACACTCTTGGAGGTGTATAGGGCTTTATCGCCCTGTCCCATACGTTGGGTCTGAAACTAATCTTGTTGCCCAAAATAGAATCCAAGTATTTGACACACTATGTAAGCTCAATTTACTGGTAACATTGGTCAGCTCGGTCGAGGTCTGGTTTACACCTAGTGCATTTTGCCCCTACCTACTATAACTAGGACACCCGCATGAGTAACAACATTCCGACTCTTATTAATGAGATTGTCCACTATTCCATGTAGCGGTAAGTTCCATAGAAGTGGATATCTTTGGGTGCGCCTTTGTTGACATGTCTGGTAGAGATCATGTTGCCCTATTCGGTCGATATACCTCTCTTGGTGAAAATTTCGTACACAAGCCCCACAAGATCCACAACCAACATAAGGATCGATAGCAACAATTTTGTCGAACCAATTTTTTACTGAACCAGAAATTAAAGTTCCTTAACAGCCAACGATTTATCTAGGTAGCCTACTAATAGTTAATGCAATGTTGTCTAAATACATCTAACGTTATAGTATGCATGCTGCGCACAGGATAGCAATCTTAGCTCAGCTGTTCCGGTCTTCAGTAGGAATAATGACAGGCTTGTAGGACTTTAGGAGCAGCATGAACAATCTTTCCCGCTTTGGCATTAACCACAGGTTACACACGCGATATATAACTTTGTCAGTCAAAAGTTCCACTGGTGATACCAAATCGAGCCCGGGAGACTTGAAGGGTTTGAAGGTGACAATGGTCTATTTAATTCTGAATTTAGTATCAATTTCAATGGCGAATTGTGATCAATGAGATAGAGAGTTGCCGGAGTATTGCTGTACGTAACGAGATTAAATAAATCACCACTGCAGCTTGACAACTGACAAGTAGTATGTTTTAGGTAACCAATCGTAGTATTCCCTGAGACCAATATTTTTCTTCGCCGTAACGCCACGGATGTGTCTTTTATTGATTTACACAAGTACATCAACGAGCTCTCTTGACTCATCTGAGCGCATTCTTATATGAGCCTTGTAATCATCCCAGTCCTCCTTGTCTCCCGTTGGTTTGCCTTTGGCGGCTACATTCTTTACATAATCTACGTGCCTTATCTTCACGGATGATTCTAATCCTAAACAATTACCGCAGGTCTTTTCATAAAGGCTCCTTTCAATCCATCTCAGAATTCCATGCACTGCTTCAGGCAGTGTCATCTATCAGTTCAACTGGGATTCGATATATTTATGAGTAGAGAACTAATTGTGGGGAAATCTGGAACAAATATCCGTTAGTACACTCAGAGGCTTTGATCAATCCTTTACCGTCGGTACTTTTGCCTAATTTTTACCAATTATGTCTTTCTTCAGCAAAGTCCTATCAACAGTCCATTAAACGCTCAAAGTAGCCTGGACTGACTCGACTTTTAACTGCCCTAGGACGTCGCCTGCGCTGACGAAGTTTTTTCTCCTTAATTCCGTCTGCGATGTCTACTTACCAATTAGCTAAGTTTCTGATGAAGAACCATTTTTTTGCAGAGAAAGTATTTAATGTGCCATAAATTCTTGATATCGGATAACAGTTATTTTGGGTAACGCACAGTGGGGCTTATTGGAAATATCACGGAATTAATGTCACAACTTTTAAAGTATTGTTATGATCATTTTGGAATGTACCGAACATTTGTAGATGTCAGCCTTTTAGAGTAGTACTGCATTCAGATGCACCCTGTATCAACACGTATGCGCTACAGAGCAGTGTTGCCAGAAGCCGCATTTCCTTCCATATTAAATTGGAAATGCCTACAAAAAATGTTGGTACATAAAATCAGAAAAATCAAGGGAACATTTTTTTGGGATAAAAATATACTGGTTTTCATAGTTTTTTTTTTAAATTTTCGGAATATATTGTTGTATTTACCAAGTAGTTATTATAAAACGTTCAAAAACTTCATCTTCGCAAAAATTGGAGTTCATTTATTTTGTCCAAATAATTAGATTATTAGTGTTTAATATTTTTCCAAAAAGATTCCCGAATCATTACATCCAAGAGGTCACTATACCAATTTTGCACGAAATGGAATGTAAAAGTGTGAAATAAGTAGCACAGAATTAAATGTTTCGTAGTCTTAAAGCTTTGTGAATGGTGCGGGAGAAATCCGCCTCTAACACTGAAAATACTGAATCAGCCAAATCGTTTTTGACTCATGAGCCAAGAAATTGTATTGAACAGAGGTTTCGTTTTTCATCCTTTGGTTCATAAGAAAGAGTGTATTGTTCCATGAATCAAAATATGTACGTGCGGAATGTTTTCAACCTAAAGATTCCATATTTATTCAGAAATATACTTGTTACATGTTCTTAAAAAGTAAACCACAAAAAAATGTTGATGGAAAATTGTGCAATACCTAAAAAATTATGCTAAAAATTTCATGAAAAACATAAAATGTTGGAAAAATTTGGTGAAAATTATGCTAAAAATCATTTAGCATCATGTTTCAAAAAAATTATGCTGACGTCAAAAAAATTATGATAAAAAATCATTAATTATGCTAAACTGGCAACACTGTTAGAAAGTGTCGAAGTTGACTTTGCTGCTGTTGAAATTTTCAAAGATTGGTACTTCTGCACTTATAGGCCGATTGCAAAGCTTTTTAAATTCTTTATATTAACTTCACCTATCAGTTTAATTTAAGATTTATTTTTTACCCTTTTCCCGTGATCCAATCGAGCTGAAACTTCGCAGGCAAACTAATGGCGACGACAAAAATGAAAATGAAAACAGGGGCGGGATTGGACAAAGGGGCGTGGTACCTCCCATACAAATCACAAATTAAAAATCCATTATTTCTGCTCCTGTTAACGGCATTTGAACAAAATGGTTAGGTGTACATATTCTAAGATCTGCTGCAAATATGGGCAGGATTGGACAAAGGGGCGTGGTAGTGTTGTTATTTAAAGTTTGTGTCTAGAGTAATGGGTAAAAAAAAAACCATGTGTCATATATAAAGAATTTATAGTACTTATAAATTGATTCAAGCTCAAGACCATTTTAAATAATATAAAGCTTATTATCTTTATATTACTTTCAAAAAAGTCGAGCATAAAAATGTTCCAATGATACCAAGGCTGTCTGTATAGCTTTTTCGGATCTCGCCAAGATCTTCATCAGCAGACGTTTTTGGTATGTTTTTAGTGAATTCTTCAAAAATATATATCCAGAAACACTCATCATATTAATGAGAATTCTTTTATATACTCGTTTAAAGAATACCAAGCACTACCATTGGAACACCTTCATGCACAACTATTTTTATCTTTTGAGTATCTGCTATGCAAGAGAAACAAAAAATACCCTTAGTGTTGCGGAATATCTTTTTAACGTTATTACGATATTCTCAATCAAAGTTGAAAATTGTAAATTTAAGTTACTTCAAGCCGATTGGAAATGCCAACTTTTCAAATTTGGAGATTTTTGTCAACCTCAAAAAAAAACACAATATTTTTCCAAAATGTACCATGATTCGTTCAGTAGTAGTAGTAGTAGTTTTTTTTCCAAGAAACCAGTTACATTTTTCTGAAAGACAAGACTTTGACAAATATATTTAATGTAAAATATGATTATTTGGAAACGCACCATACAGTCAGCATTCACTGTAAATATGAAATTTTTAAACATATTTTTCAATTTCGATGATTATTTCGCTCGGTGTATTTTACTTTTTTTTTCAATTTTGATGTAAACTGAAATCTTCTTAAATACACGCCAAAAAGAAATAGGTTCTATGCATAAATGAGCTGCGAAGAGCTTAATATGTAGTAGAAAAAGTTGAATTTGCATAAAAGCTTTGTTTGGTCTTAAAAACCTCTAATTTTGTTCCTTCATTATTCTTTTCTATCAAATGTTCGAGTCTGAGAAAGGTCAATGAACATATTGAAAATTTTCAATTTTGACATCGAATATCTCAGTTACGGTAAATGATATTTCACAACACTCTCAAAAGTATAATATTTTTGTAATCAGCCTATAAGTGTAGAAGTATCAGGCTTTGAAAGCTTCAACAGCAGCAAAGTGGTCAACTTTGACACCCTGTAACACCAAGTATGTTTACACAGGGTGCCCTTGAATATAATATTATAAAAGTTTTACTGCTAGTGCATTTTCTAGTATATTTTAAACTGATCAGAGCAATTCTTTAAAAGTTGTGATATTATTATCCTGGTTTTCCAATCGGCCCCAGTGTGTAACGTCTGACCAGTTTTCTTTATAACTAGTAACACTGATTAGCACATGGATTTAAAAATAGTGCAATTGAACCATCGTCTCTGTAGCATTGCTCGTTTTCAAATTGCATCAGATTTTTTTAGACTTATCTGCTAACGACAGTGTTCAAGTTTTCCGTAATGAAAGAAAATCCATATTTCTAGTCAATCATTTCAGTGTATACTCGTATAAATTTAGAAAAGAGTCAACACAAATATCTTGGATTTTTTTCCGGAACGAACTTCTGTGTAATATTACTACTTTTCATAGTAGCGTTACTGAAACAAAGATATTTATAATCGATGTAACACTTCACAAATTTTGGGATATTTAATACCAATGTTCAACAGTTATAACAATTTTATTATTGGGGATGATTTATAGCTATTTCAGATCTAGCCACAGTATTTTTTTCAAATGCATCAAAATAAGTGCAAACGATAACTCATTTATATTGAGAATTTGTCATTGTGCAAGTGTTCGAATAATATTACAAGCAAAACACAAAAGAAAACATTTGTAAAAAACTTCTTTCGATCTTCAGAGAACCGTCGGTCCCCATTAGAAATGATTTTTATTATTGCCTAAACGACAACACAATTCTTACAAGCAGTAATAATTGCTTGCAGTTTCTTCGGCTTTACGTTGGTCAGGAATGATTTTTATTATATAAGCGGCCTTTTTAGTGGTACTTTTCTATTTTATTATTTAAGCTAAAGATCCAAAAAATAGTTTTGCAAAAAAGTTGCATTCTAAACAACCGCTGACGTGGCTAGACCTGAAATAGTAATACGGCTTGCCAGGAATCATGAGGATGCATTTTGCAAATCTTCTTTTTTAAAAACCTATATCTCTATTAATAGAGATATAGAATGGGCTTGAAGTTTGACAAGAAAAACAACAATTGTTTGAATTTGAATTTTATTGGCCGATTTTGTTTTAGTTTTTGGTTAATGTATGAGAAATTCATACTACAAGGTTACAAGTCATGGACATTTTTCTAATTGAAAAGTGGTTAGTTTTTATTGGAAATAATAGACAAGGATCGAAACCACGTTGTCTCGCACAACAGCCGCGCACAGCAACCGTTGCACCACCGACGGCCACTAAAAATATACAACCGGCCACAAAAGTGGCCACAAAAGTGGCCAAAAATGTACAAAGTGTACAACCGTTTATTCAAACGACATATTTAGATTTTAATAACTTTAATATTTAATTTACAGTGGTGAGCAAGATTGGAGCAGGTTTGACAGAATTTGGAAATAAAATTGTATACTTTATATATTTAAAATAAATAAATGGTTTCCCATTACATCCCATGAAGGGACCGGGGAGAACTTCTCACAATCACTGAGCTGTGCGCTTTCCAGTTTTCACTCACTGATGGGGACCTACTGTTTTAAACCGATTCCGAACGGTATTTTGAGATGCTTTTTTCATGGCTATATACTCGATAGTGTCGCCGTCACTATGCGAGGTGACCGCCGCCGAAAGAAATTTGAAGGTGGTGAGAGCAGGGTTCGAACCCAGGATCTCATGTACAAGAGCCGCGCACACTAACCATTGCACCACCGACGGCCTCACTTTATATATTTGACTAAGATCAAAAAAAAATAAATAACTAACTACATCAATTTACTGTTCTCTCGTGAATAAAAATAAAACAATATCCTGGGTTTTTGTTAATTTATTTGTCTTCTGATTCAAAATTTTGCCCAGTAGCCTGTAATTTTTTTAAGAGCTTGTATACGGCGAGACATGCTATTGCAAAATTTTGCTGTCATTTCCATCCCAAGTCTTTTTTACTTTATCCCACACCTCGTTTACGCCTTTCGGAGCATCTGTGTACTTGGGGAGCTGAGATATTATTTAACTTCAAAAGTTGTCGATGGGGTTTAAGTCCGGTGATCGCTCTGGCATTTTCATAGTTGTTAATTGTTTTACCAGTTTTTAACGAAATTGGACAATGTTTTGGGTCCTTGTTATACTGAAAATTACTCTTTCGGTCGCAAGACCGGTATTTTCTATATAAACTGGTAAATGATTTTGCATGATTGAAAGATATATTTTCATAATACCTTTAAATTTAACCAGAGGTCCTACTCCATTCCTCGTAATACATCTCGATACCATTGTTCCACCACCATGTTTCATGGTCTGTGTTTCTGAATTCGGGGTAGTAGTATTTGTATCTTTGGTCCAGAGCCTAGCAGGGCCTTTGCTCTCAAATCGGTTGATTTAAGTCTTATCAGACCATGTAACCTTAAACACAAGGCGTAATTGTATTTTTGTTATAACGTGTCGAATTCCAGTCAGCCTCAGTATAGTTTTCTGTGACCTGGGCGAATGTTTTACGAATTTTAATGATTTTGGTGCCCCAGCTAGTGTAATTGCCTTGTCACTAATTTTGCCAAATGAGGACAAGTGCGGTCCACAATTTTTTTGAATTTTTATTTATTTTGTTTTATTAATCTTTCACAGCAGATCTATAATTTTTTAATACGATAATTGCATGATTTCACCTACTTTAGATGCTTCAATTTTTTTTATCAACACGTGAACAATAATGAACATTTAAAAAAAGCAGTAGAAAAAGTACTGATTACAGGTGAGTTTCAGGATATTTAAAGAGTTGAAGAGAGTGCAATATTGTAACATTAAAGAGAGTTGGTGTTTGTTTACATATTACTGACATTCCGCTCATTTGAACATATATATATAATTGTTGTGTACTTAAGTGTGTTGTGTATTAAGTAATCTTTTAGTTATAAAGTTAAACGATGCTAAAAATAAAAGTTGTGAACTTTTATTAGGGGAAACCTGTTACAAATATCAGCGTCATTGTATCCATTGAATATATAATTAATTGTGAAAAGAGTAACAGCTGGTCATTCATTGTTAAATATAGTGAGAACACATTACAATTTCACCATGTGTAAATTTATTTCAATAGATTGCTTAACCAAACTTACTAACAGTTTACATGGAAATTGATAAATGAATAAATCCATTTGATTAAAAATATTGCCTTTCAAAAGCGCATTTTCGATTTGTGATTACAATCTATTTTAATACTAATTTCTTTAACTTTTGTGATAGTTCCTTTCATTATTGAGTAAACATATGCTAGTCGTATGAGCGGTTCTAATTTTAAATCCATGAATATTGGAAAATAGAAAAGTATCTCTCGTTTTCGACGATCCTACCATTTTGGCAAAAAAAAAATTAGCGGATATACAAGAAGAATGTGACTTTCTTTAAATTATGGCAATAGGATTAGTTTGCCATTTTATATGACCCAAGATATTTTCAAAATCAAAACCAGAAACATTAGATATTGTCACCTCAAATTATTTCCGAACAAGGGATGTAATAGTAGTGTGGCATCAGCTTCACAAATGTTTTTAAAATAGTTTAATCTGAATGATCTCCAACCCCCACTATCACCATCTCAAGTTATCCTACAGTTAAAGCTAACCAAAAGTTTTAGAGGTCGCCTTGTATGGAATTTAAAAATTATAAGTGTTAATGTGGCTAAGTGTATTAAATCCAAAAATTTTTGAATCCCATATTTACTGATGCCTATACAGGGTGATTCAGAAAGTTCCGGACAAATTTCTCCGGCGTATTCCTTGGCTCATTTCATGAAGAAAAGTGCACTAGGACCATGTCCGAAAATGCAAGGGTGCGAAATGGCAACGGGTTCAAAATTTTCGGATTGGTGGTCGGAGGGTAGTGGGGTTAAGTTACTAACTTCTGAGCCAGAGGTCGGATTTTTGTGGGTTTGTTGGAAAGGTCTTTAAGAGGCTTTCAGAATCAATAAAAAAACTAGAAAAAAGTCAAATCGCCGAGATACACAGCTGTCGGAAAAAAAATTCACATAACCTCAATTTGCTCAGCCAGATGGCAGGTAACTTATGTTTTTTCTTTCTATTGAAAGATAGCCATACCTCTTACCTTTCCAAAATGACCTAAATGAAGCCCAGAGGTATTACAGTTCCAAAGTTATGACCATTTTACTAAAATGCAAAAATGTTTGTTTTTGTTTTTGGAAGCGAAATATCAGCGCACATTTATTTGTTTTTGTAAATTAACACGTTTAAGATTTTATTCCGACCACTGGCTCAGAAGTTAGCAACTTTACCCTACTACCCTCCGACCGCGAATCCGAAAATGTAGAACCCGCTGCCATTTCGCACACTTGTATTTTCGGACATGGTCGTAGTGGACTTTTCTTCATGAAATGAGCCAAGGAATACGCTGGAGAAATTTGTCCGAAACTTTCTGAATCACCCTGTATAAATCATATGCATTTCATAGAGAAGTACAAACGTTATAAGATCAAAATGTATTATGTCCAGAAGAGGGTTATTTCATTTTTCGAGACAACAGTAAGATCTTCACAATCAATTTCTTTAAAAATCTTTGTACTGTTTACTATTTCTTTTTTGACAATGTAAGAAACCATTCCGTCTTTTTAAACACTTAATAAGCCCTATAGCTGGCATATTACAACAAAAATCTAATATTTTAGAGCTAAATTGTTTGACATTGTGAATCTGAAATAACCACAAGATTATAAACAAAATAAAGCCCTTTATTTTATATTCTTATGGCCAGTTTCACAGTTGAAAATTCTCCATTTAAATGTAATTTCAATGCCCGATGATTGTCATTTAATATGAAAATTTTATGTCAGCTTTTAAATGACGAGTACGAAACTCGCCCTTAGTCTATTTTTATAACTTTATGTTTAACAACAAAACATTGCGATTTTTTACGCATCGTGTCCCGTTTTTTGGTCACAACCAGTTTGTCAGGTTATATATATGTATATAAGGTAAAGAAAAAGTATGTACTTCATTACATTCTGATTGGTCAAAATGGACAGCTATACCTTCGTTGTGTATAATGCTGGCTTCTGAGACGTATTCCGACAGAAATTCTGTGATTTGGAGTTCCCACAGTAAATGACTTTGTAATATAAATTGGTGAATTTTTTAATGGACCAAAATCCTTTTTTGGATTTGTTAAATCCATCCATTAAATCCACATGAATGATTAGATAAATATTATACTCTTTACTATTCTTATGACCTACGACAACATATTAAAGGTATCCGATTAGTACGAGTAATCGATAATCAACAGAGTAGTATTCTAAATCACCACCGTGGTTAAAGGGAATACAATATGAAGAAAGAACGGAAAGAAAAACCAAAAATTAGAGAATTCTAACAGTTCTTTCAAATTATGTCCTGCGAATTTTTCTTCGCACGGCTACACTATTCCATTCGCTCTCCGGAAATGAAAATTTCACATCAATAATTTAGGTAAAATCCCACACGTACGTTTTGGAAACCATTCGTATAGAAGTAGTTGCTTACCCGGAAAATTTCTTATTCCGAGAAAACAGAATTTTTTTTGAATCTCGGAAATCCCGGAATACCGAAATAGAAACGTATTAGGAACTAAATTGTGTGTTTCATAAATATTACACATAGACAAATTCACAATTTATTTAAATGTATGTGTATAGTTCAGCTTCCTCCTCCCAGTTTCTCATGACAGATTATATATATAGTTATATATACTATATTCCCTTTTTATAACACTGTACAAAAATACTACAACAAAAAGTTTAAATAGAATATTCACAAAGAACTTATCGATTTCTGTCTATGGAAACTGATTTAATTTGGGTCCTTGGTAGCCGAGTTTGTGCGATGCTTCTGAAGGTTTAATTCAAGTGCCATAACAATATCTGATGTTAGACTCCTAGGTTAGGATGATATCAATATTGACACTCGTATGTCAATGAGGACCCTTGTGATATAACCGGACATCTTATTCCGACTCATTGATGAACCAGTAAATTTACCTTATATGACCGATCAAACCCCAGATACCTAACTCGATACTAACTCGAATATGTATAGATATAGATATCATAGCATATAGATATCTTGTCTGGGAATCGAATTCAAGTTTATCGTTCGATTCAGGTCATAACTGGGCCATAGTTGTCTGATGACCCTTTACTTTGTCCCTCTAGACCATCTACCATTCACATGTCTGAGAGCTTCGGTTTTAAGCGTGAGCTTGCATGTTGGAGACTGCTACCCACAGGTTGGAACAGGGTCTCAAATCGAACTGCTTGGACATCTCAATAGGTATGCGCGGTATTTCTTGAAGTCAGAAATACAAATTCCAATGACTTTATAGCAGTCAGACTGTTAAGACGGTGATGACCTTTCGCTTCAGCTAAAGTATTGGATCCGATTGCAATGACTTCCGCCTGAAAGACACTACAATCGTCTGGTAGCCTTTGTGCAAGGTCTCGACCCAACTCTTCAGAAAATACTTCTAACACTACTTTGTCGTCTAGTTTAGAGTCATCCGTGTTGAAGCCTAAATAACCCGTAAATGCTTAAATACTTCGCGTCCAGTCCTGCCTGTCCGGGATATAACTGAAGAAGTTTCTCTGAAAGGTTGTAGTGGTTGTCATGTAATTGACTTTTATTGTGGATTGCCGCAGATCCGTTAATATCGGTTCATGGCCATATGGGCTATTGATCCACTTCGAGGAATGTTCAAGATGGATTCATTTGCCTCCCCATTAAATCTATTGGTAACAGGGGGTGGATATCCCCAAAACACGAGGCAGCGATTGTTCGAAGGGCACCCGTGGTACACACCCTTGCCATTCTCTGGTCTTTTGTCAACAGAATTAGGATAGTTGTTATTTCCAGTACCGGCCATCCAGCAACAATGCTGGAAGGACAACAGCTGTATATACCCAGAAAATTTTTTTCGGGGATAGGCACCGTCATCCTCCGATGTCCCTTTTACACGAATAAAGGCTCACAGTGGACCTACTAATGCCAGCTATAGTGTTTGACGTGAAATTTAGCTTTCTATCTAGAATCACATCTAGATATCTTGCACAATCCTTTAGGCAAATTTCTCCACCAAATAGAGACAATGGCTGAATAAATATAGGAAACCTTCTGCATCCTTGTAAATAGTACGAGCTTGGATTTTAGTGAATTCAAAAATAAGTCTATTCGCTGTTGCACACATATACTGTTAAGTTAGTCTACTGACAGCCTATGCGCCTTCCCATAAATACTTCAGAGGTCAAATTAATGAGCCGAGCCGATTTTATCATCATGGCAAGACGTTGTCAAACGCCCACTCTATATCGACAAATGCGATAAGAGTACACTCTTATGTAAATAGATGTCTCTATGGTGCTCACTAGAGCATGCAGAGCGGTTTCCGTTGATACACCAGGATTGCTGAAGAGTACCTATGGTTGCTCGCAGATATGAGCCAATCATCTATTCCAATTTCATCAGAGGGAAATATGAGAGAGTTATTGGTCTTTGAATTAATATGCGATGATTTCCGCGCTTCCGACATAGGTACCGACTTGGATTCTCACCATCTAACGGCAACATAGCATTGTTGCAGCTCGTACACAGTTTCAGTAGTCAGGGAGCCAAAATATGGAGCCCACTTTGTAATTACACTGGTTCTATGCCGTCAGAGCCAGGGGACTTTTTGAGCTTAAAACTTCCTAATGCCCAGTGTAGTCTTTCTTTTGTCACGATGATTCCCGCAACGTGCAAGATGACGTGGCTTTTCGATGAGTCCGCCCTTATGTTTACGGACCAGTTTCCTGGAAAATGTGTGTTAAGCAGGACATCTAACCATTTATCACTCGAAGTCGTCCATATCCCGTTTTGTTCCTTCATATATTCCAGAGCGGTGGGAGTCGTCAAGAGGACTCTCCGCAGCCTGGAAGTATCAGACTCATTTTGAATACCTTCGCAGAAATATCCCCAACAAATATTTTTAGAAGAGATTAACACTTTCTTATTATCCGTCGGTGGTGCAATGGTTAGTGTGCGCGGCTCTTGTACATGAGATCCTGGGTTCGAACCCAGCTCTACCCACCTTCAAATTCCTTTCGGCGGCGGTCACCTCGCAAAGTGACGGCGACACTATCGAGTATATAGCCATGAAAAAGCTTCTCAAAAGACCGTTCGGAATCGGTGTAAAAACTATAGGTCCCAATCAGTGAGTGAAAACTGGAAAGCGCACAGCTCAGTGGTTGTGAGAAGTTCTCCCCGGTCCCTTCATGGGATGTAATGGGAAACCATTTATTTTCCAATTGTGCATATTCCAGTCTTGCTCCGACCTTTATGACTTTGCTCTATCTCTGGAAGAACTTCTCAGGATTTGCAGATCCTTGTTCCACCACGGAGATTTCTTATTACCTAGAGTGGAAACTCTACGTAACAATGGTCGGAACAGAAAGATCACTCTACGCCTTCCATCCTTTGATCATCTCAAGTATTCTGTAATGCAAATCTGACATCAAAGACCTCTTGTTTAAAATTAGTAAAAAAAATTGGGTTTATTGCCCTTGTCAAAAAAATAAAGGTTAGTGGACGAAACATAATCTGAAAGTGTCTTCATTTATATTTGTATAAGTACTTCCGCAAATTGTATGGTGCGCATTGACGTCCGTATAAAAAACATGACCCATTTTATCCTCCTCCGCCTCCTCAATTAGCTTAATCAGAAGAAGTGGCGGGCGTTACAATTGTCCGTATTCAAATGTTTCTTGGCAAGTGTACACATTTTCGCTGTGCATATGGCTTTGAAAACGGGAAGCTTGTAATCAGGGGTCTTCAATCCGCAAACCCGTGGCGACATCGGCTCTATATTTCTGTATATGGGCCAGAAGAAGCTTTAGACTGTTGGAGGTTTACCTTATGTAGCGTCAATATGTGCAGCTACAATTCTTCCCAACGTTCTGTTGTTGATCTCGTCCTCGGTGTCTTTTAGTAGGCTATCTGAAAGCTCAACAATGAACTTTGGTTTGTGCAACGAAGTATCTACGAGCAGTCAGATCTGTATTTTTTTTAGTATTCGCAGTTACTTTTGGTGTCTTCCAGAAGGCTACATGCGGGCTGGTAAATGATATTGAATTTGGACTTGAAGCAATTTTTCAGGAGATTAAAAAAACTAAATTTTTCTTTTTTTAATTTTTTCGACTACGTCGGCTTTAGTAGTACTGCTAACTTCTACGGCAATGCAGGTATCGGGAATCGACTTGCTGGGTATATGTATGATATAAAATTCTGCACAATAGTGCAATAAAACAAAATTAGTAAAAGTACGCATAGCGCATTTTGAAGGCCAAGCGACGATATGACAGATCCAAGTGAGTTTTCTTCAACTTATATCCAATATATATACGTATATCCTTAAGACATATCTCATGTGGGTAATCGATGTCATGTAGTTGTTCATACAAATTCCACTGCATATTCAACGATGTTTCTGCAGTGGTTGCTTCCATTAACTCATCCATAAGTAGAAGAAATAATGTGGGGAAGCAGACGTATCCTTGACTAACTGTGCTAACAGTTTCCATTAAAACAAACTTTATCTGCCGCATCTCTGTACAGTTCCTAAATCATCAATACTATGTTGTCCGGCATTCCCTCTTTGGCCAAGATGGAACACATTGAGTTTCGGTGTATACTATCAAAACCTTTACGTGGTCGACAAACGAACAACGAGGCCTGAAACCCGCCTGAACAATTTCCTACAGTGTAAAGGTCGTTATTGGGGTTGCAGTGAAGATCGCCTCCTCGCGGTGCAACCTGCGTAACTCGAAATAATCTTCTTCCTCTTTGGCACAGACTCTGCTACGACCCTGGTTCACGATTTTCGTAACTATTTGACTTTCTGCTCTCGAGCTGTCGACCTGTGCTCGGCGACCTGAGTAGGCTGAGGTGACACTCTGTCGAAATGGCTTGTGGCTAAGGTACCGTTCTTCTCCGCCTCTTTAAAATTTGGCAAGTCTTATAGTACGTTCGAAATCCGTCACCGTTAAGTTGGTGGTAATGGGGAGGTTGAGATGACTCCCTCTTTGGTTCGGCCTGGCTCTGAACACTCTGTCCCATCAGGCGGAGTGTCAACCCTCGCGTGGAACCCCCTGCTTCATAGACAATCATGGGGCCCTTCTTTTTGAACACATTGCATCTTTACGGACGTAGATAGCGGCTACAAGTTGAGGCCCAATCAACATGTACATTAATATTAAAAAGTCTTCGGCCACAGGAAAACCTTTCACTTCCCCCGATTCTACGGGCTCTTCCTCGAGCACTAGTGCTCGTAAGTCTTCTGTGGTCACACGCAAGGGGGCCTCTGCAAGTGCGAATAATGCGGGCGGTGGTCAACCCTCCCCAACTACGGGCAAAACTAAAAATCTCTGCCCCTCCCGAAAGCGGAGAGCTGATCCTCGACTGGCTACTAGATTGGTAAGTCAGCCCTCTTCACGACCAGTCGCCGCACTCACTCCTGCACTATCCCTGGTGAGAATCAGAGATTGTGGCGTTTCGATCTCGGTGCATTCCGGACACGCTGAATTACTACACCGGATCAACTCTATTCCCGTAAAAACGGACTACTGTATCCTAAGGACTTCTATTCCGAACAGGAATACCTGGGAAGTCAGTGGAAGGGGATACCAGTAGTATCAGACCAAAGGGTCAAAGTTGACGAGAAAGTAGACTATGGTGTCCATTCACCTGATCACTGTATTGTATTTCAGGCAGAAATTACCGCCATACTCGAGGTTGCTGAACTACTGAAAAGAAGTGTCAAAACCCTCTGGAGAATATGTATCTACACAGACAGCCAGGCTGCCATAAAATCCCTGGAAGCCATGTTTGCTACGTCCCTGACTGTTAAAGAATGCCACTCATCACTTAGGGTGATGGCAGAGTATTTTGACATCAGGCTCATCTGGGTACCGGGACACAGCGACATTCCGGGCAATTGCGTGATGGATTGGCTAGACAGGGCACTACGGCACAGGTTCTTCCGACAAAAGAAGGTATGCCAATCTCTACCTGCCGTTTACAGATCAGGCAGTGGGCCGATAATATGTTCAAGGACAAGTGGAGACTTACTTCAACTTGCAAACAACCCAGGGTCCTCTGGCCACTGGTGGACAGGAAGAGGACTAGGCAACTACTTAACTTGCCGAGAGGCAGGTTATCCACAATGATAGGAACACTTACGGGACATTGTCTTGTAGGAAATCACGCCCTAAGATTGGGACATAGAAACTCCACCGTCTGTAGATACTGCATGGAAGAGGACGAGGAAACGACAAAACACCTTTTCTTGGATTGCCCTGCTCTGGCAGGACTGAGCAGTAGGATATTCGGAACACATTTAGTTAGCACCGTAGCCCTACAGGATATTCCTGTAGGTCTTATAGACAAATTCATTGAAAGGTTAGACGACCTTTAGCCTAAGTGTGTTAGACAGCGTACTGTCTTGCAGCCTTTTCAACCAACCAAGTATGAAAATTTGTGCTTAAATTAGAAAAATTTGCAACAATTTTAGGAAAATTGCATTAGCACAATTTTTCAAGAAACAAGTGCCAAAACCAAAAAATTTGTGCCAAAACGGCACAAATTATGTAAGCATGGTAACAATGGTGAAATTGCAATACTCGATATATTCCCTGCAGCCAAAAAGTATGCAAATATATAAACATTACATTACACTGACATTAACAGCCTAGCTCCGATGTCGAAAGGGAAGCGAAGCGAAGCGAATCAAAGCACTCACTTTTTCGTTTATTTTGCGCTCCATATCTACGATTTCTTCTTTCTCTTCGCTTACGCTGCAGCCACACTTTCAAGTTTTTGTTTCAAGTTTTGTACACATACTGCTTGTCAAAATTCATGTAAATTGATAGCTGTGACGTAGGCTGCACGCAACTTGAAAGCAATATTCATTTTTCATAAACCTTCATGTCTTCTGTATAGCTCTATGAATCGCAACATATCTTTGTATTTATTACCTCTGCTCACAAACATTTTTAATTATTTATAATATTTTAATACTTGTAAAAGTAGAAGTCAAAAAATGATGACGGCAGAATATTTGTAAGGAGGAAAACGAGAAACTGTTCATGACATATGTAATCAGCTGTTTTCTTGAAAGAAAATTGAAACACTCCACTTGAAAGAGAAATTGAAAGCAAGTTCCTTTCAATTTTTAAAAGTGTGAGTGTATTAGTAAAAAAGTATGAATGTATTGAAACTTGAAAGGCAAAAATTGACCGTGTAACCCCCGTGTTATGTATCGAAGCGAAAGTCATTCAACAATTGTCAAACAAAAATGGTGCCAGATCTACAATTCTAAAAAAAGTGCAAAATTTACAAGAAAAAATCGCTATATTGGAATAAAAATCGCTTGAATGCACCAAAAAAATACAGCTCTATGCGACTTCAAATTGTCAGCTGGAAATAATTGACAACATATGTATGTTAATGTGAATAAACAAACACGAATGAAATTAGTAAATACATTTACGGGTTGTTTTGTGTATATTCATATTTTGTGTATTTTATATTTTGTATTGTATATTTTGTGAATATATTCAACCAGTGTCTGCAGCTGTACCAGTGTTGACTTTTTGTTGCTGAAATACATATATGTTAATAAAATATAGATATTTTTTTATAAAATACTTACCATTTATCCATTTTATGTCTTCGTTCTCTTTACAAAAATAAACAATGCGAAAGCTAAAACACAAGTGACTGTTTTTGACATTTGTGTTTACGCAAATGACATAAAAAAAAGTTACGGAGCGCAACTTTGTACTGAAATGCTCACTTCGTTTTCATTCTTTTTTCATTTTCTTTTGATTTGTCATTCTCATACTTTTACAGAGCGCAACAGGAAATATTTTCGCTTATACGACGAAAGACCGTAAGTATTCGACATACGTAGCTAGGCTGTAAGATAACACATGCATTAAAATAACTGTTGACACTAATGTGGTAGCATAACTTTTGTAATCAAAATTCTTTGTATCAGTATACTGTTTGGGTAATTTTGGTAATTGGTCAGTCGACTGACAGTAATTGCTGGATCCCAAATATGTTGGAACCACCCTTAACCATAACAATATTGATTACATACGAACCTGCTGGGATATAAGTTATATTGTAGGCCTTTCCTCCTCCGCTCCTGGTCAGCATTCGGAAACACTGTTTGAACATTCACTTAGTAAATTAGGAAAAGGTGGTCAGTGTTTCATACAGTGGCATGTATAATCACAGAGTATGAAACTGAAAGCAGCAACAGCTGTGACTAGTTAATTAGCAAAACCAGGAACACAGTATGTTATAGATGGACAAACTTAAATTTGATCCTTGCAAATTGTCGACAAAATATAAAGTGGAAGCAACACCAACAATTATACGCATCTCGAAAATTATAATAAATTTTAAAACGACGTGACTGTCTCTCATACTGAGGCAATCTAAATCAGAACGAGCCGCAGAAAATTAATAATTGTGCAAGAAGATTCACTTGTTCCTAGATCCTAGAAGGGTAAACTCCTAGGTAAAACCCAGACATCAATAATGGTGAGATACAGCTTGGAATTAATGTTGATTGGCGAATGTAAATACATTGGTGATGGTGATTATGTTATGTTATAAGAAAATAATCTACTATTCAGTTCAAATTTAGTATCAAAATCTTCATGACTTAGGCTACTTCCGTCATGTGTCCGTCATAAGGACCGAATCCAACAATTTCGAGCAACGGAAAGGGAAATGTTTTTTTTTGGTAATTACTAGAATGCTATATACTATACGGGTCTGTAACACAATATATTTCTTGAGGTGGCAGCGGAATTCGTTATTTAGTTTTGGTAACTTTTTGCACAGTTCATTTATGATTCAAGGACATTGTGGCTGGGAATCGAAATACCTTACGCTTGGCTTGATTTGTAGATAACAAAATATGTAATAATAAACAAAACAAAAAATCAACAAAATTCATATAAATCATAGCCAGTAACGAAACTTTCACTGCAAACTTGTTCGCGCCATTCCTTGTGGTTGCGGCTGCATAGGATTCATTAGGTGAAACGAAAAGTTTGCATTTACAAAATATTCATTGGCTCTTCTTTTGGGAAAAGGCGAAAAGTTTGTTTAATTTCGCAAAAAAAAAATGTTTGAGAATAGAACAATTCAATTTGGCCTCATTTAAGTGTAAAGTATAAATTGAATTAAAATCGTATTATTCAAATTATCCGGTAAAATGGTTTCCGGACACACACTTACTGGCGGTAGTTTGGTAATATGTATGAAGCACTGAAACAAGCAGCAATACTGACTGGGATTCCGAACTAAATGTGAGAAAATACAAAGATTGATAAATTATGAATAACGAAATTCTTGAAACCGAGCCAATGTAAAGTCAGAGCATTGTAAGAACTATACAAACTACGTGCGCTAGTTCAATAATTGACGTGCTTTTTGTTCATTTGTTTTACGTGGACGGTAAAAGAAGAAGCATCTAATACATGAATACAATCCCAACTCATAGAATTTAAGACAATCATATCTAATACAATCACAAGAATTATCGGCTATAAAAAATGTAAAACCGGTAACTAGAAAAAATTATAATTTATTTGAGGATTTTATCAACCCTTTTATTTGAGCAGTAACAGATGAAGGTGTATGCAATGTTTGATTTCATTTATTACGTCCACGGACATAAATCCTTATAGATTATCATATTAACTTACATTGGTTATGCATATATGTATATTAATATATAAAATAATTGAGGTTTTAATACAATAATTAATATCATACTTTATAAATTAATTTATTAGTTGAACTATTAATTAAGTGTATATATGTAACAAACTCCCAAAATTTGATTTGGGATCGCAAAAATCAAATACATTGCTACACCTGTTTTGGTTCCTTCTATACAGAATTTGGAAGGCCAGGCCAAGAAGTCCCGTAAAATAATACCGATCCGATCGTTTCCAGAACCATCACGTAGTACTGCCAACTAGTGAAGTGAATCCATCAAACACGGTTAGGTGAGCTGGTATAATGTAGCAACGGCATACTTTTAGGCGTAGTAATTCAACTTGCTATACACACCACAAACTCCGTATTCTGTGCACTTGATAAGTTCACCACATTGAGTATTTATCAACTTTTGAATATTTTTCAAGATTTGGTATTCTACTACAAAAAATAAAAGCTTTTTAGTTGATAATTTGTCAAAGCCTCATTTGGTATTGATAACTCTGTTTTATTGTGTGTGTGTGTGTATGTATTCAAATTCGGTAAATAGTGCACGCTTCATGTAAATATCAACATAATGGATTCCTTTTTAAAATACATGTATAAATTTACGTATCCTTTTAGAAAAATGGAAGAAGAAGGAATTGTGTTAATGCTGATTTGTGCAGACGACGAAAATGCGGAAAAAAGAAGGCGAAGGTGTGACTTACGAAGATTACGCGACTCAAGCGATCCTTTTCAGTTGTCGAAGGCAGAATTTACAAAAAAATTTCGCCTGAGTCGTGTTCTTGCTCGGCAATTAATTCCAGATTTGCAGCCTCATGACGTCCAAAGAACATCATTACCATTGACAGTTCAAGTTTTGGCCAATAATTTGATAACAATAAACAAAATCAGCTGTCAATAGAAATGCACCACACTGGTGAATTTCAAAAGCTTATTATTTATCAATGTTGCCACAGAATACCAACCGAACTTTTGGTTGATAAAAATCTTGACAAAATATCTTGATAAAAAATTTATTAAGAATTCACAGAATCGGGCTGCTAGAGTGAATATCTCTCTCAGCAAACCGTTGACATTACGCCTGGTATGATATGAATGTTGGATGTTGAAAAGAATTGCATTAAATAATTGGATATAGGGCATTACACTATTTTAGCAGCAAAATCAGATATGCACCAAAATTTCACCAACGGTAAATTCTTTAGCGCTGAGTTGGAAAATAAGCTTTTTTTGCGCTAGGTCCAACTTCTTGAGATATAGGCCTTTAAAGCTTGAGTATATAATCGGTCATATCTCAGGTATTTATCATCGGATCTACTTGAAATATGTATCATTACAAAGCACTTGTGAAACACTATAACGTATATATAAATATATTTCCTTTTATTAACCCATTGAGGGCTCATTTAAAAAATGTTTTTTAACCTAATTTTTTTTTTTGGTTTAATCAACTTGTTTTTCTTGTCTTTTGGTGTTGTTGTCTTTTGTCGTTGTTGTCTTTTATTTATGTTCTCCTTTGTTATAGTCTTTACACACCAAAATAAAAAAATTATTTCTGAAAACACGCGCGATTTTTCTGATTTTGCCACACTTCGACTTAAAGTACAGAGGGATATTGATGCCCCTGCCTGGACGGCCGGGTGACTTGGTGGAATATAAAGTTAACGATTTATGAAATTTATTTTATCAGGATCGGATAATAAATGGCACAGTTACGCGCGATTATACATTCAAGTATTGGAGACCTATATTTTGGAAAATATGGACTTCCGCAAACTTTTTTTTGAATCCGTATTTAATGCTTTACCAGGCAAAAAAAAAACGAAAAAAATCCAATTTTGCGGCTAAAAGAAATTTGCTCCAACAATAGTTACAAAAGGATTTGGTTACAATAGATGCATTAGAATAAGAGTATTTAAATACTCAACTTTTTCAGAATATAAGTTTCTGCAAAACTAACTTCCCGAATAATCGGCCGAGATGAAAACCGGTTTAACCATTTTTTTAAAATTAAAACTAAAAACATTTGAAAAAAAATCCTGTCTGTGTAAACTGAGTAAGGAGACCAATTCATTTCCGGCAAGGGAGTCTAAATTTTAATTCTTTGAAATTTTATATCTTTTAAACACCCGAGTTTTATTTTTAGCTCGTGAGGCGAATTTTAATTTCCAAAGATTTTAGAATTTTGCTCGCTCCCGATTGAATTCAAAAAGAGTCATTCGAGAGTCGAAATATCAGACTAGTTTTGAATTATTAAATGCAAAGATTTATATTTACGTAAATTAAAAGAAATGCCGGCAACAAATTGCAAAAATTTGATGATATGGGAAAATTGTTTGAAAGGATTGGAAGGTGTTAAAAATATGAAAGTGGGGTAAAACTTTTGAGTGCCAGAAAGGTCTTATCGAATGATTAGGAATGTGTTAAAAATAGCGTAAAATAGAAATCACGAGGAAATTAGTTTGGAATGATTAGGTATGTGGTCAAAATTTTGAATGTGGGTAAAAAGCGGGGCGGAAAGGGCAAATCTTCAAAATGCGAGAAAATTCGGTCGGAAAGATTAGAAATGTTTTCAAAATTGTAAATGTGGATGAGAACTAGTAAAAATACGGTCAAAAGGGGTAAAACTTCATACTGCGGTAATGACTTCAATTTGGTTAAAATTGTGATTGCGGGTAAAAATAGAAAAAGGGGGGGGGGGGGGGTGCAAAATTAAAAATTCCAAAATTGTTTGTAAAGATTGACAATGAAGCAAACATTGTGAATGTGGTAAAAAGGGGTCGAAGTGTGTGAATGTTCAAAGTGCGAGAAAATTCATTCGATTAAGAATGAGGTAAAAATTTTGAATGTGGGCAAACAATGGTAAAAAGAGGCCAACAAATTTAAATCTTCCAAATGCGGGAAAATTTTGGAAAAGATATCCGGCCTCGAACAACCCCGGGGCGTCTGGGACTTTACAAAACGAAGATAACATATTTCGCCAACCAGTTCGATATTTTGCTTTATCTTTCCAGTTGGTAATACCCAGTGTACCAAGGGATTCGTCAACTTGATCCCTCCAGCGGAGTCTTGGTCTTCCTATTTTTCGCCCTCCTTCAAGTTCGGTTTCGAAAACCCACCGTGCTGGTTCGCCTTCATCCATTCAACTGTATTTTGATCCGCTTAACTATGTCAATGTCGGGATAAAACTCCTACAGCTCATGGTTCATGCGTCACCGATTCATGCGATCGCACGATAGGGTGCCGCCTTGCCTGAGGCGTCGCTTAGTTTCGAAAGTTTTGATAAGATCCTTACCAACTTTCACTGCGGATTTGGTGTTCGTCAAGGTCATCCTGCAAAGGCGTATGAGTTTGCAGGAATACCAAGCTCAGACGTTGCTTCGTAGAGTTTCTCCCGTATCGAGCTATCGAAGGCCGCTTTATAATCGACAAATACGTGATAGTTGTCAATTTGTTTTTCGTTGGTCATCTCCAGGATTGGTCGTAGCGTGAAAATCTGGTCAGTTGTCGATTTTCCAGGCCTAAAGCCACACTGGTATGGCCCAATCAGGTCAGCGATAATTGGTTTTAGTCTTTCGCACATTATACTTGATAGAACCTTATATGCGATGGATAAAAGGCTTATTCAACGGTAGTTGGCACAGATACTCGGGTCAACATTTTTAAATATGGGACATAGTACACTGAGACTCCAATCGCCGGGCATGCATTTATCTAACCAAATTTTGCTAATGAGCTAATGCGTTCACCTTATCAGCTCACCGCCGCCAGCCTTAAACAGCTCCGACGGTAATCCATCTACTCCTGCAGCTTTGTTGTTCTTAAGCCGGGCAATAGCTGTTCTGACCTCGTCTTGGTTAGGAGGGGAGCAATCGACGTCGTCGCCGATGTTGTGATGGATTGTCACATCGTCATTGGATATCTCAGGTACCAGTAGCGCAGTGAAATGATCTCTCCATATTCCCAACATGCTTTGCACAACTGCGATGAGATTTCCGTCCTTGTCTTTACAGAAGGAGAGCCCTAAACCATGTCCATTAGTTCCGCATTTGACTTTTTGGTAGAATTTTCGGGCTTCGTTCTTCCTTCTGTATGTCTTAATTTTTTCAATCTCGCAGTTGCAGCTCGCATTGCAATTGACTGAAGCATGCCTGCAGCGTTCATTTCATCATTTGCAATGCGACACTCTTCATCGTACCGTGGTTTGCTGCAAAGCGGTTTTTCAAACCCAAGTACGGTTGTTGCGGCAGTTTTTATAGACTCTGATATGGGTTTCCACTGCGCGTCAGGATCTTCATTGGGAGGGGGTGGATTCTGTGCCGAAATTTGCGAGAGCTTCCTTGAGTAGGCTGCGGCTGCCTCTGCTAATTGCAGCTTTCCGATGTCCAGCTCCCTCTGCGTCTGGTTTCGTACGATTTTCGCTCTACTTAATCTTGTGCGAACCTTTGCTGCTACCTGGTAGTGATCAGAATCGATGTTAGCTCCTCTGATCACTCGTACGTCCATTACATTGGATGAGTGCCTTCCATCAATTACCACGTGATCAATTTGGTTCTTCGTTCTTTGAACAGGGGAGTAGCCTCCACAAGTAGCCTTGTGGATGTCTTCATGCTGGAATCTCGTACCACTAATGACTATGTTTTTTGCCGCGGCAGAGTCAATCAGTCTCATACCGTTTTCGGAACTGTCAGCATGTAGACTGAAATTGCCAATAGTTGGATGAAAAACATTCTCCCTGCCTACTTTAGCATTAAAATCTCCTAGTAAAATCTTAATATCATGGCCACGGCAGCGGCCATACGTTACCTCTAGGAGCTCAGAGAATATGTCTGTGCCATCATCATCTTTCTCTTCTGTCGGGGCATGCACACAAATTAGGGAAATATAAAAATATTTCGCTTTTATGCGGATTGTGGCTATTCGTTCACTCACATGATTGAACCTAGAGACTAGATGTCGCAGTCTTTTGCCAACTACAAATCCGCAACCAAATTCATGTTTTTTCTCATGGCAACTGTAGTAGTTATATGTCGCAGTATCTTTTTCGTGTGCAGCCATGTCCTGTCCATCGCATTTCCTGGATTGCGGTAATGTCAGCCTTATAACGTTCGAGGACATCTGGCAGTTGGTTACTTGCACCGGATTTATATAGAGTTCTCACATTCCAGGTGCATATCCGTAAATCGTGGTCCTTATAACGTTTGCGGGGGTCGTCACCAAATAGGGGTTGTTTATGTTTTCTCTTTCGGTTTTGTATTTTCACTGCTATTATGAACGGTGACGGGAGGAAAACCCAGTCCACCGGGTTTTTGCATTTTACCTACTACCAGGATATTTGATTGCAGCCGCCCATTATGGATCAGACGCTGACCAGGATGCAATATGTCGAACCTGGATTTTCTTCATTTGGTTTTTTTATCCGCCGTTGTTCTATATGTTTGGCTCATCCGCCTTCTAAAGGACAAAAGATTATGCCCGATAGCTTGATGAGCTTCAGTGACATCAGTCACCTACTAAGCCTGAGCCATATCAGTGGTCGCATAACCAAATCAGGCGGCTCATTTATTTTCGCCTTCTCACTCTAGCTAGCTAACGGAGGTTTCCGAAAAGCCATTGTCCAGGACATATTACGTGGAAGTAGTGAGCTGCTTGGACTGCACAATGAAGGGATTATTTCTGGCCACTCCCAAGTGAATGGCTAGCAGAATCTTTCCACCTCCACGGACAGTCCCATGTGCAAGAGCAAAAATTCGAGAACTATTGTTTAGACAGATTGATGACGTGGCGCAAATTTTGAATGTGGGTAAAAAATATTGCGAAAACGGTATAAGTTCAATGTGCAAGAAAAATCGTTCGAAAAGATTTGGAAGTTTCAAAAATTGTAAAAGTGGTTACAAAATTGTAAAGTGGGGGAGGAACAATAAAACAATAAAATATAACAAAGTCAGAAATACGATTAAATTTCACGGTCCTCAACCAAAACAACATCAAAAATGTAACTCAACAGTTCTTCACAACCGTGAGTGTGAAGAGACACGTCAGATACGGCAAATTTTCTCTTTTTCCTAAGACTCCTTTCACACTCGGCAAGTTACTTGCGCAAGTCTCTTGCCCAAGTCTTGGTTTGTTGATGACAGAGGTAAGGTCGGGTTCGGGGAATAAATTTGAGGTACAGACTTTGTACTCGGAAAGTTGAAAAACTGACTTGCGCAAGTAACTTGCCGAGTGTGAAAGGGGTCTAAGCGGTATTCTTCTATTCGGGCAAATCAGATAAATATTAACAAAATAGAAAAATGTACGAAAGCTTATACTAAATTGTTACCGTTGCATTTAGGTAAAAAGGCTGGAGATCCCACTAATAGGGTTTCTATGGCACAGCTGATCGAAAAGCCACTAGGGAAATGATGTAGAATGAGAGACCAAAGAAGACATACAGATTAGAGACCATGCAGCAAACTAAGTTTGAAAGTGTTAGTGCCATGATTTTCAGTTTGAGAATAATGAAAACTTTATTGAAACCCCATTACGAACATATATATAAAATCATAGTTAAGTACGATTTCATATAAACGATAAACAACAAGTATTATTTTCAACACCCCCACTTGAATCGTACTTAAAACAGGCCCACAGAATTACAACATTTTTTTTATTTTTTCCCTTGACAGAGGTTTAGTGAAAAAATCAGCCAATTGATTGCCAGTTGAAACTGAGACAAAAGTCACCTCATTCATCTTACGTTTCTCCCGTACATAATGATGCCGTATGTCTATATGTTTGGTTCTGGGATGATATACTTCATTGGAAGCTAAATGTATGGCGCTCTGATTATCACAACAAATTGTTGTTGGAACTTTTTCTTTAAAACTTGGATCTATTTCATTTGCCAGATATCGAAGCCACATGACTTCTTGTGTTGAGCTGGATAAGGCCATGTACTCGGCTTCAGTAGTCGTGAAGGCTATGGTTGGTTGCCGCTTGCTTCCCCATGAAATGGCTCCATTTTGCAATACATTGAGATATCCAGTAGCAGACGTGCGATAATCCAAGTCATTAACCCAATCTGAATCTGAGTATGAAACAAGACTATTATTACCATCAGCTTTAAAGTGCAATTTGTAATGGCTTGTTCGCTTCAGATATCTGAACACGCGCGTGACTGCAATCCAATGACTATGAGAGAGATTGTTATTAAATTTACTCAAAAGATGTACAGCTTGGCAACTATCGGGTCTAGTGCATTGCGCAGCAAAAAATAAACTTCCGATAGCTTGCTGGTAAGGGACATTTTTCATATTTTCATCTTCTAAGATTATTTTCACCAACTTCTGACTCATATCCAATGGTGTTGATATCGGATTACAATTCTCCGTGTTATATCGTGTCAGCATATTTTGAATATTGATCTAGAGATATGTAATCGTCTTTCCGTATACTGTTCATACCCAGACAACGTTTTGCATCTCCCAGAAATTTCATTTTAAAATTTCCCATTAAATTATTCTTTAGTTGCTTACTAAAATGCATATCATTGCTAAACACTAGCATATCATCCACGTACAAAGCCATGAACGTCATTTTGTCTCCATTCAAATTATAGTATATACATCCAATTCAGAACGACGCATGCCATATTTTAGGAGTGCATCATTTAGTTTGGTGTTCCATACGTGACTAGCCTGCTTCAAGCCATATAATGTTTTTTTTAGTTTCAGCACCTAGTTCTTACTTACATTTAAAATAGTGGGCGGTTCAACATAAACATCTTCCAATAGTTAACCTTGAAGAAACGCCGTTACTGCATCCATTTGCTCTATATTTAAATTAAACCGTATAGATAGGGCCATCGAATATCGAATGGATGAGTATCTCACGACTGGTGCGAAAGTTTCTTGAAAATCGATACCCTTACGTTGTGTATACCCTTGCACTACAAGCGTCGCTTTATAACGTATCGACTCGTCTGTTTCTAACTTACGTTTGTAAACCCATTGAGTTTTAATGACGTTGCACTTCTTAGGTTTGGGCACAATTTCCCATGTTCCATTTTCCTCTATGGACAATAACTCGCTATTGATCACATCTTGCCACTGGGTCTTTTCGTCACACGATAGAGCTTCTTCCAAAGTTAGCGGTTCATCCTCCGCCAATTCAGACATAAATACAGACCAATCTATTCTTTCCTTTGTGGCCAACCGTTTACTTCTACGAACTTTTGCCTCCGTTTCTTGTCCATTTTCATGAATATTATCGGAATTTTTCCCCACTTCATTGTCACTGAAGGAATTAAAGAACAATGAACACTAATTATCAGAAATTGCTGCCTGTTCTGCAAGATTCGTGCTTGCGTTATCACTATCTGCGCAGCTAAAGAAATAGTAATCTCATCAGTTGTTTTCAAAAACGATGCTCCTCTTTTAGTTTCGTCAAATCGAACATCTCTGCGAGTTACAACTGCTCCTCTATCATTCGTGTATATTCGGTAACCTTTAGTATTTATGCCATATCCAACGGAAATACATCTTTCTGATTTTGAATCCCATTTCTTTCTCTTTTGAGTTGGTACCAGTGACCTAGCTGCACAACCAAATATTCTTAGATGATTCACTTCTGGCTTTCGTCGACTCCATAGTTCTTGTGGGGTATATTTTAAAGATTTGTGAGGAGATCTATTGACTAAATAAACAGCCGTTTGTACACCTTCAGCCCAAAATTGTTTAGGAAGTCTAGCATCTTTCAAAATCGATCGAGCTTTTTCTGTGAGTGTTCGGTTTACTCGTCCAGCAAGCCCATTCTGTTCCGGGTTATACGGCACAGATGTTTCATGAATGATTCCATTATTCTTCATGACACGTTCCATGTTATAATTGACATATTCTGTGCCATTGTCACTTCTTAGGGTTTTGAGTTTTGTTCCTATCTGATTTTCTACCAAACGTTTAAATTCCTTAAACCTTTCAAAAGCCTCAGATTTATTCTTTAGGAAATAAACGAAAATCTTCCTGATATAGTCATCTACAAATATCAAAAAATATCTACTACCACCCAATGAATTCCACAAACATCTGTGTGAATAACTTCCAATACTGCCGTAGCTCTTCTGCCGACTGTTGGAAACTTTGTTTTAACATGCTTCCCTTCGGCACATCCTTGACACGATGCTTTATCGTAACCCCTCAGTTTTCCATCCATACCCGTTACCATTCCATTTTGTAACAATTTTGATGAATCAAAATTGAAGTGCCATTTATCAAAATTATTTTCCCCTGCAAAATTATTTTCCCATGCGTCATGACATTCCGGGGTAGTCACTATATACATTCTGCTCTCGCAAATGGCTTTATCGATTGTCTTTCCATTACCATCAAAAATTCTTGCTCCACTTTTGTCAAATGTGACTTGATTACTGTCTCTGCATAATTGACTTACCGACAAAAGATTTTCGGAAATACCAGGCACGTATAAAACATCCCTCATGGGTATAGTATATATTCCGAATTCACCAGCTACCTGTATATTTATATTGCCAATTGACTTAACCCATAGACTATCCTCAGCTGCTGTTTGAATTTCACCATCATACCGTTGCAAACTTGTAAAAATGGTCTTATCATTCGTCATGTGGGTCGATGCACCACTATCTAAAAACCAATGCTTCTTTTTATTTCCGTACCTTCCTTTAAGAGCAAATAATGAATTATTCTTCTTGAAAGTTTTATTTTTATTACTAGGACAATTGGCTTTGAAATGTCCTATACTATTGTAGTTATAACATCTTCTCCCAGAATCTCGATTCCCTGCTTTATAAAAACCTTTCTTGCTTACCAAGGCATTGTTGTCGGTTCGAACATCCATTCTAACGTCCTGAAGCAATTTCATTTTAATAGAATCTGCTGTTATTTTTGATCCAATGCTTCCGAGAGACATTATAATATAAGTATGTAGGTGAAAATGACACACCAAAACGCCGAGACACGTTAACCTAATTTTGGATCGCAGAATCCAGTGGTGTACCCCGTTTTGAAAAGTTAGCTCGAAATCACGAGATATTTCGATTTTAAATCTGTAGTAGATTTAAAGCGATTTTTGATTTTATTTGAATGAAAAAACTTTAAAAACTTGTTTAAAATCAATTTGTTTATTATTTATTTGTCAAAATTTATATCTAGAAATAATGGACGTCCATTTTCAAGCGGACATGGAACTATATTTGCTCTTATTTTGATGAGATTTAATAAATTTTTTTGGATTTATTCAATTTTTACTCTCTGTTTGCAATCGACCAGCAGAAATCAGCAAGCATTGAGTTTATTCCTTTTCCAGGGAAACGGTCTTCGAATGCCATTATAGTTTCTGTGGACAATTGTTGTCCGTAAAAATCGAACTGTGCATGTAATATGAGGATTTTCAACGACATATTAACGCCAAGTTTGTCGAAAGACTTCATCATGTTGTCAACATAATCACGGTACTCTGGTGAGCGATTTTTGCAAAGAACGTTTTCAGTTACCGCACGAATTGAGTTCCATGCGTTTAGTCCAGTTTCATCTAACATTTCAGAAAAACTCGTATCCCTTAAAAGTTGCTTTATATCTGGACCGTTAACTACACCTGTTAAAAAAAATTGATATAAAATATATTGCAGTCGCACACTTTTAGTTACACAAAATTACACTCTTTCAATTTTTCAATTGATAATTGGGGAAAAGCGTTGTTTTCAAGTATGGTAATTCATTTTCGTTAACGCGAACCAAACGCTTAAAAAAATTCTTTACAACTCCCAGCTTGATATGAAGATCCGGAAGCATTATTTTCTGAAGGGGGATCAATGGTGGACGAATTACATTAAATTCGCCAACAACTTCCGAATCGCGTTTTGGCCAATCACGTTTTTCGTGCTGGTTGCATTTTGTACGGCAGTCCCATTTACAAAAAATACACATATACTTTGTATAGCCAGTTTGCATTCCAGCTAATAGTGAAAGAACCTTAAAATCACAATTTACGCGCCAATTGTGTTCGTCATAATGCGAACATTATGCGTTCCAGAATGAATTTCATGGTATCATACGACTCATACATTCCAAGAGCATACATCAATACCACTGGTTTAACGCTGCTGTTTTCAAATAGCAAGACTACTTTTAAGCTTCTGGTTGAAGAGTCTATGAAAAGACGCCCAAAAGATGGAGTATAGTTGCAGATTCCCATTTCATTCATTAAACCATTCATCCTCGGAATGCATGAAATAAGGCATATTTGGTATATATGGATCATGCTCCATTGCATCGGTCCATATGATCTGCCTTTTTCGTCACTCATTTTTCTATTTTTAACATCAACATCTTTAGCGGCGGGTAGGGACTAATCTATCAAAGTGAACACTTTGATATATATGTTGTAGCATCTGTTTGTAATAGGGATGCCAATCCCAAAATCCCGAACCCCAAAGTCCCGAATCCCAAAATTATTATAATTATTATGGCCCCAAATTGTAAGAGGTAAACTAATTCTGCTTCCAAATAAATGTCTATTATTTCAACGGTTACATTTTGTCGAAAAAAATATATAAATTGATTTAACAAGAGCTTTTGCAGGTTTTTCCATCAAATAAAATCAGAAATCACCTTAAATCTACTACAAATTTAAAATCGAAATATCTCGTTATTTTGAGCTAACTTTTTAAAACGGAGTATACCACTGGCTTCTATGACCCAAAAATTAGTGTGGGTGTCTCGGTGTTTTAACGTAGAATACGTTATACGGTAAGGTAGGGGTGTTGATCTGGAGCACAAAATTTTGAGAAAATGTTTGTCACTTTCATTATAAGTTTTTAATACTTTATGCATGCATTGAAGAAAATTCAGGTATGGTCGTAACATATCTAATATGTATTCTTTTGATTTGTATTTAAATAATCATATTGCTACATATAATTTTTTTGATTCTATAAGCAAATCAAAATTTAACTCCTTCAAATTTTGTATTAATTTGCATATGCTTTGTATTTTATGTATTATAACATCATGTGTAAGAACAGTACGATTATCTGTGTGTTCATCGCAGAACCAGAAAGAGAAGAAGTATAATGACAATTCATGTTTTATGTGAACATTACAGAACCAGTGTTGCCACATGCAGTATTTACACTTGTTTTCAAAAGTGCATCGAATTGATATAAAGTATACCCAAATTTTGTTAAAAACTATCCTAAATTTTTAACATAAAAATTAAAGATAAATTTGATAGATTTAAATCATTTATCAAAAATTATATTTAATTCATATATTTTAATTGCAAAATGACTAACGTATTCTACGTCTGACCTATGCGGCCGCGTTATCTAACACAGGCTTCATATATATTTTGTGTGTCATTTCAAAACTTCAAATTTTACTTACAGTGTTATCATTGGTCGATAAGTATTTGACAAACGTTTAAACAGCAAACAACACAGCCATTCGTCATCTAGCAAAAACGCAATTGAACCTAATTTTTGTGACGTAGATACAATTTGTAATACGTAATCCTCAACGGAGCCGCAATCTTCTAATTGAACTGAACAAAGTTCAGAATCTTGAAATAAACTAGTTAGAAGTTTCCAAACTTCCTTCGCAGACTTGCAATCTAGAACATAAAGATATAAAGACTGGCTATGCGAATAATCGCCCAAGTGAAAATCGCCCAAAACGAAAAATGAACAATGACCCAAAATTTTTGGGTGTTTTTTTATTAAGAAAAAAGACCCAAAAAAAGAGGTAAAATCGCCCAAAAATTTAAGAACATACGCCCAAAAATATAAATCCAATTTATGAACAAACGCCCACTATTTTGTGGTGAAATCGCCCATGACTGTAGCGAACAACCGCCCAATTAAGTAAAAGAGCGATCATTCATCATGAACAAACACCCAAAAAATCAAAAATACCAAAACGCCCAAACATGATGAACAATCGCCCAATTTTTTTTCCCATATTTTTTGGGCGATTGTTCATTTTTGGGTTTTGGGCGATTTTCACTTGGGCAATTATTCGCATAGCCATAAAGACTTATCCAATGCAAGGACAATCCGACATCTAGCCTTTTCCTGATTATTCTCCTGTCCTGCAGCAGGATCTTCAAGGACGCATTTCCACAACCCTTCCAATCTCAACTGGGTCTCTATTGCAAAACTCCACGTTAACCAGTTATCCGAACCGGTGAGCTTTTCAAATTTCTTTACTTGGGATACAGCCATTCTTTTAACTACCGTTAAATGTCCTTTGCACAAAATATCCTCTTTAAAATTCGTTATGAGGGCCCACAACCTGTTAGTGCTATGATTTTCAGTTTGAGAATAACGAAAACTTTATTGAAAACCCATTACGAACATACATATAAAATCATAGTTAAGTACGATTTCATATAAACAATAAACAACAAGTACTATTTTCAACAAAAAGTGTTTGATTGATACTAATTGCAGGTAAACATATTCCTTACGAGAATTAATTGTCATAAACATGTATCGGGAGATCAATCTAGAGGTATTTTTTTTTTCAAAATTAAAAAAAAACAAAAATTCTAATCAAGTGTGAAATCTTTACATTTCATTCGAAAGGACATTTTATGCCGTTTATTTTTTGAATATAATTTCCTTCAAATGTTAGCCGCAACAACGCCTCAGGGTGTCCATGCTAAGGGTATGGCGTTAATGACACGCGTAATGTTGGGTTCCAAAACCTGAATCGTAGCTGGTTTGTCAGCATAGATTTTGGACTTTACGTAGCCCCAAATAAAAAAGTCTAAAGGTGTGATATCACACGATCTAGGCGGCAAACTCACCGGTCCAAAACATGAAATTAACTGCTCTCCGAAATGTCCTCTCAATAAATCCATAGTTTGGGCAGCTGTATTGCAAGGGCCACCGTCCTGTTGAAACCAAATGTCGTCAACATTACGGGCTTCAATTTCAGGTAGCCAAATGTCCGATATCATGGCGCGATAGCTATTGATATCCGGTCATCATAACTTTTGAAAAATTATGGACCGATGACGTTGTTTCGGTGTAAGTCTTTCCATGATGAAATGGCAAACAGTACTGAAAGAAAAAAAATAAGGTTTAACACCAACTCACGCGTAATCTGTGAAAAAACAGTGTTGAAAAAAATACATCTAGATTCATCACCCATTATAAAGGGTGTTTTTTCAAGCCCGATACAACTTCAAATTGTACAAAATAACACAAAAGACTAAATTTTAATAAAAAAATTTCCATTATTTGTTTCAGTATACTCTGGCAAATCATTGTGAATAGACTCACGCTTGAACAACGCTGCCAAATTATCCAAATTTACTTTGAAACTCAGTTGAAAGCTGACCCGTTGTTTTATCGCCAAATTGTGTTCAGCGATGAGGCTCGTTCTTGGCTTAACGGGTTTGTTCATAAGCAAAATTGCCGTATGTGGAGTATAGAGTGAGACTAATCCACAAGAGACCCTCCAGTCTCCATTACATCCAGAAAAATGCACCGTTTGGTGCGGCTTACACGCTGGTGGCATCATCGGACCTTATTTCTTTAAAAATGAGGAAGGAGCTCGCGTTACGGTCAATGGAGATCGTTACCGCACCATTATCAATGATTTTCTGTTTGAAAATATGGATGACATTGATCCAGACGAGATGTGGTTTCAACAGGATGGCGCTACGTGCCATACGGCGATCGCAACCATCGACTTATTGAAATCAAAATTTGGCGATAAGTTGATTTCGAGAATTGGACCTGTCAATTGGCCTCCAAGGTCGTGCGATTTGACACCTCTCGATTATTTTCTGTGGGGCTACGTGAAGGCACTGGTTTATGCTGATAAACCAGTAACAATTGACGCCTTGGAGGCCAACATTGTTCATGTTCTTCGTAACATACGGCCTGCAGTGCTCGAAAAAGTGTCAACAAATTGAACGTCCAGAATGCGCTTCGTCAAGAATAAAAAAAAACTTTATTAAAATTTAATGTTTTGTGTTATTTTTTTACAATTTGAAATTCTATCGAACTTGAAAAAACACCCTTTAGTATTATTTCAAATAAACGTATTACAATATTTATATAATTAGTGATATAGTTTTTATTTTGTTTTGTTCCATTTCGTTTCAATTTAACACAGACCCTTTAACTGATGTTCAGACTCTTAATTGCAAAAAATTAAATCACATTCCGAAGTTCTGAAGAAAAATGGTTTATTTTAGCAAATAATCGTATCGTCGTTATTAAAGGACGTTTTTGAAGGTTTTGATTCTCCTGTAAAATTATGATAATGAGTGTTACGACTCTGGGCATTTCAGGTAACGATATGTAGAATAGTTTTTAGTACAGGGAAAATTGTCCTTAATATTAGCAATGTTGAGTATTGACAAATACATACATAATTCAAAAAGCTTTTAATGTAATTGGAGTAACAAAACACTGTACTTTTTAATATTCGGTGTTCAGAATTTCGTATATAGCCTTGCGAATTCCCATTCAGTTAATGCTGGATATCGTACAAGTTGTCAAATTTTGATGTTTGTCGGTCACATCCTCGGAAACGTGGTTTATTGACCAATCTTAGCAGCCCAATTGATGCCTGATAATATATTTCCAACGACATTACATTTTTATTCAATGAAGTAATTCTTCATTTAAAATTCTTTATTACTAAATTGTAAAAAGTAACGTGCTACTTGATTGAATATTTTTTTTTCATCTTTTAAGCTCAGTACCGAGCTAAATTTGAATTTCAGGTGGAGCAATTTTCATTTATCTCTACACGGAAAAATACATGTGTAATAGTCAGCTTGTGACATGCAACTATTTTGCAAAACGTCATATATCACACATTTTTTCAATTCACACAATTAATATTTGCAACTATTTTCGTTGCAAATGTTGCAGATTCCTTAATGTTTTACAATTGTTAGAATATAAATTTTTGTTTCAGATAGCGGAAAAAAATGCTCACTTTGCTTGTCATAAACCGTCATGTAAGAGACAGAAAATGTCGAAAATTCCGTTTGCATTTATTTTCAGCTGCATACTACCAAATGGAAAGACGCCTAAAAATAAAGAAACATTGTTGGAGGACATAATTGACTCGTTTGAAAGACATGTTACCACTTTTTAAGACAATGTTCATTATTTTGAGGACTAAATGTGCTAAATGTTAGGAAATATTAACTCTATTTAAAGAAACAGTTATTTGTTTTAAGCACAGGATGTCTCAAAAGAATGTCTAGATCTCTCTAAAATAAAACATAAGATATGTTAAAAACTATTTATTAAGTATCAAAATACAGTATTTGGGAATTTTAAATATTAGTGGTTTCCCACTATATTTCATGACGGAAGCGGGGAGAGCTTCTCACAACCAGTGAGCTGTGCGCTTTCTAGTTTAATACTCACTGTTTGGGACCTACAGTTTTACACCGGTTCCCAACGGTATTTTGAGAAGCTTTTACATGGTTAAATACTCGATAGTGTCGCTGTCACTATGCGAGGTGACAGCCGTCGAAAGAAATTTAAGGTGGTCAGAGCAGGGATCGAACCGAGGATCTCAAGTACAAGAGGCGCACACCACCACCGACGCCCGCCATTTGGGAATTTATATCTCAAAAATAATATCGTTGAAATGTTAATTATCAGGTTCACGGCATTGATTTAGTCGAGCGGTAACATTTCCAGTGATGGCTCTGCAGGCCGACTCCCGTGGTCCTCGTGAACAGACTAGTTAATCCTCTCCAAATTTTCTGCCGTTCTTGATGACTTTGGCCACCCAGATTTTAGCTTTTGTAGTGTTGAACCCGTAGAGTACTGACGTATAGAGTAGCCAACTCTTTCAGTAAATTGATGACATTTGGTGTGTTGCAGATGGGCGGTTTAATGTTGGAAAGTATTGCTTTAATAATACCAGATATAGGCAATGGCGCAAACCAACCAACAATAAATCAGCAACGTCATTTCACTTTGTGCGTTAACATTTTTGTGTAAATACACCACACATAAAATAAAATATAACAAAAAGTCCAAAATACGTTTAAAGTTCACACCTTTTCATCAAAACGACACGAATAAATTTAAGTCAACAATTTTGGTAATTCCACCTCGTGTAAGTCAATTTACGTCAAATATCTCTCTATCGCATCGACAGCACAACCAAAAGCAAAAGTTTTAATAACCACAAAAAAAACATGATATCATCGCGGAAGCAACCATTCTTTAACTCTTCGAATATAATATTTGTTTTTAGAATTTCAAACGTCACATGTGGAACAAATGGAATAATGTTGTGGTAACCGAATTGAAAGTGGATTCGGTTGTACCGACAGAAATCATGGGAAATTCGGTACAACAACCGAATTGACGCCAAATACGATTTTTGGGACCGAATTTATATTAACTTCTTTAGTTGCAACCGAATTTATTCAAAATCCACACTAGCATCTGTTGTTTCATCTGAATAAATTTCTAGCTCGGTTATTGCACCCGAAATTATATAAAATTTGGTTGACAGAACGAATATAATTGAAGATTAAGTTGTCACAACTGGATTAATTACACGATGCAACAGTAAAATTGAATAAATGTTACCACTATTTTTTAGTTAATGTATGAGAAGTTCATACTACAAGCTTACAAGGTCAGGAATATTTTTCTAATTTAAAAATGGTTGGCGTTTGTTATAATAATAGACAATTCAGTTAAACACACTCACTGGCATGACCAGTTTCGAACTCCGTGACAATTTCATCATCAGACGGCTTACTAATGTGCCTGAATTGATACCATCGGTTGATCATCAATCGTATATCTAAACCTCAAATGTGCAATTTACATATGCGAATTAATATCGATCGAAGATGCCTAAGTATCAACACACACTGAAAGGTCTATCATTCCAACACTATTTATTTTTTTTATATATTATGATCACCACATTACAAAAATTTAAATTCTTAAAATTTAAAAATTATTTTAGCAAAATTGTGGCATTTTGGAAAGTTTCTTCCACAGATGTTAACACAGTCTGTCCAACTAAAGCCAACAAGAATAACAAAAGATTCGAAATTAAATTACTCTTAAGTTTTTCCAACATTATTTTCTGCTTATGAGTTTAATGGTTATCTACAAGATTACGGCGAAAAATTACGTTTTTCAGCCAAACTTTATAATTTGTTTTTTTTTTTAATATCATGTTAAATCGAAAACGGAAAATAGTGTTCGGTTTAATAATTTAGTAATTTCATGAAGTCTGACCTGTTGTGAATAATTATTCGCAATTAAGTTAAAGTATCTCATTTCGACAAGAATTTCCAAATTTTGTTGGAAGTGCTGTACTAGGCAACACATTTGCATTTGATGATACGGGTTTTGGTAAAAACTGCTTTTATTATAATCGAGTCCTTTTCAATCGGAAAAACATTTTCAAATTGATGTATGCAATGTTTATGATTCGTAGAACCAAAAAAAAATTGTCAGATTGTTAATGCATTCAACTGTAACATAATTGTATTTTATTAAACCGATTTTGGTAAAAACTCATTTACTATAAATTTTCAAATTGTTGATTGCCAGTTTTATGATTCTTCGAATTACATAAGGTGAGATAGTAAATGCATTGAACAGAGTTTAATGTCTGTGATCTAGTGAAACACCCAACCCTATTCTATCTGAAAAATTAATCAGGTGGATAAACCACGCTTGACAATCACATCCTCCACAAATCCTTTTTTCGAAGCTTTTCCATCAGGTACTTTAAAATGCGTATGCACTGTTTTTGATTAATCAAGTATGTAGTTTCATTATCTCAAGTACCTTCGACTTCAAGCATGACGTATAACTCAGATATTTTAGATCCAAGGCCTTTTGCTCAAGCTCAATTAAATGATCTGTTAAGCAAACTTAAGAAAGAAATATCTGGGCTTCTTGCATCTCCTTTGAGAGATCAAAATGCCTTAGAAATGATTGTCAATTGAACTGTCTACCGTACCCGACATTAGCCGTTCTCCCATTTTTTTACAACTAAAGGCAATATATATTTTTGTTACGACATTCAAGGACTTTTCGATAAGCTTGGCCAAATATATGACGCAAGTGATTGGAGGATATATGTCGACAGCAGTAAAGAGAGCCTTATAGCATTATTACTGTACAAAGGCAATAGAAAGCCATCAATACCCATTGTACATGCCGTGAATAAGAAGGAAACTTATAACCAAATTGTTCAAAAATATAGACTAAGACAAGCACGGTCGGAACACGTGTTGCGACTTATTGAATAACTTGACCACCAGACTGATGAAGCGTTCGCTTAAATATCTCAAAATGTTACTCTAGCAAAAATTACTGGAGCTGCTCTTGATGGTCCAACTACTCGAAAGCACTAAATTTGAGACATTATTATCATACGGTGAAAAAGCCGCTTGACTTCGTTTCAATTAATTATGGCCGATATTCTGGGAACAATCGAAGTCCAAATTATAAAGAAGTCATTCGTGATTTACTTACTAACTACTCAAAAATCGGTAAATAAAACTTTGATTGAAAGTATTTAAGTGGTATTGCTGTATAAAGTAATTATTATTTTTTTCAGGTTTAAACATGTCTCTAAAAATCCAATTCCTGCAGTCGTATTTGGACTTATTTCTCGCCAAACCTTGGTGACGTCAGCGACAAGCATGGAGAGCGATGTCATCAATAACTTAAGTCCGTGGAGCAATGCTATCAGGGATTGTGGAATGAGAATATGATGGGTTATTATTATGGTTAGTTATTTTTTGAATATCACAATGCTCTCGCACTATGACATAAGGCATACAAAAATATGAATAGCTGCGTCTTTGATATTGCAAAAAAAAAAAGTTTTGTATTTTCGTTTTAAATACTTAATGTGGCTGTTCGTAGTTAAGTTTGGTACGCTGATCACGAATCTGTTGGTCATTTAGTTTTCGAGATATGGAGATTTCAAAAAATGGTTTGAACAAAAGTTGTATTTTTTTGTGGTTTTTAAATTAAAAATTTTTTTTCCCTTTTATATTTTTCAATTGGCGGTACCTAGTTAGGTTTGATACGCTCATGAATCTGTTGTTCGATCACTAATTGGCCAATCCGTTTCCAACATATGGCCTAATGAACAGTTGTGCTCAAACTCTACATTAAAATCGCTGTATCGGGAGAACTAAATTACCATTTATTGAGCGAACAACAGATTCGTAATCAGCGTACCAAACCTAACTAACAACCGCCAATTGAAAAATTAAGAACGGAAATTCCTAAATATTAAAAATCACAAAAATATTAAATTTCTGATCAAACCAATTTTAAAATCGCCATATCTCGAAACCTAATTGACCAATTATAGATCGAACAACAGATTCATAATCAGCGTATTAATCTTAACTCAGATTTAAAAGGAAACAACATTTCAAAAAAACATTTCAAAATTACATTCATCTATTTGAAAATGTTTTTCCGATTGAAAAGGAAACGATTATAATAAATGGGTTCATCAAATGCAAATGTAGTGCCTAGTACAGCACTTCCAACAAAATTCTAAAAATTAAATTCTTGTCGAAATCATTCAAGTATTATGACTAAAGCACTATACCGAACACTTTTACCCGTTTTCGATTTATGATCATACTTTTCAAAAAAAAATTGTATAAATACTGGCTGAAGTACATAATTCTTCGCCACAGCTTTTTAGATAACTCAGTAACTCTTGAGTGGGCTAAAAAATAATGTTAGAAAAATTTAGAAGTAAATTAATTTCAAATCTTTTGCTATACTTGTAGACTTAGTTGGAGAAATCGTTCTTCAGTTATGTTAACATCTGTGGCAGAAACTTATCAAAAAAAAGGTTACCATAGAATTTAATTTTCAAAAAACAAATAGTGGTTATGCAAAGAATTTTTTTGATTTTTTTGATTTTGTTGCAGTGTTATGAAACGCGGTTGCTTCAAATGAATTTCAGTTCTGGGAACTAAATTCAGTCGCAACAATCCCAATTTGGTTGTGGAAACCTCAATAGGCTAGTATCAGTCGAATTTAAGGTAGCTGCAACCTCTTTTCAAACAAAAGTTCCCTGACTAAAGTATAAACTGTACTCATATACATTTGAATGTTTTCTAAAGTAAAGCACAGAGTTTGGTCACATTCGTGGAGATAAATAAATATTTTAGAAACCCTATTGTGAGACGTTTAACGCGATTATGTCAAACGAAGATCAAAGGATCAAATTACTAGAATTACTATTAAAATATCTCCCAAAACAGACCATTAATCTTTTTTTAAACCATATGTTAATCTACTACGAAATATTTACAACAATTGGCATAACCACTAGAACTAGACCTAAGAACAATTTACTTGACATGACATAAATCATTTATGGTTTTCGATTCACATTAATGGTTTTCGAATACAGAGTTTAAATCAGTTGGTGTATTTTAAATGTATTGCATGTGATTGTGTACCATAAGACAATAACGTGAAAGTTGTGGAGCAATAGACCCGAACCATGATAACATGAAACAACGAATTACATTAACAAGAGTTAAAAATTTGGATAATGGGGTTTAAATCAATGTTTTGCTACACTCCTTCAAGAATGAGAATTCAAGAAAATTCCAAGAATGGCCAATATATGTAAATAAGAATATAAAACTGAAGGACAAAATATGTGGTGCTCAAACGAATTTAATAAAAAATTGAATTCCAGTAAGGCCAGATGATTTTCATGAAGAAAACTTCAGTGAGAAAGTTTGCCATTAAGATGATGAAATTGTTAGGAAGGTCTCAGATACTGAATGCAATTTATTTTCAAAATTCAATGGGATGTTGTTGACTCAAACAAAGAAAAAATTACATCAGAAACGAAAACCTCACAATTTGCAACAATAAGCTTGTTTTTTTATTCCCTGCTAAACTAATTTTTCGACGACTTTATATGAGTGCAGCTTAAAATCGCTTAATATCGCTTAGTTCCCATACAAAGTCGTCGAAAAATTAGTTTAGCAGGAGTTAAAAAAAAAAAACAGGCTTAATATTAAATTGTTTAAAAAATTTACTATAAATGGGATGTATAGCAGTATTTATGTCCAACCGTCGACAAAATAAACCCCCGCACCCTCTGCAATAGTTGAATCTATTGGAATTTTAAATCCCATGCATATTTCAGAATATTATATTGATGATAAAGAATGTTAATTAACGCTAATTTTTAACCATATTGAATTACTCAAAAATTATGATTATGATACACAAATTCAGCGAAAAAATCACATGAGGTGTTATGGGACACCCGGTTGGAACGAAGTTTCTTTCGCTATATATTATGTACTAGTATGTTCCAGCACGTATAAAGCGCCCGTTCAAAAGTACGATAATTTAAATGGATCTGTAAGATCTTTTCCGGTATATGTATTATATAGGTCCTTTTATAAGGAGAGGTACTTCTTTTATTAAAAGATGTTTTTTTTTAAGAAAAGGTACTATTTTTAAGAAGAAGTACTTTCTGAAAGGAAAAGCCATAAGAGTATGACTCTTTTTTCCAAAGAAGTACTTTTGTAAGATCAGGTACTTTTTAAAGAAGTGGTACTCTTTTTAGGAAAAGATTATTTTTGACAAAATTTACTCATTTTCAGAAAGCCTACTAATCTGAAGAAAAAAAGATAATATTTTATTTTTAAGAAAAGGTAATTTTAAGAAAAGGAATTTTTGTAAGAAAAGGTATTTTTTATAACAAGATATTTTTTTGAAGAAAAGTTTTTTTTAAGAAATGGTATTTTTTTAGAATTGGTTCCTCTTTCTAGAATTGGTAAATTTTGCAGAGCAGGTAGATAGTAGATATTGTCCTATTAAATGAGACAAAATGAAATATTGAAAATATTTAATAATTAGAAATCATTAGCAAATATCGAATTGATGCAACAAGGGGTGGGGGAATTAATCAAGAATAACATACAATACTACAGTCACGATAACAAAAGTAGATATTCGGTAGATCCTTTAGAGACATGCGCCATAAATATACCCGTTGATTGCGACAACTGTTTCGTTATTACATGTGCGTACTATCCGGCCGGCAATATAAATTCAATACTTGCAAAAAGTTTTTGAATTTATGAATCTTCAAATTCAAATAACTACTTAGTACTAGCGGGAGACTTGAACTGCAAGCACACAGAATGGTGAAATACTGTTAATAACGCAAAAGGCAATAACCTAAAAAAAGTCAACATAGAATTCCTTACACTTCCAACATGTTCAGCGAAGCCCGCTTTCCTTAGCCGTAATTATGTCATAATGCCTTCCATTAAAGCCAGCACACTTCACAATGGCATGACTATCACAAAGCCAACATGAAAGAACACAACCCTCATATACGTCCCTGACTGTACAAATTTAGTAATAATTACCAAATCCTAAAAGTATGCAGAATAATACTGGGTTGTATACTGGGTTATAGCATAATACGGTTAAAAAAAAGTTGTTTACAATTTTTTCATTTAGCCCCCATCCCGCAACGTGCGATAGGGAACTTCGTTCCAAAAATTTATTGTCGATAATTTATAATTTTTATAATTTTTTCTTTTGAAATTCAAAACATTGACAAGAAATTTGTTTCTTAAGCCTTGTTCAGGCTGCAGCGAAATTTTGCTGAAATTGAATTGAAATTGCTCAATTTCGCACACATTTTGACAACTATTGCTCATTCATTAAATTTTAATTTTTCATCGACAGCAAAAAATCAGTGCTTCATGTTAAAGTTCATACACCATTCATTTATTTTACTGTTTTCTTTTATTTCTTAACAACATTATTGCTATTGTGCCCAGACACGAAAAGTTTACTCATGGAAATGTGTGCAAACAAACAGTTGTTTGTAAACAAACAATTGTCAATTTGCAGCGATATTGCTCAACTTACCAGTATGAACGACCACAATTTCGTTTGACAATTTCAATCCGAAATTTCGCGGCAGCGCAAACAAGGCATTATGCGCATTATTTTTGTTTAGAGCTTATTACCAGTTGGGAATACTATACTTCTTTACAATTCGCTCAAAACAATGGTTGCATCATCACGTGCAGCACTTAAATGTATAAAAAATAACAGTAAGATTGTGTGCGGAATTTCATACATAGTCAGAGTTGCCATACAATAAAATTGTAAGAAACTGCGTTTGAAAAACTACAAATTTTAAAGTGAGTGGGTTTTTTGTCGATGGGTGTATATAGAAATCGGGCAAATTTATTTAAAAGTTAATAATTTTCAAATCACGTAACTCCTTTATTAATTATAAATATTGATATGATATTTGCTCATAACTAGGTTATAGTGGTCATGGAAATTTCAAATTTTGAATAGAGTTAAATATTTAATAGAAGACTTACATACACATTTAAAAAAAAAAACGAACTGTTTTATGAGACATTCGGGTTTTAGCGGAATTCGGCGAAAATTACCTTTGATCTTTCATTTGACATAATCGATTTTTATACCATTTAACAGAAATTTTTAATATATGTTAAGATGCACCATGTTAAAACATTTTTTATTTGCTTTAGAAAATATCACAAGCAAAACAACACACAAGAAAACATTTGCAAACAAAGCAAAATAACACACAAGAAAACATTTGCAAACAACTGCTTTCCATCTCCAGAGAACCATCGGTCCCCATTAGAAATGATTTTTGTTGTTGTCTAAAAGACAACACAATGTTTACAGGCAATTGTTATTGCCTGTTGTTCATCAGGGATGATTTATTATTTATTCGGCCTTTTTAATGGTAGATTTTTATTTTATTGGTCAAGCTCACTTTAGAAAATATTTAAATTTATAGCTAATTCCTTTATTTTTTGAATCGCCATCTAGTTGACAGACAGTAGTCGAGCTAGAGTGTTAGAACATGGCAGGTTTTATGGCCTAGTACAGTGCTAACTAGCATCCTCCAGAAAATTGTCAAAATCGGAGTATGGTAACACCAGTTTGTTGTGCTTTGATTTGAACGTAAATTTTGTGCAGTTTCATATGGCCCCTTTGATAGTTGCGACCGTAGTCAACAACATTAGGCAGCTGTTATTTGGTTGGGGGCCGAAACTGTCAAATTCAACACAAACAAACACCAACTATAAAAGTAAACAAAAAAGTACGTTAACAAAACACGTTTGAATTTGTAAACAATAATATTAAATCAATTGTTCTACTAACACAACCTGTAACATGACTGAATCATGATTCGTTTTTACTCTCTTTGCATTTAAAAACTTTTCCACAGGGTTCAATAAACGGCAACGAAACGTCGACAAGATTGTTAAGCGCAGGACAGCAGCTAGTGGTACAACTTGACTACGAACGCCTTATTTCTACTAATTGCATTACACTTTGCGACAGTGAGTTTAGGACCTCAACCAAACTAGACAATTATGAAAGTACATGGACGTGGTATCACAAAACCCCGCTCGGTTTTGCCCGTAATCAGTACATGTTTTTACAGGGAAAGATAATTTCTGCTGGGGGTCAGGGCTCTATCACAAAATCCCGCCCGGTTTTGCCCCTGACGGGCACAATTTTTTTTTAACGTGGAAGATAATTTCTGCTGGGTGTCAGGCCTCTATTTGCAAATTTATTTCAATAAATCCTAAGCAGTTAAAAATTTGCTGTACAACGTTCGACGATATTGAAGCTATTTCCTCATTTAAAAAGTCTTTATAGTGCATCTTTCTCCTCAACCTAAGCAAATTTCATATATGTTATATTTTTCGACATTTTGTAGTTCACAGAGAGAAATGGGGTAACTCTCTTCGAAGAAATTGTAGCCAGAAAATTTCTTGACATTATACATATTGCGAAACTTCGAAACTTTACAATATTTGTAACTTTTCACTCATTAGATTCCGTTTTGAAACCAAGAGTATGACTTTGCTATTTATGTAGGAAATGGTGTAAAACTCCACATATATGTAGGTGTCACATAGATCAATAGATAAGTAAGTCCTATATAACTACTTGTAAGTCCCAAGTGATATCGAAACGATATGCTCGTTCACTTCTATTTCTCTGGCCAGCCAATAAAGTCGTTCTTAAGCTACAAAATTGTGTATGGAAATTTTTCACCATTCATCAACTCCCAGTTCTCCTGTGTTTCTTATCCCGGGACTGGATCCTATTATTTCGAGGTTTAACTGCCGTCCTTTTGGAAGCATACACCATACTAAGAAGCTCATCAATTTCTTTACAATGTATCAATCATCAATCAATGTAGTGCTTAAGTTTACAACCTTGCACAATATTGTCACATCATTTAGTAACAATTATTTTGTTTTAGGTGCATTTTGCTACGATATTGAGGTCATAAAATAAACCTGTAGTTGTGTCATTATTGTGGACGTTGTTATATTCTGTTTATAAGTGTTTCTAAATTTAAAAAAAAAATTTAAATTTATTATTTTGGATCCCAATCGAATTTTTGTGTTTCTTAGTCAATGTTTAAATTTTTATCATGGTGAAGTTCACTAACGAGCAATGTTTGGAAATGATTAAAAAATAACACCAAAATTCTCAGTCGGTGGTCGCAACTTTCAGTTTCAAGAAAATATTTAATTCATCAGGGATTAATTTTATTTATTCAAGCTCGAGGCTCGATTAATAGAGATATAGTTTTTAAAAGTAGCTTTGCGAATGTATTCCTATCATTCCCGGTAAACCGTATAGCTATTTCAGATCTAGCCACAGGTCTTCATCAGCGGTTGTTTGGAATGATGCCATTGAAAAATTCATTAAACTAAATGCAAACGAAATCTCATTTGAATTGAGAATTCACTATAATGCAAGTGTTCGAAAAATATAGCAAGCAAAACACAAAAGAGCTTGAATAATAAAATTTAAAAATAGATAATAATTAATTTCATCGAAAAATCATATTCAGCGATGAGAATCATTTCTCGCTAAATGATTTTGTCAACAAGCAAAATATTGCATTTATATACTTATAAACATATTTCTTTGACAATATATTTGTAGAACATAGTGTGTTCAATATACACCACTTCAGATTTAAATTTTAAGATTTCAAGATTTAAATTTTTTAAAAAGGACTAAAAGGATATATGCAGATTCAAGATGAAAGATTCTCGTCTGCGAAATCCTCTAGTAAAATCAATTCCCCAAAAATTGGCAGAACATTTGGATATTTTGCCGGTTATTTCGGTGCAGTTTTCCTGATCTTGTTTCAAAAAAGGACGTCTGGAAATAAAGATAGAAAATTGTTGTCTATGATAACCCATAATGAGATTTAATGAGGAATACATTCGTGGAACATTCTGAATCCGTAGCTGGTCATTTTAGTGTAAATTTTTGGTACTTTTTGAACAAAGGAAAGAAAGGACCCTTTAAACTTTCAAATAGAGCATTTGAATATTCATATGAATCAATTCAATATTTATACTCGATTTTTAAATTTATCTCGGGCAGTATCGGATAAAAAAAGTTCAAACTTGCCACGCCCATTAAAAAAGTGTAGCTACACAGCGGTCTAAATTTTTGGGGTGTGACTATACTCACCGAGTGTGATCACGTGGCGTAGGAATGGGCCACCCCAAAGCAAAACCCTGACGTTTGTTGCATAGTGGAATCGATCGCTGCAAACGTGCTCGCGGTGATAATATGTTGACAACACCTGCAATAAATTTCAGCCTAATATCTCAATTATTCTGTTACATTTAAATACAACATTGTTATGTCCCCGTTGAAAACCCCGATATATATATGAATGTTGTCAAAGTTAGTCTTAAGTACTACTACTTCTAAAATATTGACGTTTAATTTCACACTCCTCGTGGTGAAGTCGGTGCGATAGAGAGACGTTAGACGTAAATTGACTTACACCAGGTGGAGTTACAAGAACTGTTTACTTAAATTTGTCATGCCGTTTGGCTTGAGAACTGTGAAATTTAAACGTATTTTGCACTTTTTGTTATGTTTTATTGTTATATTTATATTTAACCACAAAACGAAATGCCATTGTTGTTTTCTTGTAAGTTGTGTTGAACCATTGTCTCTACCTGGTATTATTAAAGCAATACTTTTCAACAGCCAACGTCCATATACAACGAAGCCTAACCTCGTAACTTTACTGCGAGTAGTGATTACTCTAGGTGTGTTTAGTCGATTATTTGCTTCAGTTGCTTCAGAATTTGGGTATCAAAATGTAAATAATATATATATTTTGCAATGTTGGCAAGATATTTATGGACTACGATGCTTTCGAAGATAGTTAAACCAGTTTCTCGTCCGTTAACCTGAAAATAGCTAAGGGTATAAAATGTTTAAATTTGCATTTTGCGTTTACTCATTTTATTAAGTACAGGTGATAGAAACAATTGTGAAATGTAGGGAGGGCTACAATATCGTCGATGATTGCAATGCAAAATTTCAAATTTATTGAAGTAAAATCGTAAATAGAGCCCTGGTCTTCAGCAGAAATATTTTTGGCGTATATAAAAAAATTGTGGTGATCAGGGACAGAACCGAGAAGGGGTTTGTGATACCACGTCCACGTACGTTCGTAATTGCTTGGTTTGATTGAGGGGATAGAAAAATTTTTCCATTTGTCGCACTGTGTTATCTATAGTTGGAACAACTTCATTGAGGGATATTTATTTATCTCTAAGAATTACAGCCGGGTGATCGGATCTAATTGAGTTATTGACCAGGGGTATGCAGACGTGCATAAGAGAGTGATATGCAAAACTGCGACGAATTTTCATCGGAATTGTACTTAAAGGTACAATGTACGATTAAAAAGACAATGCGTAAAAAAAATAGTTTTTGACTATAAATTGTTTATATATGACCACGCCCCTTTGTCCAATCCCGCCCAAATTTTGGCAGTTTATTACTGTAGTCGCCATTAGTTTGCCTGCGAAGTTGCATTTCGATTGGATCAGGGAAAAAAGGTTAAAAATCAATTCAAAGTTTTTTTTCGGCATTCACGTGGGTGGATAAATAAGTCGGTGACTTTTTGAATGAAACACAGTTTTTTTGCAAAAAACATATTTTTCAACATAATGTCCTTTTAGCTCAATACACTTAGTCCAACGTTTCTTCAATTTTTGTATCCCTTCCAAAAAATAGGATTTTTCGAGGTCCATAAAATAGGCATTTGTTTGATCAATAATGTCATCGTTGGAGCTAACTCTCTTTCCACCGAGCCATTTCTTTAGGTTTGGAAATAGGAAATAGTTACTGGGGGCTAAATCGGTCCTCGTTAAATCGGTCCAATAAGTTGGCATAATATTCGTCCTTTATTGTTTTTCGCTTTTGAAGGTAATCGATGTGGATTATCCTGCGTGCATCCCAAAAAAATATTGCCATCACCTTATTGGCCGACAAAGTTACCTTAGCCTTCTTCGGAGCCAGTTCACCAGGAGAAACCCATTGTTTAGACTGTTGTCACACGATAACGTTTATGGCCAATTGAGAGCAAACGCGGCACCCATCTTGCAGACAGCTTTCTTAAACCCAACTGACCATTTACAATCGAAACCACACTGCCATATGAAATGCCTATGGCATCAACAGTCTCACGCACTTTATTCTTCGATCGGCCAACACCATATCGTTAATTTTTTCGGCATTTTTGGGTGTAGTGACCTCAATTGGCCGTCCAGAACGTTCAGCGTCATTTGTGCTTGTGGAACCACAACGAAAGTTAGTAAACCACTTTTTTACCATTGAAATCAATGGCGAAGAGTCCCCATAGTATTTATCAATCATTTCCTTGGTTTGATTGACGTTTTTTTTCCCAAAAAAATAATGTTTAACGAGCACTCGAAATTCACTTTTTTCCATATTTAAAAAAATGCACGAGGTTGAATGTTTTGAACAGCTGTTAAACGCAAAGTAATTGACGGAAGATGCTCAAAATTTGACAGTGGTCTGTTAACAGGTGGTACTTGATAGGAAAAGTGTTGCATTTCATATAACTACGAGGGAAGTTCGTGAAGTGACGGACTTCTTGATCCGCCATTGTATAGAGAATTTAAAAAGAGAGCAAAAAGGGAAATATCCACAAAATTACTATTGTTATTACGCTTTTTACAACAAAACACATTTATGCTACTTTGTAATTTAAAGCTTAACTCCCAAAAACAATGAAATATTTAGTGCAACTCCAATTGAGTTTTTACAACAATTACCTCCAGTTTAACTAAAAAAAGTTGGAGCTAACTGGCAGTTGCATATCATAAATAGACAGCTAAAACTGTATGTTAAGTCTAACTGTAGGATATCTAGACACGGCCGCTATGCTAGTAAAAATATTTGTTCGACGCCAAACATGAGAACGAAAATCATTCATAATTGAATGACAGAGCACTATATGCCACACACCGCACAGTGGGGCAGATTGCAAAAAATGGTAATAATATCAGAACTTCTAAAATATTTTGAGGATAGATTTATAATGTTTCATAGATTTGTAGTGGAGGAGTGCAAGTTCGAATTGTGTTGTGTACTTACGTATTACCGCTGTCGTGCTAATCTTGCATCCAATTTATGTTTAATTTATATTTAACAAATTATTGATTTTATTTGACAAATAGTGAACGAATTGTGGGGTTTACTCCCGAAGAAATCGCATATGAATATTTGAAATTTTATAAAAATTGAGCTCCTCTGACCAAGTTTGTTGGTAGGATCGATATTTTTGTTTGCCAAATAGTTAACACCATCTCAATGTACAATTTAAATTAAAGAAACGTATAAATGAACATGGTTCTGTAAAGAGAAGGACGGAAATCTTATCGCAGATGTGCACAGCGTGTTGGAAATATGAATAGATAATTTCTCTGCGCTACTGGTACCTCAGATATCCAATTACGATGAGAAAATCGATCACAATTTGGACGACGACGTCGATTGTCGCCCTCCTAACCAATATGAGGTCAGAACAGCTATTGCGCGGTTTAAGAAAGCCGCAGGGGCCGATGGATTACCGGCGGACTTGTTTAATACTGGCGACGATGAGCTGATAAGGTGCATGCATCAGCTCATTTGCAATAATATGTTAGATGATTGGAGTCTCAGTGTACCATTATATTTAAAAAAGTTGAATGAGTCTCTGTGCCAACTACCGTGGAATAAGCTTTTTATCCATATCATATAAAGTTCTATCAAGTATAATGTGCGAAAGAGTAAAACTAATTATCGCTGGCTTGATTGGACCACACCAGTCTGGCTTTTGGGCTGGAAAATCGATAACTGACCAGTTTCTCACGCTACACTAAATCCTGGATAATACCCACGAAAAAAAAATCGACCTATTTGTCGATTAAAGGGCGGTCTTCGACAGTTCGATACGGGAGAAACTATACGAAGCAATGTTTGAGCCTGGCATTCCTGCAAAACTTATACGCCTTTATATGATGATCTTGACGAACACCAAATCCACAGTGAAAGTTGGTGAGAATCTTACCGAATCTTTTGAAGCTGAACGAGGCCTCAGGCAAGGCGACATCCTATTGTGCAATCTCTTTAACATCTTAATGCAGATCAATCAGCAGGAAAAGTCACATGCTGCTCGCGTATGGTGATGGTATAGATATAATTTCCCGCACAGTTAGAGAAGTTACTGCCATGTTTTCGAGAATTGAGAAGGAGTCAGCAAAAGTGGGTCTGACAGTAGATGAGGAGAAGACTAAATTAATGGTTACAACGAGCAGGACCTCCACGCGCTTTGACCAAAACCTGAACTTTGGTAACCATTATAATTTTAAGGTGGGGGACGAATTTATAAACCTCGGATCTGCCGTAAACAAAAACCACAATGTCAGCCTTGAGATCAAGCGGAGAATTGTGCTTGCGAATAGATGTTATTTTGGGCTAAGCAAGAACTTTAGAAATAATATTACAAACATACCAGATTCCCATACAACCTGTCTTGCTTTATGGTACAGAACCCTAGGTCTTATCGCAAGCAGACGAAACATCTGTAGGATTCTTCGAGAGAAAAATACTCCGAAAAATGTTTGGCCAAAATAACGCAATTGCGCTGGCGAGGCCAAGTTAGTTGAATAGATGAAGACGAACCACAACGTGGGTTTTCGAAACCGATCTCGAAGGAAGACGGAAAATAGGCAGACCAAGACTCCGCCGGATGGATCAGGTTGACGACTCCTTGCGTACACTTGGTATTGCCAACTGGACAAATAAAGCAAAAGGTCCAACTGGTCGGCGAAATATGTTGTCTTCGTTTTGTAAGGTCCCTGACCCCCGGGGTTGTTCAAGACCGGATAAGTAAGAAAGTATAAAATCAACAAGGAATTTTCCTGAACTCGGAAAATTAATATTTTTTTTTAAAAATTGTCCAGTTTCGAACCATGTAGGCAGTAGGGCGAATATCCTACAAATTTTGAAACAACATTTGGAACCTTTGCTAAGGTCCTTCCTTCTAAACCAAGGTAAAAACCTACATAGGTTTCCGAAAAAATTAGGAAAAACACTAAAAAATAGAAAACAAATGGTTTCCCGTTACATGCCTTGTAGGGATTAGGGAGAGCTTCTCGCAACCCGTGAGCTGTGCGCGTTCCAGTTTTACACTCTCTGATTGAGACCTACAATTTGACACCGGTTCCGAGCGGTATTTTGAGAGGCTTTCTCATGGCTAAATACTCGATAGTGTCGCCGACACTAAGCGAGGTGACCGCAGTCGAAATAATTTTAAGGTAGTCAGAGCAGGGATCCAACCCACGTTCTCATGCACAAGAGCCGCGCCCAATACCATTGCACTACCGACGGCCACAGGGAAAACACTAACAAAATTATAATACCACTTCGGCAAAATGTTGAATTTTTTGTGTTTGAAATCCCGAAGGCAAGATACCAGTTAAGATGTCTCAGAGAAGGGTAGGTACCCTAGTAATTGTGGCCACTTCCGCAGACGCAAACTCGCATAATCCATTATGGGGTAGAACTTGCACCAATGAGAGGGGTGAAATTCTCATGGAGTACCTACTGGGTGCTAGTCTGGCTACATGTAACAGAGGTAATGAGTCGACTTTCGTCACCAGTTCTAAGCGATAGGACGATATGCCACCTTTGCAACGAAGGACCTGTATGAGCTGATCAGGGAATATAATATCCATGATGACAAGTAGTTCTCTGATCATAAACACATTGGATTCCAGTTGGACTGGAACATAACCCAGAAGTGGTTCGTGGTAATGTGAAGAAGACTGACTAGCCCCTCTATTAATAGACCTTTAAAAGTTGGTTGGGATCTGAAACATCTGTGGAGTTAAAGCGCGGAGACGGTCACCATTGATCTCAACAAGGATTTCTCTCTCTGGCGGAATGAAGAACTTGCGGTTATAACAAAGTAATGCCGACGACTATTTAACAGACCCAAGTCTTCGATAGATAAGCAGGATTGGGATAGTTACAAAGATGAGTTGAGACGATATAAGAATGCAAACAGATGGGCAAAAAAAATTCGTGGAAGGTTTTCTGTAAATCAATAAAAGATACATCCAATGCGTTGAAGACAAGGGAAACATTGGCTTCAGCCAATATGACGATAGGTTACTTGAATAACTCCTCTGGGCAGTGGATAACATGTAGTGCTGATTCACTCAATCTCGTTATGGATACTCATTTCCCTGACAACTCCCTGGACGAGGAGGTCACTGCAGTTGAACATAATCCGAATAGATCAGAAGTTGTCATAGAAATTGTTACCAAATCCAGGTTTAAAAAAAGTTTGAGCATCTTCAAAGCTGACCAGAATGCAGTTTGTCGAAACTGAATTTTTGATTCTTTGGTTTTGATCCGCCGTTGGCCAGCACTTCAAAGTGCAAAATAATATGTCCGCTTGGGTGACTGTGTCACCTATTTACCCTTGAGACGCATCAGTGACCGCATAACAAATCAGGCTACTCAAAAAGACTTTAACCTTTACGTGCTCTGTAGTATAGATTTGTAACATTTTTGCATACAAATTTGGATAAGAAAAAAAATATCCACAAAACAGGGTTCGACATTTTCAGCAGCTTCGAAAAAATTAATTCTAATTAGTTTTGGCCGCAAACACGTGAAAAATATAATTTACAGCGCCCCCAGACGCTGCATTTCACAATGACCATCTCCTGGCCAGTAGTATACAAATGGAGGGAGACATCATATAAAATGCATGGAAATTTACATCATTCTTTTACTCCAATCAATTTTTTTTTGAATGCGGCATGTGGAACATGTCATTTAGTATTTTTTTTACTTCTTGCTTTCTTGCGGTACGTGTATATGTTGCCATCGGTGGTGCAATGGTAGTGTGCATGGCTCTTGTGCATGAGAGCGTGGGTTCGATCCCTGCTCTGAGCACCCTAAATTTCTTTCGGCGGCGGTCACCTCGTTTAGTGACGGCTACAATGTCGTGTATTTAGCCATGAACAAGCTTCTCAAAATACCGCTTGGAACCGGTGTAAAACTGTGGGTCCCAATCAGTGGGTGTAAAACTACTTTAGACCGCGCACAGCTCACTGGTTGTGAGAAGCTCTTCACAATCCCTTGATCGGATGTAACGTGAAACAATTTTTTTGTATATTTTTCTATGATATGGATGATATAAAAGAAAATAGGCTCCGAAGAGCTGCAAACCCGTATTGAGAATATATTGAGCGAGGTTGATGAAGAAGCAGAGGAGAGTCTCGATTTTGATGATTCGACTGATGATTACATACCACCTGACCACCGCACAAGTTACTGTTCAAGTGATGCATCTGGTGCGGCTGCAAGTGGTTCAATTGATGCAGATCCTGAAGAATCTGATATTCGACCCGCTGAACAAATATAAGTCATATTTTTCGAAGCAGATTATGAGGAAGATTTGAATTTTGAGGAGGAGAAGGAGGAAAAGAAGACAGTTGGTGCGTTGTTTTCGAAAGACAATACCACCTGGCTTTCCAATCTGCCTAATCAAGCAATGCAAATGGGTGCTCATAATGTGTTTTGCAGCACTGCTGTTGGCCCACCTCGTGCTACCAAATGGCTCGTCGATTTTCACCCCATTGATGCTCGAACAAGTTTTGATTGATATTAACGCAAAAGCCGAGAAAATTTTCAAAAGTAGAATGAACAAAACCGCACCGCAAAGGAGAGGATGTTGAATAAGGTGACAAATATTGAATTGAGAGTATTCATTGGGCTTTTATTTTTGGAAACCGTTAATAAATCCAACGATGAAGATACAGATGTATTGTGGAGTACGAAAGCAGTTTGTTATTACCGTGCAGTAATACCGAAATAGTAATAGTGAGCGTAGTAGACCTGCTCGTCTGGTTAACGATAAGTCTGCTCCAATTTCTGCATTACGGGATCTAATGAACAGCAAACATCGGGAGAGATACCAGTTGACGAACAACTATTTGCACATCACGGAAGAACTAGATTTGCTCAGTACATCCCATCCAAGCCTGCAAAGTATGGCATACAAGTTTGGATCAACAGCGAGATTTATACAGGAAAGAGCCCAAATGCAAGTCGTGCAACCAATGTTGGAGAGAGTGTCGTGCAAAGACTGGTCTTCCCTTGGGAAAACACCGGAAGAACTAAAATCTGTGACAGTTTTTCCACATCATTAAATCAAAATGAAATGAAAGCAGACAAACGACGAAAGTTATTGCGAAGCCTTGCAAAACAGCTCTTCATGCCAGCAATTGAACAGCGCTCTGAAAATCCAAAGGTATTTGGCCATGCTCCAACATAGCGACATACCATTTACCAAACACCAATTAGTGAGACTATCCAAGTCATTTTGAAGATGAGTGGAATCCTCAGTATCGCATATAGGCATATATAACTTAACATCATCTGCAAACATCAAAATGTTAGAGGATTTAACTATAGATGGTAGATCATTTAAATAAAGAACGAAAAGTAGAGGACCTAAATGACTGGAACACCAGATGTTACTGATATAGTTGAAGACAATACATTTATAAACCGCACTTTTTGGGTACGACCACTAAGGTAAGAAGGTACCCAGTGCAACAATTTAGGTGGAAAACCAATAATATCAAGTTTGTATACTAACAAATTATGAGCAACTGTGTCAAAAGCTTTACTAAAATCTGTGTAAATTACATCCATCTGACATTTATCACGAAAAGCTGAAAAAATATGAGACGTTAACTCCAGTAAGTTTGTCTTAGACGACCTGCCCTTAACAAAACCGTGCTGATATGGCGAAACCAAACATCCAACAGAATGAAGTAGTCTATTCGTAACCAATTTTTCAAATAGCTTTGGAATTGCACTCAACTTTGCAAATGATCTGTAATTTTCAATATTGGATCGACTTCCAGACTTAAAGAGTGGGCTTATGAAACTTGATTTCCAATAACAGGGAAATTTACCCGATGTCAACGATTCATTAAATATATTTGTGAGTGGAATATACAATTCATGAGCACACATTTTACGAATTGATGTGGGAACACCATCAGGTCCAGGCGATTTTGAATGTTTTAAAGTTTGCAGTCCATAAAGAACTTCATCCTTAGACAAAATAATATCCGGAATGCCATTAAACGTTTTAATATTATAGGGGTAATTTAGTAAAGCAACAGAAGGAGAATATATTTTACGGAAGAAGTTAGCAAACATATCAGAAATATCGGCATCATCTGATGACTCTGAACCATTGAATTTCATACTACGCGGATAACCAACTACTTTCCGCTTTGAATTTACAAAGGTGAAAAAATGTTTCGGGTTCTTCAGTACAACTCTCCTCATTTTAGAGATATAAAAAGAGTAACATTTCCTATTAAGATCGTTAAATTTATTCCTAGCAACTATGTATTTCGCCAAATAAATTAATGAACCAATACTATCATATCTACTTTTTATTCTGTTTCTTAAATTACGTAGACCCCTTAATTATTTTGTGAACCAAGCAGGCCCAGATCCCAAACTTGAAGGATGATAAGGTATTGAAGCAGAAAACCCTGAGTTCAGAATATTATAAAAATTTTAAATTTTGCACACAAGACCACCATCATAATTCCAATTCGCATTATGTAGAAAAGATCTGAGTAAGGCAGAATTTGTTCTGGCGAAATTAAAATGCATAGTACGTAGCTCTTTCCGTTGGATTAACCCAGAATTTTCTTCCTGTACATCAAGAGCAAATTTAAATGTTGGATGATGTTTATCCTCCGGTAAGACAATTGGAGAAACTCTACATAATGAAATACAGTTACTGTTCGAAAATACGAGATCCAGTATTCTATTGTTCACATTTTTAATAAAATTTAACTGATGGAGACCTAAATCAAAAATGCCATCCCAATAGTTACTCATTATAGTAGAAGACAGAGGTAAATATCCGTTAGAGTCATCTACAGAGACCCACGTTGTATATGGTAAGTTAAAATCAACTACACAAATTATGTCCGAATTTGAATCCATTAAGTTAACAGCTGATTCTGCCAATCGAAGGTGATCCATATAAATGTCAATACTGGAACTGGGAGGAATATAGGAGCAAGTCACAAAAACAGATCTTCCACCAATGCGAAGACGTACACAAATGAATTCAGACTCACAGTCCCCACAGAATGTGACCAATTCCGCAGAAATAGTACTATGTACAGCAATGAGAACACCGCCGCCCGATTTCGTTCCAACTCTATCCTTCCTAAATACCTGATAATCTTTGTAAAAATCTGAGAATCATTGACACTAGGTTTTAACCAGGTTTCCGATAAGCATATAACACCATAACCACAATCAATACTATTCAAATAAATTTGTTTCAGTTTAGAATTAAGACCTCTTACATTTTGATATAGGAATATAATTGAAGCACCAAGTTTTTTGACACATTGACCGAGGGTGGCAATCTAGTATTCCCATCGGAACGATTCCGATCTCTATGAACAAATTCTCGAACCAAAACACCATCAGGCCAAAATGATTCTTCACAATCTCATCAAAAAATTTACCTGGAACCGATATTTTAAATGAAGAAATATCCCTTGGTTGGGAGTAATTAAATTTAAAAACAGCAATATCATTACCAACAATAGAATAATTAGATCTGATGAAATCACCAATATCATCAAGAGTAGTATCAGATGGCAATCTATATATGAAGACTGTCCTCCTAGGGGGCACCACAACTAAGTTGTGAATACCCTTTGGCCCAGGATTTTGATGTTGAGGAATGGTGTCAGTAGAATTAACGTGTACAACAGACGCATAGGTCAAAGCCGGAGTCTGAGCAACGGAAACAGAATCAATTGGAATAACCGCAGCAAGAGGAGATAGTTCTGATTGATTACAAATAGGTTGACTACTAAGAGTAACAGAATTTTGAACAGAATCACTTACAGATGGAAGCGTGTTTTGGGCAACATTATCTTCCACGACTGGTAAAAACAAACTTATCAAATTAGACGGATTCGATAGGCTATGACAATTACCAGTATCGACACTCAAAGACGATTTCTCACGCTTAGGCGACCCTTCAATATATTCAAAGTCATAAAAACGAGATTCCATTTTATTCAAATTTCCCATTACAGTTGCGAAATCAGATTTCATACGTGTAATTATTAACTTTGCATCCTTAAACATTCTATAGAAATCAATGTCCTGGGTCCTACACTTCACACATGACCAGCGAAGTCCTTTTTCCCGATCAGAAATCATATCATATTGTCTTCCACTAAAACCTGCACAACTCAAATGAGCCTGTGCACCACATAGCCAACAACATATAAATTGTTGATCACTATTACCCTGCACTTTACATTTAATATACAAACACGCCATCATGCGGTAGATAGTAAAAATGAGGGTAGTACAACGAGTTTCAAAGTGTAGTACAACGAGTGTTCAAAATACCCCAAACTTTAAACAATAAGAAAATCTGATAGCAAAATAACTCTGTAAGTGGAGCGGAAAAGATTTATAAATACTTCACAGCTATTTTAAAAAATAACTGGCTAAAATTAAAAATAGTGTAGATTTCCATTTTAATATTAAATTTTTAGCAATTATTTTTTAAAAATAGTTTTGAGGTATTTAAAAAGCTTTTTCGCTCCCCTTTAAAATTGCTGTTTTAGAAAGAGGTTGTTTTGTCAAAAGTCCACAGAACTGATCAAACGACAGATGAAAACAATAACAACAAACAGGGTAAATGCCAAAGATAAACAAATGGAAAACTTGCAAATTTTCCAAGACCAAATTAAAATCGATGGATATTATTACAAATGATTCGGAATAATCACAATACTATTTAATTCGATTGTATATGGAAAATCACTATAAACCGAGGAAAATATACAATTTCTCGTAATATCAACGAGCACTTTAATTTTCGCGTCAAAACACAGCAAGGGTTGCCAAAAATCATCGATTTTGAACCACTTGCCTGATATTTCTAACCACATACAGCCCATGCGCCCTGTTCGTTGTCTATATTGTGAAGTTGGAAAGCGCGCAAAATTTGCAGATGGTGTAAAAGACGTGTATGTGATACACATATCACCACACATACTTTGATTAAAAGCTGTACCATGAATGAAATTATACATTTTCACCTTAAATTTGTATCTAAAAATCATATATTTTTTCATAAAGTATAACACTCTGCGTACTTCCAACTTTGAGAAGTTGCCCTTTAACAAGGCTTGGGGTAATTGGTTGACTGTATCTTAGATTGAAGTGCTGCCAAGACGGGTGTGTTTTTCAAAGTACAGTTTGGTGTAAAGTTACCAAGTTGTTAACCAAATACTGAAAACGAATGCAACATTTTTTAAATTTTTGATTCCAAATGTCTTCCAAACAGTGTAATAGTGATTGCGCTGTTGACCTTGTATGAGGCGACATTTAAAAAGTGTTGTCCTCGCGCCTTAAAAAAACATGAAAAAGTTTCTCACAGCTGTATTCTTTAATTTGCTTTATTTAAATTTTTCGACCAGTATATGTGGAGACCTAAGCGATATTAAGCCATTTTAAGCGACTCTTCATACAAACTGATCGACAAAGTACCAATACAATCGGTATTTTTTTGTTACTGACGCTAATCTAAAAATACGACCACTTTGTTTGAGTAGTTAAGCGAACTTTACTGGAGCCGCTTAAATTAGCTTAGCGCCCCACATAAAAGTTAGATAATTAGCTTACCGAGGACAAATAATAAAAACATAATGACAGAAAGTTTGCCATTTTATCGAACAACTTTCTCCCCCGTGACTCGCTGAGAGGAAGAAAATGCAACATTTTTGCACTTTTTGAGTGTAACATTCTCAGAAACGAACATAAAAGCTTGAAGTAGGGTTGCAATTTTCTCACAAACGACCACAAAATGGCACTTCTAGGGCAAAGGGCAAAAAAAATTTTCAATTTTTACTCACAAACGAAATCGCCAAAAGATATGACACACACTGCTAAGCATGTTTAGTACACTTTCACAACCAAAGAGTCTTTAAACGTTCAGCATAGCCAAAGTGCTATACATTGACACCTATTAGAAAGAATATGGTCAGTTGCACATGGCGCATCGAAATAAAACGTTCTGAAAGCCTCACTCCTCCCCTGTAAAACAGTAGTACATTCTTAAGTAATTGGAACAACGGTTTAGAAGGTCTGATATTATTACCGCTTTTGTTTGCAATCGGCCCACTGTGCATCGCCTGTGACATTTAACAACGACGTCAGGTTTCCTTTATAAATTGATGCTGGAGTGAGTTTTGATTGCTGAATATACTTTTACTTCATCAAGCATATTTTTTAAATGACATTTCACCAATGTAACTGTTACTACAAAATGCGAATGTCAAAAATGAAAGAAATCCTGCATATGAGCACAAATTGGCATACTCGTAGAGAATGTATGTATCCAGTTTGTGTGCTCTGAATAATTTTATATTTAATAATAAATATTTAAATTTTTCAACTTTAATGTGGAAATGATTTTTGTAGACATAGACCCGTAGACCTGAACAATTGCATTCCAGAAAAGTATTGTTGTAGAACAATATTCATAACCCATTGCATAGATGTTGTTGTTTCAAAAAAGAAACCACGATTGTCGTGAGATTGGCGTACAGGGTACCGTCTGCGTATTACACCATATTAGTTACATTATTCGATTTAAGATGTTATGATCTTTAATAATTTTTCCGGTTCAAGATAAATTTCTACGAAAACCTGATGAATACACTTATTTGGTTTTAAGTTTAAAATAGTTTTATTAAAATAAAGAAAAGATTGTAGTTCACAGTGTGAATGTCAAAGAGAGACAGAATGGAATGTCAACATTTAATAAACTAGAAAGTGTATACATAAAGAGCGTCATACATGTTGTTAGGGTTGCCATAGCATATTTCATCACTCCTCCTCAACATGGGTGACATCTTACAAAATAAAATTTACTTTTTATTTATCTCAAAATCATAATTATTTCAAATTCTTAAATTCATTAATTCGACAAAATTATTATGTTTTATTTTCGGCAGATTCTTTGTCATCACATCGGCTATCATATCGGCTGTCGGACAGTATGCGAGCTCAACTTCTTTATTCTTGACCAAATCACGAATATGATGAAATCGTATATCTATGTGTTTATTGCGTTTGTGATAGACCGGATTCTCTGCTAATTTCTTGGCCCCTTGGTTATCAATATGAAGAATTACAGTATCATCATTCAAAGCATCGATTTCCTTCAGCAAACGTTTTAAATATACAGCTTCTTTCGCTGCTTCTGATGCCGCCACATACTCGGCCTCGGTGCTGCTAAGAGCCACAGATGTTTGTTTTCTCGACTGCCAAGTCACTGGGCATCCATTAAGGGTAAATACAAAGCCGGTGTATGACCTTCTATCAACGGAGTCACCACCCCAATCGGCATCCACAAAACCTTCTAGATTTGTCCCTTTATCTTCATAAATTAATTTCAAGTTGATTGTCCCAGACAAGTATCGTAGAATGTGTTTTAAGAGCGTCATGTGCTCTTTATGGGGATCTGAGTTCCTCTGTGCAAGTTTTGTTACGGAATGTAAAATATCAGGTCTCGTACAAATGGCTAGGTACGTCAATGTGCCAACTAGCGACTGGTATTGTTGCTGATTCGCCTTCTCGCAATCATCTCTGCAATCTACCTGACAACCAGCATCCAATGGAATAGATACCTGTTTACAATTTTCCATACCGTACTGCTTCAGTGCATCAATAATATATTGGGTCTGGCTTAATTTGATGCTGCCTGTTTCGTCGTCACGTTCTACCTCCATACCCAAAAAATGACGAAGTTCTCCTTTATCGGTGATGTCGAACTGCGCTGCAATTTGCGATTTTAGCTTTAATATGATGTTTTTATCTGTGCAACCAATAATAATGTCATCGACATAAATCGCCACCAAAATCATTTTGTCATCCTCCATTCCCTTGTATAAGCATGGCTCGTTGTCGCATGGAAGAAAATTTAATTCACGAAGAGTAGAGTCGAGCTTGGAGTTCCATTCTTTTCCACTTTGCTTCAAGCCATATATCGCCTTATGGAGTCGAAGCACCTTGCCCTTATTCTTCTTACCCTCAAAATTTGGAGGCTGCAGCATATAAATTTCATCCTGTAAACTACTATTTAAATATGCTGTGCTTACATCAAGTTGATGGAGATGCATTTTCTCTTTCACGGCCACAGATAAAAGAATTCTTATTGTTGAATGACGAACCACCGGAGAATATGTTTCATTAAAATCTATGCCATAACGTTGATTGCACCCCTTTGCAACCAATCGAGCCTTATACCGTTCAATCTCGCCATTGACGTTTCTCTTTACAGCATAAACCCATCTACTAGGTATAGCCTTATGCCCAACAGGTAAATTTACCAACGACCATGTTTTGTTCTTTTGTAGTGCATCGTACTCCGCTTTCATCGCATCTACCCATTTAGTACTATTTTTGCATGATAGGGCTTGGTCTAATGTTTGTGGTAAATTTTCATCCATAGCACCATAGACTGTGTTGTATTCCTTTTTAGGTCTACCCGGCTTACCTGTTTTTATTAATTTCGGCCTTCCGCGTCCAATACGACTCTCCGCTGCAACGACATTCTCATTGTTTTCAGCTTCATTATTATTATTTTCCTCTTCTTCATCTGCTGTGTTGAAACTGTCTTCGTCCCCGGCTTTTTCTTTTCCATCTACATCGTCGTCGATAGCACAAGCACCCTCACGCGTCTCCACATCAGCTATAAAAGGAAAAACAAATAAATCGTTGTTGGACTCTTCTTCATGTTTGTTGTTGTCAACTTTGCCAAAATTATTTTCATCGAAGAGGACATCGCGCTGCTCAAAAACTTTGTTTTTCTTTGCATCGAATAATCTGTATGCTTTTGCGGTTGTTGAGTACCCAACCATAATGCACTCACTCCCTTTCGCATCGAATTTAGATTTACCGCCAGATTTGTCGAGTGCGACAGTAATACAGCCAAAAGTTTTAAAATGTTTCACGCTCGGCTCTCTACCACACCAAACATAATACGGTGTCTCATTTTTTAATTGTTTCGTAGGGCATCTATTTCTAATATATACTGCGGTATTAACAGCCTCTGCCCACAACCTCTGCTGCGCGCCAGCATGAAGCATCATCGATCTCGCCATCTCAACAATTGTGCGGTTGGCGCGTTCAGCAACACCGTTTTGTTGTGGTGTGTATGGCGCCGTCAATTGCCTTTGAATTCCCTCTCTCTGCAAAAATGATTCGAGGTCAGCGTTAACATACTCTCCGCCGTTATCTGTCCTAAGAGATTTTATCTTGCGGTCTGTTTGGCGCTCAACCATTGCCTTGAACACTTTGAATTTTTCGAATACTTCGCTCTTATTCCGCATAAAATAAACAAACAAACGTCTCGACTTGTCGTCTACGAAGGTAAGGAAATACTTCGAACCGCCTACTGAGTTTGTCCTGAAGGGACCGCATACGTCGCTATGCACCAGCTCTAGCAGATCATTTGACTTTGTCTGCGACTCATTAGGAAATGGCAATGTGTGGATCTTACTAATCATACATGTTTGGCAGTTCACATTGGTAACCCTTTCTACCTGCATGCCTTTTACCATACTCTTTTGCGACAGCTCATGCAAACTACTGAAATTCAAATGACCATACCTGTTGTGCCATGTGATGCTGTTGTTGTTATTCATTGCAAACAATCCTTCTTTATTTTTCTCGTATACCTCGAACATATTGTCATTTCTCTTTGCACGCAAAACAACGTCGCCGTCCGGCCGTTTGACGATTGCACCAGTTGAGCCAAAATTTACATTTAAACCTCTGTCGACGGCTTTGCTCACCGAAATGAAGTTCGCCTGCAGCTCGGGCGAGTACAGCACATTCTCAAGAAAAACATCATAATCGTTGAGCTTCATTAACACATCGCCTTTACCCTTCGCGTTTATGTGTTTATTACCAGCCAAAGAAATAATTTCATCATGATCATGATAATTAACAAAAACGCTGCGTTGATTGCTCATATGAGATGTCGCCCCGCTGTCGATGTACCATTTGTCGCTGCGCACGTGTGTACAGTCTGTCGATGCCACCATCGTCATTGCTTGTGTTTTCGCTCTGGTCTTTCTCTGCTCACATTTATTTGCAAAATGTCCCGTTACACCGCATATATAACATTTACCCTTGAAATTCTTTTTGTTCTTGTTATTGCTGTTGGTGTCGTTGTTTGGTTTCTTTTCGTTCTTGCTGGTTGTTGCTCTAGCTGCAAATGCCTGCTCCGCTGACCCGCCAACTACCCCTTCCTCTCTCCTCTTCCCCTCCTCGAGAAGTTTCTGCTTTATTATTGATAAAGAAGGAAGATCATCGCGCGTCTCAATTGCTACAACGAAATTTTCGTATACGCTGGAAAGGCTTGACAAAATCATAATGACCAAAAGCTCATCCTGAAGTTCAATTCCTGTCTCTTTTAGCTTTTCGTAAACTTCGGAAAATTCATTGATGTAGTGCACCATACTGCCTCCTTCTGCCATTTTCAAATTCACCAGCCTTCTGTATAGAGACACCTTTTGTAATGGTCCACGGGGCACATATGTTTCCTCCAATTTCTTCCATGCATCATGTGACGTGGTACAGTTCCTTATGTACCCCAATTGTGTTGGTTTCACACAAAGGAAAATGGACGCTAGTGCTTTCTCATCCTCATGCCGCCATTGATCAGCTCTTTCCTTGACATCTTCTTGCTTCAACTTTCCGTTCACAATATTCCACTGGCCACTGTGGATTAATATGCTGCGCATTTGGATAGCCCAACTATCATAGTTGCTCTCATCCAATTTGTCAATTTGAAAATTCGAAGCACTCATCTTTTAATTATTTGCAGATTTTAAACAGTTTTTTGGCATCTGGGCCCATAACCTGATGAATACACTTATTTGGTTTTAAGTTTAAAATAGTTTTATTAAAATAAAGAAAAGATTGTAGTTCACAGTGTGAATGTCAAAGAGAGACAGAATGGAATGTCAACATTTAATAAACTAGAAAGTGTATACATAAAGAGCGTCATACATGTTGTTAGGGTTGCCATAGCATATTTCATCAAAACCTACTTTTATAACAACAAATAAATTTTCATAGAATATAATGAATACTGGTAGAGAAGAGAATAAAGGGTTTTCCAATTTGAGTGATATGGTTTCTAAGTGACGTTTCGGCCATTTGTAGTATGTCATGATCTGTAATTTTTCTTCATTGTATTCAGTAATGTTTACAATTTCATCGTGGAGACAAGTTATTACAAATTATTAAACTTTTTTATCAAAATAATTCTTCTCCAATTGCAACTTTCGTGTGGTTTTGCCATTTTATGGTCGCAATAATCGTTCACCTGTGCTCGTTATTCGTCGAATTATTGCAAATTTCGAGCGCACATTTTCTTTACATAATGTTCAAGTGCCAATAAGACAAAGAACCGCCCGAAGTAATGAAAATTTTGCTGCCGTTCAGGAAAGTGTTGCTGAGGACCGCAATTTATCGATGCCAAGACGTTGTCAACAATTGGGAATGTCTCAAACCACAACTTAGCTGATTTTGGGAAACGATTTGGGTTTCCGTCCGTATAAAATTGTTATCACTCAAGAACTAAAACCACTCAACTACTCGTACTGTAAACGTCATGAATTTCCTGATTTTCAATTTGATTCGATTATTTCAAGAAATTGTGACATTGAATGGCGCCCAAGAAGTTGTGAATTAACACCATTAGACAATTTGTTGTGGGGTTATTTGAAGTCATTGGTCTTTAGCAATAAACCAGACTCACTTCAAGATTTAGAAGTCAATATTGAACATGTTATTCTTGACATACGACTGGTTTTAGTGGAAAAATTGCTCGCAAATTGGGTTCATCAAATTCGTTCCTGCAAAAGAAGAAGACGTGGATGCCACTTGAAAGACGTTTTATTCAGAACTTAATTGTATCGATTGTACTTCAGATTAACTAAAAAAACATTTGAATTTCCTTAACAATTAGTTTCTTTTTTTTTTAAAGAAATCATATTACTCAAATTGGAAACCCCTTTACTTGCACGTTGTTTTGGTTTGCTCTTTGTTTGCTGGAATTTAGAATATTCTCTGTTTTGAGAACTTCCAAGCAATTGCTGTATAAAAAACAAACGTCAAAATTTACACTACTTTTCAAAAACTTTAGGCTATTGAAAATTTTGTCATTGAATATTCACCATGCTAATGTTAAAATTTTAGTCTATTCAAAACATTTGGTTCAATTCACAAACAGCAAAATCACAATCGCATCTGATGCACTATTGGGAAACCGTCAACGAGAAAGTGTGGTTTTAAAAAAATTTAAATTTGGATTGAGAGGAAATACGCTTGAGGATCAAGCACAATGCTTGCAACATACTTTGTTGTGCGTTGTTCTACATAAATTAATTCTCCAAAACTCACTCCTGGCATAAGCATTAAGAATAAGCCCGGAGGCTGTTTTTATATGTGATGAGGCTTGCATAATGGTTGTCTGCTTTTACAAATTGTTGTTGCTCCAAGGGACAAATTTAAAATAATGATGATGGCACGATTATAAAACGCTCTTAATAGTAAAAACAATTTTCAAAATTACATCAATATACCAAAAAGTACAAACAATGCACTAAAAGTTACAACAATGTACCAAAACGTACGTAAGGTTAAATCGAACCAGAATATTTGTTCCGAAAACTACAAACAGCACATAGAGTGCACCAAGAAAGTTCATGAAGATTACCAAAACAGCACTTCAAATGCACTATAAAAAGAAAACGAAACATAAAATTTGACAAGAAGTATATAAAATGCTCAAAAGGTGCATAAAGTGTACAAAAAATGTATTGGGAATACCAAAAAATATATAAAGTGTACCCAAAGGCACATACGATGCCCAAAAAATCATATCGTTAAACAAACATGGTGGCCTCCCATACTATAGTTGAACGACCGGCCATATGGTTGATACTGGAACTCCCGTCAAACACTACCTACCGCAATGAAATTTGCATTAAAATTTATTTCCTACAATTTTAGTTTCTTACTGTAAAAGCTGTGGTTTTGCCACGCCAATTTTGGTACTTCCCATATAAAATCCGGACAGGTGACACGATGGTCGATACAATTACACAGTGTGTAATATTTTAAGTCATGGTAAAATAACCGTATACGGACACCACTACGTGATAAAAGACCAAAAAAAAAGACCCCTGTCTCCCAGTTTTGCCCAAAGTCCTTCAGGTTTTTTTTATGGGCCCCCAAAGAAGTGGGGCCTCGGTGTCATTTTTGCAAAAAAGTGACCATTTTCTTAAGCTCATATCTTGCAAACCGTTTTTGCTCTCTGAGGCAAAGTTGTAGCTCTTGTCATAAAGAACAAAAATTGTAAACATATAAAATCAAAAAAAAACTTCATCTTCAAAGTCAAAATCGCAAAAAACTTTAAAAAATTCAATTTTTTTTTACCTTTTTTCCCCTGTTCAGGTACAGAGGTAGCAAACCCTTCAAAATTGAAGGAAACAATCAACAACAATAATGATCCTAAGATCTCAATAAACAACTTTCTAGAACATATGAACTTCCTAGGAATGATTCTTAACACCGATTAAGTAGCCCTTAGATAGCCGCAAAAGTGAAAAATTTCTCGAAAATTTTTTAATTTCATTTGTTTTTCCTTTACTCCAACATTGTTTTTCATTTGTTTTTCCTTTACTTCAACATATAAAGCCTTCTCCCGTAAGTGAAAAGGCATGTTGCTGGTTATACTATAGCATTGTTATACTATTACTGATTTTATTAATCTTAGTCCTTAGGTGGTATGGGTTGACATTTAGAGTTACGGTTGTAACAAAGAGTAGTAGCATGGATATTTAGTAATAATGATTCAGTGTTGTAGGGATTTGTAGTCTCATCAGTGATGGCACTACAATACTATGCTATCTATTACAAAAATTATAAAAAAAATATTCGTAGTATGTTTATAATGTTGATGGCCCTGGACTTGCAAATCGCACTCTCTTCAGTTGTGGATCCAAATCGTCCGAATCTGACTCTGATTAAGAACTTATGGTGTCCACAGGCACGTTACTTCCAGACTGCCCTCCATCATCAGCTTTTTCTTTTTCAGATACTTCATTAACATCATACAGGGTGATCTTGTGACTCCACCAACATACCTGAAATGAATTAGAAAAGAAATCAAAAAAGGAATGCAAAACAATGCATCAATTAAATTGATATTACCTCTGCAAGCAATGCATCGAGTTTTTTGCCTTTGTACCGTTTTTCCATGGGCATTGTGGTTTGGTGAAACCGTTCTCCTTGCTCATCGGATTCGGAGGGAGTTGTTTGATAAAATCGTCAAAATGAAAATGAAGAAAATGCAGCTTTAATGTCATCGATGTGCCGATTTTCTCAAAATAATACAGCATTTCTTTCACCCATTCTCATGCTTCCGGTTCCGCGTCTCGATCCCCTCCCAAGACTCTGGTAAATCCATGCCATTGAATGATTACAATTATGAAGCGAAGATTCAAAGTTGCTCTTGAATACCTTTCTAGTGTCAGGGCCATTAAGTACGCCTGTTAAATGAAGACAAAAAATAAAGACAGAAAAGAAAACATTAACAAAGAGAAAATAGTACAATGAGGTGAACAAAAATTCGTTTTAAATTTACTACAATACCTTTTTTAATTTTGTCATCGCTACGCTTTGGGGAAACGCTTTTCAAATAGTCGAATTCGCTTGGGCAATTCCCAATTTTATGTGGAGCGGTGGCAGCAAGATGTCTTGAGTATTGTCTATTAAAAGTGCATTCCTCAGTCTATGTTGTTTCATTTGTTCCTCCACACTTCCTCTTGGTCTCCACGAATTACATTGGTATTGATTCAGAGGTGAGCGCGAATCCCAATTACAAAGAAAACAAACGAATTTTGGAAGCCGCCCTTATCGATGATCCCTTGCAAAACGTTGATGACCTTCAAATCACAGCAAATCTTCCATTTATTTTCGTAGTATTTGATTTTTTCCATTATATCTTTCAATATTTCATAGCATTCTTTCATGTTAATACCCATTGCTAGCGGAATGGAAGGTTGTCGGTTCGGCATGTGCAACAACACTGCTTTTAAGCTTGAAACAGAACCATCAATAAATAATCTCCACTCACTAGCGATGTAGTTCATTTCCATTTCTACCACCAATGCTTTTACCTCGTTGCAGTAAGCGAGCGAATTGTCATCATTTAGAGGGTAGAGGCTCTGAAATTCAGCTTGCCGTTTGCGGTACGCCGTAGCGTGTTCTTTGCTTTAAAAACGCTGTCAAAAATATGGCAAGTCGCTGCGATAGTCCCAATATGGCCACAATGAAATCCATTTCCATTTGTGTTATTAGTTGTGGTCCATCTCTTCCCTGTTGGGCTCATAATCGGTATCAAATGGATGTTCATAAGTAACACCACTTGCTCTAGTCATCTGTACATTCTGTACTACGATCTGGAGTTGGCGGCCTTGGTGATACAAAATTTTCAGGTGCAAGCACTGGTAGTGTGGCTGTTACAGTTGCTTTATAACTTTTGTTCCTCTCAGCATATCGATTTAGACCACATGTGTAATTTAAGCATGCATAGCAACTGGTTTCATCAGGATCACCTGGGACATTAATCCAGTTTACCGGCTTACAATACTTCATACTATGTTTGCCTCCACTCAACCATGCCATTAGGTGTGTAATTTTCACCGGTCAAGTCTTCTAGCACTTGCACTTTTTTTACTTTCACTTTATAACTTTCTCCGCTGAGCTCTCGTTGACGTCGCGCTGTGTAATGCCTCGATGTGAGCGTCGTGTCGCTTTTATATTGTGTGCTGCGTCCCTTGTGAATTCAATGCAGATATTTGCTTCCAGGTAGTTTTTTGATAGAAGTTTTTTTGATTTTATATGTTCACAATTTCATCTTTATGACAAGAGCTCCAATGTGTTTCCAGGTATTTTTTTTTATATTTTGGGTTGTTTTTATGTGATTTCAATGCAGATGTTTGCTTCCAGGTAGTTGTTTGATAGTTTCACCCACCAGCTTGAGAATTTTTATTTGAATCCACTGACTATCAGTGAAGGTAAAGTGCACTCACACACTAGGCCTCCTCACTGATAATTATTTACGTTTAAAGGTTTGAAAATCAACATTTTTTTTTTAAGAAATCGCTTATTTTCTTACACTTCAATTGTTTTTAAGCGAAATTTTGGCTCCCAGAAAGTACTTCTGTTAGAAAAACCTGACTATCGTCGGTCTTAGAAGGGTTAATGCGGAGTATTATACCTTAAAAAAAAGCTTGAAGTGTTGTCTTTTACTGAGTCTAGGAAGAAATAAGTTTACTAGGGCTGTTTTTTGAGAAAACCAGATTTTTATTAAAAAAGTGAGGTTAAGAAATCTTTTTGTTTTAATTTGCCCCAATGAGTTAATAAAAATTAACATATTTATATACAGATTTATAGCGTTTTCAAAGGCCTTCTCAATGATATCCATCTTAACCAGATCGGATAAGAACTGGGTGAGATATAAGCGATTATATACTCAAGCTATAAAGGCCTAAATCTGAAAAAGTTGGATCGGCCTCCTTAAAAAACTCTCGGGTTTTAATCAGCCCTGAAAGCCCTACCAAGCCAAAGACAATTGGCGCATTTTTAATAAAGTAAATTTGTTCGATAAAGCGGAAAATAAAAAAAACGCTTTTTGAGCGATTTTTAGCTCATTTATTTTTTTAAAGTTTTCCGCGATTTTGACCTTGAGGATGATTTTGTATGATCTTCATGACAAGGGCTACAACTTTGCCTCAGAGAGTAAATCAAAATTCCGAACGGTTTGCAAGATATGAGCTTGAGAAAATGAACACTTTTTTGAAAAATGACACCGAGGCCCCACTTCTTTGGGGGTCCATAAAAAAAACCGGGAGGACTTTGGGCAAAACTGGGAGACAGGGGTCTTTTCTTTGGTCTTTTATCACGTAGTGGTGTCCGTATATGGTTATATTTTTTCGTGTTGCACTGTGTTACTCTGGTGTAAAAACACACAAGATATCCTATTAAAATTGTGTATTAGGGAATATTTTTTTTTCGTTGTTTCTCTAATTCAATCCCACAAAATTTGCGAGTGCGGCTAAGCAAGAACTTTAGAAATAATATTACAAACATACCAGATTCTCATACAACCTGTCTTGCTTTATGGCACAGAATCCTAGGTCTTATCGCAAGCAGACGAAACATCTGTAGGATACTTCGAGAGAAAAATACTCCGAAAATGTTTGACCAAAATAACGCAATTGCGCTGGCGAGGCCAAGTTAGTTGAATAGATGAAGACGAACCACAACGTGGGTTTTCGAAACCGATCTCGAAGGAAGACGGAAAATAGGCAGACCAAGACTCCGCCGGATGGATCAGGTTGACGACTCCTTGCGTACACTTGGTATTGCCAACTGGACAAATAAAGCAAAAGGTCGAACTGGTCGGCGAAATATGTTGTCTTCGTTTTGTAAGGTCCCTGACCCCCGGGGTTGTTCGAGACCGGATAAGTAAGAAAGTATAAAATCAACAAGGAATTTTCCTGAACTCGGAAAATTAATATTTTTTTTTTAAAAATTGTCCAGTTTCGAACCATGTAGGCATTAGGGCGAATATCCTACAAATTTTGAAACAACATTTGGAACCTTTGCTAAGGTCCTTCCTTCTAAACCAAGGTAAAAACCTACATAGGTTTCCGAAAAAATTAGGAAAAACACTAAAAAATAGAAAACAAATGGTTTCCCGTTACATGCCATGTAGGGATTAGGGAGAGCTTCTCGCAACCCGTGAGCTGTGCGCGTTCCAGTTTTACACTCTCTGATTGGGACCTACAATTTGACACCGGTTCCGAGCGGTATTTTGAGAGGCTTTCTCATGGCTAAATACTCGATAGTGTCGCCGACACTAAGTGAGGTGACCGCAGTCGAAATAATTTTAAGGTAGTCAGAGCAGGGATCCAACCCACGTTCTCATGCACAAGAGCCGCGCACAATACCATTGCACTACCGACGGCCACAGGGAAAACACTAACAAAATTATAATACCACTTCGGCAAAATGTTATATTTTTGTGTTTGAAATCCCGAAGGCAAGAGACCAGTTAAGATGTCTCAGAGAAGGGTAGGTACCCTAGTAATTGTGGCCACTTTCGCAGACGCAAACTCGCATAATCCATTATGGGGTAGAACTTACACCAATGAGAGGGGTGAAACTCTCATGGAGTACCTACTGGGTGCTAGTCTGGCTACATGTAACAGAGGTAATGAGTCGACTTTCGTCACCAGTTCTAAGCGATAGGACGATATGCCACCTTTGCAACGAAGGACCTGTATGAGCTGATCAGGGAATATAATATCCATGATGACAAGTAGTTCTCTGATCATAAACACATTGGATCCCAGTTGGACTGGAACATAACCCAGAAGTGGTTCGTGGTAATGTGAAGAAGACTGACTAGCCCCTATATGAATAGACCTTTAAAAGTTGGTTGGGATCTGAAACATCTGTGGAGATAAAGTGCGGACAGAGTCACCATTGATCTCAACAAGGATTTCTCTCTCTGGCGTAATGAAGAACTTGCGGTTATAACAAAGTAATGCCGACGACTATTTAACAGACCCAAGTCTTCGATAGATAAGCAGGATTGGGATAGTTACAAAGATAAGTTGAGACGATATAAGAATGCAAACAGATGGGCCAAAAGAAATTCGTGGAAGGTTTTCTGTAAATCAATAAAAGATACATCCAATGCGTTGAAGACAAGGGAAACATTGGCTTCAGCCAATATGACGATAAGTTACTTGAATAACTCTTTGGGCAGTGGATAACATGTAGTGCTGATTCACCCAATCTCGTTGTGGACACTCATTTCCCTGAAAACTCCCTGGACGAGGAGGTCACTGCAGTTGAACATAAACCGCATAGATCAGAAGTTGTCATAGAAATTGTTACCAAATCCAGGGTTAAAAAAAGTTTGAGCATCTTCAAAGCTGACCAGAATGCAGTTTGTCGAAACTGAATTTTTTATTCTTTGTTTTCGAAAGTACAAAAGCAGTTCAAAGTACAAAATAATATGTCCGCTTGGGTGACTGTGTCACCTATTTACCCTTGAGACGCATCAGTGACCGCATAACAAATCAGGCTACTCAAAAAGACTTTAACCTTTACGTGCTCTGTAGTGTAGATTTGTAACATTTTTGCATACAAATTTGGATAAGAAAAAATTTCCACAAAACAGGGTTCGACATTTTCAGCAGCTTCGAAAAAATTAATTCTAATTAGTTTTGGCCGCAAACACGTGAAAAAAATAATTTACAGCGCCCCCAGACGCTGCATTTCACAATGACCATCTCCTGGCCAGTAGTATACAAATGGAGGGAGACATCATATAAAATGCATGGAAATTTACATCATTCTTTTACTCCAATCAATTTTTTTTTGAATGCGGCATGTGGAACATGTCATTTAGTATTTTTTTTACTTCTTGCTTTCTTGCGGTACGTGTATATGTTGCCATCGGTGGTGCAATGGTAGTGTGCATGGCTCTTGTGCATGAGAGCGTGGGTTCGATCCCTGCTCTGAGCACCCTAAATTTCTTTCGGCGGCGGTCACCTCGTTTAGTGACGGCTACAATGTCGTGTATTTAGCCATGAACAAGCTTCTCAAAATACCGCTTGGAACCGGTGTAAAACTGTGGGTCCCAATCAGTGGGTGTAAAACTACTTTAGACCGCGCACAGCTCACTGGTTGTGAGAAGCTCTTCACAATCCCTTGATCGGATGTAACGTGAAACAATTTTTTTGTATATTTTTCTATGATATGGATGATATAAAAGAAAATAGGCTCCGAAGAGCTGCAAACCCGTATTGAGAATATATTGAGCGAGGTTGATGAAGAAGCAGAGGAGAGTCTCGATTTTGATGATTCGACTGATGATTACATACCACCTGACCACCGCACAAGTTACTGTTCAAGTGATGAATCTGGTGCGGCTGCAAGTGGTTCAATTGATGCAGATCCTGAAGAATCTGATATTCGACCCGCTGAACAAATATAAGTCATATTTTTCGAAGCAGATTATGAGGAAGATTTGAATTTTGAGGAGGAGAAGGAGGAAAAGAAGACAGTTGGTGCGTTGTTTTCGAAAGACAATACCACCTGGCTTTCCAATCTGCCTAATCAAGCAATGCAAATGGGTGCTCATAATGTGTTTTGCAGCACTGCTGTTGGCCCACCTCGTGCTACCAAATGGCTCGTCGATTTTCACCCCATTGATGCTCGAACAAGTTTTGATTGATATTAACGCAAAAGCCGAGAAAATTTTCAAAAGTAGAATGAACAAAACCGCACCGCAAAGGAGAGGATGTTGAATAAGGTGACAAATATTGAATTGAGAGTATTCATTGGGCTTTTATTTTTGGAAACCGTTAATAAATCCAACGATGAAGATACAGATGTATTGTGGAGTACGAAAGCAGTTTGTTATTACCGTGCAGTAATACCGAAATAGTAATAGTGAGCGTAGTAGACCTGCTCGTCTGGTTAACGATAAGTCTGCTCCAATTTCTGCATTACGGGATCTAATGAACAGCAAACATCGGGAGAGATACCAGTTGACGAACAACTATTTGCACATCACGGAAGAACTAGATTTGCTCAGTACATCCCATCCAAGCCTGCAAAGTATGGCATACAAGTTTGGATCAACAGCGAGATTTATACAGGAAAGAGCCCAAATGCAAGTCGTGCAACCAATGTTGGAGAGAGTGTCGTGCAAAGACTGGTCTTCCCTTGGGAAAACACCGGAAGAACTAAAATCTGTGACAGTTTTTCCACATCATTAAATCAAAATGAAATGAAAGCAGACAAACGACGAAAGTTATTGCGAAGCCTTGCAAAACAGCTCTTCATGCCAGCAATTGAACAGCGCTCTGAAAATCCAAAGGTATTTGGCCATGCTCCAACATAGCGACATACCATTTACCAAACACCAATTAGTGAGACTATCCAAGTCATTTTGAAGATGAGTGGAATCCTCAGTATCGCATATAGGCATATATAACTTAACATCATCTGCAAACATCAAAATGTTAGAGGATTTAACTATAGACGGTAGATCATTTAAATAAAGAACGAAAAGTAGAGGACCTAAATGACTGGAACACCAGATGTTACTTATATATTTGAAGACAATACATTTATAAACCGCACTTTTTGGGTACGACCACTAAGGTAAGTAGATACCCAGTGCAACAATTTAGGTGGAAAACCAATAATATCAAGTTTGTATACTAACAAATTATGAGCAACTGTGTCAAAAGCTTTACTAAAATCTGTGTAAATTACATCCATCTGGCATTTATCACGAAAAGCTGAAAAAATATGAGACGTTAACTCCAGTAAGTTTGTCGTAGACGACCTGCCCTTAACAAAACCGTGCTGATATGGCGAAACCAAACATCCAACAGAATGAAGTAGTCTATTCGTAACCAATTTTTCAAATAGCTTTGGAATTGCACTCAACTTTGCAAATAATCTGTAATTTTCAATATTGGATCGACTTCCAGACTTAAAGAGTGGGCTTATGAAACTTGATTTCCAATAACAGGGAAATTTACCCGATGTCAACGATTCATTAAATATATTTGTGAGTGGAATATACAATTCATGAGCACACATTTTAAGAATTGATGTGGGAACACCATCAGGTCCAGGCGAATTTGAATGTTTTAAAGTTTGCAGTCCATAAAGAACTTCATCCTTAGACAAAAGAATATCCAGAATACCATTAAACGTTTTAATATTATAGGGGTAATTTAGTAAAGCAACAGAAGGAGAATATATTTTACGGAAGAAGTTAGCAAACATATCAGAAATATCGGCATCATCTGATGACTCTGAACCATTGAATTTCATACTACGCGGATAACCAACTACTTTCCGCTTTGAATTTACAAAGGTGAAAAAATGTTTCGGGTTCTTCAGTACAACTCTCCTCATTTTAGAGATATAAAAAGAGTAACATTTCCTATTAAGATCGTTAAATTTATTCCTAGCAACTATGTATTTCGCCAAATAAATTAATGAACCAATACTATCATATCTACTTTTTATTCTGTTTCTTAAATTACGTAGACCCCTTAATTATTTTGTGAACCAAGCAGGCCCAGATCCCAAACTTGAAGGATGATAAGGTATTGAAGCAGAAAACCCTGAGTTCAGAATATTATAAAAATTTTAAATTTTGCACACAAGACCACCATCATAATTCCAATTCGCATTATGTAGAAAAGATCTGAGTAAGGCAGAATTTGTTCTGGCGAAATTAAAATGCATAGTACGTAGCTCTTTCCGTTGGATTAACCCAGAATTTTCTTCCTGTACATCAAGAGCAAATTTAAATGTTGGATGATGTTTATCCTCCTTATTGTAATTGGAGAAACTCTACATAATTAAATACAGTTACTGTTCGAAAATACGAGATCCAGTATTCTATTGTTCACATTTTTAATAAAATTTAACTGATGGAGACCTAAATCAAAAATGCCATCCCAATAGTTACTCATTATAGTAGAAGACAGAGGTAAATATCCGTTAGAGTCATCTAAAGAGACCCACGTTGTATATGGTAAGTTAAAATCAACTACACAAATTATGTCCGAATTTGAATCCATTAAGTTAACAGCTGATTCTGTCAATCGAAGGTGATCCATATAAATGTCAATACTGGAACTGGGAGGAATATAGGAGCAAGTCACAAAAACAGATCTTCCACCAATGCGAAGACGTACACAAATGAATTCAGACTCACAGTCCCCACAGAATGTGACCAATTCCGCAGAAATAGTACTATGTACAGCAATGAGAACACCGCCGCCCGATTTCGTTCCAACTCTATCCTTCCTAAATACCTGATAATCTTTGTAAAAAATCTGAGAATCATTGACACTATGTTTTAACCAGGTTTCCGATAAGCATATAACACCATAACCACAATCAATACTATTCAAATAAATATGTTTCAGTTTAGAATTAAGACCTCTTACATTTTGATATAGGAATATAATTGAAGCACCTAGTTTTTTGACACATTGACCGAGGGTGGCAATCTAGTATTCCCATCGGAACGATTCCGATCTCTATGAACAAATCCTCGAACCAAAACACCATCAGGCCAAAATGATTCTTCACAATCTCATCAAAAAATTTACCTGGAACCGATGTTTTAAATGAAGAAATATCCCTTGGTTGAGAGTAATTAAATTTAAAAACAGCAATATCATTACCAACAATAGAATAATTAGATCTGATGAAATCACCAATATCATCAAGAGTAGTATCAGATGGCAATCTATATATGAAGACTGTCCTCCTAGGGGGCACCACAACTAAGTTGTGAATACCCTTTGGCCCAGGATTTTGATGTTGAGGAATGGTGTCAGTAGAATTAACTTGTACAACAGACGCCTAGGTCAAAGCCGGAGTTTGAGAAACAGAATCAATTGGAATAACCGCAGCAGGAGGAGACAGTTCTGATTGATTACCAATAGGTTGACTACTAAGAGTAACAGAATTTTGAACAGAATCACTTACAGATGGAAGCGTGTTTTGGGCAACATTATCTTCCACGACTGGTAAAAACAAACTTATCAAATTAGACGGATTCGATAGGCTATGACAATTACCAGTATCGACACTCAAAGACGATTTCTCACGCTTAGGCGACCCTTCAATATATTCAAAGTCATAAAAACGAGATTCCATTTTATTCAAATTTCCCATTACAGTTGCGAAATCAGATTTCATACGTGTAATTATTAACTTTGCATCCTTAAACATTCTATAGAAATCAATGTCCTGGGTCCTACACTTCACACATGACCAGCGAAGTCCTTTTTCCCGATCAGAAATCATATCATATTGTCTTCCACTAAAACCTGCACAACTCAAATGAGCCTGTGCACCACATAGCCAACAACATATAAATTGTTGATCACTATTACCCTGCACTTTACATTTAATATACAAACACGCCATCATGCGGTAGATAGTAAAAATGAGGGTAGTACAACGAGTTTCAAAGTGTAGTACAACGAGTGTTCAAAATACCCCAAAATTTAAACAATAAGAAAATCTGATAGCAAAATAACTCTGTAAGTGGAGCGGAAAAGATTTATAAATACTTCACAGCTATTTTAAAAAATAACTGGCTAAAATTAAAAATAGTGTAGATTTCCATTTTAATATTAAATTTTTAGCAATTATTTTTTAAAAATAGTTTTGAGGTATTTAAAAAGCTTTTTCGCTCCCCTTTAAAATTGCTGTTTTAGAAAGAGGTTGTTTTGTCAAAAGTCCACAGAACTGATCAAACGACAGATGAAAACAATAACAACAAACAGGGTAAATGCCAAAGATAAACAAATGGAAAACTTGCAAATTTTCCAAGACCAAATTAAAATCGATGGATATTATTACAAATGATTCGGAATAATCACAATACTATTTAAATCGATTGTATATGGAAAATCACTATAAACCGAGGAAAATATACAATTTCTCGTAATATCAACGAGCACTTTAATTTTCGCGTCAAAACACAGCAAGGGTTGCCAAAAATCATCGATTTTGAACCACTTGCCTGATATTTCTAACCACATACAGCCCATGCGCCCTGTTCGTTGTCTATATTGTGAAGTTGGAAAGCGCGCAAAATTTGCAGATGGTGTAAAAGACGTGTATGTGATACACATATCACCACACATACTTTGATTAAAAGCTGTACCATGAATGAAATTATACATTTTCACCTTAAATTTGTATCTAAAAATCATATATTTCTTCATAAAGTATAACACTCTGCGTACTTCCAACTTTGAGAAGTTGCCCTTTAACAAGGCTTGGGGTAATTGGTTGACTGTATCTTAGATTGAAGTGCTGCCAAGACGGGTGTGTTTTTCAAAGTACAGTTTGGTGTAAAGTTACCAAGTTGTTAACCAAATACTGAAAACGAATGCAACATTTTTTAAATTTTTGATTCCAAATGTCTTCCAAACAGTGTAATAGTGATTGCGCTGTTGACCTTGTATGAGGCGACATTTAAAAAGTGTTGTCCTCGCGCCTTAAAAAAACATGAAAAAGTTTCTCACAGCTGTATTCTTTAATTTGCTTTATTTAAATTTTTCGACCAGTATATGTGGAGACCTAAGCGATATTAAGCCATTTTAAGCGACTCTTCATACAAACTGATCGACAAAGTACCAATACAATCGGTATTTTTTTGTTACTGACGCTAATCTAAAAATACGACCACTTTGTTTGAGTAGTTAAGCGAACTTTACTGGAGCCGCTTAAATTAGCTTAGCGCCCCACATAAAAGTTAGATAATTAGCTTACCGAGGACAAATAATAAAAACATAATGACAGAAAGTTTGCCATTTTATCGAACAACTTTCTCCCCCGTGACTCGCTGAGAGGAAGAAAATGCAACATTTTTGCACTTTTTGAGTGTAACATTCTCAGAAACGAACATAAAAGCTTGAAGTAGGGTTGCAATTTTCTCACAAACGACCACAAAATGGCACTTCTAGGGCAAAGGGCAAAAAAAATTTTCAATTTTTACTCACAAACGAAATCGCCAAAAGATATGACACACACTGCTAAGCATGTTTAGTACACTTTCACAACCAAAGAGTCTTTAAACGTTCAGCATAGCCAAAGTGCTATACATTGACACCTATTAGAAAGAATATGGTCAGTTGCACATGGCGCATCGAAATAAAACGTTCTGAAAGCCTCACTCCTCCCCTGTAAAACAGTAGTACATTCTTAAGTAATTGGAACAACGGTTTAGAAGGTCTGATATTATTACCGCTTTTGTTTGCAATCGGCCCACTGTGCATCGCCTGTGACATTTAACAACGACGTCAGGTTTCACTTTATAAATTGATGCTGGAGTGAGTTTTGATTGCTGAATATACTTTTACTTCATCAAGCATATTTTTTAAATGACATTTCACCAATGTAACTGTTACTACAAAATGCGAATGTCAAAAATGAAAGAAATCCTGCATATGAGCACAAATTGGCATACTCGTAGAGAATGTATGTATCCAGTTTGTGTGCTCTGAATAATTTTATATTTAATAATAAATATTTAAATTTTTCAACTTTAATGTGGAAATGATTTTTGTAGACATAGACCCGTAGACCTGAACAATTGCATTCCAGACAAGTATTGTTGTAGAACAATATTCATAACCCATTGCATAGATGTTGTTGTTTCAAAAAAGAAACCACGATTGTCGTGAGATTGGCGTACAGGGTACCGTCTGCGTATTACACCATATTAGTTACATTATTCGATTTAAGATGTTATGATCTTTAATAATTTTTCCGGTTCAAGATAAATTTCTACGAAAACCTACTTTTATAACAACAAATAAATTTTCATAGAATATAATGAATACTGGTAGAGAAGAGAATAAAGGGTTTTCCAATTTGAGTGATATGGTTTCTAAGTGACGTTTCGGCCATTTGTAGTATGTCATGATCTGTAATTTTTCTTCATTGTATTCAGTAATGTTTACAATTTCATCGTGGAGACAAGTTATTACAAATTATTAAACTTTTTTATCAAAATAATTCTTCTCCAATTGCAACTTTCGTGTGGTTTTGCCATTTTATGGTCGCAATAATCGTTCACCTGTGCTCGTTATTCGTCGAATTATTGCAAATTTCGAGCGCACATTTTCTTTACATAATGTTCAAGTGCCAATAAGACAAAGAACCGCCCGAAGTAATGAAAATTTTGCTGCCGTTCAGGAAAGTGTTGCTGAGGACCGCAATTTATCGATGCCAAGACGTTGTCAACAATTGGGAATGTCTCAAACCACAACTTAGCTGATTTTGGGAAACGATTTGGGTTTCCGTCCGTATAAAATTGTTATCACTCAAGAACTAAAACCACTCAACTACTCGTACTGTAAACGTCATGAATTTCCTGATTTTCAATTTGATTCGATTATTTCAAGAAATTGTGACATTGAATGGCGCCCAAGAAGTTGTGAATTAACACCATTAGACAATTTGTTGTGGGGTTATTTGAAGTCATTGGTCTTTAGCAATAAACCAGACTCACTTCAAGATTTAGAAGTCAATATTGAACATGTTATTCTTGACATACGACTGGTTTTAGTGGAAAAATTGCTCGCAAATTGGGTTCATCAAATTCGTTCCTGCAAAAGAAGAAGACGTGGATGCCACTTGAAAGACGTTTTATTCAGAACTTAATTGTATCGATTGTACTTCAGATTAACTAAAAAAACATTTGAATTTCCTTAACAATTAGTTTCTTTTTTTTTTAAAGAAATCATATTACTCAAATTGGAAACCCCTTTACTTGCACGTTGTTTTGGTTTGCTCTTTGTTTGCTGGAATTTAGAATATTCTCTGTTTTGAGAACTTCCAAGCAATTGCTGTATAAAAAACAAACGTCAAAATTTACACTACTTTTCAAAAACTTTAGGCTATTGAAAATTTTGTCATTGAATATTCACCATGCTAATGTTAAAATTTTAGTCTATTCAAAACATTTGGTTCAATTCACAAACAGCAAAATCACAATCGCATCTGATGCACTATTGGGAAACCGTCAACGAGAAAGTGTGGTTTTAAAAAAATTTAAATTTGGATTGAGAGGAAATACGCTTGAGGATCAAGCACAATGCTTGCAACATACTTTGTTGTGCGTTGTTCTACATAAATTAATTCTCCAAAACTCACTCCTGGCATAAGCATTAAGAATAAGCCCGGAGGCTGTTTTTATATGTGATGAGGCTTGCATAATGGTTGTCTGCTTTTACAAATTGTTGTTGCTCCAAGGGACAAATTTAAAATAATGATGATGGCACGATTATAAAACGCTCTTAATAGTAAAAACAATTTTCAAAATTACATCAATATACCAAAAAGTACAAACAATGCACTAAAAGTTACAACAATGTACCAAAACGTACGTAAGGTTAAATCGAACCAGAATATTTGTTCCGAAAACTACAAACAGCACATAGAGTGCACCAAGAAAGTTCATGAAGATTACCAAAACAGCACTTCAAATGCACTATAAAAAGAAAACGAAACATAAAATTTGACAAGAAGTATATAAAATGCTCAAAAGGTGCATAAAGTGTACAAAAAATGTATTGGGAATACCAAAAAATATATAAAGTGTACCCAAAGGCACATACGATGCCCAAAAAATCATATCGTTAAACAAACATGGTGGCCTCCCATACTATAGTTGAACGACCGGTCATATGGTTGATACTGGAACTCCCGTCAAACACTACCGACCGCAATGAAATTTGCATTAAAATTTATGTCCTACAATTTTAGTTTCTTACTGTAAAAGCTGTGGTTTTGCCACGCCAATTTTGGTACTTCCCATATAAAATCCGGACAGGTGACACGATGGTCGATACAATTACTCTGGTGTAAAAACACACAAGATATCCTATTAAAATTGTGTATTAGGGAATATTTTTTTTTCGTTGTTTCTCTACTTCAGTCCAACAAAATTTGCGCGTCCGGCCAATACCTGTAAATACTACCGATTTTAATGAAATTCAGTTCTGCACAATATTTGCTAAAAGGTCGCTCTAGAATTGAAACGATGATTTTCATACCTCCCGCACAAATATGCAGATAATTTGCTGGTAGACACGATAATTCGAACTTTTCACGGGTCGAGACCAAATTTTTCAGAATTTAATCTCTTTGGGTGGCTGTAGGTGATGCAATGCTAGTGTGCGCGGCTCTTGTGCATGAGGACGTGGGTTCGATCCCTACTCTGACCACCTTAAATTTCTTATGACGGCGGTCACCTCGCTTAGTGACGGCGACACAATCCAGTATTTAGCCATGAAAAAGTGTCTCAAAATACCGTTCGAAACCGGTGTAAAACTATAGGTCCCAATCAGTGAGTGTAAAACTAGAACGCGCAACATTCATGGGATGAAACGTGATACCATTTATTTATTTGTTAATCTCTTTGGATCGTACGTAATGGATGACTGAGGATTAGGCTACAAATAAGTCGGCCCACCTTACTGAAAGTTCTTCACTAGTTGTGTCCCAGCGAAATGTTGACCTTAGTACAGGCCATAAAGGCAAATTTATTTCATAAATTGTGATAGAATTTTCATATTTATATACAGGGTGGTTCAGTCACGACTGGACAAATTTCACCAGCGTATTCCTTGCCTCATTACATGAAAATATGTCCATCCATGTCCATGTCTTCCATCATCCCCGAAAATGCAAGGAGGCGAAATGGCAGCGGTTTGAAAATATTCGGATTGGTGGTCGGAGGGTACTAGGGTAAAATTGCTAAGTTCTGAACCAGTTGTCGGATTTTTGTTTTTGGGCTTGTTAGAAAGGCCTTTAAGACTTTTCAGAATCAATTAAAAAAAGTTAAAAAAATTAAATCACCGAGATACGGAGCTTTCAAAATAAAATTTGGAACAAAAAGACATAAGGACGTGCACATAACCTCAATTTTCTCATCCCGATGGATGATAACAATTCTTAAAAGATAGCCCTAACTCTTACCTTTCAAAAATTACCTCAAGCTCCGTATCTCGGCGTTTTCACCTTTTTTCTAATTTGGTTCAGAGCTTAGCAATTTTACCCTAGTACCCCGAAAATTTTCAAACCGCTGCACTGTGGGTACCGCCATTGGCCAAAATTCAAAAAATCAAATGTCATTAATCAAGAATTCAAAGTGTCGATAAGATTGTTCACACTCCCGCCAAACCAAAACCAAAATAAAAGTTAACGGATTATTTTTTTTCATTCCTTTATAGCCATTCAAACTTCACATATAATTTAACATTGAGCTCGCTTATCGGTGCAGTTTTTTAATGGAGAACTTTTGAAAGTGATAACTTTTGTTAAGAAAGTGTGAGCAATATTAAATTGTTATGGATATTTAACAAGAAGGTGAGTACTCTCTTAAAACATACATTTTATTGTTTAATAACTCGAAGCGTCAATGTAATAGCACCTCTGTGCGAAGCACTTTCTGTAATTTTTTTTTAGCTTAGTCTAAAGTAAATTTTAGATTTAGATGGTTTGCCTCCGAGTGCCTTCTACAAGTTCGGTACTAAAATGAAGAATATTGATCTACCTTTTCATACAATAAGGAAGTTTCCTCCCGTTTTTTCCTTTTTCCGAGTTATGATAGATTAAAACAGGGGTGTCAGATATGATTCTTGCTTGAGCAACTTTAATTCGTTATCACTGAAAGCCTTTTATATTTATTTATTTATACATTTTATATTTATATATAGGTGCTGGCTATCAATGCGTAATTACACGCAATTTTTTATTTGATAAATGGCTTGAAAGTCGAAAAAGTAACACAACATGGTCAACTCAAGCCAACCAAATCCTGGAAAACAGCAAATGCAGTTGGTCTTATCAAGGTGTTGAGAATATTGAATTTGATACCCTCTATGACCGAATTTATGTAGTATGCAAGAAGTTAGCAGAATTTTGGAAACAAAATGCAAGCTGAAAAAATGTGATTATGAGAAATCATTCCTCTTGGCTTGGCAAATCTGAGACTGTCTTTTTAAGTTGTCGTGATGAAGATTATCCAAGTACATCACAACAACAAGGTCGTCCTAAATAAAGTTTTGAAGAATGTTCTTCGCGGAGTAAACGAAGACGTGTGGCTGAAATTTCGAAATCCGACGAATCAATTGCCACAGCTTTGCGTAATAGTTCATGTAATTCGAATTTGGGAGAAGAAAACACGATGAGTGTAACGCCTTGTGAAGTACTGGCGCTTTTTGTGGAAGCAAAGTTTACAAAGAACCAGTACTTGTTCAGAATTTCGTCAACACCAAGATTACAAAAAATGCACTGCCTAGCTACAAACTTATAAAGACTGAAAAAGAAAACTGCTATCCAGAAGCCGGCAAAATTAGTGTCACCAAGACAGGTGCCGAAGTGGACTTACAGGCTTTACTTAACCACACGGCGACAAGAATTCTTACTTCGCAGATAGACGTTCTTGACACTCTCAACAATGACTTACATAAAAGCCTACAGTTAGTAGGGAAATGGGGATTTGATGGAAGTACAGACCAAAGCGAGTACAAACAAAGCTTTCATGATCCTTATGCTAAAGACAGCGATTTGTGTGTTACAAGTTACGTGCCGTTGCAGCTCAAGTTAAAAAATTACAGAAATGAAGATATTGTTTGGAAAAATCCTCGACCGCCCTCAACACGACACTGTCGCCCATTAAGATTTCAATTTAAAAAAGAAACTACTGCTGTATTTGTTTTTGAAGAACAATATTACACTGAAAAAATAAATGCCTTGCAGCCTTTAACTATAACTATTAATGATAAAGAATGGACAGTCACTAACAACTTACGTTTAACTATGGTTGATGGAAAACTGTGCAAAGCACTTAACGACTCTTCATCTTTAAAATGTTACATACGCGGAGCGACACCAAAGGAAATGAACAACATTGAATTATGCCTTCAAAAAGAGGCCAATGAGAACAGTTTATGTTTTGGTTTGTCCCCGCTTCATGCTTATATCAGATTCTTTGAGTTTTTTGTTCATATTTCCTACAGACTCAAAATTAAGAAATGGCAGATAAGAGGTGATGACAAAACATAATTTGAAAAACAAAAGAAAATAGTCCAAGATGAATTCAGAGCAAAACTAGGATTGATTGTGGACAGACCGAAAACGGGAGGAAGTGGTTCGTCAAATGATGACAATACCAAAATTTCTGCTGAAATAACTGGAATCGATAAAACACTGATCGACAGATGCGCAACTGTTTTACAGGCTTTAAATTCAGGTTATAATATCGATGCAGAAAAGTTCATAGTTTTCGCCTTAGATACAGCTGCACAGATAATTGAAACATATCCATGGTACTATTTACCTGCTTCAGTTCACAAAGTGTTGTTGCATGGTGCATCGGTGATTGAGCATCATGGACTTATTTCTATACAAGAAAAATGTCTCGGGTTGTCACTAATAAGGACCTTTTGAATAGACTTCTTTTAACTTCCGACCCACTTATTTCAAATGTGAGAAAAAACATTTTATCAGGAAATGCATTAAAACTGTTAAAAATCTAATTTACCAAACACATTATTTTTGTGAGAATTTGTTTACATTTTCTTTTTTATCTTGTAACTAAAATTAAAAAAAAAGCTTGTGTTATATTTTTGACCGCGTTTTGGGCGGGAATTCATTCATTTAATTTATTTTAACATTTAAGTTTCGCATTTCTTGGGATGTTAATGGGGTAGTGAAGTAAATATATAGCCCATCCTACTCAACTGTCAAGTGTCAATATTTTGGTCCGATTTCTGAACAATTGTATACGCTATTTTATCCTTACTAAAAACGGTGTTCTGACAATTTTTTCAAATTTCTCTGAAAATTAACCATTTTATTCAAATTTTAAATTTAAGGATATATGGGAGGTGGGCGTGTCCTTGGTCCAATTTTTTCGAGTTTTTGTGGATAATTTATTTTTTTTTTAAAAGTAAGCCTGCAAAATTTCGTTGCTCTAGGTAACCTCCTTCTATTTTTGGCCGCCATCTCTATGAGAAGGATCCACTGCGCGCTGCCATTTCACGCCCTTGCATTTTCAGGGATGGTCGTAGATGGACATATTTTCATGAAATGAGCCAAGGAATATGGTGGTGAAATCTGTATTATCGTGATTGAACCACCCTGTATATAAAATTGTTGCGTTACTGACCGACTGACTGATTCATCAGCGCCCTGGCCAAACGGCTGACGGTAGGATATTGAAATTTGCACTATGTACTCCTTTTGGGGTAAGTATGTGAGATAAGAAGGGATTTTTTGAAATTCGTACTCGTAGGGACAAAAATGGGGCAAAAAGTGATAAAAATGGTACTACACCAAAATCCAAACGGCTAAAGAGAGAATCACGATACTTGGTGGGTGGGTACATGTCTCTTAATACGTAGAAACGTGGGGAGAAAGTGACTTTTAAAAATTTGTACTTTTAGGCAGGAAAATGGGGCACAAAATTGGTACTACGCTAAAATCCAAACGGCTAAAGGCAGAATCACGAAACTTGGTGTGTACACTCCTCCTCTTAATAAGTGACTTAAATAGGGCAAACCGGGACGAAAGTGGTAGCACTGTAAATACCAAACGGCTGAAGACCAAATCATGAAATTTGGATTGCACAGTCCTCGTATAATGCAGACATAGGAAGAAACATGATATTCAAGATCTAAACAATTAGAGATACTAATAGGGGAAAAAGGGGAAAAATATAATACTGTCGTCAAAATTAAACGGTTGGAGCTGGAATTATGAATCTTGGGGAGAATATTCCAAAATAAATTTTACTTTTTAGGTACTTCATGGTACCTTTTTTGGGACTTCTTCGATACATTTTCGGTACTTTTTTTGATACAATTTTTAGTACGGTTTGCTTCCTTCTTTGCTATTTCTCTCACACTCTGTAGTTCTCCGTCTCTTTTTTCGTACATTTTGGTACATTTTATGTACTTGTTGGTACTTCTTTAGTACTTTTCTGTTCAGTTTTTCTACATCTATGTGATCATACTTGGCTTTTCTGGGTGTCTTTCTCCATCCATTTATGGTGTTCATAACAATTTTTGTACGTGTTTACATTTTAGTACCTTGTTGGGTAATTTTTTTGTTGGTTTCATCACGATTTTTGAGGTTGGATGGACTGTTTCGAATTTCAAGTAATGTATTTAATTTAGCACTTTTATTTTGTTTAAGTTTTTTTAAGAAAACAATTTCCCATGTGTACAAAAAAATTAAAGGGAGTCCGATCACAGGGGAGATGTGTAAACATCTAGTAATGAAAAATTTGTTTAAGTTGGAAGTACTTATGCTATTCGTATATTTTTTTAATTAATCAATTAAAAGTATCAAAACTTTCAATATTGTAAATACATAGGAATTTGCTGGTTTTTGTATGTTTTATTTAACTTATTTGGTTAGTAAATGGGCACACTGCAGTATATATGTAAAAAAAATAAATGGTTTCCCATTACATCCCATGAAGGGACTGGGGAGAACTTCTCACAATCACTGAGCTGTGCGCTTTTCAGTTTTCACTCACTGATTGGGACCTACAGTTTTACACCGATTCCGAACGGTATTTTGAGAAGCTTTTTCATGGCTAGATACTCGATAGTGTCGCCGTCACTATGCGAGGTGACCGCCGCCGAAAGAAAATTTGAAGGTGGTCAGAGCCGGGTTCGAACCCATTATCTCATGTACAAGAGCCGCGCACACTAACCATTGCACCACCGACGGCTCTCCCCAACCTTCATGGGTTGTAATGGGAAAACATTTATATATTTATTTTTCTGAACAATAACACATTCATTTAAAATATTTAATACAAATTGTATTACTTTTGTATGTACTGAGGAACTCAACCCCAAAAATTCAGATCTCTATCTTAATTATTATTTTTTCTATGTCTATTCATTTTAGCTTCAAATTCATTGACTTTAGCGGCTCGTGGTGGCATCAGAGTCCGAAATAGATCCAACTGCGAGATATTTTTGTCAGTCTCCTCCATCCTCCATCCATAAGTTTAAACTACACTTAAATACAAATTCCCGTCAGAACTGCACCTGGAGATGCTTTCCTGGGTATGTGTGTATTTTAATGCCAAAATATGTTCGGGGGGAAAAAAATTCAATTGAAAATCTTAACTAATTTCAAATGGCAACGCGATTTTGTGGTAACGTACCTTTCTCATCTGACTCAGTGGTTAAGTGTTGAACAAAAGGTCTAAGTGATGACGCAAATAATAATTTTTCTGAGACATGCTAACACTGATTTTGGAGTTGATATTCAACATGGGTCTATGGACTTTTGATAGTTCGCAGACCAACTATGATTTCTGTTATGAAATGTCAAGCTGACAATTCGATGCAGGTTAATCCCTAATATTTTTCCAGATTTCGTATGCCTGCTCCTTTCACAACTTTTGGAAGGAAAATTATTGATTTTATGTTTAATGAGGGAAAAGTTTTTTACCGTCTTTTAATTTAATTTCGCTAAGTCAACGTAATCTTCTAAGGCAACGTAAACTTCTGGTCGATTCACCATTGTTTTCAGATAACGTATAGCTACACTCACAGAAAAATTCGGTTGAGACAGCCGAATTAGCCGTAACCGAATTAAGAGGTTGTCACAACCGAATTAGAGGTTGGCACAACCTCATCAGAGGTTGACACAACTTCATTAGAGGTTGACACAACCTCATTGGAGGTTGACATAACCTCATTAGGGGTTAGCTCAACCTCATTTGAGGTTGTCACAGCCGAATTAGAGGTTGGCACAACCTCATTAGAGTTTGTCACAATCTAATTTAGATACTGTCATAAATGAATTATTAAAGTTTTTTTTATTATTAAGTGATGATTTATTTTCTTGTATTTTCATTAATGAATTAAAAAGCGAGAAAATAATAAATTTGATTTACATGCCTCTTCCAACCTTTATTGAAGTCCCGGCCATCAGGGGACACCGCACTAACTCTGACGTGTTGTATCGGTTGCTCTAGGTCCAAAGCCGTTTTGTATCCAGACTGCATATATATCTGCTGTTGATATCTGCTTAAATAACATCTGCAAAATAAGACGGTTTAATAGAAAATATACAGGGTGGTGCAGAAGTAAACTTCCGATGGTTTTTGGCTGTAATTTAAAAAGAAAATGAAAAACTTTGATTCTTCTTGTGGATTATTTTTATTTGGTCTTTTAATTTTTTTTACATCAAGTCGAGAATATGATGTCATGTAAATGGCCACCGCCACAGTTGATTGTCATTTGAGCCATTTTTATGGCATTTTCCATCACTTTGGTCAAAACTTCCAGCGATACGTCCTCACATTCTTGACGGATATTGTCTTTAAGAGCTGCAAGAGTCTGAGGCTTGTTGACATAAACCCGCGACTTCAAAAAGCCCCACAAAAAGAAGTCTGGAGCGGTCAAATCAGGCGATCTTGCTGGCCAGTGCAAATCGCCAAAACGGGAGATTAGGCGCCCGGGAAATGCATCCTTCAGCATATCGGTTGTGGCACGTGCAGTGTGTGCCGTTGCACCGTCCTGTTGGAACCACATGTTTTCCAATCCCAATTCATCAAGTTGCGGCAAAAAGAACTCGTTGATCATTGCTCTGTATCGTGGCACGTCGTCTGGTCGATGTCGACGGCGCTTCCATGACATCCTCGGCTACAGCAGCAATATTCTCTGCAGAACGGCTACTCCGGGGTCTGCCACGCCTGGCAGCATCTCGTGTTGTGCCAGTCTCTTCGAGGCGAGCGGCTAAACGTCGCAGTGTTTCACCAGTAGGCGTTGGACGGCCAGGAAATCTGCGACGAAATTCGCGTTGTGCCAAAATCACCGACCGATTATTGGTCAAATAAATAGTCAGCAATATTCCGCGTTCTGGAACAGTGTAGCGTAACATTGTTTATTAACGTGTATTTCGCATGTGTTTACTACACAAATGTCAAAACAGAACTGACATTAGGGGCCAATCGCAAAATTTATAGCATTTTCTGATAGGAGGATTACTTTTGCGCCACCTTGTATTTTACTTACCTTTTTAAACTAATATTTGATTATAAAATTGTAAACGTCAGATTTTAAATACATAGAATTATGTTGTGGTAACCGAATTGAAAATGAATTTCGTTGTACCTACAGTATTCATGAGAAATCCGGTTACAGCAACCGAATTTCCGCAAAATTCGGTCGTTGCAACCGAATTAAGTCTAGATTCGGTTATTGCGACCGAATTGAACCAAATTCGATAGTTTCAACCGAATTGATGTCAAATTCTGTTACTACAACCGAATTGAGGTTGGTTAAGGCCAGATTCCGTTACCCCAACCGAATTAGGCACCAATTTCGGTTGTTGCATCCGAATTAATTTCAAATTCGGTTGTTTCATCCGAAATTTTAAAAAATTTAGTTGACTGAGCGAATATAATTGAAGATGCAGTTGTCACAACCGAATCAATTATGAAACGAGATTGCTTCAACCCAATTTGAATTCGGAATTGAATTCGGTCGTAACAACCTCAATCCGGTTGTGGCAACCTCAATTCGGTTGTGGCAACATCAATACGGTGGTAACAGCCGAATTTACGGTTGCTACGACCTCTTTTCATACAATTAGTTCTCTGAGTGTATCTCTACACTGAACGCAAAAGCTTCGTCACTGGAATGAAAATGTTCCTAACAACTTTTATCATCATCAAACAACTTTTGTGTTCATCAAAGCTGTGGTTGTTGCGAAAATGAATATGTTTTATTACAACAACGAATTTCTTTCATGGCTGCACTGAGTTTGTTTCGTTGCTACAATGAGCTTGGTTCATTGCTGAAATGAACTTGTTTAATTTTTGCAATTTTGCGTTGTGGCAATGAATTTGTGTCATTGCTGCCATGAATTTGTTACATTGCTGAAGTGATTTTGTTCCATTGTTTCATTCCTGCAATGATTTTGTTTCACTGCAGTAATGAATGTATTGTAGCGTATTTGAATTTATTTATTTATTGATATTTATATATCACATTGGCGGTAAATGGAATTATGTGTTTTTAGCAACAGTTTTAATAATAATACTTTAATGATTTAATAAACTTATTTGATTCGTTAAATATTTACGTAATTTGCTAAGAATGTAATATGCAATCCATGTTGAAACTCTCGTCGGGAAAATGTTGTGGTATTTGAGGGTTTGTGCGTTCATGTGCTCATCGTATTCTGGTCCTACAAATGCAAACAAATGTATGGTGGTATTAATAATAAACTTCCTATTCAGTGTTGCCGTTTTGGTCGGATCCGACCAAATTTGATCGGAAAAAATTTAAAATTTTTAATTTGGTCGGACCAATTTAATTTTGGTCGGTTTTTGTCTCTAATTACAAATTATTTTTGCTTTGCAGAATTTATTTAAAATCTCATATATTTTATCTTTGTAATAGACTCAGCCTTTTCGATTTAAACAGTTCAGAGTTTATTATATTTTATTAATTTATTTATTTTAACTTCGATGGCTTACAATTCAGTTTGAGGTACAAAAAGGGAATGAGCTTAAAGAATAAAAGTAATACATACACTGCTCTCTTGCAGTCGTTGTACATTTCATGACAAGAGCTGTTAATACAGTTTGTTTTACTCCTGCTAAGAGATGGTAAGGGTAATGATCTGTACAATAAGTGAATACCCTACAACTACCCCCTTCATAAATATGTTTCTCAGCCAGTATGATACATATTTTACATAATTCATTCGCTTAAAACTGTATGTAACAAAAATATTTAATTTTTTCCTTTTATAATTTAGAAAAGGAATACAAATTTTACTTATAATTTATACTTTTCTAATTTTTCTTTCTCTTAAATTATATCTAACAATTTCTTTTGATAATTCATTTTCTTTTGGTACTTCAGTAGAAGTTATATTTTCTTCTTCTGTATTTTCAATATTATTTGGTTGAACCTGATCTTCAATACTTTGTTGGATACTTGTCGACATGTTCTGTAACGGATCTAGAATAGTTGTTGGTATTTAATTTTTTTCCTTTAGAGGTTCAGTACACAATATAATTTGATTAGCATGCCTTTTCCATGTCTTATAATTTTTTGTTTTTATTAAATAGGTCTGCTTACCAAGTTTCTTAAGTACTGATCCTCTAATCCAAGAAACTTTTCCGGGAATTGAATAATCTTTACACACAACTTGATCGTCTTCATTAAAAACATTTCTCTTATTGCCTTTATAAAATTTGATCTGACTTTCTTGTTGGTTTTTTGCATGTAATTTAATTTGATCTTTGTTAATTTTTATAACTTTTCGATTTGGATTAATTAAATCCAGTCTAGTTCTTAATTGGCGTTGATTAAATAATAACTGAACTGGTGAAACACCAGTACTAGAATGCACTGTGTTTCTGTAATCAAATAAAAATCTACATAGTACGCTATTGAATTCGGATATTGGTACATTATTTAAACTGCGCTTAAGAGCATTTTTAAGGGTTTTTACAAAGTTTTCAGCCTGTCCATTGGTAGCTGGGTGCCCTACAGGAGTTGTAATGTGTTCAATGCCGTTAAGCCTTAAAAAATTTTTAAATTCATGGGACACAAAAGATGTGCCATTATCCGACACGATACATTTTGGTAAACCAAATCGAGCAAACAATTCTCTTAAAACTTGACATACTGCTCGACTGGTTGTCTTAGTGCCCATATCGATGCACTCAATCCATTTACTGGTACTATCCACCACAACTAGACACCAACGTTTTAAAAACGGTCCAAAAAATTCGATATGTAATCTTGACCACACTTCCTCTGATCTCGGCCAAGGTATTAACTCTTGCTGCGGTGGCTTAGGTCGTGTCATTAAACATGAGTCACAAGCCTTAACAATTTTCTCTAAATCTTTGCCTTGGTTAGGCCACCAACAACATTCCCGAGCCATCGCCTTCATTTTTACTATGCCCATATGTGATGCATGTAACACGGTAACAACGTCACTTCTTAATTTTTCAGGGATAATCACCCTATAGCCCCAAAACAAACTATTCGACTCACAGGCCAACTCGTTCCTTTTTAAAAAATATGGAAGTAATTCGGATTCTGAGCACTTAGCCGGCCAGCCTAATTCAATGCTTTTACGCACTTTTTGCAACAGCTCATCTTGTACAGTCTCTGAACTGATGGCTTCAAAATTTAAAAATTTATCATCATTTTGAATTTCCTTTACGTAATTTACGTATAAATCAGTTGGAAAATTTTCCTGTTCTGAATCTGATTCCCTAGGATATCTTGAAAAATAGTCAGCTACATTACTTTTTGATTTAATATGGGTAATATCAAATTGATACCCCGACAAAGTTAAGGCTATACGCTGCAATGTATTTGATGCCATTACAGGTATTCCCTTTTTGGGGTTAAAAATGTGATGCAATGGTTTGTTATCAGTAACCAAGGTAAACTGACGCCCGTACAAATACTGGTGAAACTTTTTAACACCAAACAAAATAGAAACGGCTTCCCGATCTAATTGTGAATACCGCTTTTCCGTATCTGTCAACGTTCTGGAAGCGAACTCAATTGGCCTTTCTTCGCCCTCATCATTAATTTGTGACAACACAGCACCTACTCCGACCGGACTGGCATCCACAGTCACCTTTGTTTTAAAATTAGGATTAAAATGCGCTAAACAACCTTCAGCTACCAAACTATTTTTTAACTTTTCCACGGCCACCGAACAATCTGGGGTCCAATTAAATTCTGTATCGGCTCTGAGTAACCTATGCAATGGAAATAGCAATGTGGACACGTTTGGCAAAAACCTTCTATAAAAATTTAGAACTCCTAAAAACGCTTGCAGTTCCCTTACTTTTGTGGGATTTGGAATTTCAGAAATGTCCCTCACTTTTTTGGGATTCATATGCAACCCGCGTTTGTCAATAACGTGCCCTAAATACTCTATTTTTTTAGAGAAGAATTCACATTTTACTGGTGATAACTTAAACCTTACGTCGTTTAAAATATTTAGAAATCGTTCGAGACGTTCGTTATGCAGTTTACGATTGGGAGCGCTAATTAAAATGTCATCTAAAAATACCACAACACCATCCAAACCTGCCAACAGCGAATCCATTATCCTTTGAAAAATCGCGGGTGCTGAAGCTAAACCATATATCAACCTGGTATACTGGAAAAGACCTTTCGAAGTAGATAGTTGTATATTTACGGGATTCCTCATCCAACTCTATTTGTTGGTACGCCATACTTAAATCCAGTTTTGTAAATTCCTCCCCGCCATGCAATTTAGAAAAAATTTCCTCAATCCTAGGCAACGGATACTTTTCTATCATTAAGTATGGGTTTAACGTTACCTTAAAATCACCGCAAATTCTAACGCTACCGTCTTTTTTTAATATCGGCACTATGGGTGTTCCCCATTCGCTATATGCCACCGGTTTTAAAATTTAAAATTTTACCAAACCGTCTAATCCTGCTTCCACTTTATTTTTAATTGCTAAGGGCAATGGCCTTGGTCTAAAAAATTTTGGTACGGCGTCCTCTTTTACCTTCAACACGGACTTACTCATTTTGAACAGTCCTAAACCACCGTCAAACAATTTGTTAAATTTATTAATTATTGGATTACTTTGCATCATTTAAAGTTGAGATGCATAATTTAGATTACAAATCTCAATCTCAAATGCCCTCAAAAAGTTTCGTCCCAACAGGGGTGGACCACCATGTTTAATCACAATAATTGGAATGAGTTTTTCTTTATTACCGTATTGAATTAACACATCACAAGCTCCGATAGGACTTATTTTTGTACCATTATACGCCTTCAACAGCATATCTATTTTACGAAGACTGTAATTACTAAAAGTAGATTTGTAAGTCTTTACTGAAATTACCGTATTTTCTGAACCTGTATCCAACTCCATATCAAAAGGTTTTTTATTGATTTTTCGTTAATTTTAATAGGTCCATCTTTTGGACTTGTAAAAGAGAATAAGCTTAGATTCCTATCATCATTTTCTAAGAAATTAAAATTTTTTGCTTTGCACATTTTTTTTAAATGACCTTTTTTCTGGCATTGGTTACACTTATAATTTCTAAACTTACATTGCTCGCTTTTATGATTTTTATAACCGCAGACTTCACATTGTTGATCATTCTTCTTTTGATGTTGTTGAGCCATCTTGTTTGGCGATTCCCTTTTGTCTTTACCACCATTTGCTTTTTTTATGAAATGCACCGACTCTTCTTTTAACACCAGTGTGTCATATTGATGCTTGGCATACTCAACATTATTGGCAATTTCAACCACCTTGTCGAACGTACACATCACCGACTCCAAAAAGATTTTGTCCCGGGCCGGACCCTTCTCCAACCCCATTACAAATTTATCACGAATTGCTGTTGATAAACTCGTACCAAACTCGCAGTTCACTGCTAATGCTCGAACACGTACGGCCCATTCATTTATTGTCTCCGTAACCAATTTCGACGCAAAACCTGATGTTGGCGGCCTAAAATGTTTTTTCATAACCTCTACACAAGTTTCATAAGTTGTTGTTGCATCATCTTCTATTTTCTTCGGGCTCACTAAATTTTGTAACAACATGTATGACGTTTCACATAATGACGTCAACAAAATTGCCTTTTTCTTTACGATATTAGTTATATCATTCGCCACCAGAAATTGTTCCATTTGATTTTCAAAAATTGACCAATTGTTTTGCGTGTGATCAAAACTTGGAACTCTACCCATTATTTGTGTAATTTGTGCGCTTTGTGTAGTCATCTTGCTTTTGATCTTCTTCTTTCTCCTGCAACACGCTTATTTTATTGAAATTTGTTAATTTTTCAATCAAACTTCAATTTTATTTAATATTGTTTTGTCCTCGTCGCCACTGTAATAAACTCAGCCTTTTCGATTTAAACAGTTCAGAGTTTATTATATTTTATTAATTTATTTATTTTGACTTCGATGGCTTACAATTCAGTTTGAGGTACAAAAAGGGAATGAGCTTAAAGAATAAAAGTAATACATATACTGCTCTCTTGCAGTCGTTGTACATTTCATGACAAAAGCTGTTAATACAGTTTGTTTTACTCCTGCTAAGAGATGGTAAGGGTAATGATCTGTACAATAAGTGAATACCCTACAATCTTAAAAATACTTTTTCCACACTGTTTACCATTTACCAATAAATTATGCACTTCGATAACGGGTAAGTAGTTATTAACTAAGTTTATATTAGATCAGTGACAGTGAACTGTGCGATACGGTAACCGAATTCCGCTGTTGGCCATTAACTTATAAACGACATTTAGCTTAATTTAGTGACAACGATTTGTGTTATGCTTCCTCGCCCTATTTCTTATGAATGTCAGCATTTTGGAAAAAACACTGAATAGGAAAATAATAAAACATTCTCCATGTGCATTAGAGGATTGAACTACGGATAATTAAGTATAAATATTAATCAACAAAATCTTTTTTAATAATAAACATATATTTTAGACACATAACAAAAAAGAAAAAAATGGAAGCAGTAACCGAAAACAACAATGAGGCAGCTTGTAGGTAAAGTTGTTTAAATTAACAAATTTTGATAAAATAATGAATCTTTTTGTTTACAGTGATGCAAATGTTTTTGCTGATAATCCGCAATGTTCTAAAAGGAAATTTAGAACATGAAATTAGGTGCGGCGATTTACTACTTTCGAATGGCTGCAGGAAAGGGATGGAACTCCATTTTGTACTGCATGCTCCAAGCCACTTGCTGCACATTTGACACATCTGAAAAATCATGAAAAGAGAACAAGGCATGTACAAAACCATGACACCAAAAATAAACATTTGCATATCGACAAATTTTTTAACAACGATCAACAAAGAAAGTCGCAACAGGTAAAACATGTAGAATTCACGTTGGTCATGTTTTGCATTACGCACAATTTGCCTTTCATATTGATGGACTATCATCCTGCATTATTGGTTGAGTGCTGCCCGGACTCTGCAATTGCAAAACTAGGGCATTGCGGAAGGACAAAGGCCACAGAAATAGCAGACAAAATTGGAAAGCAGGCAAGGAATGATGTAATATCCACATTACAAAAAACAAAATTTTCTTTAATTGTGGACGGAACTACCGACCTTTCTACGAAAAAATAGTTTGTTTAAATCGCGCGTTATGTAAATTCAGCGTTTGAAACCCAAGATAAGTTTCTGACAATGTTGGAATGAACTAAGTCAGACGCGCAGTCAACATTTGATAAAATTAAAGAATTTTTTGTGTTATGTGAAATTCGTTTCAAGAACCTAATAGGATTGTCAACAATCGGAGAAAATACTATGTCTGGTAATGTTAGAGGCCTTAAGGCGTTATTTGAAAAAGCAGTAGAATTATTTTACATTAAATGTTCCTGTCACGCTTTACATCACTGTTCCAGTTACGCCACAAAAAAATTGCCATCGTCTATCGAAAAATTGTGTCGGAACATATACACCTTTTTTTTCTAGTCCCAAACGCGTCAGCAAACTCAAAGAATTCCAAGAGTATTGTTCAGTTGCACCGCATAAAATTTTAGCTATATGCAGCACCCGTTGGTTTTCGCTGGAAGGCGTTGTATTAAGAATTGTTGAGCAATGGGATGGCCTAAAATTGTATTTCATTTCCTGTGTATATGAAGTTCAAGGAATTTCTGCTGGTGTTATTGCGGAGGATATGACAAGCCAAATGATATGTTATTTTTTATTTTTGACTTATTTTCTACCCATTGCCAATAATCTTAAAAAAAATTTCAGGTTTACCGTATTTATACACTAGCATAAAATTGAATTTTCTTTTAATATTAAGCAATTTTATTAAAAAAGAACTAATAAATAATATTGAAATTGATTACAAAAATAAGCAGTATCAGCTTGAAACTTGTAAAATATTTACTGGCACTAAGGCAGAAACATATGCAGAAGCTTATTTAAATAAGACTGAAAAATATGAAAAAAAATCTGTTGTTTTAGAATTTTATATAGAATTTCCTGATCAGATGAACAAGCGATTAGATTTCAAAAACGATAGTATAAAACTTTTAAATATGATAGCTCCTGATAAGGTACTTTCAAACGACGACTTAGCAATTCTGGATCTTGTTTTAAAATTCCCTAAGTTAGTTGACTGAGATCCCGATTTAATAGTTACTGAGTGGAATTTGCTGCGGCTCAGCGATATAAAAACTTTGGCCAATTTAAACATTAATGCTTTTTGGCAAAAAAAATAGCATCTATAGAAAACGGGTTAAATGAAAAAATTTTGTCAAATATTTCTATTTTATTTAAATTTAACATAGTTCCGCCGCCGCTGAACGCAAATTTTCCACACTAGCGCTAATAAAAACTAAACTAGCGAATAAACTAGAAGTAAATACTGTCAACGGTATTATGTCGTGTATAGAAATTATCAAAATGAATAATCCACACTATGTTTGGTCAGCCAAAAGGGACCTACATTACTAAATGTAAAATCAAGAACTTGAACTTTTTATTTTTAATGTGATGTAGTATTTAATATATGTCTGAATTATAACATAAGTAGATGAAAACAACATATGTTAAAAAGACTGAATAAAAATATTTTACTTGCAATTTACAATTTTAATGTATTCAATTATTAAATACATTACATAAATATTAATTTACATGCTTGAATTCTTTAATGCAAATGTTATATCTGAAATCTTTATTTTACTTAAATATTAAATAAAATGTGCATCACAAATATTAATTCAATTTTCAAGTTTGGTTGGAAGCAGGGGATTTTGGTCGGATTTTAGGAAAATTTTGGTTGGAAAAAAATTTCCAAACGGCAACACTGTTCCTATTCATTAATAAAGGGTTTTTCAACAGAGACGCTACAAAAGTAAATCGATAGGGACAGCAATCGACGCCATATTTTTTCCCGCTCTTTTGACATTTCTCTTCATGGAAAGGTTTGCCATTTCATCATGGAAAGATATACGAGCCAACAACGAGTCGAAATTATTAAAATTTACTACCGAAATTTGGAGTCAGTGGCCTCAACTTTAAGAGCGCTACGTCCAGTGAGCGATGAGGCTCATTTCTGGCTGGATTGTTTTGTCAATAAGCAAAATATGCGTTATTGGTCATACAGCAATCCACACGTAATCCATGAGTCATCATTGCATCCCGAAAAAATTACTGTTTGGTGCGATTTATGGGCCGGCGGCGTCATTGGGCCGTACTTCTTCCGTGATGATCAAGACCGGCACATTACTATGAATGCTAATCGCTACCGTTCAATGATAACCGAATATTTTTGTCCCCAACTGGATAATGTGGACTTGGAGGACATGTGGTTCCAACAGGACAGCGCCACAATCCACAGAGCGAATGCCACAATCAATTTATTGGAAACCAAGTTTGGTGAACGTGTTACCTCACGAAATGGCCCAGTCGATTGGCCGCCTCGGTCGTGCGATTTGACACTGTTAGATTATTTCCTGCGGGGTTACGTCAAGTGTATGGTCTATGCCAACAAGCCAGCGACGATTGATGGACTTCGTACTAATATCGACCGTGAAATTGCAGCAGTATCGGCCGATTTATGCATGAAAACCGTCGAAAATTGGGTTTAGCGTCTGGACTTCTGCAAGCGTGCCCGTGGTGGCCATGGAAAAGAAAACGAGTTCCATACATAATGGCATCGAACGTACTTTCACAGGAATAAAGAATTTCATCGGTATCCAAAACCGGTTTTGTTTTATTTAAAAAAACTTTTGTAGCGCTCTTATTGAAAAACCCGTTACATATGTGTAGAAGATATATGAATATGTATATGTATACTTACCATGAACACATGCTCCACTATTATTAATATTATTGAATGTGATTGAATATAGGATTCACAACAAATGTATTCTTTAGAACATAATTTGTTGTTTTGTTCAATTCCCGCGCCAATTTCCCTAGTCATTGAGCCAGCGATCGCACTGTAAGCATTTTCTTCAACTGCTCAACTTTGTTTATGTTAGTGAAATTGTGTACGTTTTATTTTAGTTTGTTTGAATTTACTTGCAACACTTTGTTTCAACTTTATCTCTGACTTCGACTGCCGGCACACCTGTCTTTCGTTTTTTCACCTTTCGCTTTCTCTTTTTTAACACAAACACCCGTCATATTTTTGTTCTGTACTGTCGCATACACGCACACAAAAATGTTCAACTGCCTACGTCTTCACATGTTCTACTCCATTTTTCGGGGTTGGGTTTCACCATCGATTCGTTAGTTTCCTTGTTGTTGTGTTGCTCCTTACATTCTGTTTGTTTGGCGGTTTTCTTTATACTCCATTTACTAATATACAAACCACCACAACACACATTAATTCACCAAATTTATTTTTCTCATCGACGTTGCTTTTTAAAATTGCAACACAATATTTTCGGAAGTTTATTATTAAGTTAACTAATTACTTAGCTAACACATTCGAATTTTAATTAAATTATTCCGGCGGAGAAATCGTTTACTACTGTTGGTTGTTGAAAAGGAAATTATTTAAAATGCTGTTGACCTCTGTGTTAGATTCGCGCATTTTCTCCCTTTTCTCCATTTCTCTCACGATCCTCATAAAAACTAGTTTCGTTCCGTTAACAACTCATTCGGTGCAGCTACGAAATTGTTTCGTCAACCGTTAATGTTAGTGCAATCAGTTTTCAATTTTCAGAATTTTTGATACATCCTCATAATTTGAAGTTATCGGCAAAAACGATTTTTTTAAAACTTCGCGGACTAAAATATTTTTAACTAACTCAATTTTAAAACGATTTTAAAATTTTTGAACTGTTTTTTTATTTGAAATTTTAGTAAGTAGTGAGTGAAACAAGTCCTTGTTTTTTAGAATCGGTAAAAAATTGTTAAAATTGCAATTTCTTTTTTAAAAATATACATATACATGTACGTACCATGGCCGGGAAAAATAATATATAAAGTTTTGCTTAAAAAGAAATTGTACCCTTAACAATTTTTAATTGATTCTAAAAAATAAGAACTTGTTTTACTCACTAACAAACATACTTTCATATAAAAATAAGAAACAAATAGAGTTTAAAATAAAGCATTATAAAATAAAGGCACCAAATTTTAAAAATTTAAAAAAATTGAAAATTCGAAATATTTTGGATAACATATTCACATGGGTTTGTTAAAACTGTAATCCTATACATATATTTTAAAGGTTCGTGCATCATTTGTTCCTAATTTTCTATTTCTGCTTCATCTGTTCCTGTTTCATCTATCCTCCCTCTTCTGTTCCTGCTTCATCTGTTTCTGTGTCATCTGTTCTTGCTTCATCAGTCTTGCTTCATCTGTTCGTGCTTTATCTGTTCCTGCTCCACCTACTTCATCAGTTCCTGGGTTATCTATCCTGCTTCATCTTTATTTGTTCCTGCTTTATCTATCCTATTCCATTCATTTCATTCCTATAATCCTAATTAGCCTTTATGTATGATAATTCAGTTAATATCGTCCAATATAATCAATGTGCCTGTTCAATCTGTTATATCCTGCATGAATTTAGTACTATTTGTTGCTTACTATTGTTCCTGATTGCTGTTTCTTCATCACTGTTCCTGTTGTTTGGTTTTAATTATTATAGTTTAATATTGTATAGTATTTAGTTTTTAACTGAAGATATGAAAAATTATAGTTTTTCCAGCAGTTTTTATCGTAGCTCAGTAAATGAATACATAAATAAATAAACATGAAAATTCTTTCCCTGCTGTCGATTTTCAAGAATATTTGAAAATAGCTTAAATTTGATCCTGCTAAATGTTTTAGAGGAATCCAACAACTCTGAATTTACAATTACAAATGTGGAGAAAAAGCGAAAAATCACTTTTTTTTTTCTTATTTCACCAATAATGCATCTAGATACAAAATATATTTAATTTGGGCACAAGTGATTTTTAGTTAAAGTCTGTGCGCCTAAAAGAAAAATACGTAGAGTATAAGTACTTTCGGACAACATGGTGGTACAGGTTTTTAAAAATAGATCCAAGTTTTTTATGCTGATACGTGTCGTAATTTGTTAATAAACAAAAACTAAATATGATCTCAAATAATTGGCTATTTCTGAGGTTTTCTGATACTAAATGCAAACTTCAGACCATGATACATACCAATGAACTTTTTATACCAATGACTTTTAAAATGTAATCGTTATGTTTCTTGCTTTTTTTTTAAATAAATTTACAAAAAATATACGAAAACAGTTCTGTGGTCATATACTCGAGTTAGGACAAAATTGAAAAAAATTTTTTTGAGAAGTCACCGTTTTCAAATAAGCAACTCTTTTTTTGTTGAGAAATAAGTAAAAGAATTCGTTTCCTTGTTATCTGTAACAAAGTTATCACAAAAACTCCGACTCCTGCTTTCCA